>JBBDGP010000163.1:5000-2405000 GCA_037952835.1 Lithobates septentrionalis | reverse complement strand
GCAAGGGGAGGCCAGGAGCTCACCGAGGTTGCGACTTTACTCAGCCATGTCCAGGCCCCCCCCCCCCGCTGTGTATTTATTTTTTGGTACAACTTGATTGACCTGTTGAAGTAAACACAGCTTCAGTTTTTCCAGGTTTTTTTCAGCCCCTGGTGGATGACTACCAGAACAGTTGAGCATCTTTTCAAAAAATCTGCCCTGGAAGAATATAACAACCTTGGTGACAGCCAGGGATTTCCTAACTTTGCAGGGATTTCCTCTGCCTTCTGGATCTGGAAGGGAAGTTTCCCCATTGGGACACTGAAGACAGAAAAACTAACAGGGCTTATAACACTCCCTTATGCTACCCAACATGAAAAAAGTGTTGCTTTAGTTCTACTTTGGTTGGAGGGTTCCCTCCCTGTATTGTTATATTAGTTGTCTGAGCTATATATTTCCTAGAAGCCTAAGATCCATGGAATGAAAGTATGGTTTTACGTACCTCATGATACACGCACATTTGTTTAGTAATGATTGCTGTGTAGCTTGAAACTTTTTATTAAAGTTTGCCGGTTTCCAAGATCCCATCACATTAGATCACTTTTTTGAGTTGGTTGCACAGATCTTTCATCAGAACAATATTTTTGATAGACAATACACTAGAGTTTTCATCTTGGTGCACAGAAACAAAATGTAATCCCCAAATTCCTATGAAATGTAAGTGATTAAACCACGATGATAATATTCATATATTTAAAGAATACAACTTGATTAACTACCTTGGGACTACTACCACTAAGACCAACTACCGGTTGGCTGCGCTTTCCTATAGACTTCTATTTTGTTCTGTGGTTTTCTGAAAGCCCACCAAAACCCCAGGACTTAATAGAAGTCAATGGGAAAGCGTAGCTAACCTGCACGAAAACCGTGGCATAGCTGCACTTTGCCCAAAGTGCAGCGGGGCAGTGGGAACCTGCCCTACAGCTAAAACAAGATTGTAGCATAAGCAGATGCTATATTCAGTAGACATGAATGACATTTTGATCCTGAAATTTGGGCAAGTAAATTTATGTTACTATTGGTCTTTTGTAGAAAAGTTGAGTTTGACTTCATTACAGCTCCCAAGGCTACTTATTGGTTATTGCGCTAACGATCATATCAGTGGGCCAATTGGGAGATTTGGGAAAGGGGTACGGCCAAGCTCTGCTTTTTACAGGAAAAGCCAGAGTTGGCAACAGTTGTCTTCATTTTGGAGTTTGCTATAAAGTGGTTGTAAGAAGCTTTAATGCAGAAGAGACAAAGCAAGGCTCTTCTGCAATAAACATCCTGCCTGTCCACCAATGTTCAATTCCTAGCCTAAAGTTCCACTTTAATGCATTCTCTGCATTAAGGTAAAAAAAGCCACCCGCGTGCACCTTCGCCCTCTCCCTTCCTTATACCCAAGCCTGATCTCGATCCAGCAATGTGCAGGAGAGAAGTGGCTCCCTCGACTCCCTCCCTCCTCATTGGCTCAGGGGCAGCAGCTGTCACAGTCAGTGTCAATGGACACACAGGGCTGAGCTTGGAAGCAAGAATGCATGAGTGTCCCCATAGAAAGGAGAAGTATAGTGACAGCTATTTTAGCTATACTTCTCCTGTAGGTCACAGGAGTGTGAAGTTCATTCTGCACTCCTTTGACCCGTTTTCAGCTGACAGCAGGCTAAATTCCGCTGTCAGCTGACTTTAGTCATTCGGTCCAGGCTCTGAAAAGATCTTGACCATATTGTCAAGATCCACCCTGAGCCCTGGACCAGCTCCTCTCACCCCCTCCACAGCCCAGAGCTCCAGTGAGGACTGAAGTCATGGCTCTCTGCTCAGAGCGGGGGGAATTGAGTGATCAGTGGTGTTTGATAGAGCCGACGGGGTACAGATGCAGCATACGTGTTTTGTTTTTTTTTTTGTTTGTTTTTTTCCCCCCCTACATATGCGCAATTGTACTTGCCTGGGTTTGTGACAAGTTTGGTTTAACGCTTTCATTTACACTACACTACATGTATCCCATACATCAGTGGCCACCTAAGAGGGGAAAGTCATAGTGCTTGGAATATATCCTCTGCAGTCAGGCATACGTTTCATATTTGCATAGTATATTTGGCAATGCAAGCATCATTAGCGGAGCATATACAGCCAACAAATGTTGCCTGCATGTTCATTCTCTCAATGATTTGAAGCTTGCAGTTTATGATTTGCATTAAATGAATAAGGGAAAAAAACTGCACATTAGATTATTCTAGCAAAAGTCTTCCTAGCCTTTAAAAGGGGAACAAAAGTATTTTACAGTGCTTGCATTGATTGTATTTATTAGAAGCATCTCAGAAATTGACAAATACTGTATGGTTTGCTCTGCTTTGCTATGAATGAAACTTTACACAAGCTCTTTGAATACAGTAAAAATATGCACGTGTATTAAATTGAAATAGGTAAAAAATGAGAAGTTCAATGTTTTGGATCACATACTAGCTCATTATAAAATACTTAACTTAGAACGATGCTGTTGCAGCGCTCCCCGTACACCGTTGTGATGGGTGACGTTTCTCCGGAATGTTACTTCCGGGTTTGCAGGTTCCAGCGCTGTGATTGGCTTGAGCCACAATGACATCATTCCCGCACACTTGTGCGGGAGCCGCCGGTAATGGCACAGCAGCTGAAGAAACCGCACGAGCGAGCCGTTAAGTGCGCATGTGCCGATCACGTTGGCACATGTGTATACGGTGAATATCTCCTAAACTGCAAGTTTAGGGAAAATTCACGGTACCTACAGGTAAGCCTTATTATAGGAAGAAAAGAACGGCTGCACCCCACAGGAACGTTCCAACAATTTTATTTTAAAATGGCAATAAATAGCCAGCAAAGACAGAACCCAGGAGTGTCCGAACCCAGGAGGTGACGCATGCGTTTCACACTGCCCTCAGTGCTTCTTCAAACCACCTTATTATAGGCTTACCTGTTGGCAAAAGTGGTTGGAAGGGGTTTACAACCACTTTAAAGTGGGTGTAAACTCCCATACATTAATTTTACCAAAAGGTAAGCCTATAATAAGGCTTACCTATAGGTACTGTAAATATCTCCTAAATGTGCGCCGTTCCGGAGATATTTACTGTACATGCAGCCGGTGATGTCACCAGTGCCTGTGCTCTGAAAGAACGGACACCACTGAGTCCTGTGCAGTAAACGGCGGCTCCCACGTGCATGCGCGAGAGTGACATCGCGGCTCTGCCCACTCGCACAGCCTGGACTCTGTGAACCCGGATGGAGTCCCTGTCAGCTCGCCGCTGGAAAGGCTTCATTCTAAGGTAAGTTTAACATAATGCGCTAGTATGCGATACATAGTATCCTATTATAACTTTGCTCAGCGGTTTACTAACGCTAATGTAAATGTGCATGCGTAACACCATCATTCAATAAATCCTATTAGAACCTCTAATTCCAGAACATATATATATGTGGAAACAAATGTCGTTATGCATGAGTATTTTTACGAATAACTGGAGTTTATTCTCCTCGGCCACTAATCTGATTCAAAACTGCCTGAAGGTTTAAATCTGATTGGTAGCTATGGAGAAAAAGCTCTATTTCTTAGAACACTCCGAACCATATAGGCCAGCCTTAATGCAGATATACTTAAAGGATAAGTGCACTTCAAAGCAAAGTGCATTTATCTTTTACCTTGGTCGTTACATTAACCTCTTGACATCCGGAGGCCGTCACATGGCGGCCTCGACTTTCCGGGGTTATATCTGAATGATGCCTGAGGCTACAGACATCATTCAGATACCGGCATTTTCAGTTGGCGATTCCGTACACCATAAGAATGATCATAGCGGCTGTTCCGCCGCTTGATCGTTCTTACGGGCGGCAAAAGGGGACGTCCCCCCCTCCTCCCGCCGCCCTCCGGTGCTTCTACCGACTCACCTCAGCGATCGGGGAGTCGGATAGCAGATCCGCCGGCGCCGGATGGAGATTTCCGGCGGACCAGATGGTCGCCGGAGTCTCTATGATCGTTCGGAGGCCGGGCGCGATGTTATGACGTCACGCCCGGCCTCTGCATTCAAAAAATAGGTGCCGCTTCGGCTGGGAAGCGGTGAATTTTTTTTTTTTATTTTAGGCTTCCCAGCCTAGAGGTGAGATGTGGGGTCTTATTGACCCCATATCTCACTGTAAAGAGGACTGATCATGTCATATTCCTATTACAAGGGATGTTTACATTCCTTGTAATAGGAATAAAAGTGATCAAAAAATTTTTTTTTAAAAAAGTGTCAAAATAAAATTTGTTAAGTAATATTAACAATAAAAAAAAAATAAAAAATTTTAAAGCGCCCCTGTCCCCGTGAGCTCGCACGCAGAAGCGAACGCATACGTAAGTCCCGCCCACATATGAAAACGGTGTTCAAACCACACATGTGAGGTATCGCCGCGAACGTTGGAGCGAGAGCAATAATTTTGGCCCTAAACCTCCTCTGTAACTCAAAACATGTAACCAGTAAAAAAATTTAAAGCGTCGCCTATGTGGATTTTTAAGTACCTAAGTTTGGCGCCATTCCACGAGTGTGTGCAATTTTGAAGCATGACATGTTAGGTATCTATTTACTCAGCGTAACTTCATCTTTCACACAATGCAAAAAAATTTGGCTAACTTTGCTGTTTTGTTTTTTTTAAAGCATGAAACTGTTTTTTTTTTTTTTTTTTTTTTTTTTTAAAACGCGTTTGAAAAATTGCTGCGCAAATACCGTGCAAGATAAAAAGTTGTAATGACCGCCATTGTATTCTCTAGGGTCTCTGCTAAAAAAAACATATATAATGTTTGGGGGTTCTATGTAATTTTATAGCAAAGAAATGATGATTTTTGACATGTAGGAGCGAAGTGTCAGAATTGGCCTGGATGCGAAGTGGTTAAGGTAAGTATACCTGTGAAGGAGAATGGTAGGTTAAATGAAGAGAAGGTGACAGTAAGGGGTAAATGCTCTTTTGTTATCCTTTAATAAATAATACATATACTCATGTTTAAAAACTCCACCTTTTTTGTAAAATAGCTGTTTTTACATTTTGCTGCATTTTCGTTTTTTGGTTTCTAATTTATGATTCCATCTACTTAACTTTTCTGTTGGTATCCTCTTGTGCAAATCTCATGGAGATTTACACTGGAGACCACTGGACTGTGTACTGTGCAAGACTGTCGCTTCTGATATCTCTGTTACATTGAACCAGCAAAAGGGTTTAAAAACGTCCGTGTGTCCTGGCATGCATTTAAATTTCTCTACCTATGCCATTCAGCATATTTGGCAAGGTGTGTTATGATGGGGTCTCTTAAAGTGTAACTAAAGGCAAAACTCTTTATTTTTATTTTTTTTTGGATAGAGTGGAGAGAGATTAGAACTCCTTTCAGAGTATATTGCTGTCTGTGCCTGTTAGGGGGATTAATCCTCTATATTTGTCCTGTTTACTGTTATTAAAAGTGAAAGTAAAAGAAAATCCCAAATTTTGGGTTGGCACCGGAACAAGAATAGAGGAGACATATTCCTATGGGGACACTAGTTCTGGTAGGGGTTCTGGGAGGTGTTTCCTCGCTTCCTGTTTTGGCTATAAAGAAAGGACTTTTTTTTTTTTTTTTTTTCATTTTGGATGTTCTGATCCCTCTCCACTCTATCCAAAATTTAAAAAAAATGCCTTTGGTCCCTTTCACACGGGCTTTCCGATAAGGTCTGCCTGTCAGATGACAGAATATTTGACACAATAGCACATAGCCAGTCTAGCAGGGCTTTGTGTCTGTTTTCATATAGTTTAAAATTGCAAAATGTATTTCTCCTTTTTGATAATTGAATGTTACAGGACGTGTGTCCTCATTTTACATATCTGGTCAGTGAAACATAACATTTCTTGCACTTTTGGCTTCCATGTTTAACATTGGTGAGGTCCCAATAACTTTCTTCAGTTAATATAGGACTGGTTCACATTAGTGTGATTTCAGAAGCAACTTGAGTCGCACAGAATCGCATAGCAATGGAAATAATATTGTTTTCAATGGTATCTGTTCACTTCAATGTGACTCGGCACGATTTTGGAAAAGGTTCCTGTAGTACTTTGGTGCGATTTCGGTCCCCATAGAACATACAGACCTTATCAAAGTTGCATCGAAGTAGCACTACAAGTCAGATCAAAATCGTATCACAGCAATGTGAACCTAGCCTAACAAATGTATGCTTGTAAATGTCATGCTTCTCAGCTGACTGCTGTGCACAACCAATGAGTGCTCCTCACAGTTGGAATGTGAAAGTTTGATTGTCAGTAGAGCTGTGGACAACATACAGTAGATGGTTCAAATGTAGAGTGTATGTCATATGAAACTGGTTTATCAGGTCTTTATAGATGCCAACCAGTTAGACCGTCAAACATTTTTATGTGTGTCTCTTGGTTACTTCAGGGGAGAAACTTGTTGGGTTTTTTTTTTGTTTGTTTTTGTTTTTTCTTCTTGGATCCTCAGGTCTTCCTTGGTCTGTATGGTGGGTCCCGCTTTCCCTTATGAAATTTTAATTCTATATTGTATAAAATACTATAGAGGTTGGCAGGAACAGGTATAATACCCACATGGTATTTCACAACAGAACCAAGAACTTTGGCGTGGAGATTGCTCTGCTGGTGTCCCTAAGCCATGTAAGAATCAAAGTGGTGCACTAGAGGCCAGCTGTAAATGAAACATCACATTTTTCTAAACTGAACGTTTAAGACCTAATCCGTGTTTATTGCAAATATACTACTACTGCATTTCAGCATAATGGGAGTCCAGAGTCACATACTGGGTGACAGTCAAAATCTGCCTAGTATTTAGCAGTTTAAGAAAAGGGGTCCCCCTCGGATCCATGAGTAAGTAGTATTTAAGGAAAGGGTAACGGAATTGCAGTATTCTCTCCTCTCCTCTAAATCCATTCAAAGTCCAGATTTGATAAAGCTTGTCTGAGTTGTCAGAAAAAAGGGGGCAGAGAACTGAAGTTACACTCTGCAAAGCTCAGTGAGGAGAGATCTGAGAGCTGATTTGGAGGGAGGGGACACACCCCATTCACACAGGAACAGAGCTGAGGCTGTCAATCTGCTGGAGGGTCCCTCCCCTGTCACCATTTTTCTCTTGGTGTCGGGAAAACTTGCCAGAAGTGATTCATGCTGATTAAGACAAGTACACACTATAGAGGGATAGGCTTTGTTCATGTCTGTGTTACATGGTGGGGTGGAGAATTCTTCTTATTAAATTACAGAGACTTCTGATATTTGAGAAGTGGGATCCGTTTGGAACCCCACATTTTCAGATCAAAGGTAACAGATTTGTTGGTCTGCAGTGCTTGGGATCGGAGCTGGACATTGCACATCTGTGAACTGGTAAGCTGTCTAGAGCAGTGATCGCCAACTTTTTGGACCTCACAGACCACTAAACTCCCAATTTTGAATCCCACGGACTAGGGTTGCACCGATACCACTTTTTTAAGACCGAGTACAAGTACCGATACTTTTTTCAAGTACTCGCCGATTACCGATTTTTATTTATTTATTTTTAATGTCATGTGACAGTGGCACTGATGACGCATGGACTGTCAGTAGGTTTTTTTTTTTTTAATTTTTTTACTAAATTAATTTTTTTTTTTTTTTTTTTTTTTTTTACGATGCTTAATGTTTTTATTTGTTTTTTTTGGGGGGGAGTGGACGGTGTCTGTTTTTTAAAATTATTTTTACAATTTAACCTTTTAAATATTTATTACAATTCTTCTTTTTTTTTTTTTTTTTTTTTATCAGCCCTGTTGGGGACTTTGGTGAGATATCAGGGGTCTTAACAGACCCCTGACATCTATTTGAGATACAGAAAGGGACTGAGGACACAGATTTCCCAGTCCCTTTCTCAGCAGCCTCAGCTGCACTGAAGATGAATGGACAGGAGACAGCGGCTCCTCTCAATTCATAAACTGAAGCATCATAAACACAGTTTATGATGCTCAGTTATGAATGGACAGAGTCGGTGATCACTGACTCTTCATTTGGAATAGGAGGGAGCCAGTAAATATGTTTACCGACTCCTTCCTCTGCTCTCCAACCTAAAAGATTGACACAGAGGGGGGACTGAAGGAGCCTGGAGGAGTATACAGGGACATTCAGGGGTGATCGGTGCAAGGGGGGGGATTAAAAGCACCGATTCCCCCTGTATAGATTTCAATAAAGCAACTGGGAGACATGGAGGGGAGAGGAGGAGAGCGGCTGCCATCTGCTTTATTGAAATCTATACAGGGGGTATAGGTGATTGTAACTCCCCTCCCCCGATTCCCCCTGTATAGATTTCAATAAAGCAACTGGGAGACATGGAGGGGAGAGGAGGAGAGCGGCTGCCATCTGCTTTATTGAAATCTATACAGGGGGTATAGGTGATTGTAACTCCCCTCCCCCACCGCCGCCGCACCGATCATCCACTGACTGCCCAGGTATCGGATCAAGCATCGGAACATTTGCTGGAGTACTCGGGCAAATACTTGGCATTGGCACCGATACTAGTATCGGTATCTGTGCAACCCTACCGCGGACCAGTAACATGAATTTTGAACATGAATTTTGCAGCTCTCTGCACCCCCCTAATACTATCCATCACACTGCTGCCTTACACAGACTCGTCATTGGATCTTACCTCCTTATCCAGCCACGTGCTCGAGCTCTGTCCTCCCTCCCCAGTCTGATCAGCGCTGCCATCGGCAGTCCCCTACTTTACCTACCGCTCTCTACATTACTCCCAATGCCTCCCTCTGGGGACCACCAACATTTTCTTGTGGACCACGGACCACTGTTTGGTGACCCCTGGTCAAGAGTATTTCTGTACCAAACCACAAACGGAACTACGCTGTGAATTTGGGATTTGTGAACCGATTCGCTCATCAATAGTTGGTGTGATCGATAAGCGATGGACAGTACTCAGTGTTGAGAGAAGTCAAAGTGTGATCAAAATGACCAACACTCAGGTTTAAAAATCATTTTAAGGATACCATAGGCTTTTTGGAAAGTGTGGGGGGCGAGGGAGGATGTCTGGGAGCCCTATTGGGCCACCCTGGGTTTTGGGGGCTGACATTTGCGTGCATCTCCAGCGTCATTAAGATGTATGTTTTGTTTACTATGTCAAGCTGACATATAGTGATTAGCATTAGCGTTGTGGTTTACATGTGGCCTACGGACATCAAATGCTTCTGCTATGTTTGTCCTGTCAGATCATGTTTATTCACACAGACCAGGCAGGCATTTTGTTAATGGTTGGGTTATGTGTACAGACTTTGGGAGCACGCAGTAGTGAAGTAACATGTTTGAGATGTTTGCTACCATATGCATTTTAATTCTGGGAATGCCTGGCAGTCTCTCCACTACAACTGGAACATACAGTATAAAGCTGTGCAGTCCATTGTACTTGAGGATTAGGAGCCTCTCACAAAATACTTATTTTATTTTTTATGGGAAGTTGGCTTATGTAATAGATCATCCAGCAATAACAGTTGTGAAGAACAGTGGGGGCGTTCTATATACTTTTTTAATGTACCCAGATCACTACCTGATAACCACAGCAATACCATATTGAAGTGATTGTAAACCTCAGACATGAAATATGAGCAAAGCATATCCCTCTATAGTGTGTACTTGTCTTCATTAGGAGCACTAAGTGTAGTTTCTGTCTTCTTTCTTTGCTTTCACTATGATTCACTTCTTATGACAAGTTTTTCTGACCCCATTAAAAAAAAGGTGACGGGAGGGACCTCCAGCTGATTGACAGCCTCAGCTCTGTTCTTGTGCGCTGTGTGAAGGGGGGGAGGGGGGGTTCTCGCGTGCTTCCTTACTTCTCTCCTCACTGAACTCTGTGGAGTGTAATTTCAGCTCTTTACCCCCTTTTTTTTTCTGAAAGCTCCGACGAGCTTTAAAAATTCTGGAATTTTAAAAGGTTGTAGAGAAGTGGAGACTGCAGATGAACAGGTACAACCTATTTAGGAGGATTTGTTTCATCTCTGTGTACCACCTGAGGCCAGTCACTCACTGGGTATATGTAAAGGTTTACAACTACGGCCTAATTGGTACACTCCACCCTCGGCAAGGCGCTTTCTGCGCATTACACTGCAGCATGTTGCAATTAACAAGGGCAGCAGTGTCCTACTTCGTCTCCAAGGCCCTTGTTTTACTTGCAAATCCTTTCTTGGGAGAACAGTGGAGGCAAAATGGGTTAGCTGATATTCCATTTTAGGAATAGTTGTCGTTTTCTTGGAAAGAAACTAGAACCCTCCCAACTGCCTTGCCAAGTTTACCAATAGGTGTACAGACGTCATAGGACTCCCAAGTTCTTCTTGCATGATCTGCCCAGCGTCACAGATGGGTTTTTTGTTCGCCAGTGTCATCTGAAATCCTTGCTCGTGTGCTGTCAGCTATACTGAAATACATGTGCTATGAGCATATAATGCCTCTTTCACATGGGTGGATCCGCAGGTCGGACTCAACTAGTTCAGCGGGGGATCACTCCTATGAGCAGGCGGATGACAGGTCCGTCTCCGCTCACTCTGCAGGGATGGACCTGTCAGAGCCCGGCTGTTCTCTATGGGGAGATTGGATGAAAACGGACAGCCTGTTCGTTTTCATCCGATCTGCTGGACGGATGGCGAACGTATCACCATCCATCTGTTTTGAGCCGATCTTATCGGATGGCAGGCGGGTGTCAGTGAACACATCTCCGCTGACATCCGCCTGTCCATAGACATCAATGAGTGGCCCGCTCAGATCCGAGCGGGCCAATCGTGTGAAAGGGGCCTAACATGACGGCTGCCATGGCTGATCCTCTTCTGAAATTGCTAGTTTTATTAACTTTGGCACTTCTGTATTAGTGAACTAGAAAAAGCATCCAGCTAGGCAACTGGCATTTTTTTAAAAATGATTGTAAAGGAACCTTTTTAAAAAAAAAAAAAACTTTTCTAAACTTACCCGCGCTTTGCAATGGAATTGCACAGAGCAGCCCTTAAACTCTTCTTCGCTCCCCCACTGGTGCTCCTGGCTTCTCCTCTGTCCAATGCCCCCGCGGGAAGTGCTTTCCAAGGGGGCACTCGTGCATGCTCGCTCCCGAACCCCTCTGCTGTTTCCACTGACACAGGTAGTGGAACTCGACCCTGCCCTCACTCCCTCATCACTAGCTTTGATTGGCACCACTGGGAGCCAGTGGCTCCTGGTGTCCCAGCAAAGCCAATGAGACACGGAAGTGATGTGAGAGAAGAGCTGCTGACGTGCACAGTGCTGGATTAAACGAGGGTTCAAGTTAAGTATAAGTGGGGGTGAGGGGCCCAATTTGATGCCTGAACATTTTTTACCTTAATGCAAGGAATGCATTAAGACAAACCATGTTTAGGCTTTAGAACCTGGGGCCCTCCAGCTGTTGCAGAACTACAAGTCCCATCATGCCTCTGGGAGTAATTGCCAGCCTTGCAATGCCTCATGGGAAATGTATGTTGGGCTCTGCAGCATTCAGGGTTTTGGGTCTTGAAGCTAAACTCCAGTTACATAGTTACATAGTAGGTGAGGTTGAAAAAGGACACAAGTCCATCAAGTCCAACCTATGTGTGTGATTATGTGTCAGTATTACATTGTATATCCCTGTATATTGCGGTCATTCAGGTGATTAATAGTTTCTTGAAGCTATCAATGCTCCCCGCTGAGACCACCGCCTGTGGAAGGGAATTCCACATCCTTGCCGCTCTTACAGTAAAGAACCCTCTACGTAGTTTAAGGTTAAACCTCTTTTCTTATAATTGTAATGAGTGGCCACGAGTCTTATTAAACTCTCTTCTGCGAAAAAGTTTTATCCCTATTGTGGGGTCACCAGTACAGTATTTGTAAATTGAAATCCTATCCCCTCTCAAGCGTCTCTTCTCCAGAGAGAATAAGTTCAGTGCTCGCAACCTTTCCTCATAACTAAGATCCTCCAGACCCTTTATTAGCTTTGTTGCCCTTCTTTGTACTCGCTCCATTTCCAGTACGTCCCTCCTGAGGACTGGTGCCCAGAACTGGACAGCATACTCCAGGTGCGGGCGGACCAGAGTCTTGTAGAGCGGGAGAATTATCGTTTTATCTCTGCAGTTGATCCCCCTTTTAATGCATGCCAATATTCTGTTTGCTTTATTAGCAGCAGCTTGGCATTGCATGCCATTGCTGAGCCTATCATCCACTAGGACCCCCAAGTCCTTTTCCATCCTAGATTCCCCCAGAGGTTCTCCCCCCAGTGTATAGATTGCATTCATATTTTTGACACCCAAATGCATTATTTTACATTTTTCTACATTGAACCTCATTTGCCATGTAGTCGCCCACCCCATTAATTTGTTCAGGTCTTTTTTCAAGATTTCCACATCCTGCGGAGAAGTTATTGCCCTGCTTAGCTTAGTATCGTCTGCAAATACAGAGATGGAACTGTTTATCCCATCCTCCAGGTCGTTTATGAACAAATTAAATAGGATTAGTCCCAGCACAGAACCCTGGGGGACCCCACTACCCACCCCTGACCATTCTGAGTACTCCCCATTTATCACCACCCTCTGAACTCGCCCTTGTAGCCAGTTTTCAATCCATGTACTCACCCTATGGTCCATGCCAACGCACCTTATTTTGTACAGTAAACGTTTATGGGGAACTGTGTCAAATGCTTTTGCAAAATCCAGATACACCACGTCTACGGGCCTTCCTTTATCTAGATGGCAACTCACCTCCTCATAGAAGGTTAATAGATTGGTTTGGCAAGAACGATTCTTCATGAATCCATGCTGATTACTGCTAATGATATCATTCTTATTACTAAAATCTTGTATATAGTCCCTTATCATCCCCTCCAAGAGTTTACATACTATTGATGTTAGGCTAACTGGTCTGTAATTCCCAGGGATGTTTTTGGGCCCTTTTTAAATATTGGTGCTACATTGGCTTTTCTCCAATCAGCTGGTACCATTCCAGTCAATAGACTGTCTGTAAAAATTAGGAACATCCAGTCATTTTAATGAAAACGTAATGCAGCTCTTATTGAGAAAAGGAACTTTAGGGAGATATGGAAGACCTACATGCAACTCTGAAATGGTTAATACATAAAAAAAATATATTTTTTAAAGCATGCAGTGTAAGCACCTGAATGTGGTCTGGTATTGACCGGTACCACTGCAAGGTTAATTAATTTTTTTTCCCCATCCAGGAGTTCAGCTTTAGATCAAAACTCCTGACTCGCTTGCTTGTGTTGCTTGTCATTGGCTCATTAAGTAATGAAACAACAATGTGGATAAAAGAACTGACAACCCTATAAAGCTGTATGTGCTTTTTTACAGTTTACGCCTGAATTTTTTACTTGTTCGACTTATGGCTTACTTTCTTTAATTTTGTAAAGGGAAAGGGCTCCGTTAGACATTGACATCACACAGATCAGCAAGTCTTCAGGAAGTTCACTCCCTTCCATGTTACAGCCAAGTGTGTCTGCAAATGAACCTTCTCTATTAGAAAAGCTTGGCCTCGTTTCATTCTAAAGTGTCTGCACCATTGTTTTACGTTTTTATGTTTTTTTTTTTTTTTCTTTTTGGTTGATAGCCTTCTGGTATTTTAGGTATTGTTTGAGACCTTCTAAAAAGCAGATTCACTTGACTAGACTGGATTTAATTTACCCCCTATCTGAGGATCAAAATATGGAAACTGTCATTGCTAACTTATTTTGGATGTAGTCCTCAGGGCTGTCAACCTCACCCTGCCTTCATTACCTAGTGAATTACTGACCTAGAACTAGCAAGCAGCCAGCAAAGTTTGAAAAGTCCGGAACATACTTTGCTTGTTCCTGGTCATTAACTCTTTGATAGCTTAATGCAACTACTACGCACAACACAGTTTTCAACATACTAACGAAGTCAGAATCAGACAAACACCTTTGCATAAGAAATGTAGTAAATTTCAGTTTTAAAGTGTAAAAACAGAAACCTGTTTAGTAAATCTTGGAAATGCAAGTACACAAAAATACCCATTGATTTTCTAGATGTTCAGTGTTACTCTAACGCCTGTATGAGCAGTTTTTTTTTTTTTTTTGTACAGAAATCCCAACCAGTGTTACCCACCCTGCCTGCTGGACTGCAGAACTCAACCTACCCTGGTTAGTTGAAATTATTGTACCGGAGCCCTGCGGCTAGGGTTTGGGTAAGTGGGGTCCCCCCCCCCTTTCCTCTATCCAGGGAACAAGGCAGGGATGCCCACTTTCCCCAGGGCTATTTGCTTTTACAGATGCAGATGACGCACTGTTATATCTACGAGATGCAGATCTGTCTCTGTGCTTGGCATCGTAGATAGATTCAGTCATTGCTCTGGGGTCGGTATTAATTTGGGAAAATCAGTCCTGTTCTCCCTCAATCCCTTCGGGTCTGGTGGGGTGACTCGCACACCATTACAGTGGGTGGAGGAGTTCACCTACTTGGGTGTCAGAGTACGGGCTAAGTTGGATGCAAATTTGGAGGATAATATGGACCCACTGACTTTGCAATTTGCCCGCAAGTGTCAGGCCTGGCGTACTCTCCCATTATCTCCAGTGGGTAGGGTGAATTTAGTCAAAATGCGCTATGTACCCAAATTCTTTTTTTTTTTTTTTTAAGGAATACCCCTGTCCCAATCTCTAAAGCGACCTTAGATTAGACTGCATAATTACATCTTTTGGCTGGGCGGGTAAAACCCCTAGGCTGGCTCGGACCACTCTTCAACCACCTCTCACAGGGAGGCCTGGCTTTGCCTAACCTCCAGTTGTACTATTGGTCGGCTGTGCTTGTAACAGTGCATTGGCGGTTCAGCCTGCCTAGTCAAAACCCAGCTGTCACATCGGAGGCTGCCCTCCTTGGTTCATATGCCGCATTGACTAATTTTAGTTTATCGCGGTCCTAGGGCCCACCCAATGGTCACTGGTCCCATGCGTACAACTATTAGAGTTTGGGTGCAGGCTAGGGGTATCTATGGAAAAGATGCTACCTACTCACCTCATGTACCTCTTTGGGGTAACCCACAACTATGACATTTAGCTCTGATTCCGGATCCCCAATTGTGGGCGGCTAGGGGAGTTGTGTCCTTGAAGCATGTCGTCGCAGATGGGAGAATTTCTTCCTTTGTTGACTTACGAAAGAGGTTTTCACTGCCTCAATCTATGTCTATCCATTATTATCAATTGAGACATGCTCTTCGTGCTCATCTCCAGGAGCCAGTTATTCTGGAACCAGACTATATAGAGCGACTGTTGACATCTAGACTAATTGATACATCTCTATCTTCCCTTTTACCTTCGGTTATCGGTATACAATGCCCGTACTTCTGACAAAGTGTTTAAATGGTTAACTGATATTCCGGAACTGTCTGCAGATGACTGGGAGGAATGCACAGGCTCTTGTATTACCAATATGATTTCAGCTAAGGACCGCTTTATTCAGTTGAAATTTCTCCACAAAGTCTACTTTACCCCTCAAAGATTAGCAGCCATCTACACACAGGTTAGTCCTACCTGCACCCGGTGTCTCTCCTCTACTGGAACCTTTTACCATATGGTAAGGCAATGCTTGGCTGTCTGCCCTTACTGGGAGTCAGTCCTGAATGCTTTGAATGATCTGGGGGACTGGTCTCTCCAGCCTGGTCCACGCTTGCTGCTTTTGGGTATCGTGGATGATGTTGGGGCCTCTAGGCATATGAAGTTACTTTTCTTTTATGCAGGGAGAGAAATCCTTCTTAGATCGAAACAGCCCACTCTGCCCATGTGGTCTTCCTGGCTTTCCTGAGTAGAAATTGTCCAAAGAAATTTGACAAAATATGGTCCACTTGGATTGATGCTCATGGTCCTGTGGTATTGTAGAGTGACTACTCTTTGTTATTGTGTTTGTGTTATTTGTGCATAATTTGAATAAACCATTATCTGTTTAAAAAAAAAAAAGTTAATTTTGTCCAGCTCCAGTTTTCCTGTATTGCATTGGTGTGTTTTGTCTCTGTACTGTTTTTGTACATTCCTTGGTTGCTAATTTTTGTTTTTTAAGCTGTGGCCCTATGGATGATAGAGAACATTCTTTTTGTGCTCGCTGTAAAATCCTATTCTTGAAATGCACAATAGTGCTGCGGGAGGCATTTCCCCATCAATACTGTATGTTGATGGGGAAATCTAGTGATTTTTGGTGTGTTTTTTTTTTTTTTCCACCCATGGTGGAAGGAAAGAAAATGGAATAGTATAGGCCAGTGATGGCGAAACCTTGGCACCCCAGATGTTTTGGAACTACATTTCTCATGATGCTCAACCACACTGCAGAGTGCATGAGCATCATGGGAAATGTATTTCCAAAACATCTGGGGTGCCAAGGTTCGCCATCACTGGTATAGGCTGTGCCATCCCAGCATGACTGGAAACAGAACTGTAATATAAGAGGAACTTCACCCTACTCCCTATTTTTTATTTTACTTTTATTTATTTTTTTAATCCCTGCTTGCCTAATGCTAGGTTGTGCACAATTCAGATGCTCACGCACCCAGCAGATCCAGCATTGTCCCGCTGAGATCCACTTCTCTTCTGCCACTGTTGGTGTCCTGTGCTACCATGTTCTTGTGTGACATCATCAGGAGGGTGCCATCTATTCCGGGTTCTCCCGATGACGTACTGCTGGGACTGCCCCCCTTCCTTTTATGCATGGAAGACCATGCCTCCTGTGATATGTGACATGCATATCCCAGGAGGCATCTGGAGTGCTGTATGTCATTCACCTGGGACACAAAAAAAGGGGAAAAAAGGTAGGTATGGAGCAGGGCGGGGGAACCATTGAGTTGAGCAAACTTTTTTTGAAGAGGAACAATATGTGCCTGTGCATGCAAAGATATATATATATATATATATATATATATATATATATATATATATTTTTAATGACCATTATATTTTTGTGCTAATTGCACCATGTCTGGTGTTTACGAAGTGATGTAAAACCTGTATATAGAGGTGCATGGGGGCAAAATGATTTTTTTTATCAGTTTGAACTTTATTAGAAGTTTGCTTAGAATTCTGCCGGTCCTTTCACACAGATTTATGGCTCTGATGTTCATGTTACTACGGTTTCTATATATACTTTTTTTTTTTTTTTTTCCTACTATGCAGTGCTAAAATTAGTTTGGCATTGTAATAAGTATCTATTTATCTTCTTTGACATCCAACTTTCCTTTGTTGAGGATAATGTCGTGTTTGTTGAGGTCTCCCACAAGTTTGCATTGTTAGTGGTTACCAAGGATCGTTGCTTTCCACCTACACACCTTTTTATTTATGTAACGGCATATAGGAAATGCACATAAGCACTCAGTATGTTCTTATTGAACATGAAAGCGACTTTCTGCAGTGTAGCATTCATTCATTCCTGTAAAAACTTGCAGGTAATTGATGTAAATGACTTCTTTCCAATGTTTTCCAACATTTGGATTTGTGTTCATATAGCCTTGTCTGCCTAGTTGTATCTCGAGTGTGATGGAAATAATTTATAAGCATGTGGTAGGTGTCCCTTTCATGGCAGCTCACACTTCTGTTTAATTTATGGTGGATGGTAACTGTTTTCTCTCTAACCCACAGCTTACTTTCTAGAGCATGTTGTGTGTGTTTAATGTGGTGGTGTTCCCATTTTGAGTTGCATGTTTAAAAACGTACGATTTTATGTCTGATAAAACAAAAAAAGAAAGTTACCTTGTTAATGCAAAACTCTGGACTGATATCAAACCTGTTTAAAGCAGAATTCCACAATTACAGTTCTTTCAAAAAATCTGCTGTCTTATAAGGGGAGAAGTCCAAAGAGGGGTATGCCACCTTGTGGATTTACCTATTTTATTTACATTTTTACCGAGTAACCACAATGACATCCTTTCTAAACTACTGCCATTGGGGTTATCTATAAGGATATACATGCCTCCTGCATGTATCTTTACCTGTCAAATGTCTCCCCTCTGTCTGTTATGAGAGCTGAAAAACTGCAAATTCTGTGGGCGGGTCTGTTGTCTGGAGCTCGGTGGGTGGAGTTGTGATGTCAGTAAACTCCCCGCCCACCTCTACACTCCCCTTGTCAATATGCATTTTCTCCTGTGTATTTCTTACACTGAACTTCTGCTATGATCTCTAACATCCAGTGAAAAGACAGGAAAGTAACCACATGACTTCAGCATGCCAAATCATGGTGAGGTGTGGAACAGACAATCCTTGCAGAGCTGCTGAAGAAAGGAGTGGGGGAGGGAATTAAAAAATAATGCATGTCTCTTAGGCTAGTGCACGAGATATGTAAATCACCTGTCACTCACAGCAAGGGGGAGGATTTGATAAAGTTTTTCTCTGTTTGTCAAGTTTTATCTCGCTGAACAATAAGAGGATTGCTCAGAGCTGGATTAACTCTTTGTGGCAAGACTGGGCTCAAATGATAGGAAATCGTATACTTTATGACATTAGGGCTGAAACAACTAATCGATTAATCGACAACTAATCGATTATGAAAATAGTTGTCAGCTATTTTCATAAACGATTAATAAGGCAGCCGATTAGTTGGCCTGCATACAGAATGCAATATTTGTTTACACATCAGGAAATACAGTGCAGCACACATACAGCTCAGTACACCGTACTAGAGGTCGACCGATATATTGGCCGATATTTGGCGTTTTTTACTTAATCGGCATCGGCCGATTGTGCTGATAAAAAAAAGGCAGATTGTAACTTCAGCAGTGACTTGCAAATGACTTCTATAATAGAAGTTAATGCAAGTTTCCTGAGGTTATCTGTGGAGAGGATTCTCTCCTCCTCTGGGCAGCCTGCCAAGTCTGATAAGAAGATACATTGTATCTCTTCAAGTTCTTTTTATCAATAGACTGAACTGTGTGGAGAATTTCTCAGTTTAACTATTTAAAGACTCAATCTTTTCTGATACTTGTTGCTTACAGGTAAAAGTCCTGTATTTTCTGCTAGAAAATCACTTAGAACCCCCAAACATTATATATATATATTTTTTAGCAGAGACCCTAGGGAATAAAATGGTGGTTGTTGCAATATTTTATGTCACACGGTATTTGCGCAGCGGTCTTTCAAACGCAATTTTTTTTAAAAAAAAAATACAGTAATGAATTAAAAAAAAAAAAGTTTTGATTACCTGTTTTTGTGTATTTAATATTTAAGATAGTTTTTTTTTTTTTTTTTCTAAATTATACATACAAGTGAACTGATTGGAGGTATGTTTTGTTTAATGTTTAAATGTAAAAAATTTTCTGTATCACTTATTACTTAAGGCTGCTTTCACACTGGAGCAGGCATGCGTTGATGGTAAAACGCTGTTAGTTTTAGCGGCGCTTTACCGTCATTTTAGAGGCGCTATTCAGCTGCTAGCGGGACGCTTATAACCCAGCTAGCGCCCGAGGAAGGGGTTAAATGCGCCCCTGAAGCGCCGCTGCCAAAGCGCTTTGCAGGCGCTTCGGCAGAGGTGCGCATTCATTTCAATGGGCTCCTCCTGGTGGAGGAGAGGTATACACCGCTCCAAAGATGCCGTTTGCAGGACTTCTTTTTACATCCTGCCAGCGCATCGCCTCAGTGTGACAGCACTCAGGATATCACACTGAGACTGCAGGGGAGCCGTTTTACAGGCACTTTACAGGCGCTCTTTTTAGCCCAAAAGCGCCTGAAAAACGCCCCACTGTGAAAGGGGTCTAACTGTTAGATTTTATGAGATGAAGGGAAAAAAAAAAAAAATCGGCCAAATATATCGGCCCAAAAAAATCGGCATCACATATCAGCCATCGGCCACCGCGATTTCTAAATATCGGCATCGGCCAGAGAAAAACCCATATCGGTCGACCTCTACACCGTACATACATGTCAGTAAGTGCCTGAGAACTTGTGAATGTGTGAGGAG
Source organism: Lithobates septentrionalis (assembly GCA_037952835.1). Classification (NCBI taxonomy): domain Eukaryota; kingdom Metazoa; phylum Chordata; class Amphibia; order Anura; family Ranidae; genus Lithobates; species Lithobates septentrionalis. The sequence continues at coordinate 2,385,051 of JBBDGP010000163.1, read as the reverse complement.
CAATGCCTCATGGAACATGTAGTCCTGGGCAGGAAGTGAGTAGGTGTAAAGGCAGACATTTTTTACCTTGTTATAGGGGCACACTATACTATAATTTGTAGCTTGCTATTGGGGCACTCTGAAGGCAGGGAGGAGCCAGAAGCATCGGTGAGGAACCCAAGAAGAGAAGAATTTGGGCTGCTCTGTGCAAAACCATTACACAGAGAAGGTAAGTATAACATGTTTGTTGTTTTAAAAAAAAAAATACTTTAAAGACTGTGCAGGGAAGATCAGCATCTGAAACCAGAGAAGGTGCAGGCTGATATACTAGAGGTAATAGAAGGCATTACAATTACATTTAAAGTAAACTTTTACATGGAGGCAAGCCACATTACGTGGGAGCAGGGCATATTACATGCAGGCAGGGCACATTGGAACAGGGCACATTACAAGGAGGCAGGGAACATTACAAGGAGGCAGGGAACATTACAAGGAGGCAGGGAACATTACAAGGAGGCAGGGAACATTACAAGGAGGCAGGGAACATTACAAGGAGGCAGGGAACATTACAAGGAGGCAGGGAACATTACAAGGAGGCAGGGAACATTACAAGGAGGCAGGGAACATTACAAGGAGGCAGGGAACATTACAAGGAGGCAGGGAACATTACAGGGGGCAGGGATCATTACATGCGCCCCGGTGTGAAAGGGGTCCACATAAAAAATGTGATCTCCTAGTCTGATATTTACCAGATTCAACCTCCAATAGTATATACAGTATATCTCTGTCTGTTATTCTCAGAGTGGATTAGAGAATTTTCTCCCTAAACATGTAGTTTATTTATATTTACCACTGCATAGAGATTTTTAAGAATAATTTTTTTTTTTAAACTTTACATATTAAATTATACACCACACATTTTTTTTAAGGTTATTATCCGATTATTCGAAACCATAATCGGCCAACTAATCGATTATGAAAATAATCGTTAGTTGCAGCCCTATATGACATCAAAAAAATTTCGGGTTTACATCCACTTTAAGCTATCACTATACTCCCAACAGTGTAACAATCAACTTCTCACAGCTTGTTGCTTCGATCAGCACTGCAACTGTTTGGCCTGCTGGCTGAATGAATAAAAGTGAACCATGTATGGCCAGCTTAAAGCGGTTGTAAAGACAGGACATTTTGTTTCCCATAATGCATTCCCTGCATTAATGTAAAAAATGTCCCAGCAGTTGTATCGCCCTCCTCACTCCCTGCATACTTATTTGAATCCAGTGCTGTGCCTGTCTGCAGTGGCACTCTCCTTTCCCACTTCCTTTTTTACAGGACACACAGGCAGCAGTGGGAGCCCCACTGCTGCCAATCCAATCCTGTGTTTAGAGAACAGAGGGCGGGGCCGACCCACGCTGTTTGTCTATTGACACACACAGCCCGACTCAGCCAACCAGGCAGGTGTGCCAGGATGGGAAGCTGCTTCCCGGTGGGGGCACATAGAGCTGAGAGCAGGGGACCCCAAAAGAGGAGGTTCGTGGCTGCTCTGTGCAATAGCATTGCACAAAGCAGGTAAGTAGAATATGTTGGTGTTTTTTGGTACCTGGTTCGGACAGGCTCGCGCATGCACAGTGAACAGTCGGCTATAAAGCTGCAAGGACTCGCACAGCCAGCTGCCCACAGTAAACATGCCGGTGTCGGGGACCCAAATAACGGTGAGGATGGTGCTGGACCCCTGGACAAGCAAGTGTCTTAAGACCAAAAAAAAGTCAGCAGCTTCAGTATTTGTAGTTGCTGGCTTTTTTTTTCTTTTCAATTGGGTAAAGAATCGCTTTAAGTCTGTTTTGTATTTGGCAATTGTTTTATTTTGGCAATACATTGACATCAATAACATTGTTGTACACTTGCATGTAAATCATATTAAAGACAGTGGGCAACATATTGTTGGGTACATCTGTTTTTTTTTTAAAAAGAACAAGCTGTCCTGCAGATATAGCAGTTAGAAGGTTGAGACAAACCTAACAACTGACAGGGGTGCTTACAATGATCAGCTTTTATTGTGTAAAACCTTTATGGTTACAGCAAAACTGATCTATAAAAAGTTAGCTGAAGTGCAGCTTGAATTTCTAGTTCTTGATCTGCTAGTAACCCTAACTTCCCCTAGGACTGAAAATGCTGTTTTCTGCTGTGCCCCCTTCAGCCAGAATGTAGGCACTGTAATATGGGAGGTGTGTTACTGGTCAGATCACCAGGTGAAAACAGAAGGAAAGCATTAAAAATAAAGTAAACTAATGCAGACACCACATCTAATGATTGGTGAACTGCAATACATTACATTTTTTGCTTTGGGTCAATATATTAGAGATACGATTATGGTAGGAGGAAAGTTAAAGTGGTTGTAAAGGGTGAAGGTTTATTTATTTATTTTTTTAACCTTCATGCATACTGTGCATGTGATTAAAAAAAACCTTCCATGTAGAGACCCCCCCCCCCCCCCCACCAGCTGAAAGCAAATTAAACCCCCAAAAATTGGACATGCACCATTTTTTCAGCTCAGCCACTACAACACATGCCACTTAAACTATCCAGTTGGTAGGTACTGTGTGTTACTATTGGGCACATGTTGCTGCTTCTTGCTGTAAAACATGCATTTCATGACGCTACCATAAGGTGATTATATAAAGGGGCCCTGATTGGCTATCAAAGCGCCCTGGACTAATATAAAATATACATTCTCCAACTGTCTTCTCATGGCCGTGTAGATTTGGATTGGTGGCTATGGGACAATGCTTGTGTTATTGCACTATTCAGAAAATAGCTCTTGATGTTAGGGTTGTGTATATAAAAAAAGAAATAAACTAGATGAAAAGAATAGGGAGAACATTGCCCATATTAACCAGTGAGACATCTGCTTCTATTTTGCTGTCTATACTGAAGGATACCTTTTGTGGAATGGGGAGGGGGACTGACACCACGTCCTGCATCCCTCAACGTCTTCATAGATGAGCCTCCTCAAAGCTGGAAAATGTGGTTCTTCAGTTTTTGTTTATTTTGTTCCTTTTCTTGTTCTCACAGAATATAGGAATGGTATGTAATATCTGCTGCCTGTGCCTAAAAGCTATTTTTTTTTTTAATAACATACTGTGCTCATGATTTAATCTCGCTACTATATTTAAAAGCATTTATGTAAGCAACAAGTATTAATATAAACACTTCCATTTTGACTGAACAATCAAGTCTTTAATTTACTTTAAAATGCTGCTGAAAATATTTTTTTTATTACTTGAATGTTGTCCTAATGACTTGCTGTCTGTTAAGGGAGCTTTTTATGAATCTGCCCATAAGGCATGGGTGCTTAGCCAGCATACAGTTGGGCCTTGTCTCTAGAAATAAAAGGGGATGCAGTCCGCTTGCATAAGACTTTTTTTTTTTTTTTTTTTCCCCCCTTGATGCCCAAAATATGTTTCAGAATTCTGGGAACACCAAATCTAGAGCCTGTGACAATGTAGACCAGCTGCTGCCTTTTCTGCTCACTGTAGTGTACTCCTCATGCACATACAAGTACTGAATAAGTGTCACAAGGGTGCTATCACACCAGACGCAATATAAAAGCCCCCCCTTTTTTTTTTTTCTTTTTTTTTTTTATTATATGGTTGCAAGAGATCATGGAAATATGAGTTGACTTTCACACTAATGCCCCGTACACACGGTCGGATTTTCCGATGGAAAATGTCCGATCGGAGCGTGTTGTCGGAAATTCCGACCGTGTGTAGGCTCCATCGGACATTTTCCATCTGATTTTCCGACACACAAAGTTTGAGAGCAGGATATAAAATTTTCCGACAACAAAATCCGTTGTCGGAAATTCCGATCGTGTGTACACAAATCCGACGCACAAAGTGCCACGCATGCTCAGAATAAATAAAGAGATGAAAGCTATTGGCCACTGCCCCGTTTATAGTCCCGACGTACGTGTTTTATGTCACCGCGTTCAGAATGATCGGATTTTCGGAAAACTTTGTGTGACCGTGTGTACGCAAGACAAGTTTGAGCCAATATCCGTCGGAAAAAATCCTAGGATTTTGTTGTCGGAATGTCCGAACAAAGTCCGACCGTGTGTACGGGGCATTAGGCTGTGTTCACATTATAGCATTTTGCGATTGTGTGCAAAATTGCACCGTTCATATGGGTTTTTTCAGGTCACATGCATAGGACAGCCCATTTATTTCGATGCAAAGGAGCTAATGCACTCTTGAGCATCAAGCCCCACGTGGTTAATAACTACAATCTTTGTTGTGCATGCGTTCCATGCAGAAATCGCGCATGCTTTTTTCTGTATCTGTGTGCCATTACCTTTGAAATACACCAGAAGCAGGCCATGCATTTTTTGCGCATTCGTAAAGATGCGTAGAATCTTTTTTGCACATGGTCACGAAATGCTGTAGTATGAATGCAGCCCTAAGCTGGCCATACATGGATTAAAAGTCAGTTCATGTATGGCCATTTCCCATTCATGAGATGCTGATCTGTTCATCAACTTCTCACAAATGGGCCTGTCAGAATACAGTGACACAGCATGTAAGATTCCCGTGTCTACCCTGAATGTGGGGCTAGGGGGAATGGTTCAGCCAAAAATACTGACCCATGTATGGGCAGCTCTATCTTCAGTAGCAGTGGTCTCCAAACTGCAACCCAGGGACCCTTTGCTTGCCTTTTGTCTGGCCCTCGAAGTGTTATTCCTACCACTGACACCAACAATAGGGGACAATTCCTCCTACTGACACCAAACATGGAACATAATTCCTGCTACTGACACCAACAATGGGGCACAGTTCCTCCCCCTAATACCAAAGATGGGGCATTGTTTACTCCCACTGTCCACAGTCCGGCCCCCCTAAAGTCTGACCGCTAACTGGTCCTTTGTTTAGAAAGTTTGGAAACCCCTGGTCTGTAGGGTGTTTGTTTTGGTATTTTCTCAAGTCGTCTTCCAGGACGGCACCCTGAGAGATGACTGGTCCACCTGACAGGAAACACAATCAATCAAGAGGTTAAAGTCCCCCGCCCCTCCCGATGCTCCTCAGTTTTTGATTGCGTTTCCCCACAGCAAAACCATTTGTTATTTTTCTGTTGACCTAAAAGCCTGGGGCTGGTGGTCTCCCCCTGGGAGCCGGACCAAATGCCTGGGAAGCCTCTGGGTCCGGCCGGAGGGTTCTCATCCTTCCTGGGGGGTTTCCCAATCCGTGTCTCGGGGGGGGGGGGGGGGGAGAGAGAGGCAGCAGAACAGTGCTTCTTTCCATGGAAGAGCCCCCCCCCCCCCCCCGAGTGCTGAAGAACCCTGGGTGCGGTGGTGTACCCAGAACTTCAGGGGCCAAATTTCCTGTTGCCCTTCCTTACCTGTGCGGTGGCCGCGCAGTTGCAGGAGTTGGTGGTTTTCCTTCTACTGGCTACAAGACCACAGGAGGGGAGTCTGGGACCCGTTCTGGGGTCTGGCCAGGGCTGCTGTCCGTCCGCCTGTCCGTCCGCCTGTCCACCGACCGGAAGAACCATTCACGGGAGGTCGCGCGGCAAGAAGCTCTACATGGAGAGCTTTTCTTCCAGGGACCTTGCTGAGTGTAGCTCAGCACCATTTTCCTGAAGATCAGGAAATGACATCACTTCCTCCTCTAAGAGGAGGGAGTGGGAAGGGCTGCAGCAGGAAGTGACCTCAGGTCCAGTATCACTTCCTGTCTCCGGCAAGATGGCGGTGGCGAGTTGCAGCCAGCATACAGAGGATATAAAAAGCCACAGGGAACAGGCGCCCATGTCTCCTCTGCATTCCTGTATGCAGTACCTCCAGGGAGAGATTGGAAGTAGCATGGAACATGAGAAGGAGAGACCTGCAGGGTCTGCGGCCATGGGGACCACAGGGGGTGAGTCTGACCGGCCTTCGGAGGTTTAGAGGGGGAGGGTACCCCAACTCTTCTCCTCCGACTCAGTGTATGCCTGTGTGTTTTTTTCAGGGGACGACGCTATTGCCCGCGAGGTTGCCAGCCGTCCTGTGAAATCCTCCACCCGCTCTAAACGATGTGGGAACTGTAATGACAGGCTACCCCCAGAACATCCAAAGCCCTTCTGTTTTAAATGCATACAGAAGTTGACAGGGAAGGAGACATCTCAGATAATGAAGGAATTCCTTACTGTGCAAACTGAGATGCTGTCCACCTTAGTCTTTTCAGGCCACCCTTAAGCCTAGGGATTCAGAGGCTCACTCTAGTAAGGATGCCTCTTCCCAGGAGAGCTCCGCCTCCTCTAGGAGGTATCGGGCGGAGGTACTGAAGTATCCACTCCCCCACGATTCAGAGGAAGAGTGTGATTTAGAAGTTCCTAATCAGAAGTTTTCTGATGAAGGGGTGGTGGACAGCCAAGAGGAGGATGGGAGGGAGGAATCCAGGTCTAGCAGACATATATTTTCTGCCGACGACATGGAAGATCTTCTGAAAGCTATTTATGCCTCAGAAGAGATTCAGGAGCCTGCTGCACAGGTGTCCTCTCAGGATAGGATGTATAGAGGCTTGATTAAACCTCAGGCCAGGGTCCTTCCGGTACATTCCGCCCTTAATGAAGTCATCTTAAGGGAATGGAAAGAACCAGAAAGAAGGCTTCTGAAATATAAAACCTGGAAGCATAGATGCCCCTTCTCTAAGGAGAATGAGGAAAAGTTTTTCAAAACTCCTAGACTAGACGCCTCCTTAACACAGGTCTCTAAGCAGTCGGATCTTTCCTTTTGAAGATACCGGTAACTTAAAGGATCAAATGGATCGCAGGGCTGAAACCATTTTACGCAGAGCCTGGGAAGCTAATGCTGCGGCTATGAGCCCCGCATTGGCCTCAGCTTGCATCGCAAGGAATGCCGACACGTGGGTCTGTAAATTAATGGACCACGTATCCCGAACCTCAAAATCCAAGGAGGTCCTGGATTCTCTGGAGGTCATAGGGAATGCTGTCGCATATTTAGCAGATGCTGCGGTTGAGACAGTGCGTACAACCGCTAAGACAGGTGCCTTACTAAACTCAGCCAGGCGAGCCCTCTGGGTTAAAACCTGGGATGGGGATAGCTCATCCAAGACCCATCTATGTGGTCTCCCTTTTGAAGGGACGCTCCTTTTTGGTGCTGGCCTAGATCAGGCTCTAGCCAGATCTACCGAGAAGGGGAAAAAATTTCCTACCAAACCTAGGAGAGAGAGGAAGCGGTTTTTTCGTGGCCCCCAGGCAAGGAATCGCTTCTCCGAGAAAAAGGTCTCCCCTAATAGACGTTGGGGCGCAGGAAAAGACAAACAAAAAACTGGCGTTCTCTTTTCCAGCCAGAAGTCAGTTGACAAGACCCCCAAATGTCTTTCCGGTAGGGGGCAGACTTTCCCACTTTGCCTCTCAGTGGGAAAGGATCACCCAAAGCCCCTATGTACTTCGGATCATAAGAGAGGGTTACAGATTGGAGCTTCTCTCCCCTCCACCCCCCAAGTTTCTCTTGACCTACCTTCCCAGGGATCCCTGCAAGGTGGTAGGAATCCTTCAGAATATAAGAGAGCTGGCCAGTCAGGAGGTTATAATACCTGTTCCAGTGGACCAGCAGGGTCAGGGGTTTTATTCCCACATTTTCGTGATACCAAAACCCTCAGGAAGGTATCATCTTATAAATCTAAGGAACCTCCAATGTTTTTCTTCGTTACAAGAAGTTCCGCATGGAGAGTGTCTATAAGAAGTGTTTATGGTGACCTTGGATTTAAAAGACGCCTACCTTCATGTCCCCTTTTTTCAGGGCCATCAAAGCTTCCTGAGATTTGCGATCGCCTCTCCAGAGGGAGTGCAACACTGGCAGTTCACAGCCCTCACCTTTGGACTGGCATTCAGTCCGAGAGTCTTCACAAAGGTCATGGCCGAGGTGGTGGCTTTTTTGCACCTCCAGGAAGTGGCATTGATTCCCTACCTGGACGACATTTATATTTACAGTCTAAGTCGGGATCAACTACTTCTGGATCTATCCAGAGTAATGCAGACCTTAGAAGACCTGGGATGGATTGTCAGCAGGGAAAAGTCCTCACTGACTCCTACTCAGACAAAGTTGTATCTAGGGTTCCTGGTGGACTCCTCAGAACAAAAGTTAATTCTACCTCAGGGCAAGGTAGAGGGCCTCATATCAGCGGTCAGGTCGCTGTTACAGGCAAGCACCATCTCCTACAGAGGTATCGTGAGAGTTCTGGGTCCAATGACGTCAGCTATCCCAGCAGTTCCTTGGGCACAGCTACACTCCAGGCCCCTCCAGCACTTCCTTCTATCCTCTTGGGACAGAAGAAGAGACTCTCTGGACATAGAGATAGCCATTCCGGTCGAAGTAAAGAACTCCCTTCACTGGTGGCTCCTTCCTCAGAGGCTTTAAGGGGGCCTCCTTTGGAGCCAACTTCAGCCTCTCAGGTTAACTGCAGACGCAAGTTCCTGGGGGTGGGGAGCCCACCTAGAGGAACTAATAGCTCAGGGGTCCTGGAATTTAGAACAGAGAAGGGCCTCCTCCAACTTTCGAGAGCTGTTGGCCATAGGAGAAGCACTAAAGGCTTTCGAGGGAAGGATCAGGGGCCAGGAGCTGCAGGTCTTGTCAGACAATGCCACGGCAGTGGCGTTCCTGAATAATCAGGGGGGTACCAGATCTACAGCACTCCTATCCCTATCTGCAGAGATCCTGTCCTGGGCGGAAAGTCGGGTTCCTTCCATCTCCGCAGTCCACATAAAGGGGACATTAAATGTAGAGGCAGACTACCTCAGTCGGCAGCCGATTCTGCAGGGGGAATGGGAACTGAATCCAGAGGTTTCCCTGGTAAGTCGGCAATTCGGCGTTCCAGAGATAGATCTCTTTGCCCGCAGGAAGAGCAGAAGGGTTAAGAGATTCTTTTCCCTTGCTCGAGAGAGAGGCTCAGAGGGGACAGACGCGTTGGCACAGGTCTGGGACTTCCGACTGGCCTATGCCTTTCCCCATCTGGGGCTAATTCCGAGGGTTCTTCAAAAACTGTTCCTCTCGGAAAGCAAATTGATTCTAATAGCCCCTTGGTGGCCCAAGAGAGCCTGATTTCCAACCCTGCAGGGTTGGTCCATAGCCCCACCACTTCACCTCCCTGTTCGGGGCGACCTTCTTCTTCGGGATCCAGTCCGCCACCCAGACCCCAGCTTCTTCAAGCTGACGGCCTGGCTCTTGAAAGGCAGAACCTGCGGGAGAAGGGGCTGTCGGACAGAGTAGTGGATACACTGCTCCATAGTAGGAAGCCAGTCACAAGGCTTATTTACGCCAAGACCTGGGCGATTTTCTCTCGCTGGTGCCAGGAGAGAGGGACTTCTCAAAGAGAGGTCCCTGCTATCTTAGAATTTCTCCAGGCTGGAGCAAATCTAGGTTTGGCAACCAAGACCCTTAAGGCACAGGTTTCAGCCCTGTCCTGTTTCCTTGAGAAACGTTTGGCATTACACCCCCTGATCAAGAGATTTCTCTTGGTCAAGGAGAGGTTGTCCCCTGTTCAAATGTCCAGGTGTCCTCCTTGGGACCTTACACTAGTACTGGAGGGGTTAACAAAGGCCCCATTTGAACCGATAGATCAGATCCCCCTTAGGATCCTGACCTTTAAATTAGCCTTTTTTCTAGCAATCACCTCAGCTAGGAGAGTAGGTGACATTCAAGCTTTTTCTATTAAAGAACCATTTTTTTCTTTATTCGAGGACAGGGTTATACTTAGGCAGGACCCCCTGTACCTCCCTAAGGTAGCATCAAAGTTCCAAAGGACTCAAGAAGTGGTGCTGCCTTCCTTTTGTAGTAACCTCAAAAGTGAAGGGGAAGTTTCTTTTCATTGTCTGGACGTCAGACGCTGTTTATTATCCTACCTAGAAAGGGTTAAGGAATTCAGAAGGTCCAGCCATCTTTTAGTTAATTTTTCTGGCCAAAAGAAGGGCCAACAGACATCCAAGGCTTCTATAGCTAGATGGATTAAACATACCATTTCGTTAGCCTATGAGCAGTCAGGTAAAGCAGCTCCTAGAAATCTTAGAGCGCATTCCACGCGATCTCTGGCAACCTCCCTGGGCGGAAAGGGCCGGAGCTTCGGTGGAGCAGATATGTAGAGCCGCTACATGCTCAAGCCAGAACACGTTCCTGAGGCATAGAGTGGAGTTACTATCTCCTCAGGACCTGGCATTTGGCAGGAAGGTCCTGCAAGCGGTGGTCCCGCCCTAAAGGTAGGCCAGAGCTACTTGCTCTTCTCTCAGGGTGCCGTCCTGGAAGACGACTTGAGAAAAGAACCAGTTACACTTACCGGTAACAGTGTTTCTGGGAAGTCTTCCAGGACGGCAGGCCTACTTCCCACCCGTTCTATTTAGGAAACATGTAATGTTTAGAGTGTGGTGGTGGTTATGTTTTTAACTCTCGTGCACTGGTGTGGGTCAATACTTTGTCACAACTGAGGAGCATCGGGAGGGGCGGGGGCCTTTAACCTCTTGATTGTGTTTCCTGTCAGGTGGACCAGTCATCTCTCAGGGTGCCGTCCTGGAAGACTTCCCAGAAACACTGTTACCGGTAAGTGTAACTGGTTCTTTTTTTTTTTTTTTTTCCCCCTTCCCTTCTACTCTACTCAGTATTCTCTACTAATTGAAACCAGCCTTAATATCGACATTGCTTTGAAACCACCACAGAAAAACCCACTTGCATACCTCAACTGCCAGCTGGATGGATAAGAGACTTTGCACATTATAGGGAAACTGTTTCCCATGAGTATTGGGGTGGCCTGCACTATTTTTCGGTCAATCGTGAAGTCCGTGGACAAAGCTAGGCATTGCCCAGCCCTTTTGTGACTAGCTAATTTGCAGTGACCGTTTGCTTATCCTGTGAGCATGGTGGCTCCCAAATGATAATGCTGCAGTGCTTTCAATATTATACAGTGGATATAAAAAGTCTACACACCCCTGTTAAAATGTCAGGTTTCTGTGATCTAAAAAAAAATGAGACCAGGATAAATTGGTTCAGAACTTTTTTCACTTTTTTAAGCCTGGTTCACATTGGTGCTACTTTGAAATCACGCTACTTCACTGTTGCTAGGTCAGCACGATTTCGGGTGCTACTTGATAGACATGTGTGGCTTCATGCACAGATGTCTATTGAAGTCTCACCTGAAATCGGCAAAAGTCGTGCAGGAACGACTTTTGCAAATCGCCGCGGCGCTGCAAAATTGGTGTCGCACCGATTGGAACAGTGCCATTGCCTCCAATAGGCTGCGACTTGTCATGCGATTTGATCTCTCAAATCGCATGACAAATCCCTCCAATGTGAACCTGGGCTTATGTGACCTATTAACTGTACAACTCAGTTGAACAGAAAACTGAAATCTTTTAGGTGGAGGAAAGTAAAAATATAAAACTAAACCGAATATGGTTGCATAAGTGTGCACACTCTTTATTGAATACTTTGTTTAAGAACCTTTTGATTTTATTACAGCACTCAGTCTTTTTGGGTATGAGTCTATCAGCATGGCACATCTTGACTTGGCAATATTTGCCCATTCTTTGCAAAAACACTTCAAATCTGTCAGATTGTGAGGACATCTCCTGTGCACAGCCCTCTTCAGATCACCCCACAGATTTTCAATGGGATTCAGGTCTGGGCTCTGGCTGGGCCATTCCAAAACTTGAATCTTCTGGTGAAGCCATTCCTTTGTTGATTTGCATGTATGCTTTGGGTCGTTATGCTGAAAGATGAAGTTCCTCTTCATGTTCAGCTTTCTAGCAGAAGCCTGAAGGTTTTGTGCCAATATTGACTGGTATTTGGAACTGTTCCTAATTCCCTCTACCTTGACTAAGGTGCCTGTTCCAGCTGAAGAAAAACAGCCCCAAAGCATGATGCTGCCCCACCAACTGGTGAACAGACCAAATTTTGATCAGTCTGACTGGCTTCATTCCTGGTCAGCAAAATGGAAATTTGAACCAAATGTATAAGCTTACTAGCCAAGCAACTAACATTCTCATAGCCCCTTCACTGAGGTGTTATTAAGGGCCTGCTGTTGGAAGAGGCTCCCCATTGCTTGAAACCAATTTTTGTCACTTTCTCCTATGCTTAAGAATCTGCTACAGATTCAAATCTCGGTTTTTTATGTGTATCTTCAAGTTGGGTACTGGGTTCCACTTGGGTAGTGTACTCCATGATGGCGCCACTGAAAATACAAGCCTTTGTGATCTACGGCATATCCATTATATAACAAAGCCAATATGCGTTAATATTTTTAGCACAGTACATTGTCATATTTTCCAAGTCTTTTCAGCTAGGATATGTCCTCTCTATTTTGCAAGATAGTGCCACGCTTCCTTCCTTTGGTAACGTGCTCTAGCTTCAGACTTGGTACCAAAATAAAAATAAAAAAACTGACCTTAATTTAACTTCTAATGAGAGAAATATTTTTTTTTTTTTTTTAAAGTAGAACTGTAGGCAAAACTTTTTTAAATTTTTGTTGCCATCTGTGTCCAATTGGCCAGATTTACCTTCACTTCCTGTCCAAAATAGGTGTGAGGAAATCCCTGCAAATTAACCACTTCACCTGCAGAAGATTTACCCCCCCCCCCAACCCTTCATGACAGGCCATTTTTTTGTGATGTGGCACTGCGTTACTTTTAACTGACAATTGCATAGCAACGCTGTGCCCAAATAACTTATTTTTCCCCCACAAATAGAGCTTTCTTTTGGTGGTATTTGATCACCTCTGCCTTTTATTTTTTGCACTATAAACAAAAAAAAAAAACTTTTAAATAAACAACTTTTTTTTTTTTTTTTTTTTACTTTCTGCTAAAATACATATCCAATAAAAAAATGTCAAAAATGTTTTTTCTTCATAAACTTGGGCCAATATGTATTCTGTACATATTTTTGGTAAAAAAAAAAAAAATCCCAATAAACGTATATTGATTGGTTTGCGCAACAGTTGTAGCGTCTACAAACTATTGGATATAGTTGTGGAATTTTTATTTATTTCGTACTAGTAAAGGCGGCGATCAGCGACTTATAGCGGGATTGCGATGGACATATCGGACACTAACACTTTATGAGGACCAGTGACACTAATACAGTGATCAATGCTAAAAGTATGCACTGTCACTGTACTAATGACACTGGCTAGGAAGGGGTTAACAGGGGCGATCAAACTGTGTGCCTAGTCAGTGTTTGTGTACTGTGTAGGTGTAGTTTTTACTAGGGCAAGACGTGGATCCTTGTCCCTGCTTTGCAGGAACACAGGATCCATACCTTCTTTACTGACAGAACGGCAATTTGCCTTGTTTACATAGGCAGACTTCCATTCTGCCTCTCTACTGAATGATCGGCAGGTGCTGGCTGACATTGAATCCACAATACCTGCTGATCGGCTTCCACTGTGTGAAACCACAGCGGGAGCGACCCACTGGAGGTGCGCATTTGCGCCCGCTACCCGGAAGAGCACAGCTGCTGCCCTGTAGGAGAAAAAAATGCAATGGGGTGGGCAGCAAGTGGTTAAGGGAATTCCTCGGGGGTCCTCGGGTCACGAGCTAGTGTCCCCATTGGGAGATTTTTCCTATTACTTTTCTGGCGACAACCCAAAATTTTGAATTTTCTTTCAATAAAAATGGTAAACTGGACAAACGGGGTGAATCTCCCCAACGTGGAATAAAGTTGTTCAGCACATTCTTCAGGAAGTCCACTTTGGCTCACCCTGTATGGTGGGGATGGGGGGAGGTGGTGGTGATGTGTCATGTTAGTGTTATTTCTGTAGAGGATTATACAGAATTCAGATTAAACTAAATAAAATAAACTTAATAACCTTTGACATTTGTATTTTCGTTGTGTTTAAAAAAATTGCTTTGGTACATATATGAATGCATTCACTGGTTGCCTGGAACTGACCTTTTAAAAAAATATTTCCTGTTAAAAAATAAAAAAAAAAGTTTAAAGGAAATTCGCTTGAAACGGATATTCCAGCTTTTAGCATGCAGGTGCATTGGAGATGCAGTTTGCAATGTAACTTGTTCAGTTATAAAGAAATTAAATGAATAACACACCAGGGACCTGTTTGTATTATCTCCAGTCACAGAGACATGTCTTCTATTGATTAAAGCTGCCTCTAGTGATTTCCTGTGTCTGTCAGTATGAGATATTTTAGGACTGTGGCCTCATGCACACTGGACATTAAAATAACGTTCTAAAAACGTCAGTAGCTTTGCAGTGAGTTTTTCAACTTTTTTTCGTCGTTTTTTTGCAATAGTGTTTTTTAGCATTTATTAACGGGTTTTAGCGTTTTTTTTTTTTTTCTTTTTTTCTTCTTCCAAAAAAAATCTTTTTTTTTCAATGCATCAAAAAACATTAAACGCCGGTGAGCGACGTTTTTGAGCGTTTATCAACGTTTATCAGCGTTAGCGTTTTTACAGCTAAAAACATCTCTCGGAACCCACTAGTTTTGGGGGGGTTTTTACTGCTCAAAAACGCCACTGCCCAAAACTGCTGATAACAGCCTTATGTGTGCATGGACACAAAGGATAACATGATGGAGAGTTTAATGACTGTAGAAAAAAACGTCTACAGCCAAAAACAGATGCTTCAAAAAACGTCCTGTGTGCATGAGGCCTAAAAGTTACTATTATTAATCGCTATGACAAAACATATTTGTCTGCTAGTTAGCAGCTGTCCCAGTCCTCTCTAAACAGAAGCAGCCAGATTTCTGTCCATATTTATATAGTGCCAGGCCTACAGTACACCTGTGTCCAGATTGTGAACATTATTGATATATTCCTAGCAAGCAGTAAAATTGAAAACAAGCCAATCCTAATCTCTCTAGCTGCTTGTACTGTGAAGTAATGTGTTCAAGATCACAACAGACTCTAATGCCGCGTACACACGGTCGGACTTTACGGCAGACTTTGCCCGAGGGACTTTTCGACGGACTTTACGACGGACTTTCTGAATGAACGGACTTGCCTACACACAATCCACCAAAGTCCGTCGAATTCGTACGTGATGACGTACACCGGACTAAAACAAGGAAGTTCATAGCCAGTAGCCAATAGCTGCCCTAGCGTGGCTTTTTGTCCGTCGAACTAGCATACAGACAAGTGGACTTTTCGACCGGACTCGAGTTCGACAGATTTAAAACATGTTTCAAATCTAAGTCCGTCCGTCTGCTGGAGCTCACACACGATCGAATTGTCTGACGAAATCCAGTCCGCCGGGCAAAGTCTCCTGTAAAGTCTGCTCGTGTGTACGCGGCATTAGGCCCCTTTCACATGGACGTGTCTGGTCTGGTCAGCCGGGGATCTGTATGAAGGACCCTGTAGTGTAAACAAAAGGCCAGCAGCACTTTTCAAGGCCTTATTCTCTTTGGCTGGTTCTGCTATGCTGCCTGTGGTTGCAATCATGTCTAGTCTGTCAAACCCTTACTGTCTGGACTAAGTGCAAGGCCCTGGACCTTGAATTCAGTCTGTCCTCCTGTGCCTTGAACTCCTGCCTCTGGGCCTTGCGCTACTGTGTGAATTGATTTAGTAAATACGCTTTGCTAGATTTCTAGGATTGAGCCATCTCTCCTCCATACATCTAGAAAGTATTCTTTGAGTTTGGTGTTTGGTCTGCTGAACTTCCCTGCAAAAAATCTCCCAGGATGCCCTTTGAAGGGCCTTGTCTTTTTGGTGATTCCTTAGACATCTACATCACTGAGGTTAAAAGTGCCCTCTTACCTCAGAGAAAGAAGGTGAAAACTCCTGCTGGTAAATTTAGCCTTTTGAGACAAAAAAAAGGGAGAGGGACGCAATTGTCGTCCTTTTTGGCCATATAGCCCCTGCACACGTCGGGCATTTGGGGCCACAGCATCGAGGGGCTACAAACTAGAGTTCCGATTTTTGCCTCCTCCCTCTTTCATGTTCCTAAAGGTGCCATCCTCCCTGCAAAAACAGGAGGATCTCTACACTGCTCTCTAGCAGCTCCTTTCTCATTAGTTCATTACCACTGTCCCAAATGACAAAAGATTCCAGGGGTTTTATTTGCATCGGTTCACTGTGCCCTAGAGAAGAGAATGGGGCATTTGCCCCATTCTAGATCTGAGGATTTTCAACAGGTTCCATCAGGTGCAAATAGTCATTGGCTGCCTTCAGTTGGAAGACCACCTAGCTTCTATGGACATGAAGATACCAAATACACATCCCCATTTTCCCACCACCTTAATGCTTTTTGCATTTCACAATAAGAATGCAAAATTACACTTAAAGTGGAGTTCCACCCAAAAGTGGAATTTCCGCTCATTTGTCATCGTGCCCTGTCTCCACTTCCAGGAGACCGGGCCGCAGCAAACTACGTCGCATATCTAGCTGAGCAGCATGTGTAGTAGGGACCCGGCCGTGAAGTCGTAATGCTTCACTGCCGGGTTCCCTTACCAGCAATGGTGGCAGCAGCACCCGACAGCTGATGGAAACATCAGCTGTGGTGCCGGCATCGCTGGACTCCAGGACAGATAAGTGTCCTGTTTATTAACAGTATGTTTAGCTGCTGGCTTTTAATTTTTGGAGGAGTGGACGGACCTCTGCTTTAAATTTTACATAGTAGGCGAGGTTGAAAAAAGACACAAGTCCATCAAGTCCAACCTATGTGTGTGATTATATGTCAGTATTACATTGTATATCCCTGTATGTTGTGGTCGTTCAGGTGCTTATCTAAAAGTTTTTTTAAACTATCGATGCCCCCGCTGAGACCACCGCCTGTGGAAGGGAATTCCACATCCTTGCCGCTCTTACAGTAAGGAACCCTCTACGTAGTTTAAGGTTAAACCTCTTTTCTTCTAATTTCAGTGAGTAGCCGCGTGTCTTATTAAATTCCCTTTTGCGGAAAAGTCTTATCCCTATTTTGAGGTCACCAGTACGGTATTTGTGCACAATATTATATTGATATTAGAATTTTTTTTTTGTTTTAAAAGTAATAAATATGTTTATACTTACCTGCTCTGTGCAGTGATTTTTGCACAGAGCAGCCCAGATCCTCCTCTTTCCGGGTCCCTCACTGGCACTCCTGGCCCCTCCCTCCTGCCGAGTGCCCCCACAGCAAGCAGCTTGCTATAGGGGCTCCCATGTCGTTGCTGTTCTTGTCCATTTTAGATGTGGAGGCTCAGCCCTGCCCCCCCCTCTCTCCTCATAGGCTCACTGACTTTGACAGCAGCGGGAGCCAATGAGGAGGAGGAGTCCCGGACAGCCAAGGCTCTTGTGCAACATCGCTGGATCGAGATGGGGCTCAGGTATGTATTAGGGGGGCTGCTGCACACAGAAGCTTTTTTATCTTAATGGATAGAATGCATTAAGATAAAAAACCTGCCTTAACAGCCACTGTAAGTACATGAAACACAAAAATGGAACCTCCGCTTTTCTGAACCCTCCCCCCCTCCGGGGTCACATTTTGGCACCTTTCAGGGGGGAGGGGGGTGAAGATACCTGTATAATACAGGTATTTGCACCCACTTCCGTGAAGAGTCACCCCCCCCCCCCCCCCCGGACCGCCGACGCTATGGGCGGCTCCGTGTGAAAGGGGTCTTAGAGTTAGTTTTAGGTTGAACTGCCACTTTATTTAACATGCTAATCATGGGCAAAATTTCAGTTATGACTGGAATTTCACTTTATGCCCGGGTTCACACTGTAGCGATGCGGGAACCAGCGCGATTCCACTGCCGGTCCCCGCATCTCTCCCACAGGCAGTTCACGCTGCCATCTGTGTCAATACAATGTTAGACACCCCCAGATTGGTTCACAGATCGCAGTGCAAGCTGTGGATTCGGATCACATGGGTGTTCTCACCCATGTGATCCACCTCTTCTTCTTCTTTTTTTTTTTTTTTCTGCGAATCCAATGCAAGTTCAGCCATACAGTTTGTATTTCACCAACATCACATGTTATCGGCACAGCCGTGCGGGTGCAAATCCCATGCGATGTCTGTGTTCGCTATAGTGTGAACCCGGGCTTAGCCTTTGTTCAAGGTGCTAACTGTCCGAGAGGTGCTTCGTTCTCAGGTTATCCACATAGGAAAACGGAGGCTTGTTGGGAGTGGGAAAGATTATATTGGGGTTGTCCTTGCAGCTTTGTTTGCCAGTGTCCAATCACCTGAAGGTAGTGCATATTAACACGACTAAATCTCCATCGTCCTGTACTGCAGAGTCTTACAGGTAAGTACTTTTTTTTTTTTTTTTTTTTTTTTTTTTAAAGTTCTGTGGCAGCAAAATGAATGCGTGGCTTTACATGAAAACAGACTCATTTCTGTGGACGTGGCTCTGTGACTACAGGATTCCTCCAGAGGCTTATTGGAGAAAGTGTGATGTTCTTATTGAGCCGTACATTTTTTTCAGACTATAATATGTAAGAAAGATCTCGCCACCTGCTGGCTGCCAGTGGTAAATATGAAATATTCACATGCAACATCTCATTCTTTCTAAATAAATAATCCTATTTGTTGAATGTTTTAAATAGAAAATTTATGCATTTCTTTATAAGTAAGTCTTGGTTTGAGTTAAATGCATGACTGTTGGTGGCAGTGTGTCTTGTGTGTATTGGTAACGGTTCCTTGACTGTTCCTGTGGTTGAGTTTAGAAGTGGGTTCATTATGTCTGCTTTTCTCTTTGATTAAATGCTCTCTTTATAAAGTCCTTCACTAGCCTTGATTGGCCCTCCAAGTTGCTAAGTAATTATTTGTAGCAACAATGGAACTGCATTGTATGAGCAATGATAATGTTATTTATTAACAAGGTGTAGAGACACTTGATCTGCCAAGCCTGCCTCAGCTTCACTTGTATTACTGATTACTTAAACAGAGCCTGCGTGGAGGTCATCCAGTAAATAATTCAGGCACCACAATACACTAGATTTCACAGAGGTAGTGGAGCGCGTGCTTGTCAGCAGCATTTTGATTCAGTGGGGAGTTTGGAAAAAAGTTGCAGGGAAACAAATGCCATTTTCAAAATAGAGTTTTTTTTTTTTTTTGTTTTTTTTTTTTTTAACCTTGCACAAATTGAAGACTTTAAAATAAAAACGATATTTTTTTTTCTATGCAGGTGGTTTTTTTTGTTTGTTTTTTGTAAGAATACATTTTAAATCCATAATTTACTTGAGAGTTGTTCACACCAAAACGTGGTGCAGAAAACCCACGTTCCATGCGCGTTTCCCACACTGCATGCAAAATCCACTGCGTGTGTTATCTGCTGCAGGTCTCTATATATTCCTAATGACACACCAAACATAGAGCACATGGTAACGTATTATGCATTGCTTTTTATTATTAGTAGTGCATGCCCCACTACTTGTGCAGTTTCAGCTAATTCAAATGAATGGGCTAAAAATTGCACCGCATTGAGTCACATAGGAATTGCACAGGATTGCAGACCTCATTTCTGTGCGATTCAGGTGTGAACGGGCTCTAAAAGTATTTTTTCTTTTTCTTCTTTCCAACTTCCACATTATATGCTTGCTGTGTCAGATTTTAAAGACCAAAGCTCTTTTGGCTGTACTTCTCCTGGGGATCACAGGAAGTGCACTTAGTTCTGTACTCCTGTGACCCGTATACAGCCTAAAGCCCACTGTCAGATGGTCCAGGCTCTACAGATATCTTGACTTTATTATCGAGATCCATCCAGATGCCTGACCGGCAGATGGCTCAACCTCTAAGCGCACTGAGAGCCTGAGCCAGCCGCTCTGGCCCCTTCACAGCCCAGCACTCTACTGAGCAGGGGGGTGGGGGGCAGAGCAGAGAGCCAGTGACTGGCAGTCACCGGCTCTCTCCTCACTGGAGACCCAAGAACTGAGCGATCTGTGGTCTTTGATCGCTCAGCTCTTGGTGTAGAGGCAGTGGGGGACAGATGCAGCATTGGATCAGTGCTGCATTGTTCTAGGGGAGTATGAATGTTTATGATCATTATTTTTTTCATATCCCACCAGTCCTTTTTAATGAGACATTGCTCTTGAATTTTGTAAAAGGGAAAAAAAATAAAGATACAAATGGAGTATACAAATAGATGCCCACAAGCTGAGCAAATATGGGATCAGAAGAGTAATGGTTACATTAAATGAGATAAACGGCAGTACTGAAATACTTACACACAATAAGGTGAGCAAGAGGGGGAAAATAAAATGAGCAATGAGGCCATAACATTGACTTAACCTTTGTAATCAACATAGCATCAGTCCATGAGCAAGGGATCAAGTGTTAAGAGGTAGAGAAAAGGAGGAGGAAAGATGGAGGAGGGCTGGAGAAGGGGGGAAAAAGGGGCGACGGCGAGAGAAGAGAAGGCTGTATATGACGCAGGGGCTGCCCGACCAACAGGGATGCCTCTTACGCAGCAGACAAACTCGCCAAGGGGACCGCTGGGGTCATGGGCTCCAAAATTGTAGAAATTTGTTGCGACTATAAGTGAAGATGCTAGTCGATTGTTCATTGATTAATCTCTAATGTATATGTAAAGCTCTGCGTAAATTGACAGTGCTATATAAGTACCTGTAATAAATAAAATAATACCATCAAGGCAAGATTCAACGTCGGGAACAGGTAAATGGCCTCTTCCATGCTTTAGCAATCGTGATTTTAGAAGCTAGCAAAACAAAGTGGACCAATCTGAATTGACAATTAGTGATGTTCAGAGGCTTACTATGTAAAACCGCACTGCGGCCCCCTGCATATGTGTGATCGGGCTTTATTAAAAGCCGGTCCAATTCACATGGTATGGATGCGGTTAAAAATGCATCCAATTCTCATACATGTGAACCGAGCCTTAGGCATTTCTGGATTATATTCAGATGATCCGGTTTTATTGCATATTAGAACTTTACCTTCCATCATTGGATGACACGGTGAACTGTGTTCAGACAGTGATTTTTGGAAGCATTCCTGAGCCCATACAGTGATGTTCATCACAGAATCATGCCTGATTTTAATGCAGTGCCGTCTGAGGGCCTGGAGATCACAGGCATCCAATATTGTATTTCCTCCTTGCCCTTTGTGAAGCCCTTTGAGTTTCTTGGAATCTTTTGATGATATTTTATACTGTAGATGATATATTTACAATGTTTGCAATTTTACATTGAGGGACATTATTCTGAAATTGTTGGATGATTTTTAGACGCAGCTTTTCACAGATTGGTGAACCTCTGCCCATCTTTACTTCTGAGACACTCTGACTCTCTAGGATGCTCTTTTATACCCAATCCGGTTACTGACCTGTCTCCAGTTAACCTAATTAGCTGCAAAATGTGCTCTTCCTTGTTGGTACCACTTTGCCAGCTTTTCGTCAACCTGTCCAACTTTTTAGAGATGTGTTGCTGCCATCAATTCCAAAATTGCCACCATTTATTTATTTTCATTTTTTTATTGTACATTTTCTCATTTTAAACTTTTAATATGTTTTCTATTTTCTGTTGTAATTAACCACTTGCTTACAGGGCACTTAAACCCCCCTCCTATCCAGACCAATTTTCATCTTTCAGCGCTGACGCACTTTGAATGACAATTGCGCGGTCATACAACACTGTACCTAAATGAAATTTTTATCATTTTTTCACCACAAATAGAGCTTTCTTTTGGTGGTATTTGATCACCTCTGCAGTTTTTACTTTTTGTTAAAAAAATGTAAAATGATTAAAAAAAATAAAAAAAAATTATTTTTTTATATTTTGTTATAAAAAAATTAAAACGGGTAATTTTTCTCCTTCATTGATGTACGCTGATGAGGCGGTAGTGATGGGCACTGATGGGTGGCAGTGATGGGCAGCACTGCCAGGTGCCACTGATTGGCACTACAGGTGGGCATTGATAGGTGGCACTGTGGGCACTGTTAGGTGGCACTATTATGGTGGCACTGATGAGGCAGATGTGCCTCTTCCACTTGGGGACCGATGTCCCTTACATCCGAGCCGGTGAACGGCTTTTTTTTCTACTCACGCTGTCAGCGTGAGTAAAAAAAAAAAAAGATTACCGATCTTTTGTTTAAATCATGTGATCAGCTGTCATTGGCTGACAGCTGATCACATGGTAAGGGGCCAGGACCGGCCCCTTACTCGGATCGGTGATCAGCCGAGACTCTGTGATCACGGCGCGCGCCCTGCAGGGCGTGCGCAGGGAGCGTGCACAGGGGAGGCCGTCATATGACGGCCTCCCGGGAATTAAGGTCCGCGCTGTGGCCGTCATTCGGCCATAGCGCGGATGGCAGGTGGTTAAAATATGGGATTGAGATTGGCAAATCATTGCATTCTGTTTTATGTAGATTCACATAGCATTCCAACTTTTTATGTGTGTATAGATAGATCTATCTATCTATTATAGAGATATATCTATCTATCATCTAATTTTTTGGTTTCAATTCCCAGAACAATATGGTTTTCCTGAAGAGATAACTCAGCAGGTGCTGCCTGCACTGGGACTTGCCTTTTCTGATTACCGTGTATACTCGAGTATAAGTAAAGTTTTTCAGCACATTTTTTCGTGCTGAAAGTGCCCCCCTCGACTTATACTCGAGTCAAGCACTTTTCTGCAGCAAACAATTTCATTTTCTGAACCGATTTTGGGGACCCGTATCTCAGGGCCACTTTGTGCTAGGAACCCCAAATTTGGTGTGCAAACCCAGTGAAACTGGTACCACAACATATCCAAAGCTGGGGTTCCTAGGACCATGTGGCCCCGAGATACGGGGCCCCAAACCCGGTTCGGAAAATGTCATTCTCTGCTGCAGAAAAGTGCTTATGACATTTTCTGAACCGATTTTTGGGGCCCTGTATCTCG
The DNA here is from genome assembly GCA_037952835.1 of Lithobates septentrionalis. Lineage (NCBI taxonomy): Eukaryota > Metazoa > Chordata > Amphibia > Anura > Ranidae > Lithobates > Lithobates septentrionalis. The sequence goes on along the minus strand of JBBDGP010000163.1, from coordinate 2,362,274 downwards.
GTGACACTTGGTGCTAGAAAACCCCAGCTTTGGAAATTTTATGGTGCTAGTTCCACTGGGTTTGCACACTAAATTTGGGGTTCCTAACACTAAGTGGCCCCAAGATACGGGGCCCCAAATTCGGTCAACTGTGTCCATCTGCAGTAATGTCATTTCGGGACCCTTTGGGTTCAGAGACCCCAAATTTTGGCTGCAGCTATGGGGCATCTAGGAACCTTTTAACTACCGAGTTTGAAGTTCGGGGGACCTATGGCTGCAAATGGGCACAGTGAGGCTGCAAATGGGCATTGTTGACCCTCTTTTCCACTTACAGTAGCTGTGCATTTCTCACCCTCGTCTTATACTCGGGTCAATAAGTTTTTACCATTTTTTTGTGGTAAATTAGGGCCTTGACTTATACTCGGAATGACTTATACTCGAGTATATACGGTACATGATGGGCCTGTGCCATCTGATAACAAATTTGTTTGGTGCATTGTTTTAAGTGTATCTTGACTTATTGAGTAAACCTTTTTTTATTTTTTTTATTTATTACAAGAAGGGGGCAAATAGATAAATGTGTGCAAAGGAGCTAAATCTCCACCTGCTGGCTCATAAGTAGAATGCAATATATAAATATGCTATGATTCATATTTATTTGGTAGTCCTAGCCATAATAAAGAAAATGTACAAGAAAAGACTACCTTCTTTTTAGCTCTTTTTTTTTTTCATTCAGTCTGGGCACATTTATAGTAGAGACTGGTACAAGAGTAATTCCAGGCAACTGGGTAAAGTAGTCAGCTACTACTACTATCACTATAGCACTGCCCAGTTGTAAAACCAGGGAGCCCTATCCTCTGGAATCCCCTGCATCCACATCTCACAGACCACCTCACAGGTTCAGTAAGGGAAGCAGAGGGATAGCCTGTGCTATGAAACGTTGATTGTGACTGGGGATGTAGGAACAAAATTCCATGTCGGCTTAGAATGCGGCAGATATATATATATATATATATATATATATATATATATATATATATATATATATATATATGTATGTGTGTGTGTGTATATATAATATATATATATATATATATATATATATATATATATGTATATGTGTGTGTGTGTGTATATATATATATATATATATATATATATATATATATATATATATATATATATATATATATATATATATATATATATATATATATATATATATATATATATATATTTTTTTTTTTTTTTTTACTGCACGTCAGAGGAAACTTTTGTGCTTCAGAATCTTGCATGTTCTATGATCTGCACATACCAGTCTATTAGTTGGCCGATTATTGTTTTGATTAATCGGTTAATAACCTTAAAAAAATTGTAGTGTATAATTTAGTTAATATGTAAAGTTTTTGTTTTTTTTTAAAAAAAGGCAATTTATTCTTAAATATCTCTATGCAGTGGTAAATATAAATCCAACTATATGGTTAGGGAGCAAAATATATAATACACTCTGAGAATAACAGACAGAAGAGATATACTGAATATACTATTAAAGGGTGAATCTGGTAAATATCATCAGACTCAGATCTTTTTTTTTTTTTTTTTTAATTTACAAAAAAATTTAATTTTAAGAACGTTCGTTCGATTTTCTAATTGTTAGTGGGGTCAAATCGACCATTTTCAACCACAGTGACGGGGAAATTTGGAAATAGAAAACTTCTTGGTCAAAGGAATTTTCAGACAGTGTGTGGTTTTAAGAAATGGCATTCATTTTAAAAACAATGTTAAAAACAAGTGAAAATTTCAAACAACATTCTTTCATTCAGCGAATGTACAAAGATTTTTCGTTGGAATATTCTCGTCTGAAAATTGATCGGCGTGGCCAGCATAAGGCTCGGTACACACCTATGCAGTTTGCTTTTGATCTGTTTCTGTAGTGCTTTTTGCTGTGCGTTCTTGATTTTTGCGCACATGATTGTGCTGCGATTTTTTTTTTTTTTTTTTTTTTTGGCCAATTTGTTGGGCAGATTAAAATTGCGTATTTGGAAAGTTTCCAGGACCCTGTATGTAATTGCGTTTTTGCAGCTTCTCTATTGAAGTATATTGAACCAAAAAAAGCACGATTTTGCATTAAAAAAAAAAAAGTCCCTGACCATTTCCAAATATGCAGCGGCTGAAAAAAGCATAAATGTGAACGTGTTCCATAGGAAACCATGTAAATGAACTGTAGTGTGTTTCTGAAAAAAGCACCAAAAAACAAATAGATGCGAACCAGGTCTAAGATGTTTAGTAACATAATGGGGTTAAAAAAACTAAAATTAGCCCTTTATAGTACAAAAAAAGTAATCACTACTGTAAGGGGTTCATTTTTTACTGTAGAACTGTGAAAGTGATATTTACAGTAGCGATTATTTGCTCTTTTTGTACTATAAAGGGCTCATTTTAGTTTTTTTTATCCCATGTTACTGGCCGATCGATTATGAAAATAATAATTGATTAATTTTATAATCAATTTAGTTGTTGATTAATCGATTAGTTGTTTTTTTTAGCCCTACAAACCAGCAGGAGTGATGTGGGCTGGTGCATTATAACAGTGTATGCATTTTCAGTTTTGGCTGGAGTATACCTTTTAAAGCACAAGTAGCTCACAATCACGTTTTTTTTACTATCAAGCAGGAAGCCTTTAGCAACATGAACTTGGTTGTTGTGTGCCCTTCTTACGTAAATGCTTGTGTTCTTTCTTGCAGACGTCCCAACCACAGAGCAGCCTGAACTGTTCCTTAAGAAACTTCAGCAGTGCTGTGTCATTTTTGATTTTATGGATACATTGTCCGATCTTAAAATGAAAGAATACAAGCGCTCTACTCTGAATGAATTGGTGGACTACATCACAATTAGCAGAGGCTGCCTCACAGAACAGACGTACCCTGAAGTAGTAAGAATGGTGAGTAATTTCATTGTCTGTGCTCTATAACTGGATGTAATTTGTTTGCAGGGCCCTTAAACAGAATGGTTCTGTTAAATTTGGAAATCTGAAGAAGTAGCATATTCTACACATTAAGTATCATTAGAGGAAACCGGTCTCTGAATTACAGGAGAAGTATAGCCAAAGCTTTTCCTTTTGGCTATACTTTTCCTGTGGATCACCAGAGTGCAGTTTGTTCTGCACTCCTGTGCCCCTTTTGCAGCCAACAGTGGGCTAAAGCCCGCTGTCTGCTGATGTCACAGAGCCAGTTCAGGCTCTGAAAAGATCCTGACCATCTGGTTGGGATCCACCCAGATGTCTGGACCAGCTGCTGGCTCAGCCTCTCAGCGAGCTGCTGAGGGCTTGAGCCAGTCGCTTCCACAGCCCATCCCTCCAGTGAGCTCTGGAGGGGGCAGAGCCAAGAGCCACTGACTGACAGTAACCAGCTCTCTGCAGGCTGAAGACAGAGAACTGAGCGATTAGCTGTGTTTGCTCAGCTCTCGGTCTTAAAGGTGGTGGGGCACAGCTGCAGCATTAGATGGATGCTGCATCCACCTAGGTGAGTTGATGGGAGGTTCTCCTTTAAGGTACATGGTGACTTTTGGATGGCTTGTGTACTGAGAAACAGACAAATGTGTCCAACAGACTAACTAGGAGAGAGGGAGAGAGAGAGAGATATGTTTGTGAGGGGAAAAAAAAGCTATTTTTATTATTAGTTAGGGGCTCTTTCACACAAGGCGGATCCGCTGGATGGACTCCGCTAGCTCAGTGGGGGATCGCTTTGTTGATCCCTTCTGAGCAGGCAGATGATAGGTCCGTCTCTGCTCACTGTGCAGGGATGGACCTGTCAGTGCCCCGCTGTTCTCTATGGGAAGATCGGATGAAAACGGACAGCCTGTCCGTTTTTATCCAATTTGCTGGAAGGATGGCCATCCCTCTGTTTTGAGCGGATCTTTTCGGATCAGATGGCAGGCGGGTGTCGGCAGGCACATCTCCGCTGACATCTGCCTGCCCATAGAAGTCGATGGATGGCCCGATCGGATCCACCTGAATAACTCACAGGCGGGCCGATCGTGTGAAAGGGGCCTAATACATTCCTTATTCAACAATTATGTCTCAGTTCAATAAAAGAAATATTATGTACCACATTCTCCATTACGATCTCCGTTGTCTACATGGAGAATGAACTTAGTCTATGCAACCACTGATTTGGGATTTAGCATATTAGAAAACATAAGATGCTTTGTATGTTGTGAGGCTGCATTCACACTACAGTGTTCTGAATCGCAGGCAGGTTTGCTGCGGAGCCGAGGTGTGAATGACCAAATGCGGGACTCTAATTCCAGATGCCATTCATTTGAATGACACCTCAAATCACGGTGCCGTTCTGCCATGCGATAAAACGAGTTGCAATTGTGGCACGAATGTCGCCCAAAAATAGTTTAGGAGCTACTTATATACACACACACACACACACACACACACTCACACTCACACTCACACTCACACTCACACTCACACTCACACTCACACTCACACACACACATACTCACACACACACACACACACATACTCACACACACACACACATACTCACACACACACACACACACATACTCACACACACACACACACATATACTCACACACACATGCTAGTAGTAGTACTGGTGTATACCCATGTACAGCAGCACACAGCCAGTTATGTCTATGGGAGGCTGTACGCTGGCACCTGGGCTTCCCGGACAGGGAAACATGCCAGAACTTACATTGAGTGCACTTGGCTACCTGTCTGCAAGTGGGCCTAACAGGAGATGTTCTCCATGACCATCAGACAGCTAATATTGTACCTATCTTTGGGAAGGGTATTAAGAAAAAAGCCGGCAACTACAGTGAGTTTAACAGTAGTAGTAGTAGTACTAGTATTGAAGTGGAACTAAAGTTCTGCTGTAAGAAATGGCGAGCAGGCAGGCTTTAATTGCAGAGGAGACATGTCTAGATTTTCAGCTATTTGCCATGGTTCCAGATCAGTATCTCATAAAAAAAATAAAAATAAATAATAAAAAAAAGGTACAAGCAAGGTTAAGTGGATACGTATTTAGTTAAAGGATAGAAATCAGAGAGTGGCTGTAAGGCTCCATTCACATTTGTGGGACTTTGTCATGCGCATGACAAGTTGCAGCCCATTCTTTTTAATGGCATCCGTTCAAATTGGTGTGACTTGGTCACGCTTGCACTACTTTATTGTGACTTTTGATGCGACTTTGATCCAGAGGATGTGAAGTCGGATCAAACTCGCACTTAGTCGTGCTGGGAATCATACGACTTTGGAGTCACGCAAGTGTGAATGGAGCCTAAATGGGGATCGTTTTGGAAAAGAAACCAGCCGCTAGTGGTGTATCACAAGGCTCCATACTAGATCCTGTTTTATTTCTTCTGGTTGTAAGTGATGTAAGTTTGCTGAGCCAAGGTATGCCATTTTTCTGATGACGTAATGTAGGGATCGACCGATATCGTTTTTTCGGTGCCAATACGATACCGATATTTCGGCCACCTCTCCTGCTGATAGCCGCTTATTTTTTGAAGATATTTTGTACATTTAAAAAAAAAAAAATTTTTTTACACTGTCATTTTACATTTTTCTTTTGTTTTTTTTTATCACTGTTATTGCTGTCACAAGGAATGTAAACATCCCTTATGACAGTAATAGGCACGTGAGACGTACTCTTTATGGAGAGATTGGGGGTCTATAAGACCCCAAACACCTCCTCTGCACTTCAAAGTATTCAAAACGTCAAGATCGGCGTTTTTGAATACTTTATTTTTTAAAACTGGCGCCTTTAGAATGCCAGTAATCTGGGAGGTGATGTCATGACATCGCTTCCGGATTACTAGATCCGAGACCCGAACAAAGCCTCGGCCAGCTGGGAGACGTGCCAGCTGGTTGCTTGGGCCTCCCGGTGGGACTGGAGAGCCCGGACGAGCCGTGGGAGGGGGGGCGTCTCCTCCCACTGCTTGTTATAACAGCCGAGCGGCTGCTGAGCCACATCAGTTGTTGTTACAATAAAGCTGACCGTCCTCTCTAAAGAACGGTACTGTGGTGCTGCATGCATCACCCCGATAAAAACCCTTGAAGTAATATCGGTCAGTTTTTTGACCGATGCCGATACTTCTAAAAAAGTTAATATCGGCCACCAATAATCGGTCGATCCCTAACATAAAGGTGTACAATAGAGTTTTTATTATTTCTGGAGAAAATCCATTTGACAATATTAGGGTTACAATGTTGGCCAGAGTAAATGGAGGAAACAGATTTGAGAGTGCTTATGTCAAATGGTTGTAAAATGAGCAAAAAATGGCCTGGCGGTGCGTAATAGAATCTTATGGGGGTCACCAGTAGGAGGAAAGAGGTCCTAATTTCCTGTATGGATTTTTAGTGAGACCTCATTTTAGAATACTATGTCCAGTTCTGGAGACCTCATTTACAAAACTATGTTGATGAATTGGAATAAGTCCAGCGATGGACAACAGAAATGGTGAAAGGTTTGAAGGCTAAAACGTATAAATAGAGACTGCAGGAACCTAATAAAGTGTATGTACAGTCTTGAAGAAACAAGGTGGGTAATGAAATGGTGGATATGATTGAAACCTTTTAAATACACGAAGGGTGTGAATAAGATTCAGGAGGGCAGTTTTTTCAGTATCAAGCTACGTTTAAGAAAATGGGGACGTGATTAGCAGAAGGAAACCAACTTTTAAAAAAGTAATATTTTACAGAGCATGGTTGATATTTGTAACATACTTCCAGCAGAGGTAGTAAGTCAGTCAACAGTAAGTGAAATTAAGTATGATTAGGACAAACTTAGCTCCATACTTGGACAAAGAATGGGGGGGGGGGTTCTGACTTGATGGAGCACTTTGGTCCTGTTCTGCTGTCACTCTTCTGTGTTTCAACTCTCTTTAGTATCACGTGAGGTTGGTGGAAATAAAAGTATTTAAAAATACATTAGAGGCGTATCCATTCGTAAACCTTTCCAACAGGGGCACATATATGTATACTGTTAAATAATGAAAAAAATTGTGCTAAAATATCCGCACTGGCATAGTCCAAAAGGTACCCTGGAGAGACTCATCAGTACTTGGTCTCATGTGTAGGGGGTAGAGGGATAAAGCGTCCAGCAGAGCCAACCAATTGGCTCCTTTGCCAGTACAGTGATCCCCTCAGTCACAAGACTGGTGGTGCCTAGGAATGTGGTCACATGACCAGCTGCGGCATCCCCAATCTGTGTTTTCTGCAGAGCAGGCCTTTTATTACCATTTGTAGGGGAAGGATGATTGAGTGGAATTTTGTTACAGTATTTAGAGTGCATTTACACTTTCCAGTGTACCCTGCCTGCAATTGCAGGGTTGTGGTAATTTTTTGTTTTTTTAAACTACGGTACTTGTCCAAGGAGCTAAATTGGGGTCCCAATCTACTTGTCTCTCATAAAAAAAAAAAAAAAAATTCCCAGGATGGAAAATCTGAAGGATCTGTTTCATTAGGCAGAGGTGCTTTTAGTAATGTTTGGGGCTTTTAAAAATGAAGGGGGCTTTATGATGACTTGGACGTTTAATTTTTTCTAAATTTTTGCTATAAAATTTCTTAGAACCCCCAAACATTATATATTTTTGTAAAGCAGAGGCCCTAGAGATTAAATTGGTGGGTGTTGTAATTTTTCTTAATCTTAATGCAAAAAAAATCAATACATAACCCAATTTTTTGGTAAAATATATAAGCTAAAAATTATACAGAGTAAATGGATACCAGACATATCATGGTTTAAAATTGTGCACGCCTGTGCAACGGCAACAAACCATGTAAATTATATGATCTGTAGCCGACGATTTAAAAGCCTTTACAGGTTACCACTTTAGATTTACACAGGAGGTCTGTTGCTAAAATTACTGCCCATGATTGCACATTTGCGGTGAAACCTCACATGTGTGGGACGTTCACCATTTGCGTGCGTGCTGGACCGACGTGTACGTTTGCCTTTGCATGCGAGCATGGAGGGACGAGGGTGCTTTAAAAAAACAAATTTACATTTTATTTTTATTTTTTTTACACTGTAGCTTTAAAATTTTTTTTATTGATGTCACAAGGAATGTAAACATCCCTTGTGACAGCAGTAGGCATGTGACAGGTACTCTTTGTGGAGAGATTTGGGGTCAATAAGAACCCAGATCACTCCTCTTCCCTTGAAAGCATTTGATCATACCAAGATCTGTGTGATCAAATGCTTTCCAATTTTAAAAATTAAAAACATTTCTGGTCTATGCCCACCACTATGACCAGCCGCCAGAAGCGTTGGCTGGTCGATTGGGTGTCCCGGCGGGACAGAACAGCTCACGGAAGGCTGTGGGAGGGATCCAGCGGCTAGTTAGCCACTTGGATTGCTTTTACAAGAGAGACGACTGTCGCCTCTAAACCCTGCTGCTTGTCTGAAGCAGGGCTAGATGTAAAAAAACTAAAAAAAAAATCTTGCCTGGAGCTGCATGTCCTGGGCATTGGGGGATAGGACTTGAACATCCTTGGATTATTTGTGAGAACCCCAGCCGGGGGGGTTCCTGTGATTAGCTGCAATAGGAAGCTGTCGGCTCTCACAACTAATTGTGCCCACTCATATGTACCGTATATACTCGAGTATAAGTCGAATTTTTCAGCACATTTTTTTGTGCTGAAAGTGCCCCCCTCGACTTATACTCGAGTCAAGCACTTTTCTGCAGCAAAAAATTTCATTTTCCGAACCGATTTTGGGGCCCCGTATCTCAGGGCCACTTGGTACTAGAAACCCCAAATTTGGTATGCAAACCCAGTGGACCTAGTACTACAACAGATCCAAAGCGGAAGTTCCAAGCACTAAGTGGCCCCGAGATATGGGGCCCCAAAATCGGTTCGGAAAATGTCATTCTCCTGCAGAAAAGTGCTTGACATTTTCTGAACCGATTTTGGGGCCCCGTATCTCAGGGCCACTTGGTACTAGAAACCCCAAATTTGGTGTGCAAACCCAGTGGAACTGGTACTATAACATATCCAAAGCTGGGGTTCCTAGCACCAAGTGGCCCTGAGATACGGGGCCCCAAAATTGGTTCGGAAAATGTCATTCTCTGCTGCAGAAAAGTGCTTGACATTTTCTGAACTGATTTTTGGGGCCCTGTATCTCGGGGCCACGTGGTGCTAGAAACCCCAGCTTTGGAAATTTTATGGTACTAGTTCCACTGGGTTTGCACACCAAATTTGGGGTTCTTAGCACTAAGTGGCCCCGAGATACGGGGCCCCAAATTCGGTAAACTGTGTCTATCTGCAGCAATGTCATTTCGGGACCCTTTGGGTTCAGAGACCCCAAATTTTGGCAGCAGCTAGGGGGCATCTAGGAACCCTTAACTACCGAGTTTGAAGTTCAGGGGACCTATGGCTGCAAATGGGCACAGTGAGGCATGCAAATGGGCACAGTGATGCTGCAAATGGGCATTGTTGACCCTCTTTTCCACTTACAGTAGATGTGCATTTCTCACCCTCGTCTTATACTCGGGTCAATAAGTTTTTCCCATTTTTTTGTGGTAAATTAGGGCCTCGACTTATACTCGGAACGACTTATACTCGAGTATATACGGTAATTGCTAATTGCAGCGATCACATATATAAGCAATCGGCCTTGGGTACAGTCTGTGTCCAGTGATTACATGCGAGTGGATGCACCCTAAAACCCTTTCTAAAATACCCCTCAGCATTCTTCTTGAAAAATAAATAAAAAAAACTGTGCCTGCAGCGACACCTTGTACCCATGTTTATATGAGGATTGGTAGTAGGCTTTATGCATAGGATGCAGCGTTTGTTAGATAGCTATTAACCTATCATGATACCATTGTTCTCCACAACTCTCACCGCTATTATCCAGCACATGTATAATTAAATAGCGGTTTTTATTTAACCCTTGGCCAGCTTTCATTTGTTTTATATAATTACTTGCGTGACACAGGGGAGATGTGCTTACCTCCTGGGGCCTCATGTATGCCAACACAATTGATGTTTGACATTAAAACCACATGATAGCTTGCATAGATGTTAACCATTCAAGTGATTAATCAATATATAAGGGCTGCTGTTAAGTTTATTTAACCTCAGCCTTCATGCGGTCGTTGCTTTTATGAGCTGTGGGAGCCTTCATGATTGCTGGCCGTTTACAGATGTATATCCTGGTGCTATTTATATCCATATGGGAGTTAAGATATTCACCTTAAGTCATCAGCGCTCTGTTTAATGTGCTTGTTTCATAATTGTAGTTGTAGTTTATTGTTCAGTTTGAAGTAAATTATGTGCCTGATGCTCACTACAGAGTTTAAAGATGCACATGTACCATGATAATGCCAAAGGTGCAGTTTGAAGACCCTTTTTTTTTTTTTTTTAGAAAGGGTTCAAGTTAAACTCCAGGCAAAACTTTTCATACACAGCTGAACTAGATGTATGGGAGTTGTCTTGCCAAAAGATTTGTCCATTCAGCCCAGGTTCACATTGGAGCGGGTTTTCTAATTATAAAAAAATAGACAAAAATAAGGCGGGCAGAACTGGACTTCAGTGGTACGGTATGAACTTGCAATACTGGAATGTATTAAAAATACAATTTTTTATTAAATAGATCAATTTAAAAGCATACCCAAAAGGGCAAATATATATGGAACACAACACAAATTAAAATAAAAATGAATAACAATAGAATTCCTCTGATAAGGACTGAGGATGGATGTAGATCAAACGAAGAAAGGGAGATTCTAGAGCTGCACGATTCTGGCTAAAAATGAGAATCACGATTTTTTTGCTTAGAAGATCACGATTCTCTCACGATTCTCGCTGCGTAACATCATCTTCCACATTAAAACAAAAAAAAATTGGGTTAACTTTTTACTGTTTCGTTTTTTTTTATTATTCATTGAAGTGTATTTTTCCCCAAAACATTGCATTTGAAAGACCGCTGGGCAAATACAGTTTGACATAAAATATTGCAGCAATTGCCATTTTATTCCCTAGGGTCTCTGTTAAAATATATATAATGTTTGGGGTTCCAAGTAATTTTCTAGCAAAAAATATTGATTTTAACTTAAGTGTCAGAAAAAGATTTAGACTTTAAGTGGTTAAACTTCCTGCATTTACACGTTGTTGAAAAGGGATGCTTTCTTTTGACAGCTGAGTGAGAAGATAAAGTCTCTCCACTTGTTTATATGAAAGAATCGGCAACCTCTGCAGGAGAGATCGTCGGGGGAGTGAATCGAGATCACGATTTTTTAACGATTAATTGTGCAGCTCTAGGAGATTCCATTCACATCTTTCTAGTTGGGTTCTCAACATGTTTCGCAGGCTAACGCTTCTTCAGGAGTATTTTAATCAGAGTAGGATTAGTTCTATAAGAGAAGTGTATACATAAAAATAAGAACTTTCATATGGTACAATATAACCGTAGATCTGGACAGCCGCATGGTGCAGGGCGTCCCGAAGGACCACCATAGGCCAACTGATAGAACACCCTGCACCAGCTTAATCAAGTAAGTCTTAGGAAAATACCATGAATAGCTATTATCGTTTCTTCTCATCCACTAAAGAATCGTGAAAAAAAGGGAAAGGCCACTATACTTGCCCACAATACCACCAAACCACCCATAACACCCCAAGGCTACAACGGCAACCCCCGTTGTGGCTTTGAGGTGTTATGAGTGATTCGATGGTCTTCTGGGTGAGTATAGTGGCCTCGCTCAACTCGCACGATTTCAACCTGGCAATGCAGTCTGACTTCGGTAGGCGATTTGAGAGACATCTGTGCGGGTTCTTGCACAGATGTCAATACAAATCGCCTCCCGAAGTCGCCTTAGGTAGTACAGAAACTACTTTTGGGAATCGTTATGGCACAGCAAAGTCGGCGTTGCACCGATTCGGACAGTGCCATTGCTGACAATAGCCACCGATTTGGCATGTGAGTTGACATGTCATTTTGCATGCCAAATCGCTTTAATCTGAACCTAGGCTTAGTCTTGAGCCAGCACAGTTAACCTGACCACTTTACTCTTCTTTGCTATAATTAAAACAGGTCACCTACCTGTAACTTGACAGTGAAAGAGCAGCGACCTATTTCATTGCCTATTGCACTGCTCAAAGGAGAGGTGAAAGCATATCCCTATGTTCCAGAACATGGGGTGCTGACTTATCCTGATATTAATCCAGGGGGTTAGTAAATATAGAGAGGAAAGGAACGCCGCTACGCCTGACCAGACCCAGGTAAATAAACGATAGAGCGGCCTCAGCCTACTTGTCATCACCACACCCCGCTCACTGAGGACCCTATGATTAAGCCCTGGTGGGCAAAACGAAATGCATCAGAGTGTTGCGTGCGTGCTTTAGTGGAGACATGTAGGCTGGGGCCGCTCTTTATTGCTCTTTATCGTTTTTTCACCTGGTCAGGAGTAGCGTTGATCCTTTCTTCGTTACAGTGAAAGAGCAGAAATAAACTGAGGAGGCCATCTTTCAGATATCTTTTTCTGTCAGCATGTTGCAGAGGATCATGTCTCCCTAATTTGGCCCCAAGAGCTGCCTTCACCCAATCTGAATGTTGGTGTAAAGGGAATTTGAAGCTGAAATCAAGTCACATTCAGTTCTTTATATTGGCTACATTTAAAAACATTTAGGGTTCATTTACACCGGCTTTGCTCCCTGAAGACTGACCCATTGGAGTTTATTTATTTATTTTTCCTCTACCAGCAGGGGTGATTTACATGCAAAGTCTGACACACCACATAGGCATTTTTTTCTTTTAGGAGTTACTAGGGGGCAGATTATGGGACAGCTCCCTTCTCTGTAAGCCTGACACTATGAACTGCACCACTTTCCTATTCAATTCACATGTGATTCAGTGTGGTGCAATTTGAGCCCATTCCTTTTGAAGTTGTGCATGTACCAATTTTAGAACCACACTTGAGGTGATTGTAGCCGTATTGGTGCACTTGCAACAGAAACAAGTACTGTCCATGATACTTTTTTTTTATTCGCACCAACATACATTTTTCAGAACAAGCTTTTGAGGTGTGTCCCCTTCTTCAAGATCCCAGCATTTGTGACCTGGGTTTGGGGTGTCCTTAAGATTGCACTGACACCCACTGCAGATGGCAAGGGCAGTGCGATTTTGAATGCGGTGTAACAAACTCACACAGATCCTGGGGTTTCCCGCACTGCATTAGTGTGAACCTGCAGTTTCTAATACAGTTTTCTAGAAAACCTCTTTAAAGCGGCGTTCCACCCCCTGCACAAAAAAAATTTAAAGTCAGCAGCTACACATACTGTAGCTGCTGACTTTTAATAGGACATTTGCCTGTCCTGAAATCCAGCGATGTCGGCACCCGCGCCAATGTTTCTATCGGCTCTCTGGTGCTGCCGCCATCATAGCCTATAAGGCAAACCGGCAGTGAAGCCTGGCAGCTTCATTCTGTTCCCTACTGCGCATGCGCAAAGCGCGCTGCGCTTTATGAATGGCCTAGTGGCAGGGGAAGGAAGGAAGGAGGGGGGGGTGTAGGAGACAGATAAGCGGAGCTTCCACTTTTAGGTGGAATTCCGCATTAGGCTGGTTCTCCAATAAAAGTTTTGGTTTTAATGTTGCAGTTAGGAAGGAAAGTTGTCCTTGAACTGAACCTGTAGTAAATTTTTCAATTATTTTAAGTCTCTAAGAGCAGACAGCAGAAAATGCATTTTTTATAACTTTCATTGCAAAAAAAATTCTTCTCCAACTTCGTGTCCTTTTATCACAGGGATCCAATTTTCTTGGCTAATCTCTACCAAGTAGCTTTCCATTGTCCAGTGAGAATGCGCTTCCTGAACACGGGACACTGTGGAATGACCATTTGTGGGCCATGTAGTTCTAGAAAATCAGGCCCCCCAAATTGAATCTAAGTCCGAGAATTACACTTAACTTTTCTGTCTAATATTGGTGCATGTTGTGTTGTCTTATATTAGACAGAACTTTACATTTAAAATAGAAAACAGGCTTACATTTGTTTGTCCCTTACCCTGGCTGAAGAAAAGTGTTGATGTACAATTTACAATATCTAGTTGAATTGACTTGAATGGAGGTACTGTGGGGAAGTGCACCCAAAATTGCATCCTGCTATAAAATATATTAAAAACAAATGCATTGCAGCAGGAAAAGCTTTTTAAATGATGGTGCAGATTGCCTGCATTTTAAGAAATGTACGCGTTTTTCTTAAACCGCTCACTGCGCCCAGACACTTGCAGTCAGTGATCAATATTGCATCGTCATTTCTGGGCTCCATGTTTTACGCTTAAAACCTGAGGTAGGAGATTATGTGCCCCTGAAACATGTTGGCATTTCACTTTCAATGCAATAAAACAAAACTTATTTGCACTCCAATGTCCTGCTGTTAAATCACTGGATGCTACTTTTACATACATACTGTACTTATCAGTGTTGCAGTTGTCTTTTTGCTTGACATATGTAATAAGATTCCTGTCGGCTCTCTTCAAACCTAAAGATTACTATGCGCTTATCATATACATGGAGGCAGAATAATCTCTGTGCTCTCCTTTGGTATGGCGCTAATCAAATAAGTCTTTTCTTCCACAAGTGTCAGCCCCATGCACACCTTCACCTTCTCCGGCTCATGTATTCAGATCCTCTGGAAATGAAGGCAGCAGCCTGGAAACAGATTGGAATGTCCAAGGCTTCAGCCAGTGCCCATTCTAAGGTGCTTTTGGCCATTCACAGTGAAAAACATCTATGACAGATATGTGAATATTGGGCACGTGGCAGCTGTACATTTTGTTTGGCACCACACAATGGAACCGATTGCTTTATAGCCTTCTACCTGCATCTTTCATACTGGCCACTCAGTGGCCAACCAGCTATCGCTTAAACTGTCAGACCACTCGGTACCCAACTATTTCCTCTGTATGCCAGGGACTCTGTTGGCAAGATCTCAGAGATCCTGGGTCTGCACATCTGTTGTGGACATGACGAGGAGTTCCTGCTCTCTATGCTGGGTTTTTAATGTTTTTATTTTAAATCTATGGAGAATGTGACCGCAGTAGCTGGAACAGAAAACGGTGGGAGGGAATTATGCCCAGAGAATTTTGCAGTTGGGAGGGTCCAAGGCATATACAATATGAAGCCCGGGCTTATTTAGCCCACCCAGCTCCACCTATGATCAAAATGCTTTTGAAAAGGACTCTCCAAACTTAACATGCATTACTAGCCCATACACCTAATCAATATTGTCTAAGGTGATTTTAGATGACTGTAGGTGTAGAAGCATTAATTATTTTAGGTTTAAGGCTGGGTTCACACTGGTATGCTGGGAAGTATCGCATGTGATGTCTGTGCGATGCGATTTCAGCCGTTCAGATAGTATGGCTGAATTTGCACCGTATTCAGCCCAAACTCGCTCAGGACCCTTTTTTGGTCCACACCAAAATCTGATCTCATGGGTGTTCACACCCATGCCATGTGATTCCGGTCCGAAATGTCAGTTCGCACTGCGATATGCAAACTGAAATGGGGGTGTCATTAACATTGTGTTGACACTCCCAGTAGTTCGCATATGGCAGTGTGAACCGCCTTGCGAGTCAGGTGTGATTCGGGAACCCACAGTGGATTTGCAGTGTTCCCGCATCACACCTATTTGACCGGGGACTGAAAATGTAGTTCTTTTTGCAAGGCTTTTTTTTTTTTTTTTTTTTTTTTTGCATCACTCCTATTGATTATTTTAAAAGCAAGCTCCTTTAATTGCATTTGCTCTAATTGGGCTTACTAACTCACGTTTAATGCTCTTCTTCTTCTTTTTTTTTTTTTAAATAATGTGATCTACTCACATAAAATGAGAGAATTCCTTGTATTCATTTAAAAAGAATGAATCGCATGCATTTTCAAAGCTTTGAAAAACCAAACCCCTTCTATATTTCGGTTATTGCCTATGTCCTAAAGGCTCCTATACCAATCATTTCCACCCCAACAGACAGCTGCCTACAAGCACATCCCTTCCTTGCAAAATGCCAGGCAGGTGTACAGCTTTGATTGGTTGCATTATTCCCCTGGTTTACTGCAAGGGTATGAAGGTTGTAGGTGGGTCCCTAGAAATCAACCATGCATTAGGCTCCTGCCTAGGTTGCCTTGTGGATGATGGACTATGAAAGAAATCCCCCCCCCCCCCCCATGAGGACACAGACAGCAGTACAAACTGACAGATTGTGTTTACATGTCGTATTCATAGTTAAAATACTAGTCTGGTGCTGTAGAAGTAAAGAAGTAATGTCCTTCCCCTGAAGGAACTGTGATGACAGCAAAAGGATTAAACAAAGTGCTGGTTGTGTATTTTATGGTATTTGGTGCATTTTACACAAAGCAAAGGTCTTTATTATTTTTTTTTTTCTTCTTCTGTGGCAGTAAATGCAATTGGTTTTGGTAACCACATACTAGGCCCAGTTTCCCTTTCCTTTTAACTCTTGATGAGATTACCATCCTGTACTTTGAAGGGAAAGAGCTATATGTGTACAATTAAGCTTCCGGTGTATGTACATCCCCTGTCCCAGTGATAGGAATTGCCTAGTTCTCCCTTACCTTTGAATTGTCTGTCCTATTAGAGATCCACTTTATAGATAAATATTTGAAGTGACCGGTTTTACTTTTGTGTTTTCACTTAGGCCTCATGTACACTGCTGCTGGTAAACTGATGTTTAGGAGCAGTTGGGCGTTTTTTTCAGCTGCCCCGAACTCTCCTCTGTTCTCTTATCAGTACATGTACACAGGGTCGTTTATAGTCGTTTCTAGGTGGCAGTTGAGTTTAGACGCATCTTTTGGAAAGCAAAAAAAATGCGTTCAGGACGGATGTTCAGGGGCTTTTAAAACGCCTGTAACAGCCTGTAAACGCGGTAACTCGTGTTTTGGCCACGTTTCATTTACAGACATTTTTCATTTTGGACTATTTGGGGAAAAAAAATAAAACTCTTCCAAGTGTGGCTAAGTTGCAACATGTAAATGCAGCAAAACTGATGTTTTTAAACTAACTCGGTTACTATCTGTCAAGTTAAAGTTGAGTTCCATACAAAAATGGAACTTCAGCTTTTCGGAACCCCCCCCCCCCCTCCGGTGTCACATTTGGCACCTTTCAGGGGGGAGGGGGGTGCAGATGCCTGTCTAAGACAGGTATTTGCACCCACTTCCGGCATAGACTCCCATGGGAGTCTATGCCTCTTCCCGTCCCCACCGCGCTGTCTCCTGGGAACACACAGCTCCCAGGAGAGAGCGGGGACCACTTGGGACGCGCAGCGCGACTCGCGCATGCGCAGTAGGGAACCAGGAAGTGAAGCCGCAAAGCTTCACTTCCTGATTCCCTCACCTAGGATGGCGGCAGCAGCTGCCGAGAACCGAGCGGGTTCTCGGCGTCGCCTGCCGACATCGCTGGACCCTGGGACAGGTAAGTGGCCATGTATTAAAAGTCAGCAGCTGCAGTATTTGTAGCTGCTGCCTTTTTGATTTTTTTTTTTTTTTTTTTTTGGCGGTATGGGTGGACCCCCGCTTTAAATCGTTCAGGAGAGGTTGTAAAACGTCCCGTGTACATTAACCGCTTGCCGACCAGCCACCGTCATTATACTGCAGCAGGTCGGCACAACTCCACAAACCTTCGTAGCTATACGTCGGCTCGCGGGATCGGGATAGCAGGCGCATGCCTGCTGCACAGCGGGGGGTGCCGATGCTTGTGGCTGATGGTTGTGATGAACACCGGCCATGAGCGATCGCAAGCAGGAGAGACAGAACACGGAAGTGTGTGTGTGTGTGTGTGTGTACGTACAAATCCATGTTTTGTTCTGAGAGGAATGACAGATCGTGTGTTCCTATTAGCTAGGAACCACAATCCGTCACTTCCTCTAGTCAGTCCACTCCCCCTTCAGTTAGACTCACCTCCCAGGGAACACAGTTAACCCCTTGATCGCCCCCTAGTGTTAACCCCTTCACTGCCAGTGACATTTTTACAGTAATAATGCATTTTTTTAGCACTGATCGCTGTATAAATACCAATGGTCCCAAAAATGTGTAAAAACTGACCGATGTGTTCGCCATAATGTAGCAGTCACGATAAACATTGCAGATTGCCGCCATTACTAGTAAAAAAATAAAAATAAAAATGCTATAAATCTATCCCCTATTTTGTAGACGCTATAACTTTTGCACAAACCAATCAATATACGCTTATTGCAGGGTTTTTTTTTTTTTTTTTTTTTTTTTCCAAAAATATGTAGAAGAATACATTTTGGCCTAAACTGAGAAAAAATTAGCTTTTTTTAAAAAAAAAGAAATGGGGATATTTATTACAGCAAAAACTACAAAATATTGATTTTTTTTTTTTTTGGTTTTTGTTTTTTCAAAACTGTTGCTCTTTTTTATGTTTATAGCGCAAAAAATAAAATCCACAGAGGCGATCAAATACCACTAAAAAGAAAGCTCTATTTGTGGGAAAAAAAGGACGTCAATTTTGTTTGGTTATAACGTCGCACGACCACGCAATTATCAGTTAAAGCGACGCAGTGCCGAATTGCAAAAATGGCCCGGTCATTCTGCAGCCAAATCTTCCGGAGCTGAAGTGGTTAAGCCTTATAGTTGTCTAATCTTAAACATGATTCTCCAAAATCTTACACCAGCTTTGCACTGTGCTGTTATATTGAATAATGTGCTATAAGCAATAGATAAATATACAGAGATATATTCCTAGAGAAATATACAGAGATCTATAAATAGATAAATAGAACAATGTATAGAAAAAGATAAATACGCAGAGATATATAGCTTGATAAAAAGATGTGTGTATAATAAATAGTACCGTGCAAAAGCTTTAAGCAGGTGTGAACCAATGCTGTAAATTAGGAATGCTTTCAGAAATAGAAGTGTAATAGTTTTTTTTTGTCAGTTAACAAAATGGAAAGTAAAGGAACAGAAGAATAATCCCAATCAAATCATTATTTGATGTGACCAGTGCCACCCTTTACCTCCAAAACAGCATCAGTTCTTCTAGGTACACTTGCATACAGTTTTTGCAGGAACTCGGCAGGTAGGATGTTCCAAACATCTTGGAGAACTAACCACAGATCTTCTGTGGCTGTAGGCTACCTCAAATCCTTCTGTCTACTCGTGTAATCCCATAAATACTAATTTTGCAATCAAGGCTCTTTGGGTACCAGAACATCACTTCCAGGACTCTTTGTTCTTTACACTGAAGATGGTTCTTAATGACATTGCCTGTATGTTTGGGGTTGTTGTCGTCCTGCAGAATAAATTTGGGGCCAATCACTCTCTTCCCTAATAGTATGGCATGATGGATAAGTATCTGCATCTGTATTTGTCCGCATTGAGGACCCCATTCATCCTGACCAAATCTCCAACTCCATTTGTAGAAATGCAGCCCCAAACTTGCAAGAAATCTCCACCATTCTTCACTGTTGCCTGCAGACACTCATTACGGTTTCGCTCCCAAGCCATTCGGTGAACAAACTGCCTCCTGCTACAGCAAAATATTCTAACATTTTGATTCATCAATCCAAAGCACCTGCTGCCATTTTTCTGCACCCCAGTTCCCATATTTTCATGCAGAGGACGTGTAAACAAGGTAAGCGACTCATCTATGCATGAAAATATAGGCACTGGTGCAGAAAAATGGCAGCGGGTGCTCTGGACTGAGGAGTCAAAATTTTAAATATTCGATGATAGAGGTGATCAGCGACTTATAGTGAGACTGTGATAGGGTGGCGACCAATCGGACGCTATCTGGAGGGTCACTAACTGACACTGATGTCACTAGTGACACTAATACAGTGATAATGTACACTGACACTGTACTAATGACACTGGCTGAGAACAGATTAACATCTAGGGGCAGTGAAGGAGTTAACTGTGTGCCTAACAATGTGTATTGTGTGCTGCTTTTACTTTACTATCTGGCTGTTTTTTCTCCCTGCTTTTCAGGTATAAGAAACAGCCAGATGGCTGTTCACAGTACATAGTTTTGTGTGTTTGTAAACACAGCTCTGTGTGTCATTGGACACAGCTGATCCGCTACCAAATTTGTGCGGTGTCCAATCACAGCACAGGTTGACAGGGGGAGTGTGCACGCATGTACAGGTACATGATTGTGCCTGTACCTACCCCCCGCTCACAGTATATTTGCTGTGAGTGTTCGGGAAATAGTTAAAATTCTTAACCATGCACTTGCAGATTACAGCTTCCAATGCTGCTGGCTCCTGCTCTCTGTGCTGCATTCCTGTACTTCACGTCTCCACAGAACAGTGGTCACTGCAGTCTCAAGTCCATCTGTTAGCTTGGAAAAGGAGGAGCAGGGGAGTGTCTCTCCATCTTGGGCTACAAGGTTGTGTTTCTATTGATACACACAGTGTTGGGATTCACAGCTATAGTGCCTGCAAAGGTGGCTCCATAAGACACTACAAGTGAAATGAACCATCCTGGAACAGGAAACATGGGGCAGTAATTGTGGCACCAGCTTAAACTGGAGCATAAATAATGATTGAGGCTTGGTTCATACTGGTACAACACAACAGTCGTACCAACTGTGAATCCGACTTCGCCCTGCGACTTGAAGTCCGACTTCAATGAACGGGATCCGACTTTGATCCCGACAATACCAGGCACTGTGTGTCTGGTATGAATCTTTAGGGGAAACTCCACGCCAAATTAAAAAAAAAAAAAAAAAAAGGCATGTGGTTCCCGCTTCAAGATCATACCAGGCCCTTCGGTCTGGTATGGATTTTGAGGGGGACCCCCACGCCAAAAGGGGGTTTCCCCTAAAATCCATACCAGGCCGCATGCCCTCAACATAGGGGTGGGTGCTTTAGGGGCTTGGGGGGGGCCTGTGCCCCCCCCCCCCCCAAGCACCTTGCCCCTGTGTTGATGAGGACAACGGCCTCTTCCCTACAACCCTGGCCGGTGGTTGTCGGGGTCTGCGGGTGGGGGGCTTGTCAGAATCTGGAAGCCCCCTTTAACCACTTGCCGACCGCCTCACGCCTATATACGTGAGCAGAGCGGCACGGGCAGGCAAAATCACGTACCTGAAACGTGATTGCCTTCCCGCGGGTGGGGGGTCCGATCGGACCCCCCCCCCGGTGCCAGCTGCGGTCGGCATTTGGTTGGAAGCGATGGGAGACGAGGGGGAGGCCATCCGATCGTGGCCCCCCCCTCGCGATCGCTCCCAGCCAATGAGAAACATCCCCTGCCTCTGTATAGTACACAGAGGCAGAGGATGTGATGTCATCTCTCCTCGGCTCGGGAGTTTCCGTTCCAGCGCCGAGGGGAGATGACATGTAAGTGCACCAACACTCACACACACACAGTAGAACATGCCAGGCATACATTACACCCCCGATCCCCCCCCCCCCCAATCACCCCCCCCCCCCCCCCTGTCACAAACTGACACCAAGCAGGTTTTTTTTTTTTTTTTTTTTTTTCCTGATTACTGCATAGTGTCAGTTTGTGACAGTTAGCAGTGTTAGGGTAGTGACTGTTACCCCCTGTAGGTCTAGGGTACCCCCCTTACCCCCCCTAATAAAGTTTTAACCCCTTGATCACCCCCCCCTCACCAGTGTAGCTAAGCGATCATTTTTCTGATCGCTGTATTAGTGTCGCTGGTGACGCTAGTTAGGGACGTAAATATTTAGGTTCGCCGTCAGTGTTTTATAGCGACAGGGACCCCCATATACTACCTAATAAATGTTTTAACCCCTTGATTGCCCCCTAGTTAACCCTTTCACCACTGATCACCATATAACCGTTACGGGTGACGCTGGTTAGTTCGTTTATTTTTTATAGTGTCAGGGCACCCGCCGTTTATTACCAAATAAAAGTTTAGCCCCCTGTAGGTCTAGGGTACCCCCCTTACCCCCCCTAATAAAGTTTTAACCCCTTGATCACCCCCTGTCGCCAGTGTCGCTAAGCGATCATTTTTCTGATCGCTGTATTAGTGTCGCTGGTGACGCTAGTTAGGGACGTAAATATTTAGGTTCGCCGTCAGTGTTTTATAGCGACAGGGACCCCCATATACTATCTAATAAATGTTTTAACCCCTTGATGGCCCCCTAGTTAACCCTTTTACCACTGATCACCGTATAACCGTTACGGTTGACGCTGGTTAGTTCGTTTATTTTTTATAGTGTCAGGGCACCCGCCGTTTATTACCGAAAAAAGGTTTAGCCCCCTGATCGCCCGGCGGTGATATGCGTCGCCCTAGGCAGCGTCAGATTAGCGCCAGTACCGCGAACACCCATGCAGGCACCGTACACGCACCGTACACCTCCCTTAGTGGTATAGTATCTGAACGCATCAATATCTGATCCGATCAGATCTATACTGGCGTCCCCAGCAGTTTAGGGTTCCCAAAAACGCAGTGTTAGCGGGATCAGCCCAGATACCTGCTAGCACCTGCGTTTTGCCCCTCCGCCCGGCCCAGCCCAGTCCAGCCCACCCAAGTGCAGTATCGATCGATCACTGTCACTTTTTTTTGTAGCGTTTTGGTGAACTGGCAAGCACCAGCGGCCTAGTACACCCCGGTCGTAGTCAAACCAGCACTGCAGTAACACTTGGTGACGTGGCGAGTCCCATAAGTGCAGTTCAAGCTGGTGAGGTGGCAAGCACAAGTAGTGTCCCGCTGCCACCAAAAAGACAAACACAGGCCCGTCGTGCCCTTCCTGCTGCATTCGCCAATCCTAATTGGGAACCCACCGCTTCTGCAGCGCCCGTACTTCCCCCATTCACATCCCCAACCAAATGCAGTCGGCTGCATGAGAGGCATTTATATATCCTCCCAAGTACCCCTACCCAACGAACCCCCCCAAAAAAGATGTTGTGTCTGCAGCAAGCGCGGATATAGGCGTGACACTCACTATTATTGTCCCTCCTGTCCTGACAATCCTGGTCTTTGCATTGGTGAATGTTTTGAACGCTACCATTCACTAGTTGAGTATTAGCGTAGGGTACAGCATTCCACAGACTAGGCACACTTTCACAGGGTCTCCCAAGATGCCATCGCATTTTGAGAGACCCGAACCTGGAACCGGTTACAGTTATAAAAGTTACAGTTGCAAAAAAAAAGTGTAAAAAAAAAAAAAAAACACAAACAAAAATAAAAAAAAATAGTTGTCGTTTTATTGTTCTCTCTCTCTATTCTCTCTCTCTATTGTTCTGCTCTTTTTTACTGTATTCTATTCTGCAATGTTTTATTGTTATTATGTTTTATCATGTTTGCTTTTCAGGTATGCAATTTTTTATACTTTACCGTTTACTGTGCTTTATTGTTAACCATTTTTTTGTCTTCAGGTACGCCATTCACGACTTTGAGTGGTTATACCAGAATGATGCCTGCAGGTTTAGGTATCATCTTGGTATCATTCTTTTTAGCCAGCGGTCGGCTTTCATGTAAAAGCAATCCTAGCGGCTAATTAGCCTCTAGACTGCTTTTACAAGCAGTGGGAGGGAATGCCCCCCCCCCCCACCGTCTTCCGTGTTTTTCTCTGGCTCTCCTGTCTCAACAGGGAACCTGAGAATGCAGCCGGTGATTCAGCCAGCTGACCATAGAGCTGATCAGAGACCAGAGTGGCTCCAAACATCTCTATGGCCTAAGAAACCGGAAGCTACGAGCATTTTATGACTTAGATTTCGCCGGATGTAAATAGCGCCATTGGGAAATTGGGGGAGCATTTTATCACACCGATCTTGGTGTGGTCAGATGCTTTGAGGGCAGAGGAGAGATCTAGGGTCTAATAGACCCCAATTTTTTCAAAAAAGAGTACCTGTCACTACCTATTGCTATCATAGGGGATATTTACATTCCCTGAGATAACAATAAAAATGATTTAAAAAAAAAAAAATGAAAGGAACAGTTTAAAAATAAGATAAAAAAGCAAAAAAATAATAAAGAAAAAAAATAAATAAATAAAAAGCACCCCTGTCCCCCCTGCTCTCGCGCTAAGGCGAACGCAAGCGGCGGTCTGGCGTCAAATGTAAACGGCAATTGCACCATGCATGTGAGGTATCACCGCGAAGGTCAGATCGAGGGCAGTAATTTTAGCAGTAGACCTCCTCTGTAAATCTAAAGTGGTAACCTGTAAAGGTTTTTAAAGGCTTTTAAAAATGTATTAATTTTGTTGCCACTGCACGTTTGTGCGCAATTTTAAAGCATGTCATGTTTGGTATCCATGTTCTCGGCCTAAGATCATCTTTTTTATTTCATCAAACATTTGGGCAATATAGTGTGTTTTAGTGCATTAAAATTTAAAAAAGTGTGTTTTTTCCCCAAAAAATGCGTTTGAAAATCGCTGCGCAAATACTGTGTGAAAAAAAAAAAATGAAACACCCACCATTTTAATCTGTAGGGCATTTGCTTTAAAATAATATATAATGTTTGGGGGTTCAAAGTAATTTTCTTGCAAAAAAAAATAATTTTTTCATGTAATCAAAAAGTGTCAGAAAGGGCTTTGTCTTCAAGTGGTTAGAAGAGTGGGTGATGTGTGACATAAGCTTCTAAATGTTGTGCATAAAATGCCAGGACAGTTCAAACCCCCCCAAATGACCCCATTTTGGAAAGTAGACACCCCAAGCTATTTGCTGAGAGGCATGTCGAGTCCATGGAATATTTTATATTGTGACACAAGTAGCGGGAAAGAGACAAATTTTTTTTTTTTTTTTTGCACAAAGTTGTCACTAAATGATATATTGCTCAAACATGCCATGGGAATATGTGAAATTACACCCCAAAATAAATTCTGGTGCTTCTCCTGAGTACGGGGATACCACATGTGTGGGACTTTTTGGGAGCCTAGCCGCGCACGGGACCCCGAAAACCAAGCACCGCCTTCAGGCTTTCTAAGGCCGTAAATTTTTGATTTCACTCTTCACTGCCTATCACAGTTTCGGAGGCCATGGAATGCCCAGGTGGCACAAACCCCCCCCCAAATTACCCCATTTTGGAAAGTAGACACCCCAAGCTATTTGCTGAGAGGTATAGTGAGTATTTTGCAGACCTCACTTTTTGTCACAAAGTTTTAAAAATTGAAAAAAGAAAAAAAAAATTTTTTTTTCTGGTCTTTCTTCATTTTCAAAAACAAATGAGAGCTGCAAAATACTCACCATGCCTCTCAGCAAATAGCTTGGGGTGTCTACTTTCCAAAATGGGGTCATTTGGGGGGGGGTTTGTGCCATCTTGGCATTTTATGGCCTTCAAAACTGTGATAGGTAGTGAGGAGTAAAATCAAAAATGTATGCCCTTAGAAATCCTGAAGGTGGTGCTGGGTTTTCGGGGCCCCGTAGGCGGCTAGGCTCCCAAAAAGTGCCACACATGTGGTATCCCCGTACTCAGGAGAAGCAGCTGAATGTATTTTGGGGTGCAATTCCACATATGCCCATGGCCTGTGTGAGCAATATATCATTTAGTGACAACTTTTTGTAAATTTTTTTTTTTTTTTTTTTGTCATTCAATCACTTGGGACAAAAAAAAAAAAAATATTCAATGGGTTCAACATGCCTCTCAGCAATTTCCTTGGGGTGTCTACTTTCCAAAATGGGGTCATTTGGGGGGGTTTTGTACTGCCCTGCCATTTTAGCACCTCAAGAAATGACATAGGCAGTCATAAACTAAAAGCTGTGTAAATTCCAGAAAATGTACCCTAGTTTGTAGACGCTATAACTTTTGCGCAAACCAATAAATATACGCTTATTGACATTTTTTTTACCAAAGACATGTGGCCGAATACATTTTGGCCTAAATGTATGACTAAAATTTAGTTTATTGGATTTTTTTTATAACAAAAAGTAGAAAATATCATTTTTTTTCAAAATTTTCAGTCTTTTTCCGTTTATAGCGCAAAAAATAAAAACGGCAGAGGTGATCAAATACCATCAAAAGAAAGCTCTATTTGTGGGAAGAAAAGGACGCAAATTTCGTTTGGGTAGAGCATTGCATGACCGCGCAATTAGCAGTTAAAGCGACGCAGTGCCGAATTGTAAAAAGTGCTCTGGTCAGGAAGGGGGTAAATCCTTCCGGGGCTGAAGTGGTTAACAAGTGGGTCCCCAGATCCCGGCCCCCCACACTATGTGAAGGAGTATGGGGTACATTGTACCCCTACCCATTCACCTAAAAAAAAAAAAAAAAATGTCAACAATAAAAGTACACAGGTTTTTAAAGCAATTTATCAAGGCAGCTCTGGCGTCTCTTCCGATTTCCTCTCCCCTCTCCGGCCCTTCTCCCTCCTCCGCTGATGTCTTCTCGACCTCTCCGGTCCTTCTCTCTCCGCTGTCTTCTCCCTCCGATCTTCTCTCGACACTCGCTCCCACTCTAATGCTAGGACCGCCATGTGCCATGGCTTATATAGGCATGGAGTGGGGCCACCTGCTTATGTCATTCAGAGGCCCCCCTCCTGGTGACATCACCACCCATCATGTCTCCTCCCACTAAAAGATTTCAGTTTGTTTTTCAATTGAGTTGTACAGCTTATAGGTCACATTAAAGGTGGAAAAAGTTATTTTCATTTTTAACAGGGGTGTGTAGACTTCTTATATACACTGTATGTATGTATTTATATATTGGTTGTAATTCCCTTTTTATGTGGGTTTGATCATTCTCTGACAATACTGAGAGATCTAGTGGCTGTCAGGGGGGTATGTCTGCACCTGAAGCACCATCATGAGAATTTGACAGGTCAGTTGGTGAAGTGACAATGGATTCCTCATACATTTTATAACCTAAATCCAAAGTAAGGACTTGCTAAAAGTGCAAAACAGTTTCACCTTATTTGGAAAAACAAACTGATTTGATTGTATTTTTTTTCTTTCTCAAGGTATCCTGCAATATATTTAGGACTCTCCCTCCGAGTGACAGCAATGAGTTTGATCCCGAAGAAGATGAACCAACTCTCGAAGCATCATGGCCTCATTTACAGGTATTGGAATACTTTCTTAATACGCTAAGGCTACTTTCACACTAAGGCAGTTTTCAGGCATTTTAGTGCTAAAAATAGCGCCTGAAAACTGCCTCTCATGCCTCTCCAGTGTGAAAGCCCGAGTGCCCTTCACACTGGGGCGGTGCGCTTGTGGGACGGAAAAAAAAAGTCCTGCAAACAGCATCTTTGGGGAGGTGTAGGAGCGGTGTATACACCACTCCACCACCGCTACCATTGGAATGAATGAGCAGCGCTTTGGAAGTGCCGCAACACAGGTGCTTTTAACCCCTTTTTGGAGGTTGAAAGCGCCCTGCTAGTGCCCGAAAAACTCTGCTTAAACGGCGGTAAAACTTGGGGAGCTTTACAGCTAACAGACCCGCCGCCCCAGTGTGAAAGCAGCCTAAATCATTCAATTTGCACATGTCTGCTTTAGGTATCACACTTTACACAGCTCAGAGATGTAACTCAACTCTTGAACTCAAAAATGCAACATGTTAAAAACACTAAGTATGCAGTGAATATAATCCCCAATGTGAAAGGCACAATGTGTACTTTCATGTATGGCCATACAAATGGAAACAAACCATTCAACCTATCCATTTGTATGGGCAAATGTAGGAAAATCAGCCTTCTTTTTCCAGCTACTGAGCAAACAGATCCACTATAGGTAGAATGGTAAGAGAATTGAACGAGTTCACGATATGCACCATTGAGAGACATTTTAGGGGCTATTTAAAAAGCAGTGGTGCAGCCATACTGCCCCTTAAAGTGGTTGTAAACCCCTACATATACCCAGTGAATAGACTGGCCTCAGGTGATACAGAAATTCTACAAAAAACAATATATCCTGGCACAAAGTGAGAGCTGAATCAAAGGGTAATATGTACAAAATGGTTCACAAATAGTCCAAGATTAGTCCAATAATCCATAAGTAGTATATACATTGGGTATATGTGTCCATGTGAAATAGGAGGCGGCAGCTATCCTCCCAGTATAGCCAGCTCTGCATCAAAGACGAAAGGGGAAGAAAAGGGAGGCGCCACCTAAGTGTAGAGGTTAAAAATTAATAGCACAAGGATTAAGCATCACTTACAGGATGATGTAATATAAAGGACTCATCAGAAGCAGGGAAACGGCCATGCCACAGCATCCTCAGATTCAGCACCATCCACGGGGTATGTGAGAGAGTGATTTCCAAGTCCTCTGAATGTCCTGTGGCCATAGGGAAGCAAACCAGCGTGGAACGTGGCCGAAATTTTGTGACTGGACCTGTCTGGTGACAGAGGAAGAAAAGAAAGCTTGCCGGGGGGCCAGATCAGTCATGTAACTGAACCCTTCCCCTCTGCCTTAGGCAACGAGAACTTGTAGAACATACTGCAGCCTTCATTTTATGAATGGACTGTAGAGTGTAGATTGCAGTGTGGATTGACCTTGCGGTATAGAGCATGTAGGGAATAGCCACTCTGTTGTATATGATCCTCCTTAGTTTTGCAATTTTTGACTGCTGAGCTATAAGCTTGCTGTTTAGGTAGCTATAAGTAACTGCTCACCTTGTATATTTGACATTGCGTTAGGAGTTCTATATTTAATAAATACTTATTTTGCTTTTAACACCATTTTTGAGATGGAGAGTTGGCTTACACTTTGGGCAGAGTATACTAGAGTTTATAATAGCAGGTAAGTGTTCAGGTTGAGTGTCCTATGCAGTGCAATATTCGGAGAATTATAATTTTTTGGTCACAATATTGCAAAATCTAGTCTGTCCTCCTTTGAATGTTACCATAAGGAGGCAGAGATGGTAACTGTTCTAGGCTGTGCCTGAGCACTTTTCACTATCTGTGGAAGGAATAAAAGAAAGAAATGCAGCTACAGCCCTGTTGGTGAGATTGTGGCACAAAGGCACAGAATATCCACCGGCCACAAAGAGAACATTACTGCTTATGTACAGGGTGTGCACATGCCTGAAGGTCTTTGCTTAGCTAGGCAGAATGATACAGTACATTGATAGCAGTTTGTCAGGTTTATTTAGTATATAAGTGAAGGCAAAAATAGAGCAGGAGTTGTCGCTCCCAGTAACAGGCTTTTGCCATATAAAGCTCCTTGTAGTCTAAACATTACCATACACTTTGCTGAGTGCTGAACAGGAAGATGGATTAAACTCCCTATAATAGAGTGGCACAAAGATGGGTCTATAGCTTTATGCATCATTGTTTCCGTTCCATTTATGGACTTTCTTAACACAATTGTGCAAATTTTAAATGTAAGCAAATTTTTTTCAGCTGAGCTTAAACCCAAGAACAAAAATTTTATAAAATGTAGTTTACCTGTGGTGGCTGCATTGGTTTTCTTTTTTCAGGTTAGAACACTTTTAACAAGTACAGAAAATACCAGTTGATTGTCCTAGAAATGCATTGTCCTTGTCTTTTTCTGTGCGATAAACTGGAAGCAAAACAAATGTCATCCATTTTGTGGCAACCACTAATTCCGTCACCTCCCCCTTTGTAATGGGGATGAACAAAGGTAGACATACTTGCTTTCCATAGATACAGTGGGTTACCAAGTGTAGCCACCTAGGGGACAGTTTTGTTTGCAGCATTACTGGGTGAAAATAGGAGGGGAAGCTAAAAGGAAAACCAATCCCATTTGAAGACTAGTGAGCTTTAATATACACTTTTTTGGGGGATGGGAGTGACTATAAAAAAGGGAAGAATCAGAGAAAACGGGATCAAACGGCCTTTTTCCACAATGCGGAGGATTAACCCCTTAGGTTCCACAGTGAGTATAGCAAGCATGCTTTACTGCATATACAGACTGATTTTACTGATGTGGGTTTAGTAAGACTTTAAAGTATCACTAAACCCACATCATTAAAATAACCATCAATAAATACTGTATTCCGTGCGGTTTATACTCAGTCACTATGGGATTCATTTTCTGTGTTCTGCAAAAAAAAAAAACCTGGTTGATTCTGCAGCTCTCTATTTTCACCTTCTGTCCCCAATTCAGCTAGGGATTTTGCAGCTGTGGTGGCAACTCTGCACTTGCTCAGTTTTCACTGAGTTTCTATGCTGAGCATTTCCTCACTATCACGTCTGAGCAGCCCAAGTGACACGTGGGCATATCACGGAGGTAAATGACAGCCCACTGACCAGTGATGGCAAACCTTGGCATCCCAGATTTTTTAACTATGCAGTGATGCTCAACTACGCTGCAGAGTGTATGAGCATCATGGGAAATGTAGTTCCAAAACATCTGGGGTGCCAAGGTTCTCTAACACTGACCCACTCCCTTCCTTCTCCTTCATGCTCACTAACCAGATATACACAATGGGGGAGGGATATTACATGTAGATTATTGGAGGCTTCTTTTCCCTGTTATTGTAAGGCACAGGCTGGAGGGACAGACACAGCCTGTGACTGGCAGAAATCTGCCCACACCATGTTTTTGCCAAAAAATAATAGATTTGATTTCAAATATGTTTGTATGTCAATTTAAAAAAAAGTTTTATTTGATATTTATTTGTTTTTACTGTTTTTCAAAAGCTGTTTTTTTTTTTTTTTTTTTTTTTTTTTGAATGTGACCAGCAGCAGGGCACTAGAAGCTCCTCCTACTTGTTTCCCTGCAGACAGGCTGGGAAAGAGCTGGGTTATGGGACAGCTGTACATCTTTAAAAAAAAAAATACTTAGATGTTTTTTGTTTTTTTTTAATCATTACAGTGCCATCACCCACATACATAAATAGAAGGGACAATGTAATTTTAAAGTGTGTGTGTGTGTGTGTGTGTGTGTGTTTAGTATCACTTTTGATTACTTTTGACACTCTTGATTGGCTACCATGCACATCTGCACCAGATTTTGCACTCCAGTTTTAGTAAATCAACCCCAAAGTGTTCTGGGCTGGCTGTAAGGCCCTTACAAGTAAAACCAGTCAGTGCATGTTAGTGCTGTCCAGTAACACCACAGCTGCGTTAAAGCTATAATGTACTCTTGTTTTGAAATCTGTGTAAACCATTGTAGTCGGATTTCAGAGAACCTCCAGTTTTCACCCAACCAACTTCCTTGAACCTTGTGCTTGCAACTTCTGTCATTGCATGATGTATCGCCGATCGGTTTCAACTTTCCAAATCAGGTTGAAGCCTGATTGTCTGAGATAAACTTATTGACATTACCACTTTGATTACATTAGATCTTATGTACCGTATCCCACAAAAGTGAGTACACCCCTCACATTTTTGTAAATGTTTTATTATATCTTTTCATGTGACAACACTGAAGAAATTACACTTTGCTGCAATATAAAGTAGTGAGTGTACAGCAGTGCAAATGCACTGTCCCCTCAAAATAACTCAACACACAGCCATTAATGTCTAAACCGCTGGCAACAAAAGTGAGTACACTACTAAGTGAAAATGTGCAAATTGGGCCCAATTAGCCATTTTCACTCCATGGTGTCATGTAACTCGTTAGTGTGTTAAATTTGGTGTTATCGCTCTCTCACTCATACTGGTCACTGGAAGTTCAACATGGCAACTCATGGCAAAGAAGTCTGAGGATCTGAAAAAAAAAAAGAATCGTTGCTCTACATAAAGATGCCCTAGGCTATAAGAAGATTGCCAAGACCCTACAACTGAGCTGCCACATGGTGGCCAAGACCATACAGTGGTTTAACATCACAGGTTCCGCTCAGAACAGGCCTCGCCATGGTCGATCAAAGAAGTTGAGTGCACGTGCTCAGTGTCATATCCAGTTGTTTTATTTGGAAAATAGACGTATGAGTGCTACCAGCATTGCTGCAGGACTTGAAGGAGTGGGGGGTCAGCCTGTCAGTGCTCAGACCATACACTGCATCAAATTGGGCTTCTTGGCTGTCGTCCCAGAAGGAAGACTCTTCTAAAGATGATGCACAAGAAAGCCACTCAAACAGTTTGCTAAAGACAAGCAGACTAAGGACATGGATTACTGGAACTATGTCCTGTGGTCTGATGAGACCAAGATAAACTTACTTTGTTAAGATGGTGTCAAGCGTGTGTTGCGGCAAACGGGTGAGGAGTACAAAGACAAGTGTGTCTTGCCTACAGTCAAGCATGGTGGTGGGAGTGTCATGGTCTGGGGCTGCATGAGTGCTGCCAGCACTGGGGAGCTACAGTTCATTGAGGGAACCATAAATGCCAACATGTACTGTGACATACTGGAGCAGAGCATGAGCCCCTCCTTTCAGAGACTGGGCCACAGGGCAGTATTCCAACATAATGACTCCAAACACACCTCCAAGACAACCACTTCCTTGCTAAAGAAGCTGATGGTAAAGGTGATGGACTGGCTAAGCATGTCTCCAGACCTAAACCCTACTGAGCATCTGTGGGGCATCCTGAAAGGGAAGGTGAAGGAGCGCAAGGTCTCGAACATCCACCAGCACCGTGATGTCATGAAGGAGTGGAAAAGGACTCCAGTGGAAACCTGTTAAGCTCTGGTGAACTCCATGCCCAAGAGGGTTAAGGCAGTGCTGGAAAATAATGGTGGCCACACAAAATCTAGACACTTTGGGCCCCAATTTGGAATTTTTCACTTAGGGGTGTACTCACTTTTGTTGCCAACGGTTTGGACATTAATGGCTGTGTTATTTTGAGGGGACAACAAATTTACACTGTTATACAAGCTGTACACTCACTACTTTACATTGCAGCAAAGTGTCATTTCTTCAGTGTTGTCACATGAAAAGATAGAATAAAACATTTACAAAAATGTGAGGGGTGTACTCGCTTTTGTGAGATACTGTATGTAGGAAACCGTACAGAGATTACAGCAAAAAAAAAAAAAAAACAGTTCGCAAGAAGTTTTCCCATTGCTGACAGTGGAGTGCCTAGATCTGTAAGGTTGGTTGGCCGGTTTCCCTTGGCGCACTACAGGACTTGGCTTCACCTAGGTTCTCCACTTTTTTTCCATACGTTTTTTAGAAGGTGTAATAAGATCCATTCAGGTTAATGTAATGCACTCAAAGAATGATTGTAGTTTATCTAGTACCTATGAGCAGTAAGAACTGTTCTGCCTCCTAAACTTCAGAGGAATGTAATTTCCCCTGCTTATTTTTCTTTTCTTATCTCCTGCTACCTGTCATGCTGCTTTAATTGGCATACTCTCCCACCCAGTAAATCCAGCACTGTCCTGCTGAAACTGTCTCATGCCAGCTCCTACTTTGCCATGATTTTCTCTTACATCCTCAGGAAGTCTGCTGTCTTTACTGGCTTCTTACAGCCGGCTTTCTGATGATGCAGCCACAAGGTCGGCCCTCCTGCTGCTATATGGATGTTGATGCCCCCTGGGTTGTGTGCCGTACAGTAGATATTCCATGAGGCTGCAGTAATAGTACAAGTCATTCTTGCCTAGGCGATAACAGAGACCAGTTGTGGACTGGGGTTGAATTCTAATTCATTTTTTTTTTTTTTTAAAGTCAGCTTCTTACATGGGAAGGGTTGGATTAACATAAACTTGAGTTTTGGAGTGAAAGTATGCTCTCGTGAGCATTTTCACCCTAATTTCAAGCTTTTTTTTTTTTTTTTTTTTTTTTTTGCATGCTTTTTATCAAGAACACGGGGGACATGACCTCAAACTATCAGGAGGAAAGTTCAAAACTAATGTTAGAAAGTTATGTTTCTGAAAGGGTAGTTGATGCTTGAAATAGACTTCTGGCAGAGGTAGTGAGTCAGTCAACAGTAAGTGGCTTCAAACCTGCTTGGGACAAACCTAGATCTATAGTGCCTTGAAAAAGTATTCATACCTCCTTGAAATTTTCCACATTTTGTCATGTTACAATCAAAAAAGTAGATGTATTGGGATTTTATGTTATAAATCAACACAAAGTGGCACATAATAGTGAAGTGGAAGGAAAATGATAGTTTACAATTTATTTTACAAATCTCTGAAAAGTGTGGCGTGCATTTGTATTCAGCCCCCTTTACTCTGATACCCCTAACTAAAGTCTAGTGGAACCAATTGCCTTCAGAAGTCACCTGATTAGTAAATAGATTCCACCTGTGTGTAATTTAAACTCAGTATAAATACAGCTATTCCGTGAAGCCCTCAGAGGTTTGTTAGAGAACCTTGGTGAACAAACAGCATCATGAAGGCCAAGGAACACACCAGACAAGTCAGGAATAAAGTTAAGTTTTAAAGTAGGGTTGGGTTATAAAAAAAATATCCCAAGCTTTGAATATCTCAAGGGGCACTGTTCAATCAGTCATCCAAAAATAGAGTATGGCACAACTGCAAACCTACCAAGAAATGGCCGTCCACCTAAACTTACAGGTTGGGCAAGGAGAGCATTAATCGGAGAAGCAGCCAGGATGCCCATGGTAACTCTGGAGGAGCTGCAGAGATCCACAGCTCAGGTGGCAGAATCTGTCCACAGGACAACTATTAGACGTTCACTCCACAAATCTGGCCTTTATAGAAGAGGGACAAGAAGAAAGCCATAAAAAGTTCAGTTTGCAAGAAGCCATATGGGGGACACAGCAAACGTGGAAGAAGGTGCTCTGGTCAGATGAGACCAAATTATTATTTTTTGGCCTAAAAGCAAAACGCTAGTGGAAGAAAACCGAAATTGCATTTCACCCTGTACACACTATCCCCACCGTGAAACATGGTGGTGGCAGCATCATGTGGGGATGCTTTTCTTCAGCGGGAACAGGGAAGCTGGTCGGATAAGAAAATGGATGGAGCCAAATACAGTGCATGCGGAAAGTGTTCACGGCGCTTCACTTTTTCAACATTTTGATATATTACATACAGCCTTTTCGAAAATGGATTAAATTCATTATTTTCCTCAAAATTCTACAAGCAATACCCTATAATGACAATGTGAAAGAGGTTTGTTTGAAATCCTTGCAAATTTATTTAAAGAAAAAAAAGTATTGACTCAGGGGGGACTGAATACAAATGCATGCCACACTTTTTTCAGATTTATTTGTAAAAACAATTGAAAACCATTTATCATCTTCCACTTCACAATTATGTGCCACTTTGTGTTGGCCTATCACATGAAAATCCCAATAAAATACATTTACACTTTTTTGGTTGTAACATGACAAAATCTGGAAAATTTGAAGGGGTATGAATACTTTTTAAGGCATTGTGTACTCAAAGTTCACCAAAAAAAAAAAAGAAAAACATAAAAAAAAGTACTAAAACGTTTATAAGGGGAAAAAAGAGGGGCAGACTTGATGGTAAATTTTTTTTCTGTCCTCTCCTTTTTTACGTTTTTTCTGGACATTTTTCGTGAGATTTGTTTTAGCCAATCGAAAGATAATTACTAGGAGGAGAGAATATAATGGGAATCCTGATGTTGGGAATTAAATCCCTTCAGATCACTCGGGTGTGAATGGAGTCTAATAAATTAAAAGCAGTTTGGTAAACTTTTGGAGTTCGTATTTTGTTCTGCTACTGTTTAAATGCTTTCCTCTGTAACCCTTACCCACTATTATTGGTTGTATTCTAGAGTCGGCACGGTAAACTCGTACAAGTTGATTCACCAATTTTTTTCTTTTTTTTTTCTTTTCAGCTTGTATATGAATTTTTCATAAGGTTTTTGGAAAGCCAAGAATTTCAGCCCAGTGTTGCCAAAAAGTACATAGATCAAAAATTTGTATTACAGGTAAGTTCACTGTTACACTGTAAGATATCATCATAATATAAACTAATGAAAAACATAAGAATTTATCCCAATATAAAGATTGTGGGTGGATGTACAGAAACAATGAAACGTCCAAAACTCAGTACAAATCAGGTAAATTACATATAGTCCATAAATCTCTAATTGCAGTTTTTATCTACATACATTGTAATTATGTTTTTTAATTCCTATTAAATGTTACCAATCTGATTTACACTATGGAGAGCTCCCTTTTTCATTTTTTGGGTGACATCTGTGCATAATCCGTGAACATTGCACGATCGAGCCAATCTGGCCATCCGCTCTATATCTTTCCTCTACCATATTGACCATCTTGGAGTTCTCGCCCCAGAATCCCCTGGATAAAGGCCCTAGCTGGATATATAGCCGCAAGCTCTATCAGCTTGCCTTCTGGTAAGTGTGCAATTTATTTGGTGTTCTGTTCACAATTGGTGGTGGTGTATCACGCATTATTTCCAAATTTTTATTCATCTACTCATCTATGCACATTTGTGTTATTTATGGTCTATATGTAATTTACCTGATTTGCACTGAGTTTTGGACGTTTCATTGTTTCTGTACATCCACCTATGATCTTTATATGGGGATAGATTCTCATGTTTTTCATTAGTTTATATTATGGTGATATCAAACATTATTTTCTTTCATTAGAATTTTTGTTATCGCATATTGTTTATTATATATTGTTCAGCGCGGATTCTTTTTCTTTTTATGTTTTTTTTTTATGTGTGTATCTCGCATTCTAGCTGCTGCTTACCTTTTTTAGATAGTTTTTCTGTTTGAGCGCGGTATTTCCCTTTTATTTTACACCATAAGATATGATTGTGAATATTGATTTCTCAACCTGTTGTACTCTTTACGTTTCCTGGTTCTGGGATTGTTTTGGTGCTTTTCTAAAAGGGTAAATGTTTCCCAGCAAATCTGGGTTCATGGAAGCCAACCATGTGCCAGAACTTTTATTCATTAAGTGTTCCTAACTTTTTTTTTCTTTTATTTACCAAATAAAAATGTATTCTTGGGTACTTCCTTGTTCAGTCATACTAGGCTTTCTAATATGAAAGCCCAGCACTGCCTTGTTCATTTTAAACTGTCTGTGTAAAGCAGAAAAAAACATGCCTGTCCATATTTGCTAGAAGACGGGAAGGGTGTGTCGTCCTCTAAATTATTCAGCTGTGTAACTGTTGTGTGGACCCAAACAGCAGGAGATCAAATAACATAGACTGTCCAGGATAGTTAGGGCACTTTCACACTGGGGCGGGGGGGGGGGGGGAGTCAGTGGTAAAGCGCCGCTTTTTTTTAGCAGCGCTTTATCGTCGTTTTAGCGGCACTTTACCGTCTTTTTACCGGCGATTTTTGCTGCTAGTGGTGTGCTTTTAACCTATGCTAGCGGCCGAAAAAGGGTTAAATGCTCCGATTCGGCTGTGCTGCCAATTGATTTCAATGGTATACACCGCTCCTAAAGCGCCTCAAAGATGCTGCTTGCAGGACTTTTTTTTTTTTTTTATTCTTTTTTTTTTTTTTTAACGTCCTGCAAGCGCACCACTCCAGTGTGAAAGCCCTTGTGCTTTCACACTGGAGTGACAGGAGAGGCGCTTTGCAGGCACTATTTTTAGCGCTATAGCGCCTGTAAAGCGCCTTAGTGTGAAAGTAGTCTTACAGCATAGCAGTAAATCACTCTGGAAAGCCTGGTGTTAAATTAGCTAGGACATCACCTCCTGACTGCAAGTAGATGTGTAATATTCATCTGAATTTCTTGCCTGTTTTAAATTCCTGAATATAAAATATATGTAGAATATTGATACATTACCTTTTAACCACTTGCTGCCTGCTCGTCGTCATATGACGCCGGGACGGTGCAGCTGTTGTTCTGGGCCGCCGTCACATGACGGCGCAGCCTTCCAGGCAGGCCAGGGGGCGCGCCCGCCGCATCGCCCTTGTCCCGATGCGCGTGCCCGGCGGCCGCGATGTCCGCCGGGCACCCGCGATTGCCCGGTAACTGAGCAGGACTGTGGATCTGTGTGTGTAAACACACAGATCCACGTCCTGTCAGATGGGAGGAGACCGAAGGTGTGTTCCTTGTACATAGGAACACCGATCAGTCTCCTCCCCTTGTGAATCCCCCCCCCCCCCCACAGTTAGAATCACTCCCTAGCAATCACTCCCTAGCAACACATTAACCCCTACAGCGCCCCCTCCTGGTTAACCCCTTCATTGCCAGTCACATTTATACAGTAATCAATGCATTTTTATAGCACGGATCGCTGTATAAATGTGAATGGTCCCAAAAATGTGTCAAAATTGTCCGATGTGTCCGCCGCAATATCGCAGTCACGATAAAAATCTCAGATCGCCGCCATTACTAGTAAAAAAAAAAAATAATAATAAAAATGCTATAAATCTATCCCCTTATTTTGTAGACGCTATAACTTTTGCGCAAACAAATAAATATACGCTTATTGCGATATTTTTTACCAAAAATATATAGAAAAATACGTATCGGCCTAAAATGAGGAAAAAAATTTGTTTTAAAATAAATAAAAATTTGGATACTTATAGCAAAAAGTAAAAAATTGTGTTTTTTCAAACTTGTCACTCTTGTTTTGTTTATAGCACAAGAAATAAAAAACGCAGGGGTGATCAAATACCACCAAAAGAAAGCTCTATTAGTGGGGAAAAAATGATAAAAATCATTTGGGTACAGTGTTGTATGACCGCGCAATTGTTATTCAAAGTGTGACAGCGCTGAAAGCTGAAAATTGGCTTGGGCAGGAAGGGGGTGAAAATGCCCTGTATGGAAGTAGTTAATGTAGTTATAAAGAGAGGAGGAAAGGAGAAGAGTAGAAGAAGGTGGCTAGTATTGGTCTGCAATAAGATTTATCAATTGCCACGATATAGGTTCCAAGAAAGATATATATTTAAGTGCAGGCAGATTCAGCTACATAATCTGTAGCTCAACTAGAGCTGTATCAAGGAAAATAAGGATATCCTAGTTAGGTTTGCCCTTGCGTAGTTCTGTGGTGTGTCCAGAGAAAGGTGTTCTACTGTAGTATACTTGTGCATGAAACTCTTCAGTTTAATAACTCTGAGCCCCTCCTCTTGGATTTGTTGTTGGAGCATTACTCCAGCCAAAACTTTTTTTTCGTTTTCTGGTGAGTAACAGACCTTCCTTCCTGATGAGATTTCCCCTTGTTTCTTTCCTGTTCACAGGTGTCAATGGGACATGAGGCAAGGGATTTTTTTTTTGTCAAATGGAACACCCCCCCCCCCCTTTTTAATATTAAAACAAATTTTATTGAATCAGCCAAGCAAACTTTGTATCGATGGAGAAGTATAGCCAAAGATATTTTTTTTTTTGCTGTACTTCCCTTATGGATCACAGGAGTTTAGTTCTGCACTCCTGTGACTCATTTTTAGCTTACAGCGGGCTAAAGCCTGCCAACAGCTGACGTCACAGAGCCGGTCCAAGCTCTAAAAAGATTCCCAACCGTATGGCCTGGGCAGGAAGCTCCCTCCACAGCCCATTGCTCTAGTGAGCACTGGAATGGCAGAGCAGAGAGCCAGTGACTGACACCAGCTCTTTGCAGGCCGAGAGCTGAGAGATCAGCAATGCATCCACCTAGGTAATTATAATTGTTTTTTTTTTTGTTTTTTTTCATGATTCCCATACTTTTCTTTTACCAACTTCCTTTCACAGTCTTACTGACCCCATTCCTTTTACAAGAGCTGTTCAGTATGTCTAGTCAAGGCCTATATTGGCGGGCAAATGCAGCATGCTTTTGACATCAGTTTAAGGACACTCTCACACAGGCTTGGATTTTGCTCAGCAGGGCATCTGTCCACTGATCCCCTGCTGAGCTGAATGCCAGGGCCATGTCTGCTCCTCTTATGCAGAGCAGACAGAGCCCGCTCTGCTCTATGAGCAGCCAGATTTAAACAGACTGGCTGTCCATTTTCACCCGACTGCCCTTTGATATTGCCAGCCGGATCCCCTTCTGTTCTTTGGGGGTTTTTTTATTTTTTTTTTATTGGACCTGGAGTTAGCCGTTTGTAAACGGACA
This sequence comes from Lithobates septentrionalis, assembly GCA_037952835.1. Classification (NCBI taxonomy): domain Eukaryota; kingdom Metazoa; phylum Chordata; class Amphibia; order Anura; family Ranidae; genus Lithobates; species Lithobates septentrionalis. The sequence goes on along the minus strand of JBBDGP010000163.1, from coordinate 2,322,574 downwards.
CAAGTCAACTGCCCATGGAGGTGAATGGAGGGTCCGATCAGGTCTGGCTGAAAATCAAACAGCTGGACCGTATCAAACCTCTCGTGTGAAAGGGGCCTAAGAGATTTTGCAGATTTTTATTCCCAACTGACTGCCCTGTTCTAGTCTAAATGGTTTTAAAAGAATTTGATAGCCTGCTTGAGTCTAAAACTAAGTTGTCCAGTCTTACAATTTGATAACTGAATTATAAATTTTAAGTATGACTTCCATTCCAGAGTCAGTTTGGAGTACCCTGACCTCATTATTGTCACAGCAGGTATTTCTAAGAATTATTCCAGGCATGGCTATATTGTACATAGTTGCATCGTCCAGCTTTGATGTATGTATAAACCATACCTGGTGGATGACCCTGGAAACTGGAGATCACCGAAACGGACATCGCTTCTCCAGTGATCTCCACTTGCTTCCAGGTCGGCCGCTCAGCATAGGCACTATTCAGAGAATGCTTTTTATTTGCTGAAATATTGCAAAGCATTTTCTGAATTCCACAAGGTGGAGAGGGTGATGTCCCCACCTTGTGCCTCCACCCCGTCCAGTCCGACAACGCTTTGCACTCATTCAGAAAATGCAGAGCATTTCTGAATGGCGCATGTACCTAGCGGCCAACCTCTTGCTTTCAGTAAGCAGGAGTGCAGCTGCACTGCCCAGGACCCGGATGCAAGTGTAGATCACTGATGTAGCGGTGTGGTGTTCAGTGATTTCCAGCTTTCAGGGGCATTAGCCAGGTATAGTGTATACAACATTACATTGGTAAAAAGCTGGACCAATGTAGCTATCTATAATCTAATCTATCTATAATCTAGTTATACCTGGAATTATTCTTTATTTCCAAGCAAAATCTGTCACACATGCTAAAGAGAAGGGTTAACAGGACTATGAAACGCTAAAAACCTCAAAGACTTCAATTGGGCTTTACCCTATAGCAGGTCTTGTTTTCAATCCGTCAGACTTTACTCGTAAACTTGCTTTGAGAGAGAGTAACAGTGAAGCACACAATCCCTGTGCAGCACTGCCAAGCAGAGACTCCATGTGTAATGAGTAAAAATGGTTTCTCGCGTGTAAATCCAGAGTGGCGAACTATGCACAAGGTTCACACATTGATAAGAATGTTGACAGTAAGCTGCTAACCTTTAATGTATATCTTAAAAACAAGACTATAGCTTCCCTTTGAGCCAGTTGATGAATGTTGAACCTGTTCTGCTGCTTATCAGATTTGGAGCTTGGTAATTATGAATGAAATTCTTTCTACTCTTAGGCCCATGCACACAGGGCGTTGGCTAACCTGCACTACACACCTTTCCTCTCGTCCACCATGTTTTTGCAGTAAAAATGCTTGATGAGTGTAAATGCGTTTAGAAGTGTCAAGCTCTTGGGCATTAATTCGTTGCATTGGTCGGAAATCCGGCCATTAAAATGAATTAACGCTCAAGCACATGTTACGCCTATTGTTAATGCGCGTTTAAACATGTTTAAGGTTTTTTTTATTTTTTTATTTATTTTTTTTCTGCCAATACGCAGCTGCTTCTGGATGTGTTGGAAGTGTTTTTTTTTTTTTCTGCCTCTAAACTCCTATGTGTGCATGGACACATGGAGGGGCATTTAGAGGCAGAAAAGAAACACTAGACGCCCATAAAAGCTGCATTTAAAATTGCGTGTGCATGAGAACCTATGATCTGGATATGTAGCTTTGTCGACACTTTGATGTCTGCAGACCAGAAAGCCAGATCTCTTGGCACTTCTTCTCTAAACATGGCTCTAATAAGTGTTTTTCTGTCTCCAAGTGTGTTCATTTTGTCAAGTGGTAGATAGCGATCTCGTAATATTAAGCAGGTTAAATGGGCTTCCTCCTGCCAAGCCAGTTGAGTTTGCTGGAGATCCAGCATGAGACATTTGTTGCTAAGAGACAAACATTTTAAGAATCTCGTCTAGTGTTCTAGAGATTATAGAGTAACCAGCGCTCACTTTTGTATCCAGTTTTTACTTGGCAAGCTGTAATAAGTATGTAAATTATGTAAACTCTTCAGCCGACATCTTAAAAATAACCTTTCGAATGGTGGGCCGCTGGGTTTCTATGAATCTGTCATCAAGTATTGTTGGAGAGAACAGATTTTCTTCATGAAATTAACCTTCAGGGCTACATCATTGGGATACAGCCTGCTGAAAACAGAGTTGTGTTCAGTACACTTTATTCTTACAATGTTTAGGCTTGGCAGTGCTGGTCTTGTATTTGGATTAATGTCTTCTAATGTAACTAAAGCTGGTCATACACTGGTGAGTCTCGTTGTATACATAGTCAATTAGACCCTTGGTCAGGCACTTCTTTGCCTCAATTCACAATCTCTATGGTTGTCTACAACCAGTTATCCAATGTTTCTACAAGTACAGTATCTCGCAAAAGTGAGTACACCCCTCACATTTTTGTAAATATTTTATTATCTTTTCATGTGACAACACTGAAGAAATGACGCTTTACTACATTGTAAAGTAGTGAGTGTACAGCTTGTATAACAGTGTAAATTTTCTGTCCCCTCAAAATAACTTAACACACAGTCATTAATGTCTAAACCGCTGGCAACAAAATTGAGTACACTCCTAAGTGAAAATGTCCAAATTGGGCCCAATTAGCCGTTTTCCCTCCCCGGTGTCATGTGACTCATTCATGTTACAAGGTCTCAGGTGTGAATGGGAAGCAGGTGTGTTAAACTTTGATATCGCTTTCCCTCTCATACTGGTCACTGGCAGGTCAACATAGCACCTCATGGCAAAGAACTCTCTGAGGATCTGAAAAAAATAATTGTTGCCCTACATAAAGATGGCCTAGGCTATAAGAAGATTGCCAAGACCCTGAAACTGAACTGCAGCATGATGGCCAAGACCATACAGCGGTTTAACAGGACATGTTCCACTCAGAACAGGCCTCGCCATGGTCGACCAAAGAGGTTGAGTGCACATGCTGAGCGTCATATCCAGAGGTTGTCTTTGGGAAATAGATGTATGAGTGCTTCCAGCATTGCTGCAGAAGTTGAAGGGGCGGGGTTCAGCCTGTCAATGCTCAGACCATACGCCGCACACTGCATCAAATTGGTCTGCATGGCTGTCATGCCAGAAGGAAGCCTCTTCTAAAGATGATGCACAAGAGAGCCTGCAAACAGTTTGCTAAAGACAATCGGACTAAGGACATGGATTACTGGAATGTGAGACCAAGATATACTACTTTGGTTCAGATGGTGTCAAGCGTGTGTGGTGGGAACCAGGTGAGGAGTATAAAGACAAGTTTGTCTTGCCTGCAGTCAAGCATGGTGGTGGGAGTGTCATGGTCTGGGGCTGCATGAGTGCTGCCGGCACTAGGGAGCTACAGTTCATTGAGGGAACCATGAATGCCAACGTGTACTGTGATATACTGAAGCAGAGCATGATCCCCTCCCTTCGGAGACTGGGCCGCAGGGCAGTATTCCAACATAACGACCCCAAACACACCTCCAAGACCACCACTGCCTTACTAAAAAAGGTGAGGGTAAAGGTGATGGACTGGCCAAGCATGTCTCCAGACCTAAACCCTATTGAGCATCTGTGGGGCTCTAACATCCACCAGCTATATACCGTATTTTTCGGCATATAACACGCGCCGGCGTATAACACGCACCCCAAGTTTAGGAGGGAAGTTTAAGGAAAAAAACTTGCATTACAATGCCCATCAATGCAGCGTTATCGGTGTCCATCTGCAGCCTTGCCAGTGTCATTGCAACCTTTTCAGTGTCAGTGCAGCCTTGCCCCAGTGTCCAGTGCAGCCTTGTCAGTGCAGCCTTGTCCCAGTGGTCATTGCAGCTTTGCCCCAGTGCAGCCTTGTCAGTGCAGCTTTGCCCCAGTGTCCATTGCAGCCGTGGACGGATTTAAATATGGCGCCGAGATTGCAGGGACTCGGCGGAGAGGAACGAGCGCTGCCGAGATACACATAGCCGAGTGTACTCTGCTCTTTTCGGCGCCGCTCAGTCACGCCCAGTCCCACCATTGGACCTGTGTTATGTCCATCATAGGGCGGGACTGGGCGTGACTGTGAGCGGCGCCGAAAAGAGCCGAGTACACTCGGCTATGTGTATCTCGGCTCCGCCCAGTCACTGTGATCTCGGCAGCGCTCGTTCCGCTCCGCCGAGTCCGCCGGTGCCATATTTAAATCTACACTCGGCTATGTTGATGTCTGCGGCGATCGTTCTGATCGATCGGGATCAGCGTATAACACGCACCCACGATTTTCCCCTGATTTTAAGGGGAAAAAAGTGTGTGTTATACGCCGATTTAAATACGGTATATCCTTCCTGGCAAACTCTCATGAGAGTGAGATAGCCTAGGCTCATGACATCATGCACAGCTCTCTATCTACTGGCAGAAAAAAAATGTTTTACTATCCAAAGTTAAAACAACAAGGGCATAAGATTTAATACATGGAAAGTTGAAAAGGTTTGCTTTAACTTTTTGATGATATTCACATTTTTTGAGCTGTGTGTGTGTGTGTGCACATGTGTAAAAAAAACAAAAACTTGCCATTCTCATATGTTGATGACTTTCATATATAGTTTTGTATTTGCTCCCTCTGGTGGTTCGACTATTACGTCAAGTAATAAGCTGAAACTTTATAACCATGTTAGTTTTGGCAGAGTTGAGAAAAGTGAAGACCTTTTTCCTTTCTGTTTGAGAGATTTCCCTTCACTTTCTGTCCTGGAGACACAACAGGAAGGAAGAGGAAACCCTCTTAGACTATTGTCACTGCATCAAATGTCCCAATCTAAGATTGTCCCGCTGGTCCTGGTGACATTTGCAACATTTTGGGTTGCTCATCACTTTTTTCACCAGGACAAGTCGTGTTTAAATAGAAATAGGTGTCATTGGGAACATAGTGTTGGCTGGTGGGGATTTTCGTGGGCATACAGACAAAATTACACACGAATGAGAAAAAATCCTACTATATTTATTGCAATAATACAGAAAACATATCCAGGCCATATTAGTAAACTGTACTTAAAATGTCAAATAAAATCCCCTTATGTTGTATATGCTGATATCCATCCTCCCCTCAGGGAGACGGACAGTATGTTTTCAACAAAGAAAAAAATCTGCCCAGATGCCCAAGACTTGTTCTACCTCAGGGGCAATCTTAGGGGCTTTTCCATAAGAGAAGAAAAAACCTATAAGAATTGCAGTTACATTTATATTTGTACCAGCAAAAATGCCAGTTTAACTTTCCGTTTATTACACCATGTCCTCAATATCAGCACCATAATGAGCACAAAGGCCTGTGATAAAGAATTAAAACCAAGGTGACTCATTTGTGAAGATCCGACCACATGGAAGATAAAAGGCGCCCAGCCTAATGAACACAGAGATCCCATGGGGGGGGCGCATAAAGAATATATAAAAAATGAAAATAAAAGGACAGGCCATGTGAGTTACCCCTCTGAGTCCACATATAGCAATTCAAACCTAAAAGCTGACCCTTAATAGAATTGGGGGAGTTTTGGGACTTTAAATGGGGCACATGACATGTGCCCCCATTCCGGGATCAGTGAGACAAAAAAAGGGAAGTTGGGACTTTAAATGAGGTGGTAGACTTTGTGTAGAAAACGTGGTCAGTTTTATTGAGGTAAAAACTATAATGCATATAGATGGTGGACATCATATGGAAAAACATAGTGAAGTGTTGTCATATTGTACATATACATACTAAATTCAAAATACAGAATAATAGTAAAATTCATATACAGAAATCAATGAGTAAGTAACATCGTAATATACGTATGCATAGAGCAGTAACATCGTATGGGTGGATGTGTACATGATAAACACTTGGTGCACTTTTGATGTTGTTGATTTACGGTTCCTAGAGTGCTGTGTGTCATTGCTGTGATTAACTGCAGTGGAATTTGTTGAAGTGACTGTAAGAAAGTTTTTTAAAATAAATTTTTTTGAAATACACATCTGCACTATGGAGTTTCTCCCGCTTTGTTCCCACTGAGGTGTTTGGCTATACTATGGATAATTCAAAGACTTAAAATCATTCTGGAGTTGTGAAATCCTGTATACCAAAAACAGAGGATACCTGTTCTGTGGATTGGGTAAAGTGGATGAAGATCCTACAACTGACATCCAGGTGATAATCAGGGAAGCCGGCAGGCTAATCCAACAAGCTTGTTTGATCTCCCTAACCAGAGATCCATCTGATCCGTCGTCTCCACGATCCACCTGTAGCTTGATGAAGGAGCGCAGCTACCGTGACATCGTAGCCCGTACGCTCAGGAAACGCGTCGCATTCCAGTGACGTCACAGCCCCGCGCCTGCCTTCCACCAGCGTTCCAGGCCTCGCTTTGAAGTACATCATCACCACGGCCGGCTCGAGCGGTGTTCAGCAAAGCCCCACGCACGGCAGGCAGCAGTGATACCTGTGATCGATCTGATGGACTCCCCCCTTTGGATCATAACCGCACTACAAGCTGTACTTACATACTGCACTTAGAGGCTCCTCCCCCCCCTTGTGTTTTTTCCTGCAGATTTTGGAGCTTGGTTTCAGCTCTTCCTGGAAGGCAGCCCTCTGTGTGGATTCTCCAATATCAGTTCGCTTTTTTCTATATAGACTTTTATGGACTATTTTAGTTTGCCACTAACATGATGGTAATATAAGGCTTCCGGTTTTTGCTCCTTTACTTGCTTGTAAAATTTACAGTTGTTGAATTAAAACGTAATTTCCCCCCTAACCATAACCTTAAAGTGGAGCTTGACTTTATCTGAGCACCACAAACTGAAAACACGATTTCATTTGTTTAAAAAAAAAAAACTCAACCATCCATGTCTGTGTTCAATTTTCTTGAGAAGTCACTTTGAAAAACACCCCTCTAGCATTTCTAGCCGCTGCCATCTTTAGTAAGGGCAGAGGATTCATGTAGTATTTATTTCCTGGAATCCACCTGCCCTTAGCACAGGCATGCAGATACAAGGGTGTGCTTAGCTGGGAGAGCCCATGGGATGTATAACTTTTACCTAGGCCAGGAAGCAACTTGGGAAATGTAAAAAAAAATGTCCTGTTTACAGTTCTCGCTGAAAGTAAAAAATAAACCCCAAAACGGGAATAGAGGGGAAATATTGCAATGGGGATGCTAGTTCTGGTGGCCCCCGGGGGCTTCCCTCACTGTGCAGGGATTTTCTCTCACTTCCTGTTGTGGTTATGGGACAGGAAGTGAAGGGGAAAGATTCTCCCCAGTGGGATACAGATGGCAAAACTTTCATGGGTTAATAACCCTTCCTTACACTCACTCCAAAATGAAATGTTTTGCCTTTTAGTTCTACTTTAAATACACTGAGCAGGTTGCAAACATTTTAAAGCAAATAAGCTCTAAAGATTTTGCAACATAATTAAAGTGAAAGTTTCTATGAAACACATTGTGGGTATTACAATTCTGCTTTAATGTAGAACTCCAGACTGTACTCAATATAAAGTCATTCATCTGTAAGGTAAATCGATCTTACCCATGTCTGATGTTTGTTTTTGAGTGTCTCCTCCGGAAGACAACTTTTTCTATATGTTTAGTACATAGGAAATGTGAAGCCTGTGTTGATCATCATTGTACTTGGTTCCAGACAACATAGTAAGCATTTATTGATTTGCATGCAGGTTTAATGGCAGAAAACACCCGTAACCAGATGTTATGCCACAGGGACACATTTGTGGAGTTCTCAAGAGACAATATTTCCTGGAGATTAATATGGTATTTCTTTCTAGGAAGTTTCAACTCTTTTAGCTCTAAGATCTAGGTTCAGTCTGCCATCTAGTGTACAAAAGTGTTAGTAACATCCAATTGGTGAAATAATTAGATTTTTGCAGCTACTATGCCATCATTTGTTCATATGTAGCAATTGGGTTTTAAAACGTACACCAGTCCATCTAGTTCAACCAATAAAGTCTGCACACTAGTTTGCTGAGTGGTTGCATTTATAATGAGAACATTGTGGTTTTGCGTTCATATACTTTATAAGTGGATTGAAATCTTGTTTCCGAAAAAAAGCCTGCTTTTTATAGTGCTTCATCACGGTGACATTACATTTTTAAAGCATTTTATAGGAGCAGCACAGCCTAGCAAAGTTTTGCTTTTGATGTACATGTTTGCATCTATGAGATTCGGTCAGTCTCTAGCTCATAGGTGCTCAACCTGTGGCCTTCCAGCTGTTGCAGAACTACAAGTCACATGAGGCCTTGCAAGGCTGACCGTTACAAGCATGACTCCCAAAGGCAGAGGCATGATGGGACTTCTAGTTCCACAACAGCTGGAGGGCCATAGCTGCTCTAGCCAATTGCAAGCATCTCTGTGGCATACTTTATAGATCTTCTCTAGTTATATTACTTATCCTACTTTGCACCAGAGAGTCAAATACTATCAAAACACAGAAAATGGTGTCCATCAAAAATATAGGCCTGATTTAATAGGCCTGATTTAAAGCTCTAAATACCCAACTGAACTTTCAGTGTAAAGCTGAATTCCAAATGTATTTTATTTTTTGCATAGTTACATTGGTCCACATTGGACATTGCAGGGGTTGTGTTTGACCTATGTAGATAGACCACTGCTTCCACACACACAGGAAAGGGTACTTCTATGCAGCAATGCTAGTAGGGGACACACTTTTCTGCTATTGCTTTCAACAGATAATGGACTTTAAATCTTTTCTTAACTCCTTTTTGTTTTGATGTACCAGGAATGTAATTAACTGGTTTAAGGTTGGAAAAAAAGAAGCATTAGCACAAGGGGCACATCCTCCAGACTGTACATTATGTCCATTAAGCCCCATACACACTATTAGATTTTCTGCAGATTTTTGTCTTCAGATTTACCAAAACCATATAATATGAGGTCAAACCTTAAGAGTTTCAATTCGTATGCAATCAGGCAGGCCCTTGCACTACATGGTTTTGGTAAATCTGAAGACAAAAAATTGCAGAAAATCTAATAGTGTGTATGTATATGCCTGTTTTTCTACTTATATTTTGACTACAGGTAGGGTGTAAATATACATAAATTGGTTACAGATGGATTTATTGCTTGCCTTTCCTTACATTCCCTGCTCATGGATTTTTGTATGATGTTATGTATGTTTGTATGATGTTAGATTACTTTTTCCACACTTGATTTTTTTTCTACACATTTGACCATATGACTTCTTCAGAAAAAGCATGGAAACTCATCTATTAAACAAATGAACACGTACATCAATTAAGTACATTTCACATACAGGTTCACAGTACCTCAAAAATCACAAAACATGCATATACAAAATGGATGGACCCCTATACATGGCAGATATCCCCGTGTGTGTTGGTTCCTACCTCTGGGGAATGAGGATTGGGACCAGATTATGAACAAATGGTGCAGAAGTAAAGTCCAATTTCTGAATGCATACTTTGTTGTATCACGATTTGTTCATAATTTGTTTCCTGAAGAAGCCATATGGTGAAACATGTAGAAAATCAAGTGTGGAAAAAGTAATCCAAGGTCATACAAACTCGTCCTATTTACACTACCGGATGCACATGTATTGTATGCAATAATCTTAAATTTATTATGTAAGTAAAAATATATATATATTTTTTTTTTTTACACACATGGCATTTGTCCGAGTTCTTGTAAGCAAGGGGCTGTGAAATACTATTTTTGGTTGAAGTTGGCTGATTTAGAATACTGATCCTGTGCGTGTTTTGCTTTTACAGAGAAGCAAGTAATGAATCGGTTTTCTAATCTGGCATCTTTTTTAAATTTTTTTTTTTTTTTTTTTTTTTTTTTTACTGTAGCTCAAAAATCAGAAGTGGCCTGTCTGTATTATAAACCAACGTTTTGTTGTGTTTTTTTCCACAGCTGTTAGAGCTTTTCGACAGTGAAGACCCTCGTGAAAGGGACTATTTAAAAACAGTCTTGCACAGAATTTATGGCAAATTTCTGGGACTTAGAGCATTTATTCGAAAACAGATTAACAATATTTTTCTACGGTAAGTGTGTTTTCTGTTATAATGTCTTTCTCTCTCAATATTGAAAATTTTATTTATGTGGCACTTGTATAAGCTGTAATTTTAATCTTCGCTATTTATTTTCCTGTCCTGGTGACCACACAGGAAGTGGAGCTAAAATATCCTCAGCAGGGTTGCAGGCAGCATTAATCTTACGATTCCCTACTTTGTAAATAAAAGTTTTGTATAGCTACATGAGATTTCCCTTCACACTGTAGTTTTCCCTTCCAGTGAAATTTCAGCTGTTCCATTCTAAAGTGAACCTGTAGATTTGCCCCTATGAGGCAAAATAATTTATTGGAGGTACCACAAATAATTGTTTTTCCCCATGCTCCACCGGCAGCATGATTTCCCACCAGACCTCCCATATGAGCATAGAGGACCATGCACTCTTCCCTCCTTCCTACAGTTCAGCCTTCTATGCCTGAGCCCCTGGTGGCATTGTGCATTACCCTTTATGTAATGGTTTGTGGGGAAAGTTAGTACATACTGTTTATAAATATGTTACCTTGCTTACTATGAGCAAAGTATGAATTCTCTTTAAATCCCCTCCCTAGTTAATATTGTCTGGGGCTTAAATAAAACGCACAAAAATGAGTTATTAAAAAAAAATTGCATTTACAGCATGGCAATGGATTTATGGTGGGATTTGTTCAGTAATCCCTTCATAGTGTACCCCATGCTAGAGAAACATCAGCTCCGAACCATTGGTAAGCCTTCTGTAGGACTGACCACTGAAGTGAGCTGTACAGTTGCTATTACTTTTGAGGTGGTAGAAGCAAATGAATTAAAACGTGCACTTGATTTAAAAGTAATAAATAAAAAAAGAACTCTTCTACGCCATTATTCTAGCTTGGGTAACCCACTTAAAGCAGTGTTCTGCCCACCGCTACAACAAAATTGAAAGCCAGCAGCTACACATGCTGCAGCTGCTGGCTTTTAATAATAGGACACTTACCTGTCCTGGAGTCCAGTGATGTCGGCACCGCAGCTGATGTTTCCATCAGCTGCTGGGTGCATGCCGTTGCGGGTAAGGAAACCCAGCAGTGTGGCCTTACAGCTTCACGGCGGGAACCCTACTGTGCATGCGGAGGCTCCATTCCTCTCTCTTACTGGCCCAGCAGCAGGGGGAGGAGGAGGAAGCCGAGTAGTGATGTCATGGGCCACGGCCTGGACTCCCAGAAGTGGGAACAGGATACCTGTCAAAGACAGGTATCCGCTCCCCCCTGAAAGGTGCCAAATGTGGCACCTGAGAGGACATGAGACAAATCAGCAGAAGTTCCACTTTTGTTTGTTTAGATTTTGTGTTTGTAATTTTTTTTTCTTTTTTTTTTCAGATTTGTTTATGAAACTGAACACTTTAATGGTGTAGCAGAACTGCTGGAAATATTAGGAAGGTAAGTGAACAATGAGTAATTGTACTTTATAGAAGTTTATGGTACTTACTAAGGTGTACATACTGTTAGCAAAAATGCTCCTGATTTATCCATTTTGTGCCTGTAATTGAGACCCCCTTTAAACGATAACTTCCCTTTTGGAACATATGTTACACCTGTTTTTAGGTTGGGACATATTCCAGCATTTTCCTCTCCCCATACGAGCAGACAGCTATCCTGAGAGTCTGCAGAAGCTGGATCTGATCTTGCGTGCAATGCTCTACAGGCTCTTCTTTATACCTGCAAATGCTCTGCAGGCCCCTTTTTTTATACCTGCAAAAAAAAATTGCATTTATTTTTTAAAAAGGTAAACTTATCCTTTTAAAATTCCTGTAACCCTAAAGCCCATACACAAGAGCATTATCAATGGGCACCAAGTGTGTGCCATGAATTTTCAGATGATCTAGACCAAAATTGAAAAAACTGAGCCCAATGGCACAGAGAAACATCTACTATAACACAATTAAAATGGGCTTCTGTGTCTATCAGCAACTTTGCTGGTGCCATACAGGTCTCCAGGAGGGCCAGTGTATCTGCTTGCCCGTAAATCCAGTGCGGGTAAGCTGATACGATTTGACAGGAAGCTTGAATGAATTACCATGGTGCTCCACAGCGCCTTGATAGTGCTTAGAAAACTACAAGCCGACAGCCGCAAAGGCTGCCAGACCTTGTCGTTTTCTATGGCCAGAATCCTGTCAATCAGTGATGCGGGCGGACGCTCGGCCACCTTTTTTTTTAAATAGTGACAGCTAGCGAGGAGGGAGAACCCTGCTAGCTGTCACAACGGGGATCAGGGAGGGGCAGAGGGCGGTCTGTTTGTAATATTGTACACCCTGAATATGGATGTAACATGTTAAGAAAGGTGAACTTATCCTTTAAAGCTGAACTCAAGGATTAAAAAAAAAAATCTTTGCTGTGGCCCCCCTTTCTGCACTGCTAAGGTCAAAGGTTTGTTAAAGTGGAAGTAAAGTAACTCACTCAACAGCGGGCAGGCTTTTTATCGCAGAAGGGACATGTAATGTCCCTACTGCAAAAGTCTACACCTAACTGCCTGATCAGAGCATGCACAGCTCATCTTAGATTGGCTGGCCTGATCCTGTGTTCCGGAATGACAAGCTCCTGCACATGTGTAGAACTGACATCAACCGGCGACAGCCAAAGAAGGCCAGAAACGGGAAGATGCCGGCGCCAGAGGGTACCGTTTGAAAGGTATCTCTGCCTTTAGCTCCACTTTAACTTTAACAGAAAAAGGCTTTAATACTTGCCTTTTCCTCACTACCGGTAGGAGTATGGGTTCTTCAATGTACCTAATGTGGCCCCCAGACAAAGCGCTTTAGAGAAGAGGCTTCACAAGCATTTTTAACCCATGCAGTGTGAGGGTGCCCCACTGCAAGGGTCATTTACTGTATATTTCCTGCCTGGAATGGGGCTGTAATTGACATCCTTATTTAGCCCTTCTTTGGACTGAACAGTCCAGTACTCACAAGACAATTTTTTTGTTATTGGTGTATTATATAAGTTGTTTGATTATTATGGTTTCTTTTCTCTTTTAGTATTATAAATGGCTTTGCATTACCTTTGAAAGCGGAGCATAAACAGTTCCTTGTGAAAGTGCTGATTCCCCTGCATACTGTCAGGAGTTTATCCCTTTTCCACGCACAGGTAAACTTCTTTATTAATTCTATGGAATTGTGAATATATTATGCTGCTTTAACTGTCTTCCCTGTCTGTTCCAGTATACCCTTGTTTGCTTAACTGCCTACAAAGGAAATGTTATTCTAGAAGCTGACCATAAATAGGTCTCAATTGCCCCATCCACACACTCAATGTAGATACGGGAACCCTCCCTGCTTGGATATTGTATTCTGACAGCAGGGAAACGTTCCCCGTCATCAGAATTAACAGATCAAAACTGCAGTCTATAGCCTGCAAAACAGATCGAGTCAGAAATTACCATCAGGGTCCTTGAACAGAAGTCAATTGGTAGAAAAACTTTTGTTCAACCACAGTGGCCACACATGGATTTAGGCTAGCCATACATGCATAGATTTCTCTCATTCAGCCCACAACTGACTAAATGAGATAAATTGAATAGATCTCTCCATCCATGCTACACATGCTGCCAGCTTATCCAAAGTATCTGCCACACCTGTGGTTGCTTGAAAACCTGAACAGTGATTGCATCTGATTTCGTGCAGTCACTGTTCATCTAAAATTTCTCCACAGGTGGAAAATTGCCGTTGGGGCTACCCACAGCTCAAATTTTGTCTGATACAGCAGGAAACAGACGAAATTTGACCTGTGTATGGCCAGCTTAAGTTTCCCCAGTAATGCATAATAATGTATTGGTAGCAGCTAAAGAACCCTTTGGGGCGCATTTACACTAGAATGCATGTGGTAAAGCCCAAATAAACGTCCAGAAATCATGTAAAATCAAATAAATCTATTTCATGGCCATCAAACAGGACTTGGTTAGATTTCTTTAAAAAGCAGCCACAGCCTAGATTAAAAAAAAAAAGGCCCGTCCCCTGCCAGCATGCCACAGAAAAGAACCCTTGCTCTTTATTTCAAAGCAGTGGTCCCTTTACAGATGTCTCTGGCACAAGGTCCTGTTCTTTGCCCCTGTGACATCACTTCTGATGCAGGGCACCCTTTTTTATCAGATGCTGATTGGCAGGGAGTTTTATCCATGACATAACTATACTTAGCGTCGCAACTCTGTATAGCTGCTGAGGGTGACAACGCTGCAGTGAATTCACTGCTTTCCTTGCAGTATTGTCCTCCTTCTGGAGGAAGACCTAAGGGCTTGCAGGTTCACCAGGTATTTTTTGAAAGCCGAAACAAGATTTGGCAAGTCCCTCCCTCCCTCCCTCCCTCCCTCCCTCCCTCCCTCCTTCCTCCTCCCTTCTTCCTTCCTCCCTCCCTCCTTCCTCCTCCCTCCTTCCTTCCTCCTCCCTCTTTCCTTCCTCCCTCCTTCCTTCCTTCCTCCTCCCTCCTTCCTTCCTCCTTCCTCCTTCCACCCTCCCTCCTCCCTCCCTTTCTCCCTCCCTCCCTCCCTTCCTTCCTCCCCCCCCCCCCCCCCCCCCCTCGTATATGTATTTTTTTTTTTTTTTTTTTCCTAGCAATGCATGAGGTATATAATTGTTTTATTAGTGGTCTAATTGCTTTCACTTATTGCCTGTCATTTTTATTTCAAAACGTAATCATAAACTGTTGCTTTTTTTTTTTTCTTATTTTTGTAGCTGGCATACTGTATAGTACAGTTTCTTGAAAAAGACCCCACCCTCACAGAACCAGTAAGTATTGCTGACTTTTGTGCATTACAGTAAATACCTTAGCTCTACGTTCACTGAAAGACACAGCAACACAGATTCCTGTACATTTGTAGTTGGAAATATACCCATTTGTATATGAGTTTGATGCTGTGTCCCTTGGTGAACATGTGGGAAAAGGCTTTCAATACAACTAATAATAATAAATTGTTTTTGCTTTAAATGTTTTGTTTTGTTTTTTTTCACTTTTTAGGTCATTAGAGGACTGATGAAATTTTGGCCAAAAACATGTAGTCAGAAAGAGGTAATTAATTTTTAGGCTTTTGTCAAACTGATTGTCATAATATCTTTGTTTAACTTCTTAAGGACCAGCCGCCGCAGCTGTACTGCAGCAATGTGGCTGCTTCCCCCGCGAACCACTGTCATTGTACGTCGGCTCATACACAGCGATTTGTGGGACTCTATGTCCGCCGGCCACCCGCGATAGTTCCCCGCAGTGACAGAACGGGGATCTGCCTGTGTAAACAAGGCAAATCTCCAGTCTGACAGGGGAGATCATACAGATCCTCTTTCTGCTATGCAGGAAGATGGATCTGTGTGTTTCCCGAGTCACACATTCCTCCATACAGTTAGTAAACACACTGAGGAACACATTTAACCTTTATCACACCTGATGTTAACCCCTTCCTGCCAGTGTCATTAGTACAATAACAGTGCATCTTTTTAGCACTGATCACTGTAATAATGTCTCTGGTTCCCCAAAAAAGTGTAAAAAAATGTCATATAGGTGTCTGATCTGTCCGCTGCAATGTCGCAGTCCTGCTAAGTCACTGATCGCCGCCATTACTAGTACAAAAAAAAAAAATAATAATAAAAATGCCATAAATCTCTCTCCTATTTTATAGGCGCGATAACTTTTGCACAAACCAATCAATATACGCTTTTTTTTTTACCAAACATATGTAGAATAATACATATTGGCCTAAACTGATGTAGAATTTTTTTTTTTTTTTTTTTTTTTACATTGTTTTTGGATATTTGCTATAGCAAAAGTAAAAAAATAGTGTGTTTTTTTTTTTTTTTTGTTTTGTTTTTTTTTTTTTTTGTTTATAGCACAAAAATTAAAAAAAGCAGAGGTGATCAAATACCACCAAAAGAAAGCTCTATTTGTGGGGAAAAAAGGACATCAATTTTGTTTGGGTACAGCGTCGCACGACCGCGCAATTGCCAGTTAAAGCGACGCAGTGCCATATCGCAAAACATGGCCTGGTCATTAAGTGGGGAAAATCTTCCGGTCCTTAAGTGGTTAAAGATTTTTTTTTTTTTTTAATTCGGGAATAGTTATAATGAAAAATTGTCACATTTATTTCAGTATTGTCTCACAATCGTTACTTTGATAGGAACAGCTAGAACAGGGGTAGGCAACCCCCAGCACTGGTGCCGCTAGCGGCATGCAAAGCCTCTCTTGCCAGTGTTCCGAAGGAAGCGCCCCCCCCCCCCCCCCCCCATCGGATAGTGTCCGCCCTATACTGCGCAGGTGCAGCGCCTGCGCAGTATGGAGGACAAAGGAGACGCCGAAAGTCTTCAAACATGAACTGTTCATGAGCTCTACACGGCACCTGCGCAATTAATAGTACATTCTGTCACACGCTCCCGATGCTCGTGGGGGGGGATTTCTCAAATGGGCGGATCTTTGTGGGGCGTGTTTACACAACTGAAGGGTGGGTTTAGCAAATGTTGATGGGCGGGTTTGAAGGACCTATTAATAAAAATTAAATCAGTAAAGTATTGAAATTGCTTGTGTTATGTATGTAACATTGAACTACTCGCCCTTATGAGCTCTGGCTATCATTGTAAAACTCCCCATTCTGTAGGCACACCGCCCCTTGCAGAGTTGTACGCGCATCGGGAGCGTGTGACAGAATGTAGTATTAATTGCACAGGCGCTGTGTAGAGCTCATGAACAGCTGTTCATGTTCGGAGACTTTCGGCGTCTCCTTTGTCCTCCGTACTGCGCCTGCACAGTATAGGGCGGACACTATCCGATGAGGGACATTTCCCGACTGGGGCGCTTTGCAGGCGCTATGACGCTAAAAATAGTGCCTGCAAAGCGACCTGAAAAAGCCGCTGCTGTCTCTCCAATGTGAAAGCCCTGAGGGCTTTCACACTGGAGCGGTGCGCTGGCAGGACGCTAAAAAAAGTCCTGCTAGCAGCATCTTTGGTGTATACACCGCTCCTGCCCATTGAAATCAATGGGGCAGCGCGGCTATACCGCCCGCATAGCGTTTTACCGCCAACGCACCCACCGCCCCAGTGTGAAAGGGGCCTAACTTTGCTGTAGCTGCGATCGTCGGCTTTTGTGATGGGAAAGAGATTGGGTGCAGTTCTGGTTGGGGGGGGGGGGGGGGGGGCGGTCCCTGTTTCCAGGAGGAGGAGAACTGTCCACTGCTAAAGCCAATTACAGTCCTGTTAGTCCTGTCCACCAGCTGGAGGAAGAGGACTCGCTTGGTTTCCACTACTAATCTCAGAAAGAAGGGATTTCATTGTGATTGAGAAAACCACAATTGGGTGACAGTTTGTGAAATTACTGTTGAGCTTCTGGGAACTTGGAAATTATTCTTGAACCTTTGTGTCACTTACTATTGAACTCTGTGTCCCTTTAAGCCACAGCCAGTATTCAGCGCAATGAAAATCACACCCAACCACTTTTTCTCAGCTGCGGGGCTCAACTTATGATCCTGCACACAGGCCCACTGCTTTCAGAAAACGCCCCTGATCTCATCATTGCACATCCATTCCATATGCTTGTATGTGACATGACATACATCGCATACATTCCATACATCCCATAAATCGCATACAAGCACGTGGGCTGGATGCCAGAGGTGGATCAGCAGGATGAGTGTGCCAAGACAGGTAGATGTGTCTCATCTCTGCTTCCTTTCACCACTCTGCATATCACGCACATCATAGAGAAGAGGGTACAGCGGTGGGGAAAATGAGCAGAAGGGGTTCAGAGGATAAAAAAGAACAGTAGGAGGGTACAGCGGTGGGTTAGATGTGCAGGCAGGTACAGTGGTGGAACAGATGAGAAGGGGGTTCAGCAGTGGGCCAGATGAGCAGGGGGGTACAGTGATTGGCCAGATGAGTAGGGGGGTTTCAGTGTGGGGCCAGATGAGCAGGGGGGTTCAGTGTTGGGGCAGAAAAGCAGGCTGGTAGAGCAGTGGGGCAGATGTGAAAGGAGGTGTATTGGTTAGACACATGAGCAGGGGGTTACAGAGGTGGGGCAGGAGAGCAGGGGGTTACAGAGGTGGGGCAGGAGAGCAGGGTGTTACAGAGGTGGGGCAGGAGAGCAGGGTGTTACAGAGGTGGGGCAGGAGAGCAGGGTGTTACAGAGGTGGGGCAGGAGAGCAGGGGAACAGAGGTGGGGCAGGAGAGCAGGGGGAACAGAGGTGGGGCAGGAGAGCAGGGGGAACAGAGGTGGGGCAGGAGAGCAGGGGGAACAGAGGTGGGGCAGGAGAGCAGGGGGAACAGAGGTGGGGCAGGAGAGCAGGGGGAACAGAGGTGGGGCAGGAGAGCAGGGGGAACAGAGGTGGGGCAGGAGAGCAGGGGGAACAGAGGTGGGGCAGGAGAGCAGGGGGAACAGAGGTGGGGCAGGAGAGCAGGGGGAACAGAGGTGGGGCAGGAGAGCAGGGGGAACAGAGGTGGGGCAGGAGAGCAGGGGGAACAGAGGTGGGGCAGGAGAGCAGGGGGAACAGAGGTGGGGCAGGAGAGCAGGGGGAACAGAGGTGGGGCAGGAGAGCAGGGGGAACAGAGGTGGAGCAGGGGGAACAGAGGTGGGGCAGGAGAGCAGGGGGAACAGAGGTGGAGCAGGGGGAACAGAGTGGGGCAGGAGAGCAGGGGGAACAGAGGTGGGGCAGGAGAGCAGGGGGAACAGAGGTGGGGCAGGAGAGCAGGGGGAACAGAGGTGGGGCAGGAGAGCAGGGGGAACAGAGGTGGGGCAGGAGAGCAGGGGGAACAGAGGTGGGGCAGGAGAGCAGGGGGAACAGAGGTGGGGCAGGAGAGCAGGGGGAACAGAGGTGGGGCAGGAGAGCAGGGGGAACAGAGGTGGGGCAGGAGAGCAGGGGGAACAGAGGTGGGGCAGGAGAGCAGGGGGAACAGAGGTGGGGCAGGAGAGCAGGGGGAACAGAGGTGGGGCAGGAGAGCAGGGGGAACAGAGGTGGGGCAGGAGAGCAGGGGGAACAGAGGTGGGGCAGGAGAGCAGGGGGAACAGAGGTGGGGCAGGAGAGCAGGGGGAACAGAGGTGGGGCAGGAGAGCAGGGGGAACAGAGGTGGGGCAGGAGAGCAGGGGGAACAGAGGTGGGGCAGGAGAGCAGGGGGAACAGAGGTGGGGCAGGAGAGCAGGGGGAACAGAGGTGGGGCAGGAGAGCAGGGGGAACAGAGGTGGGGCAGGAGAGCAGGGGGAACAGAGGTGGGGCAGGAGAGCAGGGGGAACAGAGGTGGGGCAGGAGAGCAGGGGGAACAGAGGTGGGGCAGGAGAGCAGGGGAACAGAGGTGGGGCAGGAGAGCAGGGGAACAGAGGTGGGGCAGGAGAGCAGGGGGAACAGAGGTGGGGCAGGAGAGCAGGGGGAACAGAGGTGGGGCAGGAGAGCAGGGGGAACAGAGGTGGGGCAGGAGAGCAGGGGGAACAGAGGTGGGGCAGGAGAGCAGGGGGAACAGAGGTGGGTCAGGAGAGCAGGGGGAACAGAGGTGGGGCAGATGAGAAAAGGGGTGCATTGATGGGGCAGATGAGAAAAGGGGTGCATTGATGGGGCAGATGAGAAAAGGGGTGCATTGATGGGGCAGATGAGAAAAGGGGTGCATTGATGGGGCAGATGAGAAAAGGGGGTGCATTGATGGGGCAGATGAGCAGGGGGGTTACAGTGGTGGGGCAGAAGAGCAAGGGGGTACAGTGGTGGGGCAGATGTGCAGAAGGTACAGTGGTGGGAGGGGTAAGAAGGGGGTTCAGCAATGGGGCAGATGAGCAGGGGGTTACAGTGGTGGGACAGAGGAAAAAGGAGGTACATTGGTGGGACAGATGAGCAGGGGGTTACAGTCGTGGGACAGATGTGCAGGGGGTACAGTCGTGGGACAGATGTGCAGGGGGTACAGTCGTGGGACAGATGTGCAGGGGGTACAGTCGTGGGACAGATGTGCAGGGGGTACAGTCGTGGGACAGATGTGCAGGGGGTACAGTCGTGGGACAGATGTGCAGGGGGTACAGTCGTGGGACAGATGTGCAGGGGGTACAGTCGTGGGACAGATGTGCAGGGGGTACAGTCGTGGGACAGATGTGCAGGGGGTACAGTCGTGCAGGAGGTACAGTCGTGCAGGTGGGACAGATGTGCAGGAGGTACAGTCGTGGGACAGATGTGCAGGAGGTACAGTCGTGGACAGATGAGCAGGGGGTTACAGTGGTGGGGCAGATGAGCAGGGGGTTACAGTGGTGGGGCAGATGAGCAGGGGGGTTACAGTGGTGGGGCAGATGAGCAGGGGGGTTACAGTGGTGGGGCAGACGAGCAGGGGGACAGTGATCTGAGGTGTAAAGGTGCATGAATTGGGGCTCATCTGAGGCGTGAGAGTGCAGAATGTTAATTTCTCACTACTAAAGTAGCTTACAGAATTTACTTTAAAAAAAAAAATCTTTTTAGTGATTGAGAGTGTGTTTTATTTTTTGGTATAAAATTGGCACGCTCGGTTTCTTTGACAACATTTTTCAGCACACTGTGCTCAAAAGGTTGCCTACCCCTGAGCTAGATCATTGAAGACAGATTCATGCAATTTCCTTCTGGAAATATTGTAGCAACATGTGTTGGTGCGCTGCGGTGCCATTTATTCTTAATAGTACCTAAAAGCACTTGAATTGCACCACAATGCACTGGAAAACATAACTGTGTGTTGTAGTGGACTGCGTTGTTTAAAATGGTGCACCTTCAAAGTAATAACTTAAAGTGCGACTTAATGCGGAGATGTAAAGGAGCACCTAAGGCATTTCTCATGTGCGATATCGCTTTTGAGATATATATGCGCACACCTTTTTGAGCCATTGAATTCTATGGAACCAAAAACACAACCTGCTGGTCCCTGGCTCTTTCCATAACATGCACATGTGAACAAGACCCATAGGAAACTGTCGAATGGACTGTATTGCGTTTCTGCAAAGCGGAAAAATGCACTAAAACATGCAAAGGTGTGAAGCAGGCCTTAGATGTGTTAATATGGGATGTTGGCTTTTTTTTAAAGCAGACCTGGCTTGAAAATTAAAGTGCAGAGGCTGTCATTGCATAGCTTCTGTCTAAAATGGCTTGCTGTTCTAATCTGTCATGTTGACCCCCCTGAATTACGAATTCAGATAAGGAATTAAAGCGGGACTACACTGCATCTGAGCACTAATGATTTTTAATTCATTTTTAATATTCAATGCAAACTCTCCCCCGTCCATCCATGTCTGCATGCTTTATTTTGCTGAGAAAATGTTGAAAACCTCCTCCTAGCATTTCTGGCAGTGGCCATCTTGAGTAAGGGCAAATGATTGATGTAGCTTTTACTTCCTTGAATCTCTCTGCTCTTAGCTCAGACATGCTTACAGGAGGGTGTGCTTAGCTGAGGAAACTCCTGGGATGTATGACATTATTTGCCTAGGAATGGAAATCAGGAAGTAACCGAGGAAATGAAAAAAAAGTTTAAAACAAGTAAATATGGTATACTTTCCTAATGAGGATTAAAAATAGTCATTATTGATAGAATGAGGTTCCACTTTAAGGACTTTTGACTTATGGCTTTACAGATCGACTTACCCTGTTTCAGGTCATTAAAGCAGTATTAAACCCAAAAGCAAACATTTATTATAGTTCAGCTTACCGATTCTTAGATGCGATGGCTGCATTCATTTTCTTTTTGTTAGCCTTTCTTTCCTTTATTTTCACCTGGTGATCTGGATTAAGTCTGTTGTTTTTCAACAGAACAAGCTGTCATACAGATGTAGCTGTTACAGGATTGAGACAAACCATTTACCACTGACAGACGTGTGCCTACAATGATCAGGTTTTTAACAGTTGTATATAACCTTTACCCCAAAAGGAAAAAACTGTTTGCTGTATCTGCAATTCGGTAATGTATCTAAATCTGCTGGTGAATCTAACACTCCCCTCCCCCCAGATTAACAATACTGTCAAATGGTGCCCCTGTGCTCATTCATCAAGAGTGTAGGCACTGTAATACAGGACGTGTGTTACTGGCCAGATCACTAAGGGAAAAAGCCCAATAAATAAATCTAATGCAACCAATACATCTAATGATTGGTAAGATACAATATATTACATTTTTTTTGTTTTGGGCTTAATACAACTTCAACTTGGCGTTTTGAAACCAGAGGCTCAGCTTAACTGACAGGCAATTTGCAAAGGAGATCCGCTATGATGGCTCCTATAATTATTATTTAAATTCAATTTACAATATCCTAAAAATGAGTTCTGGACATGGCTACTTTAAAAGGTCAGTTCTACCAAAAATAATAATTCAGCTATAGGTGATCTGTTTGGTACGCCACCTGTTGGCTTCATTGAGATTTTATTATTGAGCTCCATGCTTGCTCTTCTCACCTGAAGTGTTACCAGTGTACGTTTCCCCTCCATAATATAAAATAAAAGTCTGAGATAGTTGATCCCTTTTGCAATGGTAGTGGCAGGTGTGCAGTTTCCTTCCTCCAAGTGATGTAGGAAACTAATGATACAAAGCCTACAGGTTGGACAGACGCACCCCTTGCCTTGGAGCAGCAACTCTCTCTGCATTGTTTTTTTATACATGCCTTTTTTAGGCTGTCTAGTTCAGCCACCTCATGTCTTGGGGTTCTTTTCCTACTACAGCTGTGCTTAGGTTTACTCTGTGATGTAGAGTAAAGCTGGCCATACATTTATACTATATTCTTCTATTTTATTTAGATTTACCTTCAACTATGTAGTCCAAGGGCCTGCCTGGGTGCAAACAAATTGAAAGTGTTTAGGCTTGACCTCATATTATTTGGTTTTGGTAAGTCTAAAGGAAAATTTTACAAGAAAATTGTATAATGTATGGCTTTTGTATGGGTCTCAAAACTTTCAAAACAAAGGGCTGTCCTTCAGACTTTAAGGGGGCCAGCTTGTTGCCTGTGGGGATAGAAAATGTCTGGTATTCCATTGGTGGTCGATGGGAGTAAAGAAATTCCATAGCGCCTTTTGGTCAGTAGGAGGAGGAATAGTGCCCATCATTGGTATTAGTGGGGGCAATAGTGCCTCATTGTTGCTGTCATTGGGAGTAATAGTGCCCCATCATTGGTGTCAGCAAGAACAATAGAACCGCAAAAGGCCACATCTGGCCCTTAAACCACAGTTTGGAGGCCACTGATGTAGAGAACAGTGTAACAATGTGGGTCCCGTTCTCTACATCATTTTCCTGTAAGCCCAGGGTGGCTTTATTCTGCACCCCCATGACCATCTTCTTAATACCCTGGCGGTTCATTGGAGGTGAATTGAGCGTTGCGCACCTGTGCGCAATGCTTCCAGTAAGCTGTGCGGAAGCCAGACACGTTTTTATCAACCGACGGTTGCTAGGATGCGGTACAGTACTTGTGCAGCTTTAATGCCGGATTTAAAACGCACCAGACTGGCAGTGCATTAAAAAAAAAGCTGAGCCAGCACAGGAGAATGTTTAATGTAACTGCCTACATAAGTTGGGGCTGTTTTTTTCACTTTTGCTGTGGCTACTATATTACTACACTACTACGTCTATATTTTTTAATTACTCTGTTGCATGTAACTGTAATTATAACATTTTAAGATTGTTGTTTTTTTGTTTTTTGTTTTCTTTTTAGGTTATGTTTCTTGGGGAGCTTGAAGAGATCTTGGATGTCATTGAACCATCACAGTTTGTTAAAATCCAGGAACCTTTGTTTAAACAGATTTCCAAGTGTGTCTCCAGCCCTCATTTCCAGGTGAGCTTTTCTACTCCCATTTGGTAAAAGTTTTTGATTCCTTTGTACATGCAAACCTGTGTCTGAGGTCCTGTACTACATCAAGAAAAGGTAGTCTGTGTACTAGGGTTTATATATTCATTTTTTTTTTTTTTCAAACACGCCTTGCGTTGGATACTGTTTAAAAGTCACTAGTAGTAAAGTGATGAACAAATTCAGTTAAAGAGGCTATGAGGGTCACTTGACCCTTCTATTAATCAAGGATTTATTTTTATTTGTATCTAAAATCACTCTGCTCACATCTGTCTCCGTACTTCTGTGCAGGAAGAATAGATTGCAGGAAATGAGGGTTGACATGCTTGGCTATCATGTAGCACCTTAAGGCCTCATGTACACTGCTGCTGGTAAGCGGACGTTCAGAGGCAGTTGGTTGCTTTTTTCAACGGCCCCTGAACTCATCCAATGTTATCTTATGGGTACATATAAACAGGTTTGTTTAATGTCGTTTTGAGGCAGTTGCATTTTATAGGCTTTTCTTTGAAGGCAAAAAATGAGTTCGAAATTTCCGACGCTAAACGCGTAACTCGCTTTTAGCTGCGTTTCGTTTACATGCGTTTTTCATTTTTGGCTATTTTGGAAAAAAATAAATAAATATTAGCTAGACTTGTGATTCATGTTGCTTAGACAAGAGGGTAGCTGAATGAGGAGTAAGGTAACTAATGCACAATGTCCTATTTAAATTTGTTTCCTGGAGTTGGGCTTTAACAGGCTGTTGACAGAAAGAAAATTCTTAATTTTTCTGAGTCGTAACTTTAGATTTCTGGTAAACTTAACAGTGTTGCAGATAAATCACTAGAGGGAGCCATATACAAATGATTTCAATTAAGAAGTATGCTCATAGAAAACAAGAATTAAATATTTGATAAACTGTTCCCACCATTACCACTCAGATATATTTTTATGTGGAATGTCCTTACAAGGATTTTGAATTCAAACATTTTATTAGCTGATATAAAGGCAATAGCAAGCTTTTCAACAGGTAATGTACGTGTTAAAGTTGTCCACACAGGGAGAGAAACAAAAGTCTGCGCTGTTGACAGTTCAGATGAGAACACTAGCCCCTCTCCAGGGGGTGAACATTGGTGTAGCAAAGAGGATACAGCAGGTGATGGCGGTTAACATCTTAAACACTTTTAAAGGTTAGAGGAAGCAAAAAGAGCTAACAACTGTATGGTCCACCATAGCCTTATGGGTGGTTTGCCATATGTCCAAATAATCTTTGGGTGTAAGGTCCAAGTACAGGTCAGTAGTCCACTTGGCCACATGGGGGGGGGGTGATATTCGGTATTCAGCAATGTTGTGCCGAGTGTAGATATTACTCCCTTTGCATGTGGGTCAGATGTAGTGTTCATGGTCATTCATATATGGACGTCACACCAAGGTCCATGTCAGACGAGTATGTAGTAGTTTAGAAAAGTTCTTTTATTTGAAGATGTTTAAAAATCTCAGAGTTGAGGAGTTTATATTGGGCTTGTACAGTCAGAAAGGACTTAATACCCTTAGATGCCACGAGGCTGTGTAGTCAGATCAGCCACGTTGCGTCCAATAGTGGAGCACGTTTCGGTGATGTTACTGCTGGGTAAAAGGTTGAATTATGATTATAGAATAGTTGGGGCCAATGAGGTGAGATAAGGTTAGCCTTGCGTTTCACTGTGTCCCAGATATGTAAAGAATGCCAGATAAAGGGCTTGAGAGAGAGGCCTTGCTCGCATGGGTTGATCCAGAGCAAGTTATCTATAGAGTATTGTTCAGCATCCAAAACCACAAGTCCAACACAAAGGGGGACTTCCTCGGTGGCGTGGTATTTGAGCAGTGCTGCCTGGTAATATTTGGGACAATGCAGAATGCCTAGTTCCCTGGTCTATTGAGAATGCAAAAGAATCGACCTCGAGAGGTGAGGCTGAATAGATCCCCAGATGAACTGGATAACCTTGCATTGTAGAATACAAAAATAATAGGAGATGACTGCTAACAGCAAAACGCGAAATAAGTTGAGAATTTTCGATAGCGGAGTAATCTTGATAGTCGTTATTTTACCTATCCAAGATATTGAGAGCGTTGACCACTTGGTAAACAAGTTTGAAAGATTAACTAACATTGGGGGATAATTTGCTTTATAAATTTAGTCTGGGTGACTAGTGAAATTCTCTTCTAGGTAATCATTGAAAGGGAAAGAAGAACCTCTGTAACAGTTGATATGTGTTCGCTGATAGCGTAATATTCATGGCTCTGGATTTGGTCCAATTAACTTCCAGGATGGTGATACGAGCAAGAGTCCAGTAGAGTGAGAAGGTTAGGGTTGACGTAAAAAACAGTAGTCGTTACAAGGATTTTAATCATTCCTCACTCTACTCAGAGCTTAAAAAAAAAAAGTTTGCTAAACTTTTGGCTGAGCAAACATTCAGATTGCATACTATACATAGGCTTAAGAGCCCATTCACACAGGGGCAACACGACTTCCAGCGCGACTTTGGGAGGCAACTTGGACACGACTTGAGTATGAATCACAGCACGACTTGGGGCAACTTACAACACAACCTGAAGTCGCCTCCAGGACAGGGAACTTTACAAGTGGCCAATCCGAGCTCATCAGCTGTGTGTGAGAAGGAGGGGGCTGGCTGTTTAGTGGAGTAAATTACTTTCTGTTTCCTTTCTGCTTCCTGTAAAGTTGCCTCAGTATGAACAGTGATCAGAGTTGGAGGCAACTTCCATTGAAATCAATGGGTACAAGTTGCCTTCAAGTCGGATTGAAGTAGTACAGGAACCTTTTCTGAAGTCGGAGCGACTGCAGTAGTGTACATTAAGACAAATCCATTCACTTACATTGATTTTTTCATGTAGCGCGACTTGAGGCGACTAGGGGCGACTTGAAGTCGGATCCAAAGTTGCCCCTGTGTGAATGGGCTCTTAGTATCAGCTGCTCTGCGAATGTAATGTTTATTATTTGTAACTCCCTCCGAATTGTTGAGCACTTGAGTTATGCCTATCTTGTACTGAACTTTCATTGAGTTTTGGAAAGTGAACTTCTGTAGGCAGTTATATTCATATTCTTACATTTTTTAATAATGAATTTAGGGCTCATTTATGTGTTGTGGTAACACCCATTACCTTTGGTGGGTAAGACTGCTTACTTACATTTATTGTAATGATGTTTTAACTGTTTGTATGTGTTTTTACACTGACTGGCTGTATACACTGTACTCGTATACTGTACACTGACTTTTTAGACTATGCTGTACTTTATATACTGTCATGGAAGCTACTTTGCTTTAGATGGGGATTACCAGTGTAGCAAGTGTGCCCTCTTTCAAGAACAAAAGAGAATGCATATTGCAGTACGGTAAGATGCAACCAGCATATAATATGCATTGCAATTAGAAGGTCAGAGAATATGCTTGGATAACTTACCACTACATAAAACTGTAAAGAATTATTTTTCTAAACCGATGCAGTGGCTATATAATAGACATTATAGGGCAGTGGCGTAGAACTAGGAACATAATGCAGTTTGGAGTTTTCATCTGATCAAGAGTCTGTCATATACAGCATAGTTTATAAAGCCAAGCAGTGCAGATTATACAATGTACACCACAAATTATACAGGGAAGCAAATTGGAGTATATAATCTATCGCCGGGTGTATGGAGAAGAACAGTGTGAAGTATATATAACACAGTGCAAAATCATGCAATGTACAGGTTTAGTGTCAGTGTTGCTATCAGTTTGGAGTATTTTATTTTATAGATTTTAATACAGTCACCTGATAATAGAAATGCTTTTATCCTCCTGAATTCCACCTATGCCTAAGACAGACCTTCATTTGCTAGTTAAAAACCTAAATAAATGTGTATTTTTTTTTATCCTTTATAATAGGTGGCAGAGCGGGCGTTATACTATTGGAACAATGAATACATAATGAGTTTAATAGAGGAGAATTCTAATGTGATCCTTCCCATCATGTTTGCAAGCCTCTACAGGATTTCTAAAGAACACTGGAATCCGTAAGTGGAAATTGCTGCTTCTGCACTGGTTAGAGATGCAGGTGCTGGAGCAGTACTGTAGTGCAGATGATTTGCATTAGCCTAAGGTTTTTAGTCTTAGGAGTCCTGTCTTAGGCCCCATACACACTATTAGATTTTCTGCAGATTTTTGTCTTCAGATTCACCAAAACCATAAAATATGAGGTCAAACCTTAAAGCCTCATACACACCATCGGATTTTCGGCAGGGAATTGTG
Source organism: Lithobates septentrionalis (assembly GCA_037952835.1). Classification (NCBI taxonomy): domain Eukaryota; kingdom Metazoa; phylum Chordata; class Amphibia; order Anura; family Ranidae; genus Lithobates; species Lithobates septentrionalis. The sequence continues at coordinate 2,294,507 of JBBDGP010000163.1, read as the reverse complement.
TGATTACAGACTGTTGGCCTAAATACCGACCGTTCGTACGCTCCATCAGACAATTGTTGTTCAAATTTCCGCCAACAAATGTTGGATGGCAGGCTAGTAAATTCTCAGTGGACAATGGTCTGTTGTCAGATTTTCCTATTGTGTGTACACAAGTCCATCACACAAGTTGAAAGTACAAACACGCATGCTCAGAATCCATGCTCACCAAACATGACGTTAGCAGAAGGAGCCCAAAGGGTGGCGCTCAAGAAATTCCATGTAGTACGTCACTACGTTCGTGTTTGTCGGCCCACAATTGTGTACTGTTTTGTATGCAAGACGAGTTCACGCCACATGCCCTTTTGAACAAAAGTCTGGCGCTCTGTTGGCCAACTATCCGATCGTGTATATGAGGCTTTAGAGTTTCAATTTGTATGCAATCAGGCAGGCCCTTGCACTATATGGTTTTGGTAAATCTGAAGACAAAAATCTGCGGAAAATCTAATAGTGTGTATGGGATCTAAAGCTGCATTGACACCTGAGCGTTTCGTTTTCAGGCAGAAAGTCGCGCATTTTTACCGTGATTTTTGCCGCAATTTTGCAGCGTTTTTGTACAGGTCAAAAGTTCACCAATGTAAAAAGCAGAAAAATGCCTGTAATCTGCCCAAAAAGAAGCTCATGTACTTTTTTTGAGCTTCAGGCATTTTGCTTCAAGTGAGAAAACGCTCAGATGTGAACAGGTGCCATTGAAATAAATGGGATTTTGCTTGTTGGGTGTTTTTCGGGCGTTTTTTTTTTTCTAGCGTTTTACGAGCTGAAAACGCTCAGGTATGAAAGCAGCCTAAACCTTTCCTGTAGTTTAAAGCAGGGCTTGACAAATTTGCTTAGAATCTAGGAGCCAGCTAAAAAAGTTAGGAGCCAGGTTTTTTTTTTTTTTTTTTTTAAACAACCGACAGCTTTATTTTCAATATAAAAATTAACCAATCTTAAATTTACACAGAGACGACTAGAACGAATGTGACTGCTTTTATTTCCTGCCATGCAGGGACACAAGACCACCATATTCCCGCTAAGGATCCAATCAGGTCCGCCTGAAAAACTGACAGGCGAACCTGATCAGACAGCCGTGTGAAAGGGGCCAAGCAGGGAGATGACAAATAATGAATTCATTTTAATTAACCACTTCCTTCCCGCAGGACGACTATATACGTCATGTCTTTGAAGAGAAATACCGTTGTTATGGTAGCAGCTAGCTACCATAACCCCGGTATCTTCTTCAAGAGCCGGCGGTTCTCTTTCAGATAAAAGTGGTCTCTGCAGCAGATTCGCAGCGAGATTACTTTTATCGGCGGCAGGAGAGGGCCCCCCCCTACCGCCGCGCTCCGGTGCCCTTCACCGTTTACCGTGGCAGTCGGTAACGGCGGAGGCGATCCAGATCTGTCCCTGGCCTGACATGGAGACGAGTGAGAGGAAGAGGGCCCCCCCGCCCATCTCCGAGTCATTGTAGGGCGGAAGCGACGTCAAATCGTCACTTCCACCCATAGCTCTTAAAGGGACATTTTATTATTTTTTTTTTTCAAATGACAATTTTTTTTATTTTTTTTAATGCATTTTAGTGTAAATATGAGATCTGAGGTCTTTTTGACCCCAGATCTCATATTTAAGAGGTCCTGTCATGCTTTTTTTCTATTACAAGGGATTTTTACATTCCTTGTAATATGAATAAAAGTGACTTAAAAAAAAAAAAAAAAAAAAAAAGAACAGTGAAAAAATAAAAGTTAAAATAAATAAGAAAAAAATTTTTTTTTTTAAATGTGCTCCATCCCTTGTTTTTTTTTTTTTTTTTTTATAAACAGTGTAAAAATAAAAAGTAAAATATATAAGGAAAAAAAAATTTTTTTTAAACGCGCCCCGTCCCGCCGAGCTCGCTTGCAGAAGTGAACGCATATGTGAGTAGCGCCCGCATATGAAAGCGGTGTTCAAACCACACGTGAGGTATCGCCACGATCGTTAAAGCGAGAGCAATAATTTTAGCCCTAGACCTCCTCTGTAACTCAAAACATGCAACCTGTAGAATTTTTTAAACGTCGCCTATGGAGATTTTAAAGGGTAAAAGTTTGTCGCCATTCCACGAGCAGACGAAATTTTGAAGCGTGACATGTTGGGAATCAATTTACTCGGCGTAACATTATCTTTCACAATATAAAAAAAATTGGGCTAACTTTACTGTTTTCTTATTTTTTTTTTATTAAAAAAGTATTTTTTCCCAAAAAAGTGCGCTTGTAAGTCCGCTGCGCAAATACTGTGTGACAGAAAGTATTGCAATGACCGCCATTTTATTCTCTAGGGTGTTAGAATAAAAAATATATATAATGTTTGGGGGTTCTAAGTAAAGGGAAGGAGATGAGCGGGCAGTGAAAACAGGTAGGGAAAGCTCCATTAGCATTGATGGATGTCTTGTCATACCAACGGCCACCACCAGAGGGCGCCTGATTGCAGAAGGAGCCATAGGACTGCAGTAGGCCGCAAAGCCGCGGCCTCAATTACCGGCGCGGCCCATCGCGATCGCACCGGCAGGGGGGGGGGGTGTCAAACGGACACAGGATACCCCAGCTGTGCCGCCCCAGGCGCCAGGTCGCTAATTCTAGTCGCAAATGCGACCTGGGGCCCGGGGTTTGTCGAACCCTGGTTTAAAGTATAACTAAAGACAAAACTTTTTCTTTAGTTTTGAATAGAGTGAAGATGGATTCAAACGCTTGTCAGATTTTATTGCTGTTTGTGCCCTCATTAGGGAGATTCACCCCTTTCTATTAGTCCTGTTTACCATTCTCATTGAAAGTGAAAGTCAATGAAAATCCTACATTTTGGGTTGTCCCCAGAAAAGTAATAGAGGGGAAATATTCCAATAGGGTGACGCGAAGTCTGATCTGGAGGTCCCCAAGGAATTCCTTTAACTCGCAGGAATTTACAGGAAGTGAAGGGAAATCTCCGCAATGGGACACAGATGGTAGAAAAAAAAATGACGGGTTTTAATCCTCCCTTGCTCTATCCAAAAAGCAAAAGAAAAGTTTTGCCTATAGTTCTACTTTAATGATGAGCCACTGGGTTCTTACACAATGGTTGCTTTGAAGCTAAATTCCAGATGTTATAGATTTCTTATAAATAGAACTAGTAAACTGCACCTGAATTGTGGAAGCTGTGTCTGATAAAGGCAGACAGAGGGTAAAGGACTAGTCACTAGCAGTGCCTGTGGGCTCCCTGCAGCTGATTGTTTCCCCATTACTGATTTACCATGTTGCCTTGTACTCAGTGTTGAGACAAGTTAGAGGAGAAACAGGACTTTGTGTCTTTATGTCAAAACTCCCCCGTGATGATCTGATGGCTGATGGTAGAGAGATTCATGCAGCAGTTGATGAGATTCAGAAAGCACACACATTTTGAATAAATGCCGGTTGGCTGAAAAAAAAAAAACGAGTAAATGTATGGCCAGTTTACATCTTCCCAAAGTGTACTCCGTTCCCATTTTGGGCAATTATCAACCGAGCATTTCATGTTTCTCCTCACTTCTTGTTTTCACGACCGCTCTGAAATGTAGGGTGTCTCCAGACAGTGATCACCAGGACAAATAATGGAATCTCCACAGCAGGGACAAAGACTGTAGTAAAAACTTGACAAAGTTTAACACTTTCCTATTCTATCCAAAAGGGAAAAAAAGTTTTTACCTTTTTACATACGTTTTAAAACCTGGACAGTGTTGAGGCAGTCAAAGAATACAACCCCATTTACTTAGTTTTGTGATCAAAAGTACTGTATATTAGTCTTTTGTTACATGGGGGGGTTCCAGTTAGCCCCTCAACCTGCTTAGGGCTCAATTCGTCCAAAAAACGTTGATCTTAAAAATTTGGTTGCATGAAATACTTATTTGATGACTGGCATTTTTTTAATATATTGTTATCCACCTATAAATGATTAAAGTGTAAAATCACTTTTGTGCTACTTTTGTGCTGATGAGCAGCTGAAAAGAAAGCTAGCCCGAATGCTGCACATTGCTTGACTTGTTCAGAACTGGGCAGATTTTTTTTTTTTTTTTTTTTTAGGCTCCAGCTTCTGCATATTCTACAGACTGTACACTTGGCCTTGCACAGTGACCTGGGCACTTCTATAGAGTGTAATGGTCGTACCCAGTGTATAAATGCAGAACCACCATATTACTGATGTGCAAAGTATTAAAACTCTAGAGTCATAGTATGAAAAGGGCTGCTGTGTGTGTGTGTATGGAGATATATATCTTTCTCTCTCTCTCTTTCTCTTTTTCTCTTTCTCTTTTTCTCTTTCTCTTTTTCTCTTTCTCTTTCTCTTTTTCTCTTTCTCTTTTCTCTCTCTCTCTCTCTCTCTCTCTCTCTCTCTCCCTCCCTCCCTCTCTCTCTCTCTCTCTCTCTCCCTCCCTCCCTCTCTCCCTCCCTCTCTCTCTCTCTCTCTCTCTCTCTCTCTCTCTCTCTCTCTCTCTCTCTCTCTCTCTCTCTCTCTCTCTCTCTCTCTCTCTCTCTCTCTCTCTCTCTCTCTCTCTCTCTCTCTCTCTCTCTCTCTCTCTCTCTCTCTCTCTCTCTCTCTCTCTCTCTCTCTCTCTCATTTATTTGCACACATACAGTTGTGCTGAAAAGTTTGCATACCCTTTTCTTTTATTTCTTATGGTGTTCATATTAAACTGTAGGTCATAACAGAATGGCACAATCATAAAACAGCACATGGTAACAAGTAAACAAATGAAATTACCTTTGTTCAAAAAGTTGTTCTTAATACTGTGTATTGCCCCCTTTATCATGAATAAAAGCGTGCAGTCTTTTTGAAATAGTTGTCTATAAGGCCCCGATTTCATGCAGGTGGTTTTGCTGCCCATTTGTCTTGGCAAAATGCCTCCAGGTCATGTAAAGTCTTTGGTTGTCTTGCATGAACTGCATATTTTGACATCTCCCCAGAGTGGTTCGATGATATTAAAGTAATGCTAAAGTCTGTTATTTTTAACTGAAAAAAAAATGTCATGCTTTACTGCCTCTGTGTTATGGTTTTGCACAGAGCAGCCCAGATCCTCCTCTTCTCGGGTCCCTCTTCGGCTCTCCTGGCCTTCCCTCCTGTTGAATGCCCCCACAGCAAGCAGCTTGCTATGAAGGCACCCGAGCCACAGCTCCCTGTGTCTATTCAGACACTGTGCCATGGTCCACCTCCCCTCTCTCTCCTCATTGGCTCACTGACTTTGACAGCAGCGGGCGCCGCACTGCTGTCTCAGCCAATGAGGAGGGAAAGTCCCGGGCAGTCAAGACACTCCTGCAACATCGTTGGATCGAGATGGTCTCAGGTAAGTATGAGGGGGTGCTGCTGTACACTGAAGAGTGTAAGATAGAGTGCATTAAGATAAAAAAAACTTCTGTTTTTTACAAAGACTTTAAGATCAAGAGACACTGATGGCCACTCTAGAACCTTCACCTTTTTCTGCTTAACCACTGCAGGGTCAACTTGGGCTTGTGCTTAGGGTCATTGTCGTGCTGGAAAGTCCAAGATCATCCCATGCGCAGCTTTTATGCAGAATAACGCAAATTGTCTGCCAGTGCTTTATAATGACATGCTTACACCCCCCCCCCCCCAAAACATCAGTGAGCCACTACTATGCTTCACAGTGGGGATGGTATTCTTGTCGCTTGTTGACCCCTATCCAAACATAGCGCTTATGCTTGTGACCATAAAGCTTTTTTGGTCTTCCACATTACCAGGTCTTTTGGTCAATCCAGATTACAGTGTGCCAGGAGCCGTGAGGCATGTCAAGGTGTTGGGCATATTGTAACCAGCTTTTTTGTGGCATTAGCAGAGTAAAATACTTTTGGCAACTCGACCGTGCAACTTTTTTGTTCAAGTATCGTGGTATCGTGCTCCTTGAAACAACCACGCTGTCTTTTTCCAGAGCAGTATGTATTTCTCCTGAGGTTACCTGTGGATTTTTCTTTGTCTCCCGAACAATTTATCTGGCAGTTGTGGCTGCAATCTTTCTTGCTCTACCTTACCATGGCTTGGTATCAAGAAATCCCCACATTTTCCACTTCCTAATAAGTGATTGAACAGTACTGACTAGCATATTCAAGGCTTTGGATATCTTTTAAATACTTTTTTATCTTTATAAAGTTCCATTACCTTGTTACGCAGTTCTTTTGACAGATCTTCTCTGCTCCCTATGGCTCAGTATCTAGCCTGCTTAGTGCATCCACATGAGAGCTAACAAACTCATTGACTGTTTATACACAGACACGAATTGCAATTTAAAAAGGCACAGATGTTGGAAATTTACCTTTTTAGTTTCCATTTTAACCTGTGTGTGTGTCACCTTCTGTGTCTGTACCAAGACCAAACATTTCAGGGTATGCAAACTTTTGATCAGGACCATTTAGGTGATTTCTGTTATCATTTAAAAAGGAGCCAAACTACTATTTATGTAATAACAAATGGCTTCATATAATCACTAGCCTTAAAATGATTGTAAAGTCTCATTTTTTCCTATAAAAAATAACAAACATGTTCTACTTACCTGCTCTGTGCAGTGCATTTGCGCAGAGCAACCCGGATCCTCCTCTTCTTGGGTCCCTCTTCGATGATCCTGGCCCCTTCCTCCTGTTTAGTGCCCCCACAGCAAGCAGCTTGCTATTGGGTCACCTGAGCCGAGTCGCAGTGCCCCATGTCCATTCAGACACGGAGCGCCAACCGGGCCCCAACCCCTCTCTCCCCTGATTAGCTAGCTGACTTTGACTGCAGTAGCCAATGGGTCCACTGCTGTGTCAGTCAGGAGAATATCAGACAGCTGAGACACTCGTGGACATCGCTGGACAGAGAGGGACCTCAGGTAAGTATTGGGGGGGCTGCTGCAAACAAAAGGCTTTTTATTTTCATGCATAGAATGCATTAAAGTGGTTTTAAACCCTCACATATACCCAGTGAAGTGAACATAATCTCCCTACATAAGTTTTACATGCATATCTGCTGTCTTCAGCTTGCTATATTCTTTAGAATTGTAACATCTTGGTAGAGGTTTTTACTTCCCCTCACTCAGCAGTAGGAGTGTATTTTTGGCATACACCGGGACACAGCTGATTGGAGGAAAGGCCCCCCCCCCCCCCTTCCCACATAGGTAGAGGTGCTGTGACAAGACAAGCTCTCTGCTAATCTATTTATAGCACCTCCCACAACATAAATTTCAGGCTGGTTTTATTTTTATTTTTTTTCTCAAACAAAAAGGTTTTTATTTCAGCAAAAATTATTACATACAGTTCCGGAACAGACATGTTAGAGTATAAAGTAGCGGTACAATCAGACATGGAGATAATACATATTGTATCCCTTTTCCCCCATATTTTCCCAATCAAGCATATCATAGTATTGCGTCTCTCCCATTAATCCTCCACCTGCACATCCATATCTTCAGCAAAACAGAATACAATCGTTTGTTCTTACTTATTGCAACAGTACAGTTATCGGTTTCTCTAAAATAAACGGTCCATCACTAGATCTACTGGCGCGAGTCCGGGGACCCCCAGCCACTGCGCCCAGAGTTTTTCGAATTTTTTGGATGTTCCCCTGTGTTGAAAAATAATTTTTTCCAAACGGATGGTGTTTCCCATTTGTGTGATCCACTCCTGTTTCGTGGGAGGGTCTTCAGATTTCCAATGCCTAAGAATTAACATACGTGCCTGAAATAGAGTTCTATTGACGGCTTGCTTAAGAATATCACCTGTCAATAAGTCATCTATTATCCCTAATAGGCATGGTTTGGGGTCTAATGGTATCTGTACCTGAAAGACCATATTAATGGTATCCAGCACATCTTTCCAATATAAATGAAGTTTAGGGCACCTCCATAGGAGGTGAATAAGATCTCCGTGCTCTCTACGGCATCTTGTGCATGTGGGATCTGTGCCAACACCCATACGGGCAAGCCTAGCCGGTGTATAGTGTACCCTGGACAATATATACAACTGGGACAGTTTTTGAGCAGCATTCAATGAGCACAAGGGGACCGCCTGCAGAGCCTCGTCCCACTGTTCCTCTTCAAACGCGCCAACATCCTGCTCCCACCTGGTCCTAACCTTCAATGGCGAGTCCCCCATAACCAAACCCAGAAACATAGCGTAGCAGTCCGATATGAACCCTTTATATGTATTTATTTCTAGGAGGAAGTTAAAGACGGGCGCGGGTTCTAGAGTCCAGGTCTCTGGACCTCCCTGGGCATCTATCGCATGTTTAAGTTGCTGGTAGTAAAAATTCATGGAGAGCGGTAACCGAAAGGCCTCTCTAAGTTCCGAAAAGGATCTCAGCTTGCCATCTTGGAATATATGCGTCATGTGTGATAACCCATATTGCTTCCATTTCCTCCCATATGGTATTTTTGCTATTTCCATGTAGTGGTTATTTTCCCAAATTGGGCTATATTTAGTATATCCTTGTACTTTCTGTAGCATCCTGGTCTTATTCCAAATCTTTTGCATAAGAGCATAAGTTGGAAAGAGTTTGTTGGATTTGTTGTAATGCAACGCCTCCAGCCCATCCAGGGCCTCACACTTGACTGTAAAGCGAAGTAGCTGGGCTGAGGGGTCCCACAGATTTAATTCTATTTCCTGTGTAGGCCTCAGAACTCTGGTAATGTGCTGTAGCTGGGCAGCTAGGTAATATACCCAAGGATTAGGGAGCGCCAGGCCCCCGTCGTCCTTGGGACGCTGGAGTTGCTCAAGTTTAATTCTGGGTGGTTTTGATAGCCATATAAATGATCGGAAGAGTGAGTTAATAATTCTGAACTTTTTTAAAGTAATGACCATTGGGGAATTGTGGAGAATATATAACAGTTGGGGCATAAGGATCATTTTTATTAGATTAATCCTACCTACTTGTGATAGCTTCAATTTGCTCCATACTTTGACCCGGTCATGACAACGATTGATAAGAGGGGTTAGGTTTAAGCTGACATAGTCTAACACACGGGGAGTAACTTGTATGCCTAAGTACTTGAGAGATGTCGATACCGGGATGTCCATTATATTGTCTTGAGAAGGGGGGAGCTCACGATCCAACAATAGAAGGGAGGATTTGGTCCAATTAATAATTAGACCCGAGTACTGCCCGAATCGGCCAATGACTCTCATTGCCTCCGACAGCGACGCTGACGTATCAGGCTGGTTTTATTTTGGTTGACGGAGAACTCATGCTGATAACAGAGCAAGGTTGGGACTTGGTGCTTTGGAGAGAGATAAGTAAACACTACAAATATATATGCCCAGGTCAGATTTCATGAATCTGGTTTACATCCACTTTAAGATTCAAAAAAAAACCTTCTGAATTTACAACCACTTTAAATAAGACAGTTTTTAGGCATGAACAGTCATATTTTCAATATCTGTGACATTTAACAATTTCTGCTAGGATATGCAAACTTTTGAGCACAGCTGTACCCATCATAAGGTGGGTGGGTAGTGCAAAAGTTCACTTACACTTTAACAGGGATACCAGCCATATAGGTGGACCTTCATCATAACTGCTGCCTGGTCACAGGAGCTGAAAGGTTCACAACTGCATGTATATGCCCGAAAATGTGCAGAACTGTGACCATGTGTACTTGTAAAGTCTTAGGAGCATTATTACCTGTGTATTGCAGCATTTATTTGATAGCACCTCAAGCAATACCGGAACCTTATGGCAAAGCAGTGTAGATGTACATTTGTTGTGTTGAAATGCTGAGCATCAGTTGTTAAACAAAGTATATACAAATATTAGTATCTCAGTATATTACCTTTTAATTCTTTGTATTCCATTTGTTCTTTCACCAGGGCTATCGTGGCTCTTGTCTACAATGTGTTAAAAGCGTTTATGGAGATGAACAGCACTTTGTTTGATGAACTGACCGCCACATACAAGTCAGATCGCCAGCGGTAACTTTTTATAACTTTTTGTTAGCACAGATAATATTTTATATCCTTTTTCTCAAAGTATATCTAAACCCAAGAACAAAATGTAATATATTGCAGCTTCTCAGTCTTTAGATCTGGTGGTTGTATTCGGTTTTATTTTTTTAGTCAAGCCAAGTACATTTTCTGCAAGTACAAAACAATACCTGTTGATCCTGCCAGAAATTCAGTGCCTGTGTGACTTCCTGTGTACTGCATCAAAATCTCAAATAATATTATCAACCTTCCAAGTTGAACTGTGAGCTGAAAAAAAAAAAACCTTTGCCCTCCCTTCCATGTTAAGGAGCTGAGAACAAGGGGAAGTGTCTTGTAGTCCAAATCAGGAGAGCAGCCTAGGGTGACGATGCTGCTCCTTCATAGATTCAGTGCAACCAATGAACGTTTTTCATTCTGGAACAGGGGTTTCTGGCAGGTTCACCATGTTAAAAAAAAAACAAAAAAACAAAGGAAACAGAAGCCTAATAAAAGAAACAAATGCAGCCACAATATCTACAGACTGTTAGGCTCCAATGTTTTGGGGTGTAGATACACGATGAAGAGAATGTACAGGTGCATCTAAATTAGAATATCATCAAAAAGGTAATTTATTATTTATATACTTCAAGTATTTCTTTCTGTTAATTTTGAGGATTATGGCTTGCAGCTAGTGAAAACCCCAAATTCAGTCTTTTAGAGAATTAGATTACATAAGACCAATAAAAAGGATTTTTAATACAGAAATGTTGGCTTACTGAAACGTATGTCCATGTACAGTATAGTATGCACTCAATACTTGGTTGGGGCTCCTTTTTGCATGAATTACTGCATTAATGTGGCGCGGCATGGAGGTGATCAGCCTGTGGCACTGCTGAGGTGTTATGGAAGCCCAGGTTGCTTTGATAGTGGCCTTCAGCTCATCTGCATTGTTGGGTCTGGTGTTTCTTGTCTTCCTCTAGACCGTGCCTCACCGATTCTCTATGGGGTTTAGGTCAGACGAGTTTGCTGGCCAATCAAGCAAAGTGATACCATGATCATTAAACCAGGTATTAGTACTTTTGGCAGTGTGGACAGGTGCCGATTTCTGCTGGAAAATGAAATCAGCATCTCCATAAAGCTGGTCAGCAGAGGGAAGCTGTGCTGACTCTGGGCTTGATAAAACACAGTGGACCAACACCAGCAGATGACATGGCTCCCCAAATCATCACGGGCTGTGGAAAATTTTGCATTTCATTTGGAAATCAAGGTCCCAGAGTCTGGAGGATAAGTGGAGAGGCACAGGATCCAAGTTGCAATGAGGTCCAGTGTGAAGTTTCCACAGTCAGTGATGATTTGGGGAGCCATGTCATCTGCTGGTGTTGGTCCACTGTGTTTTATCAAGTCCAAAGTCAGCGCAGCCCTCTACCAGGAAATTATACAGCACTTCATGCTTCCCTCTGCTAACCAGCTTCATGGAGATGCTGATTTCATTTTCCAGCAGGACTTAGCACCTGCCCACACTGCCAAAAGTACCAATACCTGGTTTAATGATCATGGTATCAGAGTGCTTGATTGGTCAGCAAACTTGCCTGAGCTAAACCCCATAGAGAATCTGTGAGGTATTGTCAATAGGAAGATGAGAGACACCAGACCCAACAATTCAGATAAGCTGAAAGCCACTGTCAAAGCAACCTGGGCTTCCATAACACCTCAGCAGTGCCACAGGCTGATCGCCTCCATGCCATACCGCATTGATGCAGCAATTCATGCAACAGGAGCCTTGACTAAGTACTGAGTGCATACTATATTGTACATGGAAATACTTTTCAGTAAGCCAAAATTTCTGTATTAAAAATCCTTTTTTTATTTGTCTTATGTAATAATCTAATTTTCTGATATACTGATTTTTGGGTTTTCACTAGCTGTAAGCCATAATCATCAAAATTAACTACCTGAGGATCAGCTGCCGCAGTTATACTGCGGCAGGTTGGCTCCCCTGGGGGAGCCATCGTAGCTGTACTTTGGCCGCTTTAAAAAGCACTAGGGGCCACGCGCGACAACTAAGCCTATGCGTGTGCCCGGCGATCGAAATGTCCGCCAGGCACCCATGATCCCTCCTGAGAGACAGACAGAACGGAGGCCTGTCAATGTAAAGAGACAGATCTGCGTTCTATCAGAGGTAAGGAGACTAATCAGTTGTTCCTACTGCTAGGAACAACGATCGGTCTCCTCCCCCAGTCAGTCACATCCCCCCACAGTTAGAAACACTCCCTAGGACACACATTTAACCCCTTGATCACCCCCTAGTGTTAACTTTCCCTGCCAATTACATTTATACAGTAATCAGTGGCTATTTTTAGCACTGATCTCTGTATAAATGTCAGTGGTCCCAAAAAAGTGTCAGAAGTGTCCGATCTGTCCGCCGCAATGTCGCAGTCCAGAGAAAAATCGCAGATCGCCGCCATTAATAGTAGAAAAAAAAATTATAATAAAAATGCCATAAATATATCCCCTATTTTTGTAGACGCTATAACTTTTGCGCAAATCAAAAAAAATACGCTTATATGTAGAAGAATACATATTGGCCTAAACTGAGGAAGAAATTTATTTATTTTTTGGATCTTTATTATAGCAAAAAGTAAAAAATATTGTTTTTTTTTCAAAATTGTCGCTCTTTTTTGGTTTTTAGCGCAAAAAAAAAATACCGCAGAGGTGTCCAAATACCACCAAAAGAAAGCTCTTTTTGTGGGGGGAAAAAAGGACATCAATTTTGTTTAGGTACAGCTTCGCACGACCGCGCAATTGTCAGTTAAAACAATGCAGTGCCATATCACAAAAAATGGCCTGGTCATTAAGGGGGCAAATCTTCCGGGGCTTAAAGTGGTGTTCCGGCCGAAATTATACTTTTTAAATAAAAATACCCCCATAATACACAAGCTTAATGTATTCTAGTAAAGTTAGTCTGTAAACTAAGGTCTGTTTTGTTAGTTTATACCAGTAGTTTGTTATTTTATAAACTTACAGCAGGCCGTGGCCATCTTAAGTGTGGGCATCTGAAGCCAGACTGTATTTCTTCCCGAATCTCATCCTTGCAGATCTCGCACATGCTCAGTGCAGCACAAGCAGTGTAATAGGTTTCAGGTCAGGTTACCTTAGCAACGGCAGTTTCAAAGGAAGTATCCGCCCCTTCCCAGAAGGCATTGCAAACAGGAAATGATGCGATGGGCCGCGGCCAGGGAGGAGGAAGTGAAAAATGAATACAGCAGATATACAGTAGGTGCTGAGAAAAAAAATATCCAATTTGTTTACAGTGCACAGTTTAGTGAGTGATGCTGAAGAGTTGTAAAAGTGGGTGGAACTCCACTTTAAGTGGTTAAAAGAAAGAAATGCTTGAAATATATCACTCCTTGTGTAACACATCTATATAAAATATGAGTTTCACTTTTTGAATTGAATTACTGAAATAAATTACCTTTTTGACGATATTCTAATTTTATGAGATGCATATGTTTAACCACCTCCAGTTTTTTTTCTCTTGTTCATACAGTACAGGACACAGGAGGGTTCAGAGACGACTGGGTTAGAGGTGTGTACCTTCAGATGGTTTTACACTGTCAAAGAAACAAAAAACAAAACTGAGGACACTCGAAAAAATTCCTCCCGCTCCTAGAAATCCTCTGTACTTGGATGGTATCGTTAGGTGCTGAATGTATCTTCTCCAATGAGCTTGATTTGTTAGTTGCATTTTGGCACGAGTGTACTGGAGTTTGTCCAAACGGCTGGCTTCTGTCGAAGGAGCATGACCAATAAAGCTCTGCTGACCGGCTCCCAATCGAAATTCGGCCAATAATAACTTACTCGGCTCTCCCCCTCTCTGATTCTGTGGCCTCAACAGACATTTCTACTACCCCATCTGGCATCTCACATTCCTTCTGCCCTAGTAAGGAGGATTTTGCAGCATTTATGTTTGCCTTTGTCTCATATCTTGGACTTTTATGCAGTCTGCACCCCTTCAGGGTGGTGAACAACCCTTCTCTCTGACAGGATCTATCTCTGGTGCAGATCTGACTGGAGTCTTGTACCTGGAAGAGGGTAATGTGACAGATGAGGGGGGAGTTATATACTGCTACCTCTGAATCAGAGGTTTCCTCTCGGGGGGGGGGCCGCCCCCTCTTTCTATCTTGTTGCCAAAACTCTGACACTATTTCGGTATTGATTGATGAGGTGTGGCCATGTCTGGGGCTAGAGTTGCCAGAAACTTCCCAAGCTAAGGTTACCAGTATGGGTTCTCTTAAAAAGAACAGACCGCTTAAGACCTTTCCTGTACACTCCTCCATGGAGGGCATGCTGTATGGTGACTGGCAGCAACCTGACAATGTATGCTCCACGTTTGCTCAATAGTATCTTATAAAGGACCTATTTCTGAAAAAATGGGTGGCTCGGGAGGTTTATTGGCTTTCTTTATTGTACATCATAGGACACAGAGCCTCAAGTAATTACTTGGTGGGTTATGGGCCTACCTTCAGGTGTTGACACTGATATAACCAATACAGGAAGTTGACTCCCCTATATAACCCCTCCTCCTTCCAGGAGTCCTCAGTTTTTTTCGCCAGTGTCTAAGGTGTTGGTCACGAGTGAAGGTGTGCTCTGAGGAGCTCCAGGGAGGGATCCATGCTGGATTTAAAAAAACCTCCACAACTGGATCCATCCTCGCCAGTGAGGCCATAGAATGGTACCTGGGCCTTGCATTGAAGAACGAGGTTTTGCCTGTAAGCTTCTCTTTGCGGGCTGGACCCTAGGAACCAGGACTCTTTTTGGTTTTTCATTTTACCTAAAGTTGTTCCTGAGGGGTGCTATACAGGTCTAAAGGAGCGAAACCCCTTTAAAAAGGGCCCCAGTCTTTGAAGGTTTAACTACGCTGCCCGCGGTGATGGGTGAAGGTTGGATCTGTCTGTTAAATCAGCAGTATCCTGCAGCGAGGATAAGGTAAGGGGAGAAGCCTAGGAACTGTAAAAAGTCCACCTATGCCTTTTTCTCCAAAAAATACATATATACATATATAAAATGTATAACTGCCTTAAAATGTCTCCCCTAGAGGGAGTATATTACACTTGCGTAGTACGATGCCTTTTTCAGCAGCTCTGTGTCTGGCTATAGCAGCGGGTGTGGTCCCTGCAGCCAGAGGGGAGTTCTTAATTGAACAGATGGTGTTCCTCTTCTGAGGGATCTAAAGGGGTTACAGCAGTAGTTTATGAACATACAAAACCAGCCATTTGCATTTTTTTGTATAAAGTGAAGTCTTCCTTTAAAACTAGGAGCTTAACAAACGCTGCTGATAAAAATTCCCCTCCCCCTTCCCTCTCCTCCTGGAGAGGTTCGGTAACAGCTGACACTTATGTGTAATCAGGTTCTCACCTGAGGCTTAACACAGACGCTCTCAGTTCATATGCTGAAGACAGAAGTCTGTCACACTAAGAGACACAGGAGCGCTGGGCATATAAAGGTGTGTAAACAGGCATTTCCAGCACAGGAAATATGGTACTCGGCATCAAAGGTTGATCCTTATGGTGACTTTGTTTTCTTTTGCTAAAACTATTGTTCAGCAAATACCATAATTTGTTAAAGTGCCTCTGCTGTTGTGCTTAGCACATTTGATTTCCAGTGTACCACAAAGGTAACAAGGATTCCACCCCTAGGCGCTGGGAACTCCAGTCATGCCTCCACACTGTCATCCTCTCCGGAGAAGCCTGACATGGCAAACCAGGGTGAGTCATTGGAAGCAATTGGTGGTGCAACTGCTTCTCACACTTCAGCCCCTGTGTATGTGACTGAAGATGCATTCTCCTCTGTCCTGTTGGTCTTAGAAGGAAGATTAGCGGCTTTAATCACATTCTCATTTCAAGAGGATAGGAAGCATGCTAGATCCCACTCCCCCACCTCAAACCCCTTTTTCCAAGGGAACAGTGGGCACAGGATGAGGTGTTATCCTCAGGTGATCACGGGGGAAAACAAGCCAAATTTTCCTCTGTGGAGGAAACAGTTGATGAACCTTATGCAACCTCACAATCTGACAGATTGATGGTACAAACTCTTACAGAGATGGTTCATTCCACTTTTTATACTACTCCTAACAGAGTAAGCTGAAAGTCCTGGTCCCTTCTTTGTTTTAAAAAATATAAATAAAAAAACCTTTTTACAGCGCTTATTTATGCTGAATGGGGTCATCTGGATAAGCATTTTTTCCCTCCAAAGAGTTTCTCAGTTCTCGATCATGGATGAAAAATTCACAAAGGTTGGAAAGTACCAGCAGTAGACGCTGTGATTTCCAGCATCAAGATGCATAATTGCTTAAGCATCCAACAGATAAGGAGTTGGAATTTTTTGGTTAAAATCCTTCTACCAATGGCACTATGTTTCGCCAGAGAAACCATAAAAGACCCTATATACCAGGCATCTCGCCTTGCGCTTGTGCTAAAACACATGCTTAGGACCCTGTGGTTAAAAGGGTTGGTCAGCCGAAGCATCTTGCAAAAAAGGGTGTCTGACTAGTTTCCCTTTTCATTGGGGAAGGTTTGGTGAAATACATCCAAATGATTTCTAGCAGTAAAGCTCTTTTGTCCAGTGGAAGGTATAAATGTCCTTTTATTTAAAGTGAAGCCACAACAGCTCACAGGTTAAGTACTCTGACGGCCAGTGCAGCCATGGGAGACTTTCTGACAGACATGGGTTCAGATCCACATGTCGGCGTTCACTAGTGAAGGAGCCACTCCTCACAGGTTAACTACTCTGACGGCCAGCGTAGCCATGGGAGGCTTCCTGAAAGACGTGGGACCTCGTCCTCACGTTGGCTCCTTGAGACCTTGGACAAGTCACTTAAACAGATTCCTTCCCCTGCGCAGGGGCAGCTGCCTCTAGGCAGCGGTGATTACCTCCACCGTCAGACTCTAGGGCATGATTTCCAAGAAATACTGTTCAGATCTGTACTACTTCAAGGTAGTCCCTGCACTACTTTGGTACCATTTTGATGCGACTTGAGGTCTATAAACCTCTAGAATACACAGGCATTGTTTCCTGTCGCATAAAAATCGCGCCCTTACGCATTCTCTGCGGCAAAGGATCACGGTAAAATCACGCAACTTTGGGGTTGCAATAGTGGAAACTGAGCCTAAGAGGAAAAAATATTCAGCCCTTGTATACATGATTGAAGATGCTTTTTTCCTCCGCCCTGCAGGGCCTAGAAGGAAAATTAGCGACTTTAATCGCATCCACTATCCAAGGGTGGGAAGTGTGTTAGATCCCCTCCCCCACCTGAGATCCCTTATCAAGGGAACCGTGGGTAGAGGATGAAGGATTACCCTCGGGTAATCGGGAAGAAAACGCAAACAGAGTACTCATCTGCAGAGGAGACAACTAGAGTTGAACTTTTTTTCAGCCTCGCAATCTGAGAAATTGCTGGTACAAACCTCTTACAGAAATGATTTGTGCCTCTTTCAAGCTACCTCTAGTAGAGTCAGCTGATAGTTCTGTTTTTTCTTAGGTTCCTTGGAACCTTCACTGCCTTTTTCATGCGTTTCCTGTACATGTACAGAGCCATGCAGAAATTCAACAGATCCATTCTAAATCTAAAAGAATCTAAATCAGTTCCTGAAGATCCGCTCCTTTCTATGGAGTCGATCAAGTCAGTAGTTTCTATCCTGCAAGGAGGAAAACTTCTAGCGCCTATCGGCATCAGGGACGCATATCTGCATGTCCATATATTTCCCGCTCACCAAAGGTTTCTGCGGTTCGAAGTAGAACAGCAGCATTTCAGTTTATAGCCTTGCTCTTTAGGCTAGCTACAGCACCTCGAGTGTTCACAAAGGTGCTAGCCCCACCTGTAGCCAGGTCAAGGGCACAGGGCTTAAACAGTCTTGGCATACCTAGACAATCTATTGCTAATAGACCAATCGCTGTTCAGAGTAAGGTGTACATTACAACATTACAACCAGTTACCTGGAAAGGTCTGGGTTGCATTCTCAACCTAGTAAAGTCTCCATTAAAATTGCTAAAAAAGGGCTGCAGTATTTAGGTCTGATCATAGATACAGCCCAAAAAAGGGTCTTCTTGCCCAGAGAAAAAAAAAAACACCACTCTATAAAAGAGTTGGTGCGGATGGTCAGGTCAAAAGGAGGTCCCTCCATTCACCTTTGCGCGAGGTTGTTAGAAAGGATGGTGGCTTCATTCGAAGCAGTTCCCTTTGCCCAGTTCCATTCGAGACTGTTGCAAAACAGTATTCTATTTTCTTGGAATAAAACGATCCAAGCTTTGGACTTGCCAATGTGGCTGTCCCCAAGGGTGTCCCAAAGCTTCAGTTGGTTACTAAAGAATGTCCTAAAGGGTAAATCCTTAAGACCACTTATCTGGAAAGTGGTAATGACAGAGAAGACAACTGTCCAAGCACAGTGTTCAAGAACCGAAAGAGCCTTGCCCATCAACATCCTAGAGATTCGGGCAGTGCGTCTGGCTCTAAAAGCCTGGACTTCCAGGTTAAGGGATTGTCCCGACAGGATCCAACCCGTCAATGCCACGGCTGTGGCCTATATCAATCACCAAAAGGGCACCAAAAATCTCTCAGTGCAGAGAGAAGTGAACCATATTCTAACTTGGACAGAGAGAAATATTCCGTGCCCATCGTCAGTCTTTATTCCGGGAATAGAGAATTGGCACATTCTCTATATACATGTGCCGCCAGCAGATTATTCCCAGGGGAATGGTCTATTCACCCCGACATGTTTCGGGCTGTTTGTCAAGGATGGGGGACTCCGGATGTAGATCTTCTAGCATCCAGTGCAACATAAAGTTAGTCAACTTTGTGTCCACAACAAAGGATCCATTCGCATGCAGAACAGATGCGTTGATGATACTGTGGAATCAACTTTTACTGATCTATGCATTTCCCCCTATTCAGTTGCTGCCTTGACTTCTTTGCAGGATCAAGCTGGAAAGAAAACCGGTAATTCTGGCAGCACCAGCATGGCCCAGAAGGTCATGGTATGCAGAGGTCGTAAATATGGCTGTGGAGGATCTGTGGTCCCTTCCACTAAGGCCAGACCTGCTCTCACAGGGGCCGATATTCCATCCTACTTTATGAATGCTAAATTTAACGGTCTGGCTATTGAGACCCACATTCTGAAAAGACGTGGGCTTTCCAGGTCAGTTATTTCTACTTTAATGCTAGGAAGCCAGCTTCTAGAGTTATATATTAAAGAGTCTGGAAAGCTTATGTTTCCTGGTGTGAATCCAAGGGTTGGCACCCTCGGAGATATATTATAGGCAGAATTCTTGCCTTTCTACAAGTAGGTTAGAGATGAAGTTGGCCCTGAGTACTATTAAGGGCCAAGTGTCAGCCTTATCAATTTTTATTTCAAAGACCACTTGCTACGCATTCTTTAGTCCGGGGTTTCATGCGAGGAGTGATGCGGATTAATCCGCCAGTTAAATCACCCTTAAGCCCTTGGGACTTGAATTTAGTTTTGTCAGTGTTAAAAAAAACCGCCATTCGAACCATTACAGCATGTTCCCTAAGTCCTTCTGACTAGGAAGCTGATATTTGTGGTTGCTATATCCTCAGCAAGGAGGGTTTCAGAATTGGCTGCATTTTCCTGTAAAGAGCCATATTTGGTTATTCATGAGGACAGAGTGGTGTTGGGCCTTCGTCCAGATTTTTTACCAAAAGTGGTCTCAGGTTTCCACCTGAACCAAGATATTGTCCTGCCGTTTTTTCCAAAACCATGTTGGTTATTCATGAGGACAGAGTGGTGTTACGCCCTCGGAGAAACAGAAGAGAGAGGCGCCTCTGGGTGTGGACTAAAAACAGTTTTTATTCATAAAAAGGTAGTGATGGTCAAACTCACATGCTAGAAGTCATCAGAAAGGCATGAAAATGTGAGCAGGTACTGGAGAAAACATCATCCATCAGGAAATCAGATCAGTCAAACAGCTCCTGGCTGGAGGCTCTGCCTGTGTGTGAGGAGAGGTACCGCTGAGATGTATGGCCGGCCGCAGCGGTGACAAATCACAATACGAGGCAGAGAGCATGGAGGAAGAAAAACATCCGGCGAGGAGTGATGACGTCACAGATCGAGCGACGCGTTGCAGGGCGTACGGGCTGCGGTGACAAGACAGCCGCGCCCCTTCATCAGGCTCTGATGAAGGGGCGCGGCTGTCTTGTCACCGCAGCCCGTACGCCCTACAACGCGTCGCTCGATCTGTGACGTCATCACTCCTCGCCGGATGTAATGAATAAAAACTGTTTTTAGTCTACACCCAGAGGCGCCTCTCTCTTCTGTTTCTCCTTAGGATTTGGAATGTGGTTTCGTTTCTTTGATGAAGGCAGCCCTGTTTGTGGACTTACCATCCCTTGGATCCTTGAATCTTTTTATCTGCATATGACTGTGAGATTATGCTCCACATGTGATACATTTTTTCCCTATGGATGTATACATGTGGATACTATCTATTTAATTTATTGTAAGACAGGGAAGACTTCAGTTTTCTTTCCCCCCCCCCCCCCCTTTTTTTTGTTCTTATTGTCATTTCCAGTTCTCTGCGCCTATACTTGTATACTGGTGTTACGCCCTCGTCCAGGCTTTTTGCCAAAAGTGGTTTCAGGCTTTCATCTGAATGAAGATATTGTCCTGACATCGTTTTTTCCAAGACCATGTTCCAAAGAAGAAAAGTCACTACATTGTCTTGATGTGGTGAGAGCAGTGAAGATCTATTTAAAGAAAACTGCTCAGATTCGTAAGACTGATGTCTTATTTATTCTACCAGAGGGTCCTAAAAAAGGACAGGCAGCGTCAAAATCCACTGTGGCTAAGTGGATTCGGCAGGTTATAATTCAAATTTTATGATTTAAAGGGAAAGATTCCTCCTTTTTAAGTTAAGGCGCACTCTGCCAGAGCGGTTTGGTGCTTCTTGGGCAGTGCGTCACCAGGCCTCAATGTCTCAGATCTGCAAGGCCGTGACTTGGTCTTCAGTGCATACATTTACAAAATTTTATCAAGTAGATGTAAGATGGAATGAGGATATCGCCTTCGGGTGCAGTGTGCTGCAAGCAGCAGTATAATTCCTCAAGGTCTGGGGGTGCCCTACGGGTTGTGTCTCCCTCCCCCCAAGTAGCATTGCTATGGGACATCCCACCAAGTAATTACTTGAGGCTCTGTGTCCTATGATGTACGATAAAGAACATAGGATTTTTAAAACAGCTTACCTGTAAAATCCTTTTCTTGGAGTACATCATAGGACACAGAGCTCCCGCCCCTCTGTTTTATGAGGTGAGAGTATATTGCTTATATTGCTTGGCTACAAAAACTGAGGTCTCCTGGAAGGAGGAGGGGTTATATAGGGGAGTCAACTTCCTGTATTGGTTATACCAGTGTCAACACCTGAAGGTAGGCCCATAACCCACCAAGTAATTACTTGAGGCTCTGTGTCCTATGATGTACTCCAAGAAAAGGATTTTACAGGTAAGCCGTTTTAAAAATCCTATTTTTGCTTGCCTAAAGAGATCTTTGACAGTGCCAGTGGAGGATCTCCTAGCTTTTCAAAGACACCATGGATAAGAGACTTGGGGTCTTTTTCAAATCCTCATGTGCCCTGATTGGTACGACATTGGCGTAATGTGCTAAACACATGTTTCGAGAAACGGGATGCATTTCTATGGACCCTGAGCTCCTTCAGCGCCTGTAACAACTGTCGACTGCTCCAAGCTATTACGTGGATGGATTGACCAACTCCCTGCCGTACATGTCTAGGTGGGCCTTCTCTCTGTCAAGATGTGCAGGTTCCTGTGGTTGAAGTACTGGTCAGCAGAACCAGCATTCAAAAAGTGGCTTGAGAGGATTCCTTTCAGCAAAGGACATTTCTTCCCTGAGGAACTCAACAAACGGGTCACTGGGGTAGGAACACCCTGTTGCCTAGCAAATGCAAAGCTAATACTCCCTTTGTGTAAGTTCACAACTCCCACTCAGGAGAGAAGGGTTCCTTTC
The DNA here is from genome assembly GCA_037952835.1 of Lithobates septentrionalis. Taxonomy (NCBI): domain Eukaryota; kingdom Metazoa; phylum Chordata; class Amphibia; order Anura; family Ranidae; genus Lithobates; species Lithobates septentrionalis. Next base: position 2,272,552 of record JBBDGP010000163.1, on the reverse strand, counting down.
ATCCCTCAAAGGCCTTGTCATCCAAGCCTGATCCAAGAAAACCATTCCGACGCAAGCCTTGGGCACCCAAGCTGACTAAGCCTGGTTTCATGACATCTGCAGGGACGGGGGGGGGGGGGTGGCTGGAAGAAATCACTCAGCCTTCATAGCCATCTTATACACGACAATTTAGACCTTTTAGTTCAGTCTGCCATCACCCAAGGTTACAAATAGGAGGTTGTTTCCAGCTTCCACTACCTTCTTACCTTGGGGCCCATTGTACCTGTTCTATTGGGGAAAAGCTCTCCGGGTACTTACTCCAATTCTTTATGGTCCTGAAACCAAATAGGACATGCGTCCCATGTTAGACCTCAAGGTCCTCAATAAGTGCTTGAGATTTAGAAAATTCTGAATGAAATCCGCTAGGTAAGTAATTGCCTTTCTCCAACAGAGCATTTCCTGACTTCAATGAGCATCAAAGATGCTTTTTTGCATGTCCCCATTTATCACTTGCATCAAATCTTTCTGCAATTTGTCCTGGGTGAGCAACATTTTCAGTGGCGCTTCCTTTTGGCCTGTCCATGATCCCTCAGGTCTTAACAAAAGTTTTGGTCCTGGTCCTTGCCTACTTTTGTTCCCAGGGTATTCAAGTTGTAGGCTACCTTGACAACCTTCTGTTGAGAGCTCAACCAATTCAGATTCTATCAGTGACCATCAGAGAACAGCTCAGCTGATGCAGGCATTCAGTTGGATGCCCAGCCTTCAAAGATCTGCATCAATTCCGACTCATTGCTGTCTTGTCTCAAGTGTTTTTCCACCAGCAAGAATCGGCCACTGTTATTGTGGGCAAAAACTCTACTGCCCTGTTGGTGACACTCAGTGTGGTTTTGCGTGAGGGTCCTGGGGAAGATGTTGGCCTTCTTTGGGACAGTGCCACATGTTCAGATTTACTCCAGGCTGTTACAGCACAGCATTCTGACTGTGTGGGACAAGCAAACCCTTCTCTGGAGGGATCATGCGGAGGACAAGCACTCAGGAAAGTCCTTTCTCCTGTTGAATTGGATGGTGATCATGATAAATGCCTGTCAGGCTGAGGAGGCGTGCTCAGCAATTCGGTCACTGCAGGTAACCTGAGTTCCCATCAACCATTTTGGAGCCATTTGTCTTGCCCTTTAATAGTGGGCAAGCTGTCTCCAGGGACTGCTAATGTGGGTTCTGTCACACAACGCTGTGGCTTGCATTAAATCAATGGGCCTCAATGGTCAAAAGTCAAGCAGCTCAAAGGGAGGCAGATCTGATTCTGCTCTGGGCAGAATGTTATGGTCTGGCTGTGTCAGTTGTACACATTCTGGATATAGAAGATTGTCAGGTGGACTTTCATACCCACTAGCAGTGGTCCCCTACATCTGGTTCATCCATGTTTCAAGACATTTACTAGAGTCATGGCTCTCCTAGCATCAAGATTCAGGTACAAAATGGAAAGGTTCATGATTCGGTTGCGGGATTAGATGGGTGTCATCATAGCCCCATGGGATCAGTTGTTCCTGATTATTAACTTTCCTACTTTAAAGATCTTTACTTCTCTGCCGGATAAGGTCTGAAGGAATTCCAGTGATATTCATGGCTTCAAACTGGCCAAGAAGAACTTAATACATGGACATACTATGGCTTTTAGCAGACATTCTATGGCCATTACCAGACTGGCCGAATCTATTGTTCCAGGTCAGGTGTTCCATCCTGCTTCGCAGCTGCTGGCTTTGAAGGCATGACTGTTAAAGTCCTGAGGGATAGAGGTCTGGCTAAATCAGCCATCCATACACTTTTAAGTGCCATAAAATCAACTTCTCAAAGTCTGCCACCGCACATGGTATCTGTTGTGAACGGCGAAAGGTTAGTCTTCGCTAGTACTTCATGGGATGTGTCTTGTCTTTTTAAAAAAAAAAAAAAATGTTCACTCTGTTAGCATTGCACTCAACGGTGAAGGATTTTGTGCAGGGGTGGCTCATTTTGTTCCCCCTGGACTCTCTCTCTTATGGCACAACGGATCTTGAATCTGGTGCATTTGTAGCTACGGGCTCCTTCCTTTGAACCCATTAGGGATATATCCTTGGCTGACCTCTCGGCACTATCACCTCTGCTAGGAGGTTTTCGGGTTCATCAAGTTGTGGTTCACATCTATTCGGCAAAGGATATGTTGCCTCCCTTTTTGATGACTTTCCATTCTACTAGATCCGTTTTGAATCCATTCTGAACTTTTTAACATCAAGGGTCTGTGCTGAAACTGAAAACTGTAAGTGTGCCACCTGGGCTTCAGTTCACGCTTTTACTGGGTGGATGCCTTAGGCAGCAAGATGCTTCAGGTTTCTGTTTGATTCGAGTCTGGACCCTTTTTTGGTGGATGTTGTGGATCTGTCATCTGGTTCTGTTGCTGTTTTACCCTCCGCACATTGGTATTACTTTGGGACGTCCTAGTAGTCTCTGATTCTGCTTGTGTCCTGTACTGTAAGAACAAGAAATGGGATTTTTACTAACCCCCACCCCCCCTTCTTTTTTTTTTTTTTTTTTTTTTTTTTTTTTTTTGCATTTGTCCAGTCACCTTAAGGTACCTGCCTCTGAATCTGCTTGTGTCCTGTACTGTGCTCCAAATTGACTTTGCAGGTAAATCAAAAATCCCACTCCTTTTTTTTTTTTTTTTTGTAAATAAGATCAGGTTGTAAATTTTATTAATGTATGTGTTCTCAAAATCTTGTGTGTAACTACAATTTTTCTATTGTTTATACATGTGGCACCTCTATTTGCTTATGATACATGCAGGTTGTACTTCTACTTTGCAGTGCTACACAGTGGTTGTACTTCACTGCTCCTTCTCACAGTGCTTTTTTGAGGCCGACAAATGACATGAATACACTTTGTGCAGCATTTGTGTTTTCTCAGCAGCAACTTAAAATGGACCTGAATTCAGACTTACCATCCTATAGGGTACATCTAGAAATGTTAACTGTATCTAAGCAGCATGAATTTCTCCTAAAGAATAGTAGAACACATCCTGACATGTAACTGTGCCTAGGCACCTATTCTGTATCCTGACAGCTATATTCTGTGTCTGTAATGTGAGATCATCAAGGACACTGCTGCCTCTGACTTCTAGTCCAGTGAGATTTGGGGTTATCCTTACTGCTCACTGTTTTCCTAAGGATTGCTAGAGGTGAAGCTGTACCTGAATACATGCAGTGTGCAGATCTCCCTGCTTCTTATTTCTGTGGATTTTGGGCTTTCTGCACTTCTTTTGCTGCTTATTGATCATTACTCTACGAGTCATCAGCACATAGATCTGACATGAAGAAGCAAACACCTGCTCATCCACCACAGTAGCCCCTTCCACACAGAGACCATGTGAAATAAGGATTTTTATGTCTGTAAAGAGGAAAAGATTAGATGCAATGAGCCTACCGGCCATACTAGCGACTAGTTCCTGTCGTCCTCCTTGTCTTTCCTGTGTCCAGGAAAAACATAACATCCTAAATTGTTCACTATTTTTGGTACCTTTTTTAGCCAAATAATCCAGCGGTAATCGACTTGAAAGAACTAAATGCAGTAAATTACTTTGCCTGTGTAGTTGGCTGCTGTGTGGGGCACATAGTTGCTCTTAGCAGTAGACTGTACGGTTTAGGAGATATTCACTTTGCATGCAGACGCTGGCGTCAGCGGAGCATGTGCTGTGAATGCCTGGCTAAAGGTCCAGCAGGCGCTGCGGGACCTTGCCGGGAAGTAGACTCCCACACATGCACGAGATTGACGTCATCGCGGCTCCTGGCACTCACAGCACCGGAGCCGTTAACCAGTCAGCTCCCTCTGTGTGTACCGACCTGCGATACGGGGACCTCATTCTAAATTTTTTTTTTTTTTTTTTTTGTGTTTTTTTTTTTTTTTTATTGAGCTAGTATGCGGTTCATACTAGCTCATTATGCCTTTGCCTTACAGGATTTTTTTCTTTTCTGAGGGTATACAACCGCTTTAAAGAGGAGGGGGTGACATCATATAGGTTTCTTTGTATGATTAGGATTATGACCTTACCTATGTCACATCTGCAACAGGCTTGCAATGCCCACAGATTGCTTATTTTCATGTAGACAGGCCTAGACAGCCAGATCGGTCCTCTGGTTTCTCAACACAGATTTGGGGTTGACTTGACACTAAAACCAACTTGGCTTGATGGGAGAGCAGGTAAATTTGGAAAGATCCAACACAATTGATGCAGGGTCATAAAAAAGGGGGGCGATCCTAAAGCCTTAGATACAGAAGACAAGAGCACTAAGCAATATTCCATCATTCTACCTAATGTTTGCTTACCGTGATTCAATAATGGATTAAGTAAAGAGTGGAAAAGAGTTCCTCTGGTACGATTGTACTGCCCTGTATACTCATTCCCATGGTCAGAGGAACAGGTGAAGTCCCTATGATAGAAGTTCTAATCTTTTCCTATTTTATCCAAAGCTTTAAACCTTCAACCTAAAGCTCAACTCTAGCCAAAACTTTTATTTTTTTAAGCGTACTGTCATTGTTATTGCTGTCCTTGACCCTGTTAGTGGGATTTCACCTTCCACAGTAACAGGACAAAAACAGAAGAGTTTATGTGGGCCAGATAGACCCAAACAGTAATCTAACCCTTACCCATTTTGCTGAACAAAAGTTTTTTGTTTTTTTTTTGTTTCCCTTTTTTTTTTTTTTTTTTGCAGTCTGTGTGCAGTGGGAAAGATTTCTTGCCACTTCCTGTCCCGACAAGTAGTGAGGGGAAATCTCTTCCATGACTTCTCAGACCACAGAAAACTTGTGCCAGGAGTTCTGTTCATTCCTCACTTTGTCCAAACAAGGTTTAGCTGGATTTGAGCTTTTGCATGACCGTTCTGTAGTTATAAGACTGTGTATTTTAGAATCTAATTACTTGTGTATCATTGTAACAATGTAAAGGAACAAGTATTGTATTTTTTCTTTGTCAACCATTTCATTCACCATCTAATTCTGCAGCTCTACAGTGAAAACCAGGAGTATGTGGTTGCGGTTGGCTAAAGAACTGTTTTTCAGAATTTCACGAATGAGGGTCATTATTCTTTACATCTGAGAAAGATGAGCGCTGCATATGGCAGAACATAGTGTGTGATCTGTACCATGCAGAGTAATGAAGCATGGGTTAATAAGCTGACTTGACAGTAGATGTGCTGTGCTAAGTCCACCAATATTAGGCTGTTGCCATTTATTTGTTTAGCAGCACATGCAGGAAGGTACATTGACTTGATGTAGGACAATGTTGTACTTTTACAAAAACAAAAAATATAGGACTCGCGCTAGGGTACAATCTATAAGGTATAAGCAGCTAGCACAATTTGCAGGTAGCAAAAATTCATATAAAAAGGTGAAAGTGCAGCGCTATTTCCCAATGAACATAAATAGTGCGATTTATACTGCACCAAGGTGGGTAAAAAGTGTGCAAACCTCAAATAGAGAGCTTAAAAGTTCATTCATAGGCCTCATAAAAGATCAAGCAGCGATGAGTGATGTCAGTCAAGCCAGAAAAATCCTCCACCATCAGTGACCACACATAGCCACTTACCAGATATCCATGATCACTAAGGAAGAAGCAGTCAACAAGTGCTGTAAAACTCAGTAAATGGGTCCAGACTCCAGGTAGAATCAATCATCTGGTTCACTTAACTTGCTCCACTTCCTCCAGTGTTCAGGTCTATTCACCACCAGGACAGTAGTATATCTCCCAAAACAAACAGATCATAGAGAACTCAGGACCATCTCATATTGTAGTAAACTCGAAAAAACAATATTTATTTAAAGTGGTTGTAAACCCCATTCATGAAATTTGAATTAAGCACATGCAGTATCTCACAAGTGTGAGTGCACCCCTCACATTTTTGGAAATATCTTATTATATCTTTTCATGTGACAACACTGAAGAAATGACACTTTGCTACAATGTAAAGTAGTGAGTGTACATTTGCTGTCCCCTCAAAATAACTCAACACGCAGCCATTAATGTCTAAACCGCTGGCAACGAAAGTGAGTACACCCCTAAGTGAAAATGTCCAAATTGGGCCCAATTAACCATTTTCCCTCCCCGAGGTCGTGTGACTGATTGGTGTCACAAGGTCTCAGGTGTAAATGGGGAGCAGGTGTGTTAAATTTGGAGTTATCGCTCTCTCTCTCTCTCTCTCATACTGGTCACTGGAAGTTCAACATGGCACCTCATGGCAAAGAACTCTCTGAGGATCTGAAAAAAAGAATTGTTAATCTACTTAAAGATGGCCTAGGCTATAAGAAGATTGCCAAGACCCTGAAACTGAGCTGCAGCACGGTGGTCAAGACCATACAGCAGTTTAACAGGACAGGTTTTACTCAACTTGTCATGGTTGACCAAAGAAATTAAGTGCACATGCTCAGCATCATATTCAGGTTGTCTTTGGTTGTCTTTGGGAAATAGATGTATAAGTGCTGCCAGCATTGCTGCAGAGGTTGAAGGGGTGGGGGGTCATCCTGTCAGTGCTCGGACCATACGCCGCACACTGCATAAAATTGGTCTGCTTGGCTGTCGTCCCAGAAGGAAGCCTCTTCTAAAGATGATACACAAGAAAGCCCACAAACAGTTTGCTGAAGACAAGCACACTAAGCATATGGATTACTGGAACCATGTCCTGTGGTCTGATGTCTCCAGACACTAAACCCTATTGAGAATCTGTGGGGCATCCTCAAACGGAAGGTGGAGGAGCGCAAGGTCTCTAACATCCACCAGCTTCATGATGTCATCATGGAGGAGTGGAAGAGGACTCCAGTGGCAACTTGTGAAGCTCTGGTGAACTCTATGCCCAAGAGGGTTAAGGCAGTGCTGGAAAGTAATGGTAGCCACACAAAATATTGACACTCTGGGCCCAATTTTGACATTTTCACTTAGGGGTGTACTCACTTTTTGTTGCCAGGGGTTTCGACATTAAAATGATATTAAAATGTATATATGTGTGTGTGTAATATATATATCTATCTATCTATCTATCTATCTATATATATATATATATATATATATATATATATATATATATATATATATATATATATATATATATATATATATTTATATTTATAATTTTTAAATAACAAACCTATCATGTTTGCCTCCACTATGCAGTTAATTTTGCACAGAGTGGCTCAGATCCTCGACTTCTGGGGTCCCTCGACGGCTCTTGCGGCTCCTCCTCCTATCAGATGACCCCCCAGGAGAAGCACTTTCCCAGGGGGTTACCTTGCAGGCGCGCTGCTGAGTCCATCATTCATCTTCCATAGACTCCGAATGTAGGCCTCGGCCCCGGCGTCATTGGATTTGATTGACAGCAGCGGGAGCCAGTGGCTGCGCTGCTATCTATCTAATCAAGAGCCGAGAACCCCGGGCAGAGGGACCGTGCGTCTCCGCCGTGGGAAAATCCAGGGCTCAGGTAAGTTAAACGGGGGGGCTGTGATGCCGGTCACTGCCAGTTGTTTTTTCACCTTAATGCATAGGATGCATTGAGATGAAAAAACACAAGGGTTTACAACCCCTTTTAATGGCTGTGTGTGTTGAGTTATTTTGAGGGGACAGCAAATTTACACTGTTATACAAGCTGTACACTCACTACTTTTACATTGTAGCAAAGTGTAATTTCTTCAGTGTTGTCACATGAAATGATATAATAAAATATTTACAAAAATGTGAGGGGTGTACTCACTTTTGAGACATACTGTGTGTCTGTAGTGTTTACTTTCCTCTCTCCAAAACTCTAAGCCCGAGTTCACACTGTGTTGTGATGTCAGACATCGCTTGTGATTCGCACCCTCACTGCAGTGCCGATCACATGCGATGTCTATGCAGTGCTAGTTCAGCCATACAGTTGTATGGCTGAACTTGCATTGTATTTGCATAAAATAAGGTGCAGGGACTTTTTTTTTCCCAGCACTGGTATCCGATCGCATTGGTGTTCTCACCCATGCGATCTGATTCCTGTCCAAATCCACAGTTCGCACTGCGACCTGTGAACCTATCTGGGGGTGTCGTTAACATTGTTTTGACATCCGCAGCGGTTCGCAGAGGGCAGTGTGAATTGCCTGCGAGAGAGATACGATGCAGGAACTGGCACTGAAATCGTGCTGGTTCCCGCATTGCTACAGTGTGATCCTAAGGTAAGGGGGTTATTTACTTAAGGCAAATCCACTTTGTACTACAAGTGCATTTGGAAGTGCAGTTGCTGTAGATCTGAGGGGAACATGCAAGGAAAATAAAAAACAGCATTTTAGCTTGCACATGATTGGATGATAAAATCAAGCAGAGCTTCCCTTCATTTCAGATCTTCCCCCTCAGATCTACAGTGACTGCACTTCCAAGTGCTCTTTTAGTGCATTTGTAATGCAAAGTGGATTTGCCTTTAGTAAATCAACCCCTAAGTGTCATTTCTCTCTGGTGCTTGGCTCTTCTGTTATCAGCATGAGTTATTTCTGACAAGTTCTCCAACACCAGATAACATGAGCTAAAAATTTGTGTCAGGGAGGGTGCTTAGAGAGAGATGAGCACTGAGCCTTTCTATTCTGAATACAGCTCTGCGTGTTCCTTTTGTTCCTCTGCCTATGTGAAGGGGGGGTCCATGTCCCTGTCCCTTTCCTCCAATCAGCTCTCCTGTGTAAGTGCAGTCTCTTGACCCTTCCCTATGTACTGCTGGCAGATGAAAGATTTTTTTTTAACATATTCTGCACTTTAGAAAGGGTGTAGAAAGGGGAAGACTGCAGATATACAAGTAAAACTTATGTAGGATGATTTAATCTGAGTATCATCTGACGCTATTCACTTCGCTGGGTGTATGTGAGGGTTTACAACGACTTTAAGTTGTTGCACTTGCATAGAATAAGAAGAGATCAGCATATGGTGTTTCAAACCATCAAGATGGCCACTATCCGTTCCGGTATGTGATGTGACACGTGGCTCCACCAATGTGTTTCATCATCGGGGACTCGCCACCCACCACAGCTTGATCTTTTATGAGGTCTATGAATTAACTTTAAGCTCTTTTTGATGTTTGCACACTTTTAACCCACCTTGGTGCAGTTTAATTGTACTATTAATGCTGTACTTTTGCCTCTTAGACCACTTTTCAATGTATTTTGTTTTTATGTTGGTTTAACTAATTATGTAATAAGTGCCTCAGAATATGGAGGTGACCATTATCGCCTCTTCTTCTAAGGTAGACCTCCGTTGTCTGATCCTCACTCAACAGTTGAATTGGTGGCAGGATTGGACCGTTTATACCAACTCTGAATGCAGTATAGAATTGCAATTTGGCTGGAAGCAATAAATAAATATGTTCATTTTTTTCTGTTTGCCAGTGAGAAGAAAAAAGAAAAGGAACGTGAAGAACTCTGGAAAAAGCTAGAGGACCTTGAACTGAAGAGAGGTCTTAGGAGCGATGGTATTATCCCAACTTAACAAAGGAAGATCCTGCATCTTTATCCTGTGGAGTCACATGTATGTAGTAGAAGATGGAGCAGCAGTTTTCTGTATCGTGCAACTTTACAGTAGATAACATTCGTTTCATTATTACAACAGCACTGTATATAACTGTCTAAGTAAAGAAAGAAAAAAAAATATATGGACTTTAATCCAAAGTTTGGACACTAGATGAACTTCTCAGAACTTTGCAAACATAATCATTGTTTCTTTTACATCCTCTCGGATCTCTCGATGAAATTTTACAGTGTCAAAATTCCCATTGTCAGGCACTTGATATTTATCTGTGGCAGACAGAGCGTTGCAGTGTTTCAGATTCAGGCACCCTGATTAAATTTAGCTTCTCTTTCTGCTAAACTGTTTAAATCTATTTATATAGTTAAAGACAAAAAAGAAAAAAAATGATATATATATAAATATATACATATGAATTCTAAGTTTGCGGAACATCCTCCTTCTCTGGATAACTTTTTCCCTTCCCTCTTTTGTAATTCTTTTTTTTTTTTTTTTTTCCCTCCTTTGCACATTTTCAAGAGCTGAATGTCCTTAACAGAACTGTTCCTTGTAACGGTTTTGTGTACTGGCGCGCGTGTGTGTGTGTGTGTGTGTGTTATATATACATATATATTTTTTTGCAAAAATACCAGTTTAGATCTGGTGCTTAATTTCGGTTTGGAAACTAGGTATGGGCTCGTGTTTTTCACACTTCTTGTCAATGTGCCTGGAGCTGTTTGAATGTTGCTTGTGTTTAGTACTCAGGTGAAATGTGCGGGGAAAAAAAAAGTTCTGTGTGACGAACAGGCCTGTACTGGCCATCTGGCAAATACCGGGAGGACTGCTGTGCCTGCAAGTATTTATAGGAACTCCTGTGGACTGTATACAGTCAGTGATTTCAGAAAAGTTACCTTCAAATAAATATCTTTCATTTGATATCTGGTCATACTGCTCCAGATTTATATTATCTTCATTGGACTAAGATATGTTTATCTACCACTGCTATAAGGTAAGAGGCTGTAAATGTGACAGATCTTTTTTCGTATGGAGTCCACTGAAGGTGGAAATAGGTCCTTTTTCTCATGGACAGCCAATGAAGAGCTAGATGCACCTGAATATGCAGGATTGGAAGTAGGCATGGCGCATGATCTCATTTCAACAACATCCACGCCTGCCACAAAAGATCAGTAATTTCTAGGACTATTGCTTTTACATAACTGCGTCAGAAGGTTCTATAAACAGGAACACTCAGGTGGCTTGGTGACTCAGTGACAAGAAGCTGTCAAGCACGAGACCCAAGAGACTACAGTAGAAGGACAGGGTGTTCATAGAGCAATGTTTGTTGAAAGTTAAGCTTGTATTCTCTGTATATCCAAAATACGCTGTCAACCATGTAAAATGAAACCAGTATTAATTCTACCTGCTACACCATTGCAGAAAACCACAGGGCTGTTTTAGATACCTATATTTTTAGCCATTAATATCCTACAAATTTTATTGGACCATTTTTTTTTTTTTTTTTTAAATAAAAGAAAAACACTAAAACGTACGCAACAGGACAAGATTGTCGAAGTGGTTCTGATTTGTGTCCAGAAGCAAAACGTTAAGAAAGCCTTTTCAAGAAGTTTGGAAGTCATTGCCTTATTTTATAGTGAGTCTGTATTTATAAAGTGTTCCAGCAAAAGAGGATGTGACCTCAGAAGGGGAGGTTTGGGATCATTTTGCTGTGTTTTTGTGGACTCTCGATCTTACAGTGCCAGCCCCACTGGGAAAAGGGTTTTTTTTCAGCAACATGTGTTTGCGTTTTCAACCGGATGCTTGTTCTCAACTACTGTATTTACCATCGAAAAGTGGTTCTACAAATGCTACTGAGAAAAAAAAAAAAATTCTGGAAATTCCTATTGTCCCGAGTATTAATAAAGTTTAAAATGCTTTTATATCAAAGGTGCATTGTGACCAAGTTGTTTCAAACTGAGGGCTGACTGACTATGTGCATTGCACTAGATGATGTATATAAGTTGACCACTAACAGTCAATTTAGTTTTTATACGGTCTATAGGAACTATGATATGATGGACAATGAAAAAAAAATTTTTCCTCCAAAGAACTGGTGTATGTCCAATTGTTTTATTTTTTTTTTCTCTTTTCAATAGAGTGGGGAAAGATTGGTACCCTTGTTGGGATTTACTGCAGTTTGGAGCTTCGTTCTAGAGGCTTTCACTCTAGCTGTCCCGATAAATTTCACTATACAAGTGAGGGAAAAATTCCAATATCAGACAAAATGTTGTCTTCTGTACAGTAAGTGGGGGGGGGGGGGGTATATCTCAATAAAGCTTCTAATCCTTCACCACTCTTTTGAAAGCTTAAAAAAAATGGAAATACACTTTAAGGCCTGTGGTTCAAACTATATATAGTTTGGTTTCCAGGCACTCTTGTACATATTTTGTAGCACATTTTTTTTCCCCCTTTTTCATTCTTTGGTGTTTTTTTTTTTTTTTTTTTTCAAAAAAGTTGTTTCCTCATTTCCATGCTGAAAACCACATAATACTTGTATACTATGCATATTGCTTTAGCAAAGTCATACTGCAGATTACACAATTTTTTTTTTTAAAGAAGCACACAGCAATACAGTTGCGTAAACTACCTCCACTGACGTCTATTCATTTTATAACCGCAATTCCGAAAAAGTTGGGACGCTGTGTAAAAAGTACATAAAAACAGAATGCAATGATGTGCAAATCTCATAAACCCATATTTTATTCACAATAGAAAAGATATAATGGTTTATATTCTCAGTTTAAACATTTTATAAGAAACAAATCAATAAGGTAGTTTTGAAATCGAGGGCAGCAACGTGTCTCAAAAAAGTTGGGGCACAGCAACAAAAAGCTGGCAAAGTGGTTCTAACAAGGAAAAGCTGGAGGAACCTTTTGCAACTACTTCTGTTTTTTGGTAAATGGTCAGCAATATGGGTATAAAAAAAAAAAAAAAAAGAAAAAATCTTAAAGAGTCAGTGTATCAGAAGTATAGATGGGCAGAGGTTCACCAATCTGTGAAAAGCTGCATATTAAATTGTCGAACAATTTCATAATAATGTTCTTCAATGTAAAATTGCAGAGACTTAAAATTTTTCATCTACAATACATAATATCAAGAATCTGGAGAAATCGCTGTTTGCAAGGGCAAGGCTAAAATGCAATATTGGATGCCTATGATCTTTGGGTTTTCGGACAGCACTGTGTTCAAAACGGGCATGATTCTGTGATAGACATCACTGCATGGGCTGAGGAATACTTCCAAAAATCACGGTCTGTAAAAACAGTTTGCTGTACCATCCAAAAATGCAAATTAAGGCTCTATGGTGCAAAGAAGTCATATCTGATCATGATCCAGAAACACCGCTGACTTCTCAGGTCCAAAGCTCATTTAAAATAGACTGTTGTAAAGTGGAAAACTGTTCTGTGGTCAGACTAATCAAAATTTGACATTCATTTTGGCAATTCTTGGTGCCGCATCCATTGGACTAAAGAGGAGATGGAACTTCTGGCTCTTTATCAGAGCTCAGTTCATAAGCTTACATCTCTGATGGGTTGGGGCATTAGTGTTTATGGAATAAGCAGCTTGGACATCTGGAAAGGCGCAATCAATGGGGAAAGATATATCCAGATTTTAGAGCAGCATATGCTCCCATACAGACAATGTCTTTTTCCGGGAAGGCCTTGCATATTTCATCAGGACAATGCTAAACCGCACACTGCATCTATGACAACATGACTTTGTAGTAATAGCGTCCGGGTGCTTAACTTGTCTGCCTGTAGTTCAGACCTTTCACCAATGGACAATATTTGGCACATCTTGAAATAAAAAATACAACAAAGAAGACCCAGGACTGTTGAGCAGTTAGAATCCTATATCAGGCAAGAATAGGACAACATTCCTCTCCCAAAATTCCAGCAACTGGTCTCCTCAGTTCCCAGAAGTTTACATGGTGTTGCTAAAGAAGAGGGGATGCTACACTGTGGTAAATGGCTCTGTCCCAACTTTTATGACACGTGTTGCTGTCATTGATTTCAAAATTGCCTTATTTATCCTGTAAATTGTACGTTTTATAAGTTTAAACTTTAGATATGTTTACTATTGTGAATGAAATATGAGTTTTTGAGATTTGCAAATCATTGCACTCTGTTTTATGTAGATTTTATACAGCGGCCCAACTTTTTCATGTTTGGGATTGTACCTGTGTATTGCAGTGGAGACATGCTGCAGACAAACTTTTTTTATTTCTTACATAGAAAGTACCCTTGTTAGAATGACCACTTGGCTCATTATCCTCCACAGATATAACCTAAAACCAGCAATGCTCATAATGATGGTTTTAGTTTTGGCGCTGCTATAGATTCCTTTTTGGTTCTGTGGTTTCACATTGCTGAACAGACAGTCTTTACAGCTGCTTTCAGGTAAGAGCTGCCACCTCATACAGCCAAAATAACTGTTGAAATGAATCAACTGCAGGCTGTTAATAATGAACAGCCCCTTCCAGATGTAATTAGGGCTGTGTCACTTTTCAGGGTAAAGCCTTTCAGATACATTTTCTAGGTTTAGGCCATAGGGACCCAACTACACAGGGCATATCTGAGTCAAGTGTTAAAGTGGTAGTAAACACCGCTTGGTGACTTGTACCTAAAGATAAGCTTATTATAAAGCTTACCAGTAGGTACAAGGAATATCTGCTAAAATATGCACCGTTTAGGAAATATTCACTATTTCTGCAGCCGGTGACATCAATACATGCGCACTGTGCTCCTAAGGGATGGCATACTGAGTATGCCGTTCCTTCAGAGTGCTGTGCTACGATCGTGTGGGCATGCGCGGGAGTGGTATCCTTGCGTCATGGAAATTCAAACGGCCGGAGAACTCAAATCCCAAAAGCAAACCAGTTGAAGATGGAAGCCCTGTCAGCGGCTTTGTTTTAAGGTAAATTTCTCATAATGTGCTAGTGTACAATGCACATTATGCCCTTAACTTGCAGGGTGAAGTTTTTGTTTTCCTCCCAGACTTTACTACAGCTTTAACTTGACATCTGATCCCCGCTACTCTAAACATAACAAATAATAGTACCTGTAACTTACTTTATTGGCCTAGGATCAAACAAGACCACAGTTGCTAACAACTGTTGTTGGTCCCTATCACCTTAGAAGTCTTACAGGTTCTGTTTGCTGTTCTCTGCTATTTCTTGGCAGTTATTTGTGTGCAGGCAAATGTTTTGGGGACTGACTACACTACACAAACTTTTTTTTTTTTCAATCCCTTAGGGTTCAAAACTGCAGTGTGTTGCAGCGCTATTCATTTTAAATGGCACCCCAACACAGAACAAAGCTGTGCTACAGCGCAGAATGAATAAGTGCACTATGAAAAAAGAACAGGAGCTATTTCTAGTGTTAAATGAATGGGCTGCATAAACCCAGCAGATAAGGCATGTTGCAGTGTATGTGTTATTGCAATGCAAGAGCTTGTACACGGGCCAATATGGAAAAGTCAAATGAGTGTTTCTAGATAGTACTTGTAGTGTGTCCTGCTGACTAGTGTCAAATATCCTGGGGAATCGCTCAAGAGTGCATAAGAACATCATGCTGAATTTCTGGGAATGGATCTGTTGCACTTGCTTTCATGACAAGGGGAACAAAGCCCATTTATTTTTTCAGGCACAACCTTTCTTGAGAGAGACCACAGAGGCGGTCATTGCTACTTCTCATTCAGCAACTGCTAGTTTCCTGGCTGTCATGTTTACTCTATTACAGGGGTCACCAAATTTTCTAAACAAAGGGCCAGTTTATTATCTTTCAGACATTAGAGGGGCTGGACTGTAACCAGTAGGAGTAGAAAATGGCCTGACGTCGGTAATATTGCCCCATCATTGGTGTCACTGCAAGAAACGGTACTTGCTCCATCATTGATGTCAGTGAAAGGAATAGTGCCCCATCGTTGGTCTCAGTGAGAGGAATAGTGCCCCACTCTTGATATTAGTGACCGGAATTATGCCCCATTATTAATGTCAGCGGGAGGAATAGTGCCCCAAGGGCTGAATAAAGGCAAGCAAAGAGACACCTCTGGGCCACAGTTTGAAGACCACTGCTTTTATCCTTTACATGAAACGAATGCAATCGTGAATGTCTGACTTTATGGATATGCATATTTTTTTTCAGGTCAGTGACTCAATCCCTATTGAACACTGTTGATCAATACTACAGGCTAGACAACTAGCATTTCCAGAGGGAGACTGGCATAGGCAGCCCCTTGTGCCTCTCTCAAGGAAGGTTTGCTTTGGGCTTGTATACACAGAATTTCCTAATTTCAAGTCAATGGGACACAAAAGCTACTTGCTGCAAGTTAGGAGGAAGTCCATTTCATGTCAGAAGCATCTGCTAAGGATCCCACAAGGGACTCAGGCTGATCCTATAGGCAAGCTGGATGCACCTTAATCATGCTGCATTCGCTCTTCTACACAATTTCAAACATAGCTCAGCATTACCTGAAAAAAGTACAGCATTTCTAGGCCAAGAGAGCTTGTCATGAGCAAAATACAGAAGCTAGCACTGCAGCTCTTCTGAAAAGCTAGTTGTCTAGCATTGGCAGCCCTTCTGGTGATGCTAGACTTCAATACATTTTTATTTTCTGACTTAAATAAATTTGCAGGCGAGGACTCTTACTGCTTCTTGTTTCAGGTCAGTGATTTAAGTTCAGCTTGAGGATTGACCTGAGATGCAGGTAGCGTTTTCAGGAGGCCAGCACTTCGGTGCTTCTTTCACCTTTTGTTCTCTCATCCTTACATGAGCAGTGCATTTGTTTCAGTAGAAAGATATGCCGTGTAGGCTAGTCTTAGACAACCCAGTGGATAAAGTTAACTTTTCCCGTGCTAGTATTTGAAAATACTGGTCGCATGACAGGCATGAAGCTTGCCTAACAAGAAGTCTACAATGGCAAACTCCATGATGCTTTCAGGAAAGTTTTTGTTTTTTTCACATGTCTGGTAAATTGCTGTGCGTAACTGCAGCCACATTAACATGCATTATGTTGTTTTTGCACATATCACCATAAATGCAATAAAATAAAAAAAAATCAGACATCTTTAAACACAGCCCACCATCATGCACAAAACAATGTTCAAAATGAATAGCATCATTACTGAAAGAAAATAGATGGGGTTTGAGCCTAAAAACACAGGTGAATCTAAGTCCTTATTTGTGTATTTATATTTTAGTTTAAGGTTATTTCAGGACTTATAATTTCGGGATGGTTTGATGTATCACTTTACTCAGATATAGTTAACTAAAAAAAAAATGAGGGAAAAATCAAGTACTGATTTAACTCGCAATTCACAATTTCAAATTAATCCTCTGTTGAATTTTTTTTACTGTTTATGATTTTTTTTAAAAATCATAATTGTATATAAAGTCTTAGTTCTCTCAAAAGCACACAATTCATCTGAAAGGGCATCAAAACTACTTTTTCAATATATAAAAAAAAAGATGTATTTGTATATTGAAGTAGTTTTGATGCTCCTCTGGATAGAGTATCTCTTCAATGAAACTAAGGCTTTAATTAAATATATTTATTTACCATACACACATACTGGATGTAATTGGTAACCCTTAATATCCAGACCAGCCTTTCTCAACCTGTTTACTCCGAGGAACCCTTGCTCAAATGATTCCCTTGGGGGTCATTGAGAAAATGTCCCTTAGGTTGCCAGTCAGTGGGAAGAATCCCTTATAATGGTGATCAATGGGAAAAATACCTCCCTTACAGTGGCGCTCAGAATGCCACCTTTACAGACTGCTAAAAAGAGCATTGGTGACATGCTGCTGGCTTGGCCAAGTGGTGTTGGACCTGGAACTTTGCAGGTGTCATCAGAGATTGGAAGCCGGTAACTCACAGCTCAAGGAACCCCTAGCAACCTCTGGAGGAACCCAAGGGTTCCATGGAGCCCTGATTGACAATGCTTGATCCAGACAAATGTGTATCATTTTCAAGTATATATTTTTCTCTATTTTAAAGTTACCCAGATTTCTTTCACCTCTGGAAGGGCATTTAAATAGATAAAATCTAAGTTAGACAATGTACTTTTTGAAAGAAAATGGGACTCAAAACTTTGGTAAATTTATATTTAAATGAAATTAGGTCTGCTCTACCTAAAAGTGACATTTTAGTTACGGGTGAAGCCCAGAGGTCAACCCTTAGCGTCTGCTATGTCTGTGATAGCTTCAACAGTTACTATCTATAGTTCTAAACCCTTAATAACTCCTTGCCATGGTTCCATGCCATTCAGTTCTCAGGAAGGATGTACTTGATCTGGAAAGAGTCCAGAGAAAGGCAAAAAAAGCTAATGAGGGCTGGAGGATCTCCATTACGAGGAAAGACTACAAGCATTCAGCTTAAGCTGGGATACACACTATACAATTTTCTTTAGATTTACCAAAACCATATAATATGCGGTCAAACCTTAAGCATTTCAATTTGTATGCAATCAGGCAGGCCCTTGCACTACACGGTTGTATGGTGTTTATGGGGTCTTATTCTCCCTGGAGAGGTAATGTGATAGCGATATACAAATATTTTAATGGCAATTCCAGCATTGGGAGTAAACTATTCAGTCTCAGGCCACTCAATGAAGTTAGACAAGAAAAGGTTTGTCCTTAAACTGCGTAAGAGTTTTTTTTTGTTTGTTTTTTTTCTTCTGTTAGAGTGGTAACTCCTTTCCACAATCAGTGGTTGCAGCAGGAAATTTAGCCAATTTAAAAAAACTCCTTAGATGGACCTTTTATTGAACACATTATTCAGGGATATGGAAAATGGTAGGGACATAATGCGTACACACTCACACCCACACAGGTTGGGCTCAATGGACTGATGTCTTTCTACAACCTTTAGAACTATGTAACCTTGTTCAGTCCAGCTGGAAGGTTTAGGTGTTTCTGCTTACATTTCTACGTTACAGCAACTTCTGTTACATTATCTGTATTCTGAACCAAATCCACCAGGGAGCTTAGAATCCCTTTGTAGAAGCCACAGCAAGTGTGCAGATCCATGAAATTAAGTGCAGAGATTGTGCTGATAGAATCTCTAAGAGACAAAAAGAACTGCTAAGGGGTTTAGCTCTCCACCGTCTACCAAAAAAAATGTACCGATACTGGATGGTCTGACCCATTAAATGAAGAACTTGGACTTCTCTGTATTGGACTAGTGTAGATTAGGAAATTTTCTGACTTGACGGAGTAAATACAAAGCGATGGCTCTGAGCCCCGTTTTGGCTTTCAAAGCATTATTTTGGAACCAGTATGTTTGAAGGGTCTTTTCAGTTATGGTTTTATTTATATATTTTAATCTATGGTTTAAACTTAATCTAATTTTCTCCATGTCATAAATAAAAGAAAAAACTGTGTGTTTCTCAAATTCTTACAAGCAATGGTTTAAAATGATCAGAACGCAAATTGTATAAAATGAAAAGTCTATAAAAAGCTATTGTGAACCATGTTATTATGTACATAATGCTGTTAATCTAAAGAATTGACTGTAAACTGAAAATGTAAACATACACCTAATGTTAGTATAAATATGTCTTTGAAAGAAAAAAAAGTAGATTTCCTATTTGCTGCTATATTTGCTTTGCTGAAAAGTTCTTTTGGAGTAGTGTGTTACTTATATCAAATGTCAGAACAAGCATGTATACAGAGGAGAGTTCAGTGCAACCTTAAAGGGTAGGTCCTCTCCACAACTGATACTGATGACAGGGAAATCCCAATGCTGCAAGGTCTTGGCACCCATGTTGCCAAATTCACCCACATGTTACGACCCTTACCAGGTGGTTTTGCTACATATTTATCTGTTACATTACAGGGAAAACGGCAAGGAAATTGTGACTCCTACTTCGGTTCCAATTACTTGGCACGTTCATGAGTCACCAAGACCTCCAAAAAAAGGTAGTAGACAAGACTTAACTGACTTCATACTAATCTGTTTTGGGTGGACCTACCCATTAAGAAGGCTCTGATGTGCCATGTTTGAGGTCTTTTCTAAATGAGACTTATGATATGTGGGACACAGAGTATTTGAAGCCCACATTCTCAGTTTTCATATTTTCTACCTGTAACATATGTTGTGCTGTCTTAATTTTCTGAATTATATTTTACTTTTTTCTCCCTGTTTTCATGATTCTTGAGTGTACTTTGCGCTTGCTTTTTTTTTTTTTTTTTTATACACCCTTAAATGTATGGAAAAGAAAGGCAGTTGACATTACTTGCACATTACTGTTGTTCTGTACTGTATATCCGTTAGTTATCTCAGTTCTAGAGGAGGATACAGAAGTCCAGCCTGCATAGTGCCAGTGTGAGAAAATTGTAGATCTAGTATAGTAAAAGCAAGTGAAATATGGAAAATCTAAAATAATATGGATATGATTATTATTTCCTGGGTTTGGGGGGGAGGGGGGGGGACTTTTGAGTATTTGAAAGGGCTATCCATGTTACCAGTAGCACCCAGTTGAATTTCAGCTGATTTGATTGCTGGAGTGCTATAACCCGGCTGGTAACATGCATGTAAACCCTGACAATTTCTCTTATTTGTCTCCTTTTGGTCTGCTGAAAGCGGTTTGTTTCATCTATTTGATAATGATAAGGGTAAAAATACCTGTTCATTCTGTTGAAATCTGGTGCTTTCCTGCGTCCTGTGCAGTGTCATCCTTAAAGTGATTGTAAACTATCACATTGTAAAACAACTCATTGAGTTTAAAATCGAAATGAAAAGCAAAATATTTGTGTATAGATATATAAAAAAAAAAAAGATTATAAATACCTTTTTTTTTTTTCTCCCCCCCCCCCCCTTTTTTTTTTTTAAGTGATCACATTTCCTCTGTTCTCAGCTGCATAAAAGCTGGGGGGGGGGGGAAGAAGCAGCACACTGAGCTTCCCAGTGAATGGCTGTGCAGCAGGGGCGTGTCAGGACAATGATCATTGGAGGAGAGCAGGCTGAGTTCCCAACATAGCTAGAGAACTGACCACAGTGCATTCTCCTGCTTAGTGAGGTCAGTTTTTAATAGGTAAGCAGAAGGACTGGCAGGAACACCAGGGATTTCACACAAAGGAAGCAATACAAAGAGAAGACGATACTTTCTCATACAAGTACATGGTACAGCAGGCACATATTAGTAATATGAAGTTTTGGGGTAACAAATTCTTTAAACTTAAACCTACCTCAACAGTTTCTTACTTTGCACTCCCGCCCCACCATAATATACAATTTTTTTTATTTTTTTTTACCATTTTGTGCTTCAAGGCAGCGCCTCTAAACCTTGACCTTTCTGCTTCCTGGGACTGCTATGTCACAGCTGTTGCAGCAGCCAGTGTGTTACTAAGTTGCGTGTTTGTGGTGGATTTCTGCGCGCATATGCTGCAGGCCTACTCAGCAGTAGCTGGTGGCATTTATGTACAGGAATGCGCCACCAGTCTCTGGCAGTCCTTAAATGACTGGGAGAGACCAGCATGGGGCAGGAGGAGGTAATTTAAGAGCAGCTAATGCTGGCCATACACTATACAGAAAATCGGCCGAACCCCTTTTCGAAAAACGAACGTTCGACCGTGACCGCAAACGATCTTGCCATCATATAATGACCGATAATCTGTTCAGTGGACATGAATAAATAATTTTGTGTTCGTTTTTTTACATATACCTAGTGCAGAAAGTTCGGACGGGAAACACATTAACCTTGCAATTTATCGTACGTTCGGCAGAAATTTTCCAAACATGCCGTTCGTTTTTTTTCCACAAAAACGTCACAAACGATTATCGATTTGTACCCACTAACTTGCCGAAAAACGAACGAAGTGTCCATTCGAACGATTTTTCGGCCGGTTTTTCGTATAGTGTATGGCCAGCATTAGTTCTTTAACCACTTGCCCTCCAGAAGATTTTACCCCCATCATGACCAGGACATTTTTTTTGCTATTCAGCACTGCGCTACTTTAACTAACTGCGCTGTCATGCAGAACTGTACCCAAATAAAATTTACATTTCTTTTTTCACACAAATATAGTATTTGATAACGACTGGATTTTTATTTTTTTGCAATATAAAAGAAAAAAAAACAACTTTGAAAAAAAATAAAGCAATATTTTTTACTTTCTGCTATAAAACCTTTCCAATTAAAAAAAAAAAAAAAAAAATTAATTATAAATTTTGGCAAAAATATATCCTGCTACATGTCTTTGGTAAAAAGAAAACAAAATAGCGCTTACAAACTATTGGCTATATATTAGAATTTTTTTACATGTTCTTTTTTTAATAATACTAATAGCGGTAATGAGCATATGATAATAATATACGCTGTCACTGTACTAATGACACTGGGTAGGAAAGGGTTAACAGGTGCGATCAAAGGGTTAAATGTGTGCCTAGCTATGTGTGATATGTGCTGCTTTTAGTAAGGATCTTGTTTGTTTGTTTTTTTTTTTGTTTTTTTTTTCCGTGCTTAGGAATAAAAAAAAAAACAGTAAGATCTCCTGAGTCCCTTGAATCACTGAGCCAATCATCACGTGCCAGCGGCCAATCGTTTGCCGACACCCACTGATTGGTTTGTGCTGTAATGGATCACAGCACAGCTGGGCCAGCAGGTGTGCAGATCACATACAAGGAGCCCACTTTGCTGCCGTACATCCTCCTGATGTGGTTAAAGCAGAACTATAGGCAAAACTTTTTCATTTTAGATTAGAGTAAGGTAGGGTTAAACCCCTGTAAGATTTTATTTTTTTTTGCGTCTCTGTTCCATTGCAGAAATTTCCCTTCTCTTCCTTTCCCATAGCCAAACAGGAAGTGAGAGGTAATCCCTGCAAATTAAGGAAATTCCTTGGGGACCTCCAGGTCACCAGAACTAGTGTCCCCATTGGAAGATTTCCCCTCTATTACTTTTCTGGGGACAACCTAACTGTGGGTTTTTCTTTCAATGATAATGGTAAACCGGACCAATAGAGAGGGTAAAGCCTCGTACACACGATCGGATTTTTGGCAGGGGATTGTGTGATGGAAGACTAAAATCCGACCGTTCGTACAATTGTTGTCCAACTGTCGGCCAACAAATGTTGATTGGCAGGCTAGTAAATTTTTGGCGGACAAAGGTCTGTTGTCAGATTTTCGTATTTTGTGTACGCAAGTCCGTCACACAAAAGTCCAAAGTACAAACACACATGCTTAGAATCAATGCTCACCAAACACGACATTAGCAGAAGGTTCCCAAAAGGTGTGAATGTCCACGTAGTACATCACTACGTTTGTGTTTGTTGGCCTACAATTGTGTGCCATTAGTGTGCAAGAAAAAATCCAGGCACATGCCCTTCGGACAAAAAGTCTGACGCTTTGTCTGCTGAAAATCCGATCGTGTGTATGAGGGTTTACTCTCCTTAATTAGGGCACAGACAGCAATAAAAACCTCACAGGGGTTCTAATCCCTCTCCACTATATCCACAACTAAAAAAAAAAAATTGTCTTTGGTTATACTTTAATGTAATCAGCCCGGGTTACCTCTGTGAACTGCAAAATCCTTCCCCTTCTTGTACTCCTCTGTAGATGAGGAGAGGGGGAGGCGGCGGCCATACACACTTCTTGTCCTACTGTGAAAACACTGCACCTCCATAGATACACAGTACACTTATTGAACATTGTTACTCTAGAATAGGGAGTGTCAGAAGACCTGTCTGAATTTGTGAGTTTTGCCACTGGAAAGAAGCAATACTTTCTGTTGTATGCTGCAGAATTGCCTTGTCCTAAATAGTGATAGCTAACTACCCCTTGAATGATTATGTACAGTGGGTATAGAGAAGAATCACCCCCTTTAAAATAATCACATTTTCTTGCTTTGCAGCTTAAAATGAAGACCATTTTTTTGTTTTATCCAGCTGTATTTACTAGTGTAAAAAATGCAATCCGTGCAAAAAAAATTATAAACTATTGTTTGTCAGCTGAACACTAAAAGTTATTCACAACACCTTAAAAATATTCAAAACATATAAATAAGTGCAGCGTAAAAAAACAAATTAAAATTGCAAAAAATACAATGAGAAAAAAGTCCAAATATCCAGTATGATGAACCACAAAGCCCAGACAGCAGCAACAAAGCTCCTCCACGTGTGGAAACAGATCCAGAAACACATGAGAATGTGTGACAATCCCTTCACCTCCAAGATGCTTGCTCACTCACCTTATGATAAGGACCCCTGAGCTAACAGGAAGTCAATAGCGTGTGTCCCCTTATGCCCCGTACACACGGTCGGATTTTCCGACGGAAAATGTGTGATAGGACCTTGTTGTCGGAAATTCCGACCGTGTGTAGGCTCCATCACACATTTTCCATCGGATTTTCCGACACAAAGTTTGAGAGCAGGATATAAAATTTTCCGACAACAAAATCCGTTTCCGATAATTCCGATTGTGTGTACACAAATCCGACGGACAAAGTGCCACGCATGCTCAGAATAAATAAAGAGATGAAAGCTATTGGCCACTGCCCCGTTTATAGTCCCGACGTACGTGTTTTACGTCACCGCGTTCAGAACGATCGGATTTTCTGACAACTTTGTGTGACCGTGTGTATGCAAGACAAGTTTGAGCCAACATCCGTCGGAAAAAATCCTAGGATTTTGTTGTCGGAATGTCCGAACAAAGTCCAACCGTGTGTACGGGGCATTAGGGGTAAAGTATGGCAAGGTAGCAGGTAACGATCTCCAAATAGTCCCCCAGACACATGTGGATAAAGAAAGGACGTAAGTGCTTTCTGTTTAAAGCGACGAATGGCTTTATTGCATAAAAAGTTCCTACTCACGTGTAAAACTATCAAAGTACGCTCAAAAACATAAGGAAGGAGTACTGTGTGATCTCCGTCTCACAGAATGGCAGCGGGTGATGTCATCCGAACGTAGCTCCTTCACCCATACGGGTTACGTCCAATGAGACTTCGTGACTCCCTCGTCATTCCCTTACAACCCCTTTAGGGTGATGATCCAGGAACTAGTAAAGGTAAACCAAGATGATCTTCCTGACTGGCTAGGTATGGATATCACAAAAATGGCTGGCTAAAATTACAAATCCTTAGGAAGGTTAAACAGTAAGCAGGTTTACTGTATTTGAATTTGAAAAGCTTACTAATGCCATTCTATGATGTACAGATGACCGACCGGGTTTACAGCTTTGTTTATGAAATACAATAGTCTAAAGGCGTGTATAAAAATTAAACCTGAACAATGAACTTCTATTTGTTCCCTTTTGCTCTTTGCAGTCTCCTCTCCAGTAGTCTAATTTGCCATTCCGATTCTCCTCTTGGATTACAGAACACCCTCTCCCATGCTGTAGAGATAAAGAAAGGGGTGGCATTTTATAGCAATTAACACCTGGGCAGGGCTTGCAATCTTGGTACAACTTATGCACTGTGTGGTCAGCTAACAATAGAAAATTAGGTGGAGTGCATTTCTGCCAGGCTTAACAGGTAAAGGCTAAATGGAGCACTAGTGGAGCGAAGGACAAAGTGCTGCTTGGAAGGGCTAGGTTAAAGTTAACCTGTTTCTTTGGATTGTGTAGGCAAAGCAAAGGTTTACTTTAGGGTAAAATTTACACCAGCTAAACTAGTGTTTTTTCCCCCTCCAAAACTATAAGGCTGCATGTAGGCAGATAGATGTTCCCGGTTGGGAAGGGTATGGTTAATTATGTTCCTGGGTTTTCTTTTTGGCAGGTTTTACTGGGTCTGACCCACTGGTTCCGTGTATAATAAAAGGAACAGGGACCCGCGGCTCAGAGCTCAAGAGATTTGTTGTTTCTGCCGAAGTCTGGATCCCCAGTGTCATGTCTGAATCAGAGTTCCTGCTATTAGAGAGACTACTTGAACTTGCAATCCTCCCTGAAGAAACCTTCTATAACCACTGCCAAATAAGGACTCTCATTCTATGCAGGTACGTTGGGGCAGCCACAAGCCTGAAATTAGGAACTAGGGATGTTGGGCAAAGACTGCACTTTATGCTGGACTGTCACCTGTCTATGTCTAGCTAAGTTATTTAAAGCGGATTTCCACACAAAAATGGAACTTCCGCTTTTCTGAACCCCCCCCTCCGGTGTCACATTTGGCACCATTCAGGGGGGTGCAGATACCTGTCTAAGACGGGTATTTGCACCCACTTCCGGCATAGACTCCCATGGGAGTCTATGCCTCTTCCTGTCCCTCCGCGCTGTCTCCTGGGAAACGCACAGCTCCCAGGAGATAGCGGGGACCATCCAGATCGCGCAGCGCGACTCGCGCATGCGCAGTAGGGAACCGGGAAGTGAAGCCGCAACGCTTCACTTCCTGATTCCCTCACCTAGGATGGTGGCGGCAGCTGCCGAGAACCGAGCGGGTTCTCGGCGTCGCCTGCCGACATCGCTGGACCCAGGGACAGGTAAGTGGCCATTTATTAAAAGTCAGCAGCTGCAGTATTTGTAGCTGCTGGCTTTTAATTAATTTATTTTTTTTGGTTGATGTAGGTGGACCCCTGCTTTAAGTAAAACTTTGAAACATCCTTGCCTGGTCTAAAGTTGCTAAGAGTGTAATAATGCAAGTAACCAGCACACAACTTGGGTCATGAAACACATTGGGGTATGAAGACATCATCAGTGTCAGAGCTAATACAGAGTGAAGTACAAGCAAGTGATTACCAAGGGTAATTAAGGTTTCTCTAGCAGCCTGTCGTAAGTGTGCACATGTGACAAGGTGGAATATCTTCTAGCAGGAGGAGTTCTTGTAGACACTCTGTGAGCAGCTCAGTCTCCCATAGCAATGGGAGTAGATCAGCACCGCAAAGGCCCCCAATCTGTACACAGATGAGGAAGAGCTAAGAGAAGTGCATGCATGGAGTCAACACTAGGTGAATGGCGGGGTTCCATACCATTACTGGGAGTGAGGTAGCAGTGATACGTTGGACAGGTAATAAGGGCAAGGGCTCTGCATGTCCCTCCTAAATGCACAAGCAACTGTGGTGATGTATAATTACACTTATGCCGTGTACACACGGGCAGACTTTCCGACCGGACTGGTCTGACGGACCGAATCCAGCGGACAATCCGACCGTGTGTAGGCTGCATCGGACTTCCGACGGACCATTTCGGTCGGAAATCCGACGGACTTTAGATTTGAAACTTGCTTCAAATCTTTACGTCGTAACTCCGCCGGACTCGGTTCCTGACGGAAAGCCCGTTCGTCTGTATGCTGGTCCGACGGACCAAATATGACGCAAGGGCAGGGTACTGCATCTCGCTGCAATAGGAAAAACAAATTTTCCTATTGCAGCGAGCGTGGGGCATACCAGGAGCTTAGGTCTGGTATGGATTTTAAGGGGAACCCCCTATGCCGAAAAAGCGGTGTGGGGTCCCCCCAAAATCCATACCAGACCTCTATCCGAGCACGCAGCCCGGCCAGGAAAGGGGATGGGGATGAGCGAGCGCCCCCCCCCTCCTGAGCCGTACCAGGCCGCATGCCCTCAACATGGGGGGGAGGGTGCATTGGTGGAGGGGTGCACCCTGCAGCCCCCCCCCACCCCAAAGCACCTTGTCCCCATGTTGATGAGGACAAGGGCCTCTTCCCGACAACCCTGGCCGTTGGTTGTCGGGGTCTGCGGGCGGGGGGCTTACCGGATTTTGGGAGCCCCCTTTAGTAAGGGGGCCCCTAGATCCTGGCCCCCCACCCTATGTAAATGAGTATGGGGTACATCGTACCCCTACCTATTCACCTAGGGAAAAAGTGTCAATAAAAAAAACACACTACACAGGTTTTTCAAAGTAATTTATTAGACAGGTCCGGGGGTCTTCTTCTGACTTCGGGGGTCTCTCCGGCCTCTTCTCCCGGCGTCCGGTTCTTCTCCGCTCTCTCCGGCCTCTTCTCCCGGTGTTCGGCCTCTTCTCCCGGTGTCCGGTTCTTCTCCTGGCTCCTCCGCTATCTTCTGCTGCTCTTTTGCTAGGTGGCCCGGACTTCTACGTCGCCTTCTTCCCTCTTCTCTTCTTCCAATGTTGACACGACGCTCTCTCTGGCTGTAATGCTCTCTGAGTGCTCCGCACTGACTTATATAGGCGGTGACCCCGCCCCCTTATGCCGTCAGTCCCTGGGCATGCTGGGACTGTGACACGGCATAAGGGGGCGGGGTCACCGGGTGATTTTGACCCCGCCCCTTATGCCATCACAGTCCCAGCATGCCCAGGCACTGTGATGGCATAAGGGGGCGGGGCCACCGCCTATATAAGTTAGTGCGGAGCGCTCAGAGAGCATTACAGCCAGAGAGAGTGTCGTGTCAACATCGAAAGAAGAGAAGAGGGAAAAAGGCGACGTAGAAGTCCAGGCCACCGCTAGCAAAAGAGCGGCAGAAGATAGCGGAGGAGTCGGCAGAAGAACCGGACACCGGGAGAAGAGGTCGAACACCGAAAGAAGATGCCGGAGAGAGCAAAGAACCAGACGCTGGGAGAAGAGGCCGGAGAGACCCCCGAAGTTGGAAGAAGACCCCCGAAGCTGTCTAATAAATTACTTTAAAAACCTGTGTAGTGTGTGTTTTTTATTGACACTTTTTCCCTAGGTGAATGGGTAGGGGTACGATGTACCCCATACTCATTCACATAGGGTGGGGGCCGGGATCTGGGGGCCCCCTTATTAAAGGGGGTTCCCGGATTCCGATAAGCCCCTGCCCGCAGACCCTGACAACCAACAGCCAGGGTTGTCGGGAAGAGGCCCTTGTCCTCATCAACATGGGGACAAGGTGCTTTGGGGGGGGCCGCAGGACGCCCAAAAGCACCCACCCTCCCCCATGTTGAGGGCATGCGGCCTGGTACGGCTCAGGAGGGGGGTATTCGCTCGTCCTCACCCACTTTCCTGGCCGGGCTGCGTGCTCGGATAGGGGTCTGGTATGGCTTTTGGGGGGACCCCACGCCGTTTTTTCGGTGTAGGGGGTTCCCCTTAAAATCCATACCAGACCTAAGGGCCTGATATGCCCCGCAACGGGGCTTGCAAGGTGTCAATCTCGCCGATAAAAGCGGCGAGATTGACTTCCTTTTCTAGTCCCGTCGTATCCGAGTCACGTTCAAAATGAATGGACTTGTCCATGTGTGGGCAAGTCCGTTCATTCGGAAAGTCCGCCGTAACTCCGGCGGACCGAGTCTGCCGGAAAGTCCGGTCATGTGTAGGCAAGTCCGTCCGTTCAGAAAGTCCGTCGGACCTAGTTTCCCAGAAAGTCCGGTCGTGTGTACGCTGCATAAGAGAGTTTACTAGAGTTCAGTCATCTGTTCAAGCAAAGGTACCCATGTGTAAGTCAAGTGACCCTATCCAAGGTGCCTAGCGTAGCCCAGAAGAACCCACCCAGGGGTAGGTCTCTTAGGTGACCCTTGCTTGGCACCTAACGAGGAGGGGAACACGGAGGATGTGATTTGCACTACACGACCCTTGCCCTGCCTACATGCATCAAACACCATTTCAGCCAAAGACAGTTTATTGAAAGAGTTGTTAAAATATTTGTTTTTGGATTAATTCCCTCCTCCGATTTAATTGCCAAAATATTGTTTGCCAAAGAGGCTTCCTTCAATGCCCTATACAGAAATGTTCCCCCTTTGTCCCCATGCTCATAGTAGGGGCCCTTACTTTTAATAACCTCTATAAATGATATAGGGTCTGGGATTAAAAGTAATTGAAAGGCTTCACTTCCTGATTCCCTTACCGAGGATGGCGGCGGCAGCACCCGACAGCTGAGGGATAGATCAGCTTCGGGTGCCAACATCGCGGGCGCCCTGGACAGGTAAGTGTCCATATTTTAAAAGTCAGCAGCAGTATTTGTAGCTGCTGACTTAAAATTCTTTTAAAAAAGGCGGAACTCCGCTGTTTCTTTGCATTGTGTGGGCATAGGTTCGCTTTACGGTAAGATTTACAACAGCTAAAATAGTGTTTTTTTTCCTTCAAAACTATAAAGCTGTATAAAACACTTCAGCTAGAGAAAGTTTGATGAAAGAGTTGTTAAAGTAAAGCATTTGTTTGGATTAATTACCTGGAAAAAGTCATATACACATAAACCCCAACTTGCCTTTTTTGTTGTTGTTTTTTTTTTAGAATCATTTCAATTAGCCACTTACATTTCAGAAATCTTTGTTGGGTCTAATTCCTCTGGATCTAATGTAGAAGACAGTGTGGAAGGCTTCTATTAAAAGTTGGAATGAGTAAAGCAATCTTTTCAAGCCATTAAAAAAAAAAAAAAAAAAATCATACAAAGGGATGATTTAGAGAGAAAATCCAGTCAGCTGAGAGGATCAGTGTGCTTGATTAGCGTCAGACAGGCTCTGCTTGATGAATAAACTCTACCTTTAGAAACGTGTGATCTAGATAAACACAATACTAATCCTCCACATGCCAAAAAGAAAATGTATTTAGTGGTACGAAAAGAATTAGTACTTCACTAAAGTTCTACTTTGCTTCTTGCGAATCATGTATGAAACTAAAAGGACAAAAGGGCTAACTGCAGCTCAACAGATAATAGCTGAACTAGCTTTTGTTAGTTTATAACTGCCCTTCAGGGTGGGGGAAATAATGTATTGCATCATTTTTGCCACAGCTATATTAAATGGGATTTAAAGATTGTATTTAGACTTTTTAATGTATGTGGACAGACCTCCCAATGATTGAGTTCAGGTGTTTTACAGTGACGTATACTAATATTACTACAGCGTATAAGGACATTATAGACAATTGTGTACTTGCCTAGCAGCAAATTTGTTGAAGGCCATATTCTCTTCCAGCAGGATTGTGTCCATGTGCACAAAACCAGCTCCATAAAGACATAGTTTGAGGAGGAGAAAGTAACAGATCCTGCACAGAACCCTGAGCCATAATAAACACTTATGGGATAAACTGGAACACCAATTGGAAGCTGGGTCTTCTCATCCAATATCAGTACCTGACCTCACAATGCTGTTTTAGTTGAATATGAACACCTTCCAACAGGCATAGTTCAGACATAGACACAAATATTGTGGAAAGCCTTCCCAAAAAAGCGGAATCCACAGGTAACCACAAACTTTTGGCCGCATCGTGACTATGTAAAAAAGACTGGCATTTCTCTGCGGCACAAAAACAGTACATCATCAGATTTGCCCTTAAATCATCCCTGTGTACCAAATAGAGGAAACGAATTTCAAAATTTTGACCAGATGGTACCTCACGCCCTCTAGCAGACATGGGGGTAAGTCACACATGTGCAAGTCACAAGCAAGTCTCAAGTCTTAACCTTCAAGTCATAAGCAAGTCCCAAGTCACTGTGGCGAAAAGCAAGCAAGTCAAGTCGAGTCCCTGCTAGAAGTCAAGCAAGTCAAGTCAAGTCATTTATTTTGGTCAAGTCACAAATCAAGTCAAAATACTGATCTACCCCATTTCCATCCTTTAAATGAGTTAAAAGTCAGTTTTCAGGAAAGGTTTAGTTTTATTTTCAACATTAACAAAACAGCTTAGTGCTTTTTTCTTGGCATATTAAAGAAACACTTTGAATGCCCAAATAGCAGACAAGGAGCAGAACACTCAGCAATTAAATGGCCAACAAGCCTGAAAAAAATGTAGTCCTTGCTGAGGGGGAAAATAACTAAGCTCAAAGTTTGAACTTGACACAATGCCAATATCTGGACACTTGAATGGTGATGAGAATAATAGTATTCCCATCACCATTCTTCAAGTGTCCAGATATTGGCAATTTGGCATTGTGTCAAGTTCAAACTTTGAGCTTAGTTATTAGAATAGAAAAAAGAGGGAGAAACACCCGCGCAATGGGATGCATGCAATGGAATAAAAATTAAAAAATTAAAGAATGTTGTTGGAACAGCTGCCACTACCGATTACTTCCACTAGGTGGAGTAAGATATAAGAAAAAAGGAATAGAATTAGATAGCGCTGTTTCCAAGCCTGGTGAATTCAAATGTGTTATAAAGGTCCTGGATGTGCATAAGTCAAGTTGGTTGTCTGACTTAATAAAGTGCAGTGTGTGCTCTAAAAAAGATATAACTTAATCCGTATAAATATAATATATCCATATATAAATGAACCCTATTTTTAAATTAAAAATATTTGTGCAAAATTATGTGATCCATAACGTAAATCGATAATGTACATATGAAGTGAACAAACAAATATATATAATCAAGTGCTTTCAGTGCTGCTAGGATCTGGTGAGTGCAATCAATCACTATTAGAACACGGATTAAGGCACGCACTGAAAGGTTTGGAATATCTATCAGAATCCAGGGGTTTTCTTTGTAGCAGCACTGAAAGCACTTGTTTATATATATTTGTTTGTTCACTACATATGTACATTATCGATTACGTTATGGATCACATAATTTTCCACAAATATTTTTAATTTAAAAATAGGGTTCATTTATGTATGGATATATTATATTTATACGGATTAAGTTATATCTTTTTTAGAGCACACACTGCACTTTATTAAGTCAGACAACCAACTTGACTTATGCACATCGAGGACCTTTATACACAATTCCACGGGATAAACATTCACTGAATACTATAGGCAACATCTTTACAATCTTTCCCACTCCATACTGCCCTTCCACTAAGGGAATAACACATTTGAATTCACCAGGCTTGGAAACAGCGCCTATCTACTTCTATTCCTTTTTTCTTAGTTATTAGAATAGCCACTTAAAATGCATTGCATTTGCAAAAAATAGTATTCTCACTTCTCAGAATACAATTTTTTGCAAATGCAATGCATTCTCTGAATAGCCACTTAACATGCATTGCATTTGCAAAAAATTTAATTGGAAAGTACTCTCTCGCTCAGTTGTGAGCCATGGTGTCGCATTATCACCCCACCATGGCTGAACACACGTTCAACAGGTGCGCTTGATGCAGGGACTGACATTACTCTTACCGCTACCCTGAACAAAGAGGGGAGCATGTGCCTGTTCATGGCCCAAAACTGAAGGCAGCTCTGTCCATCACAAATGTCTAAATACTCGTTCAGCTGAATTTGGGGACTGGAACATGAATCTCTCTTCTGTTTTTTGCGGTATGCTGTGAACAGCCCAGATTGACTCTCTGACTCTGCCACTGGCATTTGCTCGTCTTCATCGGTGGTTGTTGGGGTGGGCTTGCAGTACTCTTTGAGAATTAAGTCTGAAAAACACAAGCATAAAACAGTGACTCAATGCACTCAGGTGTTATTACTGCAAACGGGTTATTTCCAAAAACATAACATACTTTTTATCATCACAGACACAGCCTCCTTGACATTTTCGGTAGCCAAAACATCATGGGTCAACCACATGGTGCCAAATGAAGGATCCAGCAGAGCAGCTTTTAGGTATAGAGGGTCAGAGAAGGGTAAGGTTGCTACATCATTCTGTTCATCTGCCATCCTCACATTGACAAAGATCCCTTCCAATAGTCTTTGGAGTGATTCTTGCAGGCTACGGATCAAGCCACCAAGGTAGCGCACGCTCTCTTTATGATTTTCCAAGTGGTGATTCAGAGAAAGGATACAGGGTACAACAGCACTTATTGTCACAAGTTTTTCTCCCTGTGAGAGGTCTGTGGCTTCTCCAAAAGGCATGTTGCAGTTTATAATGAGGTCTGACAGGATTGAATTTGTAATTGCCTTTTGCTGCTGGTGGTTGCAGTGGTATAGCTGCACAGTCCCCTGTGCGATGAATTGTGAGATTTGAGGCTGGGTATAATCAAAAGTCCCTTTGGTATGGATGTACTCTTCATATCTATAGAGTAAACAGAAGAGAGATAGAAAAAAAAAGTTAGCTATGTGATTTATTGATTTGAACAACAATACACTCTGCTCCCACCTAAAGTGGGATGTAGGCCTAATTTGCATATATATATATATATATATATATATATATATATATATATATATATATATACATACATACATACACGTGATGTTACTGTACCTACTTTTCTTTGTGGGTTTTGTAGTGACGGATGAAGTTGGATGTTGTGGTGGACGTGTCTCTTATTTTTGAGTTGCAGACCTTGCATATCGCCGTTCTCTTCTTTTCACCAACATCTAAAACATAATCCTTAAATCCAAATTTAATTATTTTTGGAATCGCTCCCTCCATTATAGCTGCCTTGTGCGTTGGTCTGTCAGGGACGGATCCAGAGTTTGCTGTCGGGACAGCCCGGGCACTGCCAGAAGATAAGGTGTTGCTGCTTAGTACACTAGTACTTACAGAACTATTTTTAATGTATTATATATATATACGGTCCTAACCTAACCTTGTTTAAAACAGTGACACGTTTATCATTCCAGATTAGAATATTACATTAGTGACTCACAGTGACACTTTTTGGGCACTAGTGACACCAATACAGTGACCAGTGCTAAAGTTTGCATTGATTTCAGCATGCATGGAGCATTGCAGTACATGAACTTTCACTGGATGTAGACTGTTTAATGAGTTTGTAGTACGCATGGAGCACTTAATTCAGCAATATGATTTTTATGTAATATTCACGTTGAGCACTTTGTACTTCGCACAAGTAATAGTTAATTAGTGAAGGATTTAGGGAGGAACTGGTCTGGGACTGGGGGTCAGTGCAGTGGCTGTCGCAGTGCAGGAGAAAAAAGCACAGAGCCGAGGAGGAGGAGAAAACAAGGAAAGAAGGTTTGTACCTACCTAGGTTTCATAGTTTTAGCATGTGCAATGATATTGATGATTGATTGCATCTGCAATCATATCTGCATCCTGCAATCATCAGTACAGGCCCTGGCCAGGGCCCTGCTAGCTGCTACATCACTAGTGCAGATTTGCAGAAGCTGCAGGTCTGTTTGATGCAGTGCCAAGCAAGCTAATGCTAAGTTTGCAGGGAAGTTTTCAGGGAAGCATTTGCTTGGCACTGCATCAAACAAACCTGCAGCTTCTGCAAATCTGTTTCCTCCTCCTCGGCTCTGTGCTTTTTCTTCTGCGCTGCGACGACCACTGCACTGACCCCCATTCTCAGACCTGTTCCTCCCTGAGTCGTGTGACTGTCCCTGCTCCAGTGCCCCCTCAGTAGAAGAATAATAGTCTGCCATGACTTACTCTATGGCTGCTGGACTGGACACCACTCAGATTCAGTCAGTCGGCTAGGCTTGGCTGGCTCCTTGGGCAACTTCCAGTTCCTTCTTCCTCCCCCACGTGAGGCCCGCGACTCACGCTGCTGGCTCTGCACATTTGCACAGAAGCCCAGCCCCTCCCTCTGAGATCACTCCACAGCAGGAAGGGGGCGGCGCCGCGGCCTGGCCGGACGGAATACAGAGACCTACAGCCTAGGTGGAGAGACTGCAGTGCAGTCATCATCAAATAAAAAAAAAGTCTGCTGCGGCCACGAACCCTGCAAGCGCCGCTCGCGGACACCTATCCGATCCCCGCCCACAATGTTAGCAAACTGTATTTGTGCGGGCAGAAGCCGGGACTCGGGGGAGCTTTCTTTTGTGGGGGGCGGCTTTTGCCTAGGCCAAGACACAGCACTGGTGGTGCCAAGTCATTGCAAGTCAAATAGCCCAAGTCAAAGTCAAGTCGCAAGTCATTAGTGGCAAGTCAAAGTCAAGTCGAGTCATTTATTTAATTTTGTCAAGCAAGTCGCAAGTCCTCAAACAGGTGACTCGAGTCCGACTCGAGTCAAGTCATGTGACTCGAGTCCCCCACCTCTGCCCTCTAGACTACACAGGTGTTACCCTACCACTTCGGACAGCTGGCGTTGTCGGGGGGACCAGGGATCACTGCTGCACATCTTCTGGTCCTCCCCTAGATTGCGGAATTTCTGGGGAGAGGTCTGTCGCTTTATACAGAAATTCACAGAATATAAGATACCAGACGATGTGGCATTCTTCCTACTACATCTCTCAAAAATACCTGCTAAAACCTACAAAAAATCTATTGTACTGCACTTACTAAACGCCGCTAAGTCCTGTATACCTCCTTTACTGGAATAGCAATGCCCACCGACCACCGCGAGTTGGCTACGGAAAGTGGAGGATATGAACAAAATGGAGGATTTGGTTCTTACTGCGCAACATAACCATGAGAAATACACAAAGACCTGGAGCCTTTGGAACATTTTTATTCTCTCTGATAAGGGGAAAACCCTCCTTGGATCATAGATCCCCTATGAGCTGCCACTACGGTCCTGAGCCATAGTCGTCCTCTTACCTTCTTCCCTTCTCTGCCTCTTCCCTCCCCCCACCCCCTATTCTGTTCTCTCTGTTTTATGTCTGTCTATATTTTATTCTCTGTTACTACTTAAGGAAAAAGGGAAAAGTAAGTGGGGAGACCCTGATACCCCTTGGCACTATATTTTTTTACGCTAGTTACCACTAAGCAAAGTAATCGCAATCCCTGTCTTGTTTTGTACCATTTAGTAATATGATAATACAATATGTTCATTGATTTATTACGAACTGAACTACATGTTTACAATTTCAACTATCTTCATATTATTGTTATAAATACTGGAGTCTCGTCCTTTATAGTGTTCAATAAAAACTATATTTGAAACAAAAAAGGACCCGCATTAGAATCCTTATTGATGTGTGTTAGTCTGTATTTTATATTAAAACATATTTCTTAATCATTCATTAGTAAACATAGGTTAGCAACTAGGGTTATGCAGCTACCTTTAGAAGATAGAACACTGCAAAACAGAGCTGTAGAGTAGCCCAGCATAAACTTTCCCATCACTATCATACTTCAGTTTTTTGCTAGTGTTTTTTAGGAGTATGTGTCTTCTCCCTTCTAAGAAAAAAAAGCAATTTCTTTACCTTTTCTTTTTTTATCAAGATTAGTTTTCTTCTAGAACATTTCTATAGTAACTGCAGAGGTAGTGAGCTCACTTTACAGTTTTTCTGGATTGGTTGGTAGTCTTGAAAGCCATACCTGGACCCAGCTGGGAAGAAGATGTGGGGCTGGCTTATAATGTGACCTGTGGGCATTGTAGGCACTTTCCTGGGTCATTTATGTGTACTGTGCGAATCTAGCCATAAAGCGCTTTACAGGTCCAGGCTGTGTTGTACCCGTCTGGTGGAAAGGAGTCTGTAAAAACCCCTTTGGAAGTATGCCTGCTGAAGGGGTGAATCTGGTGTGTGCAAGATGCCTCGCAGGGGCTGCTATTGCGCATCCAGACTGCCAACGGTAAGTTTACAGGGCTCACCTTCACTTTTTATGAGCTGGCAGTCCCTTGTGTGTTTCCATTTCCCCCTTCTGGAGGTTAACTTTGATGCTGTGACTCTTTAAAAACGGACCTCCGTTTGGGGTGTTGTGATATTTCCTTTACTTCTATTGCGAGCACCCTGTACATGCTGTGACACATTTTTTTGGTGTGGGCTGAATTGCTAAAGGACGGTATCCCCACCCACAAGAGCCACTCACCTTCCTGGTGTGTGTGCACATTACTCTGCTAAATCTCCCTCTCTGAGCTACAGCTCACTTCCTACCAGGTTCTGGATATCTCCCCCTTGCAGCTGCCCTACAGTGACCTGGTCACAGATGGCATTGATCCTTCCTGTTCCACAGCAGTTTGCTACACTTGCAGTATGACATTTCTGTGGGCCTTCCAGCTTATGATCTACTAACAGCACTAGGGTGTGTATCCCCTAAAGAGTCAGACACAAAAGTCAAGAACGTGCTCTCCTCTCCTCCAGACTCCATCTCTAAATTTCCCTCCAGCTGCAGCTGATTTTGCCTAAAATCCCTTTTCAAGGTCTTATTTTCCCTCACAGGGCCTGCCCTGCAAACTGCCAGACCTTGAGTGTCTGGTCCAAGAATATGTTTAGGGATCCTGGTTCTATCCTGGTGAAGTTTTAAAGTGGAAGTAAACTTCCATCAATTGTTTGTACCTATAGGTAAGCCTATATTAAAGTGGTTGTAAACCCTATACAACCACTTTCACCTACAGGTAAGCCTAGATTAAGGCTTACCTGTAGTTGCTGGTAATATCTCGTAAACCTACACGGATGAGTTGTTCTGCGTATGCGCCAATGTATTCAGTGCATGAGCACTTTAGAAAGGGCACGCTGTGCCGTTTCTAGCTGGGGTCATGCCATGACTGACCGCTCCCGTGCGCGTGCATGGGAGTGACATCACGCGACTCCGGCCAGTCACAGAGCCGGTGTTCCCCGCCCCGGAAGGAAGAGGGGCGAAGATGGATGCTTCCAGCCAGCGGGAACATCGCTGGCTTCTGTGTCAGGTACGTGACACATAATGGGCTACTATGCGATGCATAGTAGCCCATTATGTTTTTCCTTTGCAGGGAAACAAAGAGGAAGTAAAGCCCATCAGGGTTTACTTCCTCTTTAAGACTTACCTATAGGTACTGTAAATATCTCCTAAATATGCACCGTTTAGGAGATATTTACTGTATACGCAGCCGATGACATCATCCGTGCTGTTTCTTCAGAGCCCTCCTGCACACATGGGTGGGAGTGATGTCACACGGCTCCGGCCAGTCACACTGCCGAAGCCTGCAGAACCATAAGGAAGGTGGATGAAGATAGGTGTGGTGACAACAAGGGCTTCGTTTGCAGGTAAGTTTCACATAATGTGCTAGTGTGCAATGCATACTAGCACATTATGCCTTTACTTTGCAGGTCAGGAAAAAAAAAAAAAAGGCAGCGCTTTAAATCCCCCAACAATTGAAACTTATGCCTGCAGGCACTGCTATACTGCATGGAAAGGCATATGGATATTATTTGCCTAGAATGGGTCTTTGGCTCAAATGTTGGGATGCAGAACAGCAGTGCAAGAAATGCTATCTACACATATTCTTTGACAGAACCAAGCCTACGTACAAGTCCTCCTCACAATGAAAGAATGCCCAGTTTCTCAAAGTGGGGTGACATTTGTTGGTGTTTGCGGCTGGCCCTAAAGCGTGGCATCCAGAAACTAAAAAAATATATATATAATTTTTCAATCTCTGATTTCATTTTGTCCAGTCTTCCATCTTTCCGACATAGATTATTAGACCTTTTTATTGCTTTGGCACAGCTACTTAGTCAGGTTGTCATCGCCATGATTCCGGAAGAGGAAACGTTTCAGGATTTCTACTCAAATCTATTCACCATTACCAAGGCCAAAGGAGGCTTTAGTCCCATACTGGATCTAAAGGCACCCTTTTCTGGTACAAAAATTCCACATGGAATCTACAATTCTTCCTCCATCCAGGAGACATAAACACTATGGGGGTTATTTACTAAAGGAAAATCCACTTTGCACTGAAAGTGCACTTGGAAGTAAAGTCGCTGTAGATCCGAGGGGGACATGCAAGGAAGATAAAAAAACAGCATTTTAGCTTGCACATGATTGGATGATAAAATCAGCAGAGCTTCCACTCATTTCAGATCTACCCCTTAGATTTAGAGCGACTGCACTTCCAAGTGCACTTTCAGTGCAAAGTGGATTTGCCTTTCGTAAATAACCCCCTATGTGTTTATGTCTGTGGACATAGAGGATGCCTACCTCCATACATATCCCTATCTTTCCAGCGCATCAATGCTTCCTGTGCTTCCTTTTGGACAGTACACTGCACCTCAAGTATTTACATAGGGCGCTGGTCCTGGTGTTTGCTCTGTTTCATTCTCAGAGTATTCCCATTATGGGATATTTGAATGACCTCTTGCTGAGGGAACAGTCAGCATAGGCCCCATCAGCCAATGTCCAACAAACTGTTTAAACTTTACAGAGGTTCGCGTAAATCCATAACTTCCAGAAGTCAACGCTGGAGCCAACTCAGTGCTTGGAGTATCTGGATTCAGGGTTTTTCTACCACAGGAAAAACAGACTGTACAGTCTAGGATAGTAAGCAGCATTATGGAAAAAGGAAAACGAAACAAACACCAAGTATGCAAACTTATACATTATTCATACCACCAATCCACTTAAAGCAATATTCAAATGTGAGGTGCAATAAAACGGTCCCATTGTGTTACTGTACTCCTTTATTTGTGTCCATGCTTCAAATCCACACACAGTGATGTTTTCCGAACTGAAGAAATAAATTAAAGGGGCACAGTAACACATTAGGACAGTTTTAACTGCTTTCCGAGCTCTCCCATCCTGGGTGGACATCATATTATGGCTTTTAGTGTTTTTTTTATTATCAATTTTTATTAAGATTAAGCTTTGTCATTACAAACAACAAAACATACAATAATAAAGAATAAGTAGACAATTATACATGTACTTTCATTCTTAATCTTACACATAGTATCTCAACTCATGTATATTACTCGATAAATTTTAATTCTATACAATATATAAAACTAACCATACCACACAAACCTAATTTAAAAAGAAGAGGAAAAAAAAAAAAAAAGGGCCCCATTCCTATCTCATGTGTCATAAACTATAACTATAAACTATAACTATAAATACAGTGATCCACCGCAATAGTGTTTAAAAAAAAAAGGGACAGGGGGAGAGTCCTCCACTTAAAACAAGGGGCCTACATCTCCTTCCTATCTCGAGTGCTATAGCGTATTTAAATTCCATGATCTGCCATGTTTTTATATGTGTAATTATATATCTGTATGTCCAAGTGTTAATCATGAACAATAAAAAGAAGAGAAAAAAAATTAGTGTAAGGAAATGGGGAGGTTCTCCTGCTCAAAGCAAGGGATCTTCTTTCGTGAAGTGTCGTGATCCTCCGTGCTTTTACATGTGTAATATATATATATATATATATATATATATATATATATATATATATATATATATATATATATATATATATATATATATATATATATATATATATATATATATATATATATATATATATATATATATATATATATATATATATATATATCCAAGTGTTATGCGAAAAGGAGAGAAAAAAAAATATCCCCCCCCCCACTAAAAAAATAAATAAATAAAAGGGTAGAAATAAACAAAAAAAGTATCAAGTGCACCTATAAGAGGAATGAGACTCTGCGGCAATGTTACATCCTATTGCATAAAATCTCAGCCTACATCCACCCTCTTATATACTTTAATCTTTATCCATCTCTTGTTATATATTTTCATTGGTGTGCACAATGTGGGGAGTATATATTGAGCAGCTTGCTGGGGAGTAATTGATTTATATACCTGTGTCGGCGGTAAAACTATGTTGGTTTAGATTGTTCTACAGTCTAGGAGCCAGCCTATCCTCTGTTTTTGCATGAAGTCTTAGGCATTATGATATCTTCCTTCGAGCCATTTCTATTTGCCTAATTTCAGTGCAGACCACTGCAACTCAACATTCTTTGTGGGACGAACAGGCTCATTCTCTGGCTTATCTCATTCACTTGATGCCAAAGGCCACACAGGCCTGTGGCTTCCAGATCCTTCTCTAGATTTAGAAAAATTCTTTCTTTCTTTGGTATGAAATGTTTTCACAATGAATGCCAGCCTGGCAGGCTGGAGAGAAGTCCTGGGCACCCTACCAGTGTGAGGGACTTGGTCTCTAGCTAAGCTATTCCGTTATTTCTTTGACACTAGAACTCTTGACTGTGGGGTCTTCCGATCCAGATTCAGCCAGACAACACCATGGCTGTGGTTTACATTAACTGTCAAGGAAGAACCAAAAATCTCACAGCTCTAAAAGAAACAGAGATTACCTTGGGCAGAACCGCACATTCCAGCCTTGCCCACCATACCCATCCCAGGCTTGTGCAGTTGGTAGGTAGACTTCTTCAGTCAACATCTATAGATGCAGGAGAATGGTCTGCATCCAGAGGTGTTTCAGAACCTTTGCAAGTGTAGAATGCCAGACATGGACCTCCTGACCTCCAGATTATATAACAAACTGCCCAAGTTTGTCTCCAGGTGCAGGGATCCCCAGGCTTTGCTGTGGTTGAGCTGGTGACTCAGTGGGATCAGTATCACCTAATCTATGTCTTTCCTCTGCAGCTCCTTCCTCACCTGTTCTACAGGATCAAGATTGAGGGCATCCTGATGATTCTCATCACACCGAACTGACCCAGGCAGAAATGCTACTCAGCTTTAAGATCCTGAAGGATAAGGGTCTGGACTGGATCTACGCCTGGCTGTAAATACCATCAAGTGTAACATTTTGGCCTTGGTTGTTCTCTTTCAGGAATCTTTATTTCTTTGTTACAGTACCCTCTAGCAGATGACCCGGGCCCACCCAAGGCACAGAGTGTATGACAGTTGGTCTTCACCAGAGCTCCCCCTTTTTACTTCTCTGCAAACTGGCACCAGTTCATAGCCCATTGTATTATATCACCATGGGGTTGCTAGACAGAAGGGCTATGGTGTGGAGGCTGTTCACCAGCAGCAAATAAGAGAGTAGTTAGGTCCAGGCAGAGTCTGAACCAGGTAGTGTGCAAAAGACTAGTCAGGTCCAGGTAGAGGTCAAGGCAGGCAACAGGCAAAAGGGTAGTTAGGTCATGCAATCCCAGTCAGCAATGACAAGTTTAAGATTATACCCTAACTCTATGGTAGTTGGTGATAAAACACAGAACCAGCTGCTTTAAAGGTTGGAGTTGTTGGAGAACACACCTGGCATCATCCATGGTGGCATGTATAGGTATCCTGAAAGTCCTGGATGCACAGGAGGTCCTGGGAATCCTTGAAATGCCAGCGGTTCCGTGGATCCTGGAGGTATAGAAAGTATAACTATTGTAACACTCTCAGTCTTTATCAAAGACCTTTTGTTTAGGTTGTCGATCGCACTGCTCCCTCTGTGCATCTCTGAGTGTCCCCATGGGATCTCAGCCTGGTTCTGTTGGTTCTTCAAAAAATCACACTTTGAATGTAACAGGGATATTTCCTTGTCAATGTTTACTTGCAAGGGGGGCTTTCTTGTCACCATCACCTCCACAAGATGAGTCTCTGAGTTGGTGGCTTTAACTTGTAAAAAGCACGTTGTTGTGCTACGCAAAGATAAGGTTGTATTGAGATCTAGGGCCTCTTTTTTGACCTAAGGTGGTTTTTCTCTTTCACCTTAACCAGAACTTTGTTCTCTCATCTCCTGGTCTTTCTCCAAAACATCCCAGGGAGTTTTCCCTACACTGTCTGGATGTGGTGCCAGCTGTTTGAGTTTATCTCCCAGCTACAGCTTCCCTTAGGTTTCTGATCCATTTTTGTCATTCCTAAGGGGTCTCAGTTAGGAAAAACTTGCTTCTATGTTCCACTATAGCTAGGCGGAATCAACAACTCACCGTTCAAGTCTATAAGCTTTAAGTAGTATTAAACCTGCAGTGTTTTATAGCTTAACACACTGAGCACAAAAATGAAAAAATCTTCTTTTGAGTAGGTACAGCTTTGTGCACCAGTCAAGACTTAAAGTAAGATTTCTGCACAGAAAAGACATGCTGGTTGGCTAGTGTCTAAATTTCTCCTAGTATGTGTATGTACTGTATAAATATGAGTTAGGGACCTTAGATTGTAAGCCCCTTGAGGGTAGGGACTGATGTGAATATACAATATATATGTAAAGTGCTGCGTAAATTGACGGTTCTATGTAAGTACTGGAAATATAAGTTTAATTTATAAATTTTAACACCTGAGCCAGCACCAGGTTCTGTAACTAGCACTCCAAACGGCGGGCAGGTGTGCTGACATGGAGCCAGTCAGGAAAGGAAAATTGCGGTAAGTATTTGATATTCAATTTTCCTTACAGCTCTATGTCAGCACACACATGAGAACTAACTAGAGAAATTACAGGGTGGGTATGCTTGCAGAATAATTTTAATTAACGTGAAACAGAGCCCATGACTCTGTGCCCAAACTCCAACGTAGTTAAGGCAGCTGGCTCAATACAATAGTGAGTAAGGAAGGTATGTCTTGATTACCAAGTGGCCGCCTTGCAGATAGTTTCCATGGACACACCATTCACTGCTGTCCAGTATGTAGAAATGCTGCGAGTAGCATGCACCATGATGTCATCAGGCAATACCAACCCCTTCTCTTTATAGGCCAAGGCTATAGCTTTAACTATCCAGAAACTTATTAGCCTGTTTGATTATTTTGAGCCCTAGCTTGATCCTGTTGGAAACACAAAGAGGTGAACCAAAGACCTAAGAGAGCATGTGGTCTCTATAGGGGTTTAAGATTCTCCTGATGTCAAGAGGACTGAGTTGGCTATCTTGGAGCGAGAAGAATGTCTGCAGAACGATTTCCTGGTTAGATGGAATACAGTAGGCACCTTCGGCATGAATCCTAGCATTGAAATTAGGATAACTCTATCGGCATAAAAGGTTGTGAATGGCTCCTTGCAGCCCAGGGCTGCTATCTCTGAGACTCTCCTTGTGGAGGAGATTGT
This sequence comes from Lithobates septentrionalis, assembly GCA_037952835.1. Lineage (NCBI taxonomy): Eukaryota > Metazoa > Chordata > Amphibia > Anura > Ranidae > Lithobates > Lithobates septentrionalis. The sequence goes on along the minus strand of JBBDGP010000163.1, from coordinate 2,228,699 downwards.
GACCAAAAAGGGTGCTTTTAAGGATAGACGCCAAATGGACATATTTTGTGAGAATTTATCCAAAGCCAGGAAGCCGAGGGCCACGGGTAGGTCCCATTTAGAAAAGTAAGTTTTCTTGGAGGTTTTAACCTCAGGACCGCTTGAAAAATTGCATTACAAGGCTATTGGTGACCCACTGAATCCCTGTGAAGGCAGACAGGGCAAAAACATGACAGTTAAGAGCACTAAGACTTAGGTTCATATCTAGGCCTTTTTGAAGAAAGTTCAAAATATTACTTATTTCGGGAGAGGAAGGAGAGAATTCTGGGGTGGAAGCAAAGTCCTGGAACTTGATCCACACTTTGTTGTAAGTTGCATTAGTGCTTGGTTTCCTAGACTTTAGCAGGGTACAAATTACAGCATCTTTACAGCCTGCCTCAATCAGCCTCTGCCTTTCAAAATCCAAGCCTGCAACTGCAGCCTCTGAGGAGATGGATGAAGTACTGGACCTTGAGACAGCAGACCCAGGGTTACTGGAATTGACTTTGGTGGCCTCAAACTCAGAAGCGGAAACCATGGACATTTGGGCCAGTTGGGTATTACTGCCAGAACTGTGACTTTCTCCTTCATTGGTCTTCTGAGAAAGTTGAAGATTAGCGGTGTCGGTGGAAAGGCATATGCTGTCTGAAAAGACCATGCTGCTGTCAGAGCATCTGTCTCTGCTGCCTGTGGACAAGGTAGTCTGGTGTAAAACATTGGCAGTTTGACATTTGTTCCAGCCCCAGCTGAAAAGCCCAACTTATAAACATAACAGGTTTGTGGATTCAGGAACCATTTTTCGCTGTCTAACTGATGTCCTGACAAATAGCTTGCCTAGGAACGTGGAATGTAGGCTGCTTGAAAGGCGAAAATGGCTAAAAAAGGCAGCTACCATCACCCGAATTTTGGATACTATATTCTTCACCTGGCAGGACCACTTGCCTTGGGCTACTCTCCCCTAGTAGGTAGCTCCCCAGCCTCGAGTACTGACATTGATTGTAAATATTATCCAGGCAATCGGCAAAAGGGAGTGACCGGACAAAAGACTCTAGGTGTCTAGCCACAAGCTCAAATCCTACTTCATCTCTGATGAGATTCAAATCAATTAGCTCGTATTCTTTGACTTCCACTAGGACAGGAAACTGAATCAGAAAGCTCAGGCCTTCCACTGAGCCCATATGACCATGGGTATTGCAGCCACCATCGTTCCCACTACCTGTTGGCACTGTTTTGGCTGAGAGAAGTTGGCTGTCAGGGCAGAATGAAATCTCTGATGAATCGCTGGAATCTTCTACTCTGGAAGGCAAACTGTGCTTTGATGAGTGTCTATACAGGCTCCCAGGTATATGAGACATTGAGTAGAGGTGAGATTGCTCTTTTTGAAGTTAATCAGCCAACCAAAGTCCTGAAGAAATGACAGCACAGTGTGGAAGAAGAATTTTTCCGATTCTGGCTCGTGAAAGCAGATTGCCTAGGTAATGGTAAAATCGAAGTCCTCTCTGCTGTAAAAGGACCACCAGTGAGAAAAGTGCCTTGGAGAACACCCTTGGAGTGGTTGTAAGCCTGAATGGCAAATAAACTGAAGGTGTAGAGGCCCAAGGTGAAGCAGAGATATTTTTGGCAGTTTTGATGTATCAGGATATGAAAAATAAGCATCTCTTCAATCCACAGATAGCCGCTAATCTCCTCGTTAAACAACTTGCAGTATGGTTTGAATTGATTCCATCTAGAAATGTTCTTTCCTTATATACCTGTTCAATCTTGTTAGGTCTATAACAGGCCTCCATCCTCCTGATTGTTTGGGGATCAAAAATATCAGAGAATCCATGCCCAAGAAGCATTCCTGACGAGGCACTGGGATGATTGCTTTCTGGAACAGTAATGTGTTTATATGAGAGGGAAGAGTCTCCCTCTTTACAGCACAAAATCAGCATCTTCATTGGAATGATCATGGAGCGCGTCATCTAGCGGAACAGCCAAGAGTGACCCTTGGAGTGCACAAGACCCACTTCTCTCTCACATTGACCATACTCTTCGAAACCGGAGCAGTCTGGCCCCTACTGGAGGAGATCGGGTGATCAAACCATCAAAACGACCTAGAAGCTTCCTGCAGTTGGGCCCAAGCTTTTCACCCACACCTCCATGGTTTTGCCACTGCTACCAATGCTACTGCAGGCCTGCATACTTCACCGGCTAATACATAAATCTTTTTAAGGTTAAGGTCAGCTCTTTGTCTAAGGTATCCCTAAACGATACTGCGTTTTCCAGAGGCAGGGTCACATGCCTTGCCAACCTTAACAGGGCAGTGTCCACAACAGGCGACTCATCCAGGTACTTGAGGTCTTCTTTCCTGAAAGGATATCGTTTGGAAAAACAGTTGCGAAAAGAAAATTTGTTATTTATCTGGGGTCCATTTTCCATTGATATATCTGAGTTCTTCTATGAAAGAAAAAACTCAAACTGTTTTCCCGATATGCTTGAAATTTTTCTTCTTTTTGGGCTGAGCCTCCAGCTTGTCCTCAAATTCCAAGGTGCGTCTGACCTCCCTCACATATTCATCCACCTCAGAGAGACTAAAACCTGCTCCCTGATCTAAAGCTTCATCTTAGGATTAGCCTGGATCAGAACCAGAGGCGTAAATTTCAGGAGGTATTGGTGGCTGCAACACAGGTTCAGGGCCAGTATTCTAGGAAGCGGAGGCCATACCTTGCACTGCGAGGTGGGTCTGATTGGCATATGCTCCCAAGGTGTCTTGAAACATTTGTTTCATTAATGACACTATTTTTGGTTTGTCTGCCTCCCTCTCCTTCGTGGCAAGCAAGTTTTGCACGCCATTTACCAGGAAGGGCTACATTTGGACTGACTCAGGATACCTTGTCTGCAGACTTGGTCTCTGCAACAGGTACACAGCAAAGACTCTTGACACAGATTCTTAATCTTTCCCAGCTTTTATCTAAAAATTGCCTAGATTTGATTTTTTGTTACAATCGTGAAAAAATACAACATTAAGCATGTGAAACTGTGAGTCACAGTTGAAATTATTATCAGGTAAAAGTTATAAATGAGTCAAAATGTGGAGGTACGAAAATACAATCTTTAAGTATGACTAACGATTTCTATATTTAATCTAACTAAAATAGGTCCTTTTAAAGCTATTTATTTTGTTTTGGTTTCTTTATGTTTCAAATTATCTCTTTAATTAATCAATTTAAAATAGGCAAAACTGTTTTAAATTGAATGTGGAACACTGTTTTGTGTTTTTTTTTGCTGTCTGTGTCCCCTTGAGAAGAATTGCCTTCACCTCCTGCCCAAGAAACACAACAAAGGCGTTAGAAATAACCTCTCCATATTGAGAGAGAATCTGTTCTAAATCTAACCATACACTAACCAAAATTTGGCCAGTTCAGCAGGGGCTCGACAAAATTGAACCAGCGGGTGGCTGTCCCCTCCCAACAAAAGTTGAATATTTGATTGACTTTGGTCAAAGGGACACAGAAAATTTTCCTCCATCTGCCGCTGTCAGAATACAATGTCCCAGCACAAACAAGGTGGATGAAGGATTCTGTTAGTGTTTTTTTTTTTTTTACAGCCTGCTGACTGAACGTGAAGAAATTGGCAAGTTATTATCAGCATAGGTGCTCATATATTAAGATTCCCTACTATTCCTGCTCAGCGATGCTTTGGAATTTCCCATAACTTTCTGTCTTGGTGTCAGTGGTAATTGGGACAAACAGTAATGCCCCGTACACACTATCGGACTTTCTGACAACAAAACCGTGGATTTTTGTTCGAAGTTTGTTGGCTCCAACTGGTCTTGCATACACACGGTCACACAAATGTTGGCCAACAATTACGAACGTGGGAACGTAGTGACGCAGAAGACGTATGACGAGCCAAGAAACAAGAAGATCAATAGCCAGTGCAGCTCCTTCTGCTTGATTCTGAGCATTCGTGGAACTTTTGTGCGACAGACTTGTGTACACACGATCAGAAATTCCGACAACAAAGTTTTGTTGGCGGAAAATTTGAGAACCTGCTAGCAAACATTTGTTGGCGGAAAGTCCCACAACAAATGTTCGATGGAGCATACACACGGTCAGACTTTCGTCCAACAAGCTCACATCCAACATTTCCCGTCGGAAAATCCGACCATGTGTACGCGGCATTAGTGTATCTTCCCACAGAAAAACAAAACAATAAAAAAAAAGTCTGGCTTAGATATACTGTAAAGTCTGGCTTAGATATACTGTAAAGCATATCCCAGAGGTGTAGCTTGAAGCTTGTGGGCACCCTTTGAGAGGTGGAGATTAACCTGAACAACATGAAAGAGATCAAAGATCACCAGGGTTTGGTGGCCTTTTTTTTTTTTTAGTGATTAACTAGCAAGGTCTAACTAAATAGTAAGAAAAAAATAGATAAATATAATAAAACAGATGTTACTGTAAAAATATAAACTTAGCCTATTTTAAAAGTGGACGGAGTCCTTTAATAGAGCAGTGGATGGTGTCAGTAGGGCAGCGGAGAGTGCCAGTAGGGTAGTGGATGTGCAGTAGGGCAGGGGGCGTAAGGGGGAGGCAGGGGGTGTAGGTCAGGAGGGCAGAGGACGGGGCCAGTAGAGCAGTAGATGTGGTCTATAGCGCAGTGGACGGTGTCAGTAGTTTTTTAACTAATTAATTAATTATTTTTTTTATTACTTTTTACCATTTTATTTTTATTTTATTTTATTTTTACAATTTTATTTTTTACAGGTTTTTTTTTTTTTTAGCAGCCCTGTTGGGGGCTTTGGTGAAATAATGGGGGCCTAAAACAGACCCCTGATGTCTCACTTTTGAGACAGAAAAAAGAGAGTGAGCCCTCAATCTCCATCTCTGAGATTCAGCTGCACAGACTGAATGAACAGGAATAGCTCTGTACAGAGCTTCCTGTTCATTCACAATCTAAAGCATAGTAAACTCACTATGTTCTTTCAGAAAAGGAAGGGGCAGGTAAATTACATATTTACCTGCTCCTTTCCCCGCTTTCCATCCTGACACATCCCTGCAGAAGCCAGTTGGACAGGGAAGGGGGGAAAGCAGGCAGCTCTGTGGGGGGACCAGGGGAGCACACAGGGGGCCTGGCCAGCAGAGATGAGTAAACCGGACAGGAGGGGTGGCATATACACAAACCGCCTACATTTTCCTCCTGCAATCTCTGAATGCAGGCGGGAAGGAGAGGAGGAGAAGTAGGCTTTCAGCAGCTGCGGTAGGAGAATGGAGGGAATCAATTCTAGTATATACCCCTATAGCTATGCCTCTGGTATATCCTAACCCAAGAACAAAATGCAATATATTGCAGCTTGTAATTTTTTTTAAATTTGTCGGCTTTTTTTGTTTATAGCGCAAAATATAAAAAACGCAGAGGTGATCAAATACCACCAAAAGTAAGCTCTATTTGTGGGGAAAAAAGGACATCAATTTTGTTTGGATACAGCGTCGCACAACCGAACAAACTATAGAACAGTGTTCACCAATAACTTTTTTTGTTAGAATATATTCATATGACATGAACTTTATGTTAAGACTTCATTTATCATTTTCACATCTGCCACAGGGTGTGTTGTTTTGAACATTATGTGACAGGATGTGTTTGCTCACAGTGTTCACCAATAACTTTTTTTGCCAGATCACATTCATATTGTGACTGATTTTCAATGAGGGTATTATTGTCAATATTCACACATATATACTTTTACTGCTCATTTAGATTGATTATTGCTTTTATTAGCACATTTTTATTTTTATTTTTCATTTTTTATTTTTAGATTTTTTCATTTATTTGAGTGCTACTATTTATTCCACTTATCTCTAGAGGTTTAAATTCAGTCACATAAAAATAAATGTTAATGACGCACATCTTCACAGCTGACTTCTATTGTGTACACTCACAAAATACAGTATTCATAATTATGAATTTCGGATAGGGCATAGAGATTTGTGGGATTAGAAAAAATGTATTTATGAGGAAAACGGAAGTATATGACGGTCTTTACAAAAATATCCTTTTATATAGTGTCTTACAAGCTCTCTATCACCAAGGCAATCTAGGGAATAAACATTTCTGTAAACACGTAAATGAATTCCAAGGGAATGGACATGAACAATAGGGGAGCTGATAAATTAAGCTACAGTGTATTTAAGCCCACGTTGCTTTATTTTTTATGCTCTGTCAAAGGTATTTAAGTATGAAGGATGGGATTACCTGAAATGGTTTTATAATCATCTAGCTGTCATTAAAAGTTTCTTTCAAGAATCCATTAGTGTAACTTGTTCAGTTCTATACATTTCATACTTGAATTGGCTATTGTGACACAGAAAACACTTTAATTTTGGTGGGTTCTACAAATTAATTTTCAGCTAATTTAAAATATATTTAAAATCCAAAAATCAAAAAGTAATATATTGCAGCTTACTATTCCTTAGATGCCGTGGCTGCAGAGTTTTCTTTTTTTCAGACTTTTTACCTTTACTTTCAGCTGGTGATCCTACCAATAACGCACACCCTGCCCTAGAGTGACAGTGCTAACTCACTGCACTGTAGCTACAGTATAAAGGAGCAGCATGGCCACCCCAGTATAGGAAATATTAGAACTACAGAATAACACCTTATCTTTTTGACATAGGGGGAGGGGTTTTATATTCTTTAGAGAGACCTGAGCAGAATGTAAATGATAAGACTGCAGCACAGAAAGTAATGAGCTTCACTGTAGTTCTATCAATATCCACAGGTATTGTTTTGAACTTATCTAATAGATATACTGAAAATGATTTTATTGGTATACTTAAAGCAGATATTTTGCACAGGAAATGTTGGTGGAGCACAACACCCAAAGGTAAGTGTGATCAAGTGTGTTGTCTATAGTTCTAATGCCCCGTACACACGGTCGGATTTTCCGACGGAAAATGTGTGATAGGACCTTGTTGTCGGAAATTCCGACCGTGTGCAGGCTCCATCACACATTTTATCGGATTTTCCGACACACAAAGTTTGAGAGCAGGCTATAAAATTTTCCGACAACAAAATCCGTTGTCGGATTTTCCGATCGTGTGTACACAAATCCGATGCACAAAAGTGCCACGCATGCTCAGAATAAATAAAGAGATGAAAGCTATTGGCTACTGCCCCGTTTATAGTCCCGACGTACGTGTTTTACGTCACCGCGTTCAGAATGATCGGATTTTCCGACAACTTTGTGTGACCGTGTGTATGCAAGACAAGTTTGAGCCAACATCTGTCGGAAAAAATCCTAGGATTTTGTTGTCGGAATGTCCGATCAATGTCCGACCGTGTGTACGGGGCATAAGAGGGATCTCATAAACATATGGGGTCCTCCTATGGGTCCCTTAAGTGCTCCAAAAAAGACACAAAAGAGGAGAGCACTCCAAGTTTAAAATACGTCTTGTATAAATGTATTAGTCTTCTCTAAAAAAAAAATTAATAAAAAAATATGGAAGATATACCCAATGTGCTTTGGAAGCTCTCAACTCTCCTTCATCAGAGCCAAGGTACAAGATAACATGGAACACTATCAATAGTTGGATCTAGAAATAGTAAATACATAGCCAATTCAGAAAATATGCTATACTATGGAATCTAAAAATGTGGCTTGAAAGTATATAGTATACACAAATATTCTGTACCAAAAATAATTCCTAAGTACATAGAGGAACAATAAAATATGTCAATAGGAGATATTAGCCCCGAGAAAGTTGAGGGACAAAACACGTATGTGGTGGGTGGGTCTCAGTGACATCATCATGTCTGTGGACTTTGAAGGACTTGTTTACATGCCTGTCTACCTTCTTACACATGGAAGTGTCTGATAAGTGCTTTAATCCTTTAAAGCATCTTTTTATAAACTTTTTTTTTTTTAACGTTTAAAATACTTTTATTTCGTATTTCAAAAGCAACAGGAAATTGAAACACATTGCTTTGACACAATGACAAATGTGTAGAAAGTAATAACAATGGTTACAGTCTAATGATCCATTTGGTGAGTACATAGATCAGAATATAACATCAGAGTTTGGTACGCTGGTTACAGTCATACATTGGGGTATATTACTGCATTCTGGATTTGTAGCCAGGGTTTCCACGCAGTGATGTATTTGACATACGTGTTGTTTTTTATAGTGGAAAGTTGTTCATAATGGTTCACTAAGTTTTTAGTTGGAGCTTAACATTGGAGATATTCGGGATTATTGAGCTTCTCCATTTACGCATAATGAGTAGTCTAGCGGCAAATAGTATTTGCATGACCAGGGTTCTGAAGTTGTGTGGAACGGATTCTATTCCTTTGCTGAGAATAGCTAATGAAGGAGAGGGTTTGGTTAGGATACCTGTAATGTCAGAAATAAAAGAGAATATTTTTTTCCAGAAGGGATATATGTGGGGGCAATCCCAGAGAATATGTATTAGTGAACCTGAATGTGAACATCCCCTCCAAAAATGGTCATCATCCAGGTTTGCGAATTTACACATTTGAACGGGGGTAAGGTACCATCTGAATCTGTGATGGATTTTTTGCGACAATTCTCAGTAGTTGACGCATTTTGACACTGTGTGATTATGTAGTATAGCTTTCCGCCGTTGTGAGTCAGAGAAGGAAGTTTGTAGATCTCTTTCCCACCTCTTTAATGCTGCTGTTTTAACAAATGTGGTTTTACTTTGAAGGAGATTATATAGTATAGTGATCCCTTTCGTGTTTGTGGATTTGGAGGTCCAGAAGGACCATGCTTTATGGGGTAATTTGACATCCAAAGTTGTGTGCTTTTGTAGGTATGAGGCTATTTGCCTATAAGCCTTGTGGAGGTACTTGATATTTGGTTTGTATGTTTTCAAATGTACTTCTTTGATTGTGTTGCATTAATGAGGTAATGGTTGGAGTTTGATATGTGACCAGTATTTGAGAGATATTGTGGGGAGGATGAAGTTAAGTGTTTCTATAGGAACAGGAATGACTTGGTCGTCTTCCATTGGAGATATGTTTTTGGAGAAATATTTCCAAGCTGCTACAGCAGCTGAGATAGTGGGGAGGTTATTTTTTTTTTAAGTTTGTGGATACTGATTGCGCTAGAAGGAGAGAACTTAGGTTACCTTCTTGTAAACAAATTTGTTCGATAAACCTCCATTGTTTGTTAAATGCTGGTGTGAACCAATGTTTCATTCGGTCTAGAATCATTGCTACATAGTAGTCTTTGACGCCGGGGAAGCCCATCCCTCCTGTAGATTCTTATTTCATGATAACGGATATGTAAGGACACCTTGGTTTCCGTTTTAGCCATACAAAGGAGCTTATAGTTCGTTTTAAGGTGCTAAAGAATGAATCAGGGATCGCTATAGGGAGAGCTCTATATATGTATAAAAGCTTTGGAAGAGTGATCATTTTGAAGGCTGCAGTTCTGCCAGCCCATGAGAGATGTTGTTTACATATCTGTTGGAGGTCTTGTTTGCACATATTAATAAATGGCAAATAATTACATTTATATAGGTTGGAAGTTGGAGATGTTAAAGAGATACCTAGATATGGCATAGAAGTGGACACCCAATGAAAAGGGAATTTGGTTTTGAGGAGGGACAAAGTAGATTTCAGTACTTTTACGCTTAGGACATTTGTTTTAGAGTAATTAATTTTGTAAAATGAACATGAGTTAAAAACATTCAATATTTTGCATACGTTTGCAAGGGATGGAGCCGGTTCCGTTAAGGTAAGGATTATGTCATCTGCAAATAAAGTGATTTTGATTTCCTGATCTGAAATTTTCACCCCTGAGATACAGGTGGATGTGGGAATTTTTTGAGCTAGGTGTTCCATCATTAATGTGAAAATTAAGGGGAATTGGGGACACCCTTGTCTTGTGCCATTGGTAATGGTAAACGGATCTGAAAAGACTCCATTTGTGAAGACTCTGGCGGTAGGGTTAAAATTCAGGGCAAGGATAGCTGACATGATGTTGCCTTGGAAGCCGAATTTTCCAAGAGTATGCTTCAGGTATCCTTTTTATAAAGTTTTAAAGCAGTACTTTCACTATTGTGAGGTTGACATATTCCATTGGCTGTATATGATGTGTTTCCTCATGGGAGATTTGAGGAGGATTCCGCAAAGTTTCAGTTGAGAGGGGAGCAAGACTTTTTTAGAGTGGATTATCCTAAAGTGCTGTTTGATTTTCCTGATTGGTAGTCAAACAAGAAGGTGAGCTGCCTTTCAATAGGTTGTGGCTTATTTAATGGCGTGGATGGTAGATGAAGATTTTTTTTCTGTATATATAGTACATGAACTACATGTTTTGAATAACTTTTGTATTATAATTGGATTTGTATATGGTAACAAATTGATATAAATTGTATGCACATATGGGTTACATACAGATTGATATGGTTTATCCAATTATCTTATTTTTTTCTTTTTAATACAAAGAGCTTCCTTAATTTTTAGTTTTACATTGGATGTTTGGGATTTGAAGGCAGCAGCTTTATTATTTCTATTTTTATTGTATTAATAATTTTGGGTGGTTGCAGTGTAATTATTTATAATAAAAGATACGTAAAAAATATGTAAACATTCGTACTTTAATTAGTACTAATTATATTGAATGTTTTACATACCTCTTTTTTTATGTATATTTTTATGTCGCAGATTTTTTGGGATATATATTGAAGTAGTGCTTCTGTATGCACAAAAATACAATATGTGACAGATCCTAGTAATAGTCTTCTGCTAGCCATGCAAACAGCGATGTTCAGGAAGTTCCAACTAGCTATCAGAGGTTGAACAATCAAATTAATTAACCACTTCGGAAGGTTTACCCCCCTTCATGACCAGGCCATTTTTTGCGATATGGCACTGCATTGCCTAAACTGACAATTGCAAGTCGTGCAACGCTGTACCCAAAACAAAATATAATGTATGTTCTTTTTTCCCACAAATAGAGCTTTCTTTTGGTGGTTTTTGATCACCTCTGTGTTTTTTATTTTTTGCGCTATAAACAAAAAAAAGACAGACAATTTTGAAAAAAAAAAAATATATATACTGTTTACTTTCTGCTATAAAACATATCCAATAAAAAAAAAATCAAATTTCTTCATCAATTTAGCCCAGTATGTATTCTGCTACATATTTTTGTTAAAAAAAATCCTAATAAGGCTATGTTTCCACTAGTGCGACTTTTCATGTCACTTGGGACTGAAAAGTCGCATGACAAATTGTACCCCATGATTTCCAATGAGTACCGTTCATATCTGTGCGACTTCAAGTCACAGCGACTTCAAAGTAGTCCCTGCACTACTTTGGTCCCACTTTGATGCGACTTGAGGTCCATAGACACAGGCATTGCTTCAAATCGCGGTAAAAAGTCGCGGTAAAATTACGGTAAAAAAACGCGGCAAAATCGCGCGACTTTGGGGACGCAATAGTGGAAACATAGCCTTAGCGTATATTGACAATGTATTAATGACACTGCAGGAAAGGGGTTAACATCAGGGGTTATCAAAGGGTTAAATGTGTGCCTAGGGAGTGTTTTCTAACTGTAGAGGAGGTGTTTGTACTGTGGGAAGACAGAGATCCGTGATCTGCTAAGCAGATACACAAGATTACTACCTTCCCTACTCACAGAACGGCGATCTGCTTCTCTCTCTCGAACGATGGCTGGGTGCCAGCAGAGACATCTAGTCTCCGCCAGACCCCCTGATTGGCTCCCGCTGTGTCCAATCACAGTGGTAGTGGGTCGCCATCGGCGCATGTGCACACCCCAGAACCGGAAGTGCATAATCAGGCATCTGTATGTGATTCTGCTCAGAGGAGCCGCCGCCCCACAGTAAATGCACAAGGAGCGGTCAGCAAGAGGTTAAAGTTTAAGTAAACCTAACAATGAAATATATTATTTGCTCCTTTTTGTCTAAAAATTTTTGATAAATATACCATTGATCATGTTTTGTCATTCAATAAGTGCAACAAAAAGATCTAATTGATCCTGCCTGAAATCTTATAAGCTGATAAGTTCCTGTGCTCCCTGCGTGTGTTGCACTGTTATCGTTTACACTGTTCCCAGCTCTGTCTATAAACTACTGAACCATCCCCTCTATGTTATGGAGAAGTGGTAGGAGTAGGTGTTCTACAGCAAGTGAGTGTTGTCACCCTAGGACAGGAAAAGGGGTACTGGCAGGATTACCAGTGAAAATAAAGAAAATGAATGTAGCCACCATATTTTAGAACTGTTGGAGCTGCAATATATTACATTTTTGTTCTTGGGTTTTAACACACTCTAATGCCCCATACACGCGGTCGGATTTTCCGTCGGAAAACGTGTAATAGGACCTTGTTGTGAGAAATTCCGACCGTGTGTGGGCTCCATCACACATTTTCCATCTGATTTTCCGACACACAAAGTTTGAGAGCTGGCTATAAAATTTTCCGACAACAAAATCCGTTGTCAGAATTTCCGATCGTGTGTACACAAATCCGACGCACAAAGTGCCACGCATGCTCAGAATAAATAAAGAGATAAAAGCTATTGGCTACTGCCCCGTTTATAGTCCCGACGTACGTGTTTTACGTCACCGCGTTCAGAATGATCGGATTTTCCGACAACTTTGTGTGACCGTGTGTATGCAAGACAAGTTTGAGCCAACATCCGTCGGAAAAAATCCTAGGATTTTTTTGTCGGAATGTCCAATCAATGTCCGACCGTGTGTACGGGGCATAAAGCCCTCTACACCCAAGTTACTAAACAGCGATCAATGTTGTTGGTGAAAAGTTGCCTTAATCTGTTTGCTGACCAAATGTTTGTTGTTATCATCTGAAAACTGTTGGGCGTATAGCCAGCATTAGATAAAAAATAGCACTGACCAAGAAATAAATCAAATAAAATAATTCTCCTTCATGGCATTTTAAAAGATGTTTTTGAAAATCTTCTTGTGAGTCAATTTTGGGCAATAATATCACCTATGATTAATTATATTTAGGAGCAAGGTTAGGAAACATCATGTCAACTCCAATCCCGTTGTAATTATGTTATTAGGCAAGTCATCTTGTTTTGTTTTAGCAGAAGATACTTTTTGAAGAAAAAAAAAAAGTTGACGTAAGCAGTTGCTTGTGTTACATGCACTGTGTTTGATGTTCCAGGTAGTTCATGTAAGGATCTGCCTTGATTTACTTTGATTGACAAGACTCCCTCTATATATACATATGAAACAACCTAGTGGATATAACAGAGATCGGCAAAGGAGCAAGAGAGAAAATAGCTTGTAGAAAAGGTTTTAACTGCTATTATTTGTTGTACAAGTGTAGTTTTTATAGACTGTTAACAGAGTATTTCTAAAGATTTTTGTGTTTTGATTTATTGAAAGTACTTGGATAACTTTTATTCTATTACTCTTTGTGCATTCAGCTGTTTTTTTACTCAATTTCAAGGTAAATATATTTTTAGATCATTTCAAATGTTTGTCCAGCATGTTAATAATAATGTTGTACCCATAGAAAACTTATGATTTGTTTAAAAAATATTTTTCCTACGAATTTGTTTTAATTTTATTCCTACATTTATTTTAAATCCATGTTTCAGATCTATTTAGTATAAAGCAATACTTTTTAGAGATGTGAGCCTGTTTTTTTTAAATAAAAAAGTATATCGTATAAGATATTTAAGGTGATAAAATAGTTTTCTTAGATCTCTGTTTATTTAGGTTGAAAAATTAGAAAAGTACACATTCTTGCTTCGACTGCCCAACTTTAGAGGTTGCTTAATTAGTAAATAATAAAAAAAAACTTTTTTTGGTTAAGCTAATTTGCTGTGTTAGTCTGCAGGGAAAGAATGTTTGTATAGAGATAGCAACCTCACAAAAAGTTTTTAGCAAGTTAGAGGGATTTTTACTTTTTCATACCTGTTCTTTACTTTCTTTATCTTAAAAAAAAAAAAGAATGTTGCAGTACCAGCAATGACCAGTCACATTTTTTCTGTCCATTTATATCTTCTTGTCTGTTGATGTAGTAAAATTAACTTGAGTAGATGAAGTTTACTCAACTGTAAGCCATGTATATTTGATATATAGTTTAATATGATGTGATGTACATTACTTTGTATGCTACAAGAGTCATATTTACAATTGTTATCTGTGAAGACTCAAGCAATATCATGAAGTTTTAGATAACTTCTTCAACTGTTTCAGCTGGATATGAACATTTTTTTTTTCGAGACAAATAAAAATGCGAAAAACACTGTAATTTATTGTTTGGACCTATTTAAAAGGTATCTAGATTTTTATTTTTATTTTGAATGGATCAAGGAAGAGTTAGAACTAATTTCAATGTGTTTCCTTTTTGCTGTGTATACCACTGTTGGGTATAACCAGCCTCTCTGTGTCCTGCTGACCATTGTCACCAGGACTAAAAATGTGATTTGTTACTGAAAGAGGAAGAGGGAAAACTTGATATGATAACTGTTTAAAATTGCCCATAGACAGTTTTCTTCTGAAATTTTTGGTGATGAGGTACACCACTAGAAATCAGACTTTGTTTTTTGAGAAGCTGTAGAATGACCTTTGCTCAAGCTGGCACCTTTGTTGTTACTTTTTGCCATTTGGTTTGTATTATGCATGTTTTCACTATTTTTAATTTTGCTTTGCCTAACAGCTTTTGTCATGACTAGTACTGTAGCTTTGTTATAAATATGCATTATGCTATAATGGGTTAATTTGCTTGGCTTCTACTTCTCACAACCTTTTCTGTGCTGGGGAAAAGCATGTCTACCATACAAATTGTCCACTGTGAAAGTTCTATCATGACTTTGCTTAAAGCATGGGTAAAGAAAATAATTTAAAGATTTGGGCTTATTTGGACATACATGGTTATTGTATTTTCACTCTTCTTATTGATTTGCAATTACTTTATGTAGGTAACGAGTGGCCTTTGTAAACAATGGATCAAAAAAGTGTTGTCCTGGTTTCCCTTCTGGTCTTAAACAGCTGCCTGAGCACCTTGGCCATCTCAAACTTCAGCTTGAGAACATTCGTTGGCTGTGCCGTTAGGGAATTCACCTTCTTGGCAAAGAAACCTGGCTGTAAGGGTTTACGTGTTACAACAGATGCCTGTTGGGGACGCTGTGAAACTTGGGAGGTAAGCACCTTCAAAGGTTTTTAGTAAATAGTCTTTTCACTAATATCTATCTATCTATCTATCTATCTATCTATCTATCTATCTATCTATCTATCTATCTATCTATCTATCTATCTATCTATCTGTCTGTCTGTCTGTCTGTCTGTCTGTCTGTCTGTCTGTCTGTCTGTCTGTCTGTCTGTCTATGTATCTATCTTTGTGGACACTTGACCATGACACCTTTATGAGCTTGTTGGGTAACCCCCTATATGGAGTTGGCCCGTCTACAGTATTCAGCTATAACAGCCTCAATGTTTTTATAGAGCTGCTTTTGTGCACAAGGGCACAATCATGCTATAATAGAAAAGGGCCTTCCCCAAATACGGTATTTATCAGCGTATAACACGTGCCGGCGTATAACAGGGACCCCAAGTTTAGGAGGGAATTTTAAGGAAAAAACTTTTAGGAGGGAGGTTTAAGGAAAAAACTTACATTTAAATGCCCATAAATGCAGCCTTATCAGTGTCCCTCTGCAGCCTTGCCCAGTTTGATTGCAGCCTTGCCAAGTCTCATTGCAGCCTTGCCCAGTCTGATTGCAGCCTTGCCCAGTGTCTTTGCAGCCTTGCTCATTTAAAATTAGCGCCGCTGAAATACACATAGCAGAGTGTACTGTGTACTCTGCTAGACTCGGCTCCTCTCGGCTCCTCTCAAAGTCCCGCCCAGTCCCGCCCCTTGGCCCGGCTCCTATGATGGACATAACACAGGTCCAATGGCGGGACTGAACCTAGCCGAGTACACAGTACACTCGGCTATGTGTATTTCGGCGGCGCTCGCACCTCTCCCCCTCAAAGTCAGTGGGTATCGGCGGGGATCAGCGTATAACACGCACCCACGGTTTTCCCCTGATTTTAAGGGAAAAAAAGTGTGTGTTATACGCCGATAAATACAGTAGTTACCCCGAAATTGGAAGTATACAATTGTCTAAAATGGCTTTGTATGTGCTGTGGCATTAACAGTACCCTTCACTGGCAACCCCCTGTAATTTGGAGGGGTACCTACATATTTTTTGCCATACAGTGTTGTTATGCACCGGGGAGTGTAGCAAGCCCTACCAAAAAAAAAAAGTTTAACTAAATTGACTACATGCCAATCTCCTGTGCACATGTGGCCTCAGGTAACACATTATGACTACAGGTGCCCATGGGAACCTAACCTAAAAACATTTTATTTTAGCATTTTTTGTACAATTAAATATAAAAAAGAAGTGATTTCTACCTTGGCTGCTTCAAATGCTAGCTAAAGCTGAGATGACCATGTACCTCCAATAATGGTTGGTGAAATTCTATGAATTGACCCTCTATGATGGCAGTTGGGCTACACACACAGCTAATCCGCTGAGAAATTACATTTCAGACCTGTGTCCCATGTATAGGCTTCCCCCCCATTTCATGCATAATAAATTACTAGATCATTTGTAGCATAATAAATTACTATAGCAATTGAACTATTCCCTCTATTGTTCACTGTATTTACAGGCCCTTAAGCACCTGCCCAGGCTGGCATATATGTTTGTTGTAGGTATCTTAAATCTGGAAGACAGTTTTATTTTTCATGCTAAAAGAAAAGAAAGTAACTTGATTTTTTTTTCTGTCACAGAAACCCATCCTAGACCCACCCTACATAGATGCTTATCACAAAGTCTGCACCTACAACGAAACTAAGCTGGTTACAGTGAAATTACCGAACTGCCTACCCAGTGTGGACCCATTCTTCACTTACCCTGTGGCCATCAGATGTGACTGTGGGGTTTGCTCTACTGCAACTACAGAGTGTGAGGCGCTTTAAAAAAATTCTAGCTAGCTTGCTCCGTTTTTACCTACGGTATATAATTGCATTATTTGGCCCAAATAAAAGAAATAAATAAATGAATATAGTACGCCAATAACATTGATAAAGCGTTTTTTTCTTTTTCTGGACCAAGCCATCCTTAGCTTAACTCGCAGTGATATTAGATTTTTACCTTCTAAGAATATTTTGTGAATCAGGCATTTATATTGCAAGGAAAAAAATCTATGCACTAATAAATTTGTTGAAACTTTGCCTTTAATTTCACATGTGCCAACATCAGTCGATATGTCACTTTATCATTATCACATATAACAGCTTTGGAAATTAGGCCCCTTGTTAAGCTATCCATACACTGAATGTTTGTAGAAACAATTGTGCAAAAATTTTCAGTACATTTGATGACTTGACGAATGTTGTTCCAAAGTTCTTTTTCTTTTCTAACATTTGACTTTCCCAAAGGAAAAATGCATACACTTAAAGGAGTTGTAAAGGCAAAAGGTTTTTTTATCTTAATGCATTCTATGCATTAGGATAAAAAGCTTTCTGTTTGCAGCAGCCCCCCTAATACTTACCTGAGCCCTCTCTCTGTCAGCAATGTCTACGAGTCCCTCCCTGACTCTCCCTCCTGATTGACTGAGACACAGCAGCGGCTCCATTGGCTCCCTTGACTGTCAATCAAAGTCAGTTAGCCAATCAGGAGAGAGCGAGGGCAGGGCCAAATGGCAGCTCCGTGTCTGAATGGACACACAGAGCTGCAGCTCGGCTCGGGTGCCCCCATTGCAAGCTTCTTGCTGTGGGGGTACTCGACAGAAGGGAGGGGCCAGGAGCACAGAAAAGGGACCCAAAAAGAGGAAGATCCAGGCTGCTCTGTGCAAAACCAACTGCACATAGGAGGTAACACATCTGTTTTTGTTTTTCTAAACTAGACTTTTCAATCACTTTAAAGAATTTTCCATCCTGCTCCTTTGAATCTTTTCATCACTGCGGTCCAAAGTGAATATTGATTTGACCTCACTAACGGTTAGACAATTAAACCAATGTTTGTAAAAAAAAAAAATCTCAAACAAAAATTATAGTAGGGTTTGGCCTGCTTTAGGGCCCATGCACATTGCAGCTCAAATAAAAGCTGCTTTTACAGGCATTTGAGCTTTTATTTCTCTGCCTAAAAGCTTGAATAAGCTTGTGTTTTTTTGTGTCCTTTTGCACATTTTTATTGAGCTTCTTTGAGCTTTTCTGAGCATAAGAGTTTTTTTTCACAAACCCTCCCCTCAGCTCATTTTTCATATTCTTTCGATACAAGCTTCTTTGAGCTTTTTTGTGCTTTTTCATGCTTTTTGGGCACTTAGGCTTTTTTCTGCTCGCAAGCTCCTTTCAAAAACTTGAGTTTGGGGGGGGGGGGGGGTTTCCTGTCTGTAAAAGCATATGCCTGTAAACACCTGAAAAAGCGATAGTGTGCGTGGACACATTGGTTAATATGTAGGGGAGTTTCCAGGCAGAAAAAATGAGAGCTAAAAAAAGTGCAAAAGCATGTAGGAGCAGCTTCTTTGAGCTTCTTTGAAATGCAGTGTGCATGAGCCCGAAGTGCAGCCAGTTTGGCATTTTCAGAAGTTTTCAGGCATATGTTCTCAGAGGTAGAAAAAACACCCCACCAAACTTGCATTTTTGAGAGGAGCTTTCAAGCAGAAAAGACATCTGAGTGTCCAAAAACGCGCAAAAAAACATGAAAAAGCTCAAAGAAGCTTGAAAACACACACAAGAAAAAAAAGAAAAATTAGCCGAGGGGGTTTGTGGAACAAAAACATTTATGTTTAAAAAACCTCAATAAAAACATGCAAAAGAGCACAAAAAAGCACAAGCTTCTTCAAGCTGAAATGAAAGCTCAAATGCCTGTAAAAGCAGCATTTTTTGGGTTGCAATGTGCATGAACCTTTAGAGTGGAGGGGGTTTTGCTTTAAAATGGAAGATCAAAACCCCCATTGTTAATACCCAACTTTCATCCCCAATATCAATGTCCAGAGGTACCAGACAAGGATACACTCTTTCTCCCATTATGTTTAACCTTGCTTTGGATTCCCTTCTCTGCCTCCTAGAATCTCAACCCATTTTCCAGAGTATAACCATAGGCCATAAAACCAATAAAATCACTGCTTTCGCAGATGATTTGCTCCTATTTGTTTCTCATAAAGAATCTTCTGTATAATGTTCCTTATTAAATTAATTTGGTCTAATTTCAGGTTCATCCATTAATTTTGATAAATCAAAAGCACCCTATTTATCCAATCATCATAAGCCTCCTTGGAGCAACCTTTAACCCTTTATTTGGTGCAAGGAAAAATTTCCTAGCTTGGCGTATCCACACCCAAAAACCCACACAGTCTATATAAGGCCCTGGTGTTATGCTCAATAAAAGCATCTCTCACTACATGGAAACATTTTATTATCTCATATATGGGCAGAATAAGCTTGGTAAAAATGGTAGCTTTTCTTAAGCTTTTTTTTTACACCATACAGGTTATCCACTCTATTCCTTAAACACTTTGACCTTAAGTATATCTATAAGATGTTCAAAGAATTCATCTGGGCAGCAAGAGAGCAACCATAGGCCTACGTACCCTACAACAATTGTAGTCTAAGTAAATACGTAAGGGAATGGATTCATGTAATCTCCGGAACCTGAGTAGGAAAGCAATTTCCACGCTATATAACTTCTTCTGGCGGCCACTGGATTACACTTCTCCATTGACTGGCCTAAATAAAGGGACCAGGAATTTAACCCACCTTCAGGTTGAAACTCCTCTAAAAACAATATGTCTACCTTGGGGCACAATCAAAGCCAATGTATCACGGAATGATAATGTTTCTGGCACTCAGTAGCTCACTATGCCACCACACACTTGCTAAACTACCTACCTTTAATCCCTAAGTGGGCCATTTTTGGTCTAATCAATATACCAGGTATCAAACTATCAAGAGGCTGTAAACAACTTTTCTTTCTCGAACATCACGGGACACAGAGCCACAGTAATTACTGATGGGTTATATAGGTATCACTGGTGATTGGACACTGGCACACCCTAACCAGGAAGTTCAACCCCCTATATAATCCCTCCCCTTGCAGGGATACCTCAGTTTTTACGCCAGTGTCTTAGGTGATGGACGTGTAAAGATGTCCTGTGCTGAGCTCCAAAGGGAATATCCTATATCCTATACTGGGGCAGGCCAGGCGAACCGGATCCATTCCAAAGTGTCTTTTCTAGGCAGAATTGGATGGTACCCGGGCCTCGTGTCAGAAGAAACAAGGTTTTACCTGTAACGCTTCTCTTTTTAGAGAGCTGGACCCCGCATATTAGAAAATGTTTTTTCTAGCCTAATTTCTAACCGGGTGCTTTACAGGCCCAGAACTGTGGATCCCCCTATTCGTAGGGGGCCCCAGTCTCTGACGTTTTTTCAAGCGGAGCCCACCGTGAGAGGGGAAGATTGGGTCTGTACAACAGAACCCTGCGGCTGGATAAGGTAAGGGAGATTCCACAGAATTTTTTAATTCTAGTAGGTTTTCTCCTTTAAGGTAAATGCATGCTATGCCTATTGTGACCACCGGGGGCTGCCAAGAGCACATACCTTTTCATGCTGATGTCTGTCTCAAGTGTTCAACGCTGTACAAGCTCCTCCGGCCAGCTCCAGGTAAGATGGGATGGGGGGCTCTCCTCAGGGATATCTCCCCCCAGACTAGGGGGAGGCCACAGGTGATCTGTAAGGCAGTTAGACACCGCATTTTCACCGCCGTCGCGGCCGCCGCCATTACACAGGCAGGCCCATCATTACCAGCCTCTATCCCTCCTCCCCCTCCCCCAGCCTCCTCCATGTTTGATTTAGAAGGGTCGGCTAGCGCGGGAAGCGCTTGTTTTTTCAAAAAACGAAGGGGGGCGCGGTTAAGGGGGGGCGGGGCGTCAGCACAGTGTGCTCAGACGCCCACAGGACCGGCTGCAGGCTATTAAAGGCACTAATTACAGGTGCACTGAGCCTTCTGGAGGGACACAGAGCTGACGGTCGCATGTAAGGTGGGACACAGGTATTCTCCTAGGCAGCATTTACTAAAGTAACACCAGACTGAGCATTGGGTATCAAGGCTTTTAGCTAGACTACATCGCTCAGCAGTCAGTGTTCACTTTTTGATACCTCCACTATGTTGCTTTGCACTATGGGTAGAAGAGGATCAAACACCCCAAGAACCAGAGACACTAGGGGATCTCGTTCAGGTTCTGAGGGCCCCCTGTCTGCAGCATCCTCCCCCCCTGAGGGGCCAGGGACGACTAGCCAGGGAGAGCCGTCGGGGTCAGGGGCTATACCTGCTTCTGGCACTTCAGCCCCTGTATATGTTACACAGGAGGTTTTTTCCTCAACCATTAATGGTTTAGAAGAAAGATTATTGGCCATGATTATGTCTTCACTTGGTGGAAGAAAACGCACTAGGCCTTCCTCTGTTCCTCAGGAAGAGGAGCCCTGGGATAAAGGAGAGGAATCCCTTTCAGAGGATCAGGATGGGATGGATGATTCCTCTTCGGAGGAATCAGGTGGAGAGGGACCCTCTGCGACTTCCCAAGAGGAGAAAGTCTTAGTGCAGATCCTTACTGGATTGGTCCGCTCCACATTTAAGTTGCCCATATCTGAATCAGTTAAAGAACCCTCTTCTTCTTTAGGGTCACTGAAACCTCCTCAAACAGCACAGGCTTTTCCTGTTCATAATTTGCTTGAAAAGCTCCTTTATGCTGAGTGGGATCACCCTGATAAATGTTCCGCCGAAAAAGTTTTCTACACTTTATCCTATGGAAGAAAAGTTTATTAAAATGTGGGGAATACCGGCCATTGATGCCGCCATTTCCTCTGTAAATAATAGTCTGACTTGTCCTGTAGACAATGCTCAGATGCTCAGGGTTCCTGTAGATAAAAAGATGGAATCCCTATTGAAGGATGTTTTCTCCTTAGCAGGTTCAGTGGCTCAACCTGCAGTAGCAGCGACTGGAGTCTGTCAATACTTAAGAGACCATGTTAAACAGGTCATCAAAGTTTTACCTGAACAGCAGGCCCAGGGGTTGGCTAACCTTCCATCGGCCTTATGCTTTGTTGTTGACGCCATTAGAGATTCTATCGTGCAAACCTCCCGTCTTTCACTGGGGTTGGTGCATATACGTAGAATCCTATGGTTGAAGAATTGGTCAGCCGAAGCACCATGTAAGAAACTCCTGCCTGGGTTTCCATTTTGTGGTGAAAGGTTGTTTGGAGAAGACTTGGATAACTATATCAAGAGAATCTCTTGTGGGAAAAGCACTCTCTTACCTGTTAAGAATAAGAGTAAGCGTCCCTCTTTCAAACGGACTCTTTCCCCAGCACCGGGGGCTTCAGCCTCCAGGCAGTCTCGACGGCCTCCTCCATCTGGGTCCAGAGACAAGAGTCAACCCCAGGGACAAAAGAAGTCCTGGGGGAAGAAGCCTACTAGGCAAAACAGTAAGACCTCTACATGAGGGGGTGCCCCCGCTCACTCGAAGGGGGGAAGACTGCGACAGTTCTCAGGGCTCTGGCAGGAGGATTTCCAGGACAGATGGGTAATCTCCACGGTAACCTTAGGGTACAAGCTGGAGTTTCAGGAGTTCCCTTCTCCCCGTTTCTTCAGGTCAAGTGTCCCCAGAGATCCAGAGAAGAAGCAGTCGCTCCTTCTAGCGTTAGAGCGACTTTTGTCGCAGGAGGTCATTGTGGTAGTTCCCGCGAAGGATCAAGGATTGGGCTTCTATTCCAACCTTTTTACGGTCCAAAAACCAAATGGGGGTGTCAGGCCCATTCTGGATTTAAGGGATCTGAACCGATTCCTAAGGATTCAATCCTTCCGCATGGAATCAATTCGGACAGTAGTCTCCACCCTGCAGGGAGGAGAATTTCTGGCATCAATAGACATCAGAGATGCATATCTACATGTGCCCAACTCATCAGAAGTTTCTGCGCTTCGAGATAGGAGGGCGCCATTTCCAGTTTGTGGCTCTGCCTTTTGGGATAGCCACTGCACCTCGAGTGTTCACAAAGGTCTTGGCTCCTCCTCTGGCCAGATTAAGGGCTCAGGGTATAGCTGTCATAGCATACCTAGACGACCTGCTCCTGATAGACCGGTCGGTAGCCTCCTTAAACGGAAATTTGAGGACCACAGTCAGGTATCTGGAACACCCGGGTTGGATCCTCAACCTAGAGAAATCTTTCCTAAAACCAGTAAGAAGACTGGAGTATTTAGGTCTGATCATAGATACAAGCCAGGGGAAAATATTTCTACCTCAGGCAAAGATCACTGCTTTAAGAGAGCTGATTCTGGCAGTCAGGACCAAGAAGGGTCCTTCTGTCCGTCTTTGTATGAGACTACTAGGGAAGATGGTGTCTTCATTCGAAGCAGTTCCCTATGCTCAGTTTTATTCAAGAATGCTGCAACACAGTATCCTGTCGGCCTGGAACAAGAAGGTTCAGGCATTAGACTTTCCGATGCACCTGTCGCATGCGGTGCGTCAGAGCCTCAATTGGTGGCTCATACCTGAAAACCTGCAGAAGGGGAAATCCTTTCTACCAGTCACCTGGACGGTGGTAACAACAGATGCCAGTCTGTCGGGTTGGGGAGCAGTTCTGGAACAGTCTGCGATCCAGGGGCTATGGTCCAAGACCGAGAGGACCTTACCCATCAACATTCTGGAGATACGGGCGGTATACCTAGCCCTAAAAGCCTGGACTATCAGGCTACAGGGTTGCCCGGTCAGGATCCAGTCTGACAATGCCACAGCAGTGGCTTATGTCAATCATCAGGGAAGCACCCGGGGCCGAGCTGCTCAAAAGGAGGTGAACCAGATCTTAGTCTGGGCAGAGATGCATGTGCCATGCATATCGGCAGTTTTCATTCCAGGGATAGAGAACTGGCAGGCGGATTATCTAAGTCGCCAACAGTTACTTCCAGGGGAATGGTCTCTGCATCCCGACGTCTTTTGGGCCATATGCCAAAGATGGGGGGTTCCAGATGTAGATCTCTTTGCATCCTGATTCAACAAAAAGATAGACAGATTTGTGGCAAGGACAAAAGATCCTCTTGTATGCGGGACGGATGCGTTGGTGATTCCGTGGCATCGGTTCTCACTGATTTATGCATTCCTGCCTATTCTGCTTCTGCCACGACTCCTTCGCAGGATCCGGCTGGAAAGGAAGTCGGTACTTCTGGTGGCCCCCGCTTGGATGACGGTGGGTTCTCCGTGGACACTACCAGTACGACCAGACCTGTTATCTCAGGGTCCAGTGTTCCATCCTGCTTTACAAATGCTAAATTTGATGGTTTGGCTATTGAAACCCACATTCTGAAGAGTCGTGGGCTTTCAGGTCCTGTGATATCTACCTTGATCAATGCAAGGAAGCCAGCTTCCAGGATGATTTATCATAGAGTCTGGAGAGCTTATAATATCCTGGTGTGAATCCAGGGGTTGGCATCCCAGAAAGTATGTGATCAGTAGAATTCTTGATTTTCTACAATTGGGGTTACAGATGAAGCTGGCCTTGAGTACCATCAAGGGCCAGGTCTCGGCCTTATCAGTATTTTTTCAACGGCCACTTGCTTCGCATTCTTTGGTCTGAATTTTTATGCAGGGGGTGACGCGCCTTAATTCTCTGGTGAGAGCGCCCCCTAAACCCCTGGGACTTGAACTTGGTTCTGTCTGTGTTACAGAAACAGCCTTTTGAACCAATAGGTCAGATTCCTTTGGTCTTGCTGACATGGAAGTTAATTTTTCTGGTAGCCATCTCTTCTGCTAGAAGAGTATCAGAATTAGCAGCTCTTTCCTGTAAAGAGCCTTATTTGATTGTACACAAGGATAGAGTGGTACTGCGCCCTCATCCTAGTTTTTTACCGAAGGTGGTTTCAGATTTTCATCTAAACCAAGACATTGTTCTGCCTTCCTTTTTTCCAGATCCCTGTTCTCCAGAAGAAAGATCACTACATTCCTTGGATGTAGTAAGAGCAGTTAAGGTCTATCTGGAAGCGACTGCTCAGATTCGCAAAACGGATGTTTTCTTTGTGCTGCCAGAGGGTCCCAGTAGAGGACAGGCAGCATCAAAAGCTACCATTTCTAAATGGATGCGACAGTTGATCATTCAAGCTTACGGTTTGAAACAGAAGATTCCTCCGTTTCAGATCAGGGCACATTCCACAAGGGCTATTGGTGCTTCTTGGGCAGTGCATCACCGGGCCTCGATGGCTCAGATCTGCAAGGCCGCAACCTGGTCTTCAGTTCATACATTCACCAGATTCTATCAGGTGGATGTGAGAAGGCATGAGGATATCGCCTTTGGGCGTAGTGTGCTGCAGGCAGCAGTACAGGGTCCTCAGGTCTGATTGCACCCTACTTGCTCTGGGACATCCCATCAGTAATTACTGAGGCTCTGTGTCCCGTGATGTTCGAGAAAGAAAATAGGATTTTTTAAAACAGCTTACCTGTAAAATCCTTTTCTTTCGATGGACATCACGGGACACAGAGGTCCCGCCCCTCTTTTAATACACTATATTGCTTGGCTACAAAACTGAGGTATCCCTGCAAGGGGAGGGATTATATAGGGGGTTGAACTTCCTGATAGGGTGTGCCAGTGTCCAATCACCAGTGATACCCTATAACCCATCAGTAATTACTGTGGCTCTGTGTCCCGTGATGTCCATCGAAAGAAAAGGATTTTACAGGTAAGCTGTTTTAAAAAATCCTATTATTTTTGTTATGTCCCTTGTGGCACCAAGCTATTCCTTATCAGTGGATTTTCCTGGAACCCCACACCACTTCTCTGTTCACAGCTAAATGATCTTTGTTTTCCACATGGAATGAGTGGAGGCCTCCTTAAGTAAGGACTCACAGGTTCAAAATTACTTTGAGGTTTAGAGGTGCTTTATTCAAACTTTGCCTTAGGTACTCAACAATCTATAGTACAGTGTTTCCAATACACCCAGTGGAAGCAACTAATGATCCCTCCATTGATGTCTTACCCTCCACTTAACCCATAATATGTTTTGTAATCTATTGACGGAGGGCTCTCCCATTTTTTGCTACCTCTTAACTACTAGACGGACCACCATCCATCTAAGTGTTTCATACCATTCACCCCTGGGGCCAGCGCTGCTAGCTCATCACCAAGCTGTACTAACAAAATGTACAACCTTATTACTATCTTGTTTTATTGGCCTAATGTTCTGGTGTTTCGTCACATTCGGCTACCCATAACATTTTGCTACCCGCTGGAGTGGGCATGCACGACGCCGCCATATGCGTTCCAACACTGTTGTAAGACACCACTTTGTCAAAGGGCCCCTCGCGGGCCCGCCTCGCTTGCCAAGCTTCTAACTCTATGTCTACTTGGATAGTGGGGCTTGAACCTGGACTCAGGGGTGTGACCACAAAATTCAGTGCAAGCGCAGATCGCCACAGTGTTGGAACGCATATGGCGGCATCGCGCATGCGCAGTCTAGCGGGTAGCCAAATGTGATGGGTCGCCATATGTGCCGAAAGAGTGGCCACACTTACTGTCCATTGCACTCTTGCATTAAATAATAAGAAAAAAAAAGGAAGTAAAGGCTAAAATAAAGAAAGTTTAAAGCCTTCCCCACTGCTGATAAACATGCTGCCACAGCTCATTGAATTCATCCCTTGTCGATCCTCTCATTGCCTTTACTTCTACTTTAATGCAAACAGTCCCTTCACTGGACTTGCAGAGCTTAGGGCCCATTCAGGCCTACACTATATTACCAAAAGTATTGGGACACCTGCCTTTACACATGAGCACATGAACTTTAATGACATCCCATCTTAGACCGTAAGGTTCAATAATGAGTTGGCCCACCCTTTGCAGCTATAACAGCTTCAACTCTTCTGGGAAGGCTGTCCACAAGGTTTAGGAGTGTGTCTATGGGACTGTCTGACTATTCTTCCAGAAGCGCATTTGTGAGGTCAGGCACTGATGTGGACGGGAAGGCTTGGCTCACAGTGTCCGCTCTAATTCATCCCAAAGGTGTTCTATCGGGGTTAAAGTCAGGACTCCCCAAACTCTCCCATCCATGTCTTTATGAACCTTGTTTGTGCACCCCGGGGATTTCTTAAGGAACTTGTTTTTCAGACTCCATTTGCTGTACCTGAAATTATGTGAAATGTAATAAGAAACTCAAAGGCCTGGAATCTCACTTGGCTGCAAACTGAACAGATACATATCTTTACCTTTTGCAGCCCTTTTGGATCCTAGGTAAAATCATGGTCTCTAGTCAGGAAACGAAAGGCAACATAATGATAAAAACAAGCCTGGAAGGTTTTATTTATTTATTTATTTTAACACACAGGTAAAAGTTTAACTAAAACACAAACAATGGTTTTCGGTGAAGCAACAGAAATTGAGCTTTAAATATATATTGTACCATAATAAAATGGCTCCAAAGTACTAATCTAATAGTGTTAGAAAATGGATGCATTTTTTTTTTTATAAACTAAGGAATGCTATCCTGTCTTTGATAACTAGTCTTTAATATCTGTAGTCCTTTTTTGTTCAAAGTAAGGCATGAACTTCTTTGTGCGGTTAAAATGTCCAGTGACTGGTGAAAAATGTCCATTGGAAAACAAGGCACATATTGTGTATAGATACAATTCATATAAAATGATCACAGTGAGAGGGGGTAGATGAAGAAATACAGCGTCTGCATTTTAAAACATGGAGGTGTCACAGATCAAAGGCTCCGCAGAGGTGAATGGAATAGTCACTGGTCATGGCCTCCATGGTTTTTTTTTTCATACAGTGAATATTCCCAACTCTCTAGTAATCTTTTCTGTATGGCTGCTCCCATCACTGTACAATAGCACCAATCCATTCCTGGGAATGACCTTAGACAACTGAGCAAGAGTTGCGACACTTCCCACAACGTTTTTTCTTCTTCTTTGGGTGGAAGACTGTAAGGATTGCTTCATCAAACACATTCTTGAGCCCCTTCTGAGTCAGGGCTGAGCACTCTAAGTAGCACTGTGCTCCGATCTAAGGCAAAAACAAAAGAAAGTTACGAAGGACCTAATCTGTAAATTGGCTGTGAAACCTAGTTCCTTTTTTAAAACCACTTAATGGGCTGGCCCCAGTACTCTACTGGTTTGGGTCAGGGTTCAATTTTAACCCACCTCTTGTAAGCCCAAGGTGTCATGAACTTGCACCCTAGGAAAGCCTCATCATCGTCGCAGAGGTCTAACTAGTACAGTGCTACACACTAATGTCACCATCTTAGCACCATTCTCTGTATTACTGATGACTGCCTATTGTGAGTCCGAAAGATAGGAGGAAGAGGACCCTGTTTATTCCCAGAATAGCCAAAATACATCTATAAAAAAGGTAAGTACACTAAAACAATTGCAGGGTGGGAAGGCTGGATTTGGACTATATATATATATATATATATATATATATATATATAGAGAGAGAGAGAGAGAGAGAGAGAGAGAGTGAGAGAGAGAGAGAGAGAGAAAGAGAGAGAAAGAAAGAGAGTGATAGAGAGTGAGAGAGAGAGTGAGAGAGAGAGAGAGAGAGAGAGAGAGAGAGAGAGAAGAGAGAGAGAGAGAGAGAGAGAGAGAGAGAGAGAGAGAGAGAGTGATAGAGAGAGTGAGAGAGAGAGAGTGATAGAGAGAGTGAGAGAGAGAGAGAGAGGGAGAGAGAGAGAGAGAGAGAGAGAGAGAGAATAGGTGCAGGAACTCCCCCGTCTGAGTCACCACTTCTATCTGCCCCCTACCCACCTCTTACCACCGTCCCTTGATTCCACCCCCTACCCACCTACCAGTATTGCACCTGTTAGAGAATCCAGAACCAAGTATAATTTTGTGGTGATAAATCATTTGTATGGAACATGTTAATGGTAAAAAGAAAAGCAGTAAAATAGATCCCCTGCAGCCAGGGACAATAGAATCCCAGCAATAGATCCCCACACAACAATAGACTCCCCCAGCAAAAATGGACTGCACCCCAACAACAATAGATTCCCTGCAGCAACAGTGAACCACCCACAACAAAATATCACACCTAGTAACAAAATATCCACCCAAGCAACATTAGACCCCCCCCAGCATCAATAGATCCTCCAGCAGCCAATAAAAATAGACCTCTCCCTCATCAGTAGATCCCTTCCAGCAACATAAGGCCCCCCCAGCAACAATAGATTCCCCCATCAGCAAGAATAGACCCTCACACAAAATCAGATCCCCACCAGTGACAATAGATCCCCCAGCAGCCAACATCAATAGAGCCTCCAGCACACCCCACACCCCATGCTATTACATACATTCAGTGCTGGAGGTGCCGGAACTGCGTTCCCCTGCGTTCCCGCTGAAAAAAAGCCCTGTATATATATATATATATATATATATACTGTATATATACAGTGCCTTGAAAGAGTATTCATACCCCTTGAAATTTTCAACAGTTTGTCACGTTACAACCAAAAACGTAAACTTGTTTTATTGGGCTTTTATGTGATAGACCAACACAAAGTGGCACATAATTTGGAAATGGAAGGAAAATGATAAGTGGTTTTCAATTTTTTTTACAAATAAATATCTGCCCCTTTACTCTGATACCCCTAACTAAAATCTAGTGGAACCAATTGCCTTCAGAAGTCACCTAATTAGTAAATAAAGTCCACCTGTGTGTATTTTAATCTTAGCATAAATACAGCTGTTCTTTGAAGCCCTCAGAGGTTTGTTAAAGAACCTTAGTGAACAAACAGCATCATGAAGACCAAAGGAACACACCAGACAGGTCAGAGATAAAGTTGTGGAGAATTTTAAAGCAGGGTTAGGTTATAAAAAATATCATACGCATTGAACATTTCATGTAGCGCTGTTCAATCCATCATCCGAAAATGGATGAGGAGTGAATGGAGTATGGCACAACTGCAAACCTACCAAGACATGGCCATCCACCTAAACTGACAGGCCTGGCAAGGAGAGCATTAATCAGAAAAGCAGCCAAAGAGGCCCATAGTAACTCTGGAGGAGCTGCAGAGATCCACAGCTCAGGTGGCAGAATCTGTCCACAGGACAACTATTAGTTGTGCACTCCACAAATCTGGCCTTTATGGAAGAGTGGCAAGAAGAAAGCCATTGTTGAACGAAAGCCATAAGAAGTCCTGTTTGCAGTTTGTGAGAAGCCATGTGGGGGACACAGCAAACATGTGGAAGAAGGTGTTCTTGTCAGATGAGACCAAAATGTTACTTTTTGGCCTAAAAGCAAAATGCTATTTGTGGCGGAAAACTAATACTTCACATCACCCTGAACACACCATCCCTACCGTGAAACATGGTGGTGGTAGCATCATGTTGAGGGGATGCTTTTCTTCAGCAGGGACAGGGAAGCTGGTCAGAGTTGATGGGAAGATGGATGGAGCTAAATACAGGGCAATCTTAGAAGAAAACCTGTTAGATTCTGCAAAAGACTTTAACCTGGAGCTGAGGTTCACCTTCCAGCAAGACAAGGACCCTAAACATACAGCTAGAGCTACAATGGAAAATTTTAAATCAAAGCATATTCATGTGTTAGAATGGGCCAGTTAAAGTACAATCCAATTGAAAATCTGTGGCAAGACTTGAAAATTGCTGTTCACAGACTCTCTCCATCCAATCTGACAGAGCTTGGGCTATTTTGGAAATAAGAATGGGCAAAAATGTCACTCTCTAGAAGTGCAAAGCTGGTCGAGACATACCCAAAAAGACTTGCAGCTGTAATTGCAGCAAAAAAATCCCAATAAAATACATTTACGTTTTTGGTTGTAACATGACCAAATGCGGAACATTTCAAGGGGTATGAATACTTTTTCAAGGCACTGTATAAGCAGCAATCTGATAAAAACTTTCACATTTTAACTGCAAGATCAAAATGATGGATACTTTTAGCCCAAGAAGGTTTTAGACAAGAGACCCCACCACACCCTTGGTTCTTGCAGTACTGCTTCCTCATGGCCTATGAAAGAAGACCTTGAGTAATTGCCTAGTTTGCTTACTTTGAAATTGTGACTGTTATATTTATCCCTTCATCTACTATTAGAACCTTATCAATATCTTAAAACCTACCATCTTTGCAAGTTTCATTCCTTGTTCATAAGAAATTGGTTTTTCTTTCATATGGAGAAGTCGAGCCAGTGTTTTTGGGTCATCTCGTAGATCAATCTACAAGAAAAATAAGATATAAAAACTGATAAGCCTTAGTGCTACACTTCATTAGGAACCCTTCTTGATGGTGATGTTGCATTACACCTTTCTGCAAAGACCCATTAAAATGCAGGATATTACAACTCATCCAGCATTGCTTACCTCACACCCATTCATAAAAGTAAACCGTTTTATTTGTCACAAACAATGAATAGATGCAGATAAGCAGAGGCGTAGCTTGAAGCTTGTGGGCCCCGATGCAAAAGTTGACCTGCCCCCCCCCCCACTACTTCCAACGTGCGTGCAGATACATCCACCGCACGCCAAGATACTCAAAGTGGCTTAAGAGTTTTGCGTTCCCAGAGTTCCTCTTTACATCAGAGGACAGGGATTACCACTGGAGAATCAGAGGACAGGGATTACCACTGGAGAATCAGAGGACAGGGATTACCACTGGAGAATCAGAGGACAGGGATTACCACCGGAGAATCAGAGGACAGGGATCACCGCTGGAAAATCAGAGGACAGGGATTACCGCTGGAAAATCAGAGGACAGGGATTACCGCTGGAGAATCAGAGGACAGGGATTACCGCTGGAGAATCAGAGGACAGGGATTACCGCTGGAGAATCAGAGGACAAGGATTACCGCTGGAGAATCAGAGGACAGGGATTACCGCTGGAGAATCAGAGGACAGGGATTACCGCTGGAGAATCAGAGGGCAGGGATTACCGCTGGAGAATCAGAGGACAGGGATTACCGCTGGAGAATCAGAGGACAGGGATTACCGCTGGAGAATCAGAGGACAGGGATTACCGCTGGAGAATCAGAGGACAGGGATCACCGCTGGAAAATCAGAGGACAGGGATTACCGCTGGAGAATCAGAGGACAGGGATCACCACTGGAGAATCAGAGGACAGGGATTACCGCTGGAGAATCAGAGGACAGGGATCACCGCTGGAGAATCAGAGGACAGGGATTACCGCTGGAGAATCAGAGGACAGGGATTACCGCTGGAGAATCAGAGGACAGGGATCACCACTGGAGAATCAGAGGACAGGAATTACCGCTGGAGAATCAGAGGACAGGGATTACCGCTGGAGAATCAGAGGACAGGGATTACCGCTGGAGAATCAGAGGACAGCGATTACCACTGGAGAATCAGAGGACAGGGATTACCACTGGAGAATCAGAGGACAGGGATTACCGCTGGAGAATCAGAGGACAGGGATCACCGCTGGAGAATTTGAGGATGGAGACCCCTGGCCGGTAACTTGGCAGAGCTCCTTTCCCATCCCAGCACTGTATACAGCTCCCCCCCCCAACACTACGCAGGGCTGAAATCACATTCCTTTACACGCAGTCTGTCAATCTTCACAGGGTGTATCTGGCTTTTATGTTGCCCTTCTGACCTGTGAAATTCTAAGGTCGGAAAAGCAGTGTAGTTGCAGTAGGCAGATACACCCTGTGCAGATCGTGGCTGACTGGCTGTGTTTTAAAGGAATGTGATTTCAGCCCTGAGGAGGAGGAACAGCATAGAGTGCTGTACTGGTAAAGGAGCTCAACAGCCGGGCATAATATGCAGGGTGGAGGGGGTGGTCAGGGGGCTTTGAGGGGGGGCAACCTAGATCTGGGAGGGCAAAGCCACGTGACACAAAATCCGGAGCCTGCAGCCCTTCAGGGGCCCCCCGAGGAGGTGTTGAGAGATTTGTTTTAGCAATTTCTGAAGGTTTCTCTGTCAGTGTTGGCAGATAGGTCACCTCCTGGAGGTGTGTGTCTTTTCCCCAGTTGTCATGGAAATGGGGTAAGTAGACATCCCTGGGTGGGGGGGTACAGAGAATCCCAGCTGGTGACTAGGAGACACTAAGCAGTGCCATACTTCACCAGTGACATGGGTCCCATGGTGGCTACAGGACGGCACTGTCCTCCTCTTGCCTCGCTGAGCTCGGTTACCATTCCATGTTGCCAGCACACAACACAGACACTTCCCCATCCTGGGCTGTTTTCACCTCATGCTCCTCTCCATTCAGGAAATGGCTCACAGCTTCTCCCCAGCCAATGGGAACAGAGGAGTGTGAACTGTGGAAGGCAAAGTAGAAACCCAGTACTGGAGCGTGGCTGTGGGGCCCTGGGGCAGATCGAAGCTAGATTTTGTGGAGGATATGATAATATGACTGGTAGGCTGCAGGGGCCCCCTGGAGCTAGGGGTGGGGTTGCGATTGTGACCGCTACAACCCCTTATGCTACGCCCATGCAGATAAGCCATTGCATCTGATTTAATTTAGGGCTCTGAAATTTCAACATATAGAAAAACAGAGCTGTGATCTTGTATACAGTGGAGGTGTTATATTTGTGCATCTATATTGCCAATCTGTCTACTGTCTACTGAGCATGTTAATAGGATGACTGGTTTCTTACCCACCTACAAGCCAAACATTGTCATTTTTAAGTTGATCCTATAGGAATACATGGACACAACGGCTAAAATAGAATTCTGTGGACACAAACTGTCAACCCTGTAAAGGTCATGAGACATTATATTTAAGGTGAAGGGTATATAATGCTACAGCATACAAAGGCATTTTACAGAATTGTGTGCTTCCATCCACATGGAGGGCCTATTTCTGTCCCAGCATAACTATGCTCCTATACAAAAAGCCTGGTTGATAAAGACTTGGCTTGATGCGTTTGGCGTGATGGAACCAACATATAATACATAACATAATATCTTTGGCATGAATTAAAACTTGTAAACTAGGTTTCCTTGTCCAACATCAAAAGCTGACCTTTCTTTAATGCCCTTCTGACTAAATGGGTACAAATTCCCACACATTCCAAAATCGAACAGAAAGCCTTCCCAGGACAACAGAGGCTGTTCTCGCCACAAATGGGGGGGGGGGGGGGGGGGTTACTCTATATATAATAGTGTCTACAGATAAATCTGATATATTTGATTAGGAACACAAGAAGAAACTTGCCTTTTCAATAATTTATTTGATGCATTTGTCTACTGTGGAAAAAGTAAGTACACCCTAGACATTAAAAGCGTGTATTGCCCTTGTAATAGAAGTTACATGTTGTAGGCATTTTAACCGCCCACCAGTATGTGATATCTAAAGATTTGGACTACTTCTCAATGCAATATTCCTTGCAAGATGTTTGTGGGTTTCCTTGCATGAACTGCTCATTTCAAAATCCCCCTAAAAAATTTAAATTGCAATCAAATCAGGTCTTTAACCACTTCAATACCAGACACTTTCACCCCCTTCCTGCCCAGGCCAGTTTTCAGGTTTCAGCGCTGTCACTTTTTAAATGACAATTGCACGGTCATGCAACATTGTACCCAAACAAAATTTTTATAATTTTTTTTCCCACAAATAGAGCTTTCTTTTGGTGGTATTTGATCACCACTGGGTTTTTTATTTTTTTGCTCCACAAATAAAATAACAACGGAAATTTTGAAAAAAGAAAACGTTTTTTCTTCTTTTGTTATAAAACTTTGTAAATAAGTAAGTTTTCTCCTTCACTTATGAGCACTGATGAGGCTGCACTGACGGGCACTGATGATGATGCAACGGCACCGATGGGCACTGATAGGCGGAACTGATAGGTGGCACCAGTGCCGGGACAAGGTCATTTGGTGCCCAGGGCGAAGATGGCAAACTGCGCCCCCCCGTGTAAACAAAGAGTCAGTGCTTTGCAGGGAAAAGAAAAAAAAAAGTGATCATTCCCTCTGTAAAGAGCCCCTGTATTGATTGTCAAGTTCTGGGCTGTGATTTGACACAGCTGATCAGCATGTCCCAGCCATGAATCATTGGCTGGGATCTGCTGACAGTCCTGATGTGTCAAATCACAGGTGAGTAGGTGGGTGGGAGCATGCGCCCGAAACCCTGAAACAGGCAGCATCATACGCCTGTAGCTGCCACCCAATAGCAGTAAATGTACTGTGATGGGTCGGCAAGTGGTTAATTACCAATGGCATTTGTAATATGCATCAAATAAAGCAAAAAATAGCTCTAATTATTCTAAAATACAAACATCTAAAGTAGCCGCAAACTCTACTGTGAGATATAACACAGTCCCAAATCATAAATTCATCAACGGAGTTGCGCTAATTAATATTGAGTCAAGCACCAGTGATAAAAACAAAGTCCCAATGTGATAAAAAAAAGTTCTTTGGCAACATCCGCACCTTCAATTGAGTGATCCTCTACCATAGATAAAGTGCTTGCTTACCAGATTGCACAAACCTCCTATCAGGGAAGGTCAGTGACACTTGTGGCTCTAAACCCAGCCAGGTCCTTTAACCATCCAAGGAACCCCTTATGGCAAGTGGACCCACCATCCAGGAAACAATATCACAGATGGTCCCCAAAATACAAAAAGGCTTGCTAGCCATACTGTAAAAATATTTAAAAACTTCATTGAAAGTATAACATTTTGCTTTTACAGCAAAAACATGTAATCGCATAAGGATCAAAACAAGCCGGCTGGATAATCGCAGCTACCTGTCCTTCCGGGATTCGCTCCATCACCTGATGTCACTGCGCTTCTCGAGTCCCGGAAGGACAGGTAGCTGTGATTAGCCAGCCAGCTTGTTTTGATCCTAATGTGATTACATGTGATAGGAGGTCCATGCAATCGAGTAATTGGGACTTCGTTCTTATTACTTGTGTTTGACCCAATTTGTAATGTACAGCATGGAGGTGGCTGCTGAGGGGAGGCCAATTACCAATCATTTTACATTTCAGTAATGTACAGCATGGAGGGGGGTTAATGTATTGCCATTGGTCACTGATCTATTAGTGACCAGTAACAGTTAATTAACCCCATTTGTGCTGCAGTATAACACTGATACTGGTGCCACCAATGCAGCACAAAGGGGTTAATTAACTGCTACTGTTCACTAATAGATCAGTGACCAATGGCAATACATTAACCCCCCTCCATGCTGTACATTACTGAAATGTAAAATGATTGGTAATTGGCCTCCCCTCAGCAGCCACCTCCATCCCCCCCCCTAAATCTACAGAGTTAATTAAGCTGCAATCATCTGCTTTGCCTACTTGTGCAATACACACTGCAGTCACTCAGTGTTTAGTTCCTCCTCGTCGGTTCCTCTTGGTCACAGCCTCAGCAGCACTGTATGATGCTCCTGTGAGTCCTACAATCCCGCCTCCCATCATCGCCGGTGTTCTGACAAGAAAGGGCCCCCCCATCGGATAGTATCTGCCCTGTACTGCGCAGGCGCAGCGCTTGCGCAGTACGTAGGACAAAGGAGACGCCGAAAGTCTCCGTGTAGAGCTGATGAACAGCTGTTAATCTTCGGAGACTGTCGGCGTCTCCTTTGTCCTACGTACTGCGCAAGCGCTGCGCCTGCGCAGTACAGGGCAGGTACTATCCGATGGGGGACAAGACACCCAGCCTCTCAGTGAGTGACATCACGCCGGGCCGGCCGGAACCACGAAGCGCCTGTCGGGGGGGGGATCCGAGTATCTCCACTGACAGGGAAGGCAATGAAGGGCTGACATGTTAGCTTGTGCCGGGTGCAGGAGCGCACTCGGCACATCGTTGTAACTACAGCTATTAGCGGCTGGTATGTACAATCGCACACACAGCCAGTTTTTAGAAGCCCACTTCACCTGCGCCCCCCTCCCTGCAGTAAAGTGTATCGCCCAGGGCATCTGCCCCTTCCGCCCCTGCCTTGTACCGGCCCTGGGTGGCACTGATGGGCACTGTTAGATGGCACTCATAGTGCAGCACTGATTAGGAGGCACTGACAGGAATCACTGATGGGCACAGATTGGCATTTCTAAGAGGCACTGATTGGCATCCCTGGTGGGCTTTAGTGGGCATCCCTGGTGGGCTCTAGTACATCCTCGATGGGTCTTCACTGATAATCAATGTGCTGATTATCAGCGCAGACCCCCCCCCCCCATCAGGAGAGCAGCTGATCGGCTCTCCTCTACTCGCGCCTTGTCAGCACGAGTAGACGAAAAGCCAATAAATGGCACTTCCAGGTTACCACGTGATGACCTATGATTGGACAGCTGATCACATGGTAGAGGGCTTACGTCATATGCTCTTAAACCAGGATCGGAGATGCGGTGTGTCAGACTGACACATCACACCACCGATCGCTGCGCTGCACGCCCTCGAGGGCTCGCACTAGCAGCTTATCCTGCTGGACGTCATATGACACCCACTCAGGATAATACAACCACTTTCCAGCCATCATTCTGCTATATGGCGGGCAGGAAGTGGTTAATTAGGTTACTACATAATCCTAGATTTTTTTTTTTTTTGAGTCATTCCTTGGTGGATTTGGTAGGTGCTTTGGATCATTATCATGTTGAAAGACTAGTTCCCAATTCAACGTCACAGTCTCATTAACCACTTGCCGACCGCCTCACGCCTATATACGTGAGCAGAATGGCACGGGCAGGCAAAATCACGTACCTGGTACGTGATTGCCTTCCCGCGGGCGGGGGGTCCGATCGGACCCCCCCCCGGTGCCAGCGGCGGTCGGCTTTTGGCTGGGAGAAGTGAGAGACGAGGGGGAGGCCATCCGATCGTGGCCCCCCCCTCGCGATCGCTCCCAGCCAATGAGAAACATCCTCTGCCTCTGTATAGTACACAGAGGCAGAGGATGTGATGTCATCTCTCCTCGGCTCGGGAGTTTCCGTTCCGGGCCCGAGGAGAGAAGACATGTAAGTAAGTGCACAACACACACACAACACAGTAGAACATGCCAGGCACACTAAACACCCCGATCCCCCCCCCGATCGCCCCCCGATCCCCCCCCAATCACCCCCCCCCTGTCGCAAACTGACACCAAGCAGGTTTTTTTTTTTTTTTTTTTTTTTTCTGATTACTGCATAGTGTCAGTTTGTGACAGTTACAGTGTTAGGACAATTAGGGTTAGCCCCCTGTAGGTCTAGGGTACCCCCCTAACCCCCCCTAATAAAGTTTTAACCCCTTGATCACCCCCCGTCACCAGTGTCACTAAGCGATCATTTTTCTGATCGCTGTATTAGTGTCACTGGTTCCGCTAGTTAGTGAGGTAAATATTTAGGTTCGCTGTCAGCGTTTTATAGCGTCAGGGACCCCCATATACTACCTAATAAATGTTTTAACCCCTTGATTGCCCCCTAGTTAACCCTTTCACCACTGATCACCGTATAACCGTTACGGTTGACGCTGGTTAGTTTGTTTATTTTTTATAGTGTCAGGGCACCCGCCGTTTATTACCGAATAAAGGTTTAGCCCCCTGATCGCCCGGCGGTGATATGCGTCGCCCCAGGCAGCGTCAGATTAGCGCCAGTACCGCTAACACCCACGCACGTGGCATACGCCTCCCTTAGTGGTATAGTATCTGAACGGATCAATATCTGATCCGATCAGATCTATACTAGCGTCCCCAGCAGTTTAGGGTTCCCAAAAACGCAGTGTTAGCGGGATCAGCCCAGATACCTGCTAGCACCTGCGTTTTTCCCCTCCGCCCGGCCCAGCCCAGCCCAC
This sequence comes from Lithobates septentrionalis, assembly GCA_037952835.1. Taxonomy (NCBI): domain Eukaryota; kingdom Metazoa; phylum Chordata; class Amphibia; order Anura; family Ranidae; genus Lithobates; species Lithobates septentrionalis. The sequence goes on along the minus strand of JBBDGP010000163.1, from coordinate 2,189,978 downwards.
CCAAGTGCAGTATCGATCGATCACTGTCACTTACAGAACACTAAACGCATAACTGCAGCGTTCACAGAGTCAGGCCTGATCCCTGCGATCGCTAACAGTTTTTTTGGTAGCGTTTTGGTGAACTGGTAAGCACCAGCCCCAGGCAGCGTCAGGTTAGCGCCAGTACCGCTAACACCCACGCACGCACCGTACACCTCCCTTAGTGGTATAGTATCTGAACGGATCAATACCTGATCCGATCAGATCTATACTGGCGTCCCCAGCAGTTTAGGGTTCCCAAAAACGCAGTGTTAGCGGGATCAGCCCAGATACCTACTAGCACCTGCGTTTTGCCCCTCCGCCCGGCCCAGCCCAGCCCACCCAAGTGCAGTATCGATCGATCACTGTCACTTACAGAACACTAAACGCATAACTGCAGCGTTCGCAGAGTCAGGCCTGATCCCTGCGATCGCTAACAGTTTTTTTGGTAGCGTTTTGGTGAACTGGCAAGCGCCAGCGGCCTAGTACACCCCGGTCGTAGTCAAACCAGCACTGCAGTAACACTTGGTGATGTGGCGAGTCCCATAAGTGCAGTTCAAGCTGGTGAGGTGGCAAGCACAAGTAGTGTCCCGCTGCCACCAAAAAGACAAACACAGGCCCGTCGTGCCCATAGTGCCCTTCCTGCTGCATTCGCCAATCCTAATTGGGAACCCACCACTTCTGCAGCGCCCGTACTTCCCCCATTCACATCCCCAACCAAATGCAGTCGGCTGCATGAGAGGCATTTTTATGTCCTCCCGAGTACCCCTACCCAACAAACCCCCCCAAAAAGATGTTGTGTCTGCAGCAAGCGCGGATATAGGCGTGACACCCGCTATTATTGTCCCTCCTGTCCTGACAATCCTGGTCTTTGCATTGGTGAATGTTTTGAACGCTACCATTCACTAGTTGAGTATTAGCGTAGGGTACAGCATTCCACAGACTAGGCGCACTTTCACAGGGTCTCCCAAGATGCCATCGCATTTTGAGAGACCCGAACCTGGAACCGGTTACAGTTATAAAAGTTACAAGTTTGCAAAAAAAACCAAACAAAAATAAAAAAAAATAGTTGTTGTTTTATTCTCTCTCTCTATTCTCTCTCTATTGTTCTGCTCTTTTTTACTGTATTCTATTCTGCAATGTTTTATTGTTATTATGTTTTATCATGTTTGCTTTTCAGGTATGCAATTTTTTATACTTTACCGTTTACTGTGCTTTATTGTTAACCATTGTTTGGTCTTCAGGTACACCATTCACGACTTTGAGTGGTTATACCAGAATGATGCCTGCAGGTTTAGGTATCATCTTGGTATCATTCTTTTCAGCCAGCGGTCGGCTTTCATGTAAAAGCAATCCTAGCGGCTAATTAGCCTCTAGACTGCTTTTACAAGCAGTGGGAGGGAATGCCCCCCCCCACCGTCTTCCGTGTTTTTCTCTGGCTCTCCTGTCTCAACAGGGAACCTGAGAATGCAGCCGGTGATTCAGCCAGCTGACCATAGAGCTGATCAGAGACCAGAGTGGCTCCAAACATCTCTATGGCCTAAGAAACCGGAAGCTACGAGCATTTTATGACTTAGATTTCGCCGGATGTAAACAGCGCCATTGGGAAATTGGGGAAGCATTTTATCACACCGATCTTGGTGTGGTCAGATGCTTTGAGGGCAGAGGAGAGATCTAGGGTCTAATAGACCCCAATTTTTTCAAAAAAGAGTACCTGTCACTACCTATTGCGATCATAGGGGATATTTACATTCCCTAAGATAACAATAAAAATGATTTAAAAAAAAAAAAAATGAAAGGAACAGTTTAAAAATAAGATAAAAAAGCAAAAAAATAATAAAGAAAAAAAAAAAAAAAAAAAAAGCACCCCTGTCCCCCCTGCTCTCGTGCTAAGGCGAACGCAAGCGTCGGTCTGGCGTCAAATGTAAACAGCAATTGCACCATGCATGTGAGGTATCACCGCGAAGGTCAGATCGAGGGCAGTATTTTTAGCAGTAGACCTCCTCTGTAAATCTAAAGTGGTAACCTGTAAAGGCTTTTAAAGGCTTTTAAAAATGTATTAATTTTGTTGCCACTGCACGTTTGTGCGCAATTTTAAAGCATGTCATGTTTGGTATCCATGTACTCGGCTTAAGATCATCTTTTTTATTCCATCAAACATTTGGGCAATATAGTGTGTTTTAGTGCATTAAAATTTAAAAAAGTGTGTTTTTTCCACAAAAAATGCGTTTGAAAAATCGCTGCGCAAATACCGTGTGAAAAAAAAAAAAGAAACACTCACCATTTTAATCTGTAGGGCATTTGCTTTAAAAAAATATATAATTTTTGGGGGTTCAAAGTAATTTTCTTGCAAAAAAAAATAATTTTTTCACGTAATCAAAAAGTGTCAGAAAGGGTTTTGCCTTCAAGTGGTTAGAAGAGTGGGTGATGTGTGACATAAGCTTCTAAATGTTGTGCATAAAATGCCAGGACAGTTCAAAACCCCCCCAAATGACCCCATTTTGGAAAGTAGACACCCCAAGCTATTTGCTGAGAGTCATGTCGAGTCCATGGAATATTTTATATTGCGACACAAGTTGCGGGAAAGAGACAAATTTTTTTTTTTTTTTTTTTTTTTGCACAAAGTTGTCACTAAATGATATATTGCTCAAACATGCCATGGGGATATGTGAAATTACACCCCAAAATACATTCTGCTGCTTCTCCTGAGTACGGGGATACCACATGTGTGGGACTTTTTGGGAGCCTAGCTGCGCACGGGACCCCGAAAACCAAGCACTGCCTTCAGGCTTTCTAAGGGCGTAAATTTTTGATTTCACTCTTCACTGCCTATCACAGTTTCGGAGGCCATGGAATGCCCAGGTGGCACAAAACCCCCCAAAATGACCCCATTTTGGAAAGTAGACACCCCAAGCTATTTGCTGAGAGGTATAGTGAGTATTTTGCAGACCTCACTTTTTGTCACAAAGTTTTGAAAATTGAAAAAAGAAAAAAATTTTTTTTTTTTCTGGTCTTTCTTCATTTTCAAAAACAAATGAGAGCTGCAAAATACTCACCATGCCTCTCAGCAAATAGCTTGGGGTGTCTACTTTCCAAAATGGGGTCATTTGGGGGGGTTTTGTGCCACCTGGGCATTTTATGGCCTTCAAAACTGTGATAGGTAGTGAGGCGTGAAATCAAAAATTTATGCCCTTAGAAATCCTGAAGGCGGTGCTTGGTTTTCGGGGCCCCGTACGCGGCTAGGCTCCCAAAAAGTCCCACACATGTGGTATCCCCATACTCCGGAGAAGCAGCTAAATGTATTTTGGGGTGCAATTCCACATATGCCCATGGCCTGTGTGAGCAATATATCATTTAGTGACAACTTTTTGTAAATTTTTTTTTTTTTTTGTCATTATTCAATCACTTGGGACAAAAAAAATAAATATTCAATGGGTTCAACATGCCTCTCAGCAATTTCCTTGGGGTGTCTACTTTCCAAAATGGGGTCATTTGGGGGGGTTTTGTACTGCCCTGCCATTTTAGCACCTCAAGAAATGACATAGGCAGTCATAAACTAAAAGCTGTGTAAATTACAGAAAATGTACCCTAGTTTGTAGACGCTATAACTTTTGCGCAAACCAATAAATATACGCTTATTGACATTTTTTTTACCAAAGACATGTGGCCGAATACATTTTGGCCTAAATGTATGACTAAAATTTAGTTTATTGGATTTTTTTTATAACAAAAAGTAGAAAATATAATTTTTTTTCAAAATTTTCGGTCCTTTTCCGTTTATAGCGCAAAAAATAAAAACGGCAGAGGTGATCAAATACCATCAAAAGAAAGCTCTATTTGTGGGAAGAAAAGGACGCAAATTTCATTTGGGTACAGCATTGCATGACTGCGCAATTAGCAGTTAAAGCGACGCAGTGCCGAATTGTAAAAAGTGCTCTGGTCAGGAAGGGGGTAAAATGCTCCGGGGCTGAAGTGGTTAAGGGTCGGTTTACACCATGAATCACACCGGAACGCACTGTGTGTTCCTGTGTGATTCACATGTGATCCGGGTGCAGTGCTATTTCAGCCTATTCATTTGAATGGTCTACAATCGCACCGGACTGCAGCAAAAGTAGTGCATGCACTACTATACAAAATGCAGAGCAACCAGAGGAAGGCAAATGTTTTGTGTTTGTAACCTGCATACTGTATGTGCTAATGTTTGCATTCCACTGACATCCACTGCAGATCGCAACGGCAGTGCATTTTTCCTCACACTATTCTGGTGTGAGCACTTTAATAAGATCATAGGTGTGCGCAGCCTTTTGCATTAGGGTGTGCACTCCAAAGTTCAAATACACGTGTATGTGTACAAACACTATACTGTCAAAAGTATTGAGACACCTGCCTTTACACGCACATGAACTTTAATACCATCCCAGTCTTAGTCCGTAGGGTTCAATATTGAGTTGGCCCACCCTTTGCAGATATAACAGCTTCAACTCTTCTGGGATGGCTGTCCACAAGGTTTAGGAGTGTCTATGGGAATGTTTGACCATTCTTCCAGAAGTGCATTTGTGAGGTCAGGCACTGATGTGGACGAGAAGGCCTGGCTTGCAGTCTCCGCTCTAATTCATCCTAAAGGTATTCTATGGGGTTGAGGTCAAGACTCTGTGCAGGCCAGTCAAGTTCCTCCACCCCAAACTCGCTCATCCATGTCTTCATGGTCCTTGCTTTGTGCGCTGGTTCAAATCATTTAGTGGAGGGGGGATTATGGTGTGGGGTTGTTTTTCAGGGGTTGGGCTTGGCCCCTTAGTTCCAGTGAAGGGAACTCTTAAGGTGTCAGCATACCAAGACATTTTGGACAATTTCATGCTCAAAACTTTGTGGGAACAGTTTGGGGATGGCCCCTTCCTGTTCCAACATGACTGCACACCAGTGCACAAAGCAAGGTCCATAAAGACATAGACTTAGCAGGGGTGGTTAGTAACTAAAACATATAAAATTAAGTATAACAATCTAAAAAAAAAATTCCAAAGTAGCTATAATGGTGTGAACCTCCAAACTAAAAAGTTGTTGCTCTTGAAGTTAATTTGTATTGAAAATATCTGTAGAGTAGTTTCCACCATCCCTGGTAAGTTTCATTTTATATGTCTTATTTTCAGTTTGATGTGTATTCTCTGCGATATGTAACTTCACATATATCGGTATTGTGGTATTATTGAAATGTATTGAGATTTCCATACATTAGGGTTCCACCATTATTAATTTGTTATTGATTAGTAAGTTGCTGCACTTTTTTTTTCTTTTTGTGGTGTGGGAACACATAACAGTGCTTAGCAGCAAGTCTTTTACTGACACTTTTTTATTTTACCTCCAGAAGTTTATTGTAAATAGTAGTGTGGTGATTACCTATTATACTAAAGATCGGCAAGTGGCATTAATAAACATCAACAGATTTAAGTTCTGCCCGATCAGCCCCCCCCCCCCCCCCCCATGGACAATGTGCCTGGCTGGTGAGTTCATCTCCCCATCCCTGCACTCAGTGCACGGATGGGCACTGATTGTCAGCACTGACTAATAGCACCGATAGGCAACACTGATTGGCAGCGCTGATGGGCACTGATTGCCATGGATAGGCAGCACTGATAGGTGGCACTGATAGGTAACACTGATTGGCAGATCTGATGGGCACTGGTTGGCAGCACTGATAGGCATCACTGATGGACACTGACTGGCAGCACTAATGGGCAATGATAGGCAGCACTGATTGGTAATTATAGCACTGATGGGCACTGATTGGTGGCACTGGTAGGCAGCAATGATTGGCAGCACTAATTGGCACTGATAGGCGGTAGTAGTGTAGTGTAACGGTCACAGCCAAATAATCAGACCAGTGGTGATGTGCAATCTCTATTTTACTTAACAGTAAAGTTCAACATAAATTGTACCGGAAATCCTGTGAAACTGGGTATACAGTACAGAACATTACCATGAACCATAAAGGAAGAGGATATAACAATTTCACTGCCTTTCAACTAATGTCCACAAGGTGGCAGCAGCGTGTTCTGAGTCCAATCTACAGATAGAAATGTAACTTAAGAATGTCACGTGTTCCAACATAGTAATCGTTCATTCCACAGTCTGTGAGCTGAGTGGACCTCCTGCTGACACAAACTTCACGCTGGCACTGCTTTCTACTTGCTTTGGTCAGGGGGTTCTGGTGGCTGGAGATAGGGCCAACTCACTTCATGGACAGCTTCCACCAATGGACTGTAACAGAGTCCTCTCCAGTGACTGGGGCTTGGAAAGATACTGCGTGCTCTTGTGCTCACTGCTGGTGGCCCGCACACCAGACTTAACAGGGGAGGACCCAGCACCTGGGAACAGCTCACTTGCCCAGTCACTGCTGTCCCATCAGGCAGGATCTCTCTGAGCACAGGAAGCTGGGTCGAGCTGACTTTTATATCCCCCAGGCTCAGAGGATTGTGGGGAGTTGAGTTAAAGGGACCTGTACCAGAATCTGGACAAAAGGGCATCCCACTACACTCCACCCCGCTTGAACTTGCGATTCCAGGCAAGTTTACCGACCAAAGTCCTCCTGTGCAAAACGTTCAGGTGGTTTCCCAAAGTTGTGTCTCTGTGAGCATCTCAAGGGTTGAGGTTCAGGCTCCTCTTCAGGAGCAGGCAAAGGTACATCTTCACTTTCAGGCATCTCAGTGGACAGTGGGTCAGAGGGCTCCACAGCAGGAGTAGGAATCCGAGCTGGGCAATCATTGGGCTGCCTGGCATTGTCTGTATCTGTAATCTCTCTTTGGAGATTTGGAGGCAACAGTGAAGGGACAGGGGGTAACCACCACTGATTCTCTGCTACGACTGCTACGGGTGGTTTGGAAACCTGTTCCTCCGGCTCTCTAGATAAGCTTTCAGGCACCTCTACGTAATTTCTAATAGGTTTGAGGAGCCGGCGGTGTAGCCTCCTTGGCCTATCTTGTGTATTTTCCTTCTGGACGTCATAGACTGGCACTCCTGGAATTGGTTGCTGTAGCACCACTCTGGGCACTTCCTCCCATGGAGTTTGTAGCTTGCCCTGCTGATGTGCACCTTTGCGCCTGATCAAGACCCTGTCTCCCGGCTTCAGGTCATAGACCTCCGTTCCTGACTCTTCTTGTTCCAACCAAGTTCGCTCCTTTACAAACTGTTGGACTTCTGACAGGCGTCGCCTCCACTCTCGAATCCAGGTTGCTGGAGTATACTCCAGATCTTCAGTGGGGACAGCACCCCATAGATTTGTGGGTCCCCCAAGAGTACGGCCAAACATCACGTGGTAAGGAGACCGAGCTGTCGCTGAGTGCACAGTATGATTATACTTCCAAACCACTTCGGCCAAGTACTGGGTCCATCTGGTTCGTTTCTCACGGGCCAGTCCCCTCAACAGTTGTATCAGGGTACGGTTAAACCTCTCGCAGGCTCCGTTACCCTGTGGGTGATATGGGGTCGTATGCGTCTTCTTGACACCTAAGGAGCGACACCACTCCTGGAAGAACTCACTTTCAAAGCAGGGCCCTTGATCTGAATGTATCTTCTGAGGGCAACCATAAGGGAGACAGAAGTGCTTCCACACTGCTTGAGCTGCAGTCTTTGCAGTTTGGTCACGAGTTGGTACAGCTACTGCAAACTTGGTAAAGTGGTCCACCATGACAAGGACATGGCGATGTCCATCTTCCGACATGTCGAGGGTGAGGAAGTCAACTGTCAATACTTCCAATGGGGCAGACGTGTTCCAAGTCATGGGAGGCACCAGGACCTCAGCCCCCTTGGTCACGGAGCATACTGCACATTGCCGACATATCTGATCAATCAACTGGAACAGCCCCACACACATGGCTTGCCTTTTGAACCAGGCGAATGTCTTGTGGACACCCCAATGTCCTCCTTCCACATGGATCCTTTCTGCCACTGGTCGAGCTCTGGCCCGGGACAGTACAACCTGCCAGGTTACCGAAGAGTCATGGGGGAACATTATTCTGCGATACAATATGCCATTTCTCAAGAGGAGGCGTGACCATTCGTTCAGCAGTTTTTGTGTTTCTGGTAGCAGTTGTGACCTTTCAATTCTACTGGGCCAGCGCCGTAACTGCATTGCCTCTATGACTGGGGCAATCACAGGGTCATCCTTCTGCGTTTCTGCCCAGTTACAATCTTCCAATACCTGGATAAGGTCCACCTGTGGTCTACTCTTAGGTCTAGCCCCCATTAAGGGTGGGATTTCTTCGTCTTCGGCCTCTTCATCCGCATCTCGCTGTGGTTGGGCTGAAGGGTACCGTGATAGGGCATCAGCCACGTGATTCCCCTTTCCTGGGTGGTAATGCAGGGAAAAGTCAAACTTTGCCAGACGTGCTGCCCATCTTTGTTCCAGAGCGCCAAGTTTGGATGTCTGGAGATGTACTAAGGGGTTATTGTCCGTCCAGACTTCGAACTTAGACCCTGTGAGATACTCGGTGAAACGTTCTGTGACGGCCCACACCAGCGCTAACAGTTCCAACTTGAAGGAGCTGTAGTTTGCAGGGTTTCTCTCGGTTGGGTGAAGGCTGCGGCTGGCATAAGCAATAACCCGTTCCTTACCATCTTGCATTTGTAAGAGCACGGCCCCCAGGCCCTGGTTACTGGCATCAGTTTGTAACCTAAAGGGAAGGGAGAAATCAGCAAAGGCCAATACAGGGGCTGACACCAACCATTGCTTTAAGAAGTCAAATGCCTCTTGCTGTTCCAGTCCCCATTCTACCCTCCTGTGACCTCCTTTCTGGTCTACACCATGTAGTAACTTCTGGATTGGAGCAGCATGATGGGCGTAGTGCTTGATGAAGCGTCGATAGTGCCCCGCTAACCCTAGGAAGGCTCTAACCTCAGTCACGGTTGATGGTGCCTTCCATTCTTGTAGTACCTTGATTTTCTCTGGATTGGGGAGCACACCCTGTTTTGAAATGACATGTCCCAAATATTCAATCTCACTTTTGAACAGGTGGGATTTTTTTGGCTTAAGCTTCAGCCCATACTGATGTAGCCTGGCTAGAACAGCATCGAGGTGGGCGAGATGTTCCTCGAAGGTGGCAGAGAACACCACGATATCATCAAGATAAATCAAGATGCTATCCAGGTTCATATCCCCAAGACAATGCTCCATTGTCCTCTGGAAGGTAGCAGGTGCATTGTTCAGTCCGAAAGGCATTCTCTTGAACTGCCATAGTCCCATAGGGGTGATGAAAGCAGTTTTTGGTCGATCGGCTTTGGCCACAGGGATCTGCCAATACCCACTGGCGAGATCAAGCGTGGAAAAGAACTTTGCTTTCCCTAGAGCTGTTAGGAACTCTTCAATCCGCGGCAGGGGATAGGCGTCTCTTGTAGTGACAGCATTCAATCGTCTATAATCTACACAGAAGCGGAGGGTGCCATCCTTTTTCCGCACTAATACAACGGGAGCTGCCCATGGACTTTTGCTGTCTTCAATTATGCCTTGTTGCATCATCTGTTCCAACATCTGCTTGACTTCCTGATAAAGGTGAGGGGGTATGCTTCTGTAGCGATGGGTGGATTTTCTCCTGTTGAGATCTCATGTTCAATTCCATTGCTACAGCCCAGGTCAAAATCCCCCTGGGAAAACGCCTCTGACCACTTATCCACCAGTTGCCTTACTGCTTCTATCTGGGTGGGTGTGAGTTCCTCAGTGGACAGCTGTAGAAGTGGAAGTATCTGTTCTCCCACCCATGCTGGGTCTGCTCCTGCTGAACATGTGGCAACATTCACTTTAGCTACATAGCGTCGTCCGTGAAATTTCTGGAGCTCTATGTGGTCCACTTTGGGAGAAATCACACCTGAAATCAGGGCCAGTTCTGCCACTGGTGTCCCTGGGGGCAAGTGAAGTGGGATCGTCTTGCTGTTCCGCATCCTAACTAGCACGGTGCCTTGACGAACTACTGTGAGAGTTCTAGCAACAAACGGGGCCATATCTGAGGGTAAGGGTTCCACTAGCACTGGGACACCCTGCAGTCTATGGCATGATCCAACATTCATGGGGAGTACAAGTTCTTTGCAGGGAGGTATTACAATCTCTGTCCCAAAAGGAACCCTCACGACACCAGCCTTTTCATTAATGTTTGCGATACTTGCGTCAGAGCCCTTTAGTGCTGCCAAGGTAAGGAGCAGCTTTCTAACTTCTTTAGGTGGTCCCAGGTGTGTAGGACACTGTTTAAACAGCTCAGGCCTCATCCCCTGGATGATATTCATGCCCAATATCACCTGCTGTCGACCTTTTCCGGATGCTCGTGTAATCACAACACCTTTTTGACCAAGGTCCTGTCCCCACAGTTCTACTTTCATCCAGGTAATTCCGACCACTTCTATAGGAAGTTCGTTGGCAGCTGTCAGTGAGATCCAGGGGGTATCCTGACTCATTTTCTTCTTTGGGAAGTATCGCTGGAACAAGGGTTCTGGTAGAATGGTGACTTGGGACCCCGTGTCGAAAAGACATTCGACCTCTTGGCCATCAAAGTACCCGTGTACCACAGGGCAATCGACCACCACGCCCTCCGTGTGTGACGGGGGAGTCGTTTTGCTGGGCCGCCCCACTGCTTGACTCCTAGCGGCGGGGCGCTCTGAGTTTAATGGCTCCCTCGGTATTCGATCAGGACAGTCCCTCAAGCGATGTCCCTTTTGTCGACAGCCCCAACATGGAGAGGGTGACCTCTCCCGTCTTGGTCGTCTGCGGGGCGGTGATCGGTTTCTCCATGAAGGGGTGTGTTCCCTTGGCCCCCACGGATTGTCTCGCTCACGTCTCAGCGTGGCAAGTTCTGTCTGGAGCTGGGCCATTCCTTCTGTCAGCTTGTGGATGGCCACCTCCCACGGAGCTGTGTGTCCAGTTTGTGGCGGTTTACATGGTTTATCACCTGTGCTGGCCATGAGGACGTCCGTACTGGCACGTCTGGGTTCTGAATATAGTATAGCTGCTTCCAGAATTTCGTGGAATTTTAAGTTTGGATTACTTCTGTCCTTCTCTTGTAACTTCTCCCTGACTTTGTCAGACAGAAGCCCATCCACAAACTGATCCTTCAGCCACCCATCTGTATCACTCCAGCCAGCACGTCCTGCTCGCCTCCTCTCCTTGCGGCGGATCTCGGCTGCTATATCCTGCAGTTCCAGGGCATACTGCGGAATGGATTCTCCCACTCTTTGCCTTCTACTGATAAAGCGTGCTCTAAGATCCCCTAATGCAACCGTCTGGGTGTACACTGCTTCCAAGCGGCTGATTATCTTGTCTAGGGAGTCCTGGTCCTCTGCTGGAAGGTGTAGGATAAACTTCCTTGCTTCCCCTTCAAGGGCATTAATGGCCAGGTCTGCCTGCTGTGCAGGTGGGACCCCATATGACCGGATCAAGCCCCGCAACCTCCTAATCCAATCATCTAAGTCCTGATCCGGTCCTGTATACTTAGGCAGCTGTTGTGGTAGCAATCCAGCCAGCAGTAGAGAAGCTATGGCAGACTGTTTAACTCCCTCAGTGCCGCTGTGGGCTGGCTCTGCCCTTGTACTGTTCTCCTCATCACTGTCTGACATGGCTGTATCCTGTTCGTGACGCCAAGTGTAGTGTAACGGTCACAGCCAAATAATCAGACCAGTGGTGATGTGCAATCTCTATTTTACTTAACAGTAAAGTTCAACATAAATTGTACCGGAAATCCTGTGAAACTGGGTATACAGTACAGAACATTACCATGAACCATAAAGGAAGAGGATATAACAATTTCACTGCCTTTCAACTAATGTCCACAAGGTGGCAGCAGCGTGTTCTGAGTCCAATCTACAGATAGAAATGTAACTTAAGAATGTCACGTGTTCCAACATAGTAATCGTTCATTCCACAGTCTGTGAGCTGAGTGGACCTCCTGCTGACACAAACTTCACGCTGGCACTGCTTTCTACTTGCTTTGGTCAGGGGGTTCTGGTGGCTGGAGATAGGGCCAACTCACTTCATGGACAGCTTCCACCAATGGACTGTAACAGAGTCCTCTCCAGTGACTGGGGCTTGGAAAGATACTGCGTGCTCTTGTGCTCACTGCTGGTGGCCCGCACACCAGACTTAACAGGGGAGGACCCAGCACCTGGGAACAGCTCACTTGCCCAGTCACTGCTGTCCCATCAGGCAGGATCTCTCTGAGCACAGGAAGCTGGGTGGAGCTGACTTTTATATCCCCCAGGCTCAGAGGATTGTGGGGAGTTGAGTTAAAGGGACCTGTACCAGAATCTGGACAAAAGGGCATCCCACTACACTAGCACTGATTGGCAGCACTGATAGGGCAGCACTGATTGGCAACAATAGGCAGCACTGATGGGCACTGATCGGCGGCACTGATGGGCACTGATTGGTGGCACTGATAGGCAGCAATGCTTGGCACTTATTGCCAGCAATGATTAGCACTTATAGATGGCACTAATTGGCATTGATATGCAGCACTGATTGGCACTGATAGGTGGCACTGATTGGCAGCACTTGTGGGTACTGATTGGCACTGATAGGTGGAACTGATGGGCATCAATTGGCACTGATAGACGGCACTGATGGGAACTGACAGGGCAGAGGGGGAGTTTCACATTAAGCAGATAGTGAGACTTGCAAGAACCCCTCAGTGTGTAAAATTGACAGGTAAAGTAACTGCTTGCAGGGAAAAAGACAGCTGTCAAAACTGAGCGGTGATGTCGGGGGTGGGCAGGGCTGAGCAGCTATCAAACTCCAGCCAATGATTGGGCTGCTTAAGAAAGGGAGCAGAGCAACATAAACGTAGCAGCCCCCCAGACCCCATTCCATTGGCTGGTGTTTAATATCTGTTTGATCCCACCCACCCCCAACATCACCACCCAGTTTTGACAGCTGGCCTTTATCCCCACAAACAGTTACATTACCTGCCAGTTTCACACACTGAGTGGCTCTTGCAAGCCTCGCTATCTGCTGAATGTGATATTTGGTGATATTTTTTAAAATTATTTTTACAACAAAGAGTGAAAAACTTAAGGGGGTCTGAATACTTTCCGTCCCCACTGTATCAGGAATATGAAGCGTTGGGGTAACAAACTCTTTAATTTTTCATACGACTATATTGTGTCAGAAAATAAGATACAGGCCCAGGTCTGTTACATTTGTTTTATGTGTTTCCATATTTATAGGTGTGCAACTACATTTTTCAGTTCTATGTGCACAAAACATAACTTTTTATATGCCAGCTCCCTCCAGCCCTGTACAGTTCAGTACATTTACCTGTGTTCCTATTAGGACATAAGGTACATGTGGCATGTAGGCTCTGACTTCCGACACCCATTCCTCCTGGACGTTGTGGTAAGAAGCTGGATTGACAACTGAGAAGCAAATCAGAAACACGTCTGTATTTGGGTAGGAAAGAGGTCGAAGCTGGTCATAATCTTCCTGTAGAAAAGAAAATATATGATATAGTTCACACTTTCTCTGTTAGCTGTACTATTTTTTGCTTTGCGCACCAATGTATTCTGTACAAACAATGCATTTAAAAGGTCTCATTAGTCAAAGTTTCAGATATGTCTTATTTTTGACCAATCTGATTCAAATTTACTCCAAAGATGACACAAGGACAGGGCCGTTTTTAAGGCAGGGCAAAAGGGGCAGCTGACCTGGGCCCTGTCATTGTTGTGCGGCCCAAAGCAGCTGTCTCATACTTGCCAACTCTCCTGTTTTTTTTCCCTCGTCCCTTGAGGTTTTAGTCCTGTGCTGTGTCCCAATATCTCAGTGTGAAGTGCTGCTACTAATGCTGCCCAGCTCTGCCCTATTGTTGTGTAAAGATGACTCACCTGCAGACCCTGTGTTTACATGTAAATTACCGGCATTCATATGTAAATAGCGGCAGCATTCATATGTAAATATGGTCGGCCAGGGGCATTGATATGTATATCATGCCCCCCTGAGGTCATATCCACAGTAATCTCTAGCAACCAATCAACAAGCAGAAATGATGTGCTGTAACCTCTAGCAACCAGTCAGTGAGCGGTAATGATATACTGTAACCTCTGGCAACCAATCGCAATAGCTGCCTGATCTGATTCAGTAAACTAATTTTGAGTCTAGCTGCTATTTATTGTATGTCTCTCAGAGCAGGTGGAGAGCAAAACTGCATGGGGGGGCCCCTAAGAAAAGTTTTGCCCAGGGTCCAATCAATATTAAAGACGGCCCTGCACAAGGAGAATTAAAGGAAGGTTCTGATTACCTGCTAAAAGGCAACACATTTACTATAATTTATTTTTCTTATCTAGCCTCATTGCTTCTTGCTACCTTGTGTTAGTTTAGACACCAAGGGGATGGCACAGAAAGACATGACCTATAGTTTGGTGTTTTTCCCTATTTCCAATAAACCAGCTCAGTTGGGAAGGCTAATTAAATGGAATTGGGACGGCAGTTGTATTCTTTGTGGTGCTTCAAGCAACTCAGATCAGAGGAAGAAAACTTCTCTATATAGTCACTTCGTATGTCAGACATTCTGGTAAATCTGAACTCCAGTGGACTGATCTGGTCCACCTGTCTGTTTTTCATGCTGACCCAATTGGACCATCCGTTGCTCTCTATCTATTCGTCAGGTGGATCGGATGACAATCGGATGGAAACACAGATGGTCCGTTTCCATCCAACAGCCCATAGAGAACAGCGGGCTGTGTCCATGTCCCCTCTGCATCAGAGGAGCAGACACGGACCTGTCACACACCTGCTCAGCGGGGATCAGCGGAGAGAACCCCTGCTAAGCGGGCAGATCTGCTGGCAGACTCTGCCAGTGTGAAAGGGGCCTTAAGCAGTATTAAACCCAAAAGCAGGCCTTATTTATATTGCATCTTACCAATTCCTTGATGTGATGTCTGCATTTGTTTTCTTTTTTAGGCTGGGTTCACACTAGTGTGAATTGGATGTGGGTTTCTCCGCATCCAATTCGCATGACAGGAGATTGTGACCGGCTCTCAATGGAGCCGGTTCACATATCTTCAGGGCGGCTGCAGAGCTGATTGCACAGGAGTCCTGTGCATCTTTGGCTCAGTTTGAGGGTCGGATTCAAACAAAAAAAAAAATGGCCCTGATTCATCCCTGCAATGGAGAACAGGGACGCACCGGGCCCCTGCCACGAGCCGCATCCGTCGGAGGTGTGAACCCAGCCTTAAAGTGGTTGTAAACCGGGAAATTGGTATATTTACCATATACGCTTGCGCCAACAACATCGGGGCATGCGCACTGAAGAAACTCTCGTGCGCGTGACGTCACGCGACTCCAGGCAGTCACAGAGCCGGAGTCCGCGACCTTGGAAGGAAGAGGGGTGAAGATGGATTTGGCCACCAGCGGGGACATTGCGGGCTTCGTTTCCAGGTGAGTGCAACATAATGGGCTTGTATGCGATGCATACAAGCCCATTATGCTTTTACTTTGCAGGGGAAAAAAAGAGGAAGTAAAAATTATCAGGGTTTTCTTCTTTTTAAGCTTTGTTTCCTTTATTTTCATCTGGTGATCTGGACAGTAAATCTGTTATTTTTCAACAGAACAAGCGCTCCTGCAAATATAGCAGTTAGAGTGTGGAGACAAACCATTTACTACTGACAGAGGTGCTTGCAATGAGCAACTTTTATTTATTCATCTAAAACCTTTATCCCAAAAGGAAAAAAAATGTTGCTGCAACTGCTGCTGTCCAAAGGAGCCCCATGTATTCCTTCATACAGAATCTCAGCACTCTAATATAAGAGGTGTGTTCCTGGACAGATCATCAGGTGAAAACAGAAAAAAAAAAAAAAGAAAACTAATACAGCCACCACATCTAAGGACTGGTAAACTGCAATATATTACATTTTTGGTTTGGGGTTGAATACCGCTTTAAATATTGTAGCTATGTGTTCCTTAAAACATCATTAAATAGATTTTTAAATGGAGCTAGTGGAAGGAGCGGAATGTAGTTTTGTTTTAGCCTCTTCACTTTACAGCAGGGGTCTCCAAACTTTCTAAACAAAGGGACGTTTTTATACGTATATTAAAATATTTACCTGGACTTCATCCTAAAACCCATACGGAAACTGCAATACGTTGGCACATAAGAATAAATACTGACAGTTTGTCTATTTGATATTTATGCCTTACATTAGGAGTTGTGTTACAATAGCTAAGCATTTACATATGTGTCTGACTGAAGCACTTTCTTTCATTATCTACTTTGCAGGGAAAAATGAAATGTATAATCTCAGTTTGTTTTAGGTACTAAAATCGGCCTAATATTGGTATGAACGCTCTGCTGTCAATGCTGATATCACACCACTAGGTGGCAACAAACTACCAGGTAAGGCGAACAGTTAAAATGATAAATGCTGCATCATTAGACACCCACCAGAGTCCATTTCATCTTCCTTTCCATTTACAACATTCTTTTTAGCAGCATAAAATATGTAATGATGAATATCAAATATTTACTCAGGCTTAAGCTTCCAAGTGAATCCTTTGTGCCTCATATATTTGTTGTAGCAACATGTTTGTTCATCACTTATTTAAAAAGACAAATGCCATTTTTGAGTCATTGCTGTAGAGTAGTCAGATCTACCTACCATTGTATATGGTTTATAATTGTTGAAATGTTTTAAACATAAGGTTTAGAACAGTGGTTCTCAACCTTTCCAGTGTCGTGACCCCTTGATAAAATTTCCCAAGTTGTGGGGACCCCTAACAGTAAAATTATTTTCGTAGCGTGGGTTTTCAGCACCCAAGGCAAGACAAGTAATTTGCGCCTCTAACCCACGGACGTTTAGCAGTGGCGTCTCCAGCTTTCATATTTAGGGGGGGCACATGGGGGGTAGAGACAAAAGTAGGGGGGCAACTATAAAATGCATATATATATATATATATATATATATATATATATATATATATAGATAGATAGATAGATAGATAGATAGATAGATAGATAGATAGATAGATAGATACTGGGGCCCTTTACTACGATCCCACAACGGCCCTTTCACATGTTCTGCAGTGAGCTCCCTTCCTACTGTATTGGGGTCCCCCAGGGTGGCAGAAAACAAGAGATATATGTCACCAGCATACCAAGAAAATATAAGGGTCCAAAGCAGTGGGAGAACTATCAGGGTTGCAAAGGTTGTCTTGCCTCCGGGCCCTGGTGTTCTGCTACTGTGGGGTTTCCCAGCCTCCTCTTGCTGTGCTGCCCCTGCTATTGACTGCTCTGGTCTGGCATCTCTTGGAATTTACAGGCTGGTTCCCCTGTCCTAAGGACGGGAGAAATCAGTCTGTTTTTTCAGTAACTGAGAGTCCTGGTGGAGTCCTTCCTGCAACTCGCTCTTCTCCCTGCCAATGAGGATGCAGGGGAAGGAGCAGATCGGGAGGCCGTGGTTGTGTGAGCGCTCGCATTATGCAGTGTCAGCAAGCAGAGGGAGGGGGGAGGAATCACCCGCAGGAGCTGACTGGGGACTCTCTCCCTCTTAGACATTGATTTTTTGTAAAAAAAAAAAAAAAAAATTTTTTTTTTGGGGGGGGGGGGGGGGGGGGGGGGGCACATGGTGGGGCACAGCATAATGTTGGGGGGGGGGGGGTCAGGGCCCCCTCTGGCCCCCCCCCCTAGGGACGCCATTGACGTTTAGCGCTCCCCGAGTCCTTTCCACTCATACAATATTAAAACCCCTTTTGGTACATTTTAGGATGTATCACTCTTTCTCGTTGTTCTCCTTTCTTTCCCTTTTATCCCTCTCTATCCTAATTTCTTGTTTTTTTTCTCCATCCCTCTCTCTAGCCATCTTTCTTATTCTTTCTCTCCCTTTTTATTTGTTCCTCCCCCTCTTTTCCTCTCCCTTCCATGTATTCTCTATTTTTATTCCTTCTCTTACTCCTTGGTGGGGTGGGGTGGGGGGGGGGATGGGATGAGTGGCAGTGCTGGCGGGGAGTTGGGATCAGTGGCAGTGCTGGGGGGAGTTCTGATCAGCCAACTTAGGTGCTCTTGATCAAGGTCATCTGCTGATCTGAGAACTGTAGTGGATACTTTTAATGGCAACTATAATCACAGGTAGTTTTACTCACTGTGTCTCCGACTTCGTGGTGTCTCGTAGCAGTGACACCTATGCCGAAATCAGGAGATAGGGTCTCCTCCAGCCCCTCCCACTTCACATTCCTCACCAGTCAGCTGACCTCTAGTCTCTGCCCCCCCCCCCCCCAGCCATGCTGTGAACCAAATGGATGGCTGCGAAGAGGCTGAGTGGGAAGCCATGGGCTCCAGGGATAGCCCTGATGGGCGGCTGCAAAAAGGTTGGGAGAGCGGTGCGGGATTCAGGAACAGCCCAGGATTCAGTGACCCCTGGCAAATCCTCATTCGACCCCCGAGGGGGTCCCGACCCCCAGGTTGAGAACCACTGGTTTAGAAGGCCAGTATACCTTTACTGCAATTTTGTTTCCATAAAAGCAACATTTAATTTTGCACAGCTGGTCTCCTATCCAGCATTCCGATTAGAGAACAATTCAAATATTCTGCGGAGACCCTCTTTAGCCTAAAATGCAGAAGTACAGTGTTTTCAATGATTTATTGAAACAAAATCAAGTACACAAGTCCAGTGAAGATTCAGGACAACCGGTTGACTTCATAGATCAACCATGCGAGAGTGGCATAAAAACGCTTACGCAAGAATATCGTCCATGAGGAATTGAGATGTAAGTATTGGATTTTGATTAAATAAACCATTTATCTTGCTATGGATTCATTTTGATTAAGGGGTGGTATTAACTGAAAAAAGAAAACTTTTAAAAAGATTATTGCACTTTAAAACAAACTGCACTTATCCCTTTTGTGCTTGTACCCTGACCTATCCATAGCTCCCAACTGTCCCTGATTTCGAGGGACTGTCTCTGATTTGGAGCAATGTCCCTCTGTCCCTCATTCCTCCTCATTTGTACCTCATTTTGGTCTGATCTATATAGATGTATATAAAATGCACTTTTTATCTATTAAAAAGGGTTTTCCAGCCTTAAACCTTTCATCTAATTTCTAAATTTCTGCATTTAAATTCCAAAAGACAATATAAAGAAATAGTAGTGGTAAAAAAAAGCACTTGTGGGTTTAACCAATCTTGTTTTTTGTATAATTCCCCTTTAAGGGGATGTGGCAAGGGGTGTATCCTATGCCTGCATACTTTTGCTGATAGGTGTCCCTCATTCCCATCTCAAAAAGTTGGGAGGTATGCCTATCCTAAACCCTCCTCTCCCTCCACAGATGCATACTTACCTTAATCCGATAGCTGTGTCCTCTGGTGCTTGTTTTCATGTAGTGCTGCAAGTATTACTGTCCTGGCAATGCCTGATTATTACAGCCCCATAGAGCAGTGCCGAGGCCAGAGACGAAGGAAGATGGTAGAAGACAGCCTCATAAAATTTGGGATTGAAATATGCAGGTGCAACTTGTATTTAAACAAACACCAGAGGCCGCTGCCGTCAGATTGAGTTATGTATGAATCTTTTTTTTTTTTTTAAAGGTGTAATTTTATTATACACAAACACACGCACAAACAAAATACTGATATCGGAGCAAACAGTGTTCAATCATCAATAGGGTACATCTGTAATATGTCCAGTCAACATACCTATCTCAGCGTAAAAGTAATGATTTAACATCCGTAGTTCAGGTGAGGAAAAATAAAACAAGCATTCAGAATTCAGATATCCTGTTCAAAAAGAGGAAACATAGGAAATGGCGTTTTCTAAATTTACATTCCCATCCTTGGATTTAAGTAGCAGGCGGTATAGTACTATCCAACGGCAGCTGGTGGTTTTTTTGGTAGCACAACTGCCAGCTACCCCCCCACGGTACGGCACTATCACCCCTCGTCCACCACCCGCTGTCCATACCATGGATGCAGGCGGTGAGAGCAGCGGTCACAGCTGCTGTGACCTTCTTCCAGCGTGGCGGGCTCTGGTGTCCTCTCCTGGAGTCCTCTCCGCGGTGTGTCTCCCCTCTGCTCCTCCCTGCGCTAGGCCTCAATAGGATCGCATGACATTTTGGCCAATCGGGAAATGGGTTTCATACCTGCTTCCCGATTGGCCGGGAGGAGGATCAGTGTTGCAACAGCAAATATTCATTCTCTGTTGCAACACACCGGGGTGGACTCCGGATGCATCCTCTGCAACCCAAGCCCACATTATTATGAAGCCTATTAGAGCCTCTGGCTCTAATCAGGTGCTTAAAAAAAACCCTGGCCGCTGTAATTCATGTACCCGGTGCCCCGAAAGGGGACGGACACAGGAATAGGGGGCGGAAGCGGCGACCGTGGATAGATTCATGCTATGCATGAATCTATCCACTGCATATAGGGGTGGAGAGGAGAGAGGGGGGCGGCACCTGGGCACCCCTAATAGATGGGCCACCACTGGTACAATCTGATTTGACCCATGAATCCCAGACTTTACCAACTTTCGGGGGCATTCCCTGGCTTCATGTCATTTTGTATAGTGGGATTGCTTGGTTAATGATGGTAAGCCAGAAAGTTAGGGTGGGTGAAGACTGTGACTTCCAGTGCATAGTTATGGATTTCTTTGCATAAGACAAGACTATACGTAAGAAGGTTTGTACATTTTTAGATAGACTTTAATCATGTAGCCCAGCAGGCATCTCAAGGAGTTACAAATGTTACAAATGTTGGGTATTTGAGTAATTGAACTAATAAAGGCAGTGATTTCTGACCAAAATCTCCTAATCTGTTTACATTCCCACATCGTATGGTAGAATGTGCCATCAGCCGTGTTACATCTAGAACAGGTACAAACAAGGCCAAGGATAAATCCATGGGAAAAACCAAGCTTAACTTACCACCAGCCCGCAGACAACCAAATAACCTGTGTAACAGTATGCGTTAAAAGAAGGGGTTTAATCTGCACATATTTGCAAATGCATGCGTAAGCCACAGAGCCAATGGTGTCTCTAGGGGGAGCCAGAGGGGGCCCTAACCCCCCCAACATTATGCTGTGCCCCACCATGTGCTCCCCCCCCAAATTAATTTTTTTTTTTTTTTTACAAAAAGGCAATGTCTTTTTGTTTGCATTCGTAGCGGATGCGCCACATCTTACACGGGCCGCCGCTGGAGTAACACAGTTTCTATTGAGAGGGAGAGCGTCCCCAGTCAGCTCCTGTGGGTGATTCCTCCCCCCTCCCTCTGCTCGCTGACACTACATAATGCGAGCGCTCACACAACCACGGCCACCGATCTGCTCCTTCCCCTGCATCCTTATTGGCAGGGAGAAGAGCGAGTTGCAGGAAGGACTCCACCGGGACTCTCAGTTGCTGAAAAAACAGACTCATTGCTCCCATCCTTAGGACAGGAGAACCAGCCTGTAAATTGCAAGAGATGCGAGACCAGCGCTGTCAATAGCAGGGGCAGGACAGCAAGAGGGGGCTGGGGAACCCCACAGTGGCAGAACACCAGGGCCCGGTGGCAAGACAACCTTTGCAACCCTGATAGTTCTCCCACTGCTTTGGACCCTTATATTTTCTTGGTATGCTGGTGACATATATCTCTTGTTTTCTGCAACCCTGGGGGGCCCAAATACAGTAGGAAGGGAGCTCACTGCAGAACATGTGAAAGGGCTCGTTGTGGGATCGTATTAAAGGGCCCCAGGAGATATATATATATATATATATAAAATAGCATTTTATAGTTGCCCCCCTACTTTTGTCCCTGTCCCCCCATGTGCCCCCCCTAAATATGAAAGCTGGAGACGCGACTGCACAGAGCCTCATCAAGGCACCCTGGTATCTGTGCCTGGAATGCATGTGCCTCCACTGTGGGGACACTTATAAATTAGTGTTAGGTACCACAGATACCAGGGTGCCTTGACGAGGCTCTGTGGCTTACACATGCATTTGCAAATGTGTGCAGACTAAACCCCTGCTTTTAACGCATACTACTAGACAGGTTATTTGGTTGTCTGCGGGCTGGTGATAAGTTAAGCTTGGTTTTTTCCTTGGATTTATCCTTGGCCTTGTTTGTACCTGTTGTTAGCCTTCCAATGCTTCTAACTGCGATAGCCAGCTATAGATTGGAGCAAGTGGCGTCTTTTTTGTACAACTAAAACAGGTTGCAGGGGACAGTCTTTTCAAGCAATAGAGCAAACAAGGAGTGTAGTAGGACCTGTATAATAGTTTGGCTTGTATGACCTTGTATCGAGAAAAGATAACAGTAGAGACCTGGAGAGGAAGTACCTACTGCCAGATATCCTCTGTCAACTCCGGTATGCCATTTACTTTCCGTGATTCTAGTTCTACTAGTCGTGGAGTGAAGAAGAGACTTGCAATATGTGGAAATGAGTTTTGTGTGGAAGGGGTCGGTCAATAAGCACTCAAGTGGGGAGGGTTGAAGGGGGGAGAGAGGGGGGGGGTGATGGGTTAGATCAGGGAAAAAGGGATGAGTGTGCTTTGTTTTGAAGTGCACTTACCCTTTTAATCAGCCTTTTTCAACCAGGGTGCCTAGGCACCCTGGGTGCATTGAGGTTTCCTTAGGGGTGCCTTGGCAAAATGCCTAAAAAATTATCAAAAATTGTATACAAGCCAGGAGGTGGATAAAGCCTGCCTTTTAGTTACACAAAGCCACAGATTTCCATTATACACCATTACGAGTTTCCAGACACTGGCATCCTAATGACCAATGATGTCTTCGGTTGATAAGGAGGATGTCTGTTGCCTCTAGAGCAACCTTGTTTGACAATTTTTTCCAATGTTATTGGGTATCCTACGTGTGGATGTTGTTGCACTGTGTAAAGCTATGGCTATTATTGCCTCAAGACTGTCCATAATTTTAAAGGGTGCCTTGAGATTTTCTATAATTTTAAAGGGTGCCTTGAGATTTTCTATAATTTTAAATGGTGCCTTGACTGAAAAAAGGTTGAGAAACACTGGTCTAAATCAACTTCTATCATTCATTTTTAAAGCTTAACTGAACAAGCTGACTTTCATGGTTCAGCCTGCAGTTTCCTGCCTGTGAAATTCTTACCTCCTTGCTGCAGTGGTTCTGCTAGACCTGAGATTCTATTCACATGTGTTGTTGGCTTCTGTGTTTACCTATGGGGGTGACCTGCTCTGCTGTGGATTTATATTCCTTTCCCCCTCTATCACTTCCTGGCCCTCCTCCCACTATTCTTCTCTATATAAGACATGCTCAGTGCAGCCCGCGTTGTCTCAGCAACTTCCTAGTTTGTCTGTGCTTCTGTTTGTCTAGTATAACTTATATTGTGTGCCTGACTTCCGGCGTACCGACCCTGGCTTCGTCTACTGCTTGTGCTTGCCTGCTGCCCGCCTGACCTCAGCTCATTCTTCTTCTGTCTCCTGCTGTCTGCACTCTGCACATGTGAATGGTTTCAGCATCTTTAGCTGGGTGTACCTGGGGGCTGCGACCTGGTTCCTGCTTGCTTCAAATCCATCCCCACCCATCAGGAGCCCCGGTGAAATAGCAGGCTAGGGCGTAGACATTCCACATCCTGAGGAAACCCGAGCTTTCTACAAGGGTTTACTGACACTGAAACCAGACACTGACTATAGAAGCTGATTGGTTGCTATGCACAACTGCTCCAGATTCTGTCTGCTCCACTCTTGATACATTTCCTTTTGTCTTGGTGTACCTGTAATAAATTTTATTCATTTAATCTAAAAGTTCAGTTGGGCTTTAATTAATAATAGTATTATATACAACCAGTATCCTGCAGAACTCTTTGAAGACTCCATCAAGCTAAACAAAAAGGTTCTTATACAGTGCCTTGAAAAAGTATTCATAAACCATGAAATTTTCCACATTTTGTCATGTTACAACCAAAAACATAAATGTATTTTATTGGGATTGTATCTGATAGACCAACACAAAGTGGCACATAATTGTGAAGTAGAAGGAAAATGATGAATGGTTTTCAATTTTTTTTATAAATAAATATCTGAAATGTGTGGCATGCATTTGTTTTCAGCCCCCTATACTCTAATACCCCTAACTAAAATCTAGGTGAACCGATTGCCTTCAGTCACCTAATAAGTAATTAGAGTCCACCTGTGTGTAATTTAATCTCAGTGTAAACACAGCTGTTCTGTGAAGCCCTCATAGGTTTGTTACAGAACCTTAGTGAACAAACAGTATCACGAAGGCCAAGGAACACACCAGACAGGTCAGAGATAAAGTTGTGGAGAAGTTTAAAGCAGGGTTAGGTTATAAAAAAATATCCCAAGCTTTGAACATCTCACAGAGCATTGTTCAATCCATCAACCAAAAATGGAAAGAGTATGGCAACTGCAAACCTACCAAGACATGGCCATTCACCTAAACTGACAGGCCGGGCAAGGAGAGCTTTAATCAGAGAAACAGCCAAGAGGTCCATGGTAACTCTGGAGGAGCTGCAGAGATCCACAGCTCAGGTGGGAGAATCTGTCCACAGGACAACTATTAGTCGTGCACTCCACAATTCTGGCCTTTATGAAGGAGTGGCAAGAAGAAAGCCATTGTTGAAAGAAATCCATAAGAAGTCCCGTTTGCAGTTTGCGAGAAGCCATGTGGGGGACACAGCAAACATGTGGCAGAAGGTGCTCTGGTCAGATGAGACCAAAATTGAACTCTGGCCTAAAAGCAAAACGATATGTGTGGCGGAAAACTAACACTGCACATCACCCTAAACACACCATCCCCACCGTGAAACATGGTGGTGGCAACATCATGTTGTGGGGATGCTTTTCTTCAGCAGGAACAGGGAAGCTGGGTAGAGTTGATGGGAAGATGGATGGAGCTAAATACAGGGCAATCTTAGAAGAAAATCTGTTAGAATATGCAAAGGACTTGAGACTGGGGTGAAGGTTCACCTTCCGGCAGGACAACGACCCTAAACATACAGCCAGAGCTACAATGGAATGATTTAGATCAAAGCATATTCATGTGTTAAAATGGCCCAGTCAACGTCCAGACCTAAATCCAATTGAGAATCTGTGGCAAGACTTGAAAATTACTGTTCAGATGCTCTCTATCCAATCTGACAGAGCTTGAGCTATTTTGCAAAGAAAAATGGACAAACATTTTCACTCTCTAGATGTGCAAAGCTGGTAGAGACATCCCCAAAAAGACTTGCAGCTGTAATTGCAGCGAAAGGAGGCTCTACAAAGTATTGACTCAGGGGGGGCTTTATCATTTTCCTTCCACTGCGCAATTATATGCCACTTTGTGTTGGTCTATCACATATGGGCAGCACAGTGGTGTAGTGGTAGCACTCTCGCCTAGCAGTAAAAAGGGTCGCTGGTTCGAATCCCAACCATGACACTACCTGCCTGGAGTTTGCATGTTCTCCCTGTGCCTGCGTGGGTTTCCTCTGGGTACTCCGGTTTCCTGCCACACTCCAAAGACATGCTGGTAGGTTAATTGGATCCTGTCTAAATTGTCCCTAGTATGTATGAATGTGAGTTAGGGACCTTAGATTGTAAGCTCCTTGAGGGTAGGGACTGATGTGAATGTACAATGTATATGTAAAGCGCTGCGTAAATTGACGGCGCTATATAAGTACCTGAAATAAATAAAATAAATAAAATCCCAAGAAAATACATTTACATTTTTGGTTGTAATATGACGAAATGGGGTATGAATACTTTTTAAAGGCACTGTATACCTTGGGACTCTAGTGTGGAGATCTCTGTGCTCAAGTTCTTTGGTCTGCACACCTGCCATATTTATTTCATATTATGAAAATGGCAGCAGAAAAGGCTTCAACGTATAAAGGTGGGGCGCGGGGGGGGGGGGGGGGAGCATCAAAAATTCCAAGGCAAATATACAACAAGCCAGGGGCTGAATCCAGGCTCTACCTATAACTAAAATATAAAAAAGGGGGAAGAGGGAGACCACCTGGAGAATAGATGCCTTATCTTCAATATATGTCTCTTACCCAACGTCACTCCTCTAATTTAGAGGTCATATCCGTAACTAAAGCAAATATTCTAAAAAAGGTGAGGGGTCAAAGAGAGGCATAAGGAAGTGACTCTCTTGGGCCCAAAGACAGTTACTGTGGATATAATGGACAATGATGGGAGAATAGTATTAAAACTTAAATAAAGTTTATTAGAGTAACGTGCTAAAATTGGCAATGATTACACCAACAGTTGTACAAGTAGATATGATCCACCATATCCACCATACACTGAAAAGTGTATGGTGGATCATATCTACTTGTACAACTGTTGGTGTAATCATTGCCAATTTTAACATGTTACTCTAATAAACTTTATTTAAGTTTTAATACTATTCTCCCATCATTGTCCATTATATCCACAGTAACTGTCTTTGGGCCCAAGAGAGTCACTTCCTTGTGCCTCTCTTTGACCCCTCACCTTTTTTAGATTACTATAACTAAAATAAAATGTTTTAAAAGCAGGTAAATCATATACTAGGTACAAACAAAGGCCAAGGATAAATCCAAGGAAAAAAACAAGCCAGTCATATACTACTCTTTCCTCCCAAATAATATCATTGTCTGTAGGAATAATGCACTGTGAAGAGTTACTATACCATACATCTCAAATTATTTAGAATACAGCACAATATGCTGAAATGTGGGCTCAATAACATATTATACTTTCCAGTTGCTGAGTCTGTTAAAGCCAATTCCTGGGAGCTGTTTGGATTTTCCCATTCTGTAAAGTGACTACATTAAAATGTGTAGGCAGCGATACTTATTTCATACAGCTGGATCATTGGCGCCAAGGTCTAAGTATTATTAGTGTCAGGAAGGAGGTCTATGCTATTTAATACTGTCTGAAACAGTTACATCAATAACCTTGAAAACTTGCTTTGGTGGGACACTGTAAAAAATGCAGCGTGAGCGGGACAGTTTGTCTCTGTGTGCACTCCTAAACCAGACAGATCACCCTAACCTCCATTCTAATTATTACCTGACTTCTTTAATCAGCCGTTATGTATGCAGGCTTAGAGATTTGTCTTATTTCATTAATCTCCAGATTTTGCTTTTCCAGAGCTGGCCACATACATCAGTTTTGTATAACTTTTTACATTCCATTGTGTTTGGGTGTTTAATTCTTTGGTGGTATCACATATTCACATTTTTTTTACACTATTAAAATACTGATTATTTTTAAAATGTATTTAACACAACCAATTAGATTGACTTCTGTCATGCAAAATCAGTCACAGATGGACCCAAATTCGGCCGGTCTCTGCTAAACTGGCTGAATTTCAATCCACCTATGGCCAGCTTACTTAAAGTGGATGTAAACCCAATGTCATCCTTTCTAAACTACTGCCATAGTGCTGATCTATAAGGATATACATGCCTCCTGCATGTATCTTTACCTGTCAAATGTCTCCCCTCTGTCTGTTATTAGACCCGAAAAACTGCATATTCTGTGGGCGGGTCTATTGTCTGGAGCTCGGTGGGTGGAGTTGTGATGTCAGTAAACTCCCCGCCCACCTCTACACTCCCCTTGTCAATATGCATTTTCTCCTGTGTATTTCTAACATTGAACTTCTGCTATGATCTCTAACATCCAGTGAAAAGACAGGAAAGTAACCACATGACTTCAGCATGCCAAATCATAGTGAGGTGTGGAACAGCCAATCCTTGCAGAGCTGCTGAGGAAAGGAGTGGGAGGAAATTAAAAAATAATGCACGAGATGTAAATCACCTGTCACTCACGGCAAGGGGGAGGATTTGACAAAGTTTTTCTCTGTTTGTCAAGTTTTATCTCACTGAACAATAAAAGAGGATTGCTCAGAGTTGGATTACCTCTTTGTGGCAAGACTGGGCTCAAATGATAGGAAATCTTATACTCTACATTATGACATAAAAAAAAATTTGGGGTTTACATCCACTTTAAACGATGATGCTGTTTTGTACAAGCTCCACTCTTTAGTACCATGTGATTATTTTGTGATTATTTTGTTACCATGCGCTATTAGAGACAGCGTTCACCCTAGACATGTGCATGATGAAAAAAAATGTTTAGTTTTGTTTTGTTTAGATTCATTATTCTAAATTTTTAGTTTCGTTAAATTCGGTTGATTCGTTCAATTTATACTCGGGATTCGTATTTGGAATTCGTTTTATGTGTTTTATCGCATTTTCTCTGAATTTCTCTGAAACACTCAAATTGATAAATTTTTAATCGGTCAAATCAAAATTTTTAGTTTTTTTTTTTTTTGATTCGAATGCAGCAGCTGAAATGTTTACATTTAAAAAGTGCATTTTGATTACAATGACTCTTTAAATCACTTTAGCTTAAATGGATGGTAAAGTCAGAAGGTTTTTTTATCTTAACCACTTCAGCCCCGGAAGATTTCCCCCCCCCTTAATGACCAGGCCATTTTTGCGATATGGCACTGCGTCACTTTAACTGACAATTGTGCGGTCATGCGACGCTGTACCCAAATAAAATTGATGTCTTTTTTTCCCACAAATAAAGCTTTCTTTTGGTGGTATTTGATCACCGCTTTTATTTTTTGCGCTATAAACAAAAAAAGACCGACAATTTTTTTTAAAAAAACAATATTTTTTTACTTTTCGCTATAATAAATAACCAAATAAATAATTTTAAAAAACAAATTTCTTTATCAGTTTAGGCCAATATATACTCTTGTACATAGTTTTGGTAAAAAAAAGAAAAGATCGCAATGGGCGTATTATGATTGGTTTGAGCAAAAGTTATAGCGTCTACAAAATAGGATATGGATTTATGGCATTTTTATTATTTTTTTTTACTAGTAATGGCAGCAATCACTGACTTTTAGTGGGACTGTGACATGGGGCGGACATATTGGACACTTTTGACACTTTTTTGGGACCATTGACATTTATACAGCGATCAGAGCTAAAAATAGCCACCGATTACTGTATAAATGTCACTGGCAGGGTAGGGGTTAACACTAGGGGGCACAAGGGGTTAAATGTGTTCCCTCATGAGTGTTTCTAACTGTGGGGGGGAGGGGACTGACTGGAGGAGGAGACATATTGCTGTTCCTAATTACTAGGAACAGCAGATCTGTCTCTCCTCCCCTGTCAGAATGGGGATTTGTGTGTTTACATACACATATCCCCATTCTGGCTCTTGTGCCCGCAATCGCGGGTGGCCGGCGGACAACGCGGCTGCCGGCCATGCGCATTGGGTCCCCGCCGTGCTATGACTCTTAAAGGAGCCGACGTACAGGTACGGCGATTCGCGGGAAGGAGCCAACTTGCTGACGTAAATGTGCATGAGCTGGTTGGCAAGTGGTTAATGCATTAAGATAAAAAGCCTTCTGTGTGCAGCAGCCCCCCTGATACCTACCAGAGCCCCCTCTCTGTCCAGCGCTGCCCACGAGTGTCTCAGCCCTCTGAGACTCTCCCTCCTGATTGGCTGAGACACAGCAGCGGCGCCATTGTCTCCCGCTGCCGTCAATCAAAGTCAGTTAGCCATTTAGGAGTGAGAGGGGGCGCGCCGGACCACGGCTCTGTGTCTGAATGGACACAGGGAGCTGTGACTCGGCTTGGGTGCCCCCATAGCAAGCTGCTTGCTTCGGGGCACTCAACAGGAGGGAGGGGCCAGGAGCACAGAAGAGGGACCCGAGAAGAGGAGGATCTGGGCTGCTCTGTGCAAATCCACTGCACAGAGCAGGTAAGTATAACATGTTTGTTATTTTTATAGAAAAAAAAGACTTTACAATCACTTTAGTTAACCTAGGCTTAACTAAAACAGCATTATTTTGAAATGGTACTCTAATAACACACACAGTCTTTGATTTCAGAAATATGTTTACAGTTCGAAATTGAATGAAATTCGATGTAAAATTCAATTCGAAATTTCAAATCGAATTTCGGAAATTAGGACGAATTTAGTTTCATTATTCAGAGCATTCTGGAAACTTTGTTTATACTGTAATTCGGGTATTCGGATATATCCAAATCTCTGAATAATTTTCTTGTTAAAAAAAAAAAAAGAAATCTCTGAATAACGAAAAATTTGTCCGAATATTTATTCGGAACGAAACGAACCGCACATGTCTAGTTCACCCTGCTTTATGTGCAAGATGACGTTTCAACTATACAAACCGTCATATTAGGGTTTTATATTTCTTCAACTGTAACGAGCCTCTCGACTCCTCTCAACATCCCCCACAGTGTGATTGCCAAGTGTAGACACAAATATCCAGAGATGGCCAAAGGAGGAAAAACAAGATAAGGAAAGGTTTCCAGAACTTGTATGTTGGGTGCTACCCTTGGCACTGGCCCTTATTAACAGAAATGTATATAAACTGGCTTGTCATTTGTTTGCTGTCACTTAAAAAAAAAATACACAAATGACATTACAAAAAAAAAAGCATTTCTAAGATTTGGCTGTTACCTGTCCTGCAGTGTCATAGAGTCCCAGAAGATACTGCTTCCCTCCAACGCTCACCGTCACTGGAAAACAATAAAAGATAATGTTCTATTACAAAGGGGAGCGATAATCATCTGTCAGCATTTCAGCCATCTAATCTTCTGCTGGTTCCAACTCCATTTTCTCTAATGATGACAGTGAGCAGCGAGCTAACAGATATCATGTTTAATCGAAGGCGGTAAAGGCTGCACTTAAAACAGATGGTCCAAGTCACAGTCTTGAGTGAATAGAATATATATGGAGCGCAGATTGCCTCTGATTAGTCATTTTACACACCCCAGAGAGGCTGGAGCTGATTTGTACCGTGCGACTGAAGGAACCTTAAAAGTAATTACTGTAGTACACAAAATACGGGGAGACTACTTTCTGTCACTATACAGTTGTTATATAGATGTACATACACACTACGCAATCACATACTGTATAAGTACTGTATGTGTGTGTATGTATATATATACAGTATATCTACTGTATAGATATACGGGGACGGGGGCGCTTTAAAAAAATTTTTTTTTCTTATTTGTTTTATTTATTTTTATATTAATAAATTGTGTTTAAAAGAAAAAAAATTATCACTTTTATTGCTGTCACAAGGTACTCTTTATGGAGGGATCGGGGGTCTAAAAGCACTTCAAAGTATTCAGATCGCCATTTTTGGCGATTCTGAATACTGTATATTTTTTTAAAACCAGCGCCATTGGCAGCCGAGTAAACGGGAAGTGATGTCATGACGTCGCTTCCGTGTTTACAATTAGGAGGCTGGAACTAAGCCGCTTTTAGCCGCATCGGTTGTTATCCCTGGAAAGCCGATCGCCGGCTGTAAAAAAACAGTACCGGGGTGATGCCTGCAGCTGTGGGCATCATCCCGGTATAACCCCCAAAAGCCGAGTACACACATCTGCGTACACTCGGCAGGAAGGGGTTAAATAAGGAACTTTGAAGCAAAATAAGGGTCAGTGACCATCTGCAGCCTCACCATTGCCATCAATGCAGCCTGATCAATGCCATCTGCAGCCTCACAAGTGCCATCAATGCAGCCTCATCAGTCCACATCAATGCAGCCTCACCATTGCCATCAATGCAGCAGCCTCACCATTGCCTTCAAAGCTGCAGCCTTACCATTGCCATCAGTGCAGCCTGATCGATGCCCATCTGCAGCCTAGAGGGGACAGGGAGGGGGGCAGGAAGAGCGCCGACAGATTACATACAGTGAGAATCTCCTATGATAGACAGAACTGTGGTCCAATGGCGGCCCAGGAGACGGGACTTTATATTACAAAGGCCACCAAGTAAACAGGAGATTCTCACTGTGTGTAATCTGACGGAGCTCGTCCCGCCCCCTTCCCTGTCCCCTCCGAGGCAGCTGAAATTAAAGTTTTGGCGTATAACACGGACGGATAGGCTGCTTTCACACCGAAAGTGTCGGCCGCTAACGGTATAGCGCCGCTCGTATTAGCGGCGCTCTACTGCTGTTTAAGCAGTGCTTTTGCGCCACTTTTCGGCCGCTAGCAGGGCATTTTTAATCCCAAAGAAGGGGTTAAAAACTCCTGTGTTGCAGCATAGTGCTGCCCATTCATTGCAATGGGCAGGGGCGTTTTGGGAGCGCTGTGTACAGCGCTCCCAAACCACCCCAAAGAAGCTGCTTGCAAGACTTCTTCTAATGTCCCGCAAGCGCACCGCCCCGGGTGTGAAAACACCCATTGCAATGAATGAGAGGCAGTTTTCAGGCGCTATTTCTAGCGCTAGAATGCCTGAAAACTGCCTCAGTGTGAAAGGGGTCTTAAGCCTCGTACACACGATCGGATTGTTGGCCAACAAAACCGTGGACTTTTGTCCGAAGGGCGTTGGCCCAAACCTGTCTTTCATACATACGGCACACAATTGTTGGCCAACAATCACGAACGTAGTGACGCACTACATGGTTTTCAGCTCTTTAGCGCCACCCTTTGGGCTCCTTCTGCTAATTTCGTGTTAGTAGAAGTTTGGTGAGTGTTGATTTGCGCTTTTCTTTTCGCGCTTTTCATTTAGCACTTTTCATTTCGTGCTTTTCAGTTCGTTTCTGAACGGCCGTTCGTCAACCAGACATGTCGCGGAATCGGAGGAGATAACGTGTTATTTATTATTGGCCTTGGAGTTATTGCTTTTTTTTGGTTGAATAATAATGATTTGAATATTTTTTTTTTGGATGCATAGAATGCAATTTTTGGTTAAGTTCTATTGGCAGATAGCATGTCTAATTTTTTTTTGTTTTCTTTTTTAATGCACAATAAAAAAATTGTGTAGAATAATACTTGGCTATGTGTTTTACTTCAAATGACAGTTTGGGAGTAGGCAGTTACATTTTAAAAAATACAATGTCAAATTGACAAGGAACACCAACATAGTTGTATCTTTGATTTTAAAAACTACAGGATAATGGTGTTGTGGTAACTTGCCCAAAAAAAAAAAAAAAAAAAAAAGCATAATAATATTATTCTTGATATCACTAGAAAAAAAAGCCTTTGAAAATTTGTTTGCAAAAACTCTATCAGTATCACCAGCAAAGCAGCTTCATTATTATCCCATTAAAGAAGAAGAGAATTGTGCGCTGCATTTGGAGATTTCATAATTTGCCGCGTCACGAATGTTAATTCTCCATTATGAACGCTAGTTTACAAGACCGACCGCTTCTGGCTCCTCCTTGCTTCCGAGCATGAGTGTTTTTACTTTGGACTTTTGTCCGACAGACTTGTGTACACACGATCAGAAAAATCGACAACAGACATTTGTCCGCGGAAAATTTTAAAACCCGCCATCCAACATTTGTCTGCGGAAAATCTGACCACAATTGTCTGATGGAGCATACACACAGTTGGATTTACCGCCAACAGCCTGTCATCGAACATTTCCCGTCTGAAAGTCCGATCGTGTGTACGAGGCTTTACACCGACAGTCTGAAGGAGTCCTGCATAGCATTCGTGATCTAGTGATTGCAGGTGCAATGCTTTCCAGGCTCCTAGTAAAAAAAATAATAAATGCGCTTTTTTTTAACCTGGAAAAATATGTGCATTTTTTCTTTTTTTCCCAGGTGAACTTATCCTTTGAATACAGGTTTACTAGAAAGAAATATAAAAAGGCAGCAGGTGATTTATCCCACCAGACTCCACTTGTAATTGAAATCCCTCTGCTGGGTTCACACTGGTGCGACACGACAGCCGTCCTACTTTGGATCCGACTTTGCCCTGCGACATGAAGCCGGCATGTGTCCGACTTTCAATGAACGGGGATCCGACTTGGATCCCCGCCAATGCCCGGCACTGTGTTTGGTATGAATCTTTAGGGGGAACTCTGCGCCAAATTTTAAATAAAAAAACCGGCATGGGTTCCCCCTCCAAGAGCATACCAGGCCCTTGGATCTGGTATGGACCTTAAGGGGAACCCCCTGCGCTGAAAAAACGGCGTGGGGGTCCCCCCCAATCCATACCCGACCCTTTTCCGAGCACGCAGCCCGGCTGGACAGGAATGGGGGTGGGGACGAGCGAGCGCCCCCCCTCCTGAACCGTACCAGGCCGCATGCCCTCAACATGGGGGGTTTGGTGCCTTGGGGGAGAGGGGCACGCTGCGGGGCCCCCCACCCCAAAGCACCTTGTCCCCATGTTGATGAGGACAAGGGCCTCTTCCCGACAACCCTGGCCGTTGGTTGTTGGGGTCTGCGGGTGGAGGGCTTATCGGAATCTGGGAGCCCCCTTTAATAAGGAGGCCCCCAGATCCCGGCCCCCCACCCTATGTGAATGAGTATGGGGTACATGGTACCCCTACCCATTCACCTAGGGAAAAGTGTCAAAAAAAAAAACACAGTACACAGGTTTCAAGATTAATTTATTGGGCAGCTCCGGTAACTTCTTCCGACTTCGGGGGGGGAGGGGGTGTCTTCTTCCGACTTCTCCCGGTGTTTCGCCTCTTCTCCCGGGCCCCGCCGCTATCTTCTTCCAGCTCTATTGCCAGCGAGGGGCCCGGTCTGCTGCCGCTGTCTTGTCGCCGCTGTCTCGCCGCTTCTTCTCTTCATCTCTTCTTCCGATGTCCCAGAGTGCATTCCAGCCCCAGAGAGCGTCGTGTCAACATCAGGAGAAGAGGGCAGAAGGCAGAAGATTGAAGACCGGGCTCCTCCGCTTTAGCAAAAGAGCGGCAAAAGAGCAGAAAATAGCAGAGGAGCCCGGCAGAAGATCCGGAGAGCGCGGAGAAGAACCGGAGAGACCCCCAAAGAGAAGAAGGCAGCAGACCGGGCTCCTCTGCTATAGCAAAAGAGCAGAAGATGGCAGAGGAGCCGGGCAGAAGACCCGGAGAGCGCGGAGAAGAACCGGAGAGACCCCCGAAGTCGGAAGAAGACCCCCGGAGCTGTCTAATAAATTACTTTAAAAATCTGTGTAGTGTTTTCTTTTTTTAATTGACACTTTTTCCCTAGGTGAATGGGTAGGGGTACCATGTACCCCATACTCATTCACATAGGGTGGGGGGCCGGGATCTGGGGGCCCCCTTATTAAAGGGGGCTCCCGGATTCCGATAAGCCTAAGGGCCTGGTATGCTCTTGGTGGGGGGAACCCATGCCGGTTTTTTATTTAAAATTTGGCGCGGAGTTCCCCCTCAAGATCATCTGAGCACAAGTCGCGTGCCGAAGTCGGATCATGCAAGACGGCGATCCGACTTTGATCCGACTTCAATGATAGTCAATAGGCTGAAGTAGGATCAAAGTCGGATCAAAGTAGTACAGGGAGCATTTCTAAAGTCGGAACGACTTGTGTCGGACCAGTTAGGACGGCTCCCATAGGGAAACATTGGATTTCACACGTCATGCGACATGAGCTCCCAATGTCGGAGCGTTTGTCGGACCAGTGTGAACCCAGCCTAAAGGTGGATTGATCTTTTAACACACTGCAAATGTTTATGGATTTCCTATGTGATGATATGAACACCAGCACAACACAGCTGCTTTTTAATTAGGAGGGTACCCAACATTAATAATGGCTGTGAACTGTCTAAAGAGATCAAGATCTACCTTTATGTAATTTTTGCTGCCAACATTATCTGCAATGAATATGCACATCACATATATCCATGTAATGTACATTAACATAGCAGTAAAAAAAAAAAAAGACAAAAAAAAACAAAACACAACACCTACTGTATAGTATATCAAGAAAACACCACCTCTAAATAGGTAATGTGAGAATTAAAATAACCGTAACAGTGAATAACAACCATGTGCAAGCAAACAAAAAAGTCATATTTTTTATTCTCATGTGAATAGGATGTTCCTAATAGGATAATTTCCAGTACACAGCAGGAGCATTACAGGTAGGTTTTAGCGACCCTGCAGCAGATGGGAGTGGGAGTGCAGATGGGGTGTGGATGGCTCCTTAAAGGACATTCTATATGCTCCCTAAAAAATGCAGCACCAATTTAGACCACAAGGGGGAAGCTCAGAGCTATTCATAAATTTTGGAAAGCTGATATTCTGCAAAACTGTTTTATAAAAAAGATCCAATAAGAACGACTATATATATATATATATATATATATATATATATATATATATATATATATATATATGTGTGTGTGTATATATATATATATATATATAATATATAATATTATTTTAATATTTTTATGGACAAACAAATGACTCAAAAAATGGCATACACACAAATATAAGTAGTATACATAATACATGTAACTAATACCAGTGATCTAACTGCTCATTGTCTGCAAAACATGTTTAAAGGGTGCTTCCCCATTCTAATAAAAAAGGGTGTTTAACCACTTGCTTACTGGGCACCTATACCCCCTTCCTGTCCAGGCCAGAGAATGCGCCTGCCTGGCTGTGCTGCCATTCGCTACAGCACAAGCCAATCAGCAGGTTCCGGCCCATGATTTATGTCCGGAACCTGACGATCGGCTGAGTGAATGACAGAAGAGAGCCCTGTGTAGGTAAACACAGGGCTCTCTGGTGTCAGCAGTGATGTGCTGTTTGATTTTTTCAATTTTTTTTTATTAGATGTGTTTTATAGCAGAAAGTAAAAAATATATTTTGTTCAAAATTTTCGCCCTTTTTCTTTACGCAAAAAATAAAAAACCCATTGGTAATCAAATACCACCAAAAGAAAGCTATATTTGTGGGAAAAATTATATACATTTTGTTTGGGCACAGCATTGCATGACTGCACAATTAGCAGTTAAACTAGCACAGTGCTAAATAGCAAAAAATGGCCTGGTCATGACGGGGGTAAAATCTTCCAGAGTTGAGGTGGTTAAATAAACTTGACAGGATTGTTAGATGAAATAATAAAAGATGCCAGTACTTGTTAAGCCAAATGTTCTGTAGAAAGATGCCCATTGGATACAAAATAAAAAGATAAAATGGATATTTCAAAAAATATAAAAAATGCAAAACTTTTGCTTTAAGACACCCTTCGAATACAGTGCGTCCGGAAAGTATTCACAGCGTTTCACTTTTTCCACATTTTGTTATGTTACAGCCTTATTCCAAAATAGATTAAATTCATTATTTTCCTCAAAATTTTACAAACAATACCCCATAATGACAACGTGAAAGAAGTTTGTTTGAAATGTTTGAAAATTTATTAAAAATAAAAAAACTTTAAAAAGCCCATATACGTAAGTATTCCCAGCCTTTGCTCAATACTTTGTTGAAGCACCTTTGGCACCAATTACAGCCTCAAGTCTTTTTGAGTATGATGCTACAAGCTTAGCACACCTATTTTTGGGCAGTTTCTCCCATTCTTATTTGCAGGACCTCTCAAGCTCCAGCAAGTTGGATGGGGAGCGTCGGTGAACAGCCATTTTCAGATCTCTCCTGAGATGTTCAATCGAGTTCAAGTCTGGGCTCTGGCTGGGCCACTCAAGGACATTCACAGGGTTGTCCCATAGCCACTCCTTTGTTATCTTGGCTGTGTGCTTAGGGTTGTTGTCCTGTTGGAAGATGAACCTTCGCCCCAGTCTGAGGTCCAGAGCAAGTCTGAGGTCAAGGATGTCTCTGCACGTTGCTGCATTCATCTTTCCCTCGATCCTGACTAGTCTTCCAGTTCCTGCCAGTGAAAAACATCCCCACAGCATGATGCTGCCACCACCTACTTCACTGTAGTGATGGTGTTTGCCAGGTGATGAGCTGTGACTGGTTTCCTCCAGACATGACGTATGCCATTCAGGCCAAAGAGTTCAATCTTTGTTTCATCAGACCAGGGAATTTGTTTCTTATGGTCTCTGAGTCCTTTAGGTGTCTCATGGCAGACTCCAGGCGGGCTGTCATGTGCATTTTACTCAGTAGTGTCTTCCGTCTGGCCACTCTACCATACAGGTCTGATTGGTGGAGTGCTGCAGAGATGGTTGTTCCTCTGGAAGTTTCTCCTCTCTCTACAGAGAAACACTGGAGCTCTGTCAGAGTGACCATCGGGTTCTTGGTCACCTCCCTGTCTAAGGCCCTTCTCCACCGATGGCTCAGTTTGGCCAAGCAGCCTGCTATTGGAAGAGTCCTGGTGGTTACAAACTTCTTCCATTTACAGATGGTGGAGGCCATTGTGCTCATTATAACCTTTAATGCTGCAGACAATTTTCTGTACCCTTCCCCAGATCTGTGCCTTGATACAATCCTGTCTCGGAGGGCTACAGTCAATTCCTTGGACTTCATGGCCTGGTTTGTGCTCTGACATGCACTGTTAACTGTAGGACCTTATATAGACAAGTGTGTGCCTTTCCAAATCATGTCCAATCAACTGAATTTACCACAGGTGGACTCCAATCAAATTGTAGAAACATTTTAAAGATGATCAGTGGAAACAGGATGCACCTGAGCTCAACTTTGAGTGTCATGGTAAAGGCTGTGAATACCTATGTAAATTTTTTCCTTTTTTCTTTCTAATAATTTTGCAAAAAATTCAAACAAACGTCTTTCACATTGTCATTATGGGGTATTGTTTGTAGAATTTTGAGGAAAATATTGAATTTAGTCACTTTTGGAATAGGGCTATAACATAAAAAATGTGGAAAAAGTGAAGCTCTGTGAATACTTTCCGGATGCACTCTTTTTTACTTTGCTATAAATTCTAGATACACTGCTGAGGAGGCTTGTATAAGTTGCCATATAAGCAGGTTCATTTAGAACACAAATAACACATCTAGAAGAGCGTTCATCAAGCTGCCTCTCAGTGAGAATCCTTTGCCGTTTTTCAGTTTCCACAGAGCTGCCTTGATTTATTCCCACGTTCCTCCCCTGTGGTGTGATACACAACATGGACATACTAGCGCAGCACTTAATGAATCTGCTATGTTATAGACGTAATCTTCTGTAGTAATTATTTGCCCACAGCATCTTAGCAAATCTGTGATTTGGTCTTTGTGCTCTATTGTCACTGTACGTCAGACTAACAATAAACCTCCGCTAACACAATTTACATGTTCAGTCATACATAACTAATTAAAATAATATGTGAAGAATATCAAAATCTTAGTACATCAAGAATTTACACAGCTAAGACTATTTTTGACAGGTATTAGGTCTCCTTCCTTAATTTGGGAATAATTCTATATTATTTGATTGTTAGTAAAGTGGGTCATAGTTTGTCCTTTTTCCCGAATTGCACTAGAGGCTCAAACAGCAGGTAACACAATGGTAAATGATACGTGTGCAAGAAAAATGCTGCATTAAGCCGGCCATACGTGGATCAAACTTTGGCCGGTTCAGCAAGGACTAGCTAAAATTTGATCCATGTATGGGCAGGCTGATTGTACCCTAGTCGATCCATCGATCTGCTTGGGTACAACCAGCCGGTCTGATATTTTTACATTTGATTAGTGCTGGCAGCTATAGTCGCTAATAGTAATCATTGTGTTCTGCTGGCCTGAAATGCTCCCCTGCCGGCAGAACACAATAGCTTTGAGGGAGGCATTCCCCCATCAACACTGACTGTGGGTGGAAGGAAGGAAAATTAAGTCATCTATGGGCTGCTATAGTCTGTATATCTGATATGAGCACCATTAGGATATATTGTTATTGTTACAGAAGACAAAGACATATTAACAATGTGAACCTCCAACAGTTTGAAGAAGACCCTTTTCTGATGCCGCATGACTGCACCCCTGTGCACAAAACTAGCTCCATAAAGACATGGTTTAAAGAAGCCTTTCACAACCTTTTTACCCTAAAAATAATTCTCAGGTTTTGGGAAACCACTGCTAACACTTATTAGCAGTCAGTGGTAAAAATTTAATTGGCCAGTGAGAAGAAAGCCTCCTTTACAGGTAGCTAAAAAGAACACTGGTGTCATGCAGCTGGCTCTAGCAAGTGATGTTGGCCAAGGAACTATGCAGGCACAATCAGATGGGAGGTAAATTAATCAGGGCCGCTGTTAGAAATCACTGGGCCCCGTATAGCCTACCTGATGGGGCCCCCCTCGACCCCATCCCTGGCCCTGATTTAAAACAAAATGCAGCTTTGTATTCAAGTGCATGCAGTAGAAGGGGGAGCAGTTACAAATGCAAGTGTAAATGAGGACTAAGGCTACAGTGCTTTTTTACTCAGAAAATAGGTGCAGAAACCCTATCACGCCCCCATTGCACCACTAGCCACAGGGCTGTGTTTTGGGCTAGGCTGACAAGGCCTAGGCCTAGGGCGGCACTTTGCGGGGGGCGGCAAAAAAAGCCGCCCTCCCACATGAAAGAAAGTCCCCCCACCTGTCTTGCCGATTCCCGGCTCCCACGGCCGCCTCCCGCACACAGGCAGCCAATGGCGGCCGGCTTGCTGTAGCGGCGCCACTGTGTATGGGCGTGCTTGGCAGAGGGTGGGGGGAGCGTGTAACTCACGGCACCCTCCTTCTGCCAAGCACACCCATACACAGCGTCGCCACTACAGCAAGGAGGCTGCGGGAGCCGGGAAGACGGGTGGGGGGCTTTCTCTCATGCGGGCGCTGCGTGTGACTCATGCCCCCATAAGCGGCGTGTGACTGGCAGAGGTGGAGCTCCGCCTACCCTCCTCCGCACTGCTTTCCTGCAGTAAGTCTTCTCCTCGGCACCAGGGAGGGGTCTGGCTGTGACGTCAGGAGGAGAAAGAGAGAGGAGCACGAGGGAAACCCCTAGGACAGCAGGTAAAATTATCGAATAAATTATATCAGTGTTATGGGCACAGTGGTAGCAATTGATGGGCACAGTGTCGGCATTTGATGGGTACAGTGGTGGCATTTGATGTCACAATGGCTATATTTGATGGCACAGTGGCTTCGTTTGAGGGCACGGTGGCTGCATTTGAGGGCACGGTGGCTGCGTTTGATGGCACGGTGGCTGCGTTTGATGGGCATGGTGGCTGCATTTGAGGGCACGGTGGCTGCGTTTGAGGGCACGGTGGCTGCGTTTGTTGGCACAGTGGCTAAAATTTATGGGCACAGTGGCTGCATTTGAGGGCACTGTAGATGCAATTGATGGGGCACAGTGGCTGCGTTTGATGGGCCCAGTGGCTGCGTTTGAGGGCACAGTGGCTGTGTTTGATAGCACACTGGCTAAAATTGATGGGCACAGTGGCTGCAGCAGTGGCGGCATTTGATAGAACAGTGGCTGCATTTGATGGGGCACAG
The DNA here is from genome assembly GCA_037952835.1 of Lithobates septentrionalis. Classification (NCBI taxonomy): domain Eukaryota; kingdom Metazoa; phylum Chordata; class Amphibia; order Anura; family Ranidae; genus Lithobates; species Lithobates septentrionalis. The sequence continues at coordinate 2,148,913 of JBBDGP010000163.1, read as the reverse complement.
TAAGCCTGCAATTAATGTCTTTTTTCTGAATTTTTTAGTTTGTTTGCGCCCCCCAAAAAATTTTGAGCGCTGGGAAGGGGAACTAAAGGTAGAGCTATCGGTAGAGGACTGGGAACATATTTATAACCGCATTCATAAAGGCTCAATGAATGTTTCCGCACAAGAAAATGGATTAAAAATCTACTCAAGGTGGTACAGGACCCCAGATAAACTTCATAACTGCTACCCCAATGTTTCGCCACTTTGTTTGAGATGTAACACAGCTAAAGGCTCACTTTTCCACATTTGGTGGGATTGCCCTCTAATACAGCCCTTCTGGAAAAAGGTACACCACCTTATTACCAGAATAACGACTTACTCACCAGACTACACACCGGCACAATTTCTCCTTCATCACACATCTGAACCCCAGTCAGCCTACAGAAATTACTTAACTCTTCACCTCATCAATGCTGCTAGAATGTGCATACCCCTACACTGGAAGGATAGCATCCCCCCTAGTATATCAGAATGGCTCCAACGCATAGGTAAGATTGCTGAAATGGAGTACCTAGTCCACCAGGCCAGAGAGACTCATACTAAATTCTGCAAAACCTGGGCATGTGTGATGCACTTTACAGACTCTGCAGAATTCCACAGACTACTAAACATACATTAGAGCTTGACCTGAGGGCGTAAGAGGCCTCACTGAGAGGAGGCCACAAAAGTCTAAGAATGAAAGGCTATGACTCAATACACCCCCGCCCCTTGTCTTCCTTCTCTCTTCTCTGTACTCTCGGTATTCCTCTGGACTGGTTCTATTAAAGACACCCTTGTGCACTCCCTACATGCAGCTTGCATTGGAGGGTGTTTAATTTGACCCCAGAGATAACCACGCACATACTAGTCCTACAGTACCTCACCTACCTCTCCCCCTTCCCATATTACTAACGGTTATAAATGTTTAATTGTGATGGTTATTTAGCTAAGCAAGTTTTAGATGAGATGCTCTGCATCTCGCAGACTTCAATTATTACCCTAGTTTACATTTCATTGTCATTATGGAACAAAACTATTTCTTGTTTTCTGACAAAAACACTAATTGGAGAAAGGAAGGGATAGAGGAGTGGGAACTAAATGGATCTGCCCCCACCCGTTCACAGTTTGTTCCCAAGTGGGGTGGACTGGAGGCATATCGGGCATATCCAGCAGACTAAGTTCCTCAAGCCCGGTACTCTGTCCTTTTCGTTGTCCAGCTCTAAGCGTTCTCTTACTTTTTTTTCTAAAAAATCTTAATAAAAATATTCAAACAAAAAAAATCTCCATAGTTGATGCTTTCAATTTTTTTACAGATTACATGTTTAGAGTTACAGAGGAGGTCTGGTGCTAGAATTATTGTTCTCGCTCTAACAATCGCAACGTATGTACCCTGTATGTATCTGGCTCTGATACTAGACAGTGCCTCACCAGCCACTGACCTCACCACACGTCCCTGACTTCAACCTACCAGTACAAGGGTGCCACTGTAGCCAAAGCAGACAAAGCAACCATTGGGGGGCCAGGGCTATCAAGCTACATGTGATTAGTGCACATGGCAATAGTTTTTGCCAGCTATAGTATTCTTCATTGTATATGGAACTGCCTTTGAAATGGAGATCAGACAGACAGTGAAGCCCCTTAGAGGCTTTGCAATGGGGCCCCATCACAAATTTGCTTCATTACCCACTATCATTCTGTGATTGGCTGACTGATAAGCTCATCTCTCTTTCAATCTGATTTTTCCTCCTATCAGCATGCTCCTTACACTGTAGGACTGGTTGGATGCTTGTGCTGTGTCTCTGCTAGTCTGTACAGCAGATTGGTAGAGGCTGATACCAAGTCAAATTCAGGTACTTGCTTTGCTTCTATTAAAAAAAAAAAGTTAAGCCCAACTCCAGGATATTATAAACTCCCCTAACACCCCTTAAAACGAACCAATGGTATGAGGGAAAAAAAACAAAAGCCTTTTCAAATTTCAAATTCATTTTAGCTCTTTTGCAATAATACAAAAGACTGCCTGCTCTCAGTTGTTTACTAAATGTACACTGAGTCTGAGCATGTCCAAGTCAGTGTGCATTCCCGGCACACTTTGGCTGTGCCGAAATGACTGACTCCCGTACACATGCACAGGATGACATCATCCCCCACTGGCCAATCAAGATCCTGAAAACCCGACAACCTAGGAGAAGATGATAGCAACTGGAGATGGATGTAACTGCTGCATTACTAAAAGGTGGAGGTGAGTATATTGAAGAGTTTAGTTCTGCTTTAAAGTTCCAGTCACATGATGATCATTCTCTCTTCTTCAGTTTACATCCTGGGATCCTTCTTCGGGGGTTCTCATCAGGGGCAGCTGGTGTGTTTTCTTTTGGTGGCGGCAGCAAACAACCACCCACCCCTCCCCCCGAGTGGCAAGCTGTTTGCCGCTTGGTCTGGCACTTACCCCATCGGTGGCGGCGAGTGGCAGGCAGCATGGTGCAGCGGCTCCATGTCCTCTCCTCCATGGCGGCTTCCAGCTCCTCCCCTCCTAGGCGTCCGATAGGATTGCCTTTCAGCCGCAGACCGGTGTCAAAACCAGGTTCCTGATTGGGAGGAGGATCAGTGTTACAACAGCGAATATTCGCTGTTGTAATCACCTGGGTGGGATCGGAGCGCACTCTCTGCGAGCCGAGCCCACCCTATATTGAAGCCTATTAGAGCCTCTGGCTCTAATCAGTGCTTAAAAAAAAAAAAAAGCCCATTCGCATTGGAATCCATGCGCCTGTGTTCTGAAAGGGGCTGGATGCATGGATGTGGGGGTGGCGCCCCTGCGCCCTTAGTGATGAGAACCAGGGGCGGCCCATCCATTAACTGCTCGATGTGCACACCCCCTATTGGTGGAGGCAACACTTCCATGGGCCAGGTCCTCTTTCATAGGCTCCACAGGCAGGAGAACTCATGGGGGAGATAGAGAGACTGGTGCCCAAGAAGATAATGATCCCCAGGGCAGGATGAAAACTTTGTTCATAGAGGAACCTGTGACTTTTACCCATTACACTATATAGGATGACTTAGGATGAGGAGTCTGGTAATTGATGCTCAATGTACTATTTGGATTGATTTTTTCCTGGAGTTGGGCTTTAACAATAAATTATTTAATACAGAGCTGCATTAATTCTATATCTGCCTAGAGCTCAGTGTTAAATTCATTCTCAGACAACAGTAAGTAGCAGGACACTTGTGGTTATTTCCTCAACTCCCGCTCAACCAGATATCGTCATTAAACCGATGGACTTGATTTCACTGTAAAGCATTATATGTCAGCCTTCTACGTGTTTTTACATATTGCTTTCATATGTGTCTACAGAGAGCAGCCGTGCCAAGTTTTGCAATTAACTATAAGAATTAGTTTCAGATGTGATATTTCAGTTGAACAATAAACTTACATTTCTGGTGAAATGTACACTATAAAAGCAGATTATTTGTATGAACTTAGAACAGGAAACAATTATATTTGCTGTCAAAGGAGATGTCTGACACACACATTTAACTAATGCTACAAATATCTATACAAAAAAAACAAACATACATTCTAACTTCTAAAATTGAATTGTTAGGCTAGACCCCAACAAAAGTAGATCACTAAATCACTAAAATCTCATACAAATGTTATCATATTAAAGTAATTTAAAAAGCTATTTTCTAAATATTTAAATCTGCAGTTTTCATTAAAATAGTGAACCTGCCATCAAAGTATTATTAAATTATTAATAATATAAACTTTGCCCAGTAAACTATTTGTTAAAAGTTTACAACTTTGAATGCTGTTGGCTATGGATTGCAAGAGAGGGTGCATATGATCTGCACTGGGCCAATCAGTCAGAGGAGAATGAAAACTCCTCCTATAAGCTTTAACCAGTGTTTGGACGGACACTGATAAAAGTCACAAGACTTCTATATACTTGTAGCACCCTTGTCCCAAAACAGGGTGGTAGCTAGCCTGACTAATTTTTAGTTTTTATGGATCTAATGGGCTTCCCCCTAATCCTGTTTCAGCTGTGGCTTCTCCCTTTTGTCCGTAGGTGGCACTGTTGCTTTTGACATTAGTATTGGAGCTACAGTGAATTCAGATTATGAATAAACATACCTTTCTCAGCCAATCTGAATGGTTGCTTTGCATGCTAGGAGAAGGTATTTATTTGGAGAGAGTCAGGTGATCTAGGTCCTTCTCCACCCAGGCGGCTGCCTGGGTGTGTGTGTGTGAGAAACAGCTCCTGGCTGCTAGGCCTGTTTGAGGCCTATCCAGGTGTTCCAGATTTCGCAAAGGAGCGCCTGTCAATACCTTGAAACAATGCTGAGAGGGATGGAGTGCTAGAGAAGAACCAGAGGTGACTCTCCATGGACCGGAAACCCATGAGGTGTTTGGGAGAGCTTCAAGATAGAACTCATCCAAGGGAATTCTGTATGATGCTATGAGTAAAGTTCAGTTACTATAGGAGACTATTCTACAGATGTGCTGGTTCAGCTTAAAGGCTCTTTTCCTGTTCTGCTGTCTGCCTTATCTCACCTTTTTGTCTAAGGAGTCTGCCTGTCTGCTGATTGTTACTATTTGTGACTAAGAGTGTCCTGTACCTCATCCCCTCTCCCCACATTTTCCTGTTTGTGAGAACAAAACCTCTCTGTTCAAGCATAAAAGTGACTGGCACCCATTTTCTATCTTGTACATCACCCACTTTGCCTAGTAACCCGCACTCTGAGGATATATATCCGTCCTCCCTGTCTCTGGGGGTCACCACCAGGCCCCTAGAAATGTGTAAAAGTGTAAAAATAAAAAATAAAAGGTAAAATAAATAAGGAAAAAAATGTTTTTTTTAAATGCGCCCCGTCCCGCCGAGCTCGCGTGCAGAAGTGAACGCATTTGTGAGTAGCGCCCGCACATGTGAGCGAGACCAATAATTCTAGCCCTAGACCTCCTCTGTAACTCAAAACATGCAACCTGTATAATTTTTTTAAACGTCGCCTATGGAAATTTTTAAGGGTAAAAGTTTGTCATCATTCCACGTGCGGGCGCAATTTTGAAGCATGACATGTTGGGTATCAATTTACTCAGCGTAACATTATCTTTCACGATATAAAAAAAAAATTGGGCTAACTTTACTGTTGTCTTATTTTTTAATTCAAAAAAATTATTTTTGCCAAAAAAAGTGCGCTTACAAGACCGCTGCGCAAATACGGTGTGACAAAGTATTGAAACGACCGCCATTTTATTCCCTAGGGTGTTAGAAAAAAAATGTATAATGTTTGGGGGTTCTAAGTAATTTTCTAGCAAAAAAAAAAAAAACTGTTTTTAACTTGTAAACAACAAATCTCAGAAAGAGGCTCGGCCTTTAAGTGGGTAAATATATTCCTTAATAGCCACAAATAATTAAAATTCACTCTATGTTCATTAAATGCCTTTGCAAACCCAGCTATTACCTTTTATGAGCATTGGTGACGCTATCATTGTTTTGCACATAACCTGTGCAGAGACCAGAGCTGTGGGAAGACCTAACAGGTCCACCCGCTGCAGACTGCCCGCAGAAAACTACAGATGGGGGTGGATACAAGACCAGGCACCCTGTACAAGAAGAGAGAGCAGCAGTGACCAGTTTTTATTACTGGATGCTCCTCCATACGGCTACATTTTTATATTGGAAAACTGCACAGATCTGGAAGAAATACACAAAACACGCCAATATTCATATACGACTCTACATACCTCTTGTATTTAGATGATATTTGCTTATTGCAGAGTTTACCTTTTAAGCCTTTTGTTACTGACCTAGTGGTGCAAGGAGTAACGCTTTGTGCAGATTGAGCAGTAAACTTTGGAATTAGGGATTCACTTTACTAAAAGCGGTAATAAATCCAAAAGCTAACATTTATTATATTATAGCTTACCAATTCTTAGTTGTGACGTCTGCATTCGTTTTCTTTTTTTCTATTTTCCTTTGGTAATCCAGCTAGTAAGTCTGTTATTTTTCAAAAGAACAAGCTCTCTTGCAGATATAGCAGTTACGGGAATGAGATAAACCATTTGACCAGCTTGTGTATTTTCTTTCACTTGGTTTTTATTGAAAAAGCAAAATAAACATACAACCAGTATATGTTGAATGTTTGTACAAAATACCAATGTAGATGACCATTGTACAAAGTAACATAAGTGCTAAAATCTAACATGCTGTACTCACCGGTGGAGTTAGCAAGGACTGTTGAAACAGGTGACGTAAAATAAATAACCCATCAGGTAGTGAAAATTAACAGAAGCACATTAGTCCTAAGGCTTAAAAACCAAGAGAAACAGAAAAGCCATGGACATATTAGCACGCAAAGCTACAGTAAGGCACAGATCTGATTGGCAATGTACGATCGATTGGAAGATATAAACACTTGCCTGTGGTCACCTATAAGTAAGTGAGGATAAGGTAAGATATTAAAAAAGGAAAGCCCCCCTCCCCCACCAACATAGCTGAGGGCGCCTGCTGTTATCCATCAAGAAAGGAAAAGGAAGAAGACAAAAAAAAAAAAGGAAAGGAGAGAGAAAGAGAGAGGGGAAAAAAAATGGAGGCCAGAGGAGGAGAGGGAAGAGGAATAAAAAGATAAGAGAAAGGGGAAGGCAGAGGGAGAGACCCCAGAGGCCCGTGCTGACTGTGGCAGAAGAAATAGTATACAGCATATAACCAAAGCTCCAGAAAGTGCATAGTCAATTAAGAGGGTGGGAAGTGATTGCGTCAAGACTGCCAGGTACGTAAAAATTTACCATGGGTATCATTAAAAATTGCTGTAAGCTTTCCATCAATCATCGTGCTTTGTGTGGAAAGTTTTACCTTGTTGAACCTGAGCATCAGTGATTTCCACGCCTTCGCTATCATTTGTTTAGTTGCCATGAAAATATGGGTAATTTAACGTATGTTCTCAACAAGTAAACTGTTCGATCGGTTGATGGAAGAGCGCTTCCCAGGGGTTCTTTCGGAGGTTAGTAAAAAGTATCGTATTGACCATAGCGCATACCCGTATCCACATATTCTTAACTCTAGGACATGTCCAGCAGATATGATTCATATCTCACAATTCCAGGCAACCCTGGAAACAAGAGGAAGAATAAGTAGGTAGACAATGTGCTATCCTGGCAGGCGTGTAATACCAGAGACATAACTTTCAAGGAATTCTCCAAGGCCAGGGCATTACATGAGGATTTGAACAGAGCTTCCCATATTTTATTCCAGGTTTCAGGAGGCAATGTAGTCTCAAAATCACACTCCCAACGTGTACAGTATGTCAGGGCCTGGATGTCATTGTTACACTGGATGGAGGAATAAAGCAAGGATAAAGCCTCTAGTCGTTGGATTAGACCGACATCTAGATTCAAAGATTGTCAAGGGTCAGGTCTGGTCGTAATTTTTAGGTAGGGATTCAACAAAATTATGGATCTGAAGGTAATGAAACCTTTCAGAGTCCACCAGATCATAGGACTCTCAAACTTGTTGTAAGGAATAGATGCACCTCGTGGTTAGGAAGAAGAAAACCATTATAAAATTATGGGTACTCCACCAATGATGGCTTCGGGGATTTTCCATCACAAGAGGAAAATTGAAGCGCTATAATGGTAAGTTTGGGGAGAGAAAACAGGCTGAATATTTTATGGAGTCCCCTATCGCCAAAGTATGTGCCAATGCTGGGTTGAGAGTTTTCGGTGAGAGGAATTCATGGTATTGATGAAAGGGATGGGGTCAGTATCCAATACAGCTATAAAAGTCCACTGGGGTGCTGCCCTGCCAACATGCAATTGGAATAAAGAAGCAATTTGAGCCACCTTATAATAGTAGGAGATATTGGGAACTCCTAGACCTCCCTTGGTCTTCTGTTTGTATAATACATGCCTATTCAAACATAATATATGACATTTTTGGTTTTGGGTTTAGCCACTTCAACACCAGACACTTTTACTCCTTTCCTGCCCAGGCCAATTTTCAGCTTTCAGTGCTGTCACACTTTGAATGACAATTGCACGGTCATGCAACACTGTACCCATATGACATTTTTATCATTTTTTTTCACACAAATAGAGCTTTCTTTCAGTGGTATTTAATCACTGCTTTTTTTTATATTTTTTGCAAAATAAATGAAAAAAGATTGACATATATAAAAAAAATCAAAAAAACAAAAATGTTTTTCTTCATTTCTGTTATAAAATTTTGCAAATAAATAGTCTTTCTTCATAAACTTAGGCCAAAATATATACGGCTACATTTCTTTAGTGAAAATAACCCAAATCAGTGTATATTATTTAGTCTGTAGGAAAGTTATAGAGTCCACATGTGTGTGTGTGTATATATATATATATATATATATATATATATATATATATATATATATATATATATATATATATATATATATATATATATATATATATATATATGAAAATTGATCAATCCTGATGTACTGACGGCCTATCTAATTTCTTGAGCTACGAAAATGCTAGAACAGTACAAATATCCCCCAAATGAGCCTTTTTGGGAAGTAGATAGTCCAAGGTATTTAGTAAGGGGCATGGCGAGTTTTTTAAAGTTGTAATTTAAAAAAAAAAAAAGAAGAAATAAAAAAAAATGGGTTTTTTTTCACAATTTTTTACATACTGTCACCAGTGCAGTACAGCATCATCACACCACTGGTGTGGTGCTGATCAGAGACACTGACTTGTGACAGTATGTGTAAAGCAAACTTTTTTTTTTATAGTTTAATTTTTTTTTTTACATACCATGACCAGAGCAATACAGTGTTACCACAGTAACACTGTACTGCTCTGGGGAGGTGATCAGGATTTGTTTTTTGTTTTACACACTATGATTGCTTATAACTGTGCATTTAACAGTTAGAGGCAACCATTTTTTCTGAATGAAAACTACTCATTCAGTGTTTACTATTGTGATTAGCTGTGCTTGGCCACAGCTAATAACACGGTACAGATGGGCTGTGATTGGACCTGTCTGTACCAAGTGATGACTGTGACCAATCACAGAGTTCATCACAATAGTACACAATGAAAAGCGTATAACAAAGCCTTTCATTGTGTACAACTGTCAGGTGGTCTGCTGTGATTGGCCACAGTGATCACATGGTACAGGCAGCGGGCTGGTACAGTGATCTGTCATCGGTGGACATGGCTGGTCTGGTGGACATGGCTGGTGACATATTGTGCTGCAAACCTTCTGGTTTTTATCATTATGTACATAAATGTTTTGCTCTGATTTCCTTCATGTATTCTCGCTGTATCATTGCTGGAGAAACTGATTCAATATAATGCTCAATCATGTTTCAACATGCTCACAATTGTTGACAGAAATTTCAATAAAGATTGTCTTTAATGTACATTTACCTTTGTTTTTGAGTCAATGTTATTATACTCAGGTTATTGTTATATGTTCACTGCATCGACTGTTGGGCACAGACCTCATTCAAAGTCCTAAACTCTCTCCTCTTTGCTATGAAATATGCACTTTCCCTACCAGACGGTGATTATCATCAAAGATACCGAGGCAGATTCAGGTACTTATGTTAAATGTATGTAAAAATACTTAGCTTTAAAGGCTAAGTTCACCTTTCTAAACATGTTACACCCATATTTAGGGTGTAAGATGTGACATGTTCAGCACCCCCCGCCTCTCTACCTATTTCCCTTCCCTGTGACAGCGGGTGGGGGATCTCCTCCCCGCACCCGCGGTCACAATTTGAAAACACGGCAGTGAATGAATAGACTACAAGTATCATCAGTCATTGCGGTTGACGGCTTTTAGTTCTCAATGAACAACGAGGATGCTGTTTCATTGATCTTCCTGTTCTCAAGCAACTTCCTGCCCGTATCGGAGGTATGGATAGACCGCTATCCTGTGAGTCTGCAGGAGTCTGACATTGCTCCTGTGATTTGCAGATCGTGGGTGCAATGCGTTACAGACTCCTAAGGAAAAAAATAATAAATGCGCATTTTCTTTTTTCAAAAGGTGAACTTAGCCTTTATCTCTGCCTAGTTGTTCAAGCTTATCAAATACTTTCCAATTACGCCATGCACATTTCAAAATCTAGTTTTTTAACTTTTGTAGAATAAAGTTAAGAGCAACGCTGCCCAAATAAAAGTAATTTCTGTGTTTTGTAATAGACAGCATCCTCCCCTGCAATGCTTCACGTTGGCTTTAAAGTATCTAGTTCACACAGATCTTATTGCAGCCATCTGGATAACTCTGTGACTAAAAAGAGATAGCCAGGAGTGATTGATGATGTATAGCAAGAGAAAACCCTTCATACATGGCAGAGCACTTACTGAGAAACTTGGATGAAGCTAAATCCTGTGAAACATGACTGATCTAGATCAGAAGGAAAACAAGCTTCATATTTGATGTCAGTTGAAGTTTTAAAGAGGACCTGTACTTAGATGTTAACCTAAAGCTATTTGAAAAGTCCTGCTTGGATGGAAGGTTGAATTCGCTTTCCTGGAGAATATGCTGCTCCAGGGTCCCCTCAATTTCTTGTTACATAAGCAAAAGCCAAGGCATTTGATAATGAAGTGGAAGACCAGCTGATCTGAACCCTTGTGAACAAATGTTTAGGTTTTTTGGGCATAGAATACTTTTGAGGCTATTATACAGAATTTTAAGGTCATAAAAGGCAGCATGAACACTATGGCCTAGGGGTGTCTGTGACTGAAATCTGGCCCAGCTACAGAGGTGGTGAGTGATCTTATGCCGTCTACATGGTTCCTGGGGTCTCATTTCCTGCGCTTTTGTTCTGTGTTTTGTCTGCACTCATACCTGTGAAAATAAAAGCTCTTTTATCCGGACACAGCATGGGTCAGGCTGTGCTTGTCGGGTCTGTTCATATGTTTTTTCAGCTACTCTTTTTTTTAACAAACATTGAACAGTTATGTTTATAAAGGGGCATACCTGGAAATTTTCGTCCTACCTTCCAACCATGAGAATCAGGTATACAACCCAGAACTTTGTGATTTTGGTTCAGATACCAAAGTCCGTCGTATTTTATTATTATTATTATTATACAAGATTTATATAGCACCAACAGTTTGTGCAGCACTTTAAGATATAAAGGGAGACAATACAGCAACGATACAATTCAACACAAGAGGGTTAGGAGGGCCCTGCTCCTGAGAGCTTACAATCTAAGAGGGAGGGGCTGGTGTAACAAAAGGTAATAACTGTGAGGGATGAACTGATGAGGGAAGTACAGTGATACCTCGGTTTGCGAATAACGCGGTATACAAGCGTTTTACAAGATGAGCTATATTTAAAAAAAAATCCTGACTTGATTTGTGAGCGCTATCGCTATTACTGTATGTGGCCAGAGGTCCGGGGGCGCTGGAGAACTCGGAGACGCTCCCAGCTGGGTGGGGCGGACGTAACGATGGTCGGAGCACCGAAAGTGTCAACAGTTCTCCGAGCGTCACCAGCGCCCTCGCACCTCAGGTCACATAACAGTACTGCATAGACCAGCAGTGGTTGTGGAACAAATCATCTGAGTTTTCATTATTTCTTATTTCTTTGATATATGAGTGCTTTGGATTACAAGCATGCTTCTAGAACAAATTATGCTCGTAATCAAAGGTATTACTGTAGAAGATTCAGTTGTGAGCTAAAGGCAGAATAGGCCTCCCTGAAGAAATTTGTTTTCAGGGATCGCCTAAAAGTGAATAGAGTAGGAGATAACCAGATGTATTGGGGTAGTGAGTTCCAGAGGATGGGAGAGGCTCTGGAGAAGTCCTGGAGATGAGCATGGGAGGAGGAGACAAGGGAACCAGAGAGCAAGAGGTCTTGGGAGGAGCAGAGAGGACGGTTTGGGTGATATACCCCAGCTCATGGATTAAGAATATGTAAACCCCACATTTCAGATTTCTCATATGTGCCTGCTGTACCATGCACTATATAAGTCACATCGGAGCGCTCAGAGAGCAGTCCAGCCGGAAAGACCGTCGTGTCAACATCTGGAGAAGAGAAGAGGGAAGAAGCCAAGAAGCCCAGAAGTCCGGACCTCCGCTGGCAAAAGAGCGGCATGAAGACAGCGGAGGAGCCGGCAGAAGAACTGAAACACCGGGAGAAGAGGCCAGAGAAAGCGGAGAAGAACCAACCGGACGCTGGGAGAAGAGGAACCGGAGGGACCCCCGAAGCCGGAAGAAGACCCCCGAAGCCGGAGGAAGACACCCCCCCGGAGCTGTTTAATAAATTATTTTAAAAACTTGTGTAGTGTTTTATTACTGACACTTTTTCCCTAGGTGAATGGGTAGGGGTACCATGTACCCCATATTCATTCACATAGGGTGGGGGGCCGGGATCTGGGGGCCCTCTTATAGGAGGCTCCCGGATTCCGATAAGCCCCCCGCCCGCAGACCCCGACAACCAACGGCCAGGGTTGTCGGGAAGAGGCCCTTGTCCTCATCAACATGGGGACAAGGTGCTTTGGGGTGGAGGGCCCGCAGGGCGCCCCCCCTCCCCCAAAGCACCTACCCCCCATGTTGAGGGTATGCGGCCTGGTACGGTTCAGGAGGGGGGGCGCTCGCTCGTCCCCACCCCCTTTCCTGACCGGCTCGGATTGGGGTCTGGTATGGATTTTAGGGGGGCCCACGCCGTTTTTTCGGCGTAGGGGCTTCCCTTTATAATCCATACCAGACCTAAGGACCTGGTATGCCCCGCGCTCGCCGCAATAGGAAAATTTGTTTTTCCTATTGCAGCGAGCGCGAGATGCAATACCCTGCCCTTGCGTCGTATCTGGTCTGTCGGACCAGCATACAGACGAGCGGGCTTTCCGTCGGACCAGCACACAGGCGAGCGGACTTTCCGTCAGAAACTGAGTCCGGCGGACTTTTGGGGAAAAAAAGTCAGCCGAAGCCTACACACGGTCGGATTGTCCGGCGGACTCTGGTCCGCCGGACCAAGTATGCCGGAAAGTCCGCTCGTGTGTACGCGGCATGAGCGTCTTGAAACTAGAGTCTCAAAGATTACATCTTTTCCATGCCATGGTCTCCCACCAGACTACACATTTAAAGCCCTTATACCCAAGATGCCCCACACTGGCAGAGGTAGGTTTGGCACTACCTCACACTCTTTGGTATACCCCACTACTCAGAGGATCTCTAGAAGCTACTTAGGCAACTATGTGGCCTACACTTATTATAGGGTTCCTAACTTTAAAGCGGAACTAAATCCACATGTAGCAGAGTGGTGAGGGGGCATGGCAACCCATTTCAGGCCAGTTCCATCCCTTTCTCAAGCCCCAAAAGGATTAAAGGCTGCTTACTATGATTTTTACACCTCCATTCAAGTAAGTGCATAACTAGCTATTTTATTTGATTTATTTTAAATGACTACACTGTATCAGTGGCACCCTCTCTCTCTGCTTCCTTTTGTTACAATTTGCAGATGTGAACCCTAACTGAATGGCAAAAGTTTGCTAAAGCCCAGTGTAGTGTATCATAAACAATTGGCATTTTTTTTAAATGGAATACATTTTCAACTTTTTCCATTTTTTTGTTGAATCTCCGTTCTACTGATTTCTTGTATCCTCTTTGCAGCTGTTTTCTGTCTACAGGCATTCACACCAGCAATAGCTGCATGGCATTTCTCAGGGCGGGTTTCCTTATAGTAACAACAGTGGACCATGCCTGCATATTTTGCGTTGAAACCATCCTTGTAGTCTCCATAGGAAGCCTTTGTGGCAAGGTGACAATGCAGAAGTGCAATTGGTAGCCAGGGAGTGTAGTTTCCCTATACCAGGAGGTGTCTGAGCAAATAAATTCATAGCATGATCACCAAGTATGAGTACCAGTAGTTGTACCAATGGTTGCCCGTGCATTAAGGGCGCACGGGCGCCGCCCCCTCTCTCCTGCCACCCCCTCTATCACCAATAGATAGATTCATGCATTGCATAAATCTATCTGTGGCAGCCACCGCCACCCCCTATTCAGGCGCCCGGCCCCTTTTCGGGCGCAGGGAGCCTGAATTACAGCGTCGGGGGGTGTTTTTGAAGCACCTGATTAGAGCCATAGGCTCTAATAGTCTAATAGCTGGGCGCTCGCAGGTCACTCAGCTGTGTTAGAAAAGTAAATGACTATTCGCTTTCCTAACACTAAACCGCCTCTCCGCCAATCAGGTGCTCGGGTCTGTTACCTGTCACCTGATTGGCTAAAATAACAGGCGCTGCTATTGGACGCCTATCAGGAAGAGAGGACAGGAGATGAGGACGGCAGGAGACTCATGGAGGACCCCGCTCGTCGCACTCAACCACTGCCCCACCAAGACAGGGTAAGTGTCTTGGTGGGTCACACTGGGGACATTCAAGGGCACACTGGCAGCATTTGATGGGCACACTGGCAGCATATGATGGGCACACTTGCAGCATATGATGAGCACACTGGCAGCATTTGATGGGCACACTGGCAGTAATTGATGGGCACACTGGCAGCATTTGGGCACACTGGCAGCATATGATGGGCACACTGGCAGCGTTTGATGGCACACTGGCAGTGTTTGATGGCACAGTGGCAGCATTTGATGGCACAGTGGCAGCGTTTGATGGACACAATGGCAGCATTTGGCACAGTGGCTGCGTTTGATGGGCACAGTGGCAGCATTTGGCACAGTGGCTGCGTTTGCTGGGCACAGTGGCTGCGTTTGATAGGCACAGTGGCAGCGTTTGATGGCACAGTGGTAGCGTTTAATGAGCACAGTGGCAGCGTTTGGCACAGTGGCTGCAATTGATGGCACAGTGGCTGCAATTGATGGCACAGTGGCAGCGTTTGAGGGCACAGTGGCAGCGTTTGATGGGCACAGTGGCAGTGCTTGATGGCACAGTGGCAGCGTTTGAGGGCACAGTGGCAGCATTTGATGGTGCATTGGCTGCAATTAATGATTTTTTTTCAAATTTTTTTTGCAGCCCCCCCCCCCCCCCAAATTTTGAGCACCAGCGTTTAATGAGCACAGTGGCAGCATTTGGCACAGTGGCTGCAATTGATGGCACAGTGGCTGCAATTGATGGCACAGTGGCAGCGTTTGAGGGCACAGTGGCAGCATTTGATGGGCACACTGGCGGCATTTGATGGCACAGTGGCAGCGTTTGATGGACACAGTGGCAGCATTTGGCACAGTGGCTGCGTTTGATGGGCACAGTGGCTGCGTTTGATAGGCACAGTGGCAGCGTTTGATGGCACAGTGGTAGCGTTTAATGAGCACAGTGGCAGCGTTTGGCACAGTGGCTGCAATTGATGGCACAGTGGCTGCAATTGATGGCACAGTGGCAGCGTTTGAGGGCACAGTGGCAGCGTTTTATGGGCACAGTGGCAGCGCTTGATGGCATAATGGCAGCGTTTGAGGGCACAGTGGCAGCATTTGATGGTACATTGGCTGCAATTGATGATTTTTTTTCAAAATTTTTTTGCAGCCCCCCCCCTGCCCCAAATTTTGAGCACCAGCCGCCACTAATAGTAACAAAAGCTGCAGATTTAAAGTGTTTGTAAACCTAGTTACACCACTTTTACCTACAGGTAAGCCTATAATAAGGCTTACCTGTAGGTAATGAAAATATCCTCATAAACCTGCACAGTTTAGGAGACGTTCACCATATACGCTTGCACCGACATCATCGTGCATGCGCACTGGAGAAAGGGCACAATCTTGACGTTTCTAAAGGGCCCGTGCCGTGAGAGGCGGCTCACGTGCGCATGCGCGGGAGTGACGTCACGCAACTTCAGACAGTCACAGAGCTGGAGTCCACAGCCCCGGAAGGAAGAGGGGTGAAGGTAGATTCGGTGACAGTGAGGAGACATCTGGGACATCGCAGGCTTCGTTTGCAGATAAGTGGCACATAATGGGCTAGTATGCGATGCATACTAGCCCATTATGCTTTTACTTTGCAGGGAACAAAAGAGGAAGTAAAACCCATCAGGGTTTACTTGCTCTTTAAATAAATTAAAAATATTTTTTGAAATTGCATTAACACACTGAGCTCCTATGAGATTTAGTTTGCGTACACTTTCATGAATTTACAGATACACAACACAGAATTTCATTTTTCATATCAGTGTTTTAGAACATAATAGCTGGAAAGCAGAAGTGAGGATAGCATGCTAACCACATGGGTATGTGAGGCCGCCAGTAAGTATCAGTGGAGAAAACACTCAATATTGATCTTATAAACCCAGAGCTCATTCCACACTTCCCACAACTTTGCAGAAAATGATAAATATGGCAGTTTCTTGTAGACTCAGCCGGAAGGTATACCTAGTGATCCCAGCCCAAGCAGATGTTACTTTGGCAGTGGAAACAAGTTAATTTGGGACGCTCTGCCTTCATGGGTTGTACAACATTTTAATAATCCAAAAATGCTACACAGGAAATTGAAATATGTATGGTGTTCTGATATGATTCCCCTCTGCCCCCACTCCTGAGCTATCCCTCTGACAGTCAGATAAACTGTATACCAGGGGCGTTGCTAGGTCTACAAAAGATTTGGGGCTAGAGCCCATAGCAGCGTAGTAATGAAAGTCAAGCACATGTATATACAGTAATATACGTGTGTGTGTGTGTGTGTGTGTGTGTGTGTATATATCCCCAGAGAGCCCCCCCTTACATCAGGGTCCCCAGAGAGCCTCCTCCTTACATCAGGGTCCCCAGAGAGTCCCCCCACTTACATCAGGGTCCTCAGAGAGCCTCCCCTCCCCTTGGGGACCCCTGCAGAGATTCGGGGCTATGGGCCCCAGATTCGGGGCTATAGCCCCAAAAGCCACCCCCTAGCGACGCCACTGCTGTATACAAAGAAATGGTTTACTCTGTAAGGACTCAGTCTGACTATCAAAATCATATTATATTAGGAGTCTCACTATGCTGGTAATGTTACAGTTGTTCTACCATACCTCCCAACATTTTGAGATGGAAATAAGGGACACCTACCAGCAAATGTATGTAGGCATGGGACACGCCCCCTGCCACACCCCCTTAAAAGAGAATTAACCCAAAAAAAGGTTAATTAAATCCACAAGGGCTTTTTTAACCACTACTATTCCTTCATATTGGCTTTTAAAATGTACAAATGCAGCAATTTAGAATTTGGAAGAAAGGTTTAGCACTGGGAAACACTTTTTGAAAGATAAAAAGTACATTTTATATACAACTATATAGACCAAAATGAGGGGGGACGAGGGACATTGCTCCAAATCAGGGACAGTCCCTCCAAATCAGAGACAGTTGGGAGCTATGGTGCTGAGCAACGTTTGTCCCACACAAATAGATAGAGAATCTGTATCTCAAAGATGGTTCGCTCTACTGATATTTAAGATGGACCCTGGTAAGTTGAACAGCTCACCAGTTTCATTTATTTCATAGGGTCCAGTGGGAAACATTTCCCAAGAGCAAAACTTATCTCTGTGCCTTCCCATAAGACTATAATGAAGTTGTTAGCAACCTGGCTCTGCTGTCTGGTAGGGCTGTTTTATATCTCAGGACTAGATGGATTAAAATCTCTTTTATGTTATTTTAATGTTATATTTAGCCAATTACCTAGAATTCAGATTTGAGAAATCACCTGTCTGGTTGTTTAGTGTGGTAGAAGTAGCCCGATCACAAGACTGGCTGAACAGTTACAAATAATTGTAAATGGATATTTAAAATAATTAGGCATAACAAACGCACACATGTGTATTTTAACGCATTAACCACTTCAGCCCCGGATCATTTGGCTAGTAAAAGACCAGAGCACTTTTTGCGAATCGGCACTGCGCCGCTTTAACGGACAATTGCGCGGTCGTGCGACGTGGCTCCCAAACAAAATTGACGTCCTTTTTTCCCCACAAATAAAGCTTTCTTTTGGTGGTATTTGATCACCTCTGCGGTTTTTATTTTTTGCACTATAAACAAAAAAATAGCGACAATTTTGAGAAAAAACACATTATTTTTTACTTTTTGCTATAATAATTATGCCCAAAAAATATATAAATTTTTTTTTTCCTGAGTTTAAGGCCGATACGTATTCTTCTACATATTTTTGGTAAAAAAAAAATCGCAATATGTGTTTATTGATTGGTTTACGCAAAAGTTATAGTGTCTACAAAATAGGGGATAGTTTTCTGCCATTTTTATTAATATGTTTTTTTTTTTTTACTAGTAATGGCGGGGATCAGCAATTTTTATTGTGACTGCAACATTATGGTGGACACATCGGACACTTTTGGCGCTAATTTGGGACCATTCACATTTATACAGCGCTCAGTGCGATTAAAAATGCATTGATTACTGTGTAAATGTGACTGGCAGTGAAGAGGTTAACCACTAGGGGGCACTGTAGGGGTTAAGTGTGTCCTAGGGAGTGATTCTAACTGAGGGGGGATGGGCTATGTGCGACACGACACTGATCACCGCTCCCGATTACAGGGAGCTGTGATCAGTGTCAGTGTCACTAGGAAGAACGGGGAAATGCTTGTTTACATCAGCATTTCCCCTGTTCTTCCTCTCCGTGAGACGATCGCGGGTATCCGCGGGACCCGCAATCACACTCACGGAGCTCGTGGCTGTGATACTGTGATTCTGTACTTGCCAAATATGCTGCAGAAATCACCCTCCACTGAGTCTGGCTGCATCCGTTTTAACTGTGGGCAGCCGAAGCTGCTGCTTGTTCACTTCCTGGATTTACACAGACACACAGAGGCGAACCTCCAGCTCTGCAGCTCTCATTGGCCCTCTTATGACTCACCCCCCTCCCTTCCTGGCAAACTCTCACGAGAGTGAGAATGAGAGCTGTGCATGATGTCATAAGACTAGGCTTTTTACCACACAAGAAACAAGAAGTGGGCTGTATAAGGTATTTACTGACAGAAACTATCCAAAGTTAAAACAAGGGCAGAAGAAAAAATAACCCAAGTTCCACTTTAACCACTTCAGCTCTGGAAGATTTACCCCTTTTCCTAACCAGGTAATTTTTTGCGATACGGCACTGTGTTACTTTAACTGACAATTGCGCGGTCATGTGACGCTGTACCCAAATAAATGTATGTTCTTTTTTTTCCACAAATAGAGCTTTATTTTGGTGTTTGATCACCTCTGCGGTTTTTATTTTTTGCGCTATAAACAAAAAAAGACCGACAATTTTGAAAAAATGTATTTTTTTTTACTTTCTGCTATTAAACATATCCAATAAAAAATTTTTAAAAAATCGAAATTCTTCATTAATTTAGGCCAATATGTATTCTGCTACATATTTTTGGTAAATAAAATCACAATAAGCGTATATTGATTGGTTTGCGCAAAAGTTATAGCGTCTACAAACTATGGGATATATTTATGGAATTTTTATTTTTATTTTCTTTACTAGTAATGGCGGCAATCATTGACTTATAGCGGGACTGCAATATTGCAGCGGACAAGCAGACACTAACTGACACTTTTTGGGGGGCGGATCAGCTCGATTGGATGAAACAGGCAGTCCGATTCCACCCGATTTCCACTCCAATGTGCGCTCTGCACAGTGGAGCAGACAGGACCTGTCATCCGCCTGCTCAGCGGGGATCAGTGGAGCGATATCCTGCTGAGCAAGCGGAATCTGCAAGACGGAGGCGCCCGTGTGAAAGGGACCTAAACCTGCTAGCACATCTAACACTACTCTCTCCCCAGATTGACAATGTTGCTGTCCATTGATGTCTCTGTTGCACCTCCATCTAGATTGGAGCCACCCTAAAGCCTAGTACACACTAGGGCTGCTGAAATTAATCGCAGCATCGATGCATCGCGATTCGGGTGTCCCCGATGCGGCATCGATGCATGCGACCCGAAAAATCGATTACTTGCCCCGCCCCCTCCCGGGAGAGCGCTCCGTGCGTAAAGCTATTAGTGTGTGTATATCCCGCTCATGTGACTCTCGGCCGCGCCTCCCTCCTCTTAGTCTCTCCTGATGTCAGCCCCGCCCACTGACTGGAGCTATCAGGTCAGAAGAGAGGCGGGCGGGGCTGACATCAGGAGAGACTGAGAGGAGGGAGGCGCGGCCGAGAGTCACATGAGCGGGATATACACACACACTAATAACAGCTTTACGCACGGAGCGCTCTCCCGGAAGAATTCCCTGCTGACCTCAGGAGAGATGTGACAACCGGCGGAACACCGGCGGCTGGAATGGAGATCGGGGGGAGATGGTGAGCAGGCAGATCGCCCTGCTCATTACAGGCTGCCACCGGCAGAGCAGCATGTAAGTACAGAGGGGGAGGGGGGCGCTGTGACACAAGTCCATATCATAGAATTGTCTCCTATGTGCATTCATCACACCACAACTCTGCATTATTGTCCACAGTCTGTGACCATCTCCTGTGCCATGTCCGCAGTCTGTGACCATCTCCTGTGCCATGTCCGCAGTCTGTGACCATCTCCTGTGCCATGACCGCAGTCTGTGACCATCTCCTGTGCCATGTCCGCAGTCTGTGACCATCTCCTGTAGCATGTCCGCAGTCTCTGACCATCACCTGTAGCATGTCCGCAGTCTCTGACCATCTCCTGTAGCATGTCCGCAGTCTCTGACCATCTCCTGTAGCATGTCCGCAGTCTCTGACCATCTCCTGTAGCATGTCCGCAGTCTGTGACCATCTCCTGTAGCATGTCCGCAGTCTCTGACCATCTCCTGTAGCATGTCCGCAGTCTCTGACTATCTCATGTAGCATGTCCGCAGTCTCTGACCATCTCCTGTATTATGTCTGCAGTCTCTGACCATCTCCTGTAGCATGTCTGCAGTCTCTGACCACCTCCTGTAGCATGTCCGCAGTCTCTGACCACCTCCTGTAGCATGTCCGCAATCTCTGACCATCTCCTGTAGCATGTCCGCAGTCTCTGACCATCTCCTGTAGCATGTCCGTAGTCTCTGATTATCTCCTGTAGCATGTCCGCAGTCTCTGACCATCTCCTGTACTATGTCCGCAGTCTCTGACCATCTCCTGTAGCATGTCCGCAGTCTCTGACCATCTCCTGTAGCATGTCCGCAGTCTCTGATCATCTCCTGTAGCATGTCCGCAGTCTCTGATCATCTCCTGTAGCATGTCTGCAGTCTCTGATCATCTCCTGTAGCATGTCTGCAGTCTCTGATCATCTCCTGTAGCATGTCTGCAGTCTCTGATCATCTCCTGTAGCATGTCTGCAGTCTCTGATCATCTCCTGTAGCATGTCTGCAGTCTCTGATCATCTCCTGTAGCATGTCTGCAGTCTCTGATCATCTCCTGTAGCATGTCTGCAGTCTCTGATCATCTCCTGTAGCATGTCCGCAGGCTCTGACCATCTCCTTTAGTATTTTGGAAGAGAGCCTGGAGCTCCTCTGCTGTCTCTTTTTTTCTTAAGAACAGATAGAATAAAAAAAATGGAGTTCTCCTGACTACTTGAATTTTTTTTGATGAAAACCATGAGCACTTGCGGACTTGCGCTGTAATCGTGATGCATCGCGGAATCGAATCGAATCGTTGACTTGATAATCGTAATCGAATCGAATCGTGAGGCCAGTGAAGATGCGCACCCCTAGTACACACGATGAGATTATCGGACGAATGATTGTCCATTTTTTTTCTTTGGATGCTAGTCTCCATATCAAAAATGAATGGGTTACAAAGGCTCCATTCATACCTATGTATGTTACTTTTGAGGGTTTCTGCAGTGCTTTTTGCAGGGTTTTTTACCGCGATTTTGCTGCAATTTGCATTTTGTGTTTCTTATGCTTTTTTTTTTTTTTTTATGCAAATTCATTGTTGGGCAGATTAAAAAATGCAAATCGCTGCAAAATCGCTGTAAAAATGCACTACATGCGTTTCTCCATTGACATTTATTGAACTAAAAAAGCAAAAAAAAAAAAAGCAGCGTTTAAAAAAGTCCCTGACCCTTTCCAAAAAATGCAGAGGCAAAAAAATGCCGTGATGTGAACATGTTCCATTGGAACCCATGTTAAAAATAATGTCCTGCGTTTCTGCAAAAAGCATGAAAAAATACATTGGTGTGAATGGAGCCTAAAGTACAAAGATTCTCGTAGGACAGAATAAAAATTCTGAAGTGATGTAATGTATTTGTATTGTATTTTAGCACAAAAACTGTACTAATTAAACGAAAATCGTACGTTCTGGCACAAGAAAAATTTTCGTGCCTTTCGATCGCTTCGAAAGCAATATTATTTGTACAATATTCTGATTGTGTGTACAGGGCTTAAGCCAACCAGGAAGTGTGTTACTGGCCGGATCACCAGGTGAAAATAAACAGAAAACAAAGGCAGTCACTACAGCTAAGGATTGATAAGCTGCAATATATTGTATTTTTATATTTTGGTTTAATATAACTTTAAAGCAGAGTTCCAGCCTGAGGAGAAATGTTTTTTAAGTCAGCAGCTACAAATACTGTAGACGCTGACTTTTAATATAAGGACACTTACCTGTCCAGGGAGCCTGCAATGTCGGCACCCCAAGCCGATCCGTTCATCAGCTTCGGGTGCAGGCGCCGGCATTGCAATTAAGGGAAACCGGCAATGAAGCCTTCAGGCCTGTTTCATACTGTGCATGTGCGAGTGGCGCGGCGCATTCTGAAGGGTCCCATCATCTTTTGGGACACACACAGGTTCCAGAAGGCAGCTGGTGGAAGGAGGAGCGCCGGATGCAACCGTGGAAGTGACGTACCCCGCGACATAGGGCCGAAGTCCTGAAGAAGAAATGCAATAAAGGTACCACAAAAAAAAAAAAAAGGAATCTCTAAAAACTAAGCGAGGTGGGGGTTCTTGATCAATTGGTTGAGACGGATTTGTCTTTTTGCCTGGAACTCCACTTTAATGGGGTAGGGCTATTTATTTTAATTTAACTGAGTGCAATTTCTCTGAAGTCACAAGCTCATAAAAAATGGATTTAAGAACACCCTAAACTATGATTCATGTGGAAAGCTTTGTGGACTTGGGTGGGAGACCCTTTGTGATTGTACGCTCCCACTCCACTTGATACGATATGGAAAATCCCAGCTGACACAACATTCTTTGTCTTTCCTACAGAAATAACAAAGGAGACACAGAGAACGGCACTCAACGCTGTTACATCATAATGCCGGGTGAACAATAGGCAAAAGTCTGTTACGCTCGATCCCTTCAACTTTGGCCCACTTTGAATCAACAAAATAGCCAAAAATAAATTCAATGAAAGGTGGTGTTCGTTGCAGAAATACAATCAAATCATAATAAAATGACTTCATAAGACTGACTACCAAAGAAATGGAAAACATTACCCTCTGAATGTACAGAATCTGACAGAAGAGAGCAATGGAAAAAGCCCCAACCTTGGTTTATGATTGATATGTGTAGGACAGCATCACATGGTCATAAACTGGATGATGGCTATCCAATCCAGTGCTGTTATGATGGTCATCTGGTTTCAGCTATTCAGCTTAAAATGTGAGGAGGAAGAGGAGTCCTCGACACCTAGATGTACAAATAGCTCAAATAGCTCTGGTTATGTATATTTTGATGGTACCTATGGGTTTGCTGGCAGCTCTATAATCTTATGGAAATCTCTAGAGTAGGCCTTGTGAAAACACAAAGAAAGTGTAAAAAATAGGATTGTCAATTCACTGATGCTTATCAGAGGTGCAATGAAAAAAAAAACATGTCAAATGCTGTTATGGCAGAATATACTGTTTGGTGCTATTAATGAAGGTGGTCCGAGTCATAATTTAAGTGATGAATAATCACATTTTTTTTTAAAAACACCAAGACGCGTTTCATGGCTGATTAGCCACTTCCTAAGTTTTACAGTGTACCATAAAAAGTTCCACGCTCCTTCCTGCTCAGGATTCACTGGCGTGTCTGGAATCAAGAAGTGTGGAACTTTTTATGTTACACTGTAAAATGAAGGAAGTGGTAAATCAGCAAAAAACACATATTTTTTAGTGCATTTAAATAAATGTAATGATTTATCACTTAAAGTGGTGTTCCGGCCGAAATTATACTTTTTAAATAAAAATACCCCTATAATACACAAGCTTAATGTATTCTAGTAAAGTTAGTCTGTAAACTAAGGTCTGTTTTGTTAGTTTATAGCAGTAGTTTGTTATTTTATAAACCTACAGCAGGCCGTGGCCATCTTAAGTGTGGGCATCTGAAGCCAGACTGTATTTCTTCCTGGATCTCATCCTTGCAGATCTCGCACATGCTCAGTGCAGCACAAGCAGTGTAATAGGTTTCAGGTCAGGTTTCCATAGCAACGGCAGTCTAAGAGGAAGTTGCCAACCCTTCCCAGAAGGCATTGCAAACAGGAAATGATGCGATGGGCCGCGGCCAGGGAGGAGGAAGTGAAAAATGAATACAGCAGATATACAGTAGGTGCTGAGAAAAAAAAAAAAAATATCCAATTTGTTTACAGTGCACAGTTTAGTGAGGGATGCTGAAGAGTTGTAAAAGTGGGTGGAACTCCACTTTAATTTACGATGATTCACTAATATCACCATATACCACCATGGATGCCTCTGCCATATTCGCATTTGGCGTTTTTTCATTTGCACTTCTGCTAAACACCACTCTGTTGTCCCCAATGAGGATCTAGAACCAGGTCTGCCAACGCAGAGAGAGCAACCTAGTCCTGCATGGAGACATTCTCCACATGTCTACTCAGATGGTTGTGTTTACCATCATATTTGATCATTCGAAACCTAACAAAATATCAGTTATATCTCCTTTATTGTTCAGAATATCTATTATTACATATCATCACTGTGGAATTACTACACCAGGGCTTTTCCGACTTTTCTCATTTCTTTTTTCCTTTCCTACCTTTTTCCTTCTGACACGCCACTCTGAGGACCACCAACCCACTATTCATGGGTGTGTTTCCAGAATAAACTTTATTATGGTATTCAACAAAAAAAATAGCCAACTTGTTTCAGGGGTATCAGAGGTCCCCTTTCATTAGCACTTGAATATAATAAGGATGTGATCTGAAATGGGATAGTTGGTATATACAGTAAAGAATCACAGAATTGGAACTGAGAAGCATCTGTTCCAGCTTTCAGTTTGGCAGCCATTCAGCAAACAGCTAGTAGTAGTTTTCTCACATTTAACTGGACTTGTTCCATAATCTTAAAGAGGCTTCACCACACATCCAAGTAGCTAAAATGAATGTCAGGAAGATACCCCAGCATGTAAACCCACACTGGTAACTCCATCACCTTAATTCAATCACCACAGAATATGTCAAAGCCGATGTTGATTATCCAGGAACATTATGAGGGGTGTGAAAGTTTGTGAAATCCCTCTTCTAATTATTTGATCCAATCACCATGGTGCCATGTAAGTGTCAGTTGTATGAGTCACATGACTGAAGGTGTGAATTGTCAAATTGCCAAGGTAGAGATGTTAAAACAGAGGGTGTCCGATGGTGTTTAGCAATGGTTGTTTCAGTTTTACATAGATGGCATCTTTAACCCCTCCTGCAACCAATTGTCTTCTTTGCCCAAAATGTGTATTTTAATGTCCTTGAAGGATTGTTACTTTTCTGGGAAGAAGCTCTAGTCTTCCTCTATATGTGAACCCTCACCTTGTAAAACAACCCAGTTTAAAATAGAATATATATATATATATATATATATATATATATATATATATATATATATATATATATACACACACGCACGCACATACTGTACGCTATAAATACTTTTTAATTTTTATAAGTTATCACATGCCCTCTGTTCTCAGCTGCATATGGGGTTTGGAGAGGTGGGGGTGGAGACCGCAGGGGGTTATGTCAGCAGTGTCAACACAAGTCTGATCATTGGTAAAAAGGCAGGCTATGCTCTCAGCACATTTAGAAAACTGACCACTCTGGGATGGATGAGCTTCTATGCCTAGTGTGGTCACTTTAAAAAAGGACTGTGGGGGGACTGGTAGGATCACCAGTTATTTCACACAAAAAAACAATGCAAAGAGAACAGAATACCTTTTAAGTACATGGTACAACAAATTCACATCAGGAAAAATGAAATGATGGAGTGCTCCATCACAGCTGCTTGTCTCATTCTAGCATCCTGGTTTTGGCTGTGATGCATTCTTCCTGTCTGCTTATTCACCTGCAAGGTGACTGATGTAGCCAGTCTCTGGGTGGAGACCAAACCTGATTTAAGCCAGCCAAGCCTGCAGGCTCATGCTTGTGATATTCAGTTTAACATGTATTCCAAGCTCCCTGTTTATCTGACCTGTCTGCTAGCTTGTACTCCCTTGTTAATTACTTTGGATCAGATATGGTATATGCGTGGAACTCTGCCTGCTGACCATGATTGTAAATGATCAATCGCATCACTATTTTCACCATGTAATCACATAATCTGATTTATCAAGATATGGTCATAGTCATGAACAGGATATCTCAGTGCTGACAATGAATGCAAAACGAGTGATAATTTTCTGCCCAGGCTGATTAAATCAAATTGATTGAATCTGATGTAAATCAATCAGAAGGGAAGTTATGGCTTTTTGGTTATTTGCCGATTTGATAATTTTGATAGAATTTCACATGGATTAGATAATATTATAAAAATGTTTGTGGCTACCATTAGAGTTTTGCTCACTGGTGAGCTGAAGCCATGAGCCTTAGGTTGGCCATATATGGACAAATCTCTTCTCAATAATACAGAGTGGAGATCAATCTGAGTATCTATGCTGATATTACATACATGGCCATTTAATGAATTACGACGCAGCATGTTTTCAAACCAAGGACTCTTTCTTGCCTATTTTCAACTTATTTTGGACAGCTACCATGGGAAAAAAAACCTCTCACTGATATGATTGTGACCCTTCTAGGTTAGAAAACAATTCTGTAAAAGTTTGACGTGGGTTCCTAGAATACCTGTAAAGAGTTGGAAGGGGAGAACTTCCTATTGTTGGGATTTGAATAGATGGTGTGAAGTAGATAAATGAACTTGTAGCTCGTACAGGGTGGGGATTAGGCACACAATGAAGACACTCTGCACATGTAAACAGAAACACCAAGTTTTGCCTATCACTCAGGAAACACATGTTTTTGGGAGCGTATGGTCGTGTGTCCTGAGATGTTCAGCTAGAATGCTATTGAAAACCATATCTGTGTACAATATGCAGAAGCAAGTATAGGATCCTGAATGCAAATAAATACAACCAACCACTCAATTTTAGAGTTCACAATTTTAATCTATATACTGTGTATATATACTGTATCTATCTATCTATCTATCTATCTATCTATCTATCTATCTATCTATCTATCTATCTATCTATCTATCTATCTATCTATCTATCTATCTATCTATCTATCTATCTATCTATCTATCTATCTATCTATCTATCTATCTATCTATCTATCTATCGATATATATAGATCTGTATATATACACACATATATATATATATATACACACACACATACACACCAATCTGCCATCCATAACTTTATGACCACTGAGAGGTAAAATGAATAACATTGATTAACTTGTTACAATGGCATCTGAAAGTCAGTGGGATATCTTAGGCAGCAAGCAAACATGTTATAAATGAAAATGTTGTGTTGAAAGCAGAAAAGATGGGTATCACAGTTTGCTGCATGTAGGCAGATTGCCTATCTCAGCCTAGTTAGGTGCTGTCCCAGCCGTGAGGGAGTTAATTATGTTTCCTGGGTTTTTCTTGGCTGGCTTCTTGGGTTGTTGTCAGCATGCTCTCCATAAGTGGTCCATCTCCCATACCAGCGGGAGCAGACCAGCACCACAGAGGTCCTCAGCTTGTGCACAAGTATGGAAGAAGAAGAGTTAAGTGAATGCATGCATGGAATCCATGCTAGGTGCATGGCGGTACCCTGTTCCTTTACTGGGAGTGAGATATCAGAGATACGCTGGACAGATGGAGTGAGCATCAGCTCTGCATGTCCCTCCTAAATGCAACAAGTGACCGTAGTGGTGTATGCCAACATGAAGAGCCTTAACTAGTGTTCAGTTGGGACCCACACTTGGTGCCCAATGAGTAGGGGAACATGGAGGGAGTGTCACTCACCTACCTCACATGCATATGGGGCTATTTAGCTGCAGACCAGTCAGGGTGCTCATGCTGACCCGTGTCCACAGCCAAAAGTGCCCACAATGGGCACAGGAGGATCAGAACTGGACCATGGAGCAATGGAAAAAGGTGGCCTTGTCTGAATCACATTATCTTTTACATGTGCGTCGCTTACCTGGGGAAGTGATGAAACCAGGGTTCAGTATGGAAACAAGGCAAGCTGGCGGAGGCAGTGTGATGCTTTGGACAATGTTCTGCTGGAAAATCTTGGGTCCTGCCAGTCATGTGAATGTTACTTTTGACATGTACCACCTACCAAAACATTGTTGGTGACCAAGTACACCTCTTTATTGAAATGGTATTCCCTGATGACAGTGGCCTCTTTCAGCAGGATAATGCACCCTACCACACTGCAAAAATGTGTACAAGGTTTTGACTTTTTTAACACTTGTTTGACTGGGCTGATATTCTAAGCAAGGGCATCAGAATAATCAACTTTGCATATACTGTCGATTATCACCATTATTCTAATATGCTTTTACATTGTATTAGAGTGTCTACTATGCCCAGCTATAAATATTCAACTTCTGTTTACAAGCCTAGAGTCAGCCTCCAAAAATCAACAGTTCACCACAGAATGCTCACAGAGGCATTACATTGTGCCATGGTTTCCACCTGGCAACAAACTAAATTTAAAGATTTTCATATGGCCCCAGTGTAACTAATAATAAAATAATATAGGTAATGAAGATACTTCACAAAGTTGATTATTTGGCTGTCCTGGCTCAGAATGTCAACTTAGGCTGGGTCCACACTATATGCAGAGCGTCTAGCAGCAGGGGGTCCGGGACATCGCGGTGTTCTGACATATACTGTCCTCCTATCGGATAGTGTCCGCTCCGTACTGCGCATGCGCAGCGCTTGCGCAGTACGGAGCAGAAGGAGATGCCGAAAATGTCCGAAGTTGATCAGCTGACCATCAGCTGTACACGGCGCTTCGGCACTTCTTAGCGATGGCTGTGTAAGAGGGCCCCTCGCGGGCTCGCTTCGCTCGCCACGCTTCGGGCACGGCCTCGCTGCGCTCGGCAACTATTTATTATCACTCTATGTCCACTTGGATAGTAGGGAATGAACCTGGACATAGGGTGAGAATAACAGTGCAGGCGCCGTGTACAGCTGATGATCAGCTGTTAAACTTCGGAGACTTTCGGCGTCTCGTTTGTCCTCCGTACTGCGCCTGCGCAGTACAGGGCGGACACTATATGATAGGGGACTGTATTTGACAAGACACCGATTCTCCGTTTCAGCGGTGAATTGGGTCGAATTTTTGCCTAAATTCGGACCCGAAACGGAGCCAAAGACGCACAGTGCACTGCACGGCTGCCCCAGAGTTGTGTGAACTGGCTCCATTGGGAGCCAGTCACAGCCTCCTGTCATGCGAATTGGATGCGGGGAAATTAGCATAAGTGTGAACCCAGCCTCAGGCAAAGTGTATAAAAGTGGAACTGTTCCTTTTGGGATAAAGGTTTTACAAAAATAAAAAAAGCTCATTATTGCAAGCTCTCCTGTCAGTGGTAAATGGTTTGTCTCAACCCTCTAATTGTCACTTTTGCTAGACAGCTTACTAACAAAAAAACAAACAAAACTAATGCAGCCACCACATCTAGGAATTGGTAAGCTGCAATATAATACATTTTTGTTTTTGAGTTTTGAGTATTAAGAGGTAATGGA
The DNA here is from genome assembly GCA_037952835.1 of Lithobates septentrionalis. Taxonomy (NCBI): domain Eukaryota; kingdom Metazoa; phylum Chordata; class Amphibia; order Anura; family Ranidae; genus Lithobates; species Lithobates septentrionalis. Next base: position 2,119,093 of record JBBDGP010000163.1, on the reverse strand, counting down.
GATAGCATTCCACATGTCTCAGTGCTAGTGAGGCAGGAAGTGAATATATTGCAAACCTGAACAGTTAGGGCACCATTAAGAATGCCAACAACTTTTCACCTGCCGTAGAAGTGAACAGTATCCTACATAACAGCAGATGGTGAAACAAGCAACTGCGTAAGCAGTGCTTAATCCATTGCCCCTTTAAGGTAGAGTTATTCCTAATCCTCCCCAGATGTGAGGTGAATTTATTTTCTTTCTTGCAAGATCCTATATAAGGTTTGGGTAGAGCTTAGGTAGAGGTCAATAGGCTTAAAGAAATGGAGCTGCCTGGACATGGATTAGTAAGACCTCATCTGGAATATGCAGTTTAGTTTTGGGCACCAGTTCTCAAAAAGGATATCAGGAACTGGAGAAAGTGCAGAGAAGGGCAACCAAACGGATAAGAGGCACAGAGAAGCTCAGCTATGAGGAAAGATTACAGGAACTGAATTTATTCCCTCTTGAGAAGAGGAGATCAAGGGGAGATATGATCAACATGTACAAATACATAAGTGCTCCATATAGTGAACTTGGTGTTGAGTTATTCACTTTAAGGTCATCACAGAGGACAAGGGGGCACTCTTTACGTCTAGAGGAAAAGAGATTTCATCTCCAAATACGGAAAGGTTTCTTCACAGTAAGAGCTGTGAAAATGTGGAATAGACTCCCTCCAGAGGTGGTTCTGTCCAGCTCAGTAGATTGCTTTAAAAAAGGCCTGGATTCTTTCCTAAAAGTACATAATATAACTGGGCACTGACATTTATAGGTAAAGTTGATCCAGGGAAAATCCGAGTTTGCAAGCTAAAAATGTTACATGTTACACCCTAAATACAGTGTAACATGTTCTTAAAGGTGAGCTTAGCCTTTAAAGCCAAGGATGGGCACCCCTGTTACTAGGTGAACTGCTGACTTAAAGAGGGCCTGCTGTGATGAAGATAATTTTTTGCTAAAGACTGTTACCTATTTACTACCTAAAATATTAAATAAAATAGAGCTGGACTGAGCCTCTGCCTGAGGTATGGTGTTTAAAGTTGATGCCTGTTATCTGTCAAAGTGTGAGTTGGGATAGCACACAGGCCCCAGCACTGGGCAGATGCATCTCATGTAGGAGACACACTGTGAGACACGGGATCCTGAAGCAGAATTACAGTGTTGCAAACCTGGTCAGGTTGTGGCTGGTGATGGATAGGGGCTGAAGTCAACTTCTTGTCTTGTCGGTGAGAATCTGACCACCTCCAAGTGACCTTTTCCCCCCATTCCACATAGGCCTCAGGTGCTAAGCGGACCATCCATGCCCTATCCTCCAACCACGAGGAAAACACAAGACCTAGCACAAGGAGTGTCCCCAGCTGTCTGCAACAAAGAGAATGGTGAGTGAAAGGCTTATAAACCGTCATCATGCACATGTTGCAGAAAGAGAAATCTGCGTGGGCTGTGAACTGTATATGGGCGCAGCAGTGAGGCCTTAGTCAGCCCTGTGGTGAAGCAGGCCCCCTAGTGATGAGCTGGATGATTCAGTCGCAGTTGGACTGGCTTGCTTTCAACTGCAATACTACATCTAGTACAAATGGACCCCAAGTCCTATAAGGCTCCTGTGCAGCAGCACACATTATACAGAACTAAGCATGCTGCTCTTTGCTTAAGGGACCAGTCCACCCAAGAGCTGTATTTTAGCTAATTGAGTATGGTGGGGCTTCCTTAAAGTCTTGGGCATTCCAACAGTGAGACCTCCCTAGTGTAATTTTTTACTCTGTTGCTGTCCATTCGGAAGTTTTGGGTGTTCCTATCCACCCACTTTTGTTTGTACCAGCTTCTCTAGTCTCAATTTTCATAATTTAGAATACATAAGAAATCCAATAGAAGAGTGGTAACCCATCATATTTGGCAGAGCTGGTGTTCTTACCCAGAATTTAAAGCAAAGACCCCACCAATAAAGTCCCCTAGGGATGAAATAAACTGTCAGATGGTTTAACTCTCCAGCATCTAGCAAGAACTGAAACATCAGTTTTGAGTGGACTGCTGAAATAAGATAGAGTGGTGTACAATCTATAAAATCAATACCCTAAAATATAAAAGTTGAAAATCAACCTATAAGTAATACATGCTCCCCATATACTGATAATATTCAATGGCTATGCAGGACTGTGTTTGTTATACTTTTCTCTGGCTTATACCAGGAAATTGCAAAATTAGATAATTTGTAGTTGCAGGATTTTTTTCTCATCTGCCGCCTAAGATAACAGACTTCAGTCTTTGTTGCGGTCAGCAATTCAAGGAAGTTGTAAATATGGAAAAAGATATGAAGGGAAACGAAAAAAAAAGGCATACGGAGATTAGTCATTTCAGTGATTTTCCGAAAATACAGATGTCATCAATAAAGAGAAACACGTACTTACTGTGAGGAGCTGAGCCAGGTTTATAACATACACATTTTTATAACATACACATTATCTTTTCATACTTTGAGACTTTGATACCAGAAATCAGGACAACCTCCAGTCCCCAGAAACTGTCATACCCCATCCAATATATGTAACAGGGACTTGGATTAAGGACACAGGTAGTTGCTTGCAAAAACTGGAACTCTTATGCCCTGTACACACGAGCGGAATGTCCGACAGAAAAAGTTAGACGGAAGCTTTTCATCGTCTATTCCGATTATGTGTAGGCCTCATCGGACTTCTTTTTTCGAAAATTCTGACGGACCTAAACATTTAGAACATGTTCTAAATATTTCCGACTAAACCAATTCCTATCGGGAAAACCGATCATCTGTATGCTGTTCCGACGGACCAAAAACGACGCATGATGTGGAGCAAGTACGAGACGGAAGCTATTGGCTACTGGCTATTGAACATCCTTTTTCTAGTCCCATCGTAAGTGTTGTACGTCACCGCGTTCTGGACGGTCGGACTTTGGTCGGACTTTGGGTTGACCGTGTGTAGGCAAGACCACTTGAATGGAATTCCGTCGGAGTTCCGTCGGGGAAACCGGTCGTGTGTACACGGCATAAGTTACATAGCTAGTCAATTTGGAAAAGACATAAATGTCCATCTTGTTCAAACAAAAGATTAAAATTAATTAAAAACCTTCATTACTAAGCTCGCCATACACTGATGAAAATACAGCCAGTTCAGCAGGGACTGGCTGAATTTTCATCTATCGAAGGGACATGCGAGAAAATTTTCGTTGATCAGCAAGAGCAGCTCTCAGAATACAATTTACTGGTGCGGAGATTCTTCCATCTACCTCATTTGTGTGGATGGAGGAATCTGTTTTTTTTTTTTTATTATTTAGCCTACTTGCTGAATTAAAAAAAATAACTTATGCCCTGTACACACGGTCGGATTTTCCGACGGAGAAAGTGCGATCGGATTGTGTTGTCAGAAATTCCAATCGTGTGTGGGCTCCATCTGACTTTTTCCATTGGAATTTCCGACACACAAAGTTTGAGAGCAGGCTATTAAATTTTCCTACAACAAAATCCGATCGGTTAAATTCCGATCGTGTGTACACAAATCCGACGCACAAAGTGCCACGCATGCTCAGAATAAATTAAGAGACGAAAGCTATTGGCTACTGCCCCGTTTATAATCCCAACGTACGTATTTTACGTCACTGTGTTCAGAACGATCGGATTTTCCGACAACTTTGTGTGACCTTTTAATGCAAGACAAGTTTGAGCCAACATCCGTCGGAAAAAATCCATGGATTTTGTTGTCGAAATGTCCGATCAATGTCCGACCGTGTGTACAGGGCATAACAGTGTATGGCCAGCTTTAGAATCCTAAGGCAATGGGCCCCCTATGTAATCCACTCTGCAGCTTCCCCAGAGATGTGTGAACTGGCTCCATTGCGAGCTGGTCACACTCTCCTATCATGCGAATTGGATGCGAGGAAACCTGCATCCAATTTGCATATGTGTGAACCCAGCCTATGACAGGAAGTGTGTTACTGGCTGGATCGCCCAGGGAAAATACTGGACAAAAGCCTACAAAAAGAATATTAATGCAGCGACCACATTTAAGTATTGGTAAGCTGCAATATACAGTTGTGCTCAAAAGTTTACATACCCTGGCAGTATTTATGATTTCTTGGCCATTTTTCAGAGACTATGAATGATAACACAAAAACATTTCTTTCACTCATGGTTAGTGTTTGGCTGAAGCCATTTATTATCAATCAACTGTGTTTACTCTTCTTAAATCATAAGCACAACAAAAACTACCCAAGTGACCCTGATCAAAAGTTTACAAACCCTGGTGATTTTGGCCTGATAACATGCACACAAGTTGACACAAAGGAGGTTGAATGGCTATTAAAGGTAACCATCCTCACCTGTGATCTGTTTGCTTGTAATTAGTGTGTGTGTATAAAAGGTCAATGAGTTTCTGGACTCCTGACAGACCCTTGCATCTTTCATCCAGTGCTGCATTGACGTTTCTGGATTCTGAGTCATGGGAAAGCAAAAGAATTGTCAAAGGATCTGCGGGAAAAGGTAGTTTAACTGTATAAAACAGGAAAGGGATATAAAAAGATATCCAAGGAATTGAGAATGCCCATCAGCAGTGTTCAAACTCTAATCAAGAAGTGGAAAATCAGCCAAACAGTGACCATGAGTGAAAGAAGTGTTTTAGTATTATCATTCATATTCTCTGAAAAATGGCCAAGAAATCATAAATTCTGCCAGGGTATGTAAACGTTTGAGCTAAACTGTATAAGTAATTTGTTTTTGGGCTTAGATACATTTTAATACCCATGGTTTTAGAATGGGATGTCCAATAAGCTCATATAAGTGTGCCAGTTGCCCACAGACCTTTGACCACAGAGTGTACATGTATAATTGGTTCAGCATGAAGCTACTCATGAGACTACAGACAGTTGACTAAGGTTTGGCAGACATGAATTATAAAAACTAATTTCTATGCAAGGTTTCTCGCAGATCTTCAAGTTGTTTGTGTCATGATAATGCCAATTTTGTGACTGTTAATTATATCAGTATAAAGCTACTACTGTTTCTAATCTGCTCAAATTTCATTATGAAAAACTAACAAATAGTAAAATAATATTTATGAAAATGGAACCTGCACTGTTCTCAAGTTGATTAAAAAGAAAACTGATAAATTTTGTGATGCATGTTGGTTTATTTCTTTGACATAAACGAAAGCACGAGCCTAATTAAACCGTAGCTTAGAGGAAGGTGTTTCTCATAGCTTGTATATATTTTTATTCTTATTAGTCTGAAATGAAGTATAATAGGCATAGAAGTAGAAAAGGGAATAAAATACATCCGATATTGCATGGTTTAATTAAACAAATGCACGTCGGATACAATCAGACTTAAAATGAGTATGTTTACTGGAGGTTTGCCATAAAAAGTCAACCAGCAATTTATAGGATTGTAAAGATCATATATAGCACACAAACTACAATGAAATACTCTCCAATATTACAAACAAATGCAAACCAAACTGACTCCAGCCAATAGTACCCTAACTATGCCACTACTGTAGTTGCCCCTTAGGTCAGTATACTTTTGAATAAGGACTCCTTCACACCACAGATTGTAGATAATTGCCATCCAGGGATGACTCAAATTGGGAGTTTTTAGCTTGCCAAAATTTTGGTGAAAATTAAGACATTTGTTAAAATGCATTGTAATCAAAAGGGAAAGCTAAATTAAATTGATAGAAAAGGTATTTAAAAAATAACAAACAGGTTATACTTACCTGCTCTGTGCAATGGTTTTCACAGAGCAGTCCCAATCCTTCTATTCTCGGGTCCCCCCCCCAGCGCTCTGGGCTCCTTCTACATGCTGGGTGCCCCCATAGCAAGCTTGCTATGGAGGCACTGGTGGGTGCTCGCTCCCGAGCTCCACTCTGTGTGTTCATTGAACAGGCTCAGCCCCATTCCCCACTCCCTCTTCACTGGCTGTGATTGACAGCAGTGGGACCCAGTGTCTGAGCCATTGAAGAGAGCCGGGAGAGCAACTTGTGCACATCACTGGATCGAGATTGGGCTTAGGTATGTATTAGGGGTGCTGGCGGGGAGCTGTACACAGAAGGTTTTTTGCCTTCATGAATATAATTTATGAAGGTAGAAAACCTTCAGCCTTTAGAACTACTTTAAGGTTGTTTATATGGTTTTTAAAGCCTAACTCCACATTTAATGTCCCTTCAAATAGCTTGTTTGGTCCAAGCTGGTCCAAACTAACTATTAACGGAACTAAAAATTGCGCTTGTTGGGCACGCTGTATAAGCTGTATATAGCCTCAGCTGTATACAGTGCTGTGTTCCGGCAGTTGGATGCGAACTTTCCAATGAGCACTGCTCATTGTATTCTAGGAATGAATATATTTAATGAAAATAATTTCTGTGATTGATTGAGACAGAGATGAGTTCATCTGCTGCCCTCCCCACCTCAGCCAATCAGAGGAAGCTTTGCATTTATTCATAGAATACAAAGCTTCCCATAAATGGCTGAACAGCACTCAGCCCGACTCTGTTTTGTTTCTGTTTGTATACTGTATGTAGCTGTGACTATATACAGTTAATATAGCGCACCAAGCAAGCGCACCTGTTAGTGCAGTAAATATTCTAAGCTGGCCTAAACGCACTATTTAAAGGAACATTAAACTCTGAGTTAGGCTTTACGGGTGTGATGGGCTTTAAATGACTCCTGAGGGATAGGGTAACTAGGACTTGTTCTTGTGTCAAAAAATGTCCCTTAATGAGTTGGGAACAGGACGTTGGATATTAAGAAACACAGGAACCCTTAGGCTAAGCCTAACCCTTTCTTTATAAACAAAGCCACACGATCTCTAGGTCAGTGTTGATATGGCAATTTTTTTCCCTAAGTACATGTGTCAAAACTATTGGCTAATTTTGGCATCATTTTGTCAAAAATGAAACTGGTTATTACACCAGAAAAACAATTTTGGAGAAATCACTTTGAACATCCCTGAACGTATATCTACCTGGCTGGTAAGTGGCTGGTAAACATGGGACTTGTTCCAATTTTATTATTGGCCCAATCAGATTGGTGTGTTATGCAATGTATATAGTAGGATGTGTTGGGTTGCCATTTACTATAAATGGCACTGTAAAGCGGGCAACACACAGCAAACCACGCAAAACACATGTTGTGCTTTGTGGCGCACTGTATTAAAATTGTGCATGTCCAGTTTCTGTACATCAATGTGCATTGGTGGCCCATTTAAAATGAACAGGTTGCCTTAAGTGCAGCACACTCAACGTTCGTTAACATAATGTATAATTTGAAGGAGGCCTAAAAGGAAAAAGACCATAAGGCCTATACTTTTTTTTTCCAGAAAAGTTAGTGAAAGCAAGACACAGGCAAAATTTCTTGTTTTTAAAAGCAAAAAACTGCATGACATAATTAATGCCACAGTATGAGAATATTGGGTCTTAGCGCTTATATTTCAATGAAGATAACCAATTATGATAGACTGATGATACAAAGCTTCATAGATGACTGTGTCTCAACATTTCACAGTTTCGACTTTAGATCCTCACATATTGAAGTCTGAACTATTAAAATCTAACCTTTATTCTGAGTCCCTGACATGAGACAAGTAAGTGCATTAGAAATGTCAGAAGTCCTGATCTTCATACTTGTTCTTGTAGAAGTGACTAAAAGTACTAAGTCAGTGACTGACTAATAATGATAGATACTGAAGGAATCCTTAGTGTAAAGGAAAAAACATATTTCTCTTAGCAGATTTCTCCTTTAAGAGGTATTTTCACATCAAACCAAACTTGGATCCTTGCAAAAATATTTTTTATGAAGCCCTGTCTCTGGTATTTCATCTGATTTCTCCAAAACCAGGACCTACAGCTAAGGATTATTTAATGAAGTGGAAAATAGTATATTAAAGGCAGTGGCGGTGCGTCCATAAGGGCGCAAAGGCCGCCGCCCCCTCTATGACCAATGGGTAGATTCATGCATTGCATGAATCTGTCCACAGCTGCTGCTGCCACTCCCTATTCAGGCACCTGGCCCCCTTTCGGGCGCCAGGCCCCTGAATTACAGCATCTGATTAGAGCCATAGGCTCTAATAGGCGTAAAAAAAAAGGTGACCTGCAAACGCCATGCTTGGCGCTCGCAGTTCACCCAGGTGTGTTAGAACAGCGAATGAATATTCGCTATCCTAACACTGAACCGCCTCTCCGCCAATCAGGTGCTCGGGTCTGTTACCTGTCACCTGATTAGCTGAAACAAGAGGCACTGTGATTGGACACCTGATGGGAGAGGACGGGAGGAGACTAAGGCAGAACACCGCTCACTGCCCCCACCCGCTGCCCCACCGAGAGAGGGTAAGTGCCCCGCAGACGGCGAGCAGGCGGGGGGTCACAGTGGTGGCATTGGATGGCACAGTGGCAGCATTGGATGGGCACAGTGGTAGCATTGGATTGGCACAGTGGCACTCTATGGGCACAGTGGCAGCATTTGATGGCACAGTGGCTGAGTTTGATGGGCAGAGTGGTAGCATTCAATGGGCAGAGTGGCAGCATTCGATGGGCACAGTGGCAGATTCGATGGGCACAGTGGCAGCATTTAATGGCACAGTGGCAGTGTTTGATGGGCACAGTGGCAGCTTTGATGGGCACAGTGGCAGCATTTGATGGCACAGTGGCTGCATTTGATGGGGACAGTGGTAGCATTTGATGGCACAGTGAAGTGGTTTTGCACAGAGCAGGCTGCATCCTCCTCATCTCGGGTCCCTCTTTGGCTCTCCTGGCCCCTCCTTCCTGTTAAGTGCCCCCACAGCAAGCAGCTTGCTATGGGGGCACCCGAGCCGAGTCACAGCTGCCTGTGTCCATTCAGGCATTAAGCCCGGTTTGTTCCCGCCCCCTCTCTCTCCCAATTGGCTAACTTACTTTGATTGACACCAGCGGGAGCCAATGGCGCCACTGCTGTGTCTCAGCCAATCAGGAGGAGCGGTCCCGGATGGCCAAGGCACCCGTGGACATCGCTGGAGAGAGATGGGGCTCAGGTAAGTATTAGGGCGGTTCTGGGGCGGCTGCTGCACACAGAAGGTGTTTTATTTCAATGCATAGAATGCATTAGGATAAAAAACCTTTACTTAGAGTCTTTTGTACTCACTGCTAGACGTTATATCCACAAATTATTGTACTAAGAGCTATTTACAAGATTGGGAGGCTGTCTTATACTATACTTTTTGATGTAACTGTGTAAAGCTGTAAAAAATCATTCTATGTATGAATCTATCCATTACCATATAGGGGGTGGCCTGGAGAGAGGGGGCGGCGCCACCACTGTTTAAAATACATATGAGAGTAAAAGGGGACAATGCTATGATAAATTCCACATGTGCCTTACAGCATTGTCACCCTAACAAAGGAAAAAGACCGTTGGCATTTTGAATGAATTAACCAATCAATTATTATAAATTAGAGTTTTGGCCACTGTCAAGTGGGGATGGGGAGAGGGGCTTTCAATATGAGTAGGCTCTGACCAGACTGAATTTGAACCTACACAGGGCTTTTTTGCTTTGCTATGACCACTAAGCAGAGCAACAGGGAAATAGTTGATTGTTTTTTTCATTGTTTTCCAAGTATTGGCAAAGCATGGGTCCACTTTAAGTAACTGAACACAAAACGTAATTTTAACCAATTGCACCAGATCTAATTTCGCCTTATTTAAATATTCAAGTCTTTACATATAAATGATCTCTGATGGGTTAATCTTTACTTTTTCAGCTTTACCTCCTTGGTAAATGCGTCATTCTTGTATTTGTCATGGCAGCACAATGCCAGCATTAACAGTGACAGTGGGTGGATTTTGCATACTGATCCGATGCATTCTTTTGGAACAACGGAGCTTACAGAACTTTGTGATTCCTTACCCAACCTCTCTCTCTGAATATGTACAATGTGTCAGGCAGAACGTTTGACTTAAAGATGTCCATCGTGCCAATACAGGCTTTGTGCTCAATGTCACAGAATAAAATGAGACAACTCTTTATAATTTGGCACTGTGTCAGCCGGAGATAAGAAAATTCACTTCATTTACATCTTAATCTAACACAGCTTGAGGCTTAGGGGTAATGGAGAAAGCTTTTATGTCCTGCGCCTGGGCTAATGAAGTGGCAGGTGACCAATGGAAGACACTATAAAATGCCATAAACATGGCATTAAACAATAGCTGAAGCTAGGGGGGGCCTCACTGAACAAAATGGATGCATTAGATTGTTCACATCTTTTAAAGACAAATGTCACCAGAAAATTTGTACAGTTTATTTATATTTTTCAGTTTGCTTCTGTCATATGAACAACCTGTGAATGTCTCTTTACTCATTTTAAAGCAAAGGTAAAAAAAAAAACAAAAAAACAAACAAACATGTCTATGCTTACCCTCTCTGTGCAATAGAATTGCACAAAGTGGCCGGGAACCTCCTCTTCTCGGGTCCCCTGCCAGCGCTCCTGGCCACTCCTCTTGTCCAGTGCCCCCATGGGAAGCCGCTTTTCATGGGGGCACTCATGTGTGCTTGCTCCTGAGCTCCGCTGCTGCGTCCATTGACACAGACAGCAGGACTCGACCCCACCCCTCGCTCCCTCATCACTGGCTTTGATTGACAGCATTGGGAGCCAATGGCTCCCGGTGCACCAGCAAAGCCGGCGAGACCCGGAAGTGAGGGGAGAGAAGAGCTGCAGACGTGCACAGCGCTGGATCGAATGAGGGCTCAGGTAAGTAAAAAGGGGGGATGAGGGGGAATGTTGATGCCTAAACATTTTTTTACCTTAATGCAAGGAATGCATTAAGGTAAAAAAGGTTTAGCCTTTAGAACCACTTTAACTGGAAATCCTGTTTAAACATATATTTTTTTAGAGTAGGGAAGAGCTGTAACCTTTGGCAGGTTTTAATTGCAGCATCAATTTCGGCCATATTTTGACCAAAATTTGGCCAGTTCAGCAGGGACTGGCCGAATTCCGATCCATGTATCCTCCTGCATGTTGGATGTCCGTAAGTGGTAGAGTCCTGGTTAGACAGTTCCCATCAGAGTGCTCCAGAGTTGCCTAGCGGTCATATCCTTGGCTTGACCTCACAGTTTTTCCCAAGGCCCCCTGACTCCCCTTAGCAGAGTGATCCCTCTATTTATTTACAGCACAGGGAGGAGGGGAGAGGCCAGAAAATGCCTGGGATAATGTAGAGCAAGCGTAATCCCTTCCAATCACGGGTAGCCTGTAAAACCCAAGCTGTTTAACCCAACTCCTGTAAGCCCCTGCTTACACGCTGGTTGAAAAAAGAAAAACTGACTCATTTGGGCTGCCTTGTGACTGTGACCATTTAGTTGACAGCTTGAATTCTCTGTCCCCTTGGACAGCTAAGGATCTAATCTAACCAACTGTGCTGGTAGTGGCAGCTAGTTGCCAGAAGCTGCTCTCTACTCTTTTCAGCAGTCTAGCCATTTGCTCTTGTATTTGACCATTGTGGAATGTCACTCCTGCAGGCTTCAGGACTCTCTGCTTGGCCCTTCCAATAGCCAACTGGCAGCGCCCATGTCACTAGTAGGTGCCCTTAGAAATTGCAGACCTTCCCACATTAGAGACCAGAAGAAAGAAGATCTGGAATCCAATGTATCATGTGACTGGTGTTTTAACCACTTGCTTTCTGGGCACTTAAACCCCCCTCCTGTCCAGACCAATGTTCAGCTTTTAGCGCTGTCGCACTTTGAATGACAATTGCGCGGTCATACAACACTGTACCCAAATGAAATTGTTATCATTTTTTTCCCACAAACAGAGCTTTCTTTTGGTGGTATTTGATCACCTCTGCGGTTTTTAGTTTTTGTTAAAAAAATTGAAAAAGACCGAATTAAAAAAAAAAAAATTATATTTTTTAAATATTTTGTTATAAAATTTTGCAAACAGGTAATTTTTCTCCTTCATTCATGTACGCTGATAAGGCGGCACTGATGCGCACCGACGGGTGGCAGTGATGGACACTCATGGGTGGCAGTGATGGGCACGGATTGCTTACACTGATGGCAACACTGCTAGGTGGCACTGATTGGCACCACTGGTGGGCATTGATAGGTGGCACTTGTGGGCATTGATAGGTGGCACTTGTGGGCATTGATAGGTGGCACGTGTGGGCATTGATGGGTGGCACTGGCAGGTGGCAATGGCAGGTGGCACTGGCTGGCACAGATGAGACATATGTGCCTCCTTCCTCCTCGAGACCGATGTCCCTTGCACATAAGCCGGTGATCGGCTTTTTTTTCTCCTCACGCTGACAGCGTGAGGAGAAAAAAAAAACGATTACCAAGCTTTTGTTTACATCATGTGATCAGCTGTCATTGGCTGACAGCTGATCACATGGTAAGGGTCCGTAATCGGCCCCTTACTCGGATCTGTGATCATCCGAGTCTCCGTGACTCGGTGATCATAGCGCGCGCACCACGCGCCCTGCAGGGTGCGCGCAGTGCGCGTGCACAGGGGAGGACATCCCATGACGGCCTCCCGGAAATTGAGGTCCGCGCTGTGGCCGTCATTCGGCTATGGCCTGGACCTCAAGTGGTTAAGCTGGCTACACACTATCCAATTTTTTTTGTGAAGCCTGCAGCTGATAGCTGTTATAGTACCAGGACAATGGCTGCATCCAATTGGATGCAGCTTCTGTTCAGATGACAATTTTCCACCCAGCTTCTCTGATTTTTCAGTTGAAGAATGTTGGGCAGGATGGGCTGACAGGACAACCCACAGATCAGTGTATGGCTAGCTTTATAAAGTATTTTGGGATTTTGAGTACCGGTATATTTAAAAAAAATAAACTATAGATTAAGTACATGAGGTGGAGTGGGAAGGATTTTTTTCAATCTCCCTAGAAATCAGCTTAAACTAGTAAAAATGTAGGCAATTTTGTTGACTGGTTAAATTAGCGTCCTTTTTGTGAAACTGCTGCAGTCTTACCAACTGAGTTTACCGCAAGAAAGGAGAGAGAGAGAGCTTGCAATGCAGAATCATGTGAAAAGATGGTGTAGTGCTACCCTAAGACTATGTTTCCACTATTGCGTCCCCAAAGTCGTGCGATTTTGCCGCGATTTTTAACCGCGACTTTTTACAGAGACTTGAAGCAATGCCTGTGTATTCTTGAGGTCTATGGACCTCAAGTCGCATCAAAGTGGGACCAAAGTAGTGCAGGGACTACTTTGAAGTCGCTGCGTCTTGAAGTCGCACAGATATGAATGGTACTCATTGGAAATCATGGGGTACGACTTGTCATGCGACTTTTCAGTCCCAAATCGCATGAAAAGTCGCACTAGTGGAAACGTAGCCTAAAGATCTCCAAGAACAAGAACCCCTAACATCTAATTGCAATGGGGTGTGATAAAATTCAGACCGTGGTGTGCTAAAGTTTGAAGGCCCGTTCAGGTTACCTTCATTGTTTTCAGGATACCATGAGCAGTACACCAACTAACATTTTGTCATATAAGCACTGGCAAATACAGAACTGCTCAACGGTCACCTAACACTTTTCTGAACAATGTTGGATCCATGTTATCTGGCCAGCTAGTGAGAGCTCATTGTAAGTTTCTTTTTTTATTCTAATTGATAAAAATAGCTGCAAGTACACACGATTGATGCATGCTGGGAATATGCAGGAAACACTAAGACGTCCTGTGCATCAATTTAATGTCACCATTAACCTTCCAGTGACCATTACTGATATAACTGTTAAAATTAGATTTCCTCCAAAGTCTCAGTTGAGAATAAAAGTGTTGTCAAGCTTACAAAAGAAATAAAATTCTTCTGTAGTCAACAGTGTGCTTTTTGTTTGGCCATATACAAGCAAGTCTCTTGTGGAACATAATGGGGAAAGAAAAAGTTGTCTTACCTGTCAAAGTGGAACGAAATTCTCTCAATCAACATTAACTATGTTTTTTTTTTAAATTTATGCTACTAGCTTAACCACTTCAATACTGGGCACTTTCGCCCCCTTCCTTCCCAGACCAATTTTCAGCTTTCAGCGCTCTCAAAATTTCAATGACAATTGCGCGGTCATACAATGTTGTACCCAAATACATTTTTTATCATTTTGTTCACACAAATAGAGCTTTCTTTTGGTGGTATTTATTTATGACTCAGTTTTTTATTGCGATATAAGCGAAAAAAAGAGCGGAAATTTGGAAAAAGAACAATATTTTCTTCTTTCTATTTTAATAAAAATCCAATAGAATCGAATTTTGTCATAAATTTAAGCCAAAATGTATTCTGCTACATGTTTTTGTTTAAAAAAATCCCGTTAAGTGTATAATAATTGGTTCGTGTGATCACGGACACATGTGCGCAAATGATCATGTACAGATGTGCGCAGGTGATCACGGACATATGTGTGCAGATAATCATTGGGACATGTGATTTTACTGGGACATATGTGGGGGACAGGTGTTTTTACTATGTGGGGACATGTGTTTTGGGGACGTGTTTTGGGGACATGTATTTTGGGGTCATGTGTTTTGGGGACGTGTTTTGGGGACATTGTGTTTTAACTTTGTGTTTTTTTTACATTGTGGTGACACTAGACTGGTGATCAGTGAGTAAAAAGCTGTAAAAAACAGCTCATACTCACTGATCACCAGCCGGCTGCAGCGATCCGCTCTCCTCTCCTCACTGACAACTTCCGTGTGAGGAGAGGAGAGCAGATTGCCTAGCAACCGGCTCTGTGTTTACATCACATGATGGCTGTGATTCCACACAGCCGTCATGTGATCAGGAGGGCCAATCGCAGAACCCTCCTACCGATTGGAGATGCGCCGTGTCCGGGTGACACGAGCTCATCGGGGCTGCGCGGGCACGCGCGTGCGCAATCCTGCTCCTTCTGAGGGACGTTCCTGAACGTCCATTCAGAAGGAGAGATTGCCCACCCGGCCGTTTATGTGCAGTGGCTGGGTGAGAAGTGGTTAAATAAATAGATAGGAAAGTACACTATATTGTCAAAAGTATTGGGACACCGCACATGAACTTTAATGGCATCCCAGTCTTAGGGCTCGTTCACACCATACATGCATGAAAACTGATGGGGACTGAAGAGAAAACCGAACAGATTTCACTTGCAGAGACATCAGTTTCACATCAGTTTTACATCAGTTTTCATGCGCTTCAGTTTTGTGCCCTAATCACACCAATGTTGATGTCATGTCAGTTTTTCCCCGTGCAGAAAACTGCATACACATTGCAGATTCTTGCACATTGTGGTGTGAACATGGCACATAGAGAACCATTGTTTTTGTTGTGGCCTTGCGGAACGCGTTCAGAAATACTGACATCCCTGCATCATGGTGTGAATGAGGCCTTATTCTGTAGGGTTCAATATTGAGTTGGTCCTAGAGATGTAAAATTTCTGGAAATTTTGAAGCTTGGAAAAAAACCTGTTTTTTTTCCCGTTTTTTTTTTGGGGAAAAAAATGAAATTTTCGGAAAAATTGAAAAAAATGCTACATTAGCACTTTTTTGTCTTTTTAAGAGTGATAGTCATTCTGTTACTTTAGGAACATAAAATATGACTATGGACAATTTGACTTGGCATAAAATTATCACAACTAGCATATTAAAAATATAGTGTAGCCAAACAATTATCACAAACAGAATTTACTTTTTTATAATATTTATTTGTAACAAAGGGAGCAACAATCTCCTGAACTGCCTACTAGTTTATGTGGAACAGCCAAAAAGCCTCCACAAAACGATTTTCAAAACCAAAAGTAACAATTTTTCATATTTTCTCTCCACAGTATTAAATAAAAATAAAAAACCCCATTCTCATAAAAAGAATTGAAGATGGGGGAAGTGTTAAGAAGAGCGTGGGACTAAGTTTCAATGGACATGTAATCAGAATTATTTTCTGAGCTGAAATTGTAGTTATCCGTCTCTGCTTCTGCAGCTACTCTTTTTTGTCCGTGATCACAATTCGGAACTTCTAAAAACTCAAGGTGAACACCCTGTCTTAAAATATTTTATTCATCATGTTAAAATAAAATATTCCACAATTTTTTTTTATTTTTTTTTAACTTTTCAAATTTTTTGGAAAAAACCTTCAGGAAAAAAACGGAAAAAAAAAAGTTTTTTTTTTCCCGAATTTTTCCGTTTTTTTTCTGGGCCTTCACATCTCTAGTTGGCCCACCCTTTGCAGCTATAACAGCTTCAACTCTTCTGGGAAGGTTGTCCACAAGGTTTAGGAGTGTCTATGAGAAGGCCTGGCTTGCAGTCTCCCCTCTAATTCATCCCAAAGGTGTTCTATCGGGGTAAAGTGGAAGCCAGTCAAGTTCCTCCAACCAAAACTCGCTCATCCAGGTCTTTATGGACCTTGTTTTGTGCACAGTCATGTTGGAACAAGAAGGGGCCATCCTCAAACTGTTCCCACAAAGTTCCCATGAAATTGTCCAAAATATCTTGGTATGCTGACGCCTTAAGAGTTACCTTCACTGGAACGAAGGGGCCAAGCCCAACCCCTGAAAAACAACCCCAAACAGTAACCCCCCCCCTCCATCAAATGATTTGGACCCGTACACAAAGCAAGGTCCATAAATACATGGATGAGCAAGTTTGGGGTGGAGGAACTTGACTGGCCTGCACAAAGTCCTGACCTCAACCCGATAGAACACATTTGGGAAGAATTCGAGCGGAGACTGGGAGCCAGACCTTCTTGTCCAACATTAGTGCGTGACCTCACAAATGTGCTTCTGAAGGAATGGTCAAACATTCTCATAGACACACTCCTAAACCTTGTGGACAGCCTCAGCCAAGAAGAGTTGAAGCTGTTAAAGCTGCAAATGGTGGGCCAACTCAATATTGAACCATATGGACTAAGACTGGGATGCCATTAAAGTTCATGTGTGTGTAAAGGCAGGTGTACAATTACTTTTGACAATATAGTGTATATTATATTTACTTGTTCTAACCATTTTTTTTACATTTCTTCAGTTGCTTCCTGCTTAGGCCAAAATGATGTCATACATCCCAAGAGTCTTCATATGCATTTTTTTCTTTCATCAGGAGGAGGGGTTTTCTCGGCTAAGCACACCCTCCTGCCTACATGCTTGAGCTAAGGACAGATGGATTCCAGGAAGTAAATGAAAAATGAATCATCTGCCTTTACTCAAGATGGCTGCTGCTAGAAATGCTAGGGGGTTGTTTTCAAAGATGATTTCTCAGCCTAAAGTATGGGGACATGGATGGGTGAATTTGCTGTGCATATTACAACTAAATTAAATAGAGCTATTAGTGGTGCTCGAATACAGTTTAGCTCCATGTTAAGATTTCGTCTTCTGCATAATCTTTCTCCTCATTTAACCTGCCATCAAGAGGCAGCGCGTGCATAAAGCATTAGATTCCTTACTACTAAAAAAAAAATACACGCAATGTCATAAAGGTGGGAGCATCTGTGCTAGATTTCCATTATCGTCTCTGTCCCTATTGTGATTTACATGTGCGGTGGTTGAATACATTGTAATCTGGATCGCAAAGTTTATCGTCTAGTGTGATCCATTTATTCATCAAGTTAAATATGGAAGATCTGCACTGCACTTTAAAATGAACTTTTTCAGCACTTATTAATTGCATGAATGATTTTATTTTATTTTGTTTAGTTGCTAATTGTTTTGAGTGAAATATTTTTTGTTAGGAAGCATGTATTGAGTATTATATTAGGGCTAGTTGACACAGCGCAGCACCTTTATTTACTATGTATCACAAGTATAAGCTTCTCACGTGCACAAAAACACTTTCTATATAGTGAAAAGTATATATGGTAAAGGTGAGCTCTCTACTTGAAACCAAAATAGGCAAAGGAAAAAAAGTGTACAAATGGTTTTGTATTCTAGATAAAAAAGTCTTAATTAACCATTGTATTCTTATCTAATGCGTTTTGGGCTTTTAGGATATCAGGATCAGAGGAAGCTATTTCAGGCAGTGAGTGAGGATCAGAGGATGCTACTGTGGTTAGTGCTGGTAGCATAGCTAGAGTGATCAAGGCCAATGTGCTGTCAGAATCCTATTGCAGCCTCAGAACACACAAGGAAAAAATTATATGCGCTGGTATAAAATTAAAAGGCATGTTCACAAACCCTAGGAGTTAGGTGAATAAAATGACAGAACTAGAACTACTGATACATGAAGTGAATTTTGACTTTGTGGGAATATCAGAAACCTGGTTTGATAGCTCATATGACTGGCTTGCGACTGTCCAAGGGTACTTCCTGTGTCGGAGGGACATGGTAGGTAGAAGAGGGGGAGGGGTGTGTATGTCTATCAAGAGTGGTTTGATAGTGAATATGAGGGAGGACATTACTAATGGGGCAAGGGAGGAAGTGGAATCCTTATGACTGGAGCTTCAAAGGAAAAAAACAAATAGGAAATTAGTAGTGGGTGTTTGCTACAGACCCCCAACCTAAAGGGTAAAGAGGAGACTCCTCTAACAGATAGAAATGGTGGCAAGGCAGGGCAATGTAATCATCATGGGGACTTCAATCATCCGGATATTGACTGGGCAGATGGAACTGCTCAGTCCTCTAATGCCGCGTACACACGAGCGGACTTTACGGCAGACTTTGCCCGGCGGACTGGATTTCGTCAGACAATTCGATTGTGTGTGGGCTCCAGCGGACTTTGTTTTCTCAAAAGTTGGACGGACTTAGATTTGAAACATGTTTTAAATCAATCCGTCGAAATCGAGTCCGGTCGAAAAGTCCGCTCGTCTGTATGCTAGTTCGACGGACAAAAAGCCACGTTAGGGCAGCTATTGGCAACTGGCTATGAACTTCCTTGTTTTAGTCCGGTCGTACGTCATCACGTACGAATTCGACGGACTTTGGTGGATTGTGTGTAGGCAAGTCCGTTCATTCAGAAAGTCCGTCGTAAAGTCCGTCGAAAAGTCCGCCGGGCAAAGTCTGCCGTAAAGTCCGCTCGTGTGTACGCGGCATTAGGCTCATCATTTCTTGGGAGTCTTGCAGGACAAATTTCTGTGTCATTTGGTGGATGCCCCAAGTAGGAATAGGGCTCTGCTCGACTTACTAATTACAAACATCACAGTGCTGATTGCAGACATGGAAGTAAGGGATAACTTAGGAAACAACGATCACAGGGTAATTACGTTCACTGTAAATCATAGAAAAAGGAGACACGCGGGTAGGACAAGAACATTCAATTTCAAAAGTGCCAAATTTACAAAACTGTGCAGCTCCATACTTCAGGACTTTGAATGGAAGGATTTTCTAGACACAAAAACCACGGAGGAAAAGTGTGAGTGCTTTAATAGCAAATTAAATAAGGACATCAGCCAGTGTATTTCAATGGGCAAAAAATATTTTAAAGAACTAAAGTCAAACCTGGGTGGCTAAATTTGAGTGTAAAAAGGCATATTAAAAAGAAAAAATGATCTTTTAAAAAATATATATATTTTTATATTATATAAAATATTTGCATTCCAACACTATAAGGGAGGAAATAAGAAATATAAGAGCACAATCAGGGGAGCGAAAATAAGCCACGTGAGACACATAGCAGAGGAGAGTAGAAAAATCACCCAAAATTGTAAAAATATAATATTAGTAAAAAGGCAAAGTCGAAGCATATTGTCCCCATAAAGGGTAGTCTGGGGAATATGGTTACAAGTGGTAGGGAGAAGGTAACTGTGTTAAATGCATTCTACATTAAATAAATTCATACATTTATGAAGGTTCGTTCTTGCCAGGCCAACCTTTTAACATTCTATGAGGTAAACTGTAAGCTGAATAAAGGAATGTCAGTGGACGTGATGTATCTGGACTTTTGATATAGTACCTCATAAATGCTTAATTTACAAATTGAGGTCTGTTGGCTTTGACAATAGTGTATGTACCTGGATAGAAAACTGGTTACTGGAATGTGTCCAAAGGGTTGTGATAAATAGTATATCTTCTGAACAGTCTGGAGTAGAACGTGAGGTACCTCAAGGTTCTGTCCTGGGACCAATTCGGTTTAACTTGTACATAAATAAGGTTAAAATAAGTAGTTCAATCTCAGTATTTGCTAATGATACAGAGCTAAGTAAGGTAATAACCTCACAACAAGATATAGCAACCTTACAGGAAGACCTGGATGAAATAGAGGGGTGTAAAACTACATGGCAAATGAGGTTTCATATTCATAAATGTACAGTACAGGCAGTCCCCGAGTTACGAATGGGTTAGGGACTGCCTGTTTGTTCTTAAGTCGGATTTGTACGTAAGTCGGAAGCACATGCGCAGAACGGCGGAGACATCGTTTTCTGATGTTTTCCTATGTTTTCCAACGTCGTTTTCTGATGTTTTCAGCTGTTTTTCGATGTATTCCGATGTGCCCGTCAACGCCGCTTCCCGTTCGTAAGTAGGAGTTGTTCGCAAGTCGGAGGTTCCTAACTCAGGGACCTCCTGTAATACACTTGGGGGCTAGAAATATGAATGCACGTTACACCATTGAGGGAGAACCTCTAGGGCAATCTAGGATGCAAAGGGATCTGAGGGTCCTAGTAGACGACAGGTTCAGCAATAGCATGCAGTACCAAGCTGCAGCAAAAAATGCTAGCCGACTTTTAGCATGTATCGAAAAAGGTATTTACTTCAGAGATAAAACTATAATTCTACAACTTTATGAGACTCTGGTTCGGCCACATCTTGAGTATGCTGTCCAGTTCTGGTCTCCAGTCCTCAGGAGGGATGTGCTGGAACTGGAGAGAGTCCAGAGAGGGGCAACAAAACTGATAAGGGACTGGAGACCTCAGCTACGGGGAACAACTACATATTGTACATTACACTTATTCTACCGGGAGAAGACACTTAAAAGGAGATATGATTGCAATATACAAATATCAAAATGGTGATCCTAGCATAAGGAAGAAACTATTCAGTTGCAGATCATTAAAGAAGACATGTGGCCATTCAATGAATTTGGATGAGAAACGGGCTCTATAAAATGGTGAATCATAGGTGTAAGTGCAAAATACTATTGTTTGATACATGATAATATTTGTTGAAAGTGTGCAAACTGTTTTTTGAGTTGGTCACATTCAACCACTGCAAACAATGTCCATTTTTTTCCTTTACATGGCTTTCCTCTGGATTGGAATAGAGTTCTCACCATTAGCGATATCAGCTATAAAGATCTGGTAAAGGTTCCTTTCATTCTCTCTGAAAGTTTTCTCTAGCGTTCTACCGTAATATAGCAGCTAAGGGCTTTGTTCAGCTGAATCTCTAAAATCAGTTTTATACAGTTCTACACACAGCACACTCTGGACTGATAGCTCTGCAATTGGTGATGTTTCAAAGAATCTGAATCTATGTGTGTAGCGGTAGGCTATTCGGAAGGGTTGGACCACAACTCAAGTAT
This sequence comes from Lithobates septentrionalis, assembly GCA_037952835.1. Classification (NCBI taxonomy): domain Eukaryota; kingdom Metazoa; phylum Chordata; class Amphibia; order Anura; family Ranidae; genus Lithobates; species Lithobates septentrionalis. Next base: position 2,097,687 of record JBBDGP010000163.1, on the reverse strand, counting down.
AGAAATCTATCTTCAATATATGAGTGAATTGTTGTGAAGAATATGTGTGTGCTCTTCTCCAATAATACACCCCCCCCCCCCCCCCATTCATTTCTCATTTAAAATGTATGTAAACCCCAAAAATGATACTCTTATATAATCCCTTTTGGTCTCTTAAATATACCATTAAAAGCATTTTGATATATTCACCCAATAGGTGCAGAAATCCCCCCCAAAAAACTGTTGATTCAGTTAGAAATTTTCAAACATTGCTATCGGCCCTGTTTAGTGAACCTCAAAATTCTTGTTATGGAGATGAGAAGGGGATGGGAGTTCTGAAGTCCTATAACACTTCCTGTTCTAGGGTGATAATGCTGCTCCTCCAAAGATACAGTACAGTGAATGCGCATTCTCACCCTGGCACAGGACACGTGTTACTGGCAAAATCACTAGGTGAAAATAAAGGGGAAAAAAGCCTACAAACAAAACGAATGCAACCATCACATCTAGGGACTGATAAACTGTAAAATATTAAGTGTCTGTTTGTTCTTGGGTTTGAATACACCACTTCTCCTTAGGTAGACGTCATATGACGTCCTGGAGTTTAAGTGGTTAAATATGAATGATGCTTGCAGCTGCAAGCATTATTAAGAGATCTTCTTTTTCTGCCTTTAAATCCCTATCATGTAAAAACAATCATAGCGGCTGATTGTTTTTGCAGGCGGCAAGAGGGAATGTATGGGCGTTTACCATAGAAAATACCGGAGACCAGACGGTCCCCGGCATTCTCTATGACCTTCGAAGGCCGGGCGCGACGTTATGACGTCACGTCCATCCTCGTCAGATGTAAACACTACCGTTTTCTCGGCTGGGAAGCCGAGATCGTTTTTATTCAATTATTTATTTTAATCTCAGGCTTTCCAGCCTAGAGGTGAGATCTGGGGACTTATAGATCTTGCTGTAAAGATGGCCTGTCGTGCCCTATTCCTAATACAAGAGATGTTTACATTGCTTGTACTAGGAATAAAAGTGATCAAAAAAGAAAATTTAAAGGGTAAGTGTCAAAATAAAAAAATAAAAGTAAAATAAACAATAAAAAAAAAATGTAAATTGCCCCCTACTCCACGTGCTCGCATGCAGAAGCGAACACATACATGCGTCACGCCCGTATATGTAAACGGCGTTCAAGCCACACATGTGAGAGTGAGAGCAATAATTCTAGCCCAAGACCTCCTCTCTAACTTTAAACAGGTAACATGTAAACATTTTTAAAGCGTTGCCTATGGAGATTTTTAAGTACCGAAGTTTGGTGCCATTCCACGAGTGTGCGCAATTTTAAAACGTGACATGCTATGTCTATCTACTCGGCATAACAACATCTTTTACATTATACAAAAAAAAAAAAAATCGAGCTAACTTTAGAGTTTTTTTTTTTTTTTTATTCATGAAACTGTTTTTTTTCCCCAAAAAAAAAGTTTGAAAAATTGCTCCGCAAATACCGCGTGACATAAAAAAGTTGTAACGACCACCATTTTATTCCCTGCGGTCTCTGCTAAAAAAACATGTATAATTTTTGGGGGTTCTGAGTAATTTTCTAGCAAAAAAATTGATGATTTTTACATGTAGCAGAGGAGTGCCAGAATAGGCCCGGCATGGAAGTGGTTAAAGAGACCTGTCAGACAAGTCAATTCATTTTAACAAAACTTTTCCCATAAGGTTGAAAAATGAAAAGCGTGGCAGCGTTGCAATATAACAATCTACAAAATAAAATAAAACAATACCACAGCTGACTTGTGCAATATAAAAAAAATGAATAAAAGTCCAAACAATATAGCAAAAAAACAATTCCTTCAACTGATGTGAAAAAAATATGTGATGTGTCTTCACAAAACTTCCTTATCCAGAGTGCTCCCACCACCAAATGCAATGCTCACTCACCTCCTTTGCATGACCAAAGGGGTCATGCACTTGCCTTGCACTTAGTGCCAATAATCCCTCCAAAGAATCCTCTGTAATCTTTGCTTTGCTCAAGGAATAGGAAAAACGTCTATGGCTAGCATGAGTTCCATCCACTGTGCTGCTTCAAACCATAGTTCACATTTATGACCGGTTGATGCAGAAAAGACAAGAAAAGTGCCTCCTATAGTGCAGTATCCATGGCATTAAAAAATGAAACCTCTCCACCCAAGCTAGCAATAAACTCACATTTCTTAAAAAGATTAAAAGCATTAATTATAACCATAAGGTTATTTGTGCATTTAATGTATTTTGTACATGTAATTTACCTGTAATAGCCTCCTTGTATAGACATCCAAAAGCCCAAAGACTACTGCTGGGTACCACCATCATGGATATAATGTCAACAGCCTCAGAGTAGACTCATCAGTGTCACTCAAGTGACATGCTATAGCAGCCATTCTCAGCTAGGATTCCTCCATAGGTTGTTAGGTGTTCCTAGCGCTGTGGATGATTTACCTCCCATTTGATGGCCTCCCACTTGGCAGAACCAGGTGCATGATACCAAGGATTTTTTTTAACTGTCTGTAAAGGGTGACATTCTGACCACCACTGGCCATGGATATAAGGGGCATTTTCCCACTGACTCTTTTAGCATGGGTTCCCTGAGCCCTGATCATTATTTTAAGGGTTCCTCTGGGATAAAAAGGTTAGGAAAGACTGCTCTATAATAAAAAATAATTTATATGAGAGAAAAAATGCTGCAAGTAAGCATTTAAAATACTTGATTATTCAGTGATTTTACCTGCATTTTTTTTTAAATTGGTGTCAGTTTATCTTTAATGATATCCAAGTAAAGCTCAGGGAAATGCAATCTATAGGAATAAAAATAACTTTGTTTCCACCATGGTATTCCACATTCCCTGGTGGTATTACTCCAACACTTTCAGCATAATTAAAAACACAGGATAGACCTGTATATTCCTCCTGACATAATCCCTCTAATGTACACTCCAGTTGTGGTTTCTTAGAGAGTATGGGGACAGCGGCAAGTAATAAAGCATATTAAGAGATCTTTTAACCTAATTCCTGCTCTGACAAATACAAATGGCTCAATTATGAATATGTGCCTGTTTCCAGTGCGGATTCTACCAGTGTACAGCCTGGAAATTGATACCTCCCTCTTGATAAATGAACTGTTGTATCTCATAAATGGGATTCTCTCTGCTGTCCCTACATGTTTGCAGATTACCCAGAAATGCATTATGAAAATGATCTGCCTCCATTTTCCTCTTCATTGATCTTTGTATTGTGGAAAATCCATCAGGTTGTAACGCTTGTGTTCACCATCTGCTTGCGGGGTATAATGGATATTCCACGTACACAAGATGATTGCTTAATTGTGACTGGGAGCGCTAAGAAATTAACTGAACTCTGATTAATGTGAAGGTGAAATAGACCCAATCACACACCCCCTAACAATGAACATTTCATGTCTGCTACCTTTTGGTCTGTTGAATATACAATCGAAAGTATTTTGTTATATCTGTTGAAAAATTGAAAAAAAAATGGTGATCCTGCCAGAAATCTTCTGAGCTGATAACTGATAAAAGTTACATTGTTCCCAGCTATCTCTGGGGATCACAGAAACAACCTCCATGTTATGGAGATAAGGAGAGGGTGAGATGTTCTGTAGTCCTAACATACTTCCTGTCCTAAGGTAACAATGGTGCCCCTCTATATAGTACAGTATAGTGAGTGATCATGGTAAACCTAGGGAAGGACTACAGAATGCTCTCCTATGTTTTTTGTTTTTTTTAAATCAGAGATAGTGTTTATTAAATTGTAAGTAAACCCTCCTATCGTTTTCTGCCAAGGAAGCTGCCATCTTTGCCTCTGTTTAATCTACAACTGCCATGATGCTGCACATGTGATCAGTTATGACACCAGCCATTGGATGGCTTGACAGTTTGGTTGAGAGCACAACCAATGGGAGTGTTACATTTCTGGCACGTGCCGGAAATGAAGCAGTTTTATGGATGGGTTTACTTCCGCTTTAAGTCATAACAAACAAGTAGAGCACATACAACCATACTGCAGAACAGTGATAAGATTCCAAGTAAATCAGGCACACTATAAGGTACAATGCAATACTCTCCCACCAAGCATATAACCATATACTACAATAGACACATCTGTGTGATACCTATGACTCTTATCTCATCTTTAGCCTAGGATCCTATCCAAAACCAGTTCCACGGGAGCAAGGCCTGGCACGCTAACCAGTCTCCCCATAACCTGTTGTACTTACCCAGGCTCCCTCTGTGTTGGAAAATGAGCTTCTCCAATTGAAGGTTATGCCCTATATAAAGTACCCATTCTTTGTGGGTGGGAGTACGTGAGGATTTCCACAGTTGCAAAAGAAGCTTTCTGGCCTGAAACAGGGCCCTGTTCACTGCTACCACCTGGAGTTCAGTCAACTGAAGATCACCCAGTATGCCCAGAAGGCACCTGGTGGGCTCAAGAGGAATTGTGATATGGAATACAGACTTTATGGTGTTAACCCCCTCTGTCCAGTATCGGTGGAGCTTGGGGCATCTCCACAGCAGATGGACAAGGTCACCAGTCCCAGTGGTACACCTAGCACAGAGTGGGGTTTGTAGGATGTCCATGCGATGCAGCCGTGAGGGAGTATAATGAACTCATAGTACTATGTAGAGTTCCTATGTTTTTGAGGTGTGAAAGGAAGATGCTCTGTAGCCTTTTCCTAAGTGTCGGTTCACACAGGGGTGACCTGTCTCACGACTTAGCCGCTTGACAAGTCTCACTCCATGCATTGCAATGGAAACGTTCTAATAGGAGCGACTCAAGTCGCTCCGACTTAGAAAAAGGTTCCTGTACTACTTTTGGAGAGGCTTGCATTGACTTCTATATAGAAGTCGTTTTGCAAGCCGCGCTGAGGTCGCGCTGTACGGGGCGGCTTCTGAGTCAGACAACTTTGAAGCTGCCCCTGTGTAAACCAGCACTTATGTGACAACACTGTTCCTCCATAGATACAGTACAGTGAGTGAGCATTCTTTCCTCTTTTTTATTTTTTTTTTATTTGTTTTGATAGAAAGTAGTTTACAGGTTCAGATATTACAAATGCATCCATAAACAAATCTCTTTTACAAAATATAAAAGAAAGTGCAATAGCCCAACGGGAGCGAACTGTTAAAGTTATACATCATATTTACCAAGAGCATTCTTTCCTTAAGAGAGAGCATGTGTAATTGGCAGGATCACCAGGTGAAAATTAGGGTAAACAAGCTGAAATTAATAATGCAACTATGACATCTAAGGAGTGGTAAGCTGCAATCCATAAATTTTTTTGTTCTTGGGTTAAAGTGGAACTTCCGCTCGTTGTACTCCCCCCCTTCCGGTGCCACATTTGTCACCTTTTCGGGGGAGGGGGGGCAGGATACCTGTCTTTCACAGGTATCCTGTTCCCACTTCCAGGAGCCTCAGCCGCGGGTATTGACGTCACCGCCCGGGCTCCCTCCTCCTCCCTCCTCCTTCCCCGGCCACCGGGCCAGTAGGAGAGAGGAGCGGAGCCTCGCGCATGCGCAGTAGGGTTCCCAGAGTGAAGCCGTAAGGCTTCACTGCCGGGTTCCCTTACTCGCAATGGAGGCGGCATGCACCCGACAGCTAATGGAAACATCAGCCGCTGGACTCCAGGACAGGTAAGTGTCCGATTATTAAAAGTCAGCAGCTGCAGTATGTGCAGCTGCTGGTTTTTATTTTTGCAGCGGTGGGCGGACCTCCGCTTTAAATATGCTTTAAAGGCTAAGTTCACCTTTAAAAAAATTAAAAATAAATGCATGTCTTTTTGCAGGTAAAAAAAAAAAAAAAAGAAAAAAATGTGCATTTATTATTTTTGTTATTAGGAGCCTGTAAATTATTGCATCCATGATCAGCAGATTGCAGGTGCAGTGTCAGGCTTCTGCAGACTGTTAGTGTAACTGTCTGTCCGTATCTTGAACACTCTGCTTTGAAATTTTTCCTGGGAGGGACCTTGCTGATGCAGTATAACTAACTACCTTGGTGTCTTGTTGCTGTGCTCAGTTTTGCCATGGTGTATAACCTGTGACATGAAACGGTCTTCCACAAGTTCACCTTTTTCACCAAGCAGAGTTTGGCTGTTCCCCACCCAGTTTTAATCCTCCTACACAGCTGTTTCTGTTTCAATTAATGACTGTGTTTCAACCTACATATGAAATTGATCATTAGCACCTGATTGATATAGTTGGTTAATCATACACCTGACTCTAATCCTACAAAATCCCTAACTTAGTTCAAATGTACAAAGTGTGCAAGTGTGAGAATTGATGCTGGTTTGAAGCCGAAGGGTAGTCACACCAAATATCGAATTGATTTTGATTTTCCTTCTGTTCTCTGACTTTGCTATTTGTGGTTTAGATGGGTGTTGGGACCTTGTTCACTGTTACACAGACTTGGACACTGCTCAGTTCTATCCAGCAGTCATTTGAGACATTTTTTGCCACAAATGGTTGAATAAGGGGTCAAAATTTTGTTTTGGTCCCATGGTGACTCTGCCTATAAGAGTTTTTGTATAAGAGGAAGGTGGAGAATTGTAAAGCAAAAAGTGAAGCTCTAGATCTAGCTTGTATCTGAAGAGAGGGGGGGATGAGAATAAGGAAAAAAGAAAGAATATAGAGGAATTTTTTTAGTGATTTAGAAGGTTCAACGCAGTCCATGTTCACAACCACAAATTTTCACCTTTCCATTTTAAAATGATAAGAACAAGTGCTTTTTTTCAGCGGAAATGGGGGGAACGCAGTTCCGGCACCTCCACAACTGAATGTATTTTTTGGCAAGGATTGCTGGGGTGTGCTGGAGGGTCTATTGATGCTGGCTGCTGGGGATCTGTTGTCATTGTTGGAAGTCTATTTTTGTGTGGGGGTCTATTGTTATTGGGCAGGTCTATTGTTGCTGGCAGGGGGTCTACTGTTGCTGGGAAAGATCTACTATTGAGGGAGAGGTCTACTTTTGCTGGCTGCTGGAGGATCTGTTGTTGCTGGTGGGGTCTATTGTTGTTTGGGGTGGTATTTTGTTGCGGGGGGGCCCATTGCTGCTGGGGGGGGGGGTCTGTTGTTTTGTGGGGGATCTATTGTTGCTGGAGGGTCTACTGTTGCTGGGGTGGGGTCTATCAAATTCCATACACTTTACTTAGTAGCACAAAATGATACTTGGTTTTGTATTCTCTAAAAGGGTCGATTTTGGGAAGTGGGTAGAGGTTGGAGCCAAGAGACAGTGCTCAGAGGTGGGTAGGGGGCAGAGACGGAGGGTGACTCAGGAGGAGGGAGTTCCTGCACCTATTTTCTGAGAACAAAAGCCCTGATAAAAACATCTTTCACTGATTCCCAGCCAGCAGTTAAGGCTACACATAGTTGGAGGGATAACGCTCAAAGAATCACAGTGGCGTTGGGGAGGTTGGGTTGAAACTTACACTTGAAAAAGTTACAGGAACATCAGGACCCCCTAAGCTACATGCACCACGATGACAGATCCATACAAGGGTGAGGGATAAACCCACCTCATCCAGACAAAAGGCTTTGTCCTTTCCCAAACTTGTTTAAACAAAAAAAAGTTTTGCCTGAATCTCGGCTTTAACTTATTGCAGTAAAGGGATCAAAACCCTGTTATAGTTTTAAGTGTGGATGAAAGAACCCCAATTGCATACCTCCCAACTTTCTGAGATGGGAAAGGGGGAAACATTATAGCACAAAGTATGGTGGCAAAGGACACACACTCACCATGTCTCCAGTAACATGGAAGATAAGGATTAATGCACAAAAATTTTTGCTTTAACCCAAATTTTACATCACTACTTTTAATTTATTATAGCTTTTAATAATAAAAAATAGAATAATTTGCAGTAAAACACTTTTGATAGTTAAATATTATTATTTTATCCATAAAGATCTAAACATCAGGCCAAAAAGAGGGACAACTGAGGGACAGAGGGATTTAGTTGTAAAACAGGGACTGTCTCTCCAAATGAGGGGCCGTTGGGGGACTATGCTATTGGTCAAATAATTATGGTAAAATAATTCCCAGTAGCTGTATCACCTCATCAGCACCCTATATACTTACCCCAGTCCTATCTCGAGCCAGCGCTGTGCCCGTATGCAGCAGCGCTGGGATGTGTTCCTCTCCTGCCATTAGCTCCTGCTGCTATTCAATCCTGTGAGGAGGGAGGACAGTGCCAAGCCGTGCTGTTTGTGTCTATGTGATATACACAGCCTGGCTCGGGAGCAACCCCTGCGCATGTGCCCCCATAGCAAAAGACTTGCTATAGGTGTACACACAGAAGAGTAGGAGCCAAGAAGGCCAATGGAGGACCCCAGAGGAGGAGGTTTGGGGGACACTCTTGACAATAGAATTGCACAGAGCTAGTAAATGTAATGTATTTATTATTTTAGAAACAAATTAAGCCTTTGCAATCACTTTAAATGCAAGACCCCACAAATGCCACCCTGAATAAGAATAGTCATCTCAATTGTATTAGTATAGAACCATTAAAACCCTAATTTACAATAAAAAAAACACACACACACTGAACAAGCCTGATTATCTACAAGATGTTAAGGAATTAATCTCTCTTTAGCTGTAAAATAGAACCGCAGCCAAGCACTTTGTATAAATTCGCCAATACTCAGAACAGTGATTGTTGTTTAGTGCACGGTCATCTAAAACATGTGACCTTACAATGTAACTTGAGGCTAAGCAGTATAGTAAGTCTTGTGAAGGAGCATGACTGGTGATGTCATAGGCGCCTTTCCAAAACTGTAAAGTCTATCGTGGGTCACTTAGGGTGTCTTTATGTTTTTTTTTTTTCAAGAACAAAGAAATGCTGTCAGCTTTGCTTTCTCAGTTCATGTTATTTTTGCATTAGGATTTTGTCTATTTTCCCCTAAAAGGGCCCATATACCGAATGTGTAAGTTATCTGTAGGTATTAATGCTACAAATAATGTTCACTAACACATGTATGAAAAATACTATGTATATAAATAAATATATGTATATACATATATATATATATATATATATATATATATATATATATATATATATATATATATATATATATATATATATATATATATATATATATATATATATATATATACATATAAACATGATAATTATTCTTTTGATTTCACTCTGCTATTGAGCCCGCTGTACTATCCTCTTACTTTAGGCTACAGGAAGGCTTTGCAGTAATTGTTAAAAATGGGTACATTGGGTTGTAATACATATTGTTTACAGAATTATTTCAACAATCTCAAGTTCCCATAGGGAACAGAATCTTTTCTGTTTATTTGACCTGGATTGTAACCAGGATTGGGAAAAAGAACAGACTAATAATACTTTGTGTGCAAAAATACAGACCATTAATACTTTATAAGCAAAATATATTTTCATGCATCTACAAAAAATATCAGGAAACAAAAAATTGATTCTTTTTAAAAATTAGATCCATAGCAACAGAATACCGTCATATTTCTGAAGTAAATAAGAAAATGAAACATTAGACGAATTCAGTAATCTAAAGAAAAGGAAAGGTGTATTTGCATTTGAAAGTGGGACAAATTGATGAACAGTCAAAGCAGAGACAGTCTCTGCAAATTAGGGACATTGGGGAAATCTGAAATTCTTGAAGGGAATATTTTCCCTTAGTTTTTTTATAAAGAACAAATGTAACAATGTAATACAATGTAAATATGAATGTAAACAGATGACTGATGATAAAAAAACATCTATATAAGGGGAAAAAACCAGGTTAAAAAGAGGGGGGGCTCGCAAAGGAATAGTCCAATGCGTTTCAAATGCACTCTGAAGTGCATTTGCGAGCTCCCCCCTCTTTTTTTATGCTGTTTTTTTCCCCTTATATAGATGTTTTTTATCATCAGTCATCTGTTTACATTCATATTTACATTGTATTACATTTGTTGATTTATTTATTGTTTGTCCAATAAATTTTGTACTTTTTTAATATTACTGCCTTGCGTCCATTTAAAGTCCCAAACCTTGAGGAATCTTGTTCTTTATGATATGCCGGAATGGGATGCATAGGCAACCTAGTCTGCTAGATGAGGCAAAGCTCCATCATTACTTAGTTTTTATTATGGTCAGGAGTCATAGGACCAAAAAAAGTAACTAAAAAAATGTTTTCTAGTCTGATAACTATGAAAAAATTGCATTAAATCCTTTGTAAAGGGTATATTTTTTAAATTAGAAACATGGTTTACTTACCTGCTCTGTGCAATGATATTGCACAGAGCAGCCCGCCAGTGCTCATCGGTTCCTCCTCGTCTCTGAGAGCAACTTCCTATGGTGGCACACCTGTAAGCTTGCACCTCCATTGATACACACAGCGTGGCTCAGCCCTGCTCCCTACTCCCTCCTCGCAGGATTTGATTGGCTCCCACTGTTGTCTGAGCCTGTGAGGAGAAAGACCTGCAGATAGGCATAGCGCTGGATCTAGTAAGGACTCAAGTAAGGGGGGGGGGAGATACAAGTAGCGGGACATTTTTTACCTTAATGCAGATAATGCATTAAAGTGAAACTAAAGTCTAGTTTTTTTCATTAAAAATAACAAACATGTCACAAACACCTGCTCTGTGAAATGGTTTTGCACAGAACAGCCCAGATCTTCCTTTCTTGGGTCCTTCTTTGGTGCTCCTGGCCCCTCCCTCCTGTTGAGTGCCCCTACAGCAAGCAGCTTGCTATGGAAGCACCCGAGTCAAGCCACTGCTCTGTGTGTGCATTCAAACATGGAGCCGTGGCCTGGCCCCGCCCCCTCTCTCCTCATTGGCTCACTGACCTTGATCGACAGCAGTGGGAGCCAATAGCGCCACGCTGCTGTCTCAGCCAATGAGGAGGGGAGTCCCAGACAGCTCAGTCTCTCGTGCAACATTGCTGGATCTAGATGGGGCTCAGGTAAGTATTGGGGGGGGGCTTAGGGGGGCTGATGCACACAGAAGGTTTTTTTATCTTAATGCATAGAATGCATTAAAGTGGTTGTAAAGCCACTTGTAACGTTACTACAATCCGCTCATTTAGGTAACAATATGTGCCCCACAGTATGTCCTTTATTTAAAAAAAGCCGATATCTACCTTATTTAAGAGTGCTTCCCAACACTCACGTGACTCCTTGGCTCTCTCCGTCTGACAGCTGCAGTGGGAGGGGCCGAAAATGCCCACTGATGTCAGCCGGGAGGAGAGAGGCGGCCGGTCACGTGAGCACCGGGAGGCACTCTGAAAAAGATTCCATATCGGCTTTTTTTAAATAAAGGACATACTGTGGGGCACATATTGTTACCTAACAGAGCGGATTGTAGTAACATTAAATGGTTATGAAAGCAGCAGGAGTGGTGGATTGGGGAGCTGTAGGAGCTGACAGGCAGGAAGGGGTGGGGGGAGAGGATGGAATCACGTAAACTGACCACATTGTCAAGGCTCAGCAGCCATGATAAACCATGGTCAGTTTACAGGCGGAGGGCATAACCAGGCAGGTTTAGCCAGGTATTTCATGTTATAGAAGGGGCCAAATTACACAGCACAAGCACTGTGCTGTATAACATGCTTTAAAGCAGGCATGTCCAAAGTCTGGCCCGCGGGCCAATCGGTACTAAATGGGCCGCCTGGTTATTTGGACTTATATATCCTTTGTGGCCCCCAAGTTCTCCCAGCGTCGGGGCCACAAAAGATATATATGCCGGTTGCCAAGGAGGGGACAGGGAGGAGGCGGGATAATTGCCGTACACACAGAATTTCCTGTTTACACAGTAGCCTCTGTAAAAGGAAGTCCCGTCTCCTGCGGTGCCATTGGAGGACTGTTCTGTCCATCAAAGGCGGTGGGACTTTCTGTTAAAGAGGCTGCCGTGAAAACAGGAGTTTTTCCTGTATGTAATCTTTTGGCACTCATCCCGCCCCCTCTCCCTGTCCCCCTCCAAGCCTGCAGATGGATGGGCATCAATCAGGCTGCACTGACGGCAATGGTGAGTCTGCATTCATGGCAATGGGGGGTGCTGCATTCATGGCAATGGGGATTCTGCACTGATGGCAATGGGGGTGCTGCATTCATGGCAATGGTGGAGCTGCATTCGTGGCAATGGGGGGGGGATGCATTCATGACAATGGGGAGGCTGCATTCATGGCAATGGTGGGGCTGCAGATGGGCACTGACCCTTATTTTGTTTCACAGTTCTTTATTTAAAATTTACGTTTTTTTTTTTCTGAAACGTCCCTCTTAAAGTGAAGGTGCATGTTATACGCCAATAAATATGGTATATTCAAAAAACACGTCCAAGCTCATCTCTTTACTCACACACAGCCACAAAGGCAAGAGAATTCTTGTTGGGCAGTGTATTAGTGCTCGAACAAACACATTTAGACCAAATTTTAATGGTTCAAAGAATGCCAGGCAAAATGGTCGGCCCTCACGCATGTTCACTCCATCAAATCTGGTTCTCTTTGAAAAAAGTTTGGACACCCCTGCTTTAAAGGAACAGGAGCCATTTTTTGGGGGGGGGGGGGGGGGGTTTACAAACACTTTAAGATAAAAAAACCCTCTGCCTTTACAACCACTTTAATTTAAAACATGTTTAGTCTTTAGCTCCCATTTAACATTTTGCATTCTCATTATTTACAGGTTCTCTTTTTTTCCCCTTTGATAAAAAATACACCCATTGTATACAAACCTCCATAGCCCAAGCTGCCATTTTTTCACACAATTGAAGGAGTCTGAGGCGTGCCATATTGTTTAAAATACATATCTTTCTATGTTTCAGACAATAGAAACCTATTCTGTCTCTTTAGAAAGCCAAAGTTCTCTGGGAACCCTTTGCCATGTGCTAACTGTTTATTTGTAAAACAAGCTTATATACATGTAGTTAAAAATGTATATATATATATATATATATATATATATATATATATATATATATATATATATTGTTATTATTATTAATAATAAACAGGATTTATATAGCGCCAACAGAACATGAGGGCAGACAGTAGACTTACAATACAAATCAATACAGGAGGAAGCAGAGGGCCCTGCTCGTTAGAGCTTACAATCTAGAAGATATATATACCTTTAAGAAATAAGTTGGCCCCAAACCCTCATAGTCTACATTTAAAGGAAAATTCATCAATAAACCTTAACAGTGAACAGATTTTTACCTGCATCTACTATGGGGTGCATTCTTTGCAAGAAAATGAACTGCAAAAGTACCCAGACTGCAATGATGTTTTGCTTGTTTTGTGCTTCAGAGAACTAGCAATCACACACAATGAAGCACCCTCTTATCTACACACTACACAGCAAGCCTGTCTGAAAGCTGGTTTGGTACCGTCAGCAAAGCTTCTTTCTCAGCTCTCAACAAAAAGACATTTTAAGTGTAAATGGCTGGATGTTGCAGTACCTTTTGTATCATTTCTGATCATCAGCGGATTCCCATATAATCTTGCCTATTCCTCCAAGTATCTGATAAGAGGAATATAATGGGTTCTGTATACAAGAAAATACCAGAAGCAGCATGCAAGCTTTGCATGAATTCACAGTTTCCTTCAGCAGCCTATTGTTTACCTAATATAACTGCAGCGTAAATAGCGTGACTAAGAAGAATGATGAATTCATATGCTGGGGTGAAGGCCAGGTCTCCTCGCAGCTGTAAAATGAACACATGTACAGGCTAAGGTTTGGAAAGAACTTACCACCTTTATGGAAGATTCTCTCAGTCAACAGAAAAATCTAAAGTGCCCATGGCAAATCCCGAGAGACATTTCTTGATATATAATGCTAAAGGGCTGTAAATCTAAATTACAACTTAATATCTGTTCTCCTACATAAATAAAAATGTAATATGTATGCATCTATAAAAACTTAAACTAAGCCTCCATGCACACTGAAGCTCATAAACGGACGTTTTTGGGAGTTTGTGCGTTTTTCTTGATTAACAGCCCATAAACTCCCCTCTATTTAATCCTAATGCCGCGTACACACGAGCAGACTTTACAGCATACTTTGTCCAGTGGACTTTACGGCAGACTTTGTCCTGCGGACTTTACGACGGACTTTCCAAATGAACGGACTTGCCTACACACGATCAACCAAAGTCCGACGGATTCGTACGTGATGACGTACGACCGGACTAAAACAAGGAAGTTCATAGCCAGTAGCCAATAGCTGCCCTAGCGTCGGCTTTTGTCCGTCGGACTAGCATACAGACGAGCGGACTTTTCGACCGGACTTGAGTCCGTCGGACAGATTTGAAACATGTTTCATTTCTAGGTCCGTCAAACTTTTGAGAAAAAAAAGTCCGCTGGAGCCCACACACGATCGAATTGTCCGACGGACTCAGGTTCGCCGGACCAAGTATGCCGTAAAGTCCGGTCGTGTGTACGCAACATAAGTGTCCACGCACACATGGACGTTTTTGGACGTTTATCCACAGTGGAGTTTACGGGCTGTTGTCTGAACGCCCTAAAAATCGCGTTTAGGAGCTGTTTTTCTGACCACAAAAAAAGTTAAACGCTGATAAACTTCAATAAACGCTCAAACACGTGGCTCACCAGCGTTTAACGTTTTTGATCCATTGAAAAAATAAATAAATAAATAACGCTAAAAATCGCTAACGCGGAAAAACGCTAGTAAGCGCTATTGCAAAAACGTTAAAAAACGTTGAAAGACTCACAGCAAAGCTACTGGCGTTTTTATAATGTTATATTAACGTCCGGTGTGCATGGAGCCTAAGAAAGATAAATTCCTGACTGTGTTAGGGATATTATATTTGTTTGATGTAGCTGAATAACAAATACTACATCAAAAGAAAAAAAAAAAGGAATATTTTCATTCAATTTGAGATTTATTTTGGAATTTTTTAGACATCAAACAATACAAATTGAAATATAAACTTTTCCAACTTATACATTTTATCCATGAATAGGTAAAGTGTATGTAAACAAATTCTCTTTTTGGTTCCTTTTTTTTGGTTTGTTAAACATACCACTGAACAGGTTTTGTCATTTCTGTTTGATCATTTAAAAAAAAATACCTATTAATCTTTCTAGATACCTTTCAAGCCTTTGATAACCATTAGATTATCAATTGCATTTGTCTCTGACGAATACAGAACTATGTTCTGGGCAATAGGAGAGATGTGGGGTTCCGTAGTCCTATCTTATTTCTCTTGTCCTGATACAAAAGGGCACAAGTGAATGTTGCCACCGTTCACTGGAAGTGTGGTATTGGCAAAATCACTAGATGAAGGTATAAAATAATAAAGCTTGGGAAAAATACTAATGCAGCCATCACATCTAAGGACAGGTAAGCTGAAATATAGACTATATTACCAAAAGTACTGGGACACCTGCCTTTACACGCAGTCTCCGCTCTAATTCATCCCAAAGGTGTTCTAATAGGTTGAGGTCAGGATTTTGTGCAGGCCAGTCAAGTTCCTCCACCTCAAACTCTCATCCATGTCCTTATGGACCTTGCTTTGTGTACTGGTCCAAATCATTTGGTGGAGGGGGGATCATGGTGGGGGGTTGTTTTTCAAGGGTTGAGCTTGGCCCCTTAGTTCCAGTGAAGGGAACTCTTAAGGCGTCAGCATACCAAGACATTTTGGACAATTTCATGCTCCGAACTTTGTGGGAACAGTTTGGGGATGGCCCCTTCCTGTTCCAACATGACTGTGCACCAGTGCACAAATAAGGTCCATAAAGACATGGATGAGCGAGTTTGGGGTGGTGGAACTTGACTGGCCTGCACAGTCCTGACCTCAACCCGATAGAACACCTTTGGAATTAATTAGAGCAGAGACTGCAAGCCAGGCCTTCTCGTTCAACATCAGTATCTGACCTCACAAATGTGCTTCTGGAAGAATGGTCAAACGTTCCCAAAGACACACTCCTAAACCTTGTGGACAGCCTTCCCAGAAGAGTTGAAGCTGTTATAGCTGCAAAGGGTGGGCCAACTCAATATTGAACCCTACAGAATAAGACTGGGATGCCAATAAAGTTCATGTGCCTATAACGGCCGGTGTCCCATAAAGCGGTATTAAACACAAAACCTAAAATGCTATATATTGCAGTATACAAATCATCAGATATGGTGGCTGCATTCGTTTTCTATTTTTGTCTTTTTTTCTCTGTTTTCACCTAGTGATCTGGACAGTGACACCACTCCTGTATTAGAGTGCCTACACTCTGGATGAAGGAGCACAGGGGGCACTTTTGGACAGCAGAATTGTCAGTCTGGGGAGAGGGAAGTTACATAGTTACGTAGTTGGCGAGGTTGAAAAAAGACACAAGTCCATCAAGTCCAGCCTGTAAGTGTTAGATATACTAGCAGATTTTACACCAACAAATTGAAGCTGATCTTCAGTTAACACTTTATAAGCAGTTACAACAAACTGTGTTTTCCCTTTTGGAATACAGGTTTTAAAAAAAAACAAATAAAGCTGATCATTATACACACCCCTGCCAGTGTTGAATGGTTTGTCTCACCCCTGTAACTGATACATCTGCTGGAGAGCTTGTTCTTTTGAAAAACAACAGACTTAATGGTCAGATCACAAGATGAAAATAGAAGAAAAAAAAATCTTTAAAAAGGAAACTAATGCCGTCATCACATCTAAGAACTGGGAAGCTGGGATATACTAAATGTTTGCATTTACGTTTAATATCACTTTAAAGTGTCTGACAGCATAATATAGAAACACAGAACACATTGAACTACAATGAGATATTTCAGATTTTTTTGTACAGATATAGAAACTTTTAAATTAATATTTGTGAGTATCGTTTGTAAGGTAAATTTTATTTTAAGTTTACTGGCATCTAACAGGAGAGGAGTCATTTCATAACTTGTGAAGTCTGGGTTATATTTGCTCTGTCTTTTATCATCCAACATACAGTACATGAACTATTCTCGCTCCAAAGTGCTGATTCAGCAAGAATTCATCTGGGGAGTGGTAGTCAGGTTCACAGCAAAACTATTGCGGTAAAGGAAAGAGATTTTCCTCACCTCGTCATCCACTCAAAAATATAAAATCATAAAACTGCAAAATCTCAAGTTGGGTGCCTTTGTTGTTTATTTTTTATTGCAATCTGCACAATACCTGAACTGATTGTGAATAGGATGCAATGTAATATGGCAGAATCTTCTAGGATCATCTCCATTACACAAAGCATTTCCTTGTTTTACTGGCCCTTATATGGCTTAAAATATTGGGACAATGGGGGTGATTTACTACGGAGAAGGCACTGCACCAGTTCCGACATTAATTGGTGTGCCAGAAAAGTCATTAATTGAACGTGCGAACCGGCGCACATTGAAGCGCAAATAACGATAATAAATACCCGCATATGCAAACTGGCGCTAGGGTAACTGCGGTTTTCTCATTGATAATAGCGCACGCCCAATACAATTGGTTAATTTCATCTCATTGGATGTGCCTTGTTAGGCAATTAGTAGGTGTACTCAGTTATTTAACCCTTTTGATACTAATCTCATTCCTATCACTTCTAATATATCTTTGAAATGTTTTTTTTTTCTTTTTTTACCCAAATCTTACAATACATTACAAAGAATAGAGAAGTGTTTTTAAACCCAATAAATACATTTTTTCAGATCTTGATCTTTAACCACTTGCCGACCAGCCGCCGCAGCTTTACTGCGGCAGAATGGCACGGCTGGGCGAAACGACGTTATGTTAAGTCGCTTCGCCCTGTGGCCACTAGGGGCGCGCGTGCTGCTCGCCCCCCGGAGCCGATGCAAGTGCCCGGTGGGCGTGATGACTGCCGGGCACACAGATCCTGGTTCTCTGAGGGGAGAAAAGACTGATTGTGTGTTCATACAAAGCATGAACAGCGATCTGTCATCTCTCCTAGACAGTCCCATCCCCCCTTCAGTTAGAACACAGAGAGGGGACACAGTTAATCCCTTGATGCCCCCCTAGTGTTAACCCCTTCCCTGCCAGTGACATCTTTACAGTAATCAGTGCATTTTTATAGCACTGATCGCTGTATAAATGACAATGGTCCCAAAAATGTGTCAAAAGTGTCCGTTGTGTCCGCCATAATGTCGCAGTCCCGATAAAAATCGCAGATCACCGTCATTACTATTATTAGGAATGTGTCTTTGCAAAGTTAAACTAAATGAAATCCTTTCTTATTTTTGCCTGGGGATATGAACAGGAGTTAAAAGAACTGCGCCCACAAATGGACAGTCTCTTAAGGATTTAAACTTATGGAGGTCGAGTTACTAAAACTGGAGAGTGCAAAATCTGGTGCAGCTCTGTATGGGAGCCAATCAGCTTCCAGGTTTTATTGTCAAAGCTTAATGGAAGAAGATGAAGTTAGAAGCTGATTTGCTCCCATGCAGAGCTGCACCAGATTTTGCACGCTCCAGGTTTAGTAAATCAACCCCTTAGTATTCACAACAGCTTGAGGGAGATTTTGCAAAATAATGCAGCACAGACAATTAAATCAAAGTGAAACTAACAACCTACAAACATTACAGATTGACAACATCAAAAACATTTCAGTGACACTTGGGGGCGTGGCCAACCGGAGCTGAAGATGGACGCTTAATTGCATAGCTCAGCAGCCAGGGGACACAATCCAGCGCAATCGGCCCACACCACGACTCCATCCGCACCCATCCTCGCTCCAGGCACTCAGGAGACAAAGATGCAGCCATCCAGGAAAAGATTTACGGAGCACAAGCCCCAAAAACTAACAGAATTCGCTTACAAGCCGGCGGGCTGGGATTCCCAAGATGGCGCCGACCAGGCCGCGCCGCCCGAATCATACACGGACCTCCCGGATGATATCCAGGACGCACAGCACTCCACAGGTACGATTCCTGACAAGTACCAAGCCCCAGAGAGTGACCCTCTCCCCAGCAAAAGCTCGGATGAGGCTAGATACACTGACGCTGCACACACAGCGCCAGCTAACTGAGGCCCAGGCTCCCATCCCCTTCTCCATAGACCAGGCCCTGCACTTCTCCATGGCCTCCTTCCCCACATCAGGGCAGCCAGTCATGGACACAACTCTGAAGGACATGCTTCTGTCCCTCCAATCCTCCCTCATGAATGATCTTGCATCCATGTTTCACAGAGTCACCTCTGACATTCACAAGCTAGATGACAGAATGACTAATGCTGAGAGGGGAATACAGGCCTGTACTTCCACAGTAAATGAAGTGATTGATTCTTATGACAATATAAAGGAGGAACAGGCGTGGATGCGCGCCAAAATGGCGGATTTAGAAGACAGGTCACGCAGGAACAACATTAAGCTGAGGGGAGTCCCAGAGTCCATACTTCCAGTGGACTTACCACGCTACGCGAAAGAATTGATACATCTAGTGATACCAGAAGCTTCCCCACGAGACGCCATTATTGACAGAATACACAGAATTGCCAAACCGTCCCACCTGGCAGCCTCAGTCCCTAGAGATGTACTGATGAGGGTTCACTTCTATCAGACCAAAGAAAAGCTCCTTCTGGGCCTTAGAGCAAAATCTCCACTACCTGGCCCCTATACTGGGATACAACTTTTCCCTGACCTGTCCAAGTACACCCTCCAACTGCGACGGCAACTGAACCCGATAACCAAAAGTCTGCAGAACCACAAGGTACCATACAAATGGCGCCACCCAGCTACCATCCTTGTCGTCCGCAATGGTCAGACACACGCAATAGGAGACCTAGATAAAGGCCTAAAGCTCCTCCACTCCTGGAGCATAATCCCTGATATGGCTGCCCCTACCGCACTAACTACCGGTGCCATTCCTCCTCGTAGACAACAAAATCATCTTCTCACCTGAGGATGCTCGCATCTCCACAACAATGGCCGACAACTCATCCCACAGTTCCCCTGAGCTCTGACAGCCTGACACCTTAACTCTCTACCTCCGGTGATACTGACTCTGTTTACCCCCACGTAGAGGATTTAACGGTGTCAAACACCCCCTCTAATCTTCGCTCTAGCTGAAATATACAGCAATATCATATCCAGCAACAGCGAACCGAAAATCCAAGTTCCTTTTCCACTAGTTTCCATACTTTATACCAGTGATCTGTCAATGCATTTCTCTATTGGTTACTGACATATTGCTCTATCCGCAGCACTCTAGTCCACTTCTATTTCAGACCCTTGGACTGCCATTGGAACATCACTGCGCTCTAACTCCAGGACTCACCTACAGACAGAAGCATCAACACCCCTATACCGGTACCTCAACACATCTGCACTCGAACTTCCGCCTCAGGATCAAAGTAGCCGACCCCATCTACCATCAGATTCATCCACCAGCAACGAACCGTAAGTGTTGCACTCAACACCCAACACCCCCACGGACACAAAATGCCATTCACTATACTGTCATTAAATACCAACGGCCTCAATCATCCTGCCAAGAGACACTCACTATGGAGATCCGCTACAGATCTCCACAGCGACATCCTTTGTGCCCAGGAAACACATCTGCTCACCACTGATACATCCCTATGCAAGAACAACCGCTTTCCCCAGGTGTTCCACGCCACCCATTCAACTAAAACCAGAGGGGTCATGATCGCAATCAGAGACTCACTGGACTTCCAACTTTTAGATATTGAAAAAGACCCCGAAGGCCGTTACATCATACTTGCTTGCAAAGTCAACAAAGTGACCTATACCATAATCAACATCTATGCCCCGAATTCTTGCCAAACTAAATTCCTCCACAAAGTCCTGCGTCAAGCCAAACACATTCAAAAAGGTCACCTGATACTATGTGGAGACTTTAATCTCGTCCCTGAAATATCCATCGACTCAACATCATCGGCAACTAGAAGAGTCTCACCTCTGAAAAGATTCATCTCCTCCCAAGACCTCTACGACGTTTGGCGCTGTTACCACGGCTCCGAACGGGACTATACTTTTTTTTTCCTCCAGGCATCGCTCATATTCAAGAATAGACCTGTTCTTGACCGATAAGTTTATTCTACAAAATGTATCTGCCTCCACAATCCACACCACGACATGGTCGGACCATGCCCCAATCTCTATCACGATCCAAGACTCTAACTTACAAAAAAATACATTTATATGGCGAGTAAACAACCACATCATTCAACACAATCAATATGCGCCATCTATTGCAGAACAAATAACCGATTTCTTCTCACTAAACAAAGGCTCGGTGCCCGACCCTGCCGTGGTGTGGAGTGCGCACAAAGCATACATGAGAGGAATGTTAATTAAGTTAAGTTCCCACCATAAGAAAAAGAGGACGCAACGTATAAACGACCTAACAACCCAAATAGCAGCCCTAGAATCGAAACACAAATCTGACACCCGAGACCAACTGACAAATCACCTATTGTCCCTTAGACAGGAACTTAGAACACTACTCCTTCACTCTTACGAATTCCTCCAGAAAAAATTTAAGGCGACATCGTATTCTACCTCTAACAAAGCAGGGAAGAAACTAGCACAAAGACTAAAAGGTAGACGCACCAAAGCCAAAATCTCTCAACTTATCCACCCTCATACCAAAGCCCCGCTGAGCAACCCCCAAGACATAGCCAATGCCTTCAGTGCCTATTATGAAGACTTATATAATCTAAAACAAGACCCGCTCACACCCCAACCCACCCCAGACGACATTGACCACTTTCTCAGGAAAGTCAAGCTACCTACACTGACAACAGACCAACTGAATACCTTAAATGCCCCCTTCACAGAAATAGAAATAAAAAAGACTATTACCTCACTACCTAGCGGCAAAGCCCCAGGCCCTGACGGCTTAACTGGGGAATACTACAAGCAATTTTCACCCCACTTGACCCCGTACCTAACGGAATTATATAACCACGTTGCCTCCTCTTCTGCTTTCTCTAAAGAATACTTGAATGCGTTGGTGATCACATTGCCGAAACCAGGGAAACAGTCGAATGTACCTCAAAATTTCCGCCCAATCTCTCTACTTAATCTCGACCTTAAAATTTACGCAAAAACCATAGCAACAAGATTGATCAAAATTATGCCCACTCTTATACACCATGACCAGACGGGGTTCACAAAAGGCAGACAATCATCTGATGCCACCAGACGGATGATAAACCTAATCCACCATGCTGAATCCACCGGAACGCCTTCTCTGCTCCTATCCTTGGATGCAGAGAAGGCGTTCGACAGGGTACACTGGACCTATCTAGAAAAGGTACTCCAAAAGTTTGGATTCCAGGGTCAGATTCTTGGAGCCATCATGGCACTATACTCCAATCCCGAAGCTCAGGTTTACACAGAAGGCATGCTCTCCTGCCCATTCCCCATAACCAATGGCACCCGCCAAGGCTGCCCTCTATCTCCCCTTATATTTAATATGCTCATGGAGCCCCTAGCAGAAAGTATCCGTTCTCATCCCAACATCTCTGGCTTACACATTGGAACTACGCACCATAAGATCAGCTTATTTGCGGATGACATCATTCTTATCCTATCCAACCCGACTGTTTCCCTGGCTGAGGTACACCATATGCTCCAATGGTTTAGTTCGATTTCCTACTACAAGGTGAACACATCCAAATCCTTCATCCTAGACATAAATATAAACGCCACCATAAAAAATCTTCTACAACTCCAATATCCCTTTGTATGGGCAGACACTGACATTTCTTACCTGGGCATTAAACTCCCAAGAAACACTAAAAACCTCTATTCAAGTAATTTTCCCCCATTACTCCAGACTATACAGCAAACGACACAACAAATAGCAAAACAAGAACTATCTTGGACAGGAAGGCTTGCGGCCTTTAAAATGATATGCCTACCCCAAATACTTTATTATTTCAGAACCCTACCAATTCCATTACCTGCTACGTTTTTTAGATCCCTACGCACAATGTACAACAAACTCCTGTGGAACGGTAAACGTCCCAGGTGTGCACATCACCAACTGACTAAACACAAGCAAGTGGGGGGCACGAGCTCTATAGATTTTGAAGACTACCATATAGCAGCCATTCTGGCCCAACTACCCTGCTGGTTCCAACCATCTCCAACTACTCTATGGGGGCAAATTGAATGCTCCTCAATCACAAGATCAGACCTGAAAACCTGGTTACTGAGCACCCCACTGGGCTCATTGATCCCAAAGTCCCTATCTCCAACCATTAAAGCATCAGCGCAAGCCTGGAAAAAATTGTCCACCTCAATGAGTGACACCCCCCATGAACCACAAACACACATCCCTCTAGCATCCTTGAAACATATAACACCTGAACTGCCAGTAACCTCATGGACACACAAAGGCATAGGGCCCCTACAACATCTACTGCAAGACAACTCCCTCAAACCATTCTCCCAATTGCAATCTGAATATACAATACCCACATCTGAACATTTCACCTACCTCCGTATACAACATTGCCTCAAAACGGTCCCCCTTCCTCTGTACAACATCCACCCCAAGACTTGGGATTATCTCACCAACCCTAACACAAATCTCAGAGGAATCTCATACTTCTACAACTCCCTACACCAAAAACACACCTTCACCAAACTAAAGCCACACAAGAAATGGGAAATAGATCTGAAACACGAATTCACAGACAATCAATGGCATCAAGCCTTCAAGTCCATATACAAGGCCACGAAATGCGCGGCCCTTTGGGAACTGGCGCAAAAAATTTCTCTGCGTTGCTATATGACCCCAGCCAGAATCGCGTCCATTAACCCTCAAATCCCCAATATCTGCTGGAGATGTAACTCATCCCCAGGGGATCTTCTCCATGTTTTCTGGTCATGCCACCTTCTTAAAACGTACTGGGATAGTATTTTCCAGTTAATCTCAAGCATCACCCACATCAAAACTCCCCCCTCCCCAGCACTTGCGATCCTGAATCTTACTATTGAGGATCTTCCTCACCCCTTTAGAATAGTGACCACCCACATCCTGATGGCAGCTAAACTTAACATAGCTAGACACTGGAAGTCGGACACATCTTTAACCCTAACCCAAGTCGTAGATTTGGTATCATTACACTACAGCTATGAGCACACATCTGCTTCTGACACAAACCATTATAAAAAAATACAATCCAGCTGGCAACCATGGACCACCTGGACTAGACACTGCGCAATTCACGTCTAAGTTACTGCATTACATCCCCTTCCTCTTGACCGAGCAATACTATGAATAAAGTATGTTTACATGTATATTTTCAACTGATAACCTTACAGAACATTTTCTTTCTTCTCTCTTTGGAATGCATCAAAATAGATGGTCCACTTCGCTCCTGTGACTCTAGAGATCCCACTTGGGGTGTCACACTAGTGAAGTGGACCAGCAAAGTCTACAATATTACCGATGCTAGCGATACTGGTTATTATGTACTCAATGCATTAATTCATTGTGTATGGACAAGGTTTTACTCTACCCAATGTGGAGCTATTTTCAATGCATTGTCCACCTATACGTCGTTGCACGACGTACAATGTTCAATTGTACAATGTATACTCTGTGAAAATTAATAAAAATTATTGATTAAAAAAAAAAACATTTCAGTTAAAAATACCCCCCCCCCAAATAAAAATAAACAAAAGTAAAAAATACTTGCTCTAAAACACATAGATATAGACATAACCAACAAAATACATGTGTTACAAACTCTATAAGGATGGACCAGGGTTGCCAACCTCCCGCAGCATTTTTTACTGACAAAACATGGTAATTTTACTGGCGGAGCTCATTTTTTACTGGCAACCTGAGAAATTACAGAACTCCTATTGAAAACTAACACAGTGAATATTTGAACAGTATAAACATGATATGGAAACACTGACAATACCTATAACAAAGTTATTTGCTCGATTTACACTTAAAAAGTCAACACAGCATGAAATGATCAGCCCCTGATATTTACTGGCAGTTGTAAACAAATCACTGATTTTTACAAACTGTCAGTAAATTTACTGACGGTTGGCAACTCTGGGATGGACACAAACTTTTCAGGGCGAGGTAAACAATGCTATCTGCAAGCTTGATATAACATAGGTTAGTGTGCTAATGAGGCAAATGAAAAAACAACATGCACACTCTATGAAACACACAAAATACAAGTTCACCCAATGTAGAGACATTACTTAAAAGTGGGTACACTTGTTAAGGATGTCCTTAAATTACTAACCCAAAATACACACTCTCTGAGCATGCACAGAAAAATCCAAGTGCTGTTCACACACACACAAAAATCAAAGTCTCTGAGCATGCCCAGAACAACCCAAATGCAGCTAGCACAAAATAGTTTTGTTAGTTTTGCTAGTCCCCACTTGGCTGGCTTATATTCTAGTTATTGGCCCTAAAATGGGTATGGGGGCGGACATATATCAATGTCACCAATTTGGACAACCCCAAGAACGAAACAAGGAGAAGTGCCTTTAAAAATGCAAAATTGCTTAAAAGCTAGTATTTGGGGGGGGGGGGGGAGGGGGGGGGGGGCTTACTCTGCCTGTAAAGTGGTGCATCTGTAGCATGTATCCAAAATGCTGCTTTAAAGATGTACGGCTTTAGAGTAAAGATTTTAACCCAAAACAAAAAAATAGCCTGCCCCCCCTTAATACACACAAGGCCATTTGGGTCTTTTAAGGCTTAAAATGAGAACCCCCATGTGAAAAATACCACCCCAAACTGAAATAAATTGTGCCCCTCCCACACACTAACAAACCCCTAGCCAAACACACAGCAAGCCAGTCCATGAAAGGGGGGTGGATGCTTGGGGGCAATAGGGGCTCGGCCACCCCAAAGTCAACCACCTTGTTCCCATATTCAGGGGGACAAGGGCCTCTTCCACATAACCCTAGGATAGGGTTGTGGGGGGCTGCAGACAGAGGGCTTTACGGAATGGGGAAAGCCCCCTTAAATTAGTGGGTACAAGGTGCCTTGTGGTTGGTATTGGGCTGAGCCCAACATGCCCCAAAGGCAGCCAGCTATGTTGAGTGCATGTGGCCTTGTATGGTTCAGGAGAGGGTTGGGCGATCGCTCTTCTTGCCCCTTTCTTAGCTGGCCCTGTAGTATGCTCTAAAAAAGGATGTGGTTTGGATTGGTGAAGGCAGCTCCCAGCCTTTTGAGAATAGAGTGTGGAGTTCCCCTTTATAATGAAAAGTTAGCCCATGGAAATCCAAGGGATTAGAGGGGAGAGACAAGAGCATTGGATAATGGAGTGTGGAGTTCCCATTTAAAAGCAAAAGCTAGCCCAAGGAAATCATATGCATTAAAGGAGGAAGGTTAAATGCCCTTTTAGGAGGAGCTAGAGGAGCGAGAGTCTTTTTACATAATTTCAACAAGGTGCATGTCACATGTTGGCAACGTAACTTGCTAATGTGACCTGTGTGAAAATCTCCTTAAAAAAATACATAAAAGTGAACCAGCATAAAAAAAAAATTGTCAAGTTTAGAGGTTCGCCCGTTCAACCCATGCAATTGCATGTACGTTGCTTGACAGTTACTAGTTTGGGGACAGTGGAACCTTGTCTGAGCCATCAGAATGCAAGAGGTGGAGAGTGAAATGACACACTGCAGAGCTCAATGATGAGAGCTGAGAGAGCTCATTGGAGGGAAGGGACACAACCCCTTCACACAGCACACAGGAACAGAGCTGAGATCCCTCCCCTGTCACCTTTCTTCTCTCGGTGTCAGGAAAACTTGTCAGAAGTGACTCATGCGGATAGCAAAGGAACAAATAAGCAGACAGAAATGATATAGAGGGATACGCTTTGCTCATATTTCATCATGCAACCATTTTAACTCCAAAAAAAAAGGGTCACTATCCTGGCTGTACTGTCTGTTAGAGGTGAATTATTAAAGTGGCTGGACAAACTATTGAAACATTTGGCAGAGAAGACTAACTGTGTATTTAGACGTTTGCCTGCTGTTCAGCTTTAAAGAGAAAAACAAGGAGGCATCCATTGCAATGCTCACCTCTCCTTCTGAAAATGTTATTTTCCTGGCAGTGTTTAAGCTGAAATACTGGATATGATACTTTCTGATTCACTAACTTGGAAAAAAATGGAAAATCAGGGAAGTTAGAGTAAAGTCAGATCTTTATGTGCTGGATCTTGGTTAGTGGCTGAGTACTGAAGCAAAAGCTTTGTCATGACTACCAGGAAATTAGCTTTTTCTCATCAGCAATGGTAACTTCCATTCTGTTTTAGTAACAGTTTTACTTTAAACCTCCTGACAACCTCCTGACATGAAGGAAGCTTTGTCATCGGCCCCCACAATCTCTATTCTTGTTCTCCACCGTGAGCGCCTCCGCTGTGATCTATTCACGCAAAAGCTTAGTTGCTCCTTTCTGGACATGAAAAAACAAATGAGATTTTATTTGCATGACTAAACCGTTTAAAGGAAATAGGCCATAATTGGCTTTAAAAACAACTAGAAACAACTAGTTTACCAAGGAATGAAGAAACTCTTTTAGCTGAAGCCCAAAGTAATTTTCTGTGACTCCTTTCTTTTCCCCATCAAAAACCACAGAAATGTGAGCTGTAACCACTAATTAGTTTCACTTTCTTTCAACTGAAGCCTTTAAAATATTGTCATTCTATAAGGAGGCTGAATGACGGAGTCTGGTCTGATCTAGGATTGCAAGCTTTGATTTTGCTTGAAAGCTATCTTCCAAGTTACTGGCGTGGATCAATAATGGCTGCTCAACTTTGGTCAGGGTTTGGGGTCTGAGGTGTTCCTTCATCTATCATGTCTTCCAATTTTCCTCTTTCCTGCAAGAGTACATTTTGTCTAATTCATGGAGTTCAGCCATTGAATAAAATATTTCAGTTAGTAAACACTTTGGTAATTAAAACTGAACTCTGAGCAAATTCTTTTTACCATGCATTGGGGCTGTGCCCGTACTGCACGGATTAACTGCTCATTTTTTGTCTAGGGGATTGGAAAGCAGAGCTATACTTACCTAATCTTCTGATCCTCCCAGCACAAGACTGGTCCTTGTGGCTCCTGCTCCCCAATGGTGTAACGGTCTTGATCGATGGACTGTTCCTGACGTCATAATGCCCACAGCCCTGCTCTGGACATGAAGATGTTCATGGCTGGCACAAGGGGGAGCGATGTTTTCTACTGGAGAGGAAGATCGGGAAGTATACAGCTTTCTGGTCGCCCCTTGGCAAAATGAGCAGATAACCCATGCAGTGGGAAATAAAGATTGCCTGGAGTTCAACTTTAAATAGTTAATCTTTCTTTAAGAGTTAGCTCCACCTTTAAGCCCGTGTTACGTTACACCTATATTTAGGGTTTAACAAGTAACATTGTGCCAAGCAGACCCTGCACCCCCTACAGCAACTGTCAGATGTTAAATTGGCATGGCTGTGTGGGCAGAGATTTGCACAGATGTTCATGTGACAGACCCAACCTGGACAGGGGCTTTTGGAGGGGACTGCAGGCTAGCCTCTTGTCTACTGACTATGGGCCCTGGCATTCGAGGGAGCTACAAGCATTTAGGAAGATGTCCTGTTATATAATGCAAGAGGAAATTATTACATTTAACAGTCAAGGAAGCCTTGCTGGTCTCTGCCAACTTGAAACTCAGTAAGCAGATGTATGAAAGAAAGCTTGTTAATGAGATTTGGACAGCCCTGGGTCTTCTTCAATACTGTTGCCGGATAGTCTGGGATTCCTGAGTGCTCAAAGCATTGTGTGAATTCCCATTCGTGACATATGGTAAAGGATGGAACTCAAACTACTGGATTAACAACCAATATTAAAAACCGATTCGTCCGACTGGACGGGGTACCTCCACAACTATGACACTATATCTAAAAAGGGGAATAGGGCACAAAGGGACAGGAAAAGTTGTAAAGAAGGACCAGCCACGGTGTATGTAATTGGTGATATAAACTTTATTAAATACAAATGGCATATAATTTAGACTGGGGCACAATGGCTAACCCCTCCAAGCACCATTAAAAAAGGATTAAAAACAAAGAGAGAATGTTGTCCCTTCACAAAACACACAGGACGTCACTCACATGTACAATTGAACTGCAATCCACCTTGGTGGGAAACTTCCAGGTATCTAAGCTTGGGAGGTCTGGGTGTAAGGTGGTCAGGCACCAAGAAATACTTGTCCCGTTTGGGGCTTGTTGTATGCTATTGGTGTTATTAACTCCTAAACACCCTAGACCTGGCCATTGTGGCACGATCCTCAGGCAAAGCGATACATTTGTATAAGTAACCCACACTGCATAGCAAAATTTGAATATAGAGGAAGCAGCTGGATGGATGGCCCAGAACAGTGTCGGGCAATACCGGACAGTATTCCTCTCAAGAGTTGAAATTGAATTCCCATTCACCTATTGTTTATGCCTGTTGGCTAATTTGACTAATGCCGCGTACACACGGTCGGACTTTTCAGCTACAAAAGTCCGACAGCCTGTCCGACAGACTTTCGACGGACTTTTGGCGGACTTTCGACGGACTTGCGGCGGACTTTCTAACGAACAGACTTGCCTACACATGATCACACAAAAGTCAGTCGAATTCTTACGTGATGACGTACACCGGACTAAAATAAGGAAGTTCATAGCCAGTAGCCAATAGCTGCCCTAGCGTGGGTTTTTGTCCGTCGGACTAGCATACAGACGAGCGGATTTTTCGACCGGACTCCAGTCCGTCGGAAAGATTTGAAGCATGTTTCAAATCTAAAGTACGTCGGATTTGAGGCTAAAAAAGTCAGTTGAAAGTCTGGAGAAGCCCACACACGATCGGATTACCAGCCAGCTTTAGTCCGTCAGCGTCCGTTGGACTTTTGTAGACGAAAAGTCCGACCGTGTGTACGCGGCATAACTCTTGGAGGTATCTATGATGGGATTAGCCTTGTGTCAGCTCTACCTCATTACCTAAACTATTGTGTGAGTTTTGGGTAAATATTTGGTTTTATTGTTCATGTGGTGACTGACCTAATTTTGAAGAGTATAAAAACTTGTAGTTTTGTTCAATAAACAGTCATTCCTTTGGTTCTATCCCAACATTTTGTCTGTGTATGATGATAGGGGTAACAGGGCTTGTATTAGCTCTTGGTCTGCTGTAACGGTTTGGAGGCCAGGAGGCACTACTTGGCAGAAGCACCTAATCGGGGTGCCAAGCGGTTCTGTCACAGTCCCATCCGTCATTGCGGCAGATGAACTTGTAATTCTCAGTGGAACACAAATATGGTGATTACCACACTTATAGTCCATTAACACTTTATCCAGCACTTTAATTGAAAGTTCATACTTTGGAGCTAGAGGAAGAGGGTGCAGGAGCCTGGCCCTGCACCCACCACCAACAGTGCATTTTTTTTCTGAATGTGATCAGTGTACACTGGTTTGCACCTTCATCTGATTACAAATGTGTTAGCTCTACACTCTACTCTTTAAAACCGGACAATACAGCTAATACACAATTTGTGTTAAATCTGGATTATTCATACCAGGTTGAGTACATCTTTGTTGAGTTGCAATGAACAAAGCTATCACTTATATCATTTACCAAACCAGTGTAACAAATAATATACATTTTTTTCCATATATAGTGAGGTTCACCTTTGTTTTAAATAGGTTTCACAAGCTAAAACCACTTGGAGAGGTTTGCAGTTTAATAGATGGCACAGTCGTAGGTTAATTGGCAGTGAAGGGCTTGTGGAGGTGGTGAAATAAGTTGAGGCAACACAACTGAAACCATATTTCTAGCAAGAGCCAAGAATAAATTTCATGCCAATTAATGACGACAACCCTGTCTCCCACTCCTGCCGGCATGTGGTGTGACCCCGGCCATGCTGGATCAAACTGTTCTTAATGTTCAGAGATGTCTAGAATGGCCTTTCATACATGTATTCTGTTTTACATTGAGCAGAAGGTCACAGCATAATGAATCAAGTGAATGCCAAAAGGACAATGAACAAAGAATGAATATGATACAAACTTGCACACTATGCCTAAAGCACTAAAGCCTTCCACAGTACTAAAGTACCCAAAATTGATATTTAATATTAGGAAAATAGCAGTGGGTTGGCTCATTTATTTGTCACTTGGGAACATTGAAGGAATGGTTTGAGCACCTAGCTTGGGAACCAGAGCTTACAGTTGTATTTACCATAAGGCAGTGGTGGCTGGTGTTCAATATTTTGAGGGGGGGGGGGGGCTGTAAACCACCCTGCAACCCCCAGCGGGAGATAGATGGTGGCGAACAGTCCCCCCCCCCCACAAGACGAAAGGCAGAGATCAGTGGCTTTACCTTAGGAGGCATATGCTGCTCCTCGCTCCAGTTGCCAAGGGAAATGCCTGGCAATTGCTTCTTCTCCTGGCTGCACAGGCGTTGCTTCTCCTCCCGGCCGAACAGGAAGTGGGCCTGAGACCCGATTGGCCAGGAGTCCTAAGACTCCCTGGCCAATCTGGGCTCAGGACCTGCTTTCTGATTGGCCGGGAGGAGAAGCAGGAAGACAATAGCGAATATTACTTTGCTTTTGTCAAACAACTGGGTGGGCTCAGGGCACAGTGCTCTGCGCCAGGAGCCCACCCTTTTTTGAAGCCAATTAGAGCCTCAAGCTCTAATCATGTGCTTTGAAAATAAAAAACCCTATTGAAATCCATGCGTCCAGCACCCTGCATGTAGATTAGGGGCCGGGCGCATGGATTAGGTGGGCGGCGCCCCTGCGCCCTAATGGATGGGCTGCCACTGCAGTAATGGCAGTGAGACACAAAGGCCTAGGGCAGCAAGGTTAAAATGGACAGGACTTTTTTTTATTGGTTTCACCTGTTCTGTTCACCTCTTGGTTAAATGTTTTGATCTCTGGTTGAATCTAGCAAGAAAAATGTAGGGGAGGAAATAAATAAATTGTTGAGAGGGGTTAGAAATCTCTTTACAGTACAAAAAACATGAAACCATCTCTACTTTCTCCTATTTGGTGGGTTATACTGCTGAAACATATTTATGTATCTAAAGAATGTTTAAAGCAAAGGTTTGTTGGAAGTTGGACCTCAGGCTCTATTTATATAAAAAAAAAATCATTAAATGTATTTTAAATCCAACTAAAGTAAATACCTGAGCTTGACTTGATGTCAACCTCTTGGAATCTCCTGTAGAGCAGCACTCACCCTGGGAGAGGGAGGGCCAATGCTTGGAGCCAATCAGGTGAGCTATGTGCACTGCCAAGATACATGCTAACAGAAGGAGAGAGCAGAGGGACAACTTCAATCGGTTTGTTATTGTTCTTTCATTGTCCATTCAGACATGGAGCAGGGAGCTGTGTTGCTTAACTATAGAGGAGAAAAGTCAGGTCTTTAGGCTAGTTGGAAAGTCTGGCAAAGCTCTGTAAATTTCAGCACTGAGTGAGTTAAAAATTGCTAACACTTTGGCAGTCAAAACAGAACAGATAGACTGTATAAGTTTCAGCTGTGTACTTCGCTTTTTTCCTGAGACTCACAAACATTGCAAAGGGTATCTATTCACTGAGTAGCTTGCAGTTCAATATGCAGTAATTGTTCCTAGTTGACAGGCAACAAGAACATAAGTACTGTTGGGGCAGGGACAGCAGTACCTATTGATTAGAAAGGGAGACTCTAATCCCGCGGGCGTGATTTCACAACAGATGTGGGTTGGAATTTTTGATCCCAGTTAGAGAAAACACTGATTTAATTGTTATCCAAGAATTTTTAACACAATGCCGTTAGGAGGATCAAACCCATTGTCTGGGTTCTCCCCGAAGCCATACAAAAGGTCAGGCAGGGGGGCATGAACCCAAAAGACGCTGGAAATTCTGATGTGATATATTTCCATCATTTGCGAGCGATCTAACCGATAAGGGTTTTATTACCATCATTCATTATAACAGCTGCTTAAATGCAAACTCTAACAACAATTTTCACTTTTTTGTTCTCTTTTGGTCTGCTGGATATACGTACCATTGAAAGTACTTTATTTTCTGACAAGTGCAAAATAAAAATAAAAATCCAGCTAGAAATCGTGTAAACTTCCTGTACTCTATGCACTGTTACCAGGTAGTATTGTTTCCTGCTATCTCTGTGAACTAAAAAAAAAACCTCCCCCTATTATGTAGCACAAAGGGAGAAGACCGGTAGGTATCATAGAGTTCTAACACTCTTTGTCCTTGAGTGACAAAGTTGCTCAGTATAGTTGTCACTTTAGGACAGGAATTGTGTTAATGGTAGAATTGCCAGGTAAAAATAAAGAAAACAAGTGTTATAAAAAGAAACAAATGCAGCCACCCCATAAAAGAACAATAAGCTGCAATGTTTGAGTTTGGATATTATTATTAATATTTTAATATTACCACTCATTATTACCTTGTTATTTCCACTCTTATGTTGCTAAGTTCTATATTATAATTGTAAATTGAATCTATTGATTTGACATTATACGGCTAAAAGTATGTGGACACCCCTCCAAATGTTTGGGATATGCATTTCTGATTTAGGCTCCATTCACACTAGCGCGTTTTTTGATGCATTTTGCATTTTGCAGAAATGCACGGGAATTTTTTAACATGGGTTCCTATGGAACATGTTCACATCAATGCTTTTTTGTATCTCTGCGTTTTTGGAAAGGGTCGGGGACTTTTTTTCATGCAAAAAGCAGCGTTTTGCATGTAATGGATTTCAATGGACAAGCATCAAAAACGCAAGTGCACCGTTTTTGCAGCGTTTTTGATGCGTTTTTGGTGCGTTTTTGATGCGTTTTTGACGTTTTGTTTATTTTTTATTTTTTATTTTTTTAATTTTTTTTAAAGACTGTAAAAAAAAATGTAAAAAAAAAACAAACAAAAAAAAAAAAACGCAAAACGCAAATCGCGGCAAAATCGCGGCAAAAACGCGGCAAAAACGCGGCTCAAAAACGTGGCAAGCATGAAAAAAAACCTCCAAAAACGCTCAAAAGCAACATGCATAGGTGTGAATCGAGCCTTAGTGCTTTTTGCATTTTGCAGATTTGCACTACAGTCCATTTAACATGGTTTCCTATGGAACACGTTCTGTAGTGCAAATCTGCAAAATGCAAAAAGCACTAAAACTGCATAGGTGTGAATCAGGCCTAAGGCTGGCCATACACTATACGAAAAATCGGCCGAAAAATCGTTCGTATGGACACTTCGTTCGTTTTTCGGCAAGTTAGTGGGTACAAATAGATAATCGTTTGTGACGTTTTTGTAGAAAAAAAACGAACGGCATGTTTGGAAAATTTCTGCCGAACGTACGATAAATTGCAAGGTTAATGTGTTTCCCGTCCGAACTTTCTGCACCAGGTATATGTAAAAAAACGAACACAAAATTATTTATTCATGTCCACTGAACAGATTATCGGTCATTATACGATGGCACGATCGTTTGCGGTCACGGTCGAACGTTCGTTTTTCGAAAAGGGGTTCGGCCGATTTTCTGTATAGTGTATGGCCAGCATTAGGCTCGATTCACACCTATGCATGTTGCTTTTGAGCGTTTTTGGAGGTTTTTTTTTCATGCTTGCCACGTTTTTGAGCCGCGTTTTTGCCGCGATTTTGCCGCGATTTTGCCGCGATTTGCGTTTTGCGTTTTTTTTTTTTTTTTTTTTTTTTTTTACATTTTTTTTTAGTCTTAAAAAAAATGAAAAAAAAAAAAAAGAAAAAAAAAAGAAAAAAAAACAAAACGGCAAAAACGCATCAAAAACGCACCAAAAACGCTGCAAAAATGGTGCACTTGCGTTTTTTGATGCTTGTCCATTGAATTCTATTACATGCAAAACGCTGCATTTTGCATTAAAAAAAGTCCCTGACCCTTTCCAAAAATGCAGAGAAACAAAAAGTATTGATGTGAACATGTTCCATAGGAACCCATGTTAAAAAATTCCCGTGCATTTCTGCAAAATGCAAAATGCATCAAAAAACGCGCTAGTGTGAATGGAGCCTCGGGCTCGATTCACACCTATGCATGTTGCTTTTGAGCGTTTTTGGAGGTTTTTTTTTCAGGCTTGCCACGTTTTTGAGCCGCGTTTTTGCCGCGATTTTGCCGCGATTTGCGTTTTGCGTTTTTTTTTTCCATTTTTTTTTACAGTCTTAAAAAAAATTAAAAAAAAACAAAAATTAAAAAAAACCAAAAAAAAAAAAAGAAACGGCAAAAACGCATCAAAAACGCACAAAAACGCTGCAAAAACGCTGCAAAAACGGTGCACTTGCGTTTTTGATGCTTGTCCATTGAAATCCATTACATGCAAAAAGCTGCATTTTGCATGAAAAAAAGTCCCCGACCCTTTCCAAAAATGCAGAGAAACAAAAAGGCATTGATGTGAACATGTTCCATAGGAACCCATGTTAAAAAATTCCCGTGCATTTCTGCAAAATGCAAAATGCATCAAAAAACGCGCTAGTGTGAATCGAGCCTTAGGCTCGATTCACACCTATGCATGTTGCTTTTGAGCGTTTTTGGAGGTTTTTTTTTCATGCTTGCCACGTTTTTGAGCTGCGTTTTTGCCGCGTTTTTGCCGCGTTTTTGCCGCGATTTGCGTTTTGCGTTTTTTTTTTTTTTTTTTACAGTTTTTTTTACAGTCTAAAAAAAAAATGTAAAAAAAATTAAAAAAAAAAAAAAAAAAACCGGCAAAAACGCACCAAAAACGCACCAAAAACGCATCAAAAACACTGCAAAAACGGTGCACTTGCGTTTTTGATGCTTGTCCATTGAAAACCATTACATGCAAAACGCTGCATTTTGCATGAAAAAAAGTCCCCGACCCTTTCCAAAAACGCAAAGAAACAAAAAAGCATTGATGTGAACATGTTCCATAGGAACCCATGTTAAAAAATTCCCGTGCATTTCTGCAAAATGCAAAATGCATCAAAAAACGCGCTAGTGTGAATCGAGCCTTAGGCTGGATTCACCACTATGCATTTCTAGTGCTTTTTGCATTTTGCAGATTTGCACTACAGAACGTGTTCTATAGGAAACCATGTTAAATGGGCTGTAGTGCAAATCTACAAAATGCAAAAAGCACTAAAAATGCATAGGTGTGAATCAGGCCTAAGGCTGCTTTCACACCAACGCGTTTTTTTCATGCTTTTTGCGGAAACGCAGGACATTTTTTTAACATGAGTTCCCATGGATCACGTTCACATCAATGCATTTTCGTGCCCCTGCATTTTTGGAAAGGGTCAGGTACTTTTTTAAAACGCAAAACAGTGTTTTTCTTGCATTTTTGGTTCAATAGACTTCAATGGAGAAGCTGCAGAAAAGCATGTAGTGCTTTTTTAGGCTCGATTCACACTAGCGCGTTTTTTGATGCATTTTGCATTTTGCAGAAATGCACGGGAATTTTTTAACATGGGTTCCTATGGAACATGTTCACATCAATGCCTTTTTGTTTCTCTGCATTTTTGGAAAGGGTCGGGGACTTTTTTTCATGCAAAATGCAGCGTTTTGCATGTAATGGATTTCAATGGACAAGCATCAAAAACGCAAGTGCACCGTTTTTGCAGCGTTTTTGATGCGTGTTTGGTGCGTTTTTGATGCGTTTTTGCCGTTTTTTTTTTTTTTTTTTTTTTTTAATTTTTTTTTTTTTGTAATTTTTTTTAAGACTGTAAAAAAAAAATGCAAAAAAAAAAAAAAAAAAAAAAAAAAAAAAACGCAAATCGCGGCAAAATCGCGGCAAAAACGCGGCTCAAAAACGTGGCAAGCATGAAAAAAAAACCTCCAAAAACGCTCAAAAGCAACATGCATAGGTGTGAATCGAGCCTTAGGCTGGGTTCACACTGCTGAAGTGCGAATTTAGCGCGATTTTGATCCGATTGCGTTGCAAATTTGCATTGCGAATTCTATATGTGTTCTTGCGATTCTACAGCAAATTTTGCAGTCTATAGAGCTGAATTCGCATCGCACACGGATCAAACTCGCACAGGACCTTTTTTTCACGCAGGTTATATTCGCAACGCGTCGATGTGAACGGCACTAATGTTAATCTATGTAATTTAAATGACTTGCGAATTTGAGCGATCGCAACGGCTCAAATTCGCAATAGAATTCGCAGCAGTGTGAACCTAGCCTTAGGCTCGATTCACACTAGCGCGTTTTTTGATGCATTTTGCATTTTGCAGAAATGCACGGGAATTTTTTAACATGGGTTCCTATGGAACATGTTCACATCAATGCTTTTTTGTTTTTTTGCGTTTTTGGAAAGGGTCGGGGACTTTTTTACATGCAAAATGCAGCGTTTTGCATGTAATGGTTTTCAATGGACAAGCATCAAAAATGCAAGTGCACTGTTTTTGCAGCGTTTTTGATGCGTTTTTGGTGCGTTTTTGGTGCGTTTTTGCCGTTTTTTTTTTTTTTTTTAATTTTTTTTACATTTTTTTTTAGACTGTAAAAAAAACTGTAAAAAAAAAAAAAAAAAAAAAAAACGCAAAACGCAAATCGCGGCAAAAACGCGGCAAATACGCGGCTCAAAAACGTGGCAAGCATGAAAAAAAAACCTCCAAAAACGCTCAAAAGCAACATGCATAGGTGTGAATCGAGCGTTTTTGGAGTTTTTTTTGTGATGCTTGCCACGTTTTTGAGCAGCGTTTTTGTAGCGTTTTTACAGCGTTTTTGCGGCGTTTTTGCTGCGTTTTGCATTTTTTTTACAGTTTTTTTTTTAGACTGTATAAAGTCTAAAAAAAAAATTAAAGAAAAAGAAAAAACGCCAAAAATGCATCAAAAACGCTGTAAAAACGCTGCAAAAACGCTGCACTTGCGTTTTTGATGCTGGTCCATTGAATTCTATTACATGCAAAATGCTGCATTTTGCATGAAAAAAAGTCCCTGACCCTTTCCAAAAATGCAGAGGTACAAAAAGGCATTGATGTGAACATGTTCCATAGGAACCCATGTTAAAAAATTCCCATGCATTTCTGCAAAATGCAAAATGCATCAAAAAACGCGCTAGTGTGAATGGAGCCTAAACAACAAATTCCCTTCCCCAAAAAAGCAAAAAAACCCCCCAAAAAACGAGGAAAGCACAGCAAAAAGCACCGCAGAAAAGCTCAAAAGCAACATGCATAGATGTGCATCAGGCCTTAAAGCGGAGTTCCACCCAAAAATGGAACTTCCGCTTTAAGGGAAGGTGACCCCCTGACATGCCACATTTGGCATGTCATTTTTTTTCATTACTACTGGTTATATATTGAATAGCAAACACATCATAACAAAGAAACAAAATATTCGCAGAAGTATGAAGCATTCCCGAGAGAGAAGATGCTGAACAGGCTAAGCTACAAGGGTGTATATGTTTGTACAAGATGCAAAAAGGATGCTCGGGAATAAATCCAACCTTATCAGAGTAATGATGACATGTTTGTTTGTCCTAAACGGTCAGGCGACTTTGTGACATCCCTGCCACTTGTCCCTGCTACAGGACAGTATCTACAGTGCGCCCACTTCCTTCTCATCTGACGGAAAAAGGTCATGAGATATAAAGGGAAATGGGATAGGAAGGAAGGATTAGAAGCCACAGATTTTTTTTTATTTTGTCACGTCTGGTCAGCAGATATATTAAACAGAGGTTGCTTGGGTCACATTCAGGCCGGTGTTATACAAAATATTCCCTACGCAGCCTGGAAATTTTAATTTTGAATAAATTATGGTAAAGGCCAAATTGGCTAATCTGAGATAGTTTATAGTTTTGGATGGATACCAGTAGAGTGAATGACCCACACACTTCTTATATCTGGGGATTATAGTTGCAAAATATCCTTTCCAGAATTCACAACTCCATCCCCTACCTCCCCCCGCTATAGCCATTAGAAACCTAACGAGGTTGGCCTGCCTATTCCACCTGATTATCCAGATAGTTTCAAAATTTCTTTCTTTAATTAAGATATTATGGATTATAACAAGGACAATAACATTGCCGGCAATACATACAATGATAACTTCATAACGCTTCTAAATGAATGGCACAGTGAATTAGAGATACATAATACTACAGCACAATAGAGTAAGCAGGAGAGGTGATCCTGAAATCCAGTGTTAGTTTAGGCCTCATGCACACGAGACGCTGTTAAACGCACGTTCAGAGGCAGTTGGACACTTTTTTCAACTGCCCCTGAACCCATTCAATGTTATCCTATGTGTCCATGTACACAGTCTCGTTTTTTGGCATTTTTAGGCAGTTGCGTTTAACCTCGTTTTTCCAGAAGCAAAAAAATGGGTTCAGACGCAAACGTTTTCCACGTTTCAGATGCCAAACGCGGCTAAACGTTTATAAGTGTTTTTAAAGGAACATTTTACGACCCTATTTTGGGGCCCCATATCTTGGGGCCACTTGGTGCTAGGAACCCCAAATGTGGTGTGCTAACACAGTTGGACTAACACTATAACGTATCCAAATTCGGGGTTCCTAGTACCAAGTGGCCCCGAGATATGGGGCCCCAAAGTCGGGTCACAAAATGTCATTCTCTGCTGCAGAAAAGTGCTTGACATTTTGCCATCTGATTTGGGGCCCCATATCTCGGGACCACTTGGAGCTATGGACCCCAAATTTGGTGTACCAACACAGTCGAACTAACACTATAACATATCCAAATTTGGGGTTCCTAGCACCAAGTAGTCAT
Source organism: Lithobates septentrionalis (assembly GCA_037952835.1). Classification (NCBI taxonomy): domain Eukaryota; kingdom Metazoa; phylum Chordata; class Amphibia; order Anura; family Ranidae; genus Lithobates; species Lithobates septentrionalis. The sequence goes on along the minus strand of JBBDGP010000163.1, from coordinate 2,058,067 downwards.
TCTCTACTCTGCAGATGCTGATAGACGCAAACGCGGTAAAACACGGCAAAACGGGTGTTTCTAAACGCCGGTTTCAGCTTTTAAAAACATGTGTTCAGTAGAGTTTGCACCGGCGTCTCGTGTGCATGAGGCCTTAAACTGAAACCCATGGATTTGGATGTTCTGAGCCAATTCTGAATTTCAGAGTTATTTCTGGTGGTTTGGTTTCTCAAAAGGGTCTGAACGCTGACTGTTTTTGCCCTATATCTGCTTCTGCTCCTGTCTGGTTACCCCTAGCTTGACTGTCAGTGCAACCACTTCCTGTCCTTCTATCCAGGTACAATTTTTTGATAAGTGGATCAGGCTACTTGTGCACCTATGCCTACTAGTTTAAGTACCTTGCCACCCCAAGGTTCCTGCCACTTACCAGGCTTAAACTCTAAGTAATACCTTAGTATCCCTGGCACATCTACTGAAATAACCATCTTACACTACTCCTTACACTTACAGTGCTGCTGGCCATATTCCTACTGCTGCTGTCTGAGCATGCCGCAACTGCCCCCAAGTTCCCAAAAAACGGTGGGAATATATTTTTTTCCCAGACTGGGTCCTAATTTTTTTATATTTGGTCCCATAATTTCATCAAGCAGGGTTATGCTTATTGCAGCTAAGAGTGTTTTTGTGTTGTGTATGGAAGTACTGTGAGCTCAGGCCAGCAGAGTACTATGAGTTCAAGCTAGCATGATGATGTATCTGCATTTTGTCTTTCAACCCGCAAGTGAGCTGCAGAGACGGAGGAGTTGCAGTGTAAAGATGAAGTCTAGGAAGGGTAAGCAATGCTTAAAAATCTTTTTTTTTGCCATAACATCAACCCATTTTGAGGGGTGGGTGACAGTAAGGGGTTGCCTCTCTCCGCTTCTCCTTTCTTTCAGAGGGTTACTCTTCACCCCACCCTTTTTCCCCCCTCTACCCCTCTTCCCTGGCACATGGTTTGCCAACTTCCTGTGGATTTTGGACACTAGTGGGGACCTTGTTCCCTGCCGAGAGCCCTGTTTTGGTACGGGCATTAGATAGCTAAGAGATTGAATCTGCGTAACTCTGAAGCTGGCAAACAGCTTCACATGATATTGACTCTTCCTCTTGGGTCAGTTTTTCCTAATTATTGTGGTCCTTCAGTCCTATCTAACCTGATCGTGGACTTAGTATGGTTTCATATTTCAGACACCATCTGAACTGCAACTTACAGTATATTGGTGATGTGTCTTTTCCCTATATATTTGTATCTGTTCTATATGTTGAACTTCTGTTTTGTAAATGTTGCATTCTTCGGATGTCAAATTAAAGCTTTTGTGGAATAATAACCTTTTTGGTTGGATTTGAAAACTATGCTGGAGTTCTTCAAGCGCACTCCAGCCAGGGATTTTTTTTTTTTAAAGACTTGAGAAAAGTAGAGACTACTGTAATAAACAGTGCAAAACAGACATTGGTCTCAACAGAACACATTTGGAAGTTATGATGCTGCTGATATTAAGGTAAGATACAACATCCAATGCATTTCCAGCTTCTAAAGTCTTAGAAGGGCTTATAAAATGTATGGACTTGGGATGCCCAAACTCAATGAAAATATTATAAAAGTTAGGATGTTGCAGTAGTACAGTAGCTCTGTAGGTAGTGGAACAGCAACCTATGTTATGCCATTAGCTGTAGGGCTACTGCACCATTATGCCCCGTACACACGGTCGGATTTTCCGCCGGAAAATGTGTGATAGGACCTTGTTGTCGGAAATTCCGACCGTGTGTGGGCTCCATCACACATTTTCCGACACACAAAGTTTGCGAGCAGGCTATAAAATTTTCCGACAACAAAATCCGTTGTCGGAATTTTCGATCGTGTGTACACAAATCCGATGCACAAAGTGCCACGCATGCTCAGAATAAATAAAGAGATGAAAGCGATTGGCTACTGCCCCATTTATAGTCCCGACATATGGGTTTTACGTCACCGCGTTCAGAATGATCGTATTTTCCGACAACTTTGTGTGACCGTATGTATGCAAGACAAGTTTGAGCCAACATCCGTCGGGAAAAATCCTAGGATTTTGTTGTCGGAATGTCCGATCAATGTCCGACCGTGTGTACGGGGCATTAGACTGTCAACAAAATGCAGGAGTTTTGGTGCGCTTTCTGAAAGTGCACCACACCTGCAGGATATAATAGAATTCTATGGCAAAGTGATGGTAACCCGCAAGACAGCTACAAGTGTACTGCGCTGTGCCCACAGCCTTAGGCCCCTTTCACATGATTGGTCTGATCGGGTCCGTCTGTCCATTCTTCAGGTGGACCCAGTCGTATCCTCCATTCATCTCTATGGAGCAGCAGATGTAAACGGACTTGTGCCCTTTTACAACCGCCTATCTCCACTCTGATCTGCTAAAAAAAACATAAGGGGATCCGTCCCCTTCTGTCTGGGTGGATCGGAGCGCCCATAGAGTAGAGCGGGCTGTGTCCATGTCTGCTCTGCATATGCAGAGTGGACACAGACGTGTTATTTTCCTGCTCTGCTCATTGTGGCCCACAAACAGTTATCAAGTCACTTAAGTGGCCCTCGCTCTTCAAAAGCTTGGGCCCCATATTTTAAATCCTTCTAGGACTTTAGAAGCTGGAAATACATTGGATGTTATACCTTACACTAATATTAAAATAATAAAAACTACCTTTGCTTCTACGAACAATGGTATGGTGCTTTTCTTATATCTTTAACATTTAGATTCTACCCAGGGTACCCTTTTACTGGCACCTTGTTTTATACCAGAGCTAACATAGCAGAAGATTCAGCGCCTCACATATCCTAAAGTAATAATAAGCAGGTGTTCCCCATTTTACAAAAAAAAGTGTTTGTTGCAGTTTGATCTCACTAGACAGATTTCAGGCAGGAATTGAGGGGAAACGACCCCATTAGGGACACAGACCACAGATAACCTCACAAGGGTTTTATACCTTTATCAATGCATCACAAGCAGTAAAAAACTATGTGGGCTTTAACCTAAAGGTGTTTGCACATGCTTTCACTTTCCTATAAAATATTTTTGTGCACTCCACATCACTGCAGTATGCTTATTTAGCTTCCAGGTGTCTATGGTTCCCTCATCTTCTGCAAGCTTTTCCACGGCTCATTGCTTTATCTGACAGTGAGGTTGTTTCTGTGCTCCTTAGACAAATCACTGAGTCCTGACAGCAAGGACTTTATACAGAGCAGAAACATCCACTCTGTGTGACAGCACTGTGTGCTTAGGCTTAGAATTATGGAAAGGTTCAGTATGAGAAAGTAACATGCCAAATGTAGACTTTTCTTAAATAGGATTACCATATAGTAAGTATACTTTTGTATCATTATTTGTTAAATTGTCCCTCCAGCACTACGCCAATGTTTATACACTGACCACACTCCTTCAAGATCCATGGTAATCTATCAGAGGCTTTACAGACTCTTTTGAAAACTCTCTGGCTGGTCCCTCATGTCTTCTGTACACAGAGAAAAATCTGATTCATTCATATGAAGAAGCTGTCTAAAATTCACTCTATTGGAGTTAATGGGATTTTTTCTCTGCATGTGCAGAAGCGAAGGACCAGCCAAAAGTGTTTGAAGTGGCAGTTGTGCGGCTTCCTGTGGGCCTCACATCGTCAGTCTTGGAAGGGCATGGACAGATAAGTACTGAGGGGCTAACTAAAGGAATGACTATATGAAAATATAGTTTTCCTTTAAAGTGGTACCAAACTTAAAAACAAAAGAAATTTATATATTGCAGCTTACCAATTCTTAAACATAATGGCTGCATTAGTTACATTTTTTAGACTTTTTTCCCTTTATTTTTACCTGGTGATCTTGCCACATACATTCCATCTTAGTTTATCTCCACTGTGGATGGAGGAAATTAAGACACTAATGGAGCAACATTTAGAGGCATTACAAATGCACCAAAGCTGTGTTCTAGGAGAGGAGCTTATGAGCATAATTGGTGCATGTATAAGAGTAAATGTATTCCAGTGGCCAGAATAATATTCTGGCCAGTAGAATGCATTCACGGTCAACACCATATGCACACATGGGAACGTATATACATGCCTGATGTTAGAAATATTTTTTATGCCAAGCATTTTTGGGGCATACATTCATTTAGTTTCTGTTGTCAAACAACTCTATTGTGTGAAGAATATTGGACCAACTCCGATATTGTAACCCATCCCCTCCTTACTTCTTTTTTTCTAAAAAAAAAAAAAAACAAAAAAAAAAAAAAACAGAAGAGATAATACTATTGTAATAGGAATGCTTAAAACTCTGTAGGTTATATTCTTTAAATATGAAAAATAAGTATGTCACATGGAGCATAAAATACCACATCCTGCAAGTGACAATTAGTCAGTCACAACTAGTAGTATATTTAATTGAGGTGTTTACAGAATATTGCTCTTCTCATCAAGAAAATAAGTATAAGAGCCATTAAACACTTTGGCTTTTGAAAAAACAAACAAACATATATAATTATAGAGCACTCTACTTTTCTTTCATCATCCTCTGTTCCCAGCCCATCTACTATAACGATCTTACTCTTGATGTTCAACCACAACCCCATCCCCACCATTTCCTCCTGCATCCAGTGATTGACTATTAGAGCTAGAGAGGGGACATGGGAAACTTTTGGACCAAGGAGACATCCAGTGGAGAGTGTTAGGGGTGAAAGTAGCATTATTCCCAAAAACAATACAGCTAAATATCACCCTATCTTTGAGCACATACTGTATGTAATGGATACAATCTATTCATTATTTAGTTCCAAATTATAATACACATAGAAGACACTCTTTTTCGCCTCAGTTTAATATTCTTTTCTGTGAATTTTAGAGAATTTTGAACAAAAGGCAGACATACTGCTTGTGCATTTGACCAGAACCTCAAAGAGAAGACCAGCCTTTTGGATCACCCTCAGAGGTGTACAAAGTAAACGCAAGCTGGTGACATCAATACTGGTTATTGACCTGAAATTGGCGGACCACTGATCACCTTAACTCTTTTGTAGAGGCTAGACTGAGAACTTTTTTTGGTCCATGATGTACCAAAATTGTTCTAGTGTTACTTTTGGAGTCAGGGAGGAAGAAAAGAAATTGGAAGAAATATGGAGTCAGGGAGGAAGAAAACAATTGGCAGAAATATCGTGGTGGAGAAGATGTGGTAGAGTACATTGTGATGATGAGAGCTGTAGCTTACTTGTGCAGAACAGATCAGAAAATATAATGAAAAACATCAAAACATCAGGAAACATAGTAACATCGTGACTACATATAGAACATGTAAGTAGAATGAACATTAGAGTTGTCCTAAATGGTATCCATGCACCTGGGCTCTCTCCTCCATCACTGTAATGAACCATTCATACTCTGTTTAATTTGAGCATACAATATAATATCCTGAGCAGAGTGACACTCAGTACAAGATTTCTTTTGGGTAAAATTTGAATGATTTAAGTTTTTTTCCCAATATGCAGACAATTTTAATTGAAGCAATTGTTTTGCTTTCCTACTTTATCATACCCAATTTAATTCAGATACAGGTTTGTGTTAAAGCCTAACATTAGTCATTTTATTTACTCATTAACTTTTAGAGTGGAAAGAGTTACAATTTTGTGAGATTATTATTTTTGGCTGTAACTCCATTGGGGAAGTTTTCCTGTCCCAGTGACTCCAATACAAGAAATGGGGACATGGGGGTGGGGGATAAGGTACAGACAGTAATAAAACATATTACCAGAAGTCAACCTTTCCTCACTATCTTTCTGTGTCTTTCCATTGGAGAGATAACACATTACTTCCTGTCCTGACGAAAAAAAAAAAAAAAATTTCGATCAGGTGGCAAAAAGGTAACTCCAATTTCTGGAAAGTTATCCAATGTTGGTACCACTCCAGGTGGAAAGCGGGGCTGCGCTTACCAGGCCACGGGTGCCCAGACCAGCAATAGGATTAATTTCTTCCCTTACTACACATGGCAAAGATTAGGTGGAACTCAGCTTTTTTGCCACAGTAGCATGGCTTATAATGCATAATCTCTCTTGTTGGACATATCTCTTCCCATGATCATAGGGAACCCTGAACAGAACAAGAGAGAAATGCGTAAACAGGAGTTATGTCTGGCATTTTAAGCCATGTGACTGCTACAATAAAGTTGATTGCGTAAAAAAGGACTTCAGAAAAGTGTGACATTTGCTGTCCCCATAATAAAAATATTTATGTCAGATGTCCAGACAAAAATTTTTTTTGAATAATTCTTGAAATGGTAACTTAAAAACTTTTAGTCAAGCCATTTAAGGGTTTAAGCTGACCTCACACATTACAATCCGATTGTATAATTTTTATGCAAACTTCTTCAGATTTTCTAACAACTGTGTAGTGTGAGGGCCTATGTAAACAGTCCATTCAGGTTAACCCCTTTACAAACCATATGTGCAGCAACAAAAGGGTGGGCTTTAATGCCCACATGCCATACAAATGCTTTGCTGGGTGGCTGAGGTTTATGTGCTGAGAGCACGCTCACTGCATCAAAGACAGCTCTCAGTCCAAGCTATGGTTTGGTAGCCTTCGGGAACGGCTTCTGATCATGTGACCACTGTGACTATGGTCACATGATTGCTGATCCTTCCTGCCCCAGGGCACGTCAAACTATTTAAAGGAACGCTAGGGCAGGTGGGAAGGGGTTAAATAAATCTACGTAGGTGCTTGCACTAAATAGTTGTTGGGAAGTCTAAAGCAGATTGTGCAATTGGATTGTACTGTATCGTGATCAGCTTTACCGGTTGATTTTTAAGTCCATGTATTTGTATTTATTGCTCATGGTGCTTTTTTTTATGTATTGCTATATGATGCATCTGCATGTGTTAATGAATATATTTGTATGGTATTCATACTGTAGTATTTAAAGAATAACTCCACTTTTATTAAGAAAAAAAAAATCCCCTCTGGGTGATCAGTGTATATTCTGAGGAAAGTTGCAATGTCTGCATTCCTTTTAAAAACCTTTCCTCCTTTGGGTGTACCTCATCAAAATCTGAATTCTTATTACAGGGGATGCTTGAAGTTCTGATTGTATCTTAGTGCAGACTTCTCAAAATTAGTGAAACAATCACACAAGCAGGAAATTAAATTTCTGGGGACATTGTGTCCATCAACGGTGTACAGAACACCTTCAGGTAGCCATATTACATTGCGTTTTACAGAAAATTACAGCTGCTGCAGATTAAAAAGGAAAGGTCATTTTTAATAACAAAAAATTACAATAGGGATTGTGTAGCAATTGCATATACTGTACATTTTTTTTATTTGCTACACTTTTTTCCACGAAAGTGGAGTTACCCTTTAAACATCAGCTACAGTCTTTTTGCACATATTTTACATATTTTAAGCTTTTTTAAACTTTAAATGAATGTAATTTTTAATATCACATGGTTATTTTCTTGGTGTAATATACACATTCTTTACATTTCCTAAGGCCCCTTTCACACTTATACGACTTGTCCCACGATTTTGTACTGCAAAATCGTATGACAAGTCATTCTCCATGATTTTCAATGACTACCATTCATATTGGCACGACTTTAAGTCGTGCCGACTTGAAAGTAGTCCCTGCACTACTTTGGTCCAACTTCTATGCGAGTTGTACTCCATAGACCTCAATGTTAAACCCTGAAGTAGCATGCAAATCGTGCCTGAATAATATAGACACGACTTCAGTACGACTTTGTAAGCACAAGCCTGGCTCGCTGATCGGGAAAGGAAAACTTTTTTTTCCTTTCCCGATGAGCGACAGGCAGTGCTGACAGCTGTCTGGTATGAATCCAGAGGGGGAACTCCACGCCAAGTTTTAAATGAAAAAAACGGCGTGGGTTCCCTCCCAGGGACATACCAGGCCCTTAGGTCTGGTATGGATCTAAGGGGAACCCCCTACGCCGAAAAATCGGCGTGGGGTCCCCCCCAAAATCCATACCAGACCCTTATCCGAGCACGCAGCCCGGCCGGTCAGGAATGGGGGTGGGGACGAGCGAGCGCCCCCCCTCCTTGACCGTACCAGGCCGCATGCCCTCAACATGGGGGGTGGGTGCTTTAGGGCATGGGGGGCACAACAAATTTTCCTATTGCGGCGAGCGCGGAGCATACCAGGCCCTTAGGTCTGGTATGGATTATAAAGGGAAGCCCCTACGCCGTAAAAACGGCGTGGGGTCCCCCCTAAAATCCATACCAGACCCCGATCCGAGCACGCAGCCCGGCCGGTCAGGAATGGGGGTGGGGACGAGCTAGCGGCCCCCCCCTCCTGAACCGTACCAGGCCGCATGCCCTCAACATGGGGGGTGGGTGCTTTGGGGGAGGGGGGGCGCCCTGCGGGCCCCCCCCACCCCAAAGCACCTTGTCCCCATGTTGATGAGGACAAGGGCCTCTTCCCGACAACCCTGGCCGTTGGTTGTCGGGGTCTGCGGGCGGGGGCTTATCGGAATCCGGGAGCCCCCTTTAATAAGGGAGCCCCCAGATCCCGGCCCCCCACCCTATGTGAATGAGTATGGGGTACATGGTACCCCTACCCATTCACCTAGAGAAAAAAGCGTCAATAAAAAACACAGTACACAGGTTTTTAAAATAATTTATTAGGCAGCTCCGGGATCTTCTTCCGACTTCGGGGGTCCTCTTCCGACTTCGGGGGTCTCTCCGCCGTCTCCTCCCGGTGTCCGCATCTTCTGCTGGCTCCTCCGCTATCTTCTGCAGTTCAGTTGCTAGCGGTGGTCCGAACTTCTGCCTTCTGCCTTCTTCTTTTCTTCCAGAGATGTTGACACGACGCTCTCTCCAGCTGGAATGGTCTCTGAACGCTCCGCAACGGACTTATATAGGCGGTGACCCCGCCCCCTTATGAGGTCACTGTCCCGGGGCATGCTGGGACTGTGCCGTCATAAGGGGGCGTGGTCATCACCCGGTGACCACGCCTCCTAAAATGCCCAGGGACTGTGACGGCATAAGGGGGCGGGGTCACCGCCTATATAAGTCCGTTGCGGAGCGCACAGAGATCAGTCTGGCTGGAGAGAGCGTCGTGTCAACATCTCTGGAAGAGAAGAGGGAAGAAGACGATCCAGAGGTCCGGACCACCGCTGGCAAAAGAGCGCCAGAAGATAGCGGTGGAGCCGGCAGAAGATGCAGACACTGGGAGAAAATGCCGGAGAGACCCCCCGAAGTCGGAAGAAGATCCCGAAGCTGCCTAATAAATTATTTTAAAAACCTGTGTACTGTGTTTTTTATTGACGCTTTTTTCCCTAGGTGAATGGGTAGGGGTACCATGTACCCCATACTTATTCACATAGGATGGGGGGCTGGGATCTGGGGGCCCCCTTATTAGAGGGGGCTCCCAGATTCCGATAAACCCCCCGCCCGCAGACCCCGACAACCAACGGCCAGGGTTGTCGGGAAGGGGCCCTTGTCCTCATCAACGTGGGGACAAGGTGCTTTGGGGTGGGGGGCCGCAGGGCGCCCCCCCATGCCCCAAAGCACCCACCCCCCATGTTGAGGGCATGCGGCCTGGTACGGTCCAGGAGGGGGGGGCCGCTAGCTCGTCCCCACCCCCATTCCTGACCGGCCGGGCTGCGTGCTCGGATAAGGGTCTGGTATGGCTTTTGGGGGGACCCCCACGCCGATTTTTCGGCGTAGGGGGTTCCCCTTACAATCCATACCAGACCTGAGGGCCTGGTATGCCCCTGGGGGGGAACCCACGCCAGTTTTTTTTATTTAAAACTTGGCGTGGAGTTCCCCCTTATGATTCATACCAACCACTGTATGTTTTCATTTGTTAATGCCAAAAACGTGGCAAAGTAGTACTGCTCCCAAATCGCGTCAAAATTGCGGCAAATCGCGGTAAAATCGCGGCAAAATCGCGGCCGCGAAATCGCGGTAAAATCGTGCGACTTTGAAGTCGTATAAGTGTGAAAGGGGCCTAAAGCCCAGTTCCAGGTCTCCTGCTCCCTGGAGCTCCCCACCTCTTGTATTTGCCTTTTGTCTGGTAACCTGACACAGAGTTTTCTCCACCTGTTCTGGGCGGCTCTCAATGATGCAGACATGACGATGTCAGTGCTGCATCATTGTACTGCATGCACAGTTTCAGTGGTGACCAGCGGAGGTGCAGAGGCGCCGCCCCCCTAATTGCCATGCGCCAGCCCCTAATCTATATGTAGGGAGTCAGGACGCATAGATTTCTACGAGGTTTTTTTTTGTTTGTTTTTTTAAGCACACGATTAGAGCCCAATTAGCTTCAAAAAGGTTGTCACCCACTTGTGACATTAGTGAATCAACATTCGCTATTGTCTTCCTGCTTCTCCTTCCGGCCAATCGGGAAAGAAAGTGGGTCCTAAGACCAGATTGGCCGGGAGGAGATGCGACCAGATTGGTTAGGATGAGAAGCCAGGGAAGCCCCGCGCGACCTGGATGGGGTAAGTGCGGGTGGGCGAGCAGGCGGGTTTGTTTGCCCCCCCAAAAAATGGAGCACCAGCCACCACTGGTGGTGGCGTCTAACAGGTTACATAGTTACATAGTTACATAGTAGGTGAGGTCGAAAAAAGACACAAGTCCATCAAGTCCAACCTATGTGTGTGATTATATGTCAGTATTACATTGTATATCCCTGTATGTTGCGGTCGTTCAGGTGCTTATCTAATAGTTTCTTGAAACTATCAATGCTCCCCGCTGAGACCACCACCTGTAGAAGGGAATTCCACATCCTTGCCGCTCTTACAGTAAAGAACCCTCTACATAGTTTAGAGTTAAACCTCTTTTCTTCTAATATTAATGAGTGGCCACGTGTCTTATTAAACTCCCTTCCGCAAAAAAGTTTTATCCCTATTATGGGGTCAGCAGTATAGTATTTGTATATTGAAATCATATCCCCTTTCAAGCGTCTCTTCTCCAGAGAGAATAAGTTCAGTGCTCGGAACCTTTCTTCATAACTGGGGGAAAATAGGGGTACTAAAAAGTAACCAAGAGTCGGACTTTAAAGGCATAGAAACAATCAGGAAGTAACACAAATAAAGTTTATTGAAAAAAGTACATGGTATAATCACAGTGTTCAAAAAGATTAAAAATCATATAAAATGATACAGCTTGTACAATTAGCCCTTGTGCGTCTATGTGTTTCGCCGCTAGACTTCTTCAGGACAAGGTTCAGAGACGTAACAAAGAAAAGAAAAGGGAGAACGAATCTCACTATCTTAGGGTGGACTAGGCCTCATGTACATATCTCCAATAGCCGGAAGATTTCAAAAATGTGGAATGCTTCTGGCAAGCTGTGAGAAGGTAGACAGCGCGCAGCTGATTCTAGTAGTAAGTAAGTTTTAGATGTTACTATAGCAGGTGCGTCTCATTTAAAACAGTAGTGATAACCAACAAAAGGATATCGCTGGAACATCCAGGGTCCAATATGGAGAAGCACTTAGTAAGGCTAGCGGCATATAGTACAGCCTAACTAGCCTAAACCACCCATAGGGAACAGATATAGATGTAGAGACGAAGGGGTATACCCCTGGGAGATAGCCTGGTGCTGAGTCCGACTCTTGGTTACTATTTAGTACCCCTATTTTCCCCCTTCAATTTGCGGATGTGGCATTGTGAGTGCTTTCCTTCTTATTCTCCATTTCTTCATAAATGGTGGTGGGCCATTGTGCTCTACACTTACAGGAAGTGGGTTGAAAGATGCTGAGTGCCATGCCACCTGAGAGAAGACTGGCACTGGAGGATGACTGGAGGGAAGAGTCCGCAGGGGGCCATGCTGAAAACGCTGCATATTTGCGCTGCATATTTGTATTTTTACTGAAACATGGATACTACAATATAAAATAAAATGCAACATTTTATATAACACAAATGTAAATTTATATTATGTAACACAACTACAAAATAAAACGCTGGAATTTGGCTTCAAACAGTCTCGCTAAAGCGAGATAGCACAATAGTTCAATTGTTAGCGCTTCTGCCTCACAGCATTGAGGTCATCAAATCAAACCCCAACCATGACACTACCTGCATGGAGTTTGTATGTTGTCCTTGTGCTTGCGTGGATTTTATCCGAATACTCTGATTTGTTCCCGCACTCCACCGACATGCTGGTAGGTTAAAGCGGAACGTCACTCAAAAGGGGAAGATCTGCTCTTCCTCCTCCCTCATAGGGGGGTATCTGGTTGTGGCAGGTACCTGCTTCCACTTCTGGTGGGATTGATGCATCGATCTGTATGGAAGTTCAGCCCCTCTCCTTCCCCCGCAGGCTTCTGCAACACGTCAGAGGTCCCAGAAAGCTGCAGGACCAATCAGATAGCGCAGCCCAGCTCCCGCATGTGCAGTCAGCCGGCGGGCTGTGAAGTCGCAAGCAGTCACAGCCGATTGCCCACAGTTAATATGCTGGCGCCAGGGACTGAAGCCCAATGAAGAAGCCAGTGGGGTGAAGACAGATTCTATAACAGGTGAGTGTCCAATTTTTAAAAGTTAGCAGCTACAATTTTTTTTCTTTAAAGTGGGGTTCCACCCAAAAAAACAAAAATACCTGAAAAATTCTAAAAACAAAAACAAAAAAAAATGTGGATATTTTTTTTTTTTACTTACCTCTAAATGCCTGTTGCTAGGTGGTCCCTCGTAGTCTGCCTCTTCCTTTGCCTGGGCTGGTGACATCACTTCCCCCTCGGCACAGGAAGGGCTCGGCTCTGCTCCCTCCCTCCTGTCAATCATCTGGGACCCATTACAGGTCCCAGGTGATTGAGTGGCCAATCACGGCGCGCGGCGCCGCTCGCGCATGCGCAGTGGGTGCCAGGCTGTGAAGCCACAGCCCAGGGGCCCACAGTTGAAATGCCGGCGCCGACGAGCGGAGGGGGGGGCGAGCGGGGCTTCGATCCCCCGCATCGCTGGACTCAGGGACAGGTAAGTGTCCAATTAAAAGTCAGCAGCTGCAGTATTTGTAGCTGCTGACTTTTAATTTTTTTTTTTTTTTTAATGGACCCCCTGGGTGGAACTCCTCTTTAATTTTTCAAAAGACAATTGAAGAACAGCTTTAACTGGATCCTGTCTAAATTGGCCTTATGCAGGGCCACTGATAAGACAGTACAGCCTGCCCTCCTGTACTGGGCCTGGGCCCCATCAGTTCAAAAGGGGAGCCCAGACACCTGCTGAGGTCCTATTGCAGACACCAATCCTCCTCTGCCTCCCCCTGCAGTGCTTCAAGCTTCTCCTCCTTTTTCTCCCTCTGGCTGCGCTGCAGAGGGATTTATTCTAGCACATGCGTCGCTACTATCTGTCCAGGCCCCCCTGTTTGCCGCTTTCCCCTCTCCTCTCCCGCCAGCAGGCTGCTACAGGCAGATGGAAGTTTCAGAATGGAGAGTGGGGGAAGGGGCTGGTAAATGTCATTTTCTGGCCCCTCCCTTTCCTGAATGAACATAGTGAGTGACCAGTAGCACTCACTCTTATGTCCATCACTGAAACATAGTAAATATAATTTGCTATGCTTCAGTTTGTGAATGAGCAGGAAGCCTTATGCCCTGTACACACGATCAGACATTGATCGGACATTCCGACAACAAAATCCATGAATTTTTTCGGACGGATGTTGGCTCAAACTTGTCTTGCATACACACGGTCACACAAAGTTGTCGGAAAATCCGATCGTTCTGAACACGGTGGCGTAAAACACGTACGTCGGGACTATAAATGGAGCAGTAGCCAATAGCTTTCATCTCTTAATTTATTCTGAGCATGCGTGGCACTTTGTGCGTCGGATTTGTGTACACACGATTGGAATTTAACCGATCAGATTTTGTTGTCGGAAAATTTTATAGCCTGCTCTCAAACTTTGTGTGTCGGATATTCCGACGGAAAAAAGTCAGATGGAGCCCACACACGATCGGAATTTCCGACAACACAATCTGATCGCACTTTTTCCGTCAGAAAATCCGACCGTGTGTACAGGACATTAGAGTGCTTCCTATTCATCTGTGCAGCTGAGGTTGCAGAAAAAGGAACTGATGTCCTCAGTCACTTTGGGCCGGGGGGCCTGTCAGGTAGGCTGTATGGGGCCCCATGATTTCTAACAGCAGCCCTAATAGTATGTATGCATGTGAGATAGAGGACCCAAGATTGTTATCTCCTTGAGGGTAGGGACAGATATGAATGTACAATATACTGTTTGTAAAGTGCTGTAAAAATAGGTGGCACTATATAAATACCTGAAATACACAAATATTAGAAAGCAGTAAAAAGCATTAAAAAGCAGTAATATACTAAGAAGACAGCGCAGCATTTACACACGATGAATAAATACGGCTCCCCCGACGTACATAGATTTATAAATTAGACATAAAAACAACGTTTTTAACAAATAAACACGCATTGACAAGGTTATGTCCACGAAACTGACCCCACTAAACACACATAGATGTGTGTGCTTAGCGGGGTCAGCTCAGAGGAAATAACCTTATCAATAAGTTTTTTTAATTTTATTTGTTAAAAACTAGCCAGAAGACAATACAGATTCCCTTAAAGTACAGCGACTTACCTGCATAGTGGTCAAACACAGTAGGCAAGTACTGCTCAGGAAAGGCGTCATTTGCGTAACTCATCACCAGACAAGTTTTCCCGACAGCCCCATCTCCGACCACCACACACTTCAGCATCCTCTTCATGCTGTTCATGCTGCCAGACCCCGCGCTGTCAATTTCGTCTCTCCCATCCATCTCCGGCTGCCGCAGGCGCCTCTCTGAGTCCACAAAAGAAGAAACGAACGAACGCAGAGATCCAAGTTTTTTTTTTTTTCTAATGCCCCCTTGAGAGACTGCAGATCAGGAAATCATTATATACTGCACATTCTGTTGCAATATCCTCTAACGATCATACTTCGCTGGATGGTGCTGCATTTTCCAGGCAGATGCTGAGACCCCTCATCTCTACAGTTCACAGACTTTCCCTCGTTCTGACACACACACACACGGCGCTCAGTGTTTGTGCATCACAGCGGGGGAATTAAACGCTTGGACGTCACTTGTCTCTGCAATAGGCTGACCACAAAAATCACAGCTTGCTGCTTATCCACCTCCAGCCTCCACTTGTCTCCAGCATCTACTATGGAAGAGAGAGCACAAGGCTTTTTTTTTTTTTTTCTAAAGTGATTTTTTTTATTTTTTTTAATCTTTCTTTCTTGGGCTTGCTCAGTGTCAGGAAATCATGGGTTTCCTGCTGAATTCCATATTAGGATCAGTGGGCTGGTGAACTGTAGGAAACAATGGGAGCTCTGTGTGTGTTTGCACTGTACAGGAACTTTGCCAGGACTTGGAGTTAGAAAAACACTAGAGGTCCCACTGCAGGCTCGGAGTTAGACTTCCTCCTTCTTATCCTGGCTGGAGAGAGACTAATGATGTCACTGCAGTCCTCTAGTCACACTGTTAGAACAGCAAAAGGCGCAAAGCTGAAAGGAGCAGACCCGTTGGACGGCTTTGTTTCCATACGCCGACTGCATCGATGATGCTAAAAAAGCACGCTGGCCTAATAAAAAAAAAGCAGGATATGGTCTTAGGGTGAAGCAATAGACTTGCTTTAGTCCCCCCCCCCCCCCCGGAATCATTTACTTTTTGATCATTACCCCAGCTGCTTCATTCAGCACTAGTCGAAGTAAATACGTGGAATTTCTGGGGGTGTAAGTAACTCAATGCGACAGTATTGGGCTAATGAGTGGGAATCCATAGCCTTGTGTAAAGCTGGCCATACACTAGTAGATATTTGGTTTTTAACCATTCGATTTTGCAATGAATGTACACTATATTAGCAAAAAGTATTATGCCGCGTACACACGGTCGGACTTTTCGTCTACAAAAGTCCGACGGACGCCGACAGACCAAAGCCGGCTGACAATCCGATCGTGTGTGGGCTTCCCCGGACTTTCAGTGGACTTTTCCAGCCGCAAATCTGACGGACTTTACATTTGAAACATGCTTCAAATCTTTACATCGTAACTACACCGGACCCAGAAATCCGCTCGTCTGTATGCTAGTCCGACGGACAAAAACCCACGCTAGGCCAGCTATTGGCTACTGGCTATCAACTTCCTTATTTTAGTCCGGTGTACGTCATCACGTACGAATCCGTCGGACTTTTGTGTGATCATATGTAGGCAAGTCCGTTCGTTAGAAAGTCTGCCGCAAGTCCGCCAAAAGTCTGCCAAAAGTCAGTCGAAAGTCTGTCGGACGGGCTGTCGGACTTTTGTAGCCGAAAAGTCCGACTGTGTGTACGCGGCATTAGGATGCCTGTCTTTACACGCAGATGAACTTTAATGGCATCCCAATCTTAGTCTGTAGGGTTCAATATTGAGTTGGCCCACCCTTTGCAGCTATAACACCTTCAACTCTTCTGAGAAGGCTGTCCACAAGGTTTAGGAGTGTGTCTATAGGAAGGTTTAACTATTCTTCCAGAAACGCATTTGTGAGGTCAGGCTCTGATGTTAGGGAGAAGGCCTGGCCCGCAGTCTCCGCTCTAATTTATCCCAAAGGTGTTCTATTAGGTCAAGTTCCTCCACTGTGCCCTGGTGGAGGGGGATTATGGTGTTGAGTTGTTTTTCAGGGGTTGGGCTTGGCCCCTTAGTTCCAGTGAAGGGAACTCTTAAGGCGTCAGCATACCAAGACTTTTTGGACATTTCATGCTTCCAACTTTATGGGAACAGTTTAGGGATGGCCCCTTCCTGTTACAACATGACTGCGCACCAGTACACAAAGCAAGATCCATAAAGATATGAATGAGCGAGTTTGGGGTGGAGGAACTTGAATGGCCTGCACAGAGCCCTGACCTCAACCCGATAGAACACCTTTGGGATGAATAGGAGCTGCAAAAGGTGGGCCAACTCAATATTGAACCCTACAGACTAAGATTGGGATGCCATTAAAGTTCATGTGCGTGTAAAGGCAGACATCCCAAAAATTTTGGTAATATAGTGTACATTCCTAAACAAAACCACATACACTGTTTGAAATGCGTTTGTTCCTTTGCATTTTTTTTTTCATTGTGTTCAAAAACAAATGCTGATTTGCCCCCACTAACCAGTAGAAAATCTCTTAAAACTATAAATGTCAAACAAATTTCTAATAGTGTATGACAAGCGTAAAGCAGTATTAAACTCAAAAACAAGCTTTTATTACATTACAGCGTATCAATTCTTAGATGTGATGGCTGAATTTTTTTCCCTTTTTTTTAGGCTTTCTTTCTTCTATTTTCCCTTGGTGATCTGCCTAGGAAGTCTGTTTTTTTTTTCTTCAAAAGATCAAGCTCTCTTGCAAATCCCCCAAGACTGCTGTCCAAAGGTGCCCCCCCTGTGCTCATTCAAAACAGAGGGAAAAAAGCCGGGAAAAAATAAAACGAATGCAGCCGCCACATCTAAAGATTCGTAATCTGCAATATATTAAGTAATGTTACACTTAGCCCCGGTTCACACAGGGGCGACTTGTCAGGCGACTTAGCCGCTCCGACTTAGAAAAAGGTTCCTGTAGTATTTTTTGTCGCGACTTCAGGCGACTTGCATTGACTTCTATACAGAAGTAGTTTTGCAAGTCGCTGCTGAAGTTGTGTGCAGGTCGCCTCGGTGAGTCGACCTGCAAGTCATGCCACCCCTGTGTGAACCGGTACTTACCTGCTCTGTGCAGTGGTGAAGGGAACATCTAAGTTTCAGTTTTGGAGACATGTAGCTTACCGTCCATAGGGGGCGCTCGGGCGCCGCCCCCCAAGCTATTAAAAACAAAATAAAAAATTGTCACTTTAAGAGTGACTGGGCGCCGCACATATGGCGATCTATGGGAAGCTTCCCAGCCTGCAATCAGCTGATTGCAGGCTGGGAAGCCGATTTGCCCGTGTTTAGGGTGTGGTCGGGGCGCACGCAATGCGCCCGCAAACACCCCCACTATTCTCTGATTTGTTAATATGCCAGATTAACTGGCTTGGATTGGTGCAACAGGGACCGGAGGAGAGGACAGTAGGTGGTGTTTTTTTTCGTCACTGACACAGTGAGTGACATGTGGGGGTGGAGTCGACTGGGACACTCGTCACTTCCGGTTTCCTGGCCACAGTGGGGGTGGATTCAGACGAGCGGAGCGGCGCAAGGTAAGTGCACATGGGAAGAGTAGTGATCCCAGATGCATCATGGCAGAGTAACAAATTGGGAGGGTGTAACAGTCAGCTACAATCCATATGTAATATGAGATGAGGTTTAGAAATAGAAACTTACAGTAACAGCTCGTATGTGACCAGGCGGCAGTCTTGGAGAACTTGGTGTACCTTGGACTAAAGGGCCCCGTGTGATCTGCCATGGCTTCCTGCATTGCTCTCTCTGGAAACATTATCATGGCTGGCAATGCTTTGCTTCCAACAGGTTTTATATGTCATGCATGCCATATTTTTGAGGTTTAAGAGATATCCAGGGTAGCTACAGGTAAGCCTTATTATAGGCTTACCTGTAGCAAAAAGTGTTTTGTAAGGGTTTACAACCACTTTAAGTATGTTCAGTCCGTTACTCTGCCTCTCAACCCCAATAACAGCCTCAGCCCCCTCTGGCACAGCTGGCAATAGTGCAAGTGCAATGACCAATGAGAAATACACATTATAATAAAACACAAAAATTGTCTTTACTGCAATATTTCTGTGGAAGAATAATAGACAGTAACAATATATATTCGAGTAATCAACCAGAGAGCAATAACTGAGATTTAAGAGCAATATAGCTCTCAAGCTGCTTTCAGGGGATTCCAAACTCTAGAATGTCCCCAAGAGCAGAGGCACACTTAAATGGCAAACAAAGCACAATATGACACTTTAAATTAGATTGGTTACCTCTACTCAGATTAGCTCTTTGAGTCCAGGCAGGAGGAGAGCAGAGGAATGACCCCCTTTGGTTCAGGGTTCTCTCACCTGTCCCCTGACACCACAGGCCCAACCTGAAACACTCTATACACATCAACAGGTAATAGTTTTCCTTCTTAGATAAACTGTCCCATACACCCAATGCATATGCAGAGCCCTGAATATGTGTGTTCGGATCCGTATGACACAAGTAGCTTCTGTCCTTTTGAAGCAAAGATAAGATTTGGTGTCTTCAGCTAGCCACTTTCGTTGGTGCACTTAAACTCCTGTATAGCAGGGCCAAACAACACAACTGGCCCAGATTATCAGGTGAAACAGACAGGATTTTGTTCAACAAGGTGAGAGGACAATGATGTCTGTATACAGTGTCCCAGAAATGGATAGCCTTATCCCTTTATCCCTGTGGTACTACAAGTGTCAGCAAGATGACTACCAGCAATGATGTCTGTATACAGTGTTCAAATAACTCCTTCTGCAGTGCAGTGTCTTTGTTCCCTGCAGATGGGCAGAAATGCCCTCTTATCAAATCCTGCGATCTAGGCCCAAACTTATGTTCCAAAACAGACAGGCTCTCTTGGCAACCCGACTGGTCACCTCCCACTGGAACGATTCACTCTCGATGTAGGTGTGCCTCGATATGCACCTGGGTTTCCCCTCTCTCAGGCTGGACTTCCCAACTGGCGGTGGAGGCCTGAATGGCGTGGGGAGATCATCTGAGATACAGAATCTCTCCCTCAGGTCTGGTCTCTTCCCTCCCTCAAGGCTGACTGACTTTCCCTCAGGACACAAAATGGAGTCTTTACTTTCCTGTCACAGAGCATCCTAGACTTTTTGTAGTTCTTTCCTGAATACCAGGCTGTAGAGCCGCTTGGTGAGAGAACTGCATATCCCAAAATCCATTGCAGCTGCTTCCTGCAGCTTAGTACAGTCTCTTTGATTGGCTGCTATAACTGTGCCTTTAACTGGCTTACTTCTTCCTGCCAATAGGGGCACAAGAGAGGCTACTGAATCCACAGCTCTGTGTGTGTCAGCTCACATTACATTAACTCAGTCAGTTAAAACAGAAAGAAGGGGGGGGGGGGAATTCCCCTTGAAGCTGCTGATAGGCAGCTCTCCCTAACTCCAGCTGGAAAGCCTGTGTACATTTTTCCAGCCAGCGGGGTCGTGGGTTATGGAGTGAGACACCCACTACATAGAGTATAGTTCGTGTTTTCAATGATATGAGAGGAAGTAACCTCTGTATTTAAGTGTGCACTCGTTTGTGTTCTCTTCCTGTCTGTCTCCATGATGATAAAAGGCATGTAATCTATTTCTCCATAAAAGTAAAGCTAATTTCTGCATACAACAAGCTTCCAAGCGCATGATTTAACAACCTGCTAATAGTTAGTACTGCAGCTCTGACCGGGGCCCTCTGGGTTGAATGGAAAATAAATTATTGCTGTGTACTAGGCTTTAGATTGTAAGCTCCTTGAGGGCAGGGACTGATGTGAATGTACAATATATACTATAAATGTAAAAAGCTGTGTACATTGACGGTGCTATACAAGTACCTGCTATATATACTGTAAAGTGCAAAATCCCAAATATACACGCTTGTGAGATTTGTGCGGTATTTTTTGTACAAGCAATTTGATAATCTTACTTGCATGACATCTGACACATTTTGATTTCAGGTTCAATAATGCAGAGAATCTTGTTTAATTTTTTTGATTATTCTTCAGATATGCAATCCCATATACCGATCATTTGGCACCCGTATTCCCAAGGGGTATGGATATCCCCAGTTATGAACCTCTGAAGTAGATGAAGTCTTACAATGTAGGACCTCTGACAGATACTCTTGGAAACCTACCAGTAAAAGGCACAGTGAACACTAAACTTTCTTTTTCCTTTGTCTTATCAAAAGTGACAAGAACATGATAGAGAGAGATAACCAAAGTCCTCACCTTTTAATTTTATGAGCTTAAAACAGACAGAGGTGGGTTGATGTCTAAAAAATTGAAGTGGATGAAGCACCTTGTGCAGATGTTATTGATCCCCAGCCCTGTGCTAAAATAATTGAGCTTAGTAATTTATAAACTGCCATTTTTTTATTTTCTTAGGTTCTCTATCAATTGGGGGGGCGTAGATAAGGGGGAAATGGGGTCCCGCTTCCCCCAGAGTGTCTGTAACACAGCAGCTGGCGCTGACAGTCATCGAGCACCAAAGAACTTGGCCCACATTTCCTGCTGGATGCCTTACACCTCTGGGTCCCATAGTTGGAACTACCCAACATTTACAGGCAGCGCCAGTTCACAATGAGGATGGCACTTCTTAGCCCTGGTCACAGACTTCCCTTCGCTCCAAACTGCCTGGTCTGGTAAGGGAGATTCATGGAGGTTGGAAAGCTGTAATAGGGAGAGGTCTGTACTGTGGGGGGGAGTTTGGCATGGGGGGGTAATTATTTTGCTGTACTGTCAACTAATCTGTGGATTTCATTCTTCTAACCCCTTGTACTCTGTGCATTACGTACCTCTGACCATTACACTCTGTATGATAAGCACACCAACCCCTGCGCTCTGTGGGGTACACACTCCTAACCTCTGTGCTCTGTGTGTTACGCACTCCTGACCCCTGTGCTCTGTGCGGGTACACACTCCTAACCTCTGTGCGTTATGCACTCCTGACCCCTGCACTCTGTGCAGGTACACACTCCTAACCTTTGTGCTCTCTGTGTTACGCACTCCTCATGACTGCACTCTGTGCGGGTACACACTCCTAACCTCTGTGCTCTGTGTGTTACGCACTGCTGACCCCTGCATTCTGTGAGTTTTGCATTCCTGATCCCTGTCCTGCATTACATACACTATGCTGTGCACTTCATACTTCTGACCACTGCACTCTGTAAGCTGGGCTTTATATGACACATTTCAATTCGCTGCACTCTTTATATAGCACAACAGTTACTGATTGCCAAATAGTCACTAATGAAGTTGTAACTAATGAACCAAATGAAGTTCTTCTTCAAGGCTGTGTGCAGTGAAGCATAGGTAATGCAAGAGATTCATTTTTTTACAAACGATTGTACTGAGGGTTGTAGGGGTCTTTTGGACTTTAATTTTTAGCAAGTAAAATCACCAGAACTAACCTCCAATAGACCATTTAATCCGACTTCTATTGTACAGCATGGTTCCCAGTGATTCTGAAGCAGGTGGGTACAGACTGCATTATTTGGCACGTCTGGTTTAGAAGATCGTTTGCTCACTGGCAGCCATTCTATATTCAGAACCCAAAACAAATGAATAGGTTATGCTTCAAGGTCCAAACATCTTTGCCTTTATAAACTACAAATGCTTGTGTAGACTACTACAATATACTGTGGACAGTACTGCAACATATGTTTTTTTCTACAAAGCTCTAATATTTACAACATTAAGGTCTAATTTACACTATGGCGACTGTTGATGTTACTTGAGTCGCACATAATCACATGACAAGGGAAATCGCATTGTTTTCAATAGTGCCCATTGTCATCACAATGCAATATTGGAGAAGGTTCCTGCACTACTTTGGTGCAATTTACAGTGTGACTTGACCCCATAGAATATACAAAGTTGCATCAAAGTCACACCACATAATCGTACTGTAAATTGCATCAAAGTCACATTGCAGTAGTGTGAACCAAGCCTAACAAGCAGTCCTTGGCGTTGTTTTTTTGCTACGTTGAGACGACAAAATCAGTCTGCTGCAGACAGGAGGAAGCATTTTCCAAATTCCCAGTGATCAGACTGCAATACTGTAACTTTGTAGTAAGTCACAAAGCTAAAAGCTGCAGAAGAGGGCTATGTCAGATATTTGTGATTACAGCCAAGAACTGCAGGCACAAAAAGATTTACATGATTGTGTCATCTCTGAGCCGACATCTATGCCCAAGAAGTAGATACAGACTCTGGATGAGGATGCTGTACTTCTGAGAGGAAAGCAAATAAAAGCAGCACTAAAGTGTGCAATACGTACCTCTCCTTCAACAGTCAAAGGTCCATTGCCAACATCTTCTACTCAGCTTCTTCCAGGTGCCAGGTTGCATCTGTCTTCATTGGCTGCTGCAGGATGACATCACTCATGCGCGTCATTCCAGCACACAGACTCTGTACAAGAATGTAAACTGGGCTGTGCATGCACAGTTCAGTGTACTTTGAAAGGAAAACTGCTTGCAGGCAGGAAGGTTTATTTTATTCTAGAACAGACATGTTGCAATGAAGAGCCTGCCTGCTCGCATTTTTTTCTGATGCTATCTCTGTGATGCTAGTGAGGTCTGACATAAACCAAAATATATAGAGAAAAGAGGAATAGTACTGAACACTGTGCCACCCTAAATTTCCCCAAAATTCCCAAGTCAATAACAAAAAACATCTATGCTAGATTTTTTTTTTTTAGAATCATACTTACCTAGGTGGATGCAGCATCAGCCCGATGCTGCATCTGTCCCTTGGCACCTCTGACACTGAAAACCAAGCGATCAAACACCGCTGATCACTCGGTTCTCCATGAGCAGAG
This sequence comes from Lithobates septentrionalis, assembly GCA_037952835.1. NCBI lineage: Eukaryota > Metazoa > Chordata > Amphibia > Anura > Ranidae > Lithobates > Lithobates septentrionalis. Next base: position 2,034,613 of record JBBDGP010000163.1, on the reverse strand, counting down.
AGCTTGTGACTGTCAGACACAGCTCTCTGCTCTGCCCCCTTCTACCCCCCCCCCCCCCATGCTCACTGGAGCACTGGGTTGTGGAGGGGGCAGGAGAGGCTGGCTCAAGCTCTCAGCGTCTCGCTCCAGGGATCTGGACAGATTTATGGTCATGACGACGCCCAAGCCTGGACGTCAGCAGAGAGCGGACTTCAGCTGAAGTCCGCTCTCTGCTGAAAACAGGTCACATGAGTGCAAAACGAACTGCACTCTTGTGATTCACAGGAGAAGTACAGACAAACAAGTGTAGCAATACCCCCGATGTTGTTCAGTCTGTTACTCTGCCTCTCAACCCCAGGAATGGCCTCAGCCCCTCTGGCACACCTGGCAATGTGATTAATAGAATACCACAGTAATGACACACTGACACAGTTCAAGTATTAATGTTTTCTTCAATTTACTTAGACAGCAAAAAAACTCAAAATGGTATTGGTCAGCCAGATCCAGGACAAACAACCAGGATTTGGTTGAAGTGATTTTTATAGTGCTAACAATTTTATAGTGTAAACAAATGTAAAAGATATGCAAATAGACAGCATCAATAGAGTCAGTGATAGATAATCCATAGTTACCTTCTTCAAACTATTGAGTACTTGTAGATATTACTAATACTAAGGAGAACCCCAGTCCAAACTATTAACTGTTAACTCTAATGAGAGGTCTGACTTAAAGGTAATGGTATAAGGGCCCTTATAGCAGCAATGACAGTAATGTCCCCGTTGCAGAGCTGATGGTCTTCACCGGCATGGAGGAGCTCATTAACTTTTATCCAATAAGGTGTAGTAGCAAGTGATAGGTTTCTTGAAATGAGGAAAGCTAAAGGTGTCTCTGCACAGTGTTCAAAGTAGATTCATTAAAGTATTTCTAAGGTAGAGATGTCTGTGCAAAGTGTCCCAGTGAAACTGCGAGAAAGGATTTGTAAAGGTGGGCGATTGCCCTCTCACCAACGACCAGGCCGATTCGATGCCTTCTGGACAGTAGCTCATGTAGCAACATTCATGCAGCTGATCCGCCATATCGATCTCCCAATGAAAGGCTCAGTACACAGGTTGGCAGTTGACCGGATTGGTGCTGGATGGATGTCAGGTGAACAGCAGGCAGAGCCAGGCCCCTCTCATCCGGGTTGGAACATGGTACACCGCTATCCCCCTCTCACAGCAAAATGATGGTGTCCACATGAGGGGATCCAGGAAACAAACAATTCTCTTGACTCTCTGCAGTGCAGCCTGGGATTTGCAGTCCTGTCACCTTAAAAGTCAGTCAGGCTGCTTTGTGCTGGGACTTCATATGCCACGATTCCTTTCTCCTCGTATAGTCTTCCCTTGATTGGCTGTCTTTCCTCTGCCAATGAAAAAGTAGGGGAAAGGGCAGAGTAGGCTGTCTTGCCTGTCACTCATCTCACAGTCTATGACTCATCTCACAGTGAGAAGGAAAAAAGGGGAGGGAGGAACCCACTCCAACAGAACTGACAGACTCTTCATTGAAAGTCCTGGCTAGCCTGGCAATACAGCAAGAATGTCAAACAGCCTCTACACAAGCTTTGGCTGTACTTCTCCTTTAAGGCACGTTTGGAAAAAAGCAGGCAAGTTAGATGGTACCCAGGGCACCACAAATATTCACTAGCGCAAGGGATTTCAAAAGACTTTTGATGAAGCCCTGTCATAAATAGTCAGGTCATAAACAGTCTGGAGAGCAGCCTAATTCCTAATAAAATAAAAACACATTCCTTAATAAGAACACATTTGTGAATCTCAGTGGGTCTTAAATGACCTGCTGAAAGAACTGGGATCATTTGCAGTCAGTTACCTGGATGATTTTGCAATAGCCAACCCTACCCAAGCACACCTGTTAAAGGCCCTGGGCAGCCCAGTAAATGTCAGACAAGCATGACAGAAGTCCAATACTTTTTTGCAACTAAAGCAGCAAAATCCCTGAATAACTCAACCAAGAAGAAATTGCCTAAGCTGGTTTCCTGGACAGCAGAGTGTAAGAAACCCTTCCATGACTTGAAGGAGAAACTATATGCACTGTAGAAGGCACTAGACACAGAAGCATGTTCTGTGATACCAGCTCTGGATCTCCCCTGTTAGTTTCCCGTGCAAACCAATGCTTCTGCCTATTGCTTTGATGTCCTCTGGAGTCAGGTGGATTATTCAGGAAGCTATGTCCCAGAGAAGTAGCGTATACCACCATTGAGAAGGAGTGCCTTGTGATCATGTGGGGCTACCTGTATGGCCACAACTTCACAGTGATCACCGACCACAAACCAGCTGGTTGTACTGTGTTGCTGGGGAGAATGGTAGGCTACTATGTTAAAGCTATATGATTCCACCATACAGCACTAAAAGGGAAGTAATCATGGCAATGCAAACCGATTGTCAATGCAAGTCGAGGTATGTTGTGTGGGAAAGGATCTTATAATCTCTACAGTGTTAGAAGGGAGGTGTGAAGACAGGGAGGTCTGATTAATTCCAAATTATATAAAGAGAACAGGGGGGTAGCACTGAACCATATGTCCCCTTATTTTCACCAGAAGTCAAAAATTGTCAGATTAAAATCTGAAGCATTTTAAAAAGGTATTCAGAGCACTGTAAACATTCGCTATCCCAGGATCATAAATGGTCAAGTTATAAAAGATCTGGAGAACAACTTAATTATTACATATTCGAGTTCGGAATATTGACCTAGAGCTAAACTTTTAATTTTTCAAACTCCTAACTCTAATTCTATCCCATAATTTCTTTGTAATGGAGTCAACTTGCTGAAAAGAGGCTACACTTTTGTATAAGAAGAGACTGCTCAGACACCAAACGCACCCATATTACAAGGTCCAGAAGATTAATAAGACACACTAGACTTATATCATACTTGGTATCTAACAAATCATAATTTGCTTCTGATAAGTAATATGCTGGTTGTTGTAATGTCATATAGAAATATAGATTTATAGATTTATAGATTTATCCAGGATGGCAATATGGGTATGTCTGCTCAACATAATAAAATACTCTCCAGCATACTTCCAACATGCCCCTCAGACCTGGGTGGAGTTAGTCCTATGACTCTCTAGTGGCAAGAAAATGCTGCTGCAGGTCTCATCTTACCATTGCAAATATAAGGGGATACTAAAGCCTCGTACACACGATCCAATTGTTGGCCAACCGAGTGTCAGATTTTTGTGCCTGGAACTTGTCTTGCATACTAACGGTACACAATTTTCGTGCAACAAATACGAACGTAGTGATGTACTACGAGGAATTTCAGCTCTTGAGCGCCACCCTTTGGGCCCCTTCTGCTAATTTTGTGTTTGGTGGGCATTGATTCCGAGCATGCGTGTTTGTATTTTCAACTTTTGTGTGACGGACTTGTTTACTGACCATCAGAAAATCTGACAACCAACCGTTGTCCGCCGAAAATTTACTAGCATGTCATCCAACATTTGCTGGCAGAAAGTTGGACAACAATTGTCAAAAGGAGCGTACTAACAGTCAGATTTTAGGACAACAGTCTGTCAACAGACAATCCCCTGCCAACAATCGCATCGTGTGTACGAGGCTTTTGAATTATTTATGGGAACCAGTGACTCTGCCATATCAGATTGGACCTGCTCTGCAAGTGTTTTGAGCTCTTCAATGAGCCAAAGCTCAGGCAGACTTCACTTAAAGCGTAGCTCCACTTTCGTGGGGAAAAAAATAGCAAATAAAGAAAAAATTATATAGCGTATACAATTATGACACAAGTCATATTGTAATTGAATGTTATTAAAAAAAAACATTTTCTTTTCAATCTTCAGCCACTGTAATTTTCTGAGAATGCATTGCAATATGTCTACCTGGAGTTGTTCTGTACACAGATTGTGTACTGACCACCCCCCAGAAACAACATTTCCTGCTTCTGTGATTGGCTCACCAATTTTCCCAGAAGTCAGCCTAAGATACAAGTCAGATTTCAGGCATCCCCTGCAACAAAAATGTCATTCTTGGTGAAATACTCCCTGTAGGAACACATCTAAAGGGATGCAGGTCCAGCAGATTTCCTCATTAGTACCCTGCAGGTGCACACCTGATAGATAATTATGAAACCACTCCCATTAGACCCACTCACCACAGAGGCACAGAGAAACATACAGGGATTATTTCGAATAACAAAAGGTAGGAATCTGCAACAAAGTTTGTTAAAATCCTTGAAATGCACTGTCATGGTTATGCAATAGAGTTTTTCTCTGTCAGCTTACCTGTCTCCATGTATTCATCTCTAAAGACCAGCTGCCTCTCACCTGACTGGTTTTATAACCTCTCCTCTAAGCATGGCCCCACCCCAGGTCCTATCAGGGAAACCTATATTAACCTGTGCACTGCAAGCCAGCAGTGCTGATCAACCATTGTGTGTTAGCCTCCGTGTGTACTTGCTGTGTTTCCTACGTGTGATTCCTGTTACCGACTTTGGCCTGTTCTCGACTCTTCCTGTCTGCTTGTTACCCTGACCTTTGGCGTGTTATGTTTATCCTTGTCTGCTAGTCTCCCTGACCTTTGGCTTACCCCTTACTTCCCTGTCGTTCCAGCCTGCTGCCTCCTTCCTCTTTTCCTGTAGTCTATGGTGAGCGTGAGCTGTGAGACCCTGGGGGCCGTGACCTGGAGCCAGACTGTAGCGCAGTCCATCCTCACCACTAGAGGCTCTGGTGAACACCCGCTGGCTCTTAGACTCCGCGCCCTGGGGAATCTATGCTCTAGCTCCCACTGGGATCCATGTTAGTTATCCTGTAGACCTGCTTCCTGAACCTTCCAGGGTTCAATCCGCAGCAGTCAGTCCTAGGGTCCACTACCTTAGCGGTGTACTTCCGACTCCTACAGAGTGCATCTGTCACCTGGTTCCAGGTGACCTGACATGCACATAGGTCACCCAGAGGGAAATGTTTTTTTCTCAACAAAAGTGGAGTTACGCTTTAAGTATTTTTTTCCCTTTGAAACCCCTTTTTTTACTGCTTACTCTGTCTGCTTTGTAAAGTCTTTTTCTGTTTATAATATATATATCCTTTATATCTTTATTATTATATCTTTTTTTGTAAATAATTCTTCCATGGTATTTATTTTCAATAAACCAATATTTATATCTTAACTCCAGGTATGTTTTGTATTGCATAGTATTGTATTGGTGGTCCAGCTTAAACTGATGTAACTCTCAACATTACATACCTGAGGAACCACTGCGGAAGCAGAAAATCACTGTAGGAGCCACCACTACAGCGATCGCCATCATTTTCCAGGTCCTATGTTTTGCATTCACTGAGAAAATTTCAAGGAGTTCTCTGAATTAGGGCCATGCCAAACTAGAGAAAGAAAATGGATGGGGCAATCTGTCATTTTTTTTTCAGCTCAGCTTTAGTCCCTGCTTTACATTGAAGCTCTGCATGGCAAAGCAACCAGTTCACTGTAATGACCTCCCCCCCCCCAGTAGCACATACTCACCTTCCTCTCCTACTCCATTTAGTGACTGGGAGAAAGGAAGAAATCCTCATGCACGCTTTAAAGCCTTCTAGGGTTCCCACCTCATCCCTTTAAACCAGAACACATATAAATTACACAGGTTCTGAGGCCAATTTAATGCAGATAAGGCACCAAGTGAGTTTAATTACCACAAAAAACACGTTTTTCTTTGTTTCTGTTAAAATTTTTTGTAAATGAGTACGTTTTCTTCTTCAATGACGGGCACTGATATGGCTGCACTGACGGGCACTGATACGGCGGCACTGATGGGCACCGATGAGGTGGCACCAATGAGGTGGCACTGATGAGGTGGCACTGACGGGCACTGATGATGGGCACTGATAGGTGGCACTGATGCGCACTGATAGGTGGCACTAATGGGCACTGATAGGTGGCACTGGTAGGTGGCACTGATGGGCACTGATAGGTGGCACCGATGGGCACTGATAGGCGGCACTGATGGGCACTCGTAGGTGGCATTGATGGGCACTCGTAGGTGGCGTTGATGGGTAGTTATGGGTGGCACTGATAGTTGGCACAGATGGGCACGGATGGGCACTGATAGGTGGGCACAGATGGGCACAGATGGGCACTGACAGGTGGCACCGATGGACACTGATGGGTGGCACTGATGATTCTGATTGATGGCAGTGATGCCCCTAAGTGTGGCATTGCTGGGCATCACTGCAACATAATTGTGCCAATCAGTGCCCATTTGTGGGCACTGATTGGCACAGATTTGGCACTGACTGGGCACATGTGGATGGCCATGGGGTACATACCTGGCCATCCACATGTTTCCCTTCCCTGGTGGTCCTAGTGGCGATCCCTGGTGGTCCAGTGTGGTGATCTGCGGGGGGGGCTGCGCTGATAAACAATCAGCGCAGACCCCCCCTGCCAGGAGAGCCGCCGATCGGCTCTCCTCTACTTGCGTCTGTCAGACGCGAGTGAGGAAGAGCCGATCAACGGCTCTTCCTATTGACAGCGTGATCAGCCTTGATTGGACACGGCTGATCACGTGGTAAAGAGCCTCCGCCGGAGGCTCTTTACCAAGATCGGTGTAGCGGTGTGTCAGACTGACACACCGATCCACCGATCGCCGCGATGCGCGCCCCTGCGGGCGCGCGGCGGCATGTTATCCTGAAGGACGTCATATGACGCCCAGTCAGGATAACACAACCACCGCCCGGCCGTCAATCCGCTATAGGCAGGGCGGGAAGTGGTTAATCAGCCACAGAACCTGTGTAATAATTATGTGTTTGGTTTAAAAGGGATGAGGTGGCAACCCTAAAGCCTTCCCTGTTTCAATAGTTTTTTTTGTTTTAGTAAAACAAGGTAAGGACATAATTTAATGGAGCAGCGAACAAGCTTCGTCTGCTCCAAGCATGTAACAAAGGAAATATACTCGTACGAGGCTTAGTAGGAACTGGTGAAGACCATAATGCATAGGTTAGGTCTGCCGTAAGGCTGCTTTGAAGCCTTCTAATTGAAGTTTACTAAGGTCCCTTTCACGTCCGCTGGCATCCACCGCTATCTGATCCTGTCAGCAAAATCCAGATAGATTGTATTCCTATTTTCCATCCGTCTAGCAGATCGGATCAGATGAAAACGGACAGGCGGTCCGTTTGCACCCGATTTCCCATAGCTCTGCACAGTTAGCGGAGACGGACCTGTCATCTGCCTGCTCAGCGGATCAGCGCAATGATCCCTCGCTGAGCAAGTGGAGTCCACCATGTGGAGGCGCCCGTGTGAAAGGGGACTTAGGCTTAGCACTGTACCCCTTGCTCCCATATGACAGTTTTAAGCCAATCACCACAAACCTATGTGTAGCAAGGTCCCAGGTCTCATTTAGTCTAATGAGAACCTCCAGAGCCAAGAGCTGCTGACATTCTTCTGTATAGAGTGGGTTGTAAGGCATAGTGGATGTAGTGTAAGATAGATTCATGGGCGCCAGACACTTCTTGAATGCAAAGAGATTTTATTTCTCTTGAACAGAACTGTGGGAGAGAGGGTTTAGGGCCAGGACACCCTTAAGATAGTTGCAATGTTAATTGGCAGACTCAGACTTCTACAGGTAGACAGCCATGCAGGGAAAGGCATCCAGCAAGACACTACATCTGCATGTGTAGGAATGCTGTCGGCAACAGTCTTAGAACAGTTCCTAACACAAGTTGTAATGAACTCCTTCACTTTCTTTACAGTCACTTCTTGTAGGTTCTCAACCCACTGAGCTCCCAGTCTCTCTCACTAGACTTGCTGATTCACTGTCACCGAATCCCTTGATCTCTTCCAATCTTCACTTTAGTATCTCCCTCAAGCGTCACCCCCGCTTCCCTGCTGGGTCCCTAGATTGGCACTCAAGATACTTTTCAAGCTTCACCCCACTGGCCTGCTCGGTCCCTGGCTTGACACACAAGGCTGCGTTGCAAGCATCACCTCCGCTGGCTGGGTCCCTGGCTTGACACCTGCTGAAGTTTCCCCATTCTTCACCATCCCCAGTTAGTGAGAATATTGCTCAGCTACTCACTGTGCTTCCTGGTAATAGGGTGGCTGGTCCCTTAGTGGCGACCACGACAGGTTCTCTGGCCGGCAGAACTGTCACTTCTGGTTGGACTGCACCCTACGCTGCTCTCTTGCTTCTGGATAGGCCCTCAGACAGCCTAGCAGCCAGATGTGCCCAGGATAGGCCCAAACTCCGGCCTAGCAGCCCGGACAATACAACACACATCCACCCAGACAGCCATCCAGGTGGCACAGAACACTGATTACCTGACTCCATCCAAATATAGGTTCTCCCCACAGGCCAGGGGATTTAAGAAAACCCCTGCCCATTGGCTGAGATACCCCATATACTCCTAATCTTTTCTTGCTTTGTCTTATCCAATGCCACCAGATACCCGGCCACCTAGCGGCAGAAGAGAGAAGGGCAGCAATTCTAGACTTAGGGTGAAATCAATTGATCCCTAACAATGAGCCAAGGTAACTACACCTGGCAGGTAAATTTAGGAGCAACCCTGCCTAAACATCAGGATGCTACATATGCTATCATATGAGAGGAAGCGGTGTGAGTGACCTGCTCCTCCATACCCAATACGAGGCTTAATGGAGTAGCAGGAGAGTAACTTAAAAAATTGCAGGTGAAAACAAAGAAAAATCAGTTATTTTTATTACTTGCATCAAATTTCCTTTCTGTGAATGATTTTTATTCACTCTCAATTAATTTGAACTTAATAGAAAAGGGGACTACTCCAGGATAGTAAAATCCATAGCACAGTCCTTTCCTCTTCTGGGGTTGTCTACTTACCCTGTGCTGGCCGAATATCTGATCCTCCACTTACCTTCCTGCATAACGTTTTTATGTAGTTGCCAGGGGAAGAGCAAAGGGCAATTCATGAGTGACAGCTCTGAGTCTGCTGGGGTTGCTGACATCACATCCAAGATGGCAATGTCCAGCAGCAGTCTTAGAGCTTTTTGATGTCCACAAAAGGAAGGTTTTACAAGTAAATAACCTGCATAAAACAGGTTAAATGCACATACAATCTTATGGGAAGATGTTTGTTTGAATAAATTACCTTGTGATATGGTCTCTTTTACCACTTGCCGACGGCCGCACTCCGATGTATGTCGGCACAATGGCAGTGGTGGGCAAATGGACGTACCTGTACATCCCCTTTAAGATCCGAGGCTAGCAGGCGCGTGCCCGCTGCGTACAGCGTGACCATGCCCGCGGGACTGGTGGACTGCCTTGTGTCATGACAGAGATCACTGCTCCCTGTCATCGAGCGCAATGATCTCTGTCATGTGAGTTGAAGCCCATCCCCCCCACAGTTAGAATCACTCCCTAGGGCACACTTAACCCCTTCATCACCCCCTAGTAGTTAACCCCTTCACTACCAGTGTCATTTACACAGTAATCAATGCATTTTTATAGCACTGATCACTGTATAAATGACAATGGTCCCCAAATAGTGTAAAAAATGTCCGATGTGTCCGCCATAATGTCGCAGTCCCAAAAAAAATCACAGATCGCCGTCATTGCTAATAAAAAAAAGTAATAAGTAAATTGCCATAAAACTATCCCCTATTTTGTAGACGCTATAACTTTTGCACAAACCAATCAATATACGCCTATTGTGATTTTTGTTTTTACCAAAAATATGTAGAAGAATACATACTGGCCTAAACTGAGGGAAAAAAAATATTTTTTATATATATTTTTGGGGGATATTTATTATAGCAAAAAGTAAGAAATATTGAGTTTTTTTCAAAATTGTCGCTCTTTTTTTGTTTATAGCGCAAAAAATGAAAACCGCAGAGGTGATCAAATACCACCAAAAGAAAGCTCTATTTGTGGGAGAAAAAGGACGTCATTTTTATTTGGGTGCAACATCGCACGACCACACAATTGTCAGTTAAAGCGACACAGTGCCGAATCGCAAAAAGTGCTCTGGTCAGGAAGGGGGTAAAATCTTCCGGGGCTGAAGCGGTTAAACTGAATATGTTCCTATGCCCTGCAAAGCAGCCGAAGAGAGAAAGTCACTCATGGACTCAATAACTTGCTCATAATCCAAGAAAAAGCCTATGAGTAAGGACAAGGTACAGATGTACATTAGGTATTATTCAACTATAACAAACAGTCTTTCAAAAGCAAAAAAGTATTGTAAGACACATTAGTCAAGAGGGTTTACAATGTCATAACTTTCTAATAAATTGTTGAATCTTTAAACTGTTGTATACAGTAACAAGCCAAGAAACACATCTCTACAAGAACAAAGAAAATCACAGATGCTTAAAGTAAATATTCACTTAGCTCACACAATTTTCCTCTTCTATCCTCATCCTAATTAAACGGCAATTTAAACACATTTGCAGTTCTAATTACCGATAACACCTTTAGTTCACAGTGTAGGTTTATTACCCAATGGCACATTAACGGCTGCTACATTATCCAGGTTATCTTGTACGGGTGGAATTTTAATGACAGTAATGAGAGAAATTTTATAATGCTGGAGTCAATATGGAGGAGTACAGGTAGATTTCACAATGAAGGGAATTTAACATAATATAAACCTCTACTAAATGACATTTAGTTTGATAAAGCTGATGGGTTGATTTACTAAAACTGGAGAGAACAAAATTCTGCTGCAGCTCTTCATAAAAACCAATCAGCTTCCAGGTATTTTTTGCCGAAGCTTAAAAGAGAAGTATGGGGTTTGGGGTTTTTGCAGAACTATACTTACCTAGGTGGATGCAGCAATGGTCCGATGCTGCATCTGTCCCCTGCCAACTCTAACACTGAGAACCGAGCAATCAAACACCGCCGATCGCTCGGTCCTCACAGCTCCCCAAGCTGGGAGCTGTCGACTGTCAGTCACCACTCTCTGCTCTGCCCCTCCCTGCTCATTGGAGCACTGGGCTGTGGAGGGGGTGGGAGGGGCCAGATGAAGCTGTCAGCGGCTCGCTGAGAGGCTGAGCCAGGTGGCGGTCCAGGCATGTGGGCGGATCCTGACTCTAGTGTCCCGATCTTGCCTGAGCCTGGACCGGCTCTGTTGTCAGCAGACAGCGGACTTCAGCCTGCTGTCTGCTGCAAATGGGTCACAGGAGTGCAGAACGAACTGTACTCCTGTTATCCACAGGAGAAGTACAGCCAAACGAGCTTTGGCTGTACGTCTCCTTTTATTCAGCAAGCTGAAGTTAGAAGCTTATTGGCTACCATACACAGCTGCACCAGATTTTGAACTCTCCAGTTTTAGCAAATCAACCCATATGTGTTCTTTTTGAAAAAAAAATATGCCCTTTTGTAAAAAAACAAAAAAAAATCTACTTTTCAGTATACCTTTTTTTTATGGTAAGAACAGTGGACCATGTGTGTCTGTGTGATGTGCGTTAAAATAGTCACTTGTGATCTCCATCAGAAGCCCATGTGATATAGATATATATATATATATATATATATCTCAGAGATCCTGGAGAATAAAAGATTGGAATTCCTACATTTTTATGTCACGCAATATTAGCACAAAGCAAGGTCCATAAAGACATGGATGAGTGAGTTTGGGGTTGAGGAAATTGACTGGCCTGCACAGAGTCCTGACCTTAACCTGATAGAACACCTTTGGGGTGAATTAGAGCGGAGACTGCGAGCCAGGCCTTCTCATCCACATCAGTGCCTGACCTCACAAATGCGGTCCTGGAAGAATGGTAAAACCTAGTTACATAGTAGTTAAGGTTGAATAAAGACAATAGTCCATCCAGTTCAACCTGTGTAGGTGTACATGTGTCAGTGTTGATAATCATTTCCCATATCCCTGTATGTTATGTTCTTTAAGATGCACATCCAAGAGTCTTTTAAAAAATCCATACTCCCTGCTGCCACCACCGATTGTGGAAGAGAGTTCCACCGCCTTACTGCCCTGACAGTGAAAAAGCCCTTGCGCAGTTTAAGGTTAAACTGCTTCTCCTCCAATCTCATTGTGTGGCCCCATGTCCTATTACACTCCCTGAGACCAAATATTTTTTTTCCTATGCTGGGATCACCATTGAGGTATTTGTAAAACGCTATCATGTCCCCTCTTAAGCGTCGCTTCTCTAGCAAAAATAAATTTAGTGCTTGCAGCAGTTCTTCGTAATTTACAGTGCCTTGCAAAAGTATTCACACCCCTTGGCTTTTTACATATTTTGTTACATTACAGCCTTTAGTTCAATGTTTTTTTAATCTGAATTATATGTGATGGATCAGAACACAATAGTCTAAGTTGGTGAAGTAAAATTAGAAAAATATATGCAAAAAACTATTTTTCAGAAATAAAAAACTGATAACTGGCATGTGCGTATGTATTCACCCCCTTTGTTATGAAGCCCATAAAAAGCTCTGGTGCAACCAATTACCTTCAGAAGTCACATAATTAGTGAAAGGATGTCCACCTGTGTGCAATTTAAGGGGTTGATTTACTAAAACCGAAGAGTGCAAAATCTGGTGCAACTCTGCATAGAAACCAATCAGCTTCTAGTTTTCTTTGTCAAAACTTAATTGAACAAGCTAAAGTTAGAAGCTGATTGGCTACCATCCACAGCTGCACCAGATTTTGCCCTCTCCAGTTTTAGTAAATCAACCCCTAAGTGTCACATGATCTGTTATTACATATACACACCTTTTTGAAAGGCCCCAGAGGCTGCAACACCTAAGCAAGAGGCACCACTAACCAAACACTGCCATGAAGATCAAAGAACTCTCCAAACAAGTAAAGGACAATGTTGTTGAGAAGTACAAGTCAGGGTTAGGTTATAAAAAAAATCCAAATCTTTGATGATCCCTAAGAGCACCATCAAATCTATCATAACCAAATGGAAAGCACATGGCACAACAGCAAACCTGCCAAGAGACACCAAAACTCACGGATCGGGCAAGAAGGGCATTAATCAGAGAGGCAGCACAGAGACCTAAGGTAACCCTGGAGGAGCTGCAGAGTTCCACAGCAGAGACTGGAGTAGCTGTACATACGACGACAATAAGCCGTACGCTCCATAGAGTTGGGCTTTATGGCAGAGTGGCCAGAAGAAAGCCATTACTTTCACCAAAAAACAAAATGGCATGTTTTGAGTTTGCGAAAAGGCATGAGGGAGACTACAAAAATGCATGGAGGAAGGTGCTCTGGTCTGATGAGACTAAGACCCCTTTCACACCGAGGGCGTTTTGCAGGCACTATAGCGTTAAAAATAGCGCCTGCAATCCGCCCTCAAACAGCTGCTCCATTGTCTCCAGTGCGAAAGCCCGAGGGCTTTCACACTGGAGTGGTGCGCTGGCAGGACGTCAGAAAAAGTCCTGCCAGCAGCTTTTTTGGAGCGGTGAAGGAGCAGTGTGTTTACCGCTCCTCCACCACTGCTCCCCATTGAAATCAATGGGGCAGCGCTGCGATACGTCGGCAAAACACCGCTATTGCAGAGCATAGCGGGCATTTTTAACCCTTTCTCAGCCGCTAGCGGGGGGTAAAAGCGGCCCGTTAGCGGCCGACATGCGCCGCAAATCCGATGGTAAAACATCGCTAAAAATAGCGGCGTTTTACCGCCGGCGCTATGGGTGGCTTGGTGTGAAAGTCGTCCAAAATTCAACTGGCCATCTAAGAAAATGCTATGTCTGGCGCAAACCCTACACATCACATCACCCAAAGAACACCATCCCCTCAGTGAAACATGGTGGTGGCAGCATCATGCTGTGGGGATGTTTTTTTCAGCAGTCGGGACTGGGAAACTGGTCAGAATTGAGGGAAAGATGGATGTTGCTAAATACAGGGATATTCTTAAGCAAATCCTGTACCACTCTGTGTGTGATTTGAGGCTAGGATGGAGGTTCACCTTCCAGCAGGACAATGACCCCAAACACACTGCTAAAGCAACACTTGAGTGGTTTAAGGGGAAACATGTAAATGTGTTGGAATGGCCTAGTCAAAGCCCAGACCTCAATCCAATAGAAAATCTGTGGTCAGACTTAAAGACTTATGTTGTTCACAAGCGCAAACCATCCAACTTGAAGGAGCTGGAGCAGTTTTATAAGGAGGAATGGGCAAAAATCTCAGTGGTAAGATTTGGCAAGCTCATAGAGACTTATCCAAAGCGACTTGGAGCTGTGATAGCCACAAAAGGTGGCTCTACAATGTATTGACTTTAGGGGGGTGAATAGTTTTGCACATTGACTTTTTCTGTTATTTTGTCCTATTTGTTGTTTGCTTCACAAAAAACAACAAAAAAACACACATCTTTAAAGTTGTGGGCATGTTCTGTAAATTCAATTATGCAAATCCTCAAGCAATCCATGTTAATTCCAGGTTGTGAGGCAACAAAACATGAAAAATGCCAAGGGGGGTGAATACTTTTGCAAGGCACTGCAGGTCATCCAGTCCCCTTATTAATTTAGTTGCCCTTCTTTGGACTCTCTCCAGCTCCAGCACATCCCTTCTGAGGATTGGTGACCAGAGCTGGATGGAGTACTCCAGATGTGGCCTAACCAGAGTTTTATAAAGTGGCAGGATAATTATTTTATCTCTGGAGTACTGTACCTTGAAAAAGTATTCATACCCCTTAAAATGTTCCATATTTTGTCATGTTACAACTTACAACCAAAAACTTAAATGTATTTTATTGGGATTTTATGTGATAGACCAACACAAAGTGGCACATAATTGTGAAGTGGAAGAAAAATGGTAAATGTTTTCAAACTTACAAATAAATATGTGAAAAGTGTGGCGTGCATTTGTATTCAGCCCCCCTGAGTCAATACTTTGTAGAACCGCCTTTCACTGCAATTACAGCTGCAAGTCTTTTTGGGGATGTCTCTACCAGCTTTGCACATCTACAGAGTGACATTTTTGCCCATTCGTCTTTGCAAAATAGCTCAAGCTCTGTCAAATTGGATGTAGAGTGTCTGTGAACAGCAATTTTCAAGTCTTGCCACAAATTCTCAATTGGATTTAGGTCTGGTCTTTGACTGGACCATTCTAAAACATGAATGTGCTTTGATCTAAACCATTTCATTGTAGCTCTGGCTGTATGTTTAGGGTAGTTGTCCTGCTGGAAGGTGAACCTCCGCCCCAGTCTAAAGTCTTTTGCAGACTATAAGGTTTTCTTCTATGATTGCCCTGTATGTGCCTCCATCCATCTTCCCATCAACTCTGACCAGCTTTCCTGTCCCTTCTGAAGAAAAGCATCCCCACAACATGATGCTGCCACCACCATGTTTCACGGTGGGGATGGTGTTCAGGTTGATGTGCAGTGTTAGTTTTCCGCCACATTTTGCTTTTAGGCCAAAAAGTTCAATTTTGGTCTCATCTGACCAGAGCATTTTCTTCCACATGTTTGCTGTGGCCCCCACATTGCTTCTCGCAAACTAAAAACGAGACTTCTTATGGCTTTCTTTCAACAATGGCTTTCTTCTTGCCACTCTTCTATAAAGGCCAGATTTGTGCAGTGTACGACTAATAGTTGTCCTGTGGACAGATTCTCCCACCTGAGCTGTGGATCTCTGCTGCTCCTCCAGAGTTACCATGGGCCTCTTGGCTGCTTCTCTGATTAATGCTCTCCTTGCCCAGCCTGTCAGTTTAGGTGGACGGCCATGTCTTGGTAGGTTTGCAGTTGTGGCATACTCTTTCCATTTGATGGATTGAACAGTGCTCTGTGAAATGTTCAAAGCTTGGGATATTTTTCTATAAACTGAACCCTGCTTTAATCTTCTCCACAACTTTATCCTTGACCTGGTGTGTTCCTTGGTCTTCATGATGCTGTTTGTTCACTAAGGTTCTCTAACAAACCTCTGAGGGCTTCACAGAACAGCTGTATTTATACTGAGATTAAATTACACACAGGGAAATATATTTACTAATTAGGTGACTTCTGAAGGTGATTGGTTCCACTAGATTTTAGTTAGGGGTATCAGAGTAATGGGGGCTGAATACAAATGCATGCCACATGTTTCAGATATTTATTTGTCAAAAATAGTAAAACATTTTGAAAACCATTTATCATTTTCCTTCCACTTCACAATTATGTGCCACTTTGTGTTGGTCTATCACATAAAATCCCAATAAAATACATTTACCTTTTTGGTTGTAACATGACAAAAAGTGAAAAATGTCAAGGGGTGTGAATACTTTTTCAAGGCACGGTATATCCCTTTTTTAATGCATGCTAAAATTCTGCCGGCTTTGGTAGCTGCAGCTTGACGTTGCATGCTATTGCTCAATCTGTCGTTTACTAGGACCTCCAGATCTTTCTCAATGCTTGATTCACCTATCAGTTCTCCCCCTAGTGAGTGAGTAGTTTGCATTTATGTTTTTTGCCCCTAAGTGCATTATTTTACATTTCTCCACATTAAATCTCAATTGCCATGTAGTTTCCCACTCCATTAATTTGTTCAGATCTTTCTGTAAAATTTCTATATCCTAATGTGAACTGTGAAGTTATTGCCCTGCTAAGATTGAGCTATTTATCACATCCTCTATATCATTTATGAATAAATTGAATAGAATTGGTCTCAAGAAAGAACCCATTCCCATAGCCACACTCCCATAGACATATGGGAAGAGAGATTCCCATAGACACACTCCTAAACCTTGTGGACAGCCTTCCTAGAAGAGTTGAAGCTGTTATATCTGCAAGGGGTTGGCCGACTCAATATTGAACCACACGGACTAAAACTGGGATTCCATTAAAGTTCATGTGCGTGGCATCCCAACACTTTTGGTAATACAGTGTAATGGATTCCTTTTTTTTTTACTTTTTCTTTTACTTAACTTTATTGTGATTATATAGGGGGTTGATAAGTCAGACTTTCACCAAACATTGAATCAATAACTGTCATTTAAAACACATGCACCCAGCAGATTCACCTGTACTGAATGTTTGGTGAATGTCAGATTTATCGCTTAATAAACATGGCCCTGTGTGAATTTAAACATCCTTGGTGCAAACATAACTCTATACTCAGGGGAAAAAAAAGGTTTAAAAAACACATCAAAGGGAAAGTCAAAAATGTTTCAAAGTCTGTTTTACATAGGAATCTCAGAATACATATGCAGTAAACACATGGGTGACATGTGCCCATGTATAATGCCAAACACTAACAAGAAACACTGCCAAAATACTTCAACAACAGGAATGTGTACAAAATGAAATACAGAACCCTGGGAACAAACAAATTATGAGGTTAGGAAGCATGAGAATGAATACAGAATAAAGTAGGAGTTGATAGGGAAAAAATTGGAGCAGAGGAAAGAGGAGAAATGTGTACAGGACAGAGGATAGAAGAAAGGTGATGAGTACAGAACAGAGGAGAGAAAATGGGTGATTATACAGGATAGTGGCTAGAAGAAAGGTGAAGAGCACAGAATAGAGGAGAGAAGATGGGTGATGAATACAGGATAGTGGAAAGAGAGGTGATGAGTACAGAACAGAGAGAAGATGGGCGATGAATACAGGATAGTGGAAAGAGAGGTGATGAGTACAGAACAGAGGAAAGAACATGGGTGATGAATACAGGATAGGGGATAGAAGAGAGGTAATGTGTACAGACAGAAGAGAGAAGATGGGTGATGAATAGAAGATAGTGTATAGAAGAGAGCTAATAAGTACAAAACAGAGGCAAGTGACCATCCATAATGTGTGGCAAGTGACAATCCGGGACATGGCAAGTGACAATCCGTAATGTGTGGCAGGTGACGTGGCAAGTGACAATCCGTAATGTGTGGCAAGTGACAATCCGGAAAGTGGCAAGTGACAATCCGTAATGTGTGGCAGGTGACGTGGCAAGTGACAATCTAATGTGTAGCAAGTGACAATCTGGGACGTGGCAAGTGACAATCAGTAATGTGTGGCAGGTGACGTGGCAAGTGACAATCCGGGACGTGGCAAGTGAACAATCGGCAACGTGTGACAAGTAACAATCTGCATCTGGTGGCAGGCGACGTGGCAAGTGGACAATCCGCAACGTGTGGTGGGTGATTTGACAAGTGACATTCCGTGACAAGTTGCATCTGGTGGCAGGTGACGGTGGCAAGTGACACGCTCAGGGCTCCCACTGATTCTGCATTATGGTGAGTTGAACTATTTCATTTTATATAACAGAACAGAAATTGGTTAGAAGGCTGGAGGTCAGCAATGTGTGTCCTTTAGGGGCTGCATACAGTATACTGCATACTTTGTTGTTCAATATTAATATAAGCTGTTGCCTGGGTACTGTGCCACATGGGTGCGGTAATCTGTTGTTCAGTGGCATTAGTTCTTTTTTTTGTTGAGGGGGCAGTTTGCAGGGGGGGGGGCGGTTTGCAGGGGGGGGGGGGGGCGGTTTGCAGGGGGGGCCCATACAACATTTTGCTATGGGGCCCTGTGATTTCTAGTTACGCTCCTGGAGGTAAGGCGTACAGAACAGAGGAGAGAAGATGGGTGATGAATACAGGATAGTGGATAGAAGAGAGGAGAAGAGCACAGAATAGAGGAGAGAAGATGGGTGTTGAATACAGGATAGTGGATAGAAGAGAAAGGAGGAGTACAGAACAGAGGAGAGAGGATGGATGTTGAATACAGGATAATGGACAGCAGAGAGGTGATGAGTACAGAACAGAGGAGAGAAGATAAGTGATGAATACAGGATAGTGGATAGAAGAGAGGTGATGAGTACAGAACAGAGGAAAAAAAATGGGTGATGAATACAGGATAATGGATAGAAAAGAAGTGATGGGTACAGAACAGAGGAACAAAGATGGGTGATGAATACAGGATACCCCCCCCCCCCCCCCCAGTTCTGTTCGCCACAGAACATGCGACCAGGCAAAACATTTGTTTGAAACATGCGAACCCCGTTAAAGTCTATGCGACACGAACATGAAAAATCAAAAGTACTAATTTTAAAGGCTTATGGGGACCCGGGTCCTGCCCCAGGGGACATGTATCAATGCAAATAAAGCTTTAAAAACAGCCATTTTTCCGGGAGCAGTGATTTTACTAATGCTTAAAGTGAAACAATAAAAATGAAATATTCCTTTAAATATCGTGCCTGAGGGGTGTCCTTAGTGTGCATGTAAAGTAGCACATCTTTCCCATTTTTAAAAACAGTGCCACGGGAAAATAATACTTCTAAAAGGAAAAAATGTCATTTAAAACTGCTCGCGGCTGTAATGTATTGTCAGATCTCGGCAATATAGATAAAAATATCAAAAATACCAAAAAAAAAGAAATGGCATAAATGTCACCCCCAAAATCCATACCAGGCCCTTCAGGTCTGGTATGAATATTAAGGGGAACCCCGCACCCAAATAAAAAAAAATGGCGTGGGGGTCCCCCAGGCACTATATACTCTGAACAGCGGTATATATACTACATTACCTGCCCTATATACTCTGCAGAAAATTGGGCCTTAGGTGTTGGTGGTACCAGAACACTGTAAGCCCTCACAGTTACTCCTAGTGGGTGCAGGAACGGGCCCTGCTGTGAAATATTATATATCAAGAATTGTAATTACATGCCCCTGTTAGACAGGGGCAGAAAAATTGGGCCTTGGGTGGTGGTGGTGGTGCCACAACACTGTAACACCTCACAGATACTCTTGTTGGGTGCAGGAACGGGCCCTGCTGTGAAATATTTGATCAAAAATTGTAATTACTTGCCCTTGTTAAATAGGGCCAGGAAAATTGGACCTTGGGTGGTGGTGCCCTAAACCAAAAATATTGTTGGAAGCTAGCATCATCAAGATTGAGGAGGAAAGGGATAGTCAGCATAGGCAGTCTTCAAGGGATCCCACATCCATAGAAAATTCAATCAGTTACATCAGCATCAGGTGCTTGATAGCTGCTGATCCCAGCACTGAATGCGTGTTCAGATTTCAATTCAATTGCATATTGAGCAAGTTCTGGCCAGTGGTCCATCCTTAAGACCCAGTAACCCAATGCATGCTCTGTTGGAAAGGTCTCCAAGTCTGCTCTTGCCCCTAGATATTCCTGCACCATGTAATGCAGACGCTGGCGATATTTGCATTAACCGATCAGACCTTGGCGCTGAGGACTGAAAAATAGTTTAAAGGCATCGGTCAGCCAGCCACCTTCTCCACCGCCCTTCCTCTGACTGAACGAAGCCTCAGCAACACGTTGTCCAGCACCAGGAAATTGTAACCTCCCAGGGTCTGGAAATGCGTTGCACAAACCTTTCTTCAAGGCCTCCTGAAGATGTTTCATTCTCTGATCCTTGATACCACGAATCCTAGGGTTCTCTCGCAGGCTTTGCAGAATCAGGGAGGCCATGCAGCGTAAGTTTGCAGAGGCATACGATTCTGAGTCCTTTGGATCACTAAGGATCATATGATCCGTAACTACCTCCTCCCAGCCACGTACAACTCCTTGGGTTTCTGGGGACTGAAAACCATCCCTTGAAGACTGCTGCTGAGTGTGATCCTCTACATCCATGCTGACACAATCCTCCTCCTCCTCTTCTTCCTGTGTGTTTGACAGGCCTACGGGAATGCTATCTGGATAAAGGGGGCCTTGAGAGGTAAGGAAGTCCTCCTCTTCCTCCCGCTGTTCTTCCTCAAGTGCCCTGTCCATGATTCCACGAAGCGTATGCTCCAACAGGAAGACTAGAGGGACAGTGTCACTGATGCATGCATTGTCGCTACTCACCATCCTTGTAGCTTCCTCAAATGGGGACAGGACAGTGCATGCATCCTTGATCAGTAGCCACTGGTGCTCCTGACCCTGTCCTGGCGCCATACTCGCACAGGTACTCATTGATGGCTCTCTGCTGTGTGTGCAGCCGCTGCAGCATTGCCAACGTTGAGTTGCACCTGGTGGGCATGTCACAAATGAGGCGGTTGGTGGGCAGGTTGCATTCCCTTTGAATGTCAGCCAGCCGAGCACTGGCATTGTATGACCGGCAGAAATGACCACAACTTTTCTGACTTGCCTCAGGAGATCCTGTAAGCCTGGGTACCTGCTCAAGAACCGCTGCACCACCAAATTCAGGACGTGTGCCAAACATGGAACATGGATCAAGTGTCCCTGTTGGAGGGCGGAGAGAAGGTTGGTGCCATTGTCCCATACAACCATTCCTGGCTGGGGTCAACCACTTCTGAGCCTGCTCCTGCAGAGCTGACAGAATCTCTGCCCCAGTGTGGCTCCTGTCCCCTAAGCAGACCAACTCAGGCACCGCATGGCATCTTTTAGCAAGACTTCTTGCGTAGCCTCTTGAATGCTTATGGAGCACCGCTTGTTCAGAGGACAAATCTGCAGAAGAGGCCATAGAGGAAGAAGAAGAGGAGGGGTGGAGGAGAGAGCTGTGGCAGAATCACCACTAGCATTTTGGAGGTGTGGTGTCATAACAAGCTCCAACAACACTGAACCCTGTCCTGCATCCTTCCCAGCTGTCAGCAGAGTTACCCAGTGCGTCGTGAAGGAAAGGTAACGTCCCTGCCCATGCCTGCTGGACCATGAGTCAGCGGTAATATGCACCTTACTGCTGACCGCCCTGTCCGAGGCCAAAACATTGCCTTCCATATGCCGGTAGAGAGCCGTAATGGCCTTCCGTGAAAAGAAATGGCGTTTTGGAACCTGCCACTGAGGTACAGCACATTCCACAAATTCACGAAAGGGGGCAGAGTCTACCAGCTGAAAAGGCAGCAGTTGCAGTGCTAGCAATTTGGCCAAGCTAGCTATTAGACGCTGAGCATGTGACTGGGACCAAATTTCTTTTTACGGTTCAGCAACTGGGGTAGCGAAATTTGCCTGCTAAAATCAGATGGTGGTGTACTGCTAGCAGATTGTCTGTAAATACTTGGGACACCTATTGCTATACCTTCATTCTTCTCAGTGCAGGTTTTTGAGAGGACTGGAGGTATAGTAGGGTTGGAGATCCCAGATGAGGAGCAAGGAGAAGTCCGCCTTTTTCTTTGATGTGGGTTTTTCAAGTGCTGTTGCCAACGGACTGCATGGCAGGTCGTCATATGTCTGGTCAAGCATGTGGTGCCCAAGTGGCTGCTGTTCTGGCCACGCTTGATCCGCTTCAGACATAGGTTGCAAACAGCAACGGTGCAATCTGCTGCACACGTGTCAAAAAAGGCCCACACCAAGGAACTTTTAAAAGTCAGCAGCGCCCTGCACCTGCGGAGTGATGCAATAGGGTGGCTGCCCTTAAGATGCCCCCTAGAGGACATCCTGCCTTGTTGGAGTTGTGCCTTCTCCTCCTCCTCCCCTCTTCTCTAAGGCACCCAAGTACAGTCAGTGACCTCATCATCCCCTCCCTCCTTGTCACTGGAGCAAACTTGGCAGTATGCTGCAGCTGGAACTTGACTGCCAGTTTCTTGTCCTTCTTGGGCACCCCCTCTCTCTAGGCTCATGTTACTCCCTTCCTCAACCTGGGAGCCAACATCGGAGCCTTCAAATCGCTGTGCATCCTCCAGCAGCATGTACCAGACACTGTGGTTGAAGAATTCTGGGGACTCCTCTGTGCATGATGGTGGGGCTACGGAAGGATTGACTGTGGACAGCTGATCTTACTAGAGGTACCACACCCAAATTATCAAATTATTAGCACAAACAGTAATCTTCATAGAGGACTTTTAAGGTACCCACAGATCACAACATACATAAAATCAAACATGGTTTTTATTAATTCTATTAAAATCTATTTAAAATGAATATTGTTGACAATAACACTTAGATATCCTACTAAGCCCTAGAACTTTTATGTATCCCTCTCCATCACCCATTATCTCATAAAATTCATAAATTAACTTATAGTCCTATGACTCAATCCATCATTGCATTATTTATATATGCTAATGTGGCGGTAGAGTGGAGATTTCACTCAGTATGGGCTAATTTTTTAGGCTTGTAATCTGTACCAGAGTAGGATCTCCACTTCTCGTTTATGGAACCCTAGATCATATACTTCAGTTGCTTCACATGCACCCACATTAGGAGTGTGCTCAAAATAATTGCCAGAGTCTCTCTTATTTTGTGCCCCTGCACTCACGTCTGGTGTTTTTTTTTAGATTACAAGCATGTGTGTGTGTGTGTGTGTGTGTGTGGGGGGGGGGGGGGGTATATAGCACCAAACACATTAGTTATATGCAATGGCATGTATCCCATTACCTGCAGGAGGCTGCTTCTGGTAAAAATCATCCCTGCAGTGTTGTCCTCATAGCCACCACATACTGCCCTCAGGAGGAGTAAGGAGATCCTGTCATTCACCCAATCCTACCCTATTCACAGAATGTGATTTATTTCATAAAAGTAGTAATACAAGTTTTGTAAATGGCAGAGAGGGCAGAAGCGGGCAAGTAGCACAACTTTTCTTAATAGCAGCTGGTGCTGTTAAACTTCATAGCCCTGAAACATAGCTGCTCAGGACGATGGGATTTTTTTCTGCTGTATCTCAAAAAAAAAACTAAAAGAAGCAAAAAAACAACTAAACTTCAGCTTTAGGGTTGTTTTTAAGGGTGCAATTGACGTCTGACGGTTAAGAAAACATGTTTAAATTTTTCTTGATGTGTTTTTCTGCTAAAAAAAAAAATTACCCCTCATTAGCTTCAATATTTTATAAACAGTGAAAAAGTATATAGCAGCCGTACACAATTATGAAATACACAAAAAAGGAAAAAAATCACAAATTCAAAGCATATTAAATAAAATAAACTACATTAAATAACATACCGTACCTTAAAGCGGACCTTCAGTCATTTTTTCAACTTTCCATCTGTTAAATCTTTTGCCCTTGTTGTTTTAACTTTGTATAGTACATTTCTTTCTTCTGCCAGTAAATATCTTTTACAGCCCACTTCCTGTTTCTTGTCTGGTAAAATGCCTAGGCTTATGACATCATGCACATCTCTCACTCACTCTGTGAGTTTACCAGGAAGGGAGGAGGGGGGATGAGTCATATAAGAGGGCCAATGAGAGCTGCAGGGCTGCAGAGCTGGAGGTGTGCCTCTGTGTGTCTGTGTAAATCCAGGAAGTGAACAGGCAGCAGCTTCAGCTGCCCACAGTTAAAATGGCTGCAGCCAGACTCAGTGGAGGGAGATTTCTGCAGCATATTTGGCAAGTACAGATTCACAGTATATATAAAATAATCTGCAAATTGGTTGGAAGAAAGTTAATTTTTACAAAAACACAAAAAACAAAACAAAAAAAACTTCCTATGTAAGTAAGGGGCAAGCTTACACCCCCCCCCCCCCCATAACCGATAATGTCTTCACAGAGTGAACACATCCCCCCCCCCCAGGCGATCACAGGGGCCCTTGGCTGGCGGACATATCCCCACTCTGCAAACACTTCTCTGCAACCTCAGGAAGCTTTCCACTACCAAATGGGTCAAAACTGGCGTCAGTCTGCCCCAGTCTGCTCTTTAGAGGAGAACTAACACTGGGAGACACTGACAATACATATTAAATACATCTTAATAAAATTTCCACAACAATGGTGGGGTGAGCAGTAACAGCTGGCAGTTTCTTAGCAACAAGGCAGGATAGGATGATACTGTCTCTAGGAGTTTTTCAGCCATGCTTCAGGAGGTACATAAGTGGCCTACACCTATAGCAAGGGCATTATCCAGCTCCAGCTAGATACACCCCTTACCTGCATAGACAATTTTTGGTAAAAGTGACCTAACCCTTCAAATAAAAAAAGAAATAAAAAATTGCTAAGCAGCTGAGGAAGTAAAAGTGAGAGTTTCTGCTTCAACGAAATATGGGGGGGGGGGGGGGGGGGGTAATGTTGCTGCAAAATAATTTCAGCAAATTCACTCCACTCGCCCCTAACTAGTGGTTAATTAATAGCCATTAGAGGGTTAACCATATGAAACCAATCCACTATAATCGGATTTTACACACATCTACCACAACAGCTGTATTCATTTGTAACAGTTTTGCTTCTTTTATATTTGGCTCCTTGTGTCTTTTCTCAGAAGATCCACAAACTACCAGCACAGCACACTCTGATAATATACAAATGACACCCATTGCTTATTTTTAATTACTAAAAAAAAATATGAAAAATGATACATCAGGTGACATCATTAAAACACAATTTGTAAGGCACATCTGCTGAATTAGTTAGTGAAGCTGTGAATCACACAGCCAAGAATGAAATCACCCAATGCAGACAGCGCTCAGAGCCAGATGTTAGTTCTTACAGAACGGAGTTCATGATTTGGAAAGGAAAAGAAGTACAGCTGTCACGTCTATCTTTTACGTGGCTGTTAGAGGACTGCTATACTGCCTGAAAGATTAAAATTCTGGAAAAGTCAATGGGAAAGCTGCAGAAAGACGCTCCCCTCTGCAAAATCACTTATTCTCAAGAGTCATGGAAATGAGGGGTCAGTCATCTCCAACTAAAACAGACTTCTCAGTTTTAGGTGGAGAGGGTAACGTTAATCCCCAGCTGGATCTTCAAGCTTGACTCCAGCCTAAACAAATTTTTTTTTCTTGGAATGGAGAAAAGTTAAAGTATATGTGAACCCTTGTGACCCCATAAAGTAGCTTAGAGCAATGTGCCAACTGCAATGTTCCGGTGATCTGAAGAAATCTCTGTGCTGGCATCCACAGAGCCCATCCAAGCCCAATAAGTAATAATGCAACAGAAAGACTCTGAACTCCAATCAGTCTATGTGTTAGATGAAAAATCAACAATGGCTCCTTCCAGACCACTCCCTCTGACGCACGCATTTCACCCTGCCCACAGTTTTTAGTCACAGTCATAGATGTGAATGCTTACCCAATTTTCTGAGTTATTGAATGTTGGGTTTTCACTAGCTGTAAGCCATAATCATCAAAATTTAAATAAAGAAATATCAAGGTAAGGTCTGCTCGGGCCTGCAGCACACCACTCAGCGCCAAATAGATCAATTGATGTCAAAAGAGAGCACAACTAAAGACTGGGGGAGATGATAACACTCAGTATCTATGCAGAGTGATCTAAAGGACAGCAGCCGTTTTAAAAAATCATAAGATTGAAAACAAATATTAATAATAATAGTATATATAAACCAGACAGGTAGACGTATACTACAAACAGCACTAAATGTTGAGCAAAGATAAATATAAAATCATGCGGCCAACTACGCACAAAAGTATTCAAACAGAGAGGTAGAGAGTCTGTGAAGTGCTCAGAAAAAAGTCCATCAGTGACAATACAGTCGTAACTCAGTGTGCGCCTTCCACCGGTCAGCAGAATTTCACCCTGTGTTGACACTCTCCCCCTAGGGGATCGAACTCACCAGATCTGCTATTTTTAAAAGCCTCCAAGAACAAAAGCAAAGGATCTTCTCAGCACCACTCTCTCAGTACCGCTCCTGGGGGTTCAGGAGGGAGGCCACAACTCCAAACAGATGAATGCCTGTAACAAAGGATGTCCCAGATTGAATAGGCAGCTTGAACCTGGAGAAATCTCCACTGCAGGGATGCCTGTCCTCTCTCCCACATTAACAGATTGTGTTACAAGACCTGTAATCAGTGTAAGAAGTTCTTACACTGATTACAGGTCTTGTAGGTCTTGTACAGGTCTTCACAGACTCTCTACCTCTCTGTTTGAATACTTTTGTGCGTAGTTGGCCGCATGATTTTATATTTATCTTTGCTCAACATTTAGCGCTGTTTGTAGTATACGTCTACCTGTCTGGTTTATATATACTATTATTATTAAATAAAGAAATGCCTGAAATATATCGCTCTGTGTGTAACACATCTATATAAAATATGAGTTACTTTTTGAATTGAATTACTGAAATAAATTAACTTTTTGATGATATTTTAATTTTATAAGATGCACACACATATATATATATATATATATATATATATATATATATATATATATATTATATATATATATAATGTAGCGGTACCCCCATGGGGGCTGCTGATTGACTCTATACCCCAATGGCTACCCTGACTCTGCAGATCCTCTCTTACCTCTGACACCTTGGGTTCCATTCTGCAATGTGATATTAGCAATGAGAAACTCACACAGTGTCACTGAACCACTCAGAAAGTTTACTAGAGTAAATAATGGAACACAGTGAACAGTATGAATAAACACAAGTGATAATTGACAATTGGTATCACTTAATTCAGATATGCAAAACGTATAACCTTATAATCACTTTTGGAAGTATATGTGAACAGGTGTACAGAGGGATAAGTACTCAATATCTTTGACACATATATTAAATACCTTCCCACCAAGGCCTCAACACACAGACCAAATGGCAGTATACTATTCCTTACAATCTAGAACACAGTGTAAAGTCTAACATATACTCAATGGCTCCCCCTAGGCTATAATTCAAAGTGCAACTTATAAGTGGAGCAACAATGCTTGACAAAAAGGAAGATGATGAAAGTTCTTTAACTCCGGATATCTTCAGCTAGCCTGATGTTTAAACTGCAGTATTTGTAATCCACAAAGCAAAGGAAAAGAAATGACTGTAGAATAAATGATATGCTGATGACTTGCTTAACTGAAGAAATAAAACCACTTGAAGATTCCTCCTTACAGGGGGTCCCCGGGTTACGAACAAGATAGGGACTGTAGGTTTGTTCTTAAGTCGAATTTGTTTGTAAGTCGGAACAGTACCTTTTTTTAAGTGCAAATCCAGTCTTTTTTTTTTATTTTTGTATAATTTTCTTATTATTAATATTATTTTTCTTATTCTTTACTTTTTTAACTACTTTTTTTATTTTATTAATTTAATTATTACTGTATTTCTTATTATTTTTTTTATTTTTATTTGTCTTTTTTATCAATTGTTTTTCACTTAACTTTATTGCTATCACACAGGAGAAAACAATTCCCTGTGTGATAGCAATTGGAGGTGACAGGTTCTCTTTATTGACCCTGTCACCTCCAAAACAGGAGTCCTAGCACTGTGCTAGATTTCCTGTCACAGCTGAGAGGGGAGGAGCACAGCTCTCCCCTCTCACTGTTTACATGGCGGCAGGGACAGGAGACAGCAGAGAGAGGGGAGCTGCCGGGCAGCTCACTTGATGGCACAGCAGGGAGATGGATGGTGAAAGCAGCAGTGTCTGCGATCCGAGTCCAGGCAGGCCGGCCGCGGTGCACCTCTGGAAAGACCGGGGATCCTGGAGGCTTCACAAGGCCTCGGCCACGACGGGCAGTTTTAGTGGCCTGGCAGGCCACCGGCAGGCCACCGGATCATACCAGGCCTGTGGATGGGCAGGCAGGATGACGAGGGGGGCCCGCAGTCAGGCCAGGAACAGAGGAACGGCTCACTCCAGCAAGGAGAGGAAGATTTGGCCGGCAGTGAGGTCACTCGGGCCCCGTTTGTAAGTAGGAGTCGTTCGCAACTCGGATGTTCGTAAGTCAGGGACCCCCTGTATATGGGAGTGCAATACAGTACTGACCTTACAGCGCTGGGGAAAAGAAAAGGCCCCAAAGTTCAGCTGTATGATGCCGGTGAAGAAGTAGATTCACCTCCGTGGAACTACAAGTCTCACAATTAGTCTGTAAAAAGAAATCACTCAGCAATACTGTATGCTCTACTGAAATGGGCAGGTGACCTCTCACTACAATGGATTCCAATGGCTGTGAGGCTCCGTCCAGAATCTCCTCCTGGTGTCTCCGTCTGGTGAAGATGGTGCTGCCACGCTGCTCTGCAACTCCTGATGGACTGAAGTGCAGGGGCCTTAAGTTGCTCTGAAGCGCAGGCTCGTACGCTTGCTCGCATGGCAAAGATGTACTCTGAGATCCCTCAGAGGCAGGCGATCCGGTTCTCCGCTATATAGGCCGCAGACCTCCTGCTGGCAGGTGTTGAATGGCGTCCAGAGAGACTGAAAACAGGCCGCGCTGGTCCTTTTATCACTGCTCCCAGCAGGCAGTGCTGCACGCTTTGCATTGTCTGTATTGTAGTTCAGAGCTGATCCAGCAAACAGAGTCACTTCCTCCTCCAAACTACATCTCCCACAATACTTTGCTGCATTCCTTCTCAATAATAAGGAAACATCCTAACAGAGCCCAACAAACACTAGAGGGGGCCAAACTCGTTTGAAACAACATCAACTGTAATAACTATAGTAGCAAACCCTTGGCTACTTATATATACACATACACACACACACACTATATTGTCTAATGTATTGGGACACCTGCCTTTACACATATATTTCTGAACTAGATGCTGTGCTATACAGTACATGCATACCACTAAAAACTGTACTACTGAACTCAGTAATCATCCCATTCCACAAATGAAGTCAATGTTAAAGGCACTGCATAGTGATTTCACATATATAGATACCGTATTTATCGGCGTATAACACGCGCCAGCGTATAACACGCACCCCAAGTTTAGGAGAGAATTTTAAGGAAAAAAACTTTTAGGAGGGAAGTTTAAGGAAAAAAAACTTACATTAAAATGCCCATCAATGCAGCCTTATCGTGTCCATCTACAGCCTTGTTAGTGTCATTGCAGCCTTTTCAGTGTCAGTGGAGCCTTGCCCCAGTGTCCATTGCAGCCTTGTCAGTGCAGCTTTGCCCCAGTGCAGTCTTGTCAGTGCAGCTTTGCCCCAGTGCAGCCTTGTCAGTGCAGCCTTGTCAGTGCAGCTTTGCCCCAGTGGTCAGTGCAGCTTTGCCCCAGTGGTCAGTGCAGCCTTGCCCCCAGTGGTCAGTGCAGCCTTGCCCCCAGTGTCCATGCTTGGACAGATCGCCGCCAACATACAGATAGCATGTAGTTTTAAATATGGCGCCGCGGAGTTCGGAGGGACTCGGCGGAGCTGAACGAACGCCGCCGAGATACACATAGTTGAGTGTTCTCGGCTCTTTCCGGCGCCGCTCACAGTCCCGCCCAGTCCCGCCCTATGATGGACATAACACAGGTCCAATGGCGGGACTGGGCGTGACTGTGAGCGGCGCCGGAAAGAGCCGAGAACACTCGACTATGTGTATCTCGGCTCCGCCCAGTCACTGTGATTTCGGCGGCGCTCGTTCAGCTCCGCCAAGTCCCTCCGAACTCCGCAGAGATATATCTATATCTAGATATATCTATATCTAGATATAGATATATATACCTATATATCTATATCTAGATATATAGATATATAGATATATATATCTATATATATATACACACACACACAGTTGTGCTCAAAAGTTAGCACACCTTGCCAGAAATTGTGAAATTTTGGCATTAATATTGAAAATATGACTGATCGTGCTAAAAAAAACCTGTCTTATTTACGGATAGCAATCACATGAAGCTATTTATTATCACATATCATTATGATTTAAAAAGGATCAAAAAAACTATGTGATAATAATGGCTTCATGTGATTGCTATCCTTAAAGTGGTGTTCCGGTCGAAATTATACTTTTTAAATAAAAATACCCCTATAATACACAAGCTTAATGTATTCTAGTAAAGTTAGTCTGTAAACTAAGGTCTGTTTTGTTAGTTTATAGCAGTAGTTTGTTATTTTATAAACTTACAGCAGGCCGTGGCCATCTTAAGTGTGGGCATCTGAAGCCAGACTGTATTTCTTCCTGGATCTCATCCTTGCAGATCTCGCACATGCTCAATGCAGCACAAGCAGTGTAATAGGTTTCAGGTCAGGTTTCCATAGCAACGGCAGTGACAGAGGAAGTTGCAGCCTCTTCCCAGAAGGCATTGCAAACAGGAAATGATGCGATGGGCCGCGGCCAGGGAGGAGGAAGAGAAAAATGAATACAGCAGATATATATAGTAGGTGCTGAGAAAAAAAAAAATATCCAATTCGTTTACAGTGCACAGTTTAGTGAGGGATGCTGAAGAGTTGTAAAAGTGGGTGGAACACCACTTTAAATAAAAGACAGGTTTTTTTTTGCAAGATCAGTCATATTTTCAATATTAACCAGTTGCCGACCGCTGCACGACGATATACGTCCTCAGGGCGGCACGGGCAGGCAAAAGGGCTTACAGGTACGTCCTTGCCTGCCCGCGGGTGGGGGGTCCGATCGGACCCCCCCCCGGTGCCTGCGGCGGTCGGCAAATCCTCCCCGGCGATCGGTGGTGAGGGGGAGGCCATCCATTCGTGGCCCCCCCCTCGCGATCGCTCCCAGCCAATGGGATCATTTCCCTGCCTCTGTATTGTACACAGAGGCAGAGGAAATGATGTCATCTCTCCTCGGCTCGGTATTTTCCGTTCCGGCGCCGAGGAGAGAAGACTGGAATGTAAGTGCACAACACACACACACAGTAGAACATGCCAGGCACACAAAACACCCCGATCCCCCCCCGATCGCCCCCCGATCACCCCCCAATCACCCCCCCCGTCACAAACTGACACCAAGCAGGTTTTTTTTTTTTCTGATTACTGTATTGGTGTCAGTTTGTGACAGTTACTGTGTTAGGTCAGTTAGAGTTAGCCCCCTTTAGGTCTAGGGTACCCCCCTAACCCCCCCTAATAAAGTTTTAACCCCTTGATCACCCCCTGTCGCCAGTGTCACTAAGCGATCATTTTTCTGATCGCTGTATTAGTGTCGCTGGTGGCGCTAGTTAGGGACGTAAATATTTAGGTTCGCCGTCAGCGTTTTATAGCGACAGGGACCCCCATATACTACCTAATAAATGTTTTAACCCCTTGATTGCCCCCTAGTTAACCCTTTCACCACTGATCACCGTATAACCGTTGCGGGTGACGCTGGTTAGTTCGTTTATTTTTTATAGTGTCAGGGAACCCGCCGTTTATTACCGAGTAAAGGTTTAGCCCCCTGATCGCCCGGCGGTGATATGCGTCGCCCCAGGCAGCGTCAGATTAGCGCCAGTAGCGCTAACACCCACGCACGCAGCATACGCCTCCCTTAGTGGTATAGTATCTGAACGGATCATTATCTGATCCGATCAGATCTATACTAGCGTCCCCAGCAGTTTAGGGTTCCCAAAAACGCAGTGTTAGCGGGATCAGCCCAGATACCTGCTAGGACCTGCGTTTTGCCCCTCCGCCCGGCCCAGCCCAGCCCACCCAAGTGCAGTATCGATCGATCACTGTCACTTACAAAACAATAAACGCATAACTGCAGCGTTCGCAGAGTCAGGCCTGATCCCTGCGATCGCTAACAGTTTTTTTGGTAGCATTTTGGTGAACTGGCAAGCACCAGCCCCAGGCAGCGTCAGGTTAGCTCCAGTACCGCTAACACCCACGCACGCACCGTACACCTCCCTTAGTGGTATAGTATTTGAACGGATCAATATCTGATCCGATCAGATCTATACTAGCGTCCCCAGCAGTTTAGGGTTCCCAAAAACGCAGTGTTAGTGGGATCAGCCCAGATACCTGCTAGCACCTGCGCTTTGCCCCTCCGCTCGGCCCAGCCCACCCAAGTGCAGTATCGATCGATCACTGACACTTACAAAACACTAAACGCATAACTGCAGCGTTCGCAGAGTCAGGCCTGATCCCTGCGATCGCTAACAGTTTTTTTTGGTAGCTTTTTATTGAACTGGCAAGCACCAGCGCCCTAGTACACCCCGGTCGTAGTCAAACCAGCACTGCAGTAACACTTGGTGACGTGGCGAGTCCCATAAGTGCAGTTCAAGCTGGTGAGGTGGCAAGCACAAGTAGTGTCCCGCTGCCACCAAAAAGACAAACACAGGCCCGTCGTGCCCATAATGCCCTTCCTGCTGCATTCGCCAATCCTAATTGGGAACCCACCGCTTCTGCAGCGCCCGTAATTCCCCCATTCACATTCCCAACCAAATTCAGTCGGCTGCATGAGAGGCATTTTCTTTATGTCCTCCCGAGTACCCCTACCAACAAACCCCCCCAAAAAAGATGTTGTGTCTGCAGCAAGCGCGGATATAGGCGTGACACCCGCTATTATTGTCCCTCCTGTCCTGACAATCCTGGTCTTTGCATTGGTGAATGTTTTGAACGCTACCATTCACTAGTTGAGTATTAGCGTAGGGTACAGCATTGCACAGACTAGGCGCACTTTCACAGGGTCTCCCAAGATGCCATCGCATTTTGAGAGACCCGAACCTGGAACCGGTCACCGTTATAAAAGTTAGTTACAAAAAAAAGTGTAAAAAAAAAAAATATATATATATATAAAATAAAAAAAAATAGTTGTCGTTTTATTGTTCTCTCTCTCTCTATTCTCTCTATTGTTCTGCTCTTTTTTACTGTATTCTATTCTGCAATGTTTTATTGTTATTATGTTTTATCATGTTTGCTTTTCAGGTATGCAATTTTTTTATACTTTACCGTTTACTGTGCTTTATTGTTAACCATTTTTTTGTCTTCAGGTACGCCATTCACGACTTTGAGTGCTTATACCAGAATGATGCCTGCAGGTTTAGGTATCATCTTGGTATCATTCTTTTCAGCCAGCGGTCGGCTTTCATGTAAAAGCAATCCTAGTGGCTAATTAGCCTCTAGACTGCTTTTACAAGCAGTGGGAGAGAATGCCCCCCCCACCGTCTTCCGTGCTTTTCTCTGGCTCTCCTGTCTCAACAGGGAACCTGAGAAAGCAGCCGGTGATTCAGCCAGCTGACCATAGAGCTGATCAGAGACCAGAGTGGCTCCAAACATCTCTATGGCCTAAGAAACCGGAAGCTACGAGCATTTTATGACTTAGATTTCGCCAGATGTAAATAGCGCCATTGGGAAATTGGGGAAGCATTTTATCACACCGATCTTGGTGTGGTCAGATGCTTTGAGGGCAGAGGAGAAATCTAGGGTCTAATAGACCCCAATTTTTTCAAAAAAGAGTACCTGTCACTACCTATTGCTATCATAGGGGATATTTACATTCCCTGAGATAACAATAAAAATGATTTAAAAAAAAAAAAATGAAAGGAACAGTTTAAAAATAAGATAAAAAAGCAAAAAAATAATAAAGAAAAAAAAAAAAAAAAGCACCCCTGTCCCCCCTGCTCTCGCGCTAAGGCGAACGCAAGCGTCGGTCTGGCGTCAAATGTAAACAGCAATTGTGCCATGCATGTGAGGCATCACCGCGAAGGTCAGATCGAGGGCAGTAATTTTTGCAGTAGACCTCCTCTGTAAATCTAAAGTGGTAACCTGTAAAGGCTTTTAAAGGCTTTTAAAAATGTATTTATTTTGTTGCCACTGCACGTTTGTGCGCAATTTTAAAGCATGTCATGTTTGGTATCCATGTACTCGGCCTAAGATCATCTTTTTTATTTCATCAAACATTTGGGCAATATAGTGTGTTTTAGTGCATTAAAATTTTAAAAAGTGTGTTTTTTCCCCAAAAAATGCGTTTGAAAAATCGCTGCGCAAATACTGTGTGAAAAAAAAAAAATGAAACACCCACCATTTTAATCTGTAGGGCATTTGCTTTAAAAAAATATATAATGTTTGGGGGTTCAAAGTAATTTTCTTGCAAAAAAAAAAAATTTTTCATGTAATCAAAAAGTGTCAGAAAGGGCTTTGTCTTCAAGTGGTTAGAAGAGTGGGTGATGTGTGACATAAGCTTCTAAATGTTGTGCATAAAATGCTAGGACAGTTCAAAACCCCCCCAAATGACCCCATTTTGGAAAGTAGACACCCCAAGCTATTTGCTGAGAGGCATGTCGAGTCCATGGAATATTTTATATTGTGACACAAGTTGCGGGAAAGAGACAATTTTTTTTTTTTTTTTTGCACAAAGTTGTCACTAAATGATATATTGCTCAAACATGCCATGGGAATATGTGAAATTACACCCCAAAATACATTCTGTTGCTTCTCCTGAGTATGGGGATACCACATGTGTGGGACTTTTTGGGAGCCTAGCCGCGCACGGGACCCCGAAAACCAAGCACCGCCTTCAGGCTTTCTAAGGGCGTAAATTTTTGATTTCACTCTTCACTGCCTATCACAGTTTTGGAGGCCATGGAATGCTCAGGTGGCACAAACCCCCCCAAATGACCCCATTTTGGAAAGTAGACACCCCAAGCTATTTTCTGAGCGGTATAGTGAGTATTTTGCAGACCTCACTTTTTGTCACAAAGTTTTGAAAATTAAAAAAAGAAAAAAAAAATTTTTTTTCTTGTCTTTCTTCATTTTCAAAAACAAATGAGAGCTGCAAAATACTCACCATGCCTCTCAGCAAATAGCTTGGGGTGTCTATTTTCCAAAATGGGGTCATTTGGGGGGGTTTATGCCATCTGGGCATTTTATGGCCTTCAAAACTGTGATAGGTAGTGAGGAGTAAAATCAAAAATGTACGCCCTTAGAAAACCTGAAGGCAGTGATTGGATTTCGGGGCCCCGTACGCGGCTAGGCTCCCAAAAAGTCCCCCACATGTGGTATCCCCATACTCAGGAGAAGCAGCTAAATGTATTTTGGGGTGCAATTCCACATATGCCCATGGCCTGTGTGAGCAACATATCATTTAGTGACAACTTTTTGTAATTTTTTTTTTTGTCATTATTCAATCACTTGGGACAAAAAAAATGAATATTCAATGGGCTCAACATGCCTCTCAGCAATTTCCTTGGGGTGTCTACTTTCCAAAATGGGGTCATTTGGGGGGGTTTTGTACCGCCCTGCCATTTTAGCACCTCAAGAAACGACATAGGCAGTCATAAATTAAAGGCTGTGTAAATTCCAGAAAATGTACCCTAGTTTGTAGGCGCTATAACTTTTGCGCAAACCAAAAAATGTATACTTATTGACATTTTTTTTACCAAAGACATGTGGCCGAATACATTTTGGCCTAAATGTATGGCTAAAATTGAGTTTATTGGATTTTTTTTAGAACAAAAAGTAGAAAATATCATTTTTTTTCAAAATTTTCGGTCTTCTTCCGTGTATAGCGCAAAAAATAAAAACGGCAGAGGTGATCAAATACCATCAAAAGAAAGCTCTATTTGTGGGAAGAAAAGGACGCAAATTTCGTTTGGGTACAGCATTGCATGACCGCGCAATTAGCAGTTAAAGCGACGCAGTGCCAAATTGTAAAAAGTGCTCTGGTCAGGAAGGGGGTAAATCCTTCCGGGGCTGAAGTGGTTAATGGCAAAATTTCACAATTTCTGCCAGGGTATGTAAACTTTTTATAAGGGCCATTTGGGTGATTTATGTTATCTTTATGATTTAAAAAGGATCAAAAAAACTTACAGAAATCACCCAAATGGCCCTGATAAAAAGTTTACATACCCTGGAATGTTTGGCCTTGGTACAGACACAGAAGGTGGCACACACAAGTTAAAATGGCAATTAAAGGTTAATTTCCCACATTTGTGGCTTTTTAAATCACAATTAGTGTTTGTGTATAAATAGTCAATGAGTTTTTTAGCTCTCACATGGATGCACAAAGCAGGCTAGACAGAGCCTTGAGGAGGTAGAAAAGAACAGTCAAAAGACCTGCGTAACAAGGTAATGAAACTTTACAAAGTTTATAAAGGATATAAAAAGATATCCAAAGCATTGAATATGCCAGTCAGTACTGTTTAATCACTTAATAAGCCAAGGTCGGGTAGATCAAGAAAAATTTCAGCCACAACTGCCACAGGAACTGTTCGGGATACAAAGAAAAACCCACAGGTGACCTCAGGAGAAATACAGGCTGCTCTGGAAAAAGAGCAGCCTTTTGTTTTGATTTTTCTCTTCATTTTTAAATTTGGTTGCTTGTTTTATCTTTGCTCAATTTTCTCGATTTTGGCATTTATTTTCCATAATTGTATAATAAAGTTGGTGTAATTGTATAGTTGTGTACACATATGTAAAAACAATTCAGCTTTAGGACTTTTTGTTGTAAGCAAAAGCAATAAAAACTGGATGGAGTCCTTTCTTTGCTCTCTCTAAAACAAAATACATTTTGGCTGTATTTGGACTTACTTTGAAGGTCACAGGAGTGCATTTTGTTCTGCACTCCTTTGACCGGTTTTCGTCTGACAGCTGATGTCACAGAGCCAGTCCAGGCAAAAGAAAGATCCCGACCATATGGTCAGGATCCACCCAGATGCCTGGACCAGCAGCTGGCTCAGCATCTGAGGACCAAGCTGCGCTATGTATATCTATAGACACACACATACATAAGTCTGTGACATAATCTGGTGATAATATAACCATACAATCTTCTATAGTTAACCAATGGTGATCCACATTTAGATAAAATTCATATGTCAATTTATAATCTTCTTAGGTTCCGCTAGCAATAAACCGTGCAAATACAACAAGCGTGAAATCTAAAATAGCATAATAAAAATGTGCAATCTTACATAATAAATCATTAGTTCATGAAAAAAATCCTTTTAAAAAAGTCCGTTTTGTAGGTGTGACTGTGTGCAAATTTTGTGGTATAAAAGTGAATCAAATATAGGTGAGTGAATTTATAAAGAATATCTGTGAACAGTTCTTTTAAATGTTCTTTTGTGATAAAAAATCTTTCTGCTGTGGGTGTCTCCCAGTGTGGTCTCACAGAACTCTCACCTTACATAGGTATTGATTAGGCATTCAGTAGTATGTCTTTGTGTGGAAGTGGTGTTCTGACAGCTTCTTCTTTTCTGTGTTATATCTCCTCCAGCGTTCCTTTCCCTGCAGCTCCGCTCTAATAAACTCAGTGTTGGGGAGATAAAAATAGGTGGGGGGGAGGAGAAAGGAGGCTCCACTAGTGTATTAACTTTTTAAAATCAAAGGGGTAGCATTTATTTAGTATTGCTCTTACATTTAAAATGATTAAAACAGGCAAAGTAAACGAAAAAAAACGGTCTGGCGTTCTCAGCGCCCTCTCACTTGTGCTTCAGATACTATGTGTCACTCCAGCCAATCCCTACGCGTTATGACACGGTCACGTGTCTTCATCTGGTAAAGTTCATCATATAGACACAGTGCTTCATGCATTTTATGCTAGCTTGGGCTGTATTACATGCCGCTAGCTCTGCTGAATCTTTTTAGGGCTTTCCCCTTTTGGATCCTGGACTGTCCAGTATTACTATTACTGCTCTGGTGGTCATTTTCATGCTTGGATACAAGACGCACATCTGCCCCTGTTATAGCAATACCTGAAGTTTACATACCATTTGCTATAAGCATTCCATACTTTTGGAAATTTTTCGGCTACTGGGAATTTGTACATGAGGCCTAACCAACTTGAAGACAGTGAGATTCGCTCTCTTTTCTTTTTGTTTTGTTACGTCTCCGTAATGGCAAAACGCGTAGACGCACAAGGGTTCATTCTACAAACTGTATCATTTCCATGTTTTTTATGCTTTTTGAGCACTGTGTCTATATGATGAACTTTTTTCAATAAATATTATGAATATTATTTTTTGCTACTTCTCCATTGTTTCTATGCCTTTAAAGTCTGTCTTTTGGTTACCTAATCAGTACCCTCTCTTGTTTCCCAGCCCAGCTAGAGAACTGACCATAGTGTGTTCTCCTGCTTAATGTGGTCAGTTTTTAATAGGAAAGCAGAGGGACTGGCAGGAAGACTAGGGATTTCACACAAAGGAAGCAATACAAAGAACAGGATACTTTCTCATACAAGTACAGCAGGCACATACTGTATCAGGAATATTACGTTTTAGCCCCGGTTCACACTGAAGCAGCGCGACTTACAGCGCGACTGCCTCAGGCAACCTGGACACGACAGGGGTGGCGACTTGCAAAACGACTTCTATATAGAAGTCTATGCAAGTCGCCTCAAGTCACCCCAAAGTAGTACAGGAACCTTTTTCTAAGTCGGAGCAACTTGCGTCACTCCGATTAGAACGGTTCCATTGTACAGAACGGGACGCTACTTGTCAGGCGGCTAGGTCGTCCTAGTGTGAACCGACCCTTATGCCGCGTACACACGGTCGGACTTTCCGGCATACTTGGTCCGGCGGACCAGAGTGTGCCGGACAATCCGCCCGTGTGTGGGCGGCGGCGGACTTCTTCCCAAAAGCCCGCCGGACCTAGATTTGAAACAAGTTTTAAATCTTTCCGTCGGACTCAGTTTCGGGCGGAAAATCCGCTCGTGTGTGTGCTGGTCCGACAGAAAGCCCGCTCGTGTGTATGCTGGTCCAACGGACCAGATACGACACGAGGGCAGGGTATTGCATCTCGCACTCGCTGCAATAGGAAAAACAAATTTTCCTATTGCGGCGAGCGCGGAGCATACCAGGCCCTTAGGTCTGGTATGGATTATAAAGGGAAGCCCCTACGCCGTAAAAACGGCGTGGGGTCCCCCCTAAAATCCATACCAGACCCCGATCCGAGCACGCAGCCTGGCCGGTCAGGAAAGGGGGTGGGGATGAGCGAGCGCCCCCCCCTCCTGAACCGTACCAGGCCGCATGCCCTCAACATGGGGGGTGGGTGCTTTGGGGGAGGGGGGGCGCCCTGCGGGCCCCCCCCACCCCAAAGCACCTTGTCCCCATGTTGATGAGGACAAGGGCCTCTTCCCGACAACCCTGGCCGTTGGTTGTCAGGGTCTGCGGGCGGGGGGCTTATCGGAATCTGGGAGCCACCTTTAATAAGGGGGCCCCCAGATCCCGGCACCCCACCCTATGTGAATGAGTATGGGGTACATG
The DNA here is from genome assembly GCA_037952835.1 of Lithobates septentrionalis. Classification (NCBI taxonomy): domain Eukaryota; kingdom Metazoa; phylum Chordata; class Amphibia; order Anura; family Ranidae; genus Lithobates; species Lithobates septentrionalis. The sequence continues at coordinate 1,995,113 of JBBDGP010000163.1, read as the reverse complement.
GTACCCCTACCCATTCACCTAGGGAAAAAGTGTAAGTAATAAAACACACTACACAGGTTTTTAAAATATTTTATTAAACAGCTCCAGGGGGGGGATCTTCCTCCGGCTTCGGGGGTCTTCTTCCGGCTTCGGGGGTCCCTCCGCTTCATCTTCTCCCGGCGTCCGGTTGGTTCTTCTCCGCTCTCGTCTCCCGGTGTTCCAGTTCTTCGGCCGGCTCCTCTGCTGTCTTCAGGTAGCTCTCTTGCCAGCAGAGGTCCGGACTTCTGAGCTGCTGGGCTTCTTCTCTTCTCTTCTCCAGATGTTGACACGACGCTCTCTCCGGCTGGACTGCTCTCCGAGGGCTGCGTTGTGACTTATATAGGCGGAGACCCCGCCCCCTTTTGATGTCACAGTCCCTGGGCATGCTGGGACTGTGACGTTTTAGGGGGCGTGGTCACTGGGTGATGTTGACCACGCCCCCTAAAACGTCACAGTCCCAGCATGCCCAGGGACTGTGACATCATATGGGGGCGGGGTCTCCGCCTATATAAGTCACAACGCAGCCCTCAGAGACCAGTCCAGCCGGAGAGAGCGTCGTGTCAACATCTGGGGGAAGAGAAGAGAAGAGAAGACAAGAAGCCAAGAAGCCCAGAAGTCCGGACCTCCGCTGGCAATAGAGCTACCTGAAGACAGCGGAGGGGCCGGCCGAAGACCTGGGACACCGGGAGAAGAGGCCGGAGAGCGGAGAAGAACCAACCGGACGACGGGAGAAGATGAAGTGGAGGGACCCCCGAAGCCGGAAGAAGACCCCCGAAGCCGGAGGAAGATCCCCCCCCGGAGCTGTTTAATAAAATATTTTAAAAACCTGTGTAGTGTGTTTTATTACTTACACTTTTTCCCTAGGTGAATGGATAGGGGTACCATGTACCCCATACTCATTCACATAGGGTGGGGTGCCGGGATCTGGGGGCCCCCTTATTAAAGGGGGCTCCCAGATTCCGATAAGCCCCCCGCCCGCAGACCCCGACAACCAACGGCCAGGGTTGTCGGGAAGAGGCCCTTGTCCTCATCAACATGGGGACAAGGTGCTTTGGGGTGGGGGGGCAGGGCCCCCCCCTCCCCCAAAGCACCCACCCCCCATGTTGAGGGCATGCGGCCTGGTACGGTTCAGGAGGGGGGGCGCTCGCTCGTCCCCACCCCCTTTCCTGACCGGCCAGGCTGCGTGCTCGGATCGGGGTCTGGTATGGATTTTATGGGGGACCCCACGCCGTTTTTACGGCGTAGGGGCTTCCCTTTATAATCCATACCAGACCTAAGGGCCTGGTATGCCCCGCAATGGGGCTCGCAAGGTGTCAATCTCGCCGATAAAAGCGACAAGATTGACATCCTTTGCTAGTCCCGTCGCACCTGAGTCACGTTCAAAATGAACGGACTTGTCCGTGTGTGGGCAAGTCCGTTCATTCTGAAAGTCCGCCGGAACTCCGGCGAAAGTCCGTCGGAAAGACGGGCGGACTTAGCCCGCCGGAAAGTCCCGGCGTGTGTAGGCAAGTCCGTCCGTTTTAAAGTCCGGCGCACCTGGCGGACAAAGTCCGTCGGAAAGTGTGCCGGACCAAGTAGGATAGAAAGTCCGACCGTGTGTACGCGGCATTAGGGGAACAAACGCTTTAACATAAAAAAATTATATATATCTGTTTAAGTGCTTTCAGGGCATGAAATAGAACATGGTCCCAGCTACATATACAGATTTTAATTGAACAGCAGGCCTGTTTTAAAAGCAATCACAGCCATTTGCCTACATTTTTTTTTTTTAGATCATTGTTGGAACAATAATTACAGGAGTCACTGAAAGTCTAAAATCCTTGCTTGCATGTTTTTTTTTCCAGGTTGGTGATATCAGTCAGATTTTTTTGGTGTCTGTATCTCTCCATTGGTCACCAAGACAGGAAGTGAGGAGAGGTTTCTCCCCAAATGCCCAAATGGAGAAATCTCACCAATGGGACACAGATGGCAAAAATAAATAAATAAATAAAAACCTGATGGGATTTTAACCCTCCCTTACTTTATCCAAAAAATAAATAAAAAATTTGGCCTTAGTGATTGTAAATAAAACCAAGCAAAATAGGTTTTTGGCTGTAGTTCCACTTTAATGCTTTGCATCTATTTACAGGATCTGGAAGAGATTAGTGAATATTGATCTACACTAACCTAATTTAGAAGAATCCCTTGGGATGTCTCGTGTGAGAGTAACAGACAGAAAAGGTATATTAAACGCATATCCTTTTTTGAGACAGAATAATTTCTAAATAATCAGTAACTCAAATACAATAATTTCCTCACAATTACACCAGTTAAAAGAGTTTATTGTTTCCCTCGTGACAAACAATTTAGTGCAAATGAACTCATCCACCCATTGATATGAAGAGATTTTACATTTTTCTTGGAAAGTGGCCCAGTGGATAGACTGAGTCAGCGGACACCTGTTTCTGGGTTTAAATATGTATTATGACACCAAAATTAGTGTGTGTTGTAAATTGCCTCCAGCATTGCCCCTTTATCTTCTTGCCAGAGGGTGCCATTTTGCTGAAGTATAGCCCCTGAACAGCAGTAAATCATAAAGCAGAACGAAACCCATTGATTTAACCCCTGTTGACACCGGTGCGATTTGACAGTTCCCAGTCGCACTCCATTGCCGGCAATGGAACCATTCATGTTGCAGCGATTACGAAAAAGGTTTCTGCACCACCTTTTGAAGATTTAATTGCGACTTGCATGGACTTCTGTTAAATGAATTTGCAAACCGCAATGAAAGCGGCAGTGCAAATTGCAATAATGTTCGGCTTTTAAATTGCACTGAAGCAGCGCAATTTCAAAGCCACGCGGGTGTGAACGGTAGCTTAATATTTTCAAAAAACAGTTACATTCCTGGAATGCCGGGATTGCTAACTGTCATATTTGCTTGTGTCCTCAACTGAAACCATCAAATGGCTGGTGTCATTAGACATGTGCAATTCGTTTCGTTCCAAATTCATTTTTTACCGAAATTCGACAAATTTGTTCATTCGGAAATATCAGAATTAATGAAAACTCGTTTAACAAATTTTCCTGAATATTCATAAATTCGAAAATTTGCAAATTTGGAAATTCGAAAATCTGAAATAACTAATAATAACTTAACTATTACTAAGTATTAAAGTATAGGTATTGGAATTTCCTTTCAAATTTGGCTGTTAGTGAACGTAACGAATACAAATTTTTCCTGTAGTTACGAATTATCTGAAATAACGGATGCCGTATCTAAACGAATGGAACGTCAAAAATTAATAATAATAAATAGCAATAATAAAAAAAAACTTTTATTATTATTAATTAATTTGTTCTGTTCCATTTGTTTAGATGCGGCATTCGTTATTTCGGATAATTCGTAACATCAGGGAAAATTTGTATTCGTTACGTTCACTAACAGCCAAATTAAAAAAAGGAAATTGCAATACTTAGAATTTAATAGTTAGTTATTCTTTCGGATTTTCTTATTTTCAGATTTTCGAATTAACAAACTTACAAATTTTAGAATTTATGAATTTACGAATTGCAATCATAACGAATGACCCGAAAACCCAAAAAAAACAATGAAATGAAAAAGAACAAAGTTTTCAGCAGTGCACATGTCTATGTGTCATAACTGATCACATGTGCAGCACCATGACAGTTGCAGATCAAACAGAAGCAGCTTCCTTGGCTGTAAAAGATAGGAGGGTTTAATTCTGCTATAGCCCACGTTCACACTGAGGGCAGATTTGAAATTGTGTATGAGTTCAGCTGGACTTGCATGATTTCAAACCGGCATTTCAGTCCAACTTCAGAGGAGATTTGGCAGACATCTGTGTGTGTCTAAAAAGTCACCAAAAGTAGTGCAGAATCGGCATCACACTGATTTGGACGGTGCCATTGCTGGCAATAGGCTCCGATTTGACATACGATTTGACATATCAAATGTGATGTGAACATAGGCTGAAGGCTGTCAGCAGATCGGCCTCTACAAATTCGGCAGTGCTTAAAGCGGAGTTTCGCGAAAAAAAAACATTTTCTTTAGATGTCAGCAGCTGCAAATACTGCAGCTGCTGACTTTTAAAATAAGGACACTTACCTGTCCCGGGGTCCAGCGATGTCGGCACCTGAGACCGAACCGTCCTTCGATCCTCGGGTGCTGCCGCCGCCATTCTCACTGAGGGAATCGGGAAGTGAAGCGTTGCGGCTTCACTGCCCGGTTCCCTACTGCGCATGCGCGAGTCACGCTGCGCGTCTACACTGGTCCCCGTTGTGTTGTGGGAACTGTGTATTTCCCACCACACAACAGGGGTGGGCGGGGAGTCGGCGGCTAGCTGCGGCTAGCTATACCCAGAAGTGGGTGCAGATACCTGTATTATACAGGTATCTGCACCCCCCTCCCCCCTGAAAGGTGCCAATTGTGACACCGGACGGGGGGAGGAATCCGATGAGCGGAAGTTCCACTTTAGGGTGGAACTCCGCTTTAAAAATGCCTAAAATGGAGAGCAACTGAGCATGTGCAGAGCAGAGTGAGACAGTATAATATGTATTACTGGATTTTAAACAGTATAGACACTTATTTTAATGTTTTCCATAGCTATACCTGCAAATGGGGCCAACCTGAAGTCATCTAGCAGGACTCAATTTTCTGACTCAAGTTCCACTTTAAAATGCAGCGGCGGCTTAAAAAGGACCTATATTCTGTTTATTGTTCTTAGTTTTGTGAAAATTATTAAAGCAGAGCTCCAGGCTCTTTCAGAAAAAATTAAAAGTCAGCAGCTACAAATACCCTACCTGAAAAAATTAAAAGTCAGCAGCTACAAATACCCTAGCTGTTGACTTTTAATACTAGGACACTTACCTGTCCAGGAATCCAGTGATGTCTTCCCCCGAGCCGATTTTTCAATCTGCTATCGGATGCTGCTTCCGCCATCTCCACTAAGAGAAACCAGCTTCACAGCCGGCTCCCTACTGCGCTATGTAAATGGGCCGGCTGCGGGGGAAAGAGGAGGGGGCTGAATTTCCAGTGGGAGGAAGTGGGAGCGGGTACCTGTCAAAACCAGGGAGGATAAAAGTGAAACTACTGGTTATATGCAACAAGAACAGTTACTTACAACTTGATTATTAAACAAATGGAAAAAGTGAAATGCAAGCAGGGACAATGCTACATTAAATTCACGTAAAGCAGTATTAAAACCAAAACCAAAAATGTAATATACCAATCATTAGATGTGGTGGCTGCTTTAGTTTTCATTTTTAAGATTTGAATTTCCTTTTTTTTCACCTGTGACCTAGTTAGTAACACTCTTCCTGTCTTACGATGCCTCCACTCTGGATGGAGGAGCAACGGAGACACCTTTGGAACGCGGCATTGTGAATATGGGGAGCACATAGCATTGGATGAACTAGCAGATTTAGAGAGACATGACTAACAAATTGAAGCCAAACGCCAAGTTTTCACTTTGGAGATAACGTTTTTACATAAATAAAAGCTGCTCATTGTAAGCACCCCTGTCAGAGTCTAAGTCCTCTGACTGCCACTTTTGCTAGACAGCGTGGTCTGTTAAAGGAAGCTGAAAAATAACAGACTTAACATTAACAGGTGAAAATAAAGGAAATTAAGAATTTATAAGCTGCAATATAATATTTTTTTTGTGTTTAGGTTTAAAGTTAAAAAAAAAAAAAAAGTGTGTATATATATATATATGTATACAGTGCCTTGCGAAAGTATTCGGCCCCCTTGAACTTTTCAACCTTTTGCCACATTTCAGGCTTCAAACATAAAGATATAAAATTTTTATTTTTTGTGAAGAATCACCAACAAGTGGGACACAATTGTGAAGTGGAGCGAAATCTATTGGATTGTTGAAACTTTTTTAACTAATAAAAAAATGAAAAGTGGGGCGTGCAAAATTATTCGGCCCCCTTGCGTTAATACTTTGTAGAGCCACCTTTTGCTGCGATTACAGCTGCAAGTCGCTTGGGGTATGTCTCTATCAGTTTTGCACATCGAGAGACTGAAATTCTTGCCCATTCTTCCTTGCAAAACAGCTCGAGCTCAGTGAGGTTGGATGGAGAGCGTTTGTGAACAGCAGTTTTCAGCTCTTTCCACAGATTCTCGATTGGATTCAGGTCTGGACTTTGACTTGGCCATTCTAACACCTGGATACGTTTATTTGTGAACCATTCCTTTGTAGATTTTGCAGTATGTTTGGGATCATTGTCTTGTTGGAAGATAAATCTCTGTCCCAGTTTCAGGTCTTTTGCAGACTCCAACAGGTTTTCATCCAGAATGGTCCTGTATTTGGCTGCATCCATCTTCCCCTCAATTTTAAGCATCTTCCCTGTCCCTGCTGAAGAAAAGCAGGCCCAAACCATGATGCTGCCACCACCATGTTTGACAGTGGGGATGGTGTGTTGAGTGTGATGAGCTGTGTTGCTTTTACGCCAAACATATCGTTTTGCATTGTGGCCAAAAAGTTCGATTTTGGTTTCATCGGACCAGAGCACCTTCTTCCACATGTTTGGTGTGTCTCCCAGGTGGCTTGTGGCAAACTTTAGACGAGACTTTTTATGGATATCTTTGAGAAATGGCTTTCTTCTTGCCACTCTTCCATAAAGGGCAGATTTGTGCAGTGTACGACTGATTGTTGTCCTATGGACAGACTCTCCCACCTCAGCTGTAGTTCTCTGCAGTTCATCCAGAGTGATCATGGGCCTCTTGGCTGCATCTCTGATCAGTCTTCTCCTTGTCTGAGCTGAAAGTTTAGAGGGACAGCCAGGTCTTGGTAGATTTGCAGTGGTCTGATACTCCTTCCATTTCAAAATGATCGCTTGCACAGTGCTCCTTGGGATGTTTAAAGCTTGGGAAATCTTTTTGTATCCAAATCCGGCTTTAAACTTCTCCACAACAGTATTACGGACCTGCCTGGTGTGTTTCTTGGTCTTCATGATGCTCTCTGCGCTTTCAACAGAACCCTGAGACTATCACAGAGCAGGTGCATTTATACAGAGACTTGATTACACACAGGTGGATTCTATTTATCACCATCAGTCATTTAGGACAACATTGGATCATTCAGAGATCCTCGCTGAACTTCTGGAGTGAGTTTTCTGCACTGAAAGTAAAGGGGCCGAATAATTTTGCACGCACCACTTTTCAGTTTTTTAATTGCTAAAAAAGTTTAAAATATCCAATAGATTTCGTTCCACTTCACAATTGTGCCCCACTTGTTGGAGATTCTTCACAAAAAATTAAAATTTTATATCTTTATGTTTGAAGCCTGAAATGTGGCAAAAGGTTGAAAAGTTCAAGGGGGGCGAATACTTTTGCAAGGCACTGTATATATATATATATATATATATATATATATATATCGTATCCCACACCCATCTAACAACCCCATCAAATCGTTCCCCGCATCTATTACCTTTTGTACCACCACGTCCTCCCTTTAGAATGTAAGCTCTATGAGTAGGGCCCTCCTGTCCCCTCTGTATTGAACTGTACTGTAATTATGCTGTCCCCCCATACATTGTAAAGCGCTCCGTAAACTGTTGGCGCTATAAAAATCGTGAATATATATATATATATTCTGATTTGTAGCATGCATTAATTATAATAATAAAAAAAAAATGTATGTGTATATATATATATATATATATATATATATATATATATATATATTCTGACTTGTAACATGCATTACTTATGTACTTATATATATCTCTAACTGATGCAACAGAATGCTATGTTATATGTTTAGCCCAACGATTGTTGCTTTCTGTACTGTGATAATTCGCTTCACCACTGTAGGATGTGTACTTGTGCGCCACCTAGTGGACAATGGAAGAGCCAGAACAGTTAGGAGATTCTGCATGAGAATTGTTCCTTTGGTTTGGCTCTTATGTATAAGCAGAGCAGAAATAAAATGTAGAAAAAGAAGTAGCAAGTAGCAAATATGTGCATATATAAATAGCTTACGTTGTAAATGTTGCAAATCATCTTTTTTGCATAATCAAAGAGACTGGCCTGAAATATGTAACTGATATTGAGCCGTGGCAAAAATATTGATATATTGAACTGCGGCAATTACTAAAAAACTATAATTCCATGTTTATCTACTTTCAATGCACCTTTAATGTCAGACACCCTCACAGACTATGACGTTTATTTAAAAAAAAAGTTGCACATCATTAAACAGTTGCATAAATGTATTACTTTATCCATTTATTTTCATATGATACCTATAAATGTCCAACTAAAAACTATTTGTAAATTAGACCATTCCATGCTTTTGTTCTGTAATATTGAAAAAAAAAAACACCTGAATTAAGACTAAACAATTATTTTTAATAATGGAAGACTGGAGTGTGACTTTGTCTTAAGCGGGGGAAACTTTGAGTACATCTAAACAATTATAAAGAAAGAGGGACAACTTTAAAAGAGAAGTTCCAGCCATCAAGTAAAGCAAATCAGTGAACTGAACCAGTAATCCACCAAACACTACAACTTCACAAAAGTCAAAATGTCCACTCAATTTACCCCAAAACACCAGGGATATATAAAAAGGCCATATGAATACAGCACTGTAATCATGAATGCATTACGTAATGGCCAAAAAGTTGAATTCTCTGAAGTTGACTTCTTATCAGCCATTTGCAATCCATGGAACAGAAGAGGTCAGGCTGGGAGAGGGAGATACCAATAAGTTCTTGTGTTGGCATGAAAATGCTCAAAGGAGGAGCAAGCAGAGTGGCAGAGAGATGAATGAATGAATGAATAATTTGTATAGAGCTGCAAATGCGAACTGAATCGCCTCAAGGCGCTGAAGAGATTAATTCATCAGTGTGCTGCTTCTTCTTTTACTGTCCAGTCACAAAGTGGAACTTTTTCCATAACAACTTCATAAAAAATAATATTTCTTTAACAAGGAATATACAGTGCATCTGGAAAATATTCACAGCGCTTCACTTTTTCCACATTTTGTTATGTTACAGCCTTATTCCAAAATGGATTAAATTCATTATTTTCCTCAAAATTCTACAAACAATACCCCATAATGACAACATAAAAGAAGTTTTTTGAAATTTTTGCAAATTTATTTAAAAAAAAAAAAAAATGTACATAAATATTCAAAAAAATCACATGTACATAAATATTCACAGCTTTTGCTCAATACTTTGCTCAATAGTTTCTTCCATTCTTCTTTGCAGGACCTCTCAAGCTCTATCAGGTTGGATGGGGAGTGTCGGTGCACAGCCATTTTCAGATCTCTCCTGAGATGTTCAATCAGGTTCAAGTCTAGTCTGGGCTCTGGCTGGGCCACTCAAGGACATTCACAGAGTTGTCCTGTAGCCACTCCTTTGTTATTTTGGCTGTGTGCTTAGGGTCATTGTCCTGTTAGAAGATGAACCTTCGCCCCAGTCTGAGGTCCAGAGCGCTCTGGAGCAGGTTTTCATCAAGGATGTCTCTGTAGATTGCTGCATTCATCCGTCCCTCAATCCTGACTAGTCTCCCAGTTCCCGCCAATGAAAAACATCCAAACAGAATTATGCTGCCACCACTATGCTTCACTGTAGGGATGGTCGGTGCCTGGTTTCCTCCAGACATGACATTTGCTATTCAGGCCAAAGAGTTCAATCTTTGTTTCATCAGACCAGAAAATTTTGTTTCTCATGGTCTGAGAGTCCTTCAGGTGCTTTTTTGGCAAACTCCAGACGGCTGTCATGTGCCTTTTACTGAGGAGTGGCTTTGTCTGGCCACTCTACCATACAGGCCTGATTGGTGGAGTGCTGCAGAGATGGTTATTCTTCTGGAAAGTTCTCCTCTCTCCACAGAAAAAAGCTGGAGTTCTGTCAGAGCGACCATCAGGTTTTCGGTCACCTCTCTGACTAAGGCCCTTCTTCCCCGATCACTCAGTTTGGCTGGGCGGCCTGCTCTAGGAAGAGTCCTGGTGGTTCCAAATTTCTTCCATTTACGGATGATGGAGGCCACTGTATTCATTGGGACCATCAATGCTGCAGCAATTTTTCTGTACCCTTCCCCAGATCTGTGCCTCGATACAATCCTGTCTCGGAGGTCTACAGGTAATTCCTTGGACTTCATGGCTTGGTTTGTGCCCTGATATGCACTGTTAACTGTGGGACTTTATATAGACAAGTGTGTGCCTTTCCAAATCATGTCCAATCAACTGAAATTACCACAGGTGGACGCCAATCAAGTTGTAGAAACATCTCAAAATAGAGAGCTACTGAGCATGTGCAGAGCAGGTTGAGACAGTGTATTACTGGATTTTAAACAGTATAGGCACTTATTTTTAAGATCTGGTCTCCTCCCCTACTAGAGAGGTCAGCTTTAATCAGAGGTCAGCTTTAATTTGAGGTCTTTCCAATGTGCTGCCGTTATAGATTTCACACAGCTCCTTACATGTGGGGTGGGAGTGACTGTTTCCAGCATGGTATAACTTACTCTACCTCTCCTATCTGTATACGTTAGGCTTTATGTAGCAAGGTGCCTATATTGGGTTTGTTTGTGGTTCTTTCTACTTCATTGTAAGGAGGAACACAAGTTTCCATGATCTCCAATAGATAGTAGGTGCATTGCAGCAATGTGTGGGTGAACTGAAACCCTGACCAAGTAGGTTGTCTATATAAATTACATTTTGGGTAAAGTACCCATAAAGCGTATTGTTATAAAACTTAGTATTTTACTTCCCCCGCAAATGACTTCATCTTACAATCAGACAAATAAATAAAACCAACAACCAGCTGGTATAATGCGAAATACATTTAAAGAGAATGTGTCTTTTGACTGGACAAGAAGTACAGAAGTTTGCTTGATAATAGGCTCCACTTGGAATTGAAATTTTACTTCTGTCTTCTGTTTATGGGGCAGAATAACCTCCCCCATCCTTCCAGTATGCAGTCCTAAGTAATCAATCACGGTGTAGTCACATTGGGACAGGGGATGCATAGCCCTTGGTACAAGAATTTTCAGGGGCTGCAGTAGCTAATTTGGGTGGCAAGGAATGTTGGAAGGGTACATTTACACTCACATAGCTCCCAGCTGTCTCTGCTTCAGAGGAACTGTTCATCCTTTGGAATCAAATTCCTATGTCCTTTTTTGGTCTGATAGAACCTCTATAGAATATTTGCCATACCATACTACCAATGTGTGATACTATACTAAACCTTTCATCCAAAATTTAAAACAGGGGTATCCAAACTTTCTAAGCAAATGGCCAATTTACTTTTCTTCAGGCTTTAAGGGGGCTATACTGGGGCCACTGGGAGTAAATAATGCCCCATTGTTGGTTTTAAAGTTAGAAATAGTACCCCATTGTTGTCACAAGCGAGAGTAATAGTGCCCCATCAATGGTGTCAGTGGAAGGAATGGTGACCCATCATTGGTGTCAAATGGAACAGTAGTGCCCCAAAGGCTGGATAAAGGCAGGGTAAGGGCCACATCTGGCCTTTGGGCAACAGTTTGGAGACCACTGCCTTAAAAGTTTGGGTCTATTACTTTGAAAAGTCATTATAGAGGAATAGTAGTGGTCCACAATACTATGGTCATGGCAGGTTTTATTTTTTTGTCTACAAACTTTAAGCCAAAATGTGTCCCTCTTTCTCGTCTCAGAAAGTTGAGAGATATGCATTCATTGCAAAGCCTGCTTTCCAAACCTGTTACTTTTCCAAGCCCAGGTAATGCACAGGTTCACTTTAACACTTTTATGAAAAGAATGGCAATTGCATAGAGCATCTTAAAGTCACCAGTTGTTTCAGTGTTGTGAGAAATGTGTCAGGTGACAATACTCAGAATACAGAAACGAGGAAATCTGTGAACATGCAATTAATCTTTGTAGTGGATGACAGCGGTTCATAATTCACAATATGCCAATGTATTTAATATATTTCAAGGATGTTAGCACAATTAACAGAGTGATTTAACCTTGCAAAAAACTTTACCAACAAACCTTAACATCAGAGTTAAATTCCAGGACAGATAATCGGAATAATTAAGGAATGCCAAGCAAACATTTAGTAATTAATGTGTAAAGCAAAATAGCTATTTATCCTAATCTGCTGCTTATTTGTGGATGCACAGCTTGAAGGAAAAAATAAATGATCTATGAAGTTTTGGGTTTAGCAGGAAATTAAAGTGGTCTTCATCAACATCTTGCCTTTCTATGTATTGGAATTTGAATTTCAGTTTCTGAATGCTGGTTTGGGAATATCATGGTAAATCTTTTTAGTCTGAAGTTACAGGAGTATTAAAGTGGATGTGGCCCTTTGCTGACTTTTATCCGGCCCTTGGGACACTGTTTTATTCACTCACACCAATGAAGGGCACAATTCCTATCAATTACATCAATGATGGGACACAGTTCCCCCAATGACACCAACAATGGGTACCAATGACACCAATGATGGGACTCAATAACACCAATGTTGGGGCACAATTCCTCCCAATGACACCAACAATGGCACACAAGTCCTCTCAATGACACCAGTGATGGGGCACACTTCCTCTCACTGAGACCAATGGTGGGGAATTGTTTACTCCCACTGATGAAGGAACATTTTGTACTTCCAATGGTCCAACCCCCCACAGTAAACTTGCCCTTTGTTTAGAAAGTCTGGAGACCCCTGGTGTAGACAAACACACTCTGCAGAAGATTAGCAGCACTGACTTGCAACAAAGATGATAAAAAATGAAAACAGTAGTTTACGACAAAATGGCGATTGTTTTTGATACACATCGCATTATCAAGCAAAATGTGATTCAGTTAGGGTTTATATCTACCTCAAGCCACAGGTCCTACTGCGACTCTGTTAGTTAGAAATATAGACAGAGGGAAATAAAAACAAAGATAAAATGAATCATTTGTATACAAGCCAACCGATGCTTAAAGCGGGGGGTCCACCTAAACCGCCAAAAAAAAAAAATATTAAAAGCCAGCAGCTACAAATACTGCAGCTGCTGACTTTTAATAAATGGCCACTTACCTGTCCCAGGGTCCAGCGATGTCAGCAGGCGACGCTGAGAACCCGCTCGGTTCTCGGCAGCTGCCGCCTCCATCCTAGGTGAGGGAATCAGGAAGTGAAGGGTTGCGGCTTCACTTCCCGGTTCCCTACTGCGCATGCGCGAGTCGCGCTGCGCATCGTAACTGGTCCCCGCTATCTCCTGGGAGCTGTGTGTTTCCCAGGAGACAGCGCGGAGGGACAGGAAGAGGCATAGATTCCCATGGGAGTCTATGCCGGAAGTGGGTGCAAATACCTGTCTTAGAAAGGTATCTGCACCCCCCTCCCCCCTGAAAGGTGCCAAATGTGACACCGGAGGGGGGGAGGGTTCCAAAAAGCGGAAGTTCCATTTTTGTGTGGAACTCCGCTTTAAGCTCTTGCTGTGGAAGACTGCTGCTGGGTGAAAAGGCTGAGTGCTGACAAAACACTAAAATGTACAAGTGCTCCTTTTTTTGTTTTGGGGAACCCAATAGGGGACACCCTGTTATTTAAGGACTGACCTGACCTGCAACTCAGTAATATTACACCTTCAGCTACTTGTTCTTCTAATAAGAAGCTAGTGTGATTGCAGAGCCAAGGAAAGACCGCCAGTTACATACAAAGGATAAAGATAGACAATTGCTTTACAGTAGTGTCTGTTGAATAAATCCTCATTCAGGGTAATTCATCTTGAAGGGACTGCTCATGTTAATTATTTTAGTGTGTAGTATCCTAAAGAGCCAGTACTTTGGTTACTACTTTATGTTGGAAAGGAAATTGTTACTGCACAGTTGTTCAAGGCCCCAATATCATGAGCTCACAGATAGACATGTTTGGAACATAATGCTGCAGTTAACTTAGCTAGATAAGGAAAAGTGAACTGTTATACTATGTTTGCTGATGTCCTAATGCCAAAACTGTGATCCCACTGTATTTGCTTTAATAATTTCTCTTATTGTGAGCACACAGCTGCCACTGAACACCATTGCCTATTATTTACAATTATCTAAATTTACTGTGTCCCAAGATTTCAAGGGTGTCACCAAACTCAGGTAGGAGCTGTAGCCCCATACTTATCAAAGCCAACACAGTGAGCCAAAGAGGATAGAGTGTGGACAGCGCCGAGCCATACTCTGTGTCTAAATGCACAGACAAAGCAGTGGCACATGTGTCCCCATAGCAAGCTGTTTTCTGTGGGGGCAGGAGGAAGGGGCCAGGAGCGGCGACGGGGGACCCGAGAAGAGGAGGATCAGACCTGCTCGGTGCAAAACCACTGCACAGAGCAGGTACAGTAAGTATGACATGTTTGGTATTAAAAAACAAAATAAAAAAACCCTCATGTTTTTTCACCTTAATGCATTCTATGTATTAAGGTGAAAAACCTTCCATGGTGATGCAGCCCCCCAGAACCGCCGTTTTACTTACCTGATCCCAATCCTTCTTCAGCCGGGAATGAGCACACCAGCTCTACCTGTTGTCTACCTGTCCTGATTGGATAGATTGATAGCAGCACAGCCACTGGCTCCCGCTGCTGTCAATCAAATCCAATGACGCGGCCCCAGATGCGGGACTCAGGAGTGCGCCCGCACAGGTATCCACCAAGGAGAGTGCTTCTCCAACGTGGACACTCGGTGCGGGGAGGAGCCACCAGCGCCGTTGAGGGACCCCAGAAGAGGATGATCGGGGCCACAAGGGTTTACAACCCCTTTAAAGCTGAACTCCAAGAACAATATGCGTTGCATACTTACATTGCTCCAGCTGGGCACAGTGTAAGTATAGATATCTCATACCTGATGGGCTGCCAGGGAAGTTGAAAATAACTGTAGTAGTTGTGCTACTATGGTGATGGCTGAAATCTTTGGGGTCCGGGTGAGATTTTGTGCAAGCTGCTTCCTCTCTGCACATTGAGGGTCACCATCTCTGCGCTGCTGCCATTCACAGAATACCTTGTATTTTTTCCAATCGATACTAAACATTTTCTGTTTGGATGAGATGGAGAGGATGAACAAGGATGTCACAAACTCAACCTTGTCCAATTGGAGAACATTTAAAATAGGCATTATAAAATTGCAAAATTGGCTATAAGTGCCACATCCCTTTCCACACAGTAAGTATCTTACATTTGCTTGCAATTATAATTGGGATTTTAGAGGCACAACAATTTGTTTAAAATCATCATATTTATTAATTCATGTATGAAAAAGGATTAAATATTTGTACATTACTTTATACCACATATATAATTTATACAAAAAAATGAAAACTTTAAAAAGGTACACAGACATTACTTCTGATGCAATACTGTAACAATTAGTTAACTCATGTATAATATAGATGTTTTCTTTAAAAGCTCAACGCCTTTCTAGCACGTGGTCCTCTTTATCAGGAGCTACATGTGTACAATAATATGAAGATAAGTAATGCATGTTACAAGTCAGAATTAATTATATATATATATATATATATATATATATATATATATATATATATATATACATATATACACATATATACACACACACACATACACAGGTACTATTGCAGGAAATGGAACATTTCCAGCAGTCTTAGTGTAAAAAATGTAATTTACCCCCCAAAAAAGAGGGCCAGTGGAGGAGATATAAGGAGCAAGGCCTGAAGGGGCAAACCTTAGGGAGACCAAACAGCAAGGCTGCCTTAAAGACCAAGAACTGAGTGATCAAACACTGCTGATCACTCAGCTCTCAGTCATCAGTATGCAGAGAGCTGGTGACTGTCAGTCACCGGCTCTGTGCTCTGCCCCCAGCGCTCAATGAAACACCAGGCTGTAGAGGGAGAGGGAGCAGCTGGCTCAGGCTCGCTAGGAGGGTGAGGTAGTCACTCCAGGCTTATAGGTGGATCCCGACCATATGGTCAGAATCTTTTCAGAGCCACCTGGACCAGCTCTATGACATCAGCCGATAGAAGGCATTAGCCTGCTGTCTGCTGAAAACAGGTCACAGGAGTGACCACAGGGGAAGCATACCAAAAAAAAACAACTTTGGCTATACTTCTCCTTTAAAATTTGTCAGCAAAAAATTGTATATGACTTTAAACATGAACCTTCATATTTTTTGGTACACTGCTAAAATAATCATCCATTCTCCAAACACGCTTTCTTTAGCAAGATCTGACAAGGGATATAAAGGACCGGTCTTATTGCGAGGAAACGATGAGTCACCTTCCGAGGTTTTTTTGAAAATGGAGCTAGACTGCATCAGCCTGTCAATGTAACCTCTTTCCACTTAAACGTTAATGGAATATATTATTGAGCAAATCCCACTTCCACTAAAGCATGAATGATATAAGAAAATGCAGGCAGAGAGCAAAAGGAACAGTACGAGGATCCTGGGTTACAAATAGTGTATGTGACTTGTACACCATCGCCCCCTCTTTGGTCCTCATTTGACAAGCATTCCGCCACGTCTATCTGGGCCGAGAATGGCTTATCTCAAATGGACCAAGTTGTGACTTCTCTCTGTGTTGGGATACTCACAAGGGGGGATTGCTGTTTCCTCTTACAAGGCAGATACTGTATACACATAGGGAATTGTCAAGCCATTACAAATGTGAAATAAAATGAGTTATTTAAGGTGATTTATGAAAGTGATTGTGCTGTGATTTACGGTGCTCGTGGTGAATTGATGGATTGAGCTGATCATCGTGAGGTCAACAGCTCATTGTAACATACATGCAACTCGGGGGAAAAGCGTGCCTGAGGTACAAGTATGACACAACTTGATATTTTTAGGATTTTTTTTCTCTTGTATATTTTAGCATAACAGTGGGTTTATGCAGAGGACATATGCTTGATTTTTTCAGGAAATACCCACGCTCTACATGTATGCATTAAAAGGGAAATTCCAATTATTAAATTGTTGGTAAAAGACACCCTTATGCCCCGTACACACGGTCGGACATTGATCAGACATTCCAACAACAAAATCCATGGATTTTTTCCAACGGATGTTGGCTCAAACTTGTCTTGCATACACACGGTCACACAAAGTTGTCGGAAAATCCGATCGTTCTGAACGCGGTGACGTAAAACACGTACGTCGGGACTATAAACGGGGCAGTAGTCAATAGCTTTCGTCTCTTAATTTATTCTGATCATGCGTGGCACTTTGTGCGTCCGATTTGTGTACACACGATCGGAATTTCCGAGAACGGATTTTGTTGTCGGAAAATTTTATAGCCTGCTCTCAAACTTTGTGTGTCGGAAATTCCTATGGAAAATGTGTGATGGAGTCCACACACGGTCGTAATTTCTGACAACAAGGTCTTATCACACATTTTCCATCAGAAAATCCTATCGTGTGTACGGGGCATTGCTTTGCCCATTCAGTGCAAAGTGACAGTGTCTTTGTGTAGCCACCCCATGACTTGCCTCTCCAACAACCCAACGCTTCTCCCTCTGAGCAGCAAAACAAGTTTTCAGCTGATATCTAAGCCTAGAGGGGTAGTAATGTTCTCTTGCCCTTGTCATATGACAGTAGTTGGCTTATTAACAAATAAACCCAAGCATGGCATAATGAGAGAACACACCAGGTATTTGTGGCAGCTTTGATGGAATAAGGAGCAGTGGAGGATCGCTGAGCAGGTAAGAATCAGTGACTGAGGGCAGTAGCTTTAACCAGACACTGCCATGTAGCCCTGATCACCAGTCCTAAGCAACAGTGTCTCATTGAAGTAGTTTACCGGGATTATGGCTGAAGATATCAGCTGTAACCCCGGTATCGTTTTTTTACAGCCGGCAGCTGTCTCTTATAAAAGCACTCCGAGCGGCTCATGAGCCGTTGGAATGCTTTCAGAAGCAGCGGGCTTACCATTTGCCGCTGGTTCCTCCGAGAAAAGATCTGACGTTGTGACCGGCTGGTCCCGTAGGTGATCAAAGAGTAGATCCTCTTTGATTGCCTTTATGGCCTTGGAGGACCGGAGCGACATCATGACATCACTTCCAGTCCAAGCTGGAAGTAAATCATTTTAAAAAAAAGCAAAATGGCTTTTGATGGGTTTTTTTGATCCTTTGCTTTAAAAGTTAGAAAGAGATTTGGGGTATTTTTGACCCCAGATCTCTCCATAAGGAGGACCTTTCATCCTTATTTCTATTACAAGGGATGTTTACATTTCTTGTACTGTAATAGGAATAAAAGAGATGAAAATAAATAAATAAAGGGACAGTGTAAAAATAAAAAATAAAAAGTAAAATAAATATAAAGAAAAAATTATTTTTCACGCATATGGAACGTTAGAGAGAGAGTAATAGTGCTAGTGCTAGACCTCCTCTGGGGTAACCTGTAAAGGTGTTTAAAGCGTTGCCTATGGAGATTTTTTTAAGTACTGTAGTTTTTTGCCATTCCAGCATGCACAATTTTAAAGCATGACATGTTAGTTATCTATTTACTTGGCGTAACATCATCTTTCATATTTTACAAAAAAAGGGTATATATAGTGTTTTTGTTTTCATTCATTCAAGTGTATTTTTCCCCCAAAAAATTACGTTTGCAAAATGACTGCGCAAATAGCCTGTGACATAAAAAATTGCAACAATCGCCATTTTATTCCCTAGGGTCTCTGCTAAAAACAACATGTATAATGTTTGGGGGTTCTAAGTAATTTTCAAGCAAAAAATACTGATTTAAACAACAATGTGCCTCCCATCCTTACATCAGCGTGCCCCCCTCTCCTTACATCAGCGTGCCTTCCCTTACATTAATGTGCCCCTCTACCTTAAGCAGCATGGCTGTAGCAGCACAGCGGTAATTGGGAAGCGGAGCAAGTGTGTATGTGTAGGGAAGTTCTGTTCTCCTGTGGGCTCTGGGGTGTTCAGAGTTTTCAGAGCCTTGTCCTAAGCAGTGCAGTAGTAATCACAGAGAATGGATCTTTCAGCTGCAGCCGACAGTGACAAGAGCAGCTGAAAGATTGGTTTTGTGTGATCACTACTGCACTGTTTAGGATAACTCAGCTAGAAAGGCATTCCTCCGCATAGCTCCCAACTGTCCCTGATTTAGAGGGACTGTCCCTGATTTGGAACAAAGTCCCTCTGTCCCACTTTCCTCCTTATTTGTCCCTCATTTTGGTCTGATCTGTATAGTTGCATATAAAATGCACTTTTTATCTTTCACAAAGTGTTTCCCAGTGCTAAACCTTTCATCCAATTTCTAAATTGCTGCATTTGTAAATTCTAAAAGCCAATATAAAGGAATAGTAGTGGTAAAAAAAAAGCCCCTGCGGATTTAATTAACCCTTTTTTTTTGTTAATTATCCTTTAACGGGATGTGGCAGGGGGCGTTTCCTATGCCTACATACATTTGCTAGCAGTTGTCCCTCATTCCTATCTCAAAATGTTGAGAGGTATACCTCCGTGTGTGCAGTGTGGTAGCAAATGGTGGCACTAGGCTGCAGGAGAGTGATTTATAATGCACAAAGAAGGAGAGATAAGGCACAGTGAGGATTGTCACAATGCAGTGAAAGAAGGAGAATGACAGTCACTCCTGTCAGTGGGGCAAGAGAACCACGGAACCCCCGAGTGCGCCTCCCCTTACTACATATTAGGACAGCGCCCAGGACAGGTGTCCCTTCTGCCCACTCCTCTTTCTGGCCCTGGGTACAACTAAAATCTTGGGGGGTGCAGCCCAACCCAGCACCTTCCTAGATCCAGGCCTTTTTAAGTTTACTGTAGTCAGATTAGATGTGATGCCAAGTTACTATGGGCCACTCCATTTTTTTAACTATTTCCTTAATGAGGAAATGGCATGATAATGGTAAAGTGTTATGTGCCTCATAACAAGGCAAACTAAAGGAAAGAGCAATTTAACCTGAAATGCAATATGTATGGAGAAAGATAATTGTGCTATAATTTTACCTGTAGGCTACATATAGCATCTGTCCAAGCTGACAGGGTTATGCAGTATAAGCATCACCTCATTTTCTTGTAGTGTAAGCGCACTGTGAGAGTCCATCTGTAGTTGGACCTGGGTCACCTTGTCCCTTACTCTCTCCTTTACTTAAATGCATCTGTGGTTTCGGAGAAAACAAATTGTTCCAAATTAAGCCGGCAGGGTAATTTGACATTGTTTTTTTTTTTTAGTTTTTCATGATACAAACTATAGGTTTCTTTGAATGTTTAGTAATATGTCCCCTAACCCTAATTAACTAAAGTTCCATACTACCCAAACTTATTCTATGGCTGAAAAAGAACCTGTATCATTTATTACACAAAATGTTGTGAGGATGAAGGTTAGAGGAGGTAAACACTCCTTCTGGACCTTCCAGTGATGAACATTTTTAACTTAATAGCAGCAATATTTTCCACAGCAAGCTGAAAAGCCATAAAAATTATAGCAAACTCAAACACATCAACAGCTAACAAGAAAAAAAAAACCTCCATAAAGAACTTAAAGTGAATGGTGTAAATAATTTATTTCTGTTACCTAATAACAATTAAACGAAATATTTTGTCTTCCAATCAAGCGCAATACATTTTTAAAAGAACAAATCTACGGCGCCAAAATGCACGGACACAGAGAGAGCTTGCAGCGGGCTTAAGCTTTTAAGAAACATTAACCTTCTGACAAGGCATTGTTACAACATTTTAAAAGCCCATACCAAACATATCCCATTACAGACATCCTTGAATCAGCATTAACGCCGTTAAGAAAGCCTTCTAAATTCAGGTGCAAAAATAAAACTAGAAGATTTAACTCAAGCATCTTTGAGGGCTAAATAAATTTTGCACTGCTTACTAGAAGAATAAATTTACCAGCTTTCAGAAGATAAATTGGTGTGTTAGGTTGTATTAAGTCTTAGAAGCATTAACAGATTACCAAAGGCAAGACACAAATTCAGTAATAAATATGTAAAGAGAAAAGCTTCTTACTTCTGTCTGCTTTTTGTCTTTTGAATGCCATGTTTAGAAGAAAAAGGAATGTTCCCTACAGTTTGGAGACTTTAGCAAGAATAAAACCTATCTTCATCCTGGTGGCTGGTGCGGTCATGAGACAGAGGACATCAACTGCAATACTTCTTCTATAGCTTGACAAACAGCTGTTCATACTGTCACGTAAACAAGGTAGTGGTCCTGGGCAGGGTCAAAATTATATCAGCCCTGAAGAAGGGTGTATTCTAAAACGTCTGGAATGCATTGACATATGTTATGAATTCTTTGTGCAAATAAATGGAAAAGTTCATCCTGCCTCCAGACCTTTTATAGTTGGGCCTCTTATGCACACGAGCGGACTTTACGGCAGACTTTGCCCGGCGGACGGGATTTCGTCGGACAATTCGATCGTGTGTGGGCTCCAGCGGACTTTGCTCAAAAGTTGGACGGACTTAGATTTGAAACATGTTTTAAATCTATCAAAAAAATCCTTTAGAAGAAAGTCCCTTATAGAGGGTATAGGTTTGCAGGGCTCATAATGAATCAAAAAGAAACAGAAAGAACAGTGCACATAGCGTAATCCTGTTTATTGATTCAGAACCCCTTGCACAAAGACAGACAGAGAACCCCCCTTCAATAAAAATACGTACATCAAGTAAAAACGAACAGTGAGCAATCAATCAAACAGGCAGGTAATGCAAGTGTGTTAACTTCACCCAAAGTTGTCAGCGCCGCTACACAGGAAAGGATGAATACTTCCTGGTTGTGCAGATGACTCGGGTGGAGCGCACACGTCACTTCCTACGTCGTGTTAGCCACGCCCTGACGCGTTTCGTCATATCCTTTGACTTCAACAGAGGGCGTGGCTACACGACGAAATGGCCAGCTTATATATCCCTCCACAGGCCGCCCAGCCAATCACAGCAAGGCTCAGGCGCCGGCAGGTGCACGTCGCCAGCTCCAGCCTCACTGACGGCTTAGTATAAACAGCGTGGAGGGACATAAGGGCGCTGCACTAATCTAATAAAGTAAAACTGGTTACAGAGTGGGCACAAGCCACCTTCAAGTGAATACATTAATCACAAGCGTCAACACATGCATCTTAGCATTATGTGTGTTGTTGGCCACAATTTTCAATTGCTCAACATTAGCGCTGTCTAGTGTGATAATTTAGTCTAAATGGTGATTACTTTATAACACTGCTCCAACATTGGTTATTTTTGATTCGAGACAGCTGCTGCTCACTAGATTGTCTCTCTGCCTAGACAGACACAGTGGAGTTCAATCTTATTTATGTGTTGGTGATTAATTCTTAGTTGCATACTGATGTCCATTTACGGTTATGCACCTCTGAATACTCACTAGGTTTTTTATATTATTATATCTACACCTTGGGTCTGTTTGGGTATTTGGCGCTGAGTGGTGTTTCTGCAGGTCTGGTGAGACACTTTTATATGTTTTAAATCTATCCGTCGAACTCGAGTCCAGTCGAAAAGTCCGCTCGTCTGTATGCTAGTTCGACGGACAAAAAGCCACGCTAGGGCAGCTATTGGCTACTGGCTATGAACTTCCTTATTTTAGTCCGGTGTACGTCATCACGTACGATTTCGACAGACTTTGGTGGATTGTGTGTAGGCAAGTCCGTTCATTCAGAAAGTCCGTCGTAAAGTACGTCAAAAAGTCCGCCGGGCAAAGTCTGCCGTAAAGTCCGACCGTGTGTACGCGGCATTACACTATGACTTACCCAAAAATATGAAGGCCCTCTACTAGGGAAGACAGACCTTTCTTTGAGAGCAGTCTTGTTGAAAACCTTTCAAGAGCTAAGCTGATGTAGCCACCATCAATCTTGCTTGGATCCTGTTTTGATCCAGCACCACTAACACCAATGCTATAAAGAATTTTGTATTTAATGACATCAACTCTAGCCCTCTGTCCATGTCCACATCAACAAGCTGCTGTGAGGAATAAGCATTCAGTGGCAATGAAATGTCATTGTAGGCACAGTTGTTAACATTGCAATCTAAATAGTTGAATTCTGGTGGTCTAACATGAGGAATTTTTTTAAAAAGACAGCTAGAAACTTCGCTCAGATCCTTAAATGCTGCAACATCGCAAGAGACTTCTAAAGAGTGCACAGAAGCTGTAAGGAACTGTTTGATCGTCGGGCGACAATCACGGGACGCCTGTCGCCCAAAATAAGTTCTTGTACTTCTTTTGGGCAACAGCCATCTCGTGATTCTCTTTGCGTGATTGTCGCCCGACGAATCGTGATGAAATTGCTCCGCGATTGGGGTGCCATTGGAAGTGACATGGAACTCATGGGCGCCACGCGATTTGCCGCTATTTTGAATCGCGGACAGAATCGTGGTGATTCCGCCAGCGATTCAGAACTCCAAGATGTGAACGGAGCCTAAAGCCTCGTACACATGATTGGATTGTTGGCCAGAAGAGTGTCAGACTTTTGTCCGAAGGTCGTGTTCCGGGAACTTGTCTTGCATACAAACAGTACACAATTGTTGGCCAACAAACACGAAAGTAGGGACGTACTACGTGGAATTTCAGCTCTTGATCGCCACCCTTTGGGCACCTTCTGCTAATGTCGTGTTTGGTGAGCATTGATTCCGAGCATGCGTATTTGTACTTTGGACTTTTGTGTGATGGACTTGTGTACAGTGTACACATGATACGAAAATCTGACAACAGACTGTTGTCCGCCGAAAATTTACTAGCCTGCCATCCAACATTTGTTGGCCGAAAGTCAGACAACAATTGTCTGAAGGAGCGTACTAACGGTCGGATTTTAGGCAAACAGTCTGTCATCACACAATTCCCTGCCGAAAATCCAATCGTGTGTACGAGGCTTAAGAGGCAAGAAAAAATAACCTTCTGGTTTTTGTTTCTGATTGGAGCTTTCTGGAAGAAAAAAAACAGCAAAACTCTCCTAAACTCGTCTAAACTTTGTTTAAAAAATGCTTTACATGAGAGTTTTTTTCTGCCAAGGGAACTGACATTTTTTTTAAGCCCAGTGTGCATGGAGCCTTAGAGAACTTGGATGTTGCTGGACAGGGGCGGATGTACAGGGGTCGCAGAAGTCGCCATTGCGACTGGATCCCATGCTGCAGGGGACCCGTGTGCCCCCCCCCCCCCCACTGCTTGAATTGTTAGAGCGGTGGCTGCATATGGGACCGAGCTTCCGGATCCTCAGCCGTGTAAATCGGCAGTGCAGGAGCTCGATCCCACTGTGTTTACACTGAAAGTGAAAGCAAGGGAGAGGTGTTTTGCAGAGTGTGTGCTGTGCTCTGTCTCCCCCTACAGTGCAGTACCTGGCATGGAAAGTGAAGGTATAGTACTGCTGCTGCCGATTTTTAAAAAGGCTATGTATATATGTTTGTATGCATGTGTATGTTTATATGTGTGCATGTGTGTGTCAGCATGTTTGTGTGTACGTTTATGTGTGTGCATGTGTGTGTATTTACATGTGTGTGTATGTGCGTACATGTGTGTTTACATGCTTGTGTATGTATACACATTACTTTTAATACTGACCCCCTTTTTCTGTACGTCAGAACTGATTTTTTTAGGGCGGGTTCATAATACCAACAAGAAAATACCATTCCATTGAAAAGCGATGCAGGCTCAGATCGCTTTTCAGAGGCATTTGACAGGCAGTGAAGGTGCAGTATGTTGCGCCGTGACTGGTAAAATGTTGATAAACACTGATACAGAGAAACCGATCTCTCCATTTTACTCCTGCAGCCCCTGAAAGCTTGCGGGAGGGAGAGGAGAAGTGGGGGGGGGGGGGGGTGGAAAGATCAGTTCCTCTATATGCAGCCACCCCTCCCGAAGTGCTCGGGTGGGGGGCAGGCTCAGATGTGCTCGGGTGGGGGTGGGCTCAGATGTGCTCGTGCGGGGGGCGGTCTTGGCTCAGCTGTGCTCGGGCAGGCTTTGATATGCTCAGGCAGGCTTGGCTTGGCTGTGCTCGAGAGGGGGGACTCGGCTGGTAACCTGCAATGGTATTACAAGAAAGAAGATGATCATGTTACAGAAGAATACAGAACAGAAGACATAGAAGTTTTCATGTTTTAGAACTTAAGCTGTTCTCTACTGTGATTATAGTGAATGGATGGCTGGATACTTTTCTATTCCCTATGATGACCATGGGGAGTAAGGTCTGCAGTCTCTTACCGTCTCCCGTATCATATCCGCAGCCTCTGTTATTCTACTGTACCATGTCCGCAGCCTCTGATCATATCCGCAGCTTCTGATCTTCTCCTGTACCATGTCCGCCGCCTCTGATCATGTCCGCAGCCTCTGATCTTCTCCTATACCATGTCCGCAGCCTCTGATCATGTCCGCAGCCTCTGATCATGTCTGCACTCTGCAGCCTGTCACTTCTGCCTGTTGCCTCCTCCTTCCCTCCACCAGCTGTCACCTCTGCCCCCATGTCTCCCAATGACCCTCCCATCCCCATTCTTATCCCCCCAGTGATCACATCCTTTTCCATTCAAATTCTCCCACCCCACAATCCCTATTTTACCCCACCCTCAACTAGCCTGCCCTCACTTACCCCTCTACTCCCCCCCCCCGCCCTCATTCAACTCCCTAACAACCCCTCCACCTCCCAAACCACCCCTCTACCTACTCTTTCCAGGCGATAGGTATCGGCAGGGCCGGTACAAGGCAGGGGCGGAAGGGGCACGTGCCCTGGGCGGTACCATTTGCAATGGGGGGGCGCAGCCTGCAGCCACGGCCACCGCCCCCCACCGCCAGTGTATTTGTGAAAGTGACCTACGTTTCATAATGTCAGCGCCCAGCGGCACTGTATAATTGCGCTCTGCCTCCTGCATGATCCCTAAATTCCGGACCTCAGCACAACTTCTCTGTGTCACAGACAGTTTACTCCCCTACGGAGGAGTCCCGTAGTCCCTGCCAGCGCCGTGACGTCACTCACGGCCGGAGGCGAGGGAGGACGCAGAGGAGTGCAGGGAGCTGTGTCAGAGTCGGCGCGCTGTTACCTCGAGGAGCCGAGGAGCTGCTGCCTGGCTGGCTGTCTCTACTAGTGTAGCTGCCGCTGGATTCTGGAGACTGGAAGGAAGCTAAGGTAGAATTTAGATTGCAGTGTGTGCCAGTGTTCTGACTGAACTTGTGTAAAAGTACTAAAAAAACAGATTATTAAATGGCTGGATTGGGGGAGGGGAGGAGGCTGAGGCGAGGTTAACCACTGGCCCATAGCCCACAACACTGTGCAATACTCTGCAATACCCCGCAATACTGTGCAATACTCTGCAATACCCCGCAATACTGTGCAATACTCTGCAATACCCCGCAATACTGTGCAATACCCCACAATACTGTGCAATACTCTGCAATACCCCGCAATACTGTGCAATACTCTGCAATACCCCGCAATACTGTGCAATACCCCACAATACTGTGCAATACTCTGCAATACCCCGCAATACTGTACAATACTCTGCAATACCCCGCAATACTGTGCAATACTCTGCAATACCCCACAATACTGTGCAATACTCTGCAATACCCCACAATACTGTGCAATACTCTGCAATACCCCACAATACTGTGCAATACTCTGCAATACCCCACAATACTGTGCAATACTC
This sequence comes from Lithobates septentrionalis, assembly GCA_037952835.1. Lineage (NCBI taxonomy): Eukaryota > Metazoa > Chordata > Amphibia > Anura > Ranidae > Lithobates > Lithobates septentrionalis. Next base: position 1,968,563 of record JBBDGP010000163.1, on the reverse strand, counting down.
TGCAATACCCCACAATACTGTACAATACTCTGCAATACCCCACAATACTGTGCAATACTCTGCAATACCCCACAATACTGTGCAATACTCTGCAATACCCCACAATACTGTACAATACTCTGCAATACCCCACAATACTGTACAATACTCTGCAATACCCCACAATACTGTGCAATACTCTGCAATACCCCACAATACTGTGCAATACTCTGCAATACCCCACAATACTGTGCAATACTCTGCAATACCCCACAATACTCTGCAATACCCCACAATACTGTGCAATACTCTGCAATACCCCACAATACTGTGCAGTACTCTGCAATACCCCACAATACTGTGCAATACCCCACAATACTGTGCAATACTCTGCAATACCCCACAATACTGTACAATACTCTGCAATACCCCACAATACTGTGCAATACCCCACAATACTGTGCAATACTCTGCAATACCCCACAATACTGTGCAATACTCTGCAATACCCCACAATACTCTGCAATACCCCACAATACTCTGCAATACCCCACAATACTGTGCAGTACTCTGCAATACCCCACAATACTGTGCAGTACTCTGCAATACCCCACAATACTGTGCAATACTCTGCAATACCCCACAATACTGTGCAATACTCTGCAATACCCCGCAATACTGTGCAATACTCTGCAATACCCCACAATACTGTGCAGTACTCTGCAATACCCCACAATACTGTGCAGTACTCTGCAATACCCCACAATACTGTGCAATACTCTGCAATACCCCACAATACTGTGCAATACTCTGCAATACCCCACAATACTGTGCAATACTCTGCAATACCCCGCAATACTGTGCAATACTCTGCAATACCCTGCAATACTGTGCAATACTCTGCAATACCCCGCAATACTGTGCAATACTCTGCAATACCCCGCAATACTGTGCAATACTCTGCAATACCCCGCAATACTGTGCAATACTCTGCAATACCCCGCAATACTGTGCAATACTCTGCAATACCCCGCAATACTCTGCAATACCCCGCAATACTGTGCAATACTCTGCAATACTGTGCAATACTCTGCAATACCCCGCAATACTGTGCAATACTCTGCAATACCCCGCAACACTGTGCAATACTCTGAAATACCCCACAATACTGTGCAATACCCCACAATACTCTGCCATACCCATCCATACTCTGCCATACCCATCCATACTCTGCGATACCCCGCCATACTCTGCGATACCCCGCCATACTCTGCAATACCCCGCCATACTCTGCAATACCCCGCCATACTCTGCAATACCCCGCCATACCCAGCCATGCTCAGCCATACTCTGCGATACCCCGCCATACCCAGCCATACTCTGCAATACTCGGTGATACCCAGCCATGCTCAGCCATGCTCGGCTATACTCTGCCATGCTTAGCCAAACAACATTGATTCTTTATTAAAAATGGGGGGGGGGGGGCGCAGTTTGCCATCTTCGCCCTGGGCACCAAATGGCCTTGTCCCAGCACTGGGTATCGGTAATTGGTATCGGCGAGTACTTGAAAAAAAAAGTATTGGTACTCGTTGTTAAAAAAAAAATGGTAGCGGTGCAACCCTAGTTTCTAGCACCGGGGTCCTGAAGGTTCTTGTTACGCCACTGTTGCTGGAGACTAATGCGTAAAAAGATTTCTAGGAAAACCTTTTGTACTTTGCAAAAAATAAAAAAATAAAAAGACTGCTTAAACATTAAAAGAGACTGCTGGAGAACAAACTAGTTTCTTTTTTAAAATATGACTAAGCAATTGTTCCACAAATCATTGCATAAGCTCTATTTATATTCCAAATAACTCCATTGATCTGAATACCACTGTAATACCATGGAAAGGTTTGCTTACTGCATGAGAGATATTGGCTACAGGGTCCTCTCCAGAGAAGCATAGACACAGTAATGTTTCTGACAATTAGTAGCAGATTTTTAAGGCAAACAACAAAATATGTTAAGAGTGTCTGTGCACAGCTGCTGAGCACCTCAAGTGGGTAAATGCAATACCATACAAACAGTAAGCAGCCTTTTTAGCAGTAGCGTGAGAGACAGGTGCCACCACAATGCTTATCAGGGAACTCTAGGTGATGCACAGGCTGTGCAACTTAAAAAGAAAGAAAAGTCTTCCTTTTTAATTGTACCTACAGGTAAGCCTATAATAAGGCTTACCTGTTGGTACTGTAAACATCTCCTAAATTTCCACCGTTTAGGAGTTATTCACTATATATGCTGCCGCCGACATCATCAGCGCATGCGCTCTGAAGGAACGGCCTCCTGCGCTGTTTCTTCAGGGCCCTGTGTCTTGAGCAGTGGGTTCCGCCCGCATTCACGGGAGTGATGTCATCGCGGCTCTGGCCAATCACAGCGTCTGAGCCTGTGAACCTGGAAGAAACATCAGGGAAGATGTCAGCCATCCCAGTGGTGTGCGGGCGTCACTGCGGGGGCTTCGATTTAAGGTAAGTATTTCATAATGAGCTAGTATGCATAGCATTCTAGCTCATTATGCATTTGTCTCACAGGTTTTTTTTTTTTTTTTTAATAGGGTTTACAACCTCTTTAAGGGGATTGTTTACAGACCTTAGAAACAGATGTACATCTAGCACTACCCCCATATCAGGTTGAATGTACACACATACAATATCACAGGAAAGCACTGAAAGTAATACTTAATACCCAATAGTAGGGCTATATCTAAGAAAACAGGTACCAAACCAGGTAGTAAAGGCAAACCTAATATATTGTCACCCAATATAGTTGGTAACTAGCCAAGCATAAAATGGATTAACAATAGTAATAAAACAATTTCGCATACAAAGTGATTAACAGTAAGGACAAGGCATAAGATGACATTTGGCGTCCAGATCAACACAAACAGCAGCAAGGCCAACTCAAGTGCAGTAGTAAGCAGTAGTAAAGTTTCATCTACTGAGTGCTGAAACTATACTGCCAAAGGGCATTTATGGCAGCGATGGTAGTCCTAGACCGACGGGTTACGCCATGATTAAGCTCCGAGTGGCGGAGTGAAACGTGTTGGGGGCATGGCCTGGGGGGCACTCAGGCTGAGACTGCCATTCATTCCAAGACTAGTGGGTCTGCATTGATGTGCGGCTTCATGGGATCCATCCTTTGTTCAACATTTGTTTGGAGCCGAGACGAGCTCCTTGCCTTCCCTGCACTCACAGTGGTGGACACAGGATTGCTTTCCCTTGTAGCCTGAGCAGTACACATTTTCCATTACCGTTTAATACCCAATAGTAGAGCTATAATAAAGAACCCAGGCACCATACCAGGTAGAAAAGGCAAACTTAATATATTGTCACCCAATATAGTTGGTAAATAGGCAAGCATAAAGTGGATCAAATAGATATAAAAGGGAAAGGGTCCACAACCCCTTTAGCCTGCCCAGCCTGGAAATGTGATAAACAAATAAATAATTATAAAAGTGATATAGTAAATAATGCAAATATAAATAAAGTAGCTGGTAATACGGCTCAATGGCCTCAGTAATAAAAAAGGGAAAACTGTGATTTCATACCACGCTAAACAAACAAATATACATTTGTGAATAATCAGTAAATAAAGTAATATTGAATGTCCATACACCATCACCAAACGAAAATCCCAAACAAACAGGTGACAATGGTGTCTTCTTAAATCTTCAATAGATGAATAAATGAATAGTGTTTTCTTAAAGTGCTTTTCCTGCCACCAGCCACTAGGCAAACATCCTACTCACCAAAGGAAATTGACACCCATGAGTGGTAGTCAAAACCAGCATAAGCAGACAAGTCTCAGGGACAACGGCTCAGGAGATAGCATGATCACTGGGTTGGTATGGTATCTTAATACCCAATAGTAGTGCTATATCAAAGAAAACAGGTACCAAACCAGGTAGTAAAGGCAAACCTAATACAGTGCCTTGCAAAAGTATTCGGCCCCCTTGAACTTTTCAACCTTTTGCCACATTTCAGGCTTCAAACATAAAGATATAAAATTTTAATTTTTTGTGAAGAATCACCAACAAGTGGGACACAATTGTGAAGTGGAATGAAATCTATTGGATATTTTAAACTTTTTTAGCAAATAAAAAACTGAAAAGTGGTGCGTGCAAAATTATTCGGCCCCTTTACTTTCAGTGCAGCAAACTCACTCCAGAAGTTCAGCGAGGATCTCTGAATGATCCAATGTTGTCCTAAATGACTGATGGTGATAAATAGAATCCACCTGTGTGTAATCAAGTCTCTGTATAAATGCACCTGCTCTGTGATAGTCTCAGGGTTCTGTTGAAAGCGCAGAGAGCATCATGAAGACCAAGAAACACACCAGGCAGGTCCGTAATACTGTTGTGGAGAAGTTTAAAGCCGGATTTGGATACAAAAAGATTTCCCAAGCTTTAAACATCCCAAGGAGCACTGTGCAAGCGATCATTTTGAAATGGAAGGAGTATCAGACCACTGCAAATCTACCAAGACCTGGCTGTCCCTCTAAACTTTCAGCTCAGACAAGGAGAAGACTGATCAGAGATGCAGCCAAGAGGCCCATGATCACTCTGGATGAACTGCAGAGAACTACAGCTGAGGTGGGAGAGTCTGTCCATAGGACAACAATCAGTCGTACACTGCACAAATCTGGCCTTTATGGAAGAGTGGCAAGAAGAAAGCCATTTCTCAAAGATATCCATAAAAAGTCTCGTCTAAAGTTTGCCACAAGCCACCTGGGAGACACACCAAACATGTGGAAGAAGGTGCTCTGGTCCGATGAAACCAAAATCGAACTTTTTGGCCACAATGCAAAACGATATGTTTGGCGTAAAAGCAACACAGCTCATCACACTCAACACACCATCCCCACTGTCAAACATGGTGGTGGCAGCATAATGGTTTGGGCCTGCTTTTCTTCAGCAGGGACAGGGAAGATGGTTAAAATTGAGGGGAAGATGGATGCAGCCAAATACAGGACCATTCTGGATGAAAACCTGTTGGAGTCTGCAAAAGACCTGAAACTGGGACGGAGATTTATCTTCCAACAAGACAATGATCCCAAACATACAGCAAAATCTACAAAGGAATGGTTCACAAATAAACGTATCCAGGTGTTAGAATTGCCAAGTCAAAGTCCAGACCTGAATCCAATCGAGAATCTGTGGAAAGAGCTGAAAACTGCTGTTCACAAACGCTCTCCATCCAACCTCACTGAGCTCGAGCTGTTTTGCAAGGAAGAATGGGCAAGAATTTCAGTCTCTCGATGTGCAAAACTGATAGAGACATACCCCAAGCGACTTGCAGCTGTAATCGCAGCAAAAGGTGGCTCTACAAAGTATTAACGCAAGGGGGCCGAATAATTTTGCACGCCCCACTTTTCATTTTTTTATTAGTTAAAAAAGTTTCAACAATCCAATAGATTTCGTTCCACTTCACAATTGTGTCCCACTTGTTGGTGATTCTTCACAAAAAATAAAAATGTTATATCTTTATGTTTGAAGCCTGAAATGTGGCAAAAGGTTGAAAAGTTCAAGGGGGCCGAATACTTTCGCAAGGCACTGTATATTGTCACCCAATATAGTTGGTAACAAACCAAGCATGAAATGGATTAACAATAGTAATAACACAATTTAACAAAGTGATTAACAGAAAGGGCAAGGAATAAGATGACATTTGGTGTCCAGATCACCATAAATAGCAGGAAGGCCACCTCAAGTGCAGCAGTGGGCAGTAATAAAGTTTAATCTACTGAGTGCTGAAACTATTCTGCCAGAGCACATTTATGACGGCGATGCTAGACCTAGACCGTGGGGTATGCACTGTTCAAAAGGAAAGGAGGATGGTAGATAAGGGGACAGTGGAACAAAGGGGGCTTGAAGAATAATTATTAGAGGAGGGGCAGTCCTTTGAGATGTTCTTCTGCTGCTATCGTTGGGGCCCGTTAAGAACATCTTTGCACTTAATGACTATCCCTGTTAATCTACATGCTGTATAGGTACAGTATAGTCTTGGCACAGGTGCAAGATGGATGTGGTTCAGATGCTGTAAAGATTTGGTATAGGTACGGTCTAGGTTTAAAATAAGTGCGGTATAGAGTGCAGTATGGGTGTGGTGTGTATTTGGTACACTTTGGGGTTGACTTACTAAAGGCAAATCCGCTGTGCACTGCAAGTGCACTGCAAGTGCACTTGGAAGTGCAGTTACTGTAGATCTGAGGGGAAGATCTGAAATGAGGGGAAGTGCTGCTGATTTCTATCAACCAATCAAGTACAAGCAAAAATACTGTTTTTTATTTTCCTTGCATGTCCCCCTCAGATCTACAGCGACTGCACTTCCAAGTGCACTTGTAGTACACAGTGGATTTGCCTTTAGTAAATAACCCCCTATGAGTTACTGGATTAGTAGCTTACACAGGACTATGGATTGCCATTGTGACAGCATTGTTACATGTCCATCCATATCCCAAATTGATCGCTAGTTCTTTTGGCTCCCAGTGCTGAAAGGAGCATTGGGGGAGCAAATTAAAGGGGAGTATGTAGGGCCACTTTGGTGCCCATGTTAGTTTTGAGGTGGGCATAGCACTGTACTAAACCAACCCTATCTGATGGAACCATGAAGTGATAGACTGTTATTATGCCATTAGCACCAGTAAAGAAGAGTTCCAAAAATAAGCAGACTGAGCCTCGTCATTTCAGTGGTCTATACCTGGGGAACAAGAATTATGATTAGTGGATCAGGCAGGGGACTGGTGGCTGTAGGGAGAAGGAGGGTTGACTCATCTGGCGGGATGGTGATGGGTTTCCTGTCTGGACAACATGGTAGGAAAACCTAAGACCCAGTTGTGTTTGGGCCAGGTGGGTTGTCAGCAGCTGATGGTCCACTGTGTTGGAGCCAAGACAACTCCATAGTATAGTCGCCAAGTACTTCCTCTGACAAAGGCCTTTGGTCGCTGGAACCAGAGCTCAGGGTTTTTACTCCCCCCCCCCCCCCCAACCTAGCTGAAAGGTTTTCTCATAGGCCCCCGGTGTGATATCTGGCTTATCAAACACTTTTTCCGAAATGTGCAATACACGGGTTGCTTTCAGTGACACACTTTCAAAATACAGCAAAGCCAGGCATGTGAACATTTAAGCTGACAAAGAGGGGAAAACATAAAAACATTTGTTTGCATGTGATGGGACATTAGCACGAGTTTGAGTGAAAGGCTGACACATCCCCACACTTTCTGTATTGGATTTTCTGCAAAAGAGATAAAACCTAGCATTGCCAGGAAGACCGCCTCACACGCGGCAATACATTTGTTACACGTTTAGAGTTTAACAAGTTTAGGCATCGCTATTTTGAATCCAGTAAACATGATTGATTTGGGATTCCAGGAGGCAGCACAAGAGAGAGTTGCAGTAATTAAACCTTGTGGAGAAAAGACATTATTGAAAGGCTTGGCAGAGACAGCGGAGTGCTGAATAGCCACAACATTGGGTAAGTGCTGACTTCAGAAGGAGCAGACGTGGGATAGGAGGGGCCCTTTAGAGGGAACAATATGACTCATCGCTTCCATTCTCAATATTTTACAGGCTACAAACACAGGTATATGAATGGCGACCAACTTAAATTTAAAATAAAGAGCGATACATAAGTACATACTTGTTAAAATGAAAGCCTTCAGCAATTGTTTTTCATAGCACAGAGAATGCTAACATGATTATTATTATTCATGATTTATATACCTCCAACAGTTTGCACAGTGCTTTCAAATATAAAGGGAAACAGTAGAGTTACAATACTATAAAATACAAGAGGGTTAAGAGGGCCCTGCTTATAAGAGCTTACAATCTAATAGGGTGGGGCAAACATTTCTGCAAGTTTTTTTTCTGTCTGGGACACTTTAATGCCGCGTACAGACGATCGGATATTCTGACACCAAAACCGTGGATTTTTTCTGACGGATGTTGGCTCAACCTTTTCTTGCATACACACGGTCGCACAAATGTTGTCAGAAATTCCGATCGCCAAGAACGCGGTGAGGTACAACGCGTACGACGGCACTATAAAAAGGAAGTTCAATACCAAGTGCGCCACCCTTTGGGCTCCTTCTGCTAATCTCATGTTTATCTCGTGTTCGTAGAAGTTTGGTAAGAGAGACGATTCGCGGTTTTCAGCCTCGTGGTTTTCAGTTCGTTATTGCTCTTCAGTTTGTGCTTGTGGGTTCGTATCTGTTTTTCAGTGCATGTTGTCAGTTCGTTTCTTATTTTCAGCTCGCTCTTCTCAGGCCTTTCTGATTTTCAGTGGGTTAAGTTAGCTTGTTCTGACCAGCCGACCATTTTGAAGCCATGTTGTGGGTACGTACTCATTGTAGAGTTCGTGCTGTGCAGGGGCTTGGTGTTGGGGTTCTTACTTTGACCCAAGTCCAGTCCATGAACAGGGCGAGGAGGAGTTCATGGACAAAGAATTGGTTGCTTCAGCGTGACCAATTCTCTCACATGCCTTTGTTGCGGGAGATCCAGGAGAATAATCCTGATGATTTCAGGAATTATCTCAGGATGACGGACCCGTTTTTCACTGTCTGTTGGCTTTGCGGTCCCCTTATATTACAAAGCAGGACACCTGCATGCGGCAAGCCATCCCTCCCGAGCAGAGGCTCATCACTACCCTGCAGTACTTGGCGACGGGGAGAAGTCTGCAGGACATCAAGTTCTTGACAGACATCTCCCCCAGGCTCTGGGGATCATTATTCCAGAGACCCGTTCTTCCATCATTCAGGTCCTGCAGAAGAGCTATATTAACGTAAGTTTTCTCCTTTAACATCACATTCTATGTATTTAATGTTTGCTATTGTATTGTATTTATTTCCTCATTCCATAATTACCATGACTGTAATATGCTGTGAATGTCCTCTTTGTCCTCATGCATGCTGGAAGTTTTTTAAGTTCCATTTTTGTCCTTCATGCATATTTTCCTTCACTAACCTCCCCAGCATGCTATCCTGGGCCCATACACACCTAGCCTAGTCACTTAACAATGTATTTTGTCAGCTCTATTGTAGTGCTTACCATAAACACCCCCTAAAATGTGTTTAAATTGTATTTTTCAGGCATAGTGCAAGAGGCTTTTCTTTGGGGGGCCCAAACTCATTTGGAACCCTCCCCCCCCCCACTGCTTAGTCAACCGATACCAATCCTCTATCTGCTGACTTTGCCAAACCCATACACACTATACCTACGTGGTCATATTTATGGATAAATTCACCAAAGCATGTAGTGCAAGGGCCTGCCTAAATACTTTCAAATGGTACTGTTTAAAGTTTTGTTCTCCTATTATCTTGATAGGTAATTGCAGAATGTAAAAATGCACTTCAATTTGTACAGTGTGTATCCATATTTTTTGTATTATGACACTTCTTACCTGTCCAGTGGGCTGCCAATAGTGTAAGTAAGGAGGGTCTTTAAATACTCCTTAAAATAAATGTTATACTGATGTTGGCCAAGAATGTTTGTGTCTAATCTGCTTGCAATGTTATGTGCAAAAGTACTATTTTTTTTTTCTTGTTTGACTCCACAGTTTCCTTCAAACCCACAGGAATGGCAGACTGTGGCATCTCACTTTGCCCAGCGGTGGGACTTTCCTAACTGCGGAGGGGCAATAGATGGGAAACATGTCCACATCGTCCCACCCCCCAACTCGGGGTCGTACTATTACAACTATAAGGGGTTTAATAGTATTGTGTTGTTGGCGGTGGTGTAGGCGACATACAAGTTTTTGTATGTGGACAAGGGGAAGAATGGCCGGATGTCGGATGGTGGCATCATCGCCCAGACGGAGTTTTACAGATGGCTCCAGAATGGTGGCTTGCGCTTGCCACCTGCAGAAGACAACGTGGCTGGTCTTCCGTTTGTGTTCGTCTCTGATGAAGCGTTTGGGCTAGGTGAACATCTGATGAGGCTATTTCCCATAAGGACCCTCACCACGGAGCAGAGAGTTTTTAACTACCGGCTGGCCAGAGCCAGAAGAGTGGTGGAGAATGATTTTGGCATAATGGCCAGCGCTTTACAACATCAGGGAAGACAGTACAATTACAATACAATTCAGTACAGGAGGGATCAGAGGGCCCTGTTCATTAGAGCTTACAATCTAGAAGGGAGGGTCAAGTGGAACAAAGGGTAATAGCTGTGGGGGATGATCAGATAGACAAAATGAAAATACAGTTGTTAGGTGTGGGTAGGATAGGCTTCTCTGAAGAGGAGGGTTTTAAGGGATCGTCTAAAAGCTAATAGAGTAGGAGATAGACGGACAGATTGGGGTAAGGATTTCCATAGGCTTGGAGAGGCTCTGGAAAGGTCTTGGAGACGAGCATGGGAGGAGGTGATGAGAGAGCTAGAGAGCAGGAGGTCTTGAGAAGAATGAAGAGAACGATTAGGTTGGTATTTTGAGACTAGGTCAGTGGTATAGCTGGGGGCAGAGTTGTGGATTGCTTTGTAGGTAGTTGTTAGTATTTTAAATTTAATTCGTTGTGTGAGCAGAAGCCAGTGGAGGGATTGACAGAGAGTAGTAGCAGAGACAGAGCAGTTGGTAAGGTGGATGAGTCTGGCAGCAGCATTCATGATGGACTGAAGGGGGAATAGGGTATGCAGAGGTAGGCCAATGAGGAGGGAGTTGCAGTAATCAAGGCGAGAAATGACCAGGGAGTAAAGTAAGAGCTTTGTTGTGTCATTGGTTAGAAAGGGGCGTATTTTGGAGATGTTCCGGAGGTTGAGGCGGCAAGATTTGGACAGTGATTGGACATGGGGCTTAAAGGAGAGTTCAGAGTCCAGGACTATTCCTAGTACCTTGGCATGTGGGAATGGGCTGATAGTTGTGCCATCAATTTTGACAGAGAGATCAGGGGAAGAGGCACGTGGGGGATGAAAAATAAGTTCGGTTTTGGATAGATTAAGTTTGAGGAAGTGGTGTGACATCCAAACTGACAAATCTGATAAAATAGCGAAACGTGAGGAGACTGCCGAAGTGGGTTGAGGGGTAGAGAAATAGATTTGAGTGTCGTCAACGTAGAGATGGTATTGGAAGCCATCGGCTGACCCAGGGAGGAGGTGTAGATTGAAAATAGGAGAGGTCCAAGAACAGAACCTTGGGGGGGCCCAACAGAGAAAGGAAGAGGAGAGGAGGCAGTAGAATTGTAGGTAACGCTAAAGGTGTGGTTAAATAAGTAGGTAGAAAACCAGCGAAGAGTACAGTCACGGAGACCAAAGGCATCAATTTTTTTGAGGAGGAGGGGGTGGTTAACCGTATCGAAGGCAGCAGAGAGGTCCAGTGATTATTGCTAGCGGCTATAGCAAGAGAATCGCAAGAGAATCTGGCAGGCTGGTTGTACCGTTCAATCAACTTGGTACATTTAGCCTGCCCATTAACGGTTTGAATCTCTGCTGAACCAGCTGAATGTATGGCCGGCCTTACTGTCCATGTGACTCCTTAACCACTTGCCGACCAGCCACCGTCATTATACTGCGTCAGGTCAGCTCGTTCCCACGAATCGCCGTAGCTGTATGTTGGTCTGTTTTGCAGCTATAGCAGACACGTGCCCGCTGCATGGCAGGGGAGCTGATGCGCGTGCCCGGTGGCCACGATGTCCGCTGGCCACCCGCGATCGCTCCACAGAGAGCCAGAACGGGGATCTGTCAATGTAAACAAACATATCCCCTTTCTGAATGGGAAGTACAGAGTGATCGTCTGTTCCTATTGATTAGAAACAGAGATCTCTCTGTATTCCCAGTCAGTCCCCTCCCCCAACAGTTAGAAACACCTCCCAGGGAACAATCACCACTAGTGTTAATCCCTTCCCTGTCATTGTAATTTATACAGTAATCAGTGCATTTTTATAGCACTGATTGCTGTATAAATGTCACTCGTCCCAAAAAAGTCAGAGGTGTCCGATCTGTCCGCTGCAATGTCGCAGTCCCGCTAAAAATCGCTGATCACCGCCATTACTAGTAAAAAAAATGATAATAAAAATGCCATAAATCTATCCACTGTTTTGTAGACGCTTTAACTTTTGCGCAAACCAATCAATATACGCTTATTGCGATTTTTTTTTACCAAAAATTTGTAGAAGAATACATATTGGCCTAAACTGATGGAGACTTTTTTTGGATATTTAATATAGCAAAAAGTAAAATATATATATATATTTTTTTTAAATGATCAGTATTTTTTGGTTTATAGAGCAAATAATGAAAACCGCAGAGGTGATCAAATACCACTGTAACGAGCTCCTGCTCGCTCGATTACACTCTCCCGACACTCCTCTGCGGCTATAGAATCAGATTGCAGATCGCAACATCTGATGGTTCGGTCATCCAATACTCTGGGATTCGAACTACAGCTATGTGCCGATCGAATCCAGTTGTGATAGCTCAGAACAAACACCAGGCAGGCTGTATGTAAGTTCAAACAGGGATCTCTTTTATTGAAAGGAATACAGGCTCTTTTATACAGTAAAAGAGGAGGTGCATACCTCCTGCTCATATTACTCTGAACATACACCTGTGACCAGAAACCTAATTAACATGGGCTAATTAACTAATCCCTTTAGACAGTCTAGATGACCCAGTCATGACCTTTAGGCCAGACTGGCCATCTTGTAGCTCAGAAAACACAATCAACATTATCACAAATCAACACAGAACTCTTCTTCACACAATAGCAGAGTTAATTTACACAAACAACAATGGGGATCTAATGACTCTTAGATTCCATACTAGACTTATTTACAATAAACACATTCTAGCAGGCAACAGACAGACAGGTGGCTGGAATTGACATCAGCATCTCCTAACAGTATTTGTCCCAGCATTATGAATCAGCCACTATTGCTAATATGGCAAATACAGGGTCCCCAGAGTCTGTGGGTCCTGGGGGACAAGGACCCGAAGCCAAAGTAACAACACCTCAAGGGTACCCCAAATGCCAGGGCCCATAATCTGTAAGCAAGAAGCTCACATTCAGTCCCCTCCAACAGCCTCTGTTCCGGGTGAGTCTGTCACATTTCTCCCCCATCAAAAGTTGACTAACAAGGTCCCAGACCTCCACCTGGTCTGGACATGCGTTAGTCAGGCAGAGTGAACTCACATAGTCTGTCCACATGATCTCCTTTCTTGGCTGCAAGGAATAGTTGATCTCAGTAGGTGTGGGGCAGAAGTCATTTACTCTCTGTCCGGCTGTCAGCGTTTCAGTTGGGTGGTTTTTAACATTCCGGGGCTCGGTCTGCTGCTGGGCAGAGGGGCCGATCGCCCCAGCTTTCTGAAAATGTAGAGACACTGTAGGTGCTTGGCAGACCTTGCCTTGCCCTGTTGCCAGTGATTCAGCTGGGAGTAGCAGCTTTACTACATCAGCTTGTCGCTGGAGAGAGGGGCCGACTGCCCCGGCTCCCTGGAACTCCACAGTTGTTGCCGGTGCTGACTTCTGCTAGGGACTCTGCATCCTCCGCTCCGGCTAACTGTTGGGGCAGGAGGCTGGCTTCCTCCACTCCCAAACTGTGTAGCTGCCATTGGGGAGGTGAACCGGCTGCTTCCTTTTCAATTCCCCCATCTGGCTGCTGGGACAACATGTCTATGGTACTGTCTCCCAGGTGCACGGATCTTTGCTGGGGAGGAAAGGTCGCTTCCTCCACCCTGGCCAACTGTTGGGGAGGGAAAACACACACCTCCTCTCCCTTCTCCCCCTGTATCTGCTGCTGGGAAGTGATTGCAACCTTCTCACCCTGAGCCTCCGAAACTGCCACAGGTGTGGGGCAGAGGTCTTGGACCCTCTGTCCGGTTGCCAGCACTTCTGCTGGGGGTTTGCTAAGTGGTTCCTCCTCTACAGAAATGTCTATTAAATCCCCAGTCTCTGGAATTGCTAAAAGTGTGGGGCAGAGGTCTTGGATCCCCTGTTCAGTTACCAGATCTTCAGCTAGAGAAGTTTGTTGTAACTCCACAGATACTGCTGTTGGTGCTGGGCAGAGCACAGTGAAGTTTGGCCCTAATACCAGCTCTTCTGCTGGAGGCTCATCAGGTTGTTCTTCCTCAGCTGAAAAGTCTATTAAATCCCCTGTCTCTGCAACTGGTGTCTGGGGATAGAGGTTCACCATCTCCTGCCCATGGAACCCAGAAGATGCTATCAGTGCTGGGCAGAGGTTAGCAGTGCTCTGCCCTTTTGTCAGCACTTCAGGTTTGGGGATGGCAATCTTCAGATTTTCCACTGCCGATTCTCTGGCATGCTGCTGGACAGGCACATTCCTCCATCCAAGATCATCCCATGCAGAAATAGGATCATCAAGGTCAGTCAGCACTTGCTGCATCCGCCATAAGACCTCCGCCTCCCTAGCTGTGGGGGCAGGTTGGCAAAGCACACTGTTACTCTGCCACATTGTCGACTCTTCAGCCAGGATTTCAGAGTTGTCAACTGGTATTTCCTGATAGTCCCAGGCAAAGGGAGCCCCACCCTGCTGCTGAGCAGAGTCTAGCGGCTGTCTGTAGGTGATCTCCAGCTCCCATTCCTGAATGGCCAGAAACTCCAAATCTTCCTGTGCCCAGTGCACTTCCGAGACATTCAGTCTTCACTCTCTGTGCTCCATTATTTCCTCCAAACGCCACTCCCGATCACTCCCAATGTCAGGGTCCCTGGGCAGCTTCCAGTACAACAATCCCAGGCCATCGTAGTCAAAGCCTTCCGTGGGGCTGTCATCCGCTGTCCACGGGCACACTTGGGCTACATACCACTGGAGGGCTCTGTAGCTCTCGTCCAACTGCATTTCTGCCCGGATCAGCCTGCTTAACTCAGCTGTCCACTCCTGGTTCGGTTGTTCCCCCAATAACAGCATTCGCACTTCATACTGCGACCAGTACCTTACATGGGTGGAGGGGAGGACTTTTCCCTGGTTTCGCTGCTCACGGGCTAGCGCTTCCTTCCGGAGTTCGCAGCGGATAGAATCAAACCATCCCAGCAGGACCTGCTCTGATACTGGTCCTCTGTGCTGTATCTGCATCTCTCGCAACCTCCTTCTGAATCCTCTTCCATGGTGGCTGGTATCTGTACCTCTCCTCTCCTGCTATCTGGACCTTGGATCCAGGTAATGGTTTGGATGTGTTCACGGCAAGGAAGCACGATCCCACCGGTCCCTCCCGGCTCTCAAGTAAGTCTTTCAGCGTGGATTTCCTGCAGGCTGCTTTGGAGTGTCCAAGTAACTGGAGAGCAAATCCCACGGCTGCCAACCAATGTAACGAGCCCCTGCTCGCTCGATTACACTCTCCCGACACTCCTCTGCGGCTATAGAATCAGATTGCAGATCGCAACATCTGATGGTTCGGTCATCCAATGCTCCGGGATTCGAACTACAGCTATGTGCCGATCGAATCCAGTTGTGATAGCTCAGAACAAACACCAGGCAGGCTGTATGTAAGTTCAAACAGGGATCTCTTTTATTGAAAGGAATACAGGCTCTTTTATACAGTAAAAGAGGAGGTGCATACCTCCTGCTCATATTACTCTGAACATACACCTGTGACCAGAAACCTAATTAACGTGGGCTAATTAACTAATCCCTTTAGACAGCCTAGATGACTCAGTCATGACCTTTAGGCCAGACTGGCCGTCTTGTAGCTCAGAAAACACAATCAACATTATCACAAATCAACACAGAACTCTTCTTCACACAATAGCAGAGTTAATTAACACAAACAACCATGGGGATCTAATGACTCTTAGATCCAATACTAGACTTATTTACAATAAACACATTCTAGCAGGCAACAGACAGACAGGTGGCTGGAATTGACATCAGCATCTCCTAACAGTATTTGTCCCAACATTATGAATCCACTATTGCTAATATGGCAAATACAGGGTCCCCAGAGTCTGTGTGTCCTGGGGGACAAGGACCCGAAGCCAAAGTAACAACACCTCAAGGGTACCCCAAATGCCAGGGCACATAATCTGTAGGCAAGAGGCTCACATTCAGTCCCCTCCAACAGCCTCTGTCCCGGGTGAGTCTGTCACAACCACCAAAAGAAAGCTCTATTTGTGGGAAAAAAAGGACATCAGTTTTGTTTGGGTACAACATCGCAAGACCGCACAATTGTCAGTTAAAGCGACGCAGTGCCGTATCGCAAAAAATGGCCTGGTCATTAAGGGGGAAAATCTTCTGGCCCTTAAGAAATGGGGGGTGTGGGAAGGCACACACAACAACAACATGGCCCTTAAGAAATGGGGGGTGTGGGAAGGCACACACAACAACAACATTATCAGGCGATTTACCTTTCCCATCTCTACAAAAAATGTGTTTTTGTCAGTGTTCCTGTTAAAGAGATTTGCCATTGTTGCCTGTCCTGACAGAAAGAGAGGACAAAACTTCCCAATACTGACACTGATAGCAATAGAAACTTCAGAAGCTCTAACCTATCATCACTGTATCCAAAATAGAATAAAAGGCTTTGGATTGCATTGGGCTATAACCACCTAACCCCTTGATCGCCCCCTACTGTTTAACCCCTTCCCTGCCAGTGACATTTACATAGTAATCAGTGCATTTTTATAGCATAAATAAATATGTGTAGTATATAGTATAAATGCCAATGGTACCAAAATAGTGTCAAAAGTGTCCGATCTATCCGCCTGCAATGTCACAGTCACGATAAAAATCGCAGATCGCCGCCATTACTAATAAAAAAATAATAATAATAAAAATGCCATAAATCTAGCCCCTATTTTGTAGACGTGATATTTTTTGCACAAAACAATCAATATTTGCTTATTGTGATTTTCTTTACCAAAAATATGTAAAGAATACATATCGGCCTTAACTGAGGAAGAAATTAATTTTTTTTATATAATTTTTTGGGATATTTATTATAGCAAAAAGTAAAAAATATTGCTTTTTTTAAAATTGTCGCTCTTTTTTTGTTTATAGCGCAAAAAAACAAAAACGCAGAGGTGATCAAATGCCACCAAATGAAAGCTCCATTTGTTGGAAAAAAAGGACATCAATTTTGTTTGAGTACAATGTTGCACGACCGCGCAATTGTCAGTTAAAGCGACGCAGTGCCGTATCGCAAAAAAGAGTTTGGTCAGGAAGGGGGTAAATCCTTCCGGGGCTGAAGTGGTTAAAAAAGTAGTACTTAGGGCTTAAATCATTGCTCTGCAGGTGTGGGCGCAGAAGCAAACTGACATAATAATGCAACGTCTTTAAGCAGTGCTACCAATGATAGAGAGAACCTCGATGAATTAAAGCCTAATGCCGTGTACACACGAGCGGACTTTTTGACAGCAAAGGTCCGACTGAACGAATCCACTGGACAATTTGATCGTGAGTGGGCTTCATCGGACCTTTGCTGTGGAAAAATCAGACGGACTTTAGAAATAGAACATGTTTAAAATCTTTCAGACAGACTCGAGTCCGGTCGAAAAATACGTTCGTCTGTATGCTAGTCCGACGGACAAAAAAGGAACGCTAGGGCAGCTATTGGCTACTGGCTATGAACTTCCTTATTCTAGTCCGGTCGTACGTCATCACGTTCAAATCCGTCAAACGTGATCGTGTGTAGGCAAGTCCGTTTCGTTGGAACTCTGTCGAAAAGTCCTTCGGAGTTCAGTCCGTCGAAAGTCCGCTCACGTGTACACGGCATTAGCGTTTCTCAAAACTTTAGCCAAAAAAATAATGTAAACAATTTTGTCCACCAGTAGATGTCCTCGTTCTGGCATCCAGCAGCATACCCGTCTGAAGTCCTCAGCGTCTATGTTCACCGATTCAGGTGCAAATTTTTGCCTGAATTTGCACCTGAAATGGACCCAAAAACACACAGGACCCTTTTCAAAACCGCACTGCGGCTGCCCCGGACATGTGTGAACCAGCTCCATTGAAGGCCGGTCACATTCACGTTATGCAAATTTGATGCGGTTAAATACGCATCCAATTCGCATATATGTGAACCCAGCCTAAAGCCCAGAGTGTCATGGACCTGCCTCAGCTTCTGACTGATTATTGAAGAGAAAAGCAGCATAGTAATGAGCTTAGCTTTAGGTCACTCTGCTTTCTCCTCCTATCACCATGCTCATTGTCAGCACAAGAGTTGATTAGCTCTTTGTACTGCTTCCTCCTCTCACACTCTGTGCTTTGCTGTACAGGGACTGCAAGAGGACTACAGCTATTCAAATTCAGGTACTCACACTGCTTGCATTTAAAATAAACCTAATGATGTGCAGCGAGGTGCTGGCAAACTTTGCCTGTGTCATCGTATGACATTCTGTAAAACCAGCTGCAGTGAGCCTGTTTCCCTCTAGTATTCAGCCTGGACACTGTCATCATCTCCTGAATGCAGAGTAAGCCGAGAGTAGGGGATTGTGGGATATGTTGTCCGAGGAGCCAGGATTTGTATTGGAGCCAGACTGCTGTAGAGTACTTGTTCCAGTTGGCTGGGAGAGAGAGAAGAATGCTGGGTGAGGACACATATAGCCTGGTCTGGGGAGGAGTCTTTATCTCGGGACCATGGCCTTCAGCTGAGAGAAGGGACCCGGCCGCTCCTGTGGAATGTGAGAAGGCACCGTGGCCTAGGCAGCATGGAGAGTCTCCGGAAAGTGAGCAAGCAGTTTCACCATTGCCAGCTCCCTGTTTACCAAGTGACTGCCGGGGGTTACTCTCATCGTCGCCAATACAGTTACAGCTGAATCCCAGCATCGCTAGGTGCACGGCCAAGCACCCTTCACTGGTGGCAGATTCTTTAAGAGCCTGTTTCGGGACATCCTATTCCTTTGAGACTATCATCAGGATTGTTGAGCGGCCAGAGGCCCACCCTGTGTACACCCCACAAAGACCCTGCAGGCAGACAGCTTTATCCCATCTCTTTACATCAAATCTTCAAAAAGGAAACATTTTGCTCATGCTATTCTCTGTTGCTGGTCGCCATTGCACAGCAATCCTTCTGAGCCCTTGTTGAGCCAAGTGCTTCTTGTTCTTATCTGCTTCAAGAATCTTAAAGTGGTTGTAAACCCTCTCCTATACCCAGTGAAGTGAACAGCCTCTCCCTACATAAGTTTTACATGTATATCTGCTGTCTTTCCCTTTCTACATTCTTTGGAAAGTGCAGATCGTATTACAAATCTTTCTTCCTCTTCCAGAAGTGAGTGCGGAGACTGGGTTTACATTGTGTGAGAGCTGATTGGAGGAAAGGCACCCCCCCTCCACATAGGCAAAGGCATATGCAGAGCTGTACTGTAAAAATATAACCTCTCTGCTTATCTATCTCTAAGTTCCCTTCCCGACACATACATTTTCAGCTGCTTTTATGTCGTATGTCAGAGAACTTCTCAGAAGTTATCATGCTGATAACAGAGGAACGGATCAGCAGAAAGACACGGCACTTAGAGCTTTGGAGAGACATAAGTAAACACTACAGATATGTGTGCCTAGGTTAAATTTCATGAATGGGGTTTACAACCACTTTTAGCAAAATACTTGTTTAATTTGCTATAGTCTGGTGTCTATGTAACTGCATTATCACTTTGAAATATGTCCGAACCCAGGGTGTCAGAGGTTTAGGGAAGCTTGCAAGGTCTAGGGCAACCGTTGGGGTCAGTCGTCTTCCAGCGACCCTCAAAGGGGTGGCACTACAGATGTATTCATGATTACAGAGCTGCATTAACCACTTAAGGACCGGGCCGCTTTTTTAGGTGTGTTGTTTACAAGTTAAAAACTGTTTTTTTTTTGCTAGAAAATTACTTAGAACTCCCAAACATTATACATTTTTTTTCTAACACTCTAGAGAATAAATTGGCGGTCATTGCAATATTTTCCGTCACACCGTATGTGCGCAGCGGTACACTTTTTTTTAAAAAAAATACACTTTTTTGAATTAAAAAATAAGACAACAGTAAAGATAGCTCACTTTTTTTTATATCGTGAAAGATAATGTTACGCCGAGTAAATTGATACCCAACATGTCATGCTTCAAAATTGCAACTACAGGTTGCATGTTTTGCGTTACAGAGGAGGTCTAGTGCTAGAATTATTGCACTTGCTCTACCGATCGCGGCGATACCTCACATGTGTGGTTTGAACACCGTTTTCATATGCGGGCGCTACTCACGTTTGCGTTTGCTTCTGCACATGAGCTCGGTGGGACAGTGCATGTTTAAAAACATCCCTTGTAATAGAAAAAAAACATGACAGGACCTCTTAAATATGAGATCTGGGGTCAAAAAGACCTCAGATCTCATATTTACACTAAAATTTACACTGAAATGCAATAAAAAAAAATACATAAAATTTTGTCATTTAAAAAAAAATTAAAAAAAATGTCTCTTTAAGAGCTATGGGCGGAAGTGACGTTTTGACGTCGCTTCTGCCCTGCAGTGTCATGGGGACGGGTGGGGGCCATCTTCCCCTCACTCACAAGCACAGCCACGGGAAGGATCCAATAGCCTCTGCCACTGCCGATGGCTCCGGTAAGCGGCGTAGGGTACCAGATCGCGGCAGAAGGGGGGGCCCTCTCCCAGCGCCGATAAAAGTGATCTCGCCGCAGAGACCACTTTTATCTTGTACTGGACCGCTGGCTGAACACGGCGATACTGGGGTTATGGCAGCTAGCTGCTGCCATAACATGAATATCCGTCTTCAAAGTGAGGACGTATATAGTCGTGTGGTGATCCGGAAGTGGTTAATTTGCCTAGTGTGTAAGAAGAAAGATGCTTAGGAACTTCTGTTTAAGCATTGTCAGAACCCTGCCAAGACCCAGAGGGGGATAAAGGAGTGATGTTATATTCTCGTTAAATCTCTCACATCCTGCACATGGGGTAATGTCATCCTTGATAAGGGGAAAGGTGCTAAATTCATATCAACTACAAATATATTCTTTGACAGCAAAGGTTCTCCACGGCTCATGGAACTCAGAGGTGACCTTTGGGTTCTTTGATTTCATAACAGCAGTACCAAGCTGGTCCACGAGAAGAATGTAGGCCACTCCTGGGATACCGAAGCTAACAACTTTTTTTCCAAGAAACTAAGAAATCTGACTGGATGCCTTAGCTCTGTCACCTAGAGACCCAGCTGTGGTGCCCAAATAACTTTTCCTTTGTGTTCAACTTGGTATATGTTCTAATCAAGTCTCCCTGTCAGAACACAATAGCCTGGCTTATGGTATGGTGTGATTTTAAAAAAAAACTCACTGTTTGTACCTAGCATTAGAGTAACAGGGGGGTGTTAGTCAGGATGTATGTCAGAAACCATGAAACAGACAGAGACAGAAAATGCAGTAAAAATCACACCTTTTAATAAAATGGTAGCCAAATCGGGTAGTCAGAACAAGCCAGGAAATCAGGAAGCCAGAAATCAGCGTAGTCAGAGGCAGCAGACAAGATCATGAACCAGAAAGTACTTCAGCCAGGCAAGTCCTTAACAGGAACACAGCAAAGAGTCTCTAGATATGTTGACCAAGGTGAAGGCATTGAAGAGATGAACCAGGCAGTTTAAATAGCTAGACGGGGCTGGCTGTGGGCTTGACTGAGGAGCAGGAGATGATCAATAGATGAGCCACTGTGGAACGATGAGTAATGGCAATTAACCAACAGCTGAGCAACCTGAGCACAGAAAAGGAAGAGCTGAGAGTCCAGCCCTGACAATGTAATATCCTGCCCATATTGTGTTTAGCTGGTTAGTGTGCATGGAGGAGGAGGAGGAGGGAGGGAGAGGGCTGTCATTTACCACTGTGTATACGCCCACATGTGTGCCTCTATAGTCACATGGGCTGCTCAGATGTGATAGGGAGGAAATGCTCAGGGTATAAATACATTGAAAACTGAGCATGTGCACTTGCTGCCAAGACTGCTCTGCAAAATCCAGTGGGGACATGGACAGGAGGGGGAGACAGAGAACAGCAGGATCAACCATTTTTTTTAAAGCGGAAGTAAACCCATCCATAAAACAGTTTCATTTCCGGCACGTGCCGGAAATGTAACACTGCCATTGGTTGTGCTCTCGAACAAACTGTCAAACCATCCAATGGCTGGTGTCATAACTGACCACACGTGCAGCATCATGGCAGTTTTGGATTAAACAGAGGCAAAGATGGCAGCTTCCTTGGCTGAAAATGATAGGAGGGTTTACTTACACTTTAAATCAGAAAATGAATCCCATAGTGACTGAATGAGTATGAACAGCATGTAACACAGCATTTATTGATAGTTTTTTAATGATGTGGGTTTAATGACACTTTAAATAACTTTAAATAAATATTAATTGATTGTTGTACACAAGAGGCACTTATTTTGACAAATGCTCCTCTAATAGTATGAAACTAATATAAGAAGTCATATCTCTGAAGTCTACCTGGTGCATCTTGCACAACCTGCCAATCACCCAGATCCATCCCAGTATTGTTTTGTTATCTGCTGAGATAACCAAGTAATATTATATACTTGTGGGACTGGCTGCATAATTGTACCCATGAGGAAACCAGAGTCTACACATACCGTCTCTCATCTCTAAAATATTCCCATAGCTGCTACAGTTCACAGCAAACAGTAGACTGGAGTCTTGCAAATACAGTTTGTTAATTTATAACTCCATATTTGTGAAATGGAGTGCTCAAACTTCAAGTATCTTAAAAGAGAAGTATGGGTTTCCTTTTTTTTGCTTACATCTCTATTCTATGTGAGCTGCTGATATCTATAAATCTTTCCAGCCCTCTCAGAAGTGCCCCCATTCTGTTAAAATTGAGCTAAATACCTGTGGGAGGGGCAACAGACTTTTTATACAGTGTAATACCGACAATGGTCTGGCTCTGGAGTCTGGATCCACCCACTTTCCTGTCATTTTGCTTGATTAATGTCGGCTCTCTGCTCACTCCCGAGACTTCAGAGTGTAGCTGCTCCCTCCTCCCCCTCCTTTCTTCTCCCTCTCCCCCAGCATATTTCAATGGTCAGAAGAGTCGGCAGAGATAAGAGCACTTCAGTCAGTGACTAAGGTAGGAGAAGTCACTGATAGTGCTGTGTATGTAAATCTCCTCTACATATTACTATCTACCAGAGTGAAAACAATATATTTGTAAATCAGAATACACATATGGATGTGACAGCACACAGGCATTCCATGCATTACTGGTATAGAAAAATGAAATAAAAATCAGAGCTAACATTGTGAATGAATCCTTTTATTGATTATCTGGATTTTTATATGAGAAAATGAAACCTTCCATTCACATCTACTTGTATTTTCATACTGAAGCACAGAGCTCCTCAGCCATGGGAGTCAGTGTCATTACATGTTGTACAGAGCCATCACATGCCGTACAGTGCCATCACATGCTGTACAGAGTCATCACATGCCGTACAGTGCCATCACATGCCGTACAGAGTCATCACATGCTGTACAGAGTCATTACATGTTGTACAGCGCCATCACATGCCGTACAGAGACATCACATACCGTACAGAGTCATCACATGCTGTACAGAGTCATCACATGCCGTACAGAGACATCACATACCGTACAGAGTCATCACATGCTGTACAGAGTCATTACATGTTGTACAGAGCCATCACATGCCGTACAGAGTCATCACATGCTGTACAGTGTCATTACATGTTGTACAGAGCCATCACATGCCGTACAGAGCCATCACATGCCATACAGAGTCATCACATGCCGTACAGAGACATCACATACCGTACAGAGTCATCAAATGCTGTACAGAGTCATTACATGTTGTACAGTGCCAGCACACCGTACAGTGCCATCACATGCCATACAGAGTCATCACATGCCGTACAGAGACATCACATACCGTACAGAGTCATCACATGCTGTACAGAGTCATTACATGTTGTACAGTGCCATCACACCGTACAGAGCCATCACATGCCGTGCAGTGCCATCACATGCCGTACAAAGTCATCACATGCTGTACAGAGTCATCACATGCTGTACAGTGTCATTACATGTTGTACAGTGTCATTACATGTTGTACAGACCCATCACATGCCACGCAGAGTCATCACATGCCGTACAGTGCCATCACATGCTGTACAGAGCCATCACATGCCGTACAGTATCGCTACATGTTGTACAGTGTCTTTAGATGCCGTACAGTGCCATCACATGCCACACAGAGTCATCACATGCTGCACAGAGTCATCACATGCTGTACAGAGCCATCACATGCTGTACAGAGCCATCACATGCTGTACAGAGCCATCACATGCCGTAGAGTGCCATCACATGCCGTACAGAGCCATCAAATGCCATGCAGAGTCATCACATGCCGTACAGTGCCATTCGATGCCATACGGGGATGGGGATGATGGGATTGTATAGGAGATGATTTGTATGTACAATAAAGGAGACTCTGGGGACATATCAGGGGTCTCTTTAGATGTGGAGGAGTTGTCAGTCTTCTCTCCTATGTACTGTACACAGGTATGTTCTATACACATAGCACTGTGTACATTTCAGAGAACAGACACAGGGCACAGGTCACTATGCTCCTCACCATGTCTCCTCTTCTGTTATAACCCAGTGCTATGTTTAGAGAACTTACCTGTGTTTATTGCTGAACATGAGAAGTGACTCTCCCCCCTCCCCAGCATCGGCTGGAGGAGACGAGGGTACAGACTTGAATGAACTGAGAAAGAACCATTAGAGGCTGATTCTGGGATCTTCAAAAGACTATTCTGCAAAAACGAAAGGACTGGGGAAAGAAAGAAATGCAATGCAGGTATGAGGGTAGCATGTACTACCTATTTTTGCATTCCCATACTTCTCCTTTAAGCCAAAAATGTTTACTGTTTTGAATTGAGTGGAACAGAATCTACAGTTGAAGTACATACAGTATAACCCTTACGAGAGCTAGTGCATCTGCAACTGTCCCTATTGGAGCGCACAAGAGGATGCAGGATACTCTTGAAGACAAAAATGAACACAAGGAAAGCGCACCACTAGTGCAATTAATACTTTTATTTACAAATAATAATTAAAACAAATGTAGCACTACCCCATAGCTACCAACTGTCCCGAATTTCCCGGGACATTCCCGGGACTTGGACTTCATTCCCGGATTTGTGGTGTCCCGGGAAATGTCCCGAAAAATCCGGTTCCCGATTTTGAAACCGCCGCCGCCGCCGCCGCCGCCGCTAGAGGTCGGCGGCCGGCGGAGACAATGTCTCCGCCGGCCGCCATTTTGTGGAAGTTCAGGAAGACGGCTGGGGGGGGGCTAGACGAAGCTTCTGCGTCGCCGCCCACCCCCTGTCCTGCTCCGCCTCGGCCCGCCCCGCTCCGCCTCGCCCCGCTCCGCCTCGCCCCGCTCCGCCTCGGCCCGCCTACCCCCCGCCCCGCTGCCAGTCTGAAATGGAAAGGGGCGGGGGTTCTAGCCATGCTGCGGACACACCTCTGAGGTGGGGGGGGAGCGCGCGCACCGCTGTGGGACACCTGATGTGAGTGGGGGGGGGCACTGGGGACACCTGATGTGAGTGGGGGGGCACTGGGGACACCTGATGTGAGTGGGGGGGGGCACTGGGGACACCTGATGTGAGTGGGGGGGCACTGGGGACACCTGATGTGAGTGGGGGGGGGGGCACTGGGGACACCTGATGTGAGTGGGGGGGGGGCACTGGGGACACCTGATGTGAGTGGGGGGGGGCACTGGGGACACCTGATGTGAGTGGGGGGGGCACTGGGGACACCTGATGTGAGTGGGGGGGCACTGGGGACACCTGATGTGAGTGGGGGGCACTGGGGACACCTGATGTGAGTGGGGGGGCACTGGGGACACCTGATGTGAGTGGGGGGGCACTGGGGACACCTGATGTGAGTGGGGGGGGCACTGGGGACACCTGATGTGAGTGGGGGGGCACTGGGGACACCTGATGTGAGGGGGCACTGGGGACACCTGATGTGAGGGGGGGCACTGGGGACTCCTAATGTGAGGGGGAGCTCCGCCGGGGACTCCTGATGTGAGGGGGGGCTCCGCCGGGAACTCCTGGTGTGAGGGGGGGCTCCGACGGGGACATCTGATGCAAGGACGGACTCTGCTGGGACATCTGAAGCAAGGACGGACGGCTGGTGATAGGCGACGTGGCAGGTGACACTCTTAGGGCTCCCACTGATTCTGCATTATGGTGAGTTGAATGATTTCATTTTATATTACAATATAATAATAGAAATAATGCGCTTCAATCATCCTGACACCATAACAACCATGGTGCCGGGATGATTGAAGTGCTAACACCAGGTGTTTGGAGTATCTTTATCTGCTGATTGTTAAACTTTCTAGAATACACATATTTCTATTGTGTAGGATCTGGGGCTGCTGTTCCGTCATTTCCCTCTCTCTCCCCCTCTCCATCCCTCATTCATTTCAGACTCTAACCACACCCTCTAGAGCCACGCCCATTTAAGCCACGCCCACAATTTCACATAAACCACGCCCATTTTTCGCCGCGGCGCGCTTCGCGCGCCACACTTGCCTATTTTTGCTAGGCCACGTCTACTGGCGAATGCCCCGCCCCCTAATTATTGGACAGCTCCGCCTACAGCCACAAAAGTGTCCCACATTTTTTTTTTACAATGTTGGCAACTATGCTACCCCCGTAAGGGCCACTGTAATTTTGGACCCTCCCTCACAGGCAACAGGAATATTCCAGCATTCACTCAGTAGTCAAGAAACAGTGCAGAGTGGTTGGTTTTGTTTTCAGTTTATTAGGGGATGAACTTGGATAGGGATTGGAAGGTATGGGATGCTCAGAGCTGTAACTTGGATGCAAACTGAGGACTTAAAACTGTATTCTGGCTGCTAAAGTTAACTATGCTGTCCTCCCATAGGATAAACGGATCAACTCAATGTTAGCAAAAATGTTCCAAAC
Source organism: Lithobates septentrionalis (assembly GCA_037952835.1). Classification (NCBI taxonomy): domain Eukaryota; kingdom Metazoa; phylum Chordata; class Amphibia; order Anura; family Ranidae; genus Lithobates; species Lithobates septentrionalis. Next base: position 1,941,681 of record JBBDGP010000163.1, on the reverse strand, counting down.
ACTGAATGCAGATGTTCTCTCTCTTGTAGAAAATACACTTGCACCTGACTCTTCCATAGATTCCCCAAGCAAAAGGGGTAGGGTAGCTATACTGGCTGTAAGTGTCTCTAAGCTGTCCCTTTGGTAGTAAGAAAGCTTGGTATTGTACCTGGTTGCTTTTCCTCTGTCAGGCTCTGGGGTGCAGTGGTTGAACTTACTCACTTAATCCCGTAGGTGAATCCTGAGGCTCAAGTGACTTCTGCACAGACCTCCAGCTGAACAGGTCCTGACCTTGGCTTTCAGGGTGTCTTCAGCTAAGCCTAGATGAGGCTGAAAGGGTGTAAGGTGTCAGATGTTTTTGGTCTCTCTCTGGCTCCTTCCTTCTGTCCAGGGGCAGCACCCCCCCCCCCCCAGCACAGGGATCCCCTCCAAGCAACCGGGTCCTTGGACTCTGTTTCGCACATGGTCAGGCTCCAGAATATTTATGGCCCATCTCTCCACCTTCAGGGACTTCCCCACCAAGCGATTGGAGGAGACTCCATAAATATTCAGGCCTAATCTCTGCTCCTCTGCCCTCTAGAACCCTACAGCAGTTCCAGAAGCCAGGGGGAGGTAACAAAAGCTCAGCCCTCTAGGCTCTACCAGCTATCTCTAAACAAATTCACCCTGGTGGGTCAGTTGGGGGTCACCTGCACCAACCCCCCCTCCGGTCGGTTACCAGCCCCACACTTACCCCATCTATTGCGTGGGAAGCAGTTCCATCCAGGCGACGGCCTCCCCTGTGTCTCCTCCTCTGCATCACGGCAGCCGTGCGTTTCCTCCCTCCTTCTCCTAGGCCAAAAGGATCGCTTCTCCTTTTGGCCAATTGGGAAACAGGTCTCATGACCCGATCCTGATTGGCGGAGAGTAGAATCAGTGTGACAATAGTGAATATTCATTCGCTATGGTCACACAACTGGGTGGCCTCGGGGCGCAGTGCTCTGTGCCCCGAGCCCACCCTTTTTTTGAAGCTTATTAGAGTCTCTGGCTCTAATCATGTGCTTAAAAAAAAAACAAAAAACATTGGAATCCATGCGTCCGGCGTCCCGCATGTAGATTAGATAGCACTCCAACGGGCGATAGACGGCGGCTTCTATCGTGTCTCCTCCTCCTCTGCATCACAATGGCTTCCGCTGTGTGTCTCCTCCCTCCTCCTAGGTGTCCACTAAGATCGCCTGTCCTTTCAGCCAATCGGGTGACGTGTCTCAGGACCCGATTCCTGATTGTCCAGAACGAGGATCAGTGTGACAATAGCGAATATTCATTCGCTATTGTCACACAAGTGGGTCTGCTCGGGGCCCACCCTTTTTTGAAGCCTATTAGAGCCTCTGGCTCTAATCACGTACCTTTAACCCCCCCCCCCCCATTGGAATCCATGGGTCCGGCACCCTGCATGTAGATTAGGGGGCCAGACCGTGCTCCCCTAATGGATGGGCCCTCACTGCTCTGCACTATTACTAGCAGGGTTGCAAGATAGAGCACAATGTGGTCAGGGTGCACAAGTGGTTAAACACCAAGCAATAGCACCATTAAAAGGGGAGTGAGTCACATGCCTCCCATAATCAGAATTACGGGGTACTTCTCTTTACTCCTAGGACCTGATGGGAAAAAAGGAAGTGAAGGAAGGTAAGCTGCTGGGGCATGCGGTAGTCAAGTGAACCCTACATGGGCAAAGCAGAGGTTCATTTAAAGGTACAGTGACACCTGCCATTTTGATTGAAAGCGCATCATCCATCCATTACTTCAACAGTATCACAATACACTGCGCTAGATTCTTCCTATGTACCCAGAGTTTCCAAACTTAGCCTGCATTGTATAACAGGCATCTTTTGCTGCAAGGCACAAGACTTAATTTGATGTTTGGACTGTATCATATTTCTTGCCAAGACAGCAATAAATTCTAATATGTTACCAAACAGCAAATTGCTGTTGCCTTTATGCAAGCTTTCTGAGCCCTATCTGGAGGAGGGAGGAAAGGATCCAATTTAAAAGCATGCTGTTTGCAAAGCTTGAATCACATTATCTGCTTATTATATCATATAGTATGGCAACAGCAGGGGGAATTTCAGGATTCTTAACCAGTTTATTGCATATGGGACACAATGATGCAGTGATCTGCTTTATTTATTGCGTTGAGCTGTTATGTAGTGGAAAGGAAGCTGGGCTGTGGACTACCATCTCTAAAATGTCCGAATTTGGATTTAAAGGAGAAATTTAGGTTAAAGGAAAGCTCAAGCAAGAATTTTAAAAATGCTAGGACACTGACTTGCACTTGACATTGTTTGGTGCTATATTCTGGTATTAAAGAAGATGCAAACCCTAACTGGATAACATTTCATTTGCTAAATTTTGCTAAGGCTAGGTTTCCACTATTGCGACCTGAAAGTCGCGTGATTTTGCAGCGATTTTGATGCGACTGGAAACAATGTCTGTGTAATCTTGAGGTCTATGTACCTCAAGTCGCATTAAAGTGGGACCAAAGTAGTGCAGGAACTTCTTTGAAGTCGGTGTGACTTGAAGTCGCACAGATATGAACGATACTCATCGGAAATCATGGGGAACGACTTGTCATGCGACTTTGCAGTCCCAAGTCGCACTAGTGGAAACCAAGCCTTAAGCACTGTGTATAAAACAGTTTCAATTTTCACAGTTTTCACCTTTTAAAAAAAAAAAAAAATCTTTACATCTTAGTGTTGCCAATTTCCTGTAGCCTATTTCAGCCACTTCCTGTCTATATGTTCTCACTCCAGCATTAGCTGCATATGATTGCTGTTGTTCAACTTCCCTATAGGGACAATGGTGCGCCATGCCTGCAGAATGTACATAGGCCTAATAGCTGACATATGCCAGGGGTGGATGTGACTGGGTGACAAAGCAAGCGCACAATTGTAATCCAGTTGTCACCCAATAACAGTAAGTGCCGGAACAAGCACAATAACAACAGGATCACCAGGTAGTATTTGATCCGCTTCATGACTAGAAGCCACTGATACCTACTGTAGCTGATAAGTCAAATTTAGCAGCATCAACATTGGTTAATTCACCAATAATTAGATTACCAATTTGCTTACCTAAATATTTTTTATATATTTTAAAGTACATATGGGCCTTTTATTTGTTATGCCAATGTATTAAATACTCTTTTTTTTTTAAAGTGTTACTAAACCTAGGACCCTGCATTCACTATATCTGGTCCCACAGTACACAGAACATACAAATGCAATCATTTTAGTAAATATAAACTGCTAAATACCTTTTGTGATAGACCGCCTAGCACCCCGCCTGGGTGCCTTCACCAAGCTACAGCTTCCTCCATTCTGGAATCAGGAACCCGGTATTATAGCTGAGAAATGCACCCAAGCAGGCCCGGACTGGCCATAGGGCAGACCAGGCATTTGCCCGGTGGGCCGGGGCCACCTGCTCCGTGGCCTATTGATGATCAGGCCGCACAGTGGGAAGTAATCGGCGACCACGGCCTGAACATGGGTAACACAGGCCGCGGCCGCCACTCACTTACCGCTATGCGGCCGTGCCTGTGTCATCTCTGGCAGCTGCATGGGCTGAGCTGTGTATCTTTCACACACAGCTCAGCTTCAGAGCCGCACTGACAGTTCCGCTCTCCTCCTCCAGCAATGGGCATCTGCACGGTGGGGAGAGCTGCAGGCTGCTGACACAATTTCCCCCGCTCACCCCCCCTCCCCTTCTCATGTCGGCAGCACTCTGCTGGGGTGAAAGAGAAAACCCAGAAACAAGCTGAGGAGTGCTTGTAGCAGCTACTACAGGAGACATGGAAAACGATAGCCCCAGCACCACCAGAGAGAGTCACGCTGTACCTCACCACCAGAGAGAGAGCCACGCTGTACCGCACAATCAGAGAGAGAGCCACGCTGTACCCGCACCACCAGAGAGAGAGAGAGCTATGCTGTACCCACACCACCAGAGAGAGAGCCACGCTGTATCCACACCACCAGATAGAGCCATGCTGTACCGCACCACCAGAGAGAGAGCCACGCTGTACCGCACCACCAGAGAGAGAGCCACGCTGTACCGCACCACCAGAGAGAGAGCCACGCTGTACCGCACCACCAGAGAGAGAGCCACGCTGTACCGCACCACCAGAGAGAGAGCCATGCTGTACCACAACACCAGAGAGAGCCACGCTGTACCCGCTCCACCAAAGAGAGAGCCACGCTGTACCGCACCATCAGAGAGAGAGCCATGCTGTACCGCACCACCAGAGGGAGAGCCACGTTGTACCACACCAGAGAGAGAGAGAGACGCGCTGTACCACACCACCAGAGAGAGAGCTACGCTGTACTACACCACCAGAGAGAGAGCCACGCTGTACCACACCACCAGAGAGCGAGCCACACTGTACCACACCACCAGAGAGAGCCACGCTGAACGGCACCACCACAGAGAGAGCCACGCTGTACCGCACAACCAGCAAGAGAGCAGGTCAGTGTCACTGGGCAGTGTGGGCAAAATAGGAGACAGACAGTACTAGCATTGTATGGCCACAATAGGACTGGGACACTAATATAAAGGGGACTGCACTGTAATCATTGCAGTGCCCCTTTACAGTGCAGTTCCCTTTATATCACAGTGTCCCTGCACATTACAGTGTGGAGGACCAACACCAGCCACCCCCGCGAATGTCTACCGACCCCCCCCCCAGTACCTGGAAAAGTTGGCTGCTCAGTCTAAAATGCCCGGGCCTATTTTTTGTCCCAGTCCGGGCCTGCACCCAAGAACTAGACGACACTAGCTTAGGTGCAAACTGGAACTGACCCTTTATTGTAAATTCTCACAGAATATATACCACACAAGATCAGGTAAGGTTTTGCAGGCGCTATAGCGTTAAAATTGCGCCTGCAATCTGCCCTCAAACAGCTGCAGCATTGTCTCCAGTGTGAAAGCCCGAGGGCTTTCACACCGGAGCGCTGCGCTGGCAGGACGGGAAAAAAAGTCCTGCCAGCAGCTTCTTTCGATCGGTGAAGGAGCGGTGTGTTTACCGCTCCTCCACCGCTGCTCCCCATTGAAATCAATGGGGCAGCGCTGGGATACCGCCGGCAAAACGCCGCTATTGCGGCGCATTGCGGGCTGTTTTGACCTTTTCTCGGCCGCTAGCGTGGGGTAAAAGCGCCCCACTAGCGGCCGAAATGCGCCGCTAATCCGACGGTAAAAAGCTGCTAAAAATAGTGGCGTTTTACCGCCGACGCTATGGGCGGCCCAGTGTGAAAGGGCTCTAAGGAACAGCCAACAGCTAACAGCGATCTAATTAACAAAAGCTAATCAACAGTTAGCCACCCAGACAGTTCAGTGCCCACATAGGAGTACATGGAACAGAAACCAATGTGACCAGCTCTTTCAATGAACATGTACAGTATAGTTCCAAATGAAACAAACCAGGAATAGTGTTTAGGGCAAATACAATAAAAAAAATGAAATTAAAAAAAGGGAAATATAACAATAACAAATAACAGGGTGAATGTGGGCAGAAAAGGTCCCTGCAGCAAGTGTCCGTGACACCTTTTCTCATCAGCAGTATATAGTTGTCTTGTGACTTCTATCAGTGTCTGGCCAAGCACTGGTTAAAACTTGTAGGAGGAGTTTTCATTCTCCTCTGAATGTCCTATGAGGCTGCATTACCCCTGACCCTCTGTCTGGACAGTGCTGATTTGCCCTGTGCCAATCACATTTATCCTCCCAAATAAAAAAATTCTAGCAATACACACCAAACTGAGCACGAGCAGAGTGCCGTCAAGGCTCTGTACTGTCAGGAGATGGATTGGGCACTGTGGAACAGTGGGTGGATCAGAGAATACGGGGTCAAACAGCCTTTTTACACAGTGCTGGAGGATTAAACCCTTGGGATCCAGACTGATTTTACTGTTGTGGATTTAGTAATACTTAACACAAAAATGTGAAAAAAGATTGTGTGCAAATTGTAAATGTATCCTTTTTAGTAATGCAACTGTATTTGGCATTTACAGTGTTAGACTGTACTGTATGTATGGTTTGGATAGAGTAGGAAAGGGCTAAAACCCCTACCAGGTTATTTTTCTTGGGGGGAGGATGCATTAAGGTGAAAAACCGTGAGGGTTTACAACTCAATTAAGCCTAATGGTTAAATCCCTACAAGAATAAAAACAATAAAATAAGGACTGTCCTTATTCTTGTAGGGATTTAAGCATTAGGCTTAAAGTGGATGTAAACACTCACATATACCCAGTGAGGTGAACAGCCTCAGATGATACACAGAGATTAAACAAATCCTCCTACATAAGTTTTACATGTATATCAACTGTCTTCAGCTTTATATATTCTTTAGAAAGGGCACATCCTGTTATAGATTTTATCTTCCTGTTCAGCACTGGGAGTGGATTATTGGCATACAGCCAAGACAGCTGATTGGAGGAAAGGCACACACCCCCACTCCACATTGGCAAAGGAAGAAAGGGATGTGCAGAGTTTTGCTTTAAGACGGCAATCTATTTATAGCAACCTCCCACAACACAAACGTCAGGCTGCTTTTATCTCCTGTGTCAGAAAACTTGTCAGAAGTTATCAGGCTGATAAAAATGTCCTTCAAAATAATTACACCAAGAGCTTTTTGGAGTCGAGAACCTATCTAGCAGACTTACCTCTCTGTTGTTGTTTTTAATTAAAATAATACGGAATGCTAATTCAGCAACTCATTACAAATACGTAAGTGTAAAATGTGATAACTGTTTATGGATTATTGTATATATGTGTGATATCATAGATGCTTATCCTGTTTCTCTAATATATTTTCTAGAATAGAAATTTCTCTTGCTCATACTCATCCCTGAGGAAGGAGATACTCACACACGAAACGTGTTGGGTGCAAGAGTATTTTACACTATTGTATGTACATTGATGCTAAATGCCATATATGCATTCCGGATGTTACATAATTAATATGTTTTTATATTATACATTTAATAAACTATATTTGTATTAAAATACTATTTTACTGTTTATGTGGCTAAAAAGTCCACCACTAGGGTTTTTTGTTTCTCAGGCTGATAACAGAGCTATGGAACAGAAGAAATACACGGGACTCAGTGCTTTGAAGAGAGATAAGAAAACACTACAGATATATGTGCCCAGCTCAAATTTCATGAATCGGGTTTACATCCACTTTAAGTACAAATAAACTGACAGTGTTGTGGTATATTGCTGTAAAGGTGGCCGCGAGGTGACTTTATTTAAGTAGGTAGGCTCCGGAATCGCATGATAGTGGTAAATTTGACCTTTTATTTTGAAGATATTTGTCCCCAGCTAAATTCCGTGTTGACCCCTTCCCCATATCACGCAGCTTCCGGGATTAGGCTTGGTTGAGGTGCAGCTGATTAGCCGCCAGTGTGTGAAGAGGATACAAGGGTGTATGTGAGCTTATTTAAACCACGAGGTGACGTCTTAGCCCGCCCCTACTGAAGAAGTCTACACCTTGACGTAACGCGTATAGGGGGGCAGAGCCTGCATGCTGATGTCACATTGCAGCCATCTCGTTTGTGAGAAACCAATGGTTTTATGCCTGATCAGCTAGCAGTGCTTGTGCCACACTTGTGAGTTTTTTAACCTTGTTTTACTGGAAATAAATTTAATATATACGGAGAGCACTAGATTCTGCCATTTCTTTCCTCACATATCCGTCATTAGTGAGAGGTAACGAGGCTCATTGAGCCAGTCAAAGGAAGTGTGATTGATAAAGATCAGAATGCCAACACCACGCCATATTAAGCTCCCATCCCCAGAGAGGAACTGCTGATTTTGACCCGCTGGTGAAACAGGGGTCAAAATGTGGGGTGAGCGGCCATTGCACACTGGTGGAGGCGAGCACTTGCAATGTTTTTTGGATTTTTCTGCACTTCCTGGTGGACCGCTTTTGTTGATTGGTCACATCAAGATATCATTTTAGACACTATTTTAAATATTTTCATGGACTTTATTTTCAGAACTGTGGTGATATGGTTAGGATTGTAATATTGTTTGTCATTAGCACTGTATCACTTTATCCTATTAATGTTTGGTTTATATTCATCTAATGCACATCTAGTAACGCAGCACTTATTTTAAGTTAGGTATTTGTGGTACTTTAGAGGAGAAAACTGTAAATGCAGATGCACTAATTTTTTTTTAATAGTTGGCCATAGTTCTGCCTTCTTCCATCTCTGGACAAAGTAAATCCCCCTTCCATTCACCATTTTTGTAAATACAACTTTAAAACCACTGTTATTACTCACATATTTGTACCATCATGTGCTTCTTCCCAGGCATCTCTTCCCAAAAAAAATAAGAAAAATAAATAAAATTGCGCTTGGAGTATAATAAAAAACAATGAAGGAAAATTGAAAAATTTGAATAAAATAAATATAGCTGTTGTGAGGTACATACAGTGAAAAATTATGTAATGAAAAATATTTCTATACAGCTGCGGTTATAAGTGGGGCACACCAATACAAATATAAAACAGAAAAACCGCGCTAAAAAATGTTAAACACTAATGAAATAAAAGGTCCAAATAAAGTCCAAATAAATAATTAATAATCGTAGACTCCTCTATGTGATAAGGTTGAAAGAAGATGATTCGCATGAAATACAACTGTGTGGTGAAATGCTTACCAGAACGTAAGCCAAATCAGACAGGTGGCTTAAACCCAGCCCAGGCCTTTAGAGAGCGATTCCAATTGGCAAGATCAGTCGCACTCGTGCAGCAAATCAGGTCCGCATAGGGTTTATCCAAAAAAATATATGCAAAAAACATAGCGTGATACTGACATGGTAATAGGCAATAAACCAAAAAAGGGAAAAAAATGCAATCTCACAAAAAAAACAAAATCATGAATATCATATAAACATCCTGTATGCACAGCATGTACAGGAATGTGAAATTAGTGACATGCAACATGCAATGAGTGGTGCCCTTGGATATAAACGTAAATCACCAAGTGTATCTGCTTACCAGAGTTCAGAGATAGGTGAGCAAACAAATATCACCAAAGATCAGAAACCACACCAAGTGCACAGACATATGAAGCAGCTTACCAGATGGCAAACTAGTGTACACACACTCAGCTGAAGGCTTGATATCTCTCCGTGACCCAGAATAAACTATGTGAACCTGTAGGGGTTCCTGCTCACCGGAAGGTTAATTGGAAAAGACCCAAACAGAAATCCTGGCGGAGTCACCGCAATCCCGTCCTGGCAGACTCTTCACGGGCTCGGTGTGCATAAGATTCAAAAAAGGAACAGCCAATAGCGTAATACCGCTGGAACTCCGATTTATTAAAAAGAATAACACTTACAGTAAAAACAACGAATATAGCAATGCCGGCCGGCACTCAAACAGCTCCCGTCCACAGCAGGGCAAATCGGAGTTCCAACGTTTATATCCAAGGGCACCACTCATTGCATGTTGCATGTCACTAATTTCACATTCCTGTACATGCTGTGCATACAGGATGTTTATATGATATTCTTTTTTGTGAGATTGCATTTTTTTCCCTTTTTTGGTTTATTGCCTATTACCATGTCAGTATCACGCTATGTTTTTTGCATATATTTTTTTGGATAAACCCTATGCAGACCTGATTTGCTGCACGAGTGCGACTGATCTTGCCAATTGGAATCGCTCTCTAAAGGCCTGGGCTGGGTTTAAGCCACCTGTCTGATTTGGCTTACGTTCTGGTAAGCATTTCACCACACAGTTGTATTTCATGCGAATCACCTTCTTTCAACCTTATCACATAGAGGAGTCTACGATTATTAATTATTTATTTGGACTTTATTTGGACCTTTTATTTCATTAGTGTTTAACATTTTTTAGCGCGGTTTTTCTGTTTTATATCTCTTCCCAAAGTAAAGACCAGTGGACCACTGCTGCTGCCTGTGCGAACCACTGACCGGTCCCCTTGGCCCTTCTGCCCACCCCTTGTGCAAGGCCCTGCTCTGCTGTCCAGAAGAGAACAGACTGCTTCACAAGACCACAAATTTAGGAAAGCAAAAGTGAACTTTAGATTATTTTTGTAAACTAACATGGCAATTATTTGGGGAAAGGGGTGGGGGGATTACTCAGACAACATCAAGATTATTTTTATTGGCTACCCCCTAAAGATATTTCTGTGACAGCAATAGATGTTCAGAAAAGTTATGTCATGATCATGCATCCTACAGAGTTGGTGTTGATCTTCAGACGCAGTTAAAAATATTAAATATTAAATTAAAAATATTGACGTGGAACGTAAAATGCATATATTTTTGGGGAATTTCATTTGTGGCAATGGGTACTGACGAATAGAAAACTAAATGCTGGCAACTCTGGAAATTCTGCTGTAACCTTTTATTATAACATGACCATTAAAATGTGACTACTGACGCATTTCGGTACTTAGCTTTGTTGACAGCACAGTCACCATAGAAAAATACAACATATAAATAAAAGAAAATAAAAGAATAATGCATGTCACTCCCACTAATTAGATGATGTCAGTAATTGAAGGTAAACGAGAACACCGCTGCAGGTGCAAGTTTCTCAGGAAGTGATAACAAGCAAAACATATCATAACATGAATCACTGGGAAAGAAAAGAAAAGGAAACACGTATCAGTATAAGAAACCACATAGTTTAAAAAGATTAAAAAAATACAAAATAAAATAAAAAAATAGAAAAATATGTGTATCACAAAAATTCTTTAAAAAAATTAAAAATTGCTAAATGTGTATCGCAAAGAAAGAAAGAAAAAAAAATGCTAAATGTGTATTGCAAAAAAAAAGTAAATAAAAACAAATCGCTAAATGTGTATCACAAAGAAAAAAATTGGAGAAAAAGGTCAACATCATAAAGGAGATTCATACCTGAGGGCACTCTGGTATGTAAATTAAAGATCCACCAGACTTCTCTCTCAAGAAGCCTGCGGTAAAGATCGCCCCCCTCCCCCCACCGAGGTAGTTTTTTTACTTTTTCTAAACCATGAAAAGAAAAAGCATCCCTGCATGGAGATGTTTAAAATGTTTTGATACATTGGAGAGTCCCTTGTCTAATGGATAAGATGCTCCATGGTAATGTTCTCCTATTCGTGTTTTCAATGGTCTTGTGGTGCACCCTACATATTGTAGATTGGAGGAAGTGCACTCTACTGAATAGACCACATTATTAGTACCACAATTAATGTAATGACGGATTGTGAGCTCTTTACCTGTGGAGATTGACTTAACCACTCCGGATTTTTTCTTGTGTTTCTGACAGAAACGACAGGTGCTAACACCATAGACATAAGATCCTGTAGTGTGTAACCATGTACCTACAGAAACTTTAGACTGGTACAAACTGGGAGAGAGAATGCCACCCAACGTATTACCCCATTGACTACTGAATCTACAGCCAGCTTCTATAATGGATGTTAAATCCTCATCAGTTGACAAGATACTCCTTAAACTCCTTACTCCTTAAACTCCTGTGAGTAAGTAGTTACAAAGGTAATTGGTTTAGTTTCTCGAACCATGTTATTTTTGAATTGGAAATTCTTTAGAACGGTAGATCTATCCCTATTTTTGGCTACACATATGGCCCTATTATTGTCCTTTTGTCCATACTGACGTGCCAAAAGTCTGGAGCACACAACTTTACATTCTTCAGAGAAAGTTTCTGTTGTAGAACAGATGCGCCTGGCTCTGATACAATCATCCACTGGGACTCACCGTATGGTGTGCGTCGGATGGCAACTAGTGGCCAGTAACAATGAATTGCCAGCGCACTCCTTTTGGTAAGTCTGAGTATGAACGGTCCCATTAATGATAGAACCCTCCAAGGTAATGTCCAGAAAATTGATACAAGCAATATATCACACAGAACTGTCAGGTAGTGTGTGAGTCAGCGCTCACTGGCAGCTAAAAGGTGGATCATAAGGGATCAATAACAGGGGGGGGGGGGAAACAACAAGATATACCCAAAATGAATTAATAAGAATTAGTCCATACAGTCCATAGTAGTAAGGCATATCAAGGAGAAGTCCACAGGACGGATGGATCCGCAGGTGGATGGGGATTGCACAGTCCCCGGCAGCTCCTCAGCAGGAAATGGGAGTTCCCTCAGACAAACAAAAACAGCGGAAAGAGGGCACCTGGATCAGTGTGATAGTAAAAGCAAGTAACACTTTATTCAGATACACTTACATAAAAGTATCTTGCAAGCTGCACACAGGGTGGATCACCAATCAAGCAGTCAGCTGTCACAAGGGATGAGAAGACCACTGTGGGGATAAGCTCAGACCTGCCATATGGTGGTGTATAACCAGCAGTGTCTCCAGCTCTCACAGAGCTAGCAAGAGACCAAATGAGGAGGCAACACGTTTCCGAGGCGCCGCCTCCTTCTTCAAGCAAACCAGAAAATTGATAGTTACATCACGATGTTCAAAACTAAATTCTAAATTAAAATAATTATTGTTAAGATAAATGACAAAAGACAAAACATCTGCAGGGGCTCCAACCCATAGCAAAAGCAGGTCGTCTATATAGTTCATGAAGGGATTGGAGGGAGAAAAAAAGAGACAATTCCTCCCACCATCCCATATACAGATTTGCTAAAGATGGCGAAAAAAATTAGCCCCCATTGATGCACCTCTGCATTGGAGGTAGTACACATTATCAAAAATAAAATAATTATGTCTAAGTAGAAAATGGGTACTGACAGTGAGTATCACGTTCTGAATACAAATGAGACCCTGACAAATTCACAGCCTCAAGTATCAGCCACCCACTGTTTACAATTAGTAAATATTTTTTTTTCTTACTTGTTGTCATACCTATAAGCTCAACCAATGTGTTTGGGCATCCACAGAATTGCTGATACTCTAAATCACCGTGAAAAGCTCTAGAGTTCCCTGATGGATGTCTGCTTTGAGATAAGAATTGTTTCCTAGTACTTCTGCATGCATTTACAAATAACAGAATAAAGCTATTATGAAGGCTTCCATAAATCCTCTTTTTTTTCTGCATGTTGTACACCATACAAAAAAATAATACCTGCTAGTAATCATAGGCTTGAACATTAGTACTTTTCCAGACTCTGCAGGTTAACGATTGTCATTAAACTGTCAGCCAAGATGGATAGGACTATACGCCTGAAAATTATTGTGAATAGCTAGTTAGTGTAAAAAGTATTAAGTGAAATTTGTTTCAAGAATACGTTAGACTAGGAGCCAAAATACATCGTTGGGGTGCATTAATGTGGATTATGTTGCATATTAACATGTGTTGTGTTAAGGAAACCTATTAATTTAAGCTTCCTAATGCATCAAAAAAGGCACATGCACTATTTTTAGCAATGCAATACATCATTGCACAGGATAATGTGTTACTGTACATTGTGCTACACTGCATTGCAGGTGCTATTTACCAAAGACAGTACTACACCTCTGTCGCAGACACTGGCTGCAGGGACCTTTTCTGTCCACATTCACCCTGTTATTTGGTATTGCTATATTAATCTTTTTTTTGTTAAATTTTTGAGAGACTGTTTTCTTGGACTAGCCCAAAGACTATTCTTGGTTGTTAATTCTGAACAATACATGATCCTTGAAAGAGCTGTTCACATTGACCTGCGGAGACGGACTGTCTAGTCACCTAGGCTGCCTTAAGTGCTGTGTTAATTAACATGTTAATTATATAATTGTCTGCTAAGTTGTTGTTAGAGGGGAGGGGGAAGTATCCATGAGCCAGCCCTACCTCATTACCTAACCCCTTGTGTTAAAAGTGTATAAAAAGGCTGTATTCTGCCCAATAAATGATTCAAGATTCTACAAGCTATTTTCGGCTAGACTTGTATTCAATACAGCTATAATAATATATCTCTCTGATGGTCAGACTGGAGGAAGCGGTATTACTGACGGAAGCACTCAGCAGAGTCTGGGATACGATCCGTCACAACCTCTTATGAATGAAATATGATCTATAAATGGAGGTGGCGTGTAGGCAGGTGCCTACTTTTGGGGTACACTTTACCTGCTGTTATATAAGCACTGTGTGAGTTTTATGGACAGTAGGCGACCCGGGGGGTTAGATAAGGGTTAAAGTAAATGTAAAGGTGAAAAAAAACAAAAAAACACTATACTTACCTGCTCTGTGCAAAGAAAGAGCGGCCTAGAAGCTCCTCTTCTCGGGTCCCCTGCCGGTGTTCCTGGCTACGCCTTTCTGTCCAATTCCCCCAGGGAAGAAGCTTCCCATGGGGGCACTTGTGCATGCTTGTTCCCGAGGCTCGCTGGTGCGTCCATTGACACAGACAGTGGGACTCGGCCCCGTTCCCTCTACTTCGTCACTGGCTTTGATTGACAGCATTGGGAGCCAATGGCTTCCAGTGCCCCAATAAAGCTAGTGAGACACAAAAGTGAGGGGAGAGAAGGGCTGCAGACATGCACGCCGCTGGATCGAATGAGAGCTCAGGTAAGTATAGGGGGAGTGAGTGGCCAAATTTGATGCATAAACATTTTTTACCTTAATGCAAGGAATGTTTAGGCTTTAGAACCACTTTAAGGCTGCCACTCCTAGCTGTTCATGGCGCTTCCCCCTTGTGGTGTGCTATAAATACAAGGGGGGCAGCCTATCCAGGCCTCTGGGACCTTCTCATGGGAACAGTCAGGAGGGGATATTTTATATGTGATTCTGCAAGAGCATGTGACCTCCCTGTTAATGAACCAGTCAGGTGCTTGAAGTCAGAGCATGGACCTTGATAATGAACTCTTCGTATCTGAGAATTATGAACTGGGCAGCCTGAGTCAGGATGAGCTAGTCAGAACCGTATATGTGAGGAACTTTAAGAGACTTTGCCCCAATATTTCTGTATTTGCAAGAAGCCTAATTAAAGTACAACTAAAGACAAAACTTTTTTTTTTAGTTTTGGATAGAGTGGAGATGAATTAGAACCCCTGTCAGTTTTTATTGTTGTCTGTGCCCCCGGGAGATTTACCCTCTATTTGTCCTGTCTACCATAAAGTAAGTAAAAGAAAATCACAATTTTGGGGTTGTCCACAGAAATGTAATAGAGGGTAAATCTTCCAATGGTGACACTAGTTCTGGTAACCTGGGAGTTTCCAAGCGATTCCCTAAATTTGTAGGGATTTCCTCTCACTTCCTGTTTCGCTATGGGACAGGAAGTGAAGGGAAATCTCCCCAGTGGGATACAGATGGCAAGAAATAAACTGGCAGGGGTTATGACCACCCCCCTCCACTTACTCTATCCCAAAAAATTGTCTATATTCAGTGTCGGCCCGTCCATAGGGGGCGAAAGTGGCCGCTCCCCCAATCTGTTTTTTTTTTTGTGCATGTGATTAGAGTCAGAGGCTCTAATAGGGTTCAAAAAAGGGTGAGCTCTGGGCGCATAGCACTGCGCCCGAAGCCCACCCAGTTGTGTGAGAACAATGAATGAATATTTGCTATTGTAACACTGATTCTCCTCCCGGCCAATCAGGAAGCAGGTACTGAGACCCGTCACCTGATTGGCTGAAAGGAGATCCGATTGGATTGGCCGCCAAGAGGAGGAGGAGGGAGGAAATGAGTAAGCAGCAGCCCGCAGTGAAACCGCCTGCCGCACGCGAGATGAGGTAAGTGCAGGGCCCCGACTACCGACTGACCGACCCGAAGGCTGCCCGTGACCCAACCGATGGTGGCGGAGGGTATATTGTTTGCTGCCCCCCCCAAAAAAAAACACCATTCGCCACTGCCTAAAGCTCTACTTTAAATATTCTCAAAGTTACTAAATGCCTGCTATAAAGTTACTACAAAATGTGCATACAAGGCATATGAAAGAACAAGGCTTACAGTAGGGAATGAACAGTACCAAGGTTAATAAGTGGTGAATGCTGCAGAGAGAGAGAAATACCATCTTGCCATTGCCATGAGTAACTGGTGGAGTGTTTGGTGGTGAAACCGCGAGCTGGCTAGTGTACAGTGGCTTGGCAGGGATGACTGTGTGGTCCAGTAGCAGGGTATTTTCTGAGCGCAACTCCCCCTCCTCAGTGACCGGTGCCCCATTCCCAAGACTGGAACCATGGCACGGAGTCCCTATATATCTAGCCTGTATGTCATGGGGAAGAATATGAAAGAGGATCCTCAGCAGTAGAGAACCTTAGCAAGATTATGTTTAATGCTAGGGAAAAGTCTTAAGTATGTCACTGGGAGAGAGGTGGCATCAAAGCTTGGCTGGACAGTGGGATACAGGCTCCATGGTATCCTCTCAAAAGTGCTGCGCCATGTAAGGAAGTCTGAGTACAGTTGGTCAAGTGCAACTCCGCTGTGGAGTGGATAAGACATGAAGACTTAATTGTGCCACAACAGATGCTTGCTTCTAAATTGGAGTGCCACCCTATTTATTACAGGTGTAGCACCCTCTAGTGTGTTCTAGGTTTATGATAGGTTTCTTAGAGTAGGCTTGTTAGTGTAGGAAAATTCAGTTTAGCTCAGGGCTAAGCCTAAACTGTGTATCTGGGTCAGGGTTCAGTGAGTCAGAGCTGGATGACTCATCCTGACAGCTCCTCTGATGCCTCCCCCTGGTCTAGAAGGTTGTAGAAACTTCTAGAGCTGGTGGGTGGTGGGGAGGAGGGGCTGTTTGGAATATTTATGAGAGCCTCAGCCAATCACAAAATAAACGGCTGGCAGGGGGCAAGGCTTACCTCATTAATAGGCATGAGCCATGCCAGCAAAAGCAGTCGGGTGGAAGATGGCAATATAGTGCCGTGTGGGCTTTTGGGGACGACTTTGGCCCAAAGCTCGGGTGTTGGTAGGATCCTGCCACAACACACAAGGCCCTTCCTGGAGACACGGGAGCAAGTGAGAGGACAACAGGAGCAGGTCAGCACTACTGGGGACCTACAAGTCTTTAGGCTATGTTTCCACTAGTGCGTCCCCAAAGTCTTTACACTGCGATTTTCAATGCGATTTGTGGTGCGTTTTGTTGCGACTTTAATAACGACTTTGTGCGACTTGGATGTTCTGCGATTTAGTCATAGTGATGTAATTCCTTATCCTGCTTATTTATTTCCCCTTCCTCTTTCGTTGTCACGTGTTGTATGTTTGTTAGCAAACATGTTGACTATGCAATATGTTGGGTCAGCAGTCATTTTGGCTGCTGTAGCAGCATTTATAGATAAAGAAGAGGAGGATAACTGGAGGAGGAGAAGGCATAGGTTTTGGATCCATCCCATCATCGCCCAAAGGGAAGTGAGAGGCCAGTTTGGGGTCCTTTACAATGACCTCCGGGCTCATGAAGACAAATTCTTCAACTACACAAGGATGCCAATTAGAAGGTGAGAACATTTTTTGATGTCAACTTGCAAATGCTGCCAGATATATTTATGAAAATGTGTATATGCCTGGTCAGTATGACTCTTTTTATAATTTTTAGATTTGAATAGCTAGAAGTGTTAACTATAACCTGATCAAATTGTTAGAAAAATGGAACTCCATTTGTAAATGTTTGATTTTTACATGGTCAGTGTAGATAATAGCCATATTTTTTCTCTTTACAGTTTTGATGAATTGTTGGCTTTGCTCTCTAGTCATCTAGAGCGACAAAACACAAGTTTCAGAAGGAGTATTCCAGCTGTTGAAAGACTCATAATAACATTGAGGTAACTTTTCATACCTACTGTTTCTTCTTCTTAACTTCTGTGTGGCATTTGGAGATCCACATCATTCTTTCATCATCTTTACATGAAGTCCAAAAATAAATACTAGCATGTAATTGTGCGTAAGCTTGTTTTTACAATCTTAACTTTGCCTCTACATCACCAGTGTCTTTCTCCTGCTACTCTTCTTCATTCTTCACTTCCTCAGGCACCTCCTTCCTAGCTCATTTTTTTTTGTTTATTGAAGTAGCTTAGTGTAAATATGTATCATTATCATAAAATGTATGTACTTTTCCATTTTAGGTACCTGGCAACTGGACATTCCTTTGCAAGTTTGCATTATGAGTTTTTGGTTGGCAAAACTACTGTCAGCAATATTGTCCACGATACCTGCCGAGACATCTGGAATGTCCTTAGGGATTTGGTCCTGAAGAAGCCCACTTGCGAAGATTGGTGCAAGAAAGCGGAAGTTTTCTGGGATCGTTGCAATTTCCCAAATTGTCTAGGGGCAATTGACGGAAAACATATGAGGGTAGTGATGCCCATTGGCAGTGGAACAAAATACTTTAATTACAAAAAATATTTTTCTTTTGTATTACTAGCAGTGGCTGATGCCAATTATTGTTTTAGCTATATAGACATTGGATCATATGGCAGCAGCTCAGACTCCAGTATTTTCCAAAGATCATCGTTTGGAAGAATGTTGCGGGAAAATGGTCTGGACCTGCCACAGGACTGTCCCTTGCCAGGAACAAATGGGCCGCCAATGCCATTTGTGTTTGTTGGGGATGAGGCCTTTGCTCTCAGTGAGCATCTATTAAGGCCTTATTCCAATAGGTGTCTGAGTGAAGAGAAGCGAATCTTCAATTACCGGTTAACGAGGGCAAGACGAGTGGTAGAATGTTCTTTTGGCATTTTAGCCAACAAGTGGCGTTTGCTACATACACCGATTAATTTAAAACTTGAGAATGCAATATCTGCAGTAAAAGCAGCATGTGTGCTTCATAATTTTGTTAGAATTCGTGATGGCTATCTTTTTGAAGATTCCCTCATGCACGATCTGGAAGGTGCACAATGGAGTGCCAGTAGGGGCAACACCAATGGTGCCAGTGTGCGTGAGGGATTCTCATCTTATTTTATGTCTGCTGCTGGTTCTGTCCCCTGGCAGCAGGATGCCATAGCATAATGTATGTCATGCATTTTCTTGTAATATTATTTAGATGTATGTTATGCTTCATTGCATCCAAATGCAGAATAACAGGTCTTTACCTCAAATTCGAAAAAAGGATAAGCAGAAAATGCACAATGTAACCAAAATAATTTTTATTTTCAAGATTTTTGTGCAGGAAAGCACACAAAATTTTTTGGTTATGTGTTTTGGTGAACTACACCATTTTTTTTACTTTTTAAGAAGCACAACAAATATTAAAAGAATAAAATATTTCACTCTGAAAAACACCAAAATAAAAGTCATAAAAAAATAAAATATATAATCTGAATCTTTTTTACAAGACAACTCTTTTTGCAAGAAGGCAAAAATAAAGAAATACGTTCCATGAACTCAAAAATTCAACAGTTGTTGTTTTGGCCTCCTCAACCAACCAAAAAATATAGAACAAGTATAGAACAATATAGAACAAACCCACATCAAAAATAATAGTAAATTACAATTGCTCGTATGTTTTGTTTTCAGTGGTCCCGGAAACTGAACTATTGGTTGGTCCAGGGAAATCCACTGATGGACCAGGGTAATATTTCCTTTCCAGAAAAGGCGGAACCTGACTGGGTGTAGGCTGCCTAAGTTGGTGAGTGTTGGGGGGCCAAGGGTAGAGGTAGTGGGGGCAGGAATTGGATGCAACATGCGTGGCCTTGAGGGATTCAGCATATTACCATACTGGTGGTCACAATATGGACGGTTTATTGGTGGAGCATACTGTGTACTTGGAAAGTGAGTGTATTGTTGATAAGGGGGATATTGGGGAAGGGGGGGTTGCATATATGCTGAGGATGTTGTTGGCCCCTCACCCACAAATGATTGAGCAGTTGACATTAAAGCCATCCTGAGTGCATATTTTTTCTCAGGGGGTACCTGTTTACATATGCCTAAAATTACAGTGAGAAATGCTGTGTCTTCACACTGGTTTTCAGCCATTTTAGTGGACATCTGACTGACTACATCTAAAATTTTATCCATGGGTTTCACAGGCCGGGCACTTCCCCTTGAAGATCTTCGCAAAGGCCTAGAGACATTGCTAGGTCCTGGTTCTGCATCCTCCTTATTCATTGAGTTTGATGTTGACCTTGATTCATCTACGAACAGTTCCTTGTCAACATTGTCTTGGAATTGTTCTTGCTCCTCCTCCTCCGCAGCTTCCTCTGCCTCATCTTCTGCTGCCAAACCCTGTGTGCTGTCTTCCCAGCTTGCTTGGGTTCTGAAATACAAATCACATATTTTTTAAGTAAGCATTACAATTTGATATGTACAATTCGTAACATATGCCTGCTGATACCTTACTCTCGCATTTCCAACACTGGTTTCAAAAAATCAAGATCCCCGGCATGGGCATATGGGGCTAATCTTTTTGAGCCGGAACCACTCCTTCCTTCTTTTAATTTGCGTAAGTACCGGTTGTAGCAGTCTTTGAGACTTCTCCATCGAGTTTGTAACGAGTGCACTACAAAATATAAAGCAAATAATAAATTAAAACCAAAAACTTTAGTAACTGCCTATAGGTCATTCATTTGCTAGGCTGCATAATTGATATGGATGGTGTTAAAACAACCGCTAAATATATTACCCATGACACCTACATAATTTGCCATGTGCTGGAGGATGTTGACAGGGCCATCTTTAATATTATTTAATATTATTTGGACCCTGGTCAAATATTATTTGCTGGCCCACACACACACAGATTTACTTTCCTGCAGCCACAGGTTACAGGAAAGTAACTATATAAATTCCACCATCAACACAGATAGTGTTGACAGGGGATTCCCTCCTGCCAAACCATTGTGATCTCTTGGCAGGAGAAGCGGTCCCCACCAAGAAAACACAGTGCACATTGTTAACACACACCCATTGGTTACAGAAAGTGCTAAGCAGCATATATCAACCACTTACTTTTTGAAGAACGTTCTGTGGCTGATAAAGAGTCCCAGGTCTCATAATATATGCGAGCCACTTCCAACCATGCTCTCTCCTTCTTTGCATGATCTTTGTAACCTGGATCTCTGAGGTCATATATTGCCGGACGTTGTCTGACAAGCCGAATAATTTCCTCATTGTCATGCACTTGTCGCTTATTTTTTCTAGCCCTAGGCATGCTTCCTGCTGTCTTCCACACTCACATACATCAATATAGGAAGTGATGTATTTGGGAGGAGCAGAGATCATGTGCTTCCGTAGACTTCCGTGGAAGTCGCAACAAAGTCGCGGTGTCAGACATGTACATACGACTGCATTGCGACTTAATACCTTTCTATGGAGAACAAGTCGCACCGAAGACGGAACAAAGTAGTGCAAGAACCTTTTTTCGAGTCGCTGCGACTTGCACCAATTAGAATGGGGACCATTGAAATACATGGGTTTTGACTTGTCATGCGACTTGACATGTGTCAAGTCGCAAAATAAGTCGCAGTAGTGGAAACAGAGCCTTAGTCTTCATCTTTTCCCTGGGAGATCACCTGAGAGTCAGCCAGCTGGTGAGTGTTAGTCTGGAGGACTGTGGGGTGGAGAAGTTAGCCTGGGAGGCTCGTAAAAGGGGCAGCTGCAGCTAGGTGAGTTGGCAGTGCCTGAAGAGGTGGTGATGGGTTCAGTAGCCACGGGAGGAAATGTGCAAGCTGTTTGACTGTATTTTTGCTACACTACAAGGGGCCTCAGGTTCCTGCCTGTAATGGGCCATCGCTTAAACATCTGACTGAGAGCTTTGTCAGATAACCAAACAGTGATTTAGCTGGGGCCTGCAAGCAAGTGTGTGCTGGAGGAAGAAGTTGAAGCTATATATAGACTGTATATAGAGACTGTATATAGGAAGAGTGAGTGTCCCTGAAGATGTTACTGACGTTTTGCTAAGTCAAGTGGGCATTCCATAATTTCCCATCCCCATCCAAGTTATTGACCATCGTTAAACCACAAAAACAAAGCTGCGGACTGTTCTCTATCTCTGGAGTGCCTGGCTGTGCAGGGTTGGAGATGCCAGTTTACTTGCGGCTCCTTAGGGGGTGCGCTACACAGGTACTTATATAGCACCGTCAATTTACACAGCATTACACAGCGTTTTACATATATATATATATATATATATATATATATATATATATATATAAGAAATGAAGAGTTTTTAATCATAAGTGTGTTTTAAATGATAAAAGACAGAATATCAGCTAAAAATCCAGAAAAACACATTATAAAAATGTTATAAATTAAGTTGCTGTTCAGTGAGAAAAAAAAGTATTTGATCCCCAAGCAAAACATGACTTCGTACTTGGTGGAGAAACCCTTGTTGGCAAGCACAGAGGTAAGATGTTTCTTGTAGTTGGTTACCAAATTTGCACACATCTCAGGAGGGATTCTGATCCACTCTTCTTTACAAATCTAAGTTGCCTTGGCAGTATGTTTTGGGTCATTGTCATGCTGGAAGATACATCCACGACCCATCTTCAGTGTTCTGGTTGAGGGAAGAAGGTTCTCATCCAAAATTTAACAATACAGGACCCTGTCCATTGGCCCCTCAATGTGGCAAAGTCGGTTTGTACCTTTAGCAGAGAAAAAACCCCAAAGCATCATGTTTCCACCTCTGTGCTTGACCGTAGGGATGGTGTTCTTAGGGTCATAATCAGCATTTTTCTTTCTCCAAACACAGCGTGTCGAGTTAACGCCAAAGAGCTCAACTTTGGTCTCACCCGACCACAGCACTTTCTCGCAATTTTTCTCTGAATCATTTAGCTGTTTATTGGCATGACTGTACATCTGCCTTCTTTGAAGGAAGAAAAATGCTGACTATGACCCTAAGAACGCCATCCCTACAGTCAAGCACGAAGGTGGAAACAAACTTTGGGGCTGTTTCTCTGCTAAAGGAACAGATGGACTTTGCCACATTGAGGGGCCAATGGACAGGGCCATGTATTGTAAAATCTTGGATGAGAACCTTCTTCCCTCAGCCAGAACACTGCAGATGGGTCATAGATGGGTCTTTCAGCATGATAATGAGCCAAAGCATACCATCAAGGCGACAAAGGAGTGGCTCAAGAAGAAGCACATAAAGGTCATGGAGTGGCCTAGCCAGTATCCAGACTTTAATCCTATAGAATATTTATGGAGGGAGCTAAAACTTAGTTGCCAAGTGACAGCCAAGAAACCTTAAGAATTTATAGAAGTCCTGTAAAGAATAGTTTATCTAAATCCCTCCTGAGATGTGTGCAAACTTGGTCACTAACTACAGGAAACGTCTTACCTCTGTGCTTGCCAACAAGGGTTTCTCCACCAAGTACTAAGTCATGTTTTGGTTGGGGATCAAATACATAATTTACTCACTGAACAGCAACTCAATTTATAACATTTGTATCATGTGTTTTTTCTGGATGTTTGGTTGATATTCTGCCTCTATTATTTAAAATACACCTATGGTAAAAATTAGAGAGCCTTCATTTCTTTGTAAGTGGGCAAACTTACAAAATCTTCAGGGGATCAAGTAATTATTTTCCCCACCGTACACATACTAGGGCCAATTTAGACAGGAGCCAATTAACCTACCAGCATGCCTTTGGAGTGTGGGAAGAATGCAGATTTCTCATGACCGCGACCTCCCCCTGCTTAGTAAGCAAAGTTTCTGGAGTTTCCCCTTTAGAGCGCCTCGAGCCCCATCAACAGGCAGACCTTTCAACCATCCGCCTGTTTTCCATTCATAGATTGCCTCTGTTGCACTGAAGTCCCAAGGGGGAGGTTTCTGTTGTCCAAATTAAGGAAGCAGCCTAGGCTGACAACGATTCTCCTCCATAGTAAGCGTGTCACTCTAGGACAGAAAGAGTGTCACTGGTAGGATCAACAAGTAAAAATAAAAGGGAAAAAAAAATGAAAAAAAGTAATGCAGTCACTACACTACATCAAAGGACCGGTAAGCTAAAATGTATTATGTGTTTGTTCTTGGGTTTAGATACACTTTAAATAAATAAAGATTTGCTAGATCTTCTAGTCATAGACAATATTGTCATGCTACTATATGCAAATAAATCACAATAATATTAAAAACACTGGAAAAGCATTATACCTGTATTTATCAGCACAACCTTTCCTGCAGGTGTTGACTCATCACACCAAGTTAAGTGGTTCATTTTGATTTAAGCTGCAAGTGAATTATTGTGGAGATTGCTTTTCGTTATCTAAACGAAGTGAAAGATAGGTAAATTCTGAAATACATTTGTGCTGATTCCACTGCTTTAGAGGAAAATACGCTGACCTGAAACGATCAATTATTGGCTCCAATAACCGTTTATCAGAACAATTAATGGGCGGCACTTGAAAATAATTTATATGCGGGCACTGCAGTTTAATTCATGTGAAGCCTTTTAAATCACAGGGATTTTACTTATTCCTTTTTTTTTATTGCACCACACATCAGTCTAGCTAGAACAAATTAACTACTTGTTATTTTCTCGATAGGAAAATTATAATTGGATAATAGAATTATTGTACTGTAAACGAGCAGGCTAAATTACCCACCAAGTTCTTAGGCTGAAATGAGCTAGCTGATCCCGTTCAACTCTTGTGGGCAAACACTGAGCTTCTCTGCAAAAAGCCAGCTGCCGGTTTTGGTGGTGCTTCTGATATGGACAGCGGTTGAACCTCTGCTCAGTGCCTGCCGGAGATGTTTGCATATCAGCATTTTGGGAACTTGTCTGCAGAGTGTCCTCTTTTGCTGCTCAAGTGACACATTCATATCCAAGCCTGAATGGCTTGGATCCTGTTGTCTTCAACCTACCCTGGCCTCACCGCACTCATAGACCATTGACTTTTTCTCCAGCTCTCTAACTTAAAGTCTAGTCTATACCTTGATATGACACAGAGCCGGAGGAAAGCAATGCTTTGCTGGCTCATCTGTAAAAAATAAATAAATAAAACAAACATTTTCTGCAAATACATGTGCATCTATTATTTTTCCATCCGGAAATTTTTTTTTATTATTATTTCATAATGTAGAGTATAAGATTTCGTATCATTTGAGCCCAGTCTTGCCACAAAGAGTTAATCCATCTCTGAGCAATCCTCTTTTTTGTTCAGTGAGATAAATCTTGACAAACAGAGAAAAACTTTGTCAAATCCTCCCCCTTGCTGTGAGTGACAGGTGATTTACATCTCATGCACTAGCCTAAGACATGCATTATTTTTTAATTCCCTCCCCCACTTCTTTCTTCAGCAGCTCTGCAAGGATTGGCTGTTCCACACCTCAGCATGATTTGACATGCTGAAGTCATGTGGTTACTTTCCTGTCTTTTCACTGGATGTTAGAGATCATAGCAGAAGTTCAGTGTAAAAAATACACAGGAGAAATGCATATTGACAAGGGGAGTGTAGAGGTGGGCGGGGACTCTACTGACATCACGACTCCACCCACTGAGCTCCAGACAACAGACCCACCCACAGAATATGCAGTTTTTCGGGTCTAATAACAGAGAGAGGGGAGACATTTGACAGGTAAAGATACATGCAGGAGGCATGTATATCCCTATAGATAACTCCTATGGCAGTAGTTTAGAAAGGATGACATTGGGTTTACATCCACTTTAAGGCCCATACACACGATCAGACTTTTTGACAACAAACATGCAAATTACCTGTTTTAAGGAAAAATCCAACCGGGTGTACGCTCCATCGGACAAACGTTTTCAGTTTTCATCAGCCAAATGTTCGCTGTGCAAACAGACAAACTTTCTGGCAACAAAAGTCCTATGGTGCAAAATCCTATCGTGTGTACACAAGTCCATCAGACTTTAGTCCAAAGTACAAACACGCATGCTCAGAACCAATGCAAAAGATCAGACAATACAGAAGTTGACCAAAGGGTGGTGGTAAAGAGCTGAAAAACCACATGATTTGGTGAAAGGTGGCTGAAAAAGTCCTGCCATGTGTATGCATACCAAGTTCACGGCCAATGCCCTTTGGACAGAAATCCACGGAAAAGTTTGTTTGAAATCCGATCATGTGTATGAGGTTTAAGCCTTTAAAATGTCCAAAGCTTCTACAGGCCAGTCACTTCTCATGTTCTCCAGAACAGTAGAGAGATTCTCCGTGCTCTGCCTAACACCACAAAGGCCACAGAAAAAACATACCAGTCCAACCACCCTCGCTGTTTTCTGGAACCCACAAGGTTATGTGGACCCTTAAGTCCATATAAATGAGAAAGCTCAAACTTTTCAAAACACGTACTTGCAGAAAGTCTACATGATGATCACCACTACATAATACGTGTCTGTCTCTGCCCTACTGCCAATATAACAGTTGCACGCATCTGCCCCTGCCTTTCTGCCAACATAATGATTACACCTGTCTGCCTTTGATATGCCTTGCTGTGTGCTCTTCTGTCCAAATAACAATTACACCAATCTGCCCTTGCTTTACCCCTGTAGTAATAAAACAATTACACCTGCGTTTTTACCGAGATCGTGCCGTAATTTGTGTTTTGCATTTTTTAATCTACCCAATGACAAATTTGCCCAAAAAAGCCCCCCAAAAAACGCAAATTGCTGTAAAATAAACATGGGAAGCACAGCAAAAAGAACTGCAGGAACGCCCAAAAGCAACATGCATAGATGTAACTCGAGCCTTAGGCCCCGTACACACGATCGGATTTTCCGACGGGAAATGTTGGATGTCAGGCTGTTGGCGGAAAATCCGACTGTGTGAATGCTTCATTGGACAGTTGTTGTTGGACTTTCCGCCAACAAATGTTGGCTAGCATGTTTTCAAATTTTCCACCAACAAATGTGTGTTGTTGGATTTTCCGATCATGTGTACACAAGTCCGTCGGACAAAAGTCCAAAGTACAAACATGCATGCTCGGAAGCAGAAGCGGTCGGTCTTGTAAACTAGCGTTTGTAATGGAGAATTAACATTCGTGATGTGGCAAATTATGAAATCTCCAAATGCAGCGCACAATTCTCTTCTTCTTTAATGGGATAATAATGAAGCTGCTTTGCTGGAGATACTGATGGAGTTATTGCAAACGATTTTTCAAAGGCTTTTTTTTTCTAGTGATATCAAAAATAATCTATTATGTTTTTTGTTTTTTTTTATTTGTGCAAGTTACCACAACACCATTATAAGATCAAAGATACAACTATGTTGGTGTCCCTTGTCAATTATACATTGTATTTTTTAAAATGTAACTGCCTACTTCCAAACTGTCATTTGAAGTAAAACACATAGCCAAGTATTATTCTACACAATTTTTTTATTGTGCATTTATAAGAAAAAAATAAAAATTAGACATGTTATCTGCCAATAGAACTTTTTCTCATCATGCATCATTCTATGCATCCAAAAATATAGAAAATATACCAAATCAAATCATTATTATTCAACCAAAAAAATAATATCAAAGTAATAACTCCTATAATAAATAACACGTTATCTCCTCCGATTCGGCAACATGTCTGGTTGACGAACAGCCGTTCAGAAACGAACTGAAAGGCACAAAATGAAAAGCGCAAACTGAAAAGTGCTAAATGAAAAACGCGAAAAGAAAAGCACAAATCAACACTCACCAAACTTCTACTAACACAAAATTAGCAGAAGGAGCCCAAAGGGTCGCGATAAAGAGCTGAAAAACAACGTAGTACGTCTTGTACGTCACTACATTCATAATTGTTGGCCAACATTTGTGTGACTGTGTGTATGCAAGACAAATTTGAGGCAACACCCTTCAGACAAAATTCCACGGTTTTGTTGGTGGAAAGTCCGATTGTGTGTACGAGGCTTTAGGCTTCATGTACACCGCTGCTGGTAAACGGACGTTTAGGAGCAGTTGGGCGTTTTTTTCAGCTGCCCCTGAACTCTACTCTATGTTATATTATCAGTACATGTACACAGGGTCATTTATAGTTGATTCTAGGCAGTTGAGTATATAAGAAAAATAAGGGGTTGCGCTAATACTGGTAAAACATAACGAATAATTTACAATGAAGAAAAATTCATATAGTGATCATAAATGAAAATAGATCAATGTGCAAAACGTTTGGTGATTAGGGATGAGCTTCGAGTTCGAGTCGAACTCATGTTCTACTCGAACATTGGCTGTTCGCAAGTTCGCCGAACAGCGAACAATTTGGGGTGTTCGCGGCAAATTCGAATGCCGCGGAACACCCTTTAAAAGTCTATGGGAGAAATCAAAAGTGCTAATTTTAAAGGCTTATATGCAAGTTATTGTCATAAAAAGTGTTTGGGGACCTGGGTCCTACCCCAGGGGACATGTATCAATGCAAAAAAAAGTTTTAAAAACGGACGTTTTTTCAGGAACAGTGATTTTATTAATGCTTAAAGTCAAACAATAAAAGTGTAATATCCCTTTAAATTTCGTAGCTGGGGGGTGTCTATAGTATGCCTGTAAAGGGGCGCATGTTTCCTGTGTTTAGAACAGTCTGACAGCAAAATGACATTTGGAAGGAAAAAACTCATTTAAAACTACCCGCGGCTATTGCATTGCCAACAATACACATAGAAGTTCATTGATAAAAACGGCATGGGAATTCCCCACAGGGCAACCCCGAACCAAAATAAAAAAAAAAAAATGATGTGGGGGTCCCCCTAAATTCCATACAAGGCCCTTCAGGTCTGGTATGGATATTAAGGGGAACCCCAGCCAAAATTAAAAAAAAAAATTGACGTGGGGTTCCCCCTAAATTCCATACCAGACCCTTCAGGTCTGGTATGGATTTTAAGGGGAACCCCGCGCCAAAAAAAAAAAAAAAACGGCGTGGGGTCCCCCTAAAAATCCACCAGAGGTCATCTCATCATCAGCAACTCCAACGAACCCGAGGCATGGATACCATAAAATATAGAAGGAGCTCACATAGTGTAAAACCGATATGATTTATTAAAAGTAGATAAAATACAAATGCACACCTGGCTCCGCCCTACGCGTTTCGTGACATCATCACGTCTTCCAGGGGCACGGGGTTGAGTATATAAGCATTTTTTGGAAAGCAAAAAAATGCGTTCAGATGTTCAGAGGCATTTGAAACGACAAATGCCTGTAACAGCTTGTAAATGTGGTAACGTGCGTTTAGCCACGTTTTGTTTACAGTCGTTTTTAATGGAGATACATTTTTGACTATTTGGAAAAAAAAAAAAGCGCTTCTAAACACCAATGCGGCTAAACAAGGCATGTAAACGCGATAAAACGAATGTTTTTAAACGGTTACTATCTGTCAAGTTAAATCGTTCAGGAGAGGTATTAAAACGTCCCGTGTACATTAAGCCTAATACCGTGTACACACAATCGGATTTTCCGGGAACAAATGTTGGATGTGAGCTTGTTGGCGGAAAGTCCGACCATGTGTGTATGCTCCATCGAACATTTGTTGTCGGACTTTCCGCCAACAAATGTTGGCTAGCAGGTTCTCAAATTTTCCGCCAACAAATTTTTGTTGTCGGACTTTCCGATCGTGTGTACGCAAGCTCGGAATCAAGTATGAGCCGGAAGCAATCGTTTTTGTAAAACTAGCGTTCGTAATGGAGATATCACATGACTATTGAACTTCCTTTTTATAGGCTCGCCGAACGTCTTGTACGTCACTACGTTCGTGATTGTTGGCCAACATTTGTGTGACCGTGTGTATGCAAGACAAGTTGGAGCCAACAACCTTCAAACAAAATTTCACGGTTTTGTTGTCGGAAAGTCCGATTGTG
Source organism: Lithobates septentrionalis (assembly GCA_037952835.1). Classification (NCBI taxonomy): domain Eukaryota; kingdom Metazoa; phylum Chordata; class Amphibia; order Anura; family Ranidae; genus Lithobates; species Lithobates septentrionalis. The sequence goes on along the minus strand of JBBDGP010000163.1, from coordinate 1,912,113 downwards.
TGTACGGGGCATTAGACTCCACGGGACTTCATTCAGGGAGATAAATATTTTTGAATCCCTCCAATCTTAGTTGACGCCTATTCAGTCTTGTGCTTCTTCACGTAGTGGTGCTTCTGATATGGACAGCGGTTGAACCTCTGCTCAGTGCCTGCCTGAGATGTTTGCATATCAGCATTTTGGGAATTTGTTTGCAAAGGATCCTCTTTTGCTGCTCAAGTGACAAGTCACACATTCATATCCAAGCCTGAATGGCTTGGATCCTGTTGTCTTCAACCTACCCTGGCCTCACCGCACTCATAGTCTATTGACTTTCTCCAGATCTCTAATTTAAAGTCTAATCTATACATTGATATGACACAGAGCCAGAGGAAGCAATGCTTTGCTGGCTCATTTGTAAAAAAATTAATAAAAAATAAAAAAAAATTTTCTGCAAATATATGCGCATCTATTATTTTTCCATTAAAAAGGTAGACTCGTGCCGCGTACACACGATCGGACTTTACGGCATACTTGGTCCGGCATACCGGATTTCGTCAGACAATTCGATCGTGTGTGGGCTCCAGCGGACTTTGTTTTCTCAAAAGTTTGACGGACTTAGACTTGAAACATGTTTTAAATCTATCCGACGGACTCAAGTCCGGTCGAAAAGTCCGCTCGTCTGTATGCTAGTCCGATGGACAAAAACCGACGCTAGGGCAGCTATTGGCTACTGGCTATGAACTTCCTTGTTTTAGTCCGGTCGTACGTCATCACGTACAAATCCGTCGGACTTTGGTTGATCGTGTGTAGGCAAGTCCGTTCATTCGGAAAGTACGTCGTAAAGTCCGTTGAAAAGTCCGCCGGGCAAAGTATGCCGTAAAGTACGGTCGTGTGTACGCGGCATTAGCCTTTAAAATGCCCAAAGCTTCTACAGGAAAGTAACTTTCTCATGTTCTCCAGAACAGTAGAGGGATTCTCCGTGCTCTGCCTAATACCATAAAGGCCACAGAAAAAAAGATACCAGTCCAACCACCCTTGTTGTTTTCTGGACCCCACAAGGATATGTGGACCCTTAAGTCCATATAAATGAGACAGCTCAAACTTTCCAACACCAGTACTGGCAGAAAGTCCACATGATGATCACCACCACATAATACCGGTCTGTCTCTGCCCTGCCCTACTGCCAAAATAACAGTTGCACACATCTGCCCCTGCCTTTCTGCCAACATAATGATTACACCTGTCTGCCCTTGCTATGCCTTTCTGTGTGTTCCTGCTCTTCTGTCCAAATAAAAATTACACCAATCTGCCCCTGCTATGCCCCTGTAGTAATAAAACAATTCAGCCCTTAAGCCTATACAGCAATTACACCCATCTGCCACTGCTCTGACCTTCTGGTGGGTGGGTGCAGTGGCAATATTTCACACATGTCCAAGGAGATTGCAAGTCCTCAGCTTTCCCTTCTTGTCTAGAACCCATTCTCTGCCACTAATACTGTCCCTGACAGACAGGTGACCTGTCCCTAGACTACCCACACACGGATGAACGCCAAACTTGGGAGCCAGGGCCGTAAATATACTCTCACCAAATAATATCTGCGCTAAGTCAAATTAAGTAAACAAGCAGCCACTTAAAACTGTGATACCAGTTAAACAGATAGTGTACAAAGAAAAATCACACTTTTTCAAATGATAATGTTATCAAATACTAACCATAACTGTCATAATATAAATACTCACAAAAACAAATACAAAATAGATGTGAAAAATTATTTGTAAAAGAAAGTGTCCGTAAAGAAAGTCCTAATAATGAAAGAGTCTTCACTCATAAGCGATCCACTCTCTGAACTGTGCACAAATTCCTTCCAATCCTTTGTGCAAAGGAAACCCATCACCATGTGAAATAGTCAAAGGCACCTCTTGCCAAATTTATTGGACCATTAGATTATAATTGGTCATAAAATGCTCAATGTATCAGGGTTAGGAACGATTCTATCACACCATGCCTGCGGCTTCCAGCATCAAGGTCACCAATGAAAAAATTATATACAAAAACCATAGTGAAGTATGTAAAGACCTTCATTCATTTACTGAAGTTACAGCTCTAACACGACAGAAAAGAATCGCTTAATCCATGGATATAAAATTGTATGGCAGACTGATGGCTCAGTAGCAATGTGACGCCAAGTCAGGACGGCAAGCAGTGCGGACCCATGCTGCCATGTGATGTTGTCACAGACAGCCGCACCCAATATGCCAACAAGCAGCATGGACCCACACCACCACGTGATGTTGTCACAGACAGGCAACGCCCAACGGGTTTCGTCACAATAGCGTTATTGTGATGAAACCTGTTGTGCGTTGCATGTCTGGGACATCACGTGGTGGCGTGGGTCCATGAATTTTGCCGGCCCAACTTGGCATCTCTCTTCCTTGTTTTAATTAATACGGTACCGATCTCTGCCTCTGTTTTTTTTTTTTATTCATTAATAGCTGGGGCATAGTAAACAGTGTTTAGTATGCCTCAGTTTGTGAATGAAGGGGAAGCTCTGTACAGAGCTTTCCTGTCCATTCATTCTGTGCAGCTGAGGCTGCAGAGAAAGGGACTGATGAATCTGTCCTTAGTCCCTTTCTCTGTCTCAAAAGTGAAACATCAGGGGTCTGTTTAGACCCCCTGATGTCTCACCAAAGCCCCCCAACGGGGGTCCTAAAAAATATGTAATTGTACTTGCTACCAAGGTCGTAATTGCGACTGGGCTCTGCCGTTCCACCATTGTGGGGGGACCCCAAGTTGACAGAAACCTGTCGCACTGTGGGTCCCATGATGGGAGTAAAAGACACCAGGATCAGTGGGAAGGGCCCCCGGATCAGTGGGAAGTGGGTCCTTCATGGTTTCTTACATCCGGGGCCCTGAAGGTTCTAGTTACACCTCTGGTCTCTGGTCTATATAATTGTTACATCCATCTTTTTCTTGGCCTGCCCATCCACCTAATGACAATTACCCCTCTCCCCGTTCCCCTCCTTCCTTTATAACGCTTACCCTCATTTGCCCTTGTCCTTCCCTTCTGTCTCTGTAATGCCACGTACACACGAGCGGACTTTACGGCAGACTTTGTTCGGCTGACTTTTTTGACGGAATTTCCGAATGAACGGACTTGCCTACACACGATCAACCAAAGTCCGATGGATTCGTACATGATGACGTACGACCGGACTAAAACAAGGAAGTTCATAGCCAGTAGCCAATAGCTGCCCTAGCGTCGGTTTTTGACTAGCATACAGACGAGCAGACTTTTCGACCGGACTCGCGTCCGTCGAAAAGATTTGAAACATGTTTCATTTCTAGGTCCGTCGAACTTTTGGGGAAAAAAAAGTCCGCTGGAGCCCACACACGATCGAATTGTCCGACGGACTCAGGTCCGCCGAAACAAGTATGCCGTAAAGTCCGGTCGTGTGTACGCGGCATAACAATTACACCTGTCTGTCTGCTGCCCTGGCTATCTGCCTAGATCACATCTGACCTGTGCTTATGTGATGAAACATGCAGGATGGAGCTTTGGACACTGACATCATCACAATGCATGGCGAGAGTGTGTGGTAGCATCCTAGTGTAACTTTTTAGTGCTATTTTGTTTTTGTTTTTTTAAATAAATCTCTTAAAAATAAGCCACACTATATGCAGATTTTCCTTTTTTTTATACCATCAGTACATGGGAGGAGAAAAGATTGATATATTGCCACAATCAGGCTTACGATCGGCTCCTTTGGTTATCCAGCATGGGGCTTATTCCGAACAATCTCTGTTCAGTTTACTTTTGATTTACAAAAACTTTAACATAACGGCCTACCTGTCCTGACAGTGTCACACAGACCACCTATTTTGTGGGGGGACAGGGCTATTGTAATACAGGGAACTCTTTATATTTATATTTTGCTCTCTTTGACATGAACCCACACAGGCACCACTTGCACAGAATATTACCTCTTCCCTGACAAATTGGGGGACTAATATCAGCATCCCTGCTCATAGCTATGCCCATTTGTCATAGCTGTTCTATGAGAAGGGGAATCTCTTTCCTGTTAATGTTTATTTTCCATCATGAAGAATGCAGCATGGTAAGAGAGACTCCCTCAATTGTATGCTTATTGGATTTGGAAGGGGATCTTTGATTGAAAGATGATTCTGCATGGGCCAAGAAACCAGTCGGCCATCCAACCCACATGCATTCACCCAAAACTGCAATAAAAGCTTTGGCATGGCGCTGCTAGGCATTCTGTCATTGCAAGCTGCTAAACAATATATTGCAATGATTTTTCATTATTGATAGACTTTTTTCCACAAAATTTCTATGAAAAGATTTTATTGGCTGTTTAGGCAGAGGCAGCCACCCAAAGCCTGCGTCCCACTAAGGCTCCATTCACACCAATGCATTTTTTACTTGCTTTTTGCAAAAACGCAGGACATTATTTTTAACATGGGTTTCTATGCAACACCTTCACATCAATGCATTTTGTGCCTCTGTGCTTTTGAAAAGGGTCAGGGACCTTTTTAAATGTAAAACGCTTTTTTTTTTTGCATTTTTGGTTTCAATAGACTTCAATGGAGAAGCTGCAAAAAAGCATGTCGTGCGTTTTTACTGAGATTTTGCTGCAATTTGTGTTTTGAGTTTTTTAATCTACCCAACAACAAATTTGCTCAATAAAACCCATAAAAAATGCAAATTGTGGTAATAAACACGGAAAGCACAGCAAAAACCACTGCAGAAATGCTCAAAAGCAACATGCATAGATGCGAATCGAGCCTTAGACTCCTGGGGACTTTACTCAAGGAGGTAAGTATTTTGGAAGCTCAAACTTTCCAACACCAGTACTGGCGGAAAGTCCACATGATGATCACCACCACATAATACCGGTCTGTCTCTGCCCTGCCCTACTGCCAAAATAACAGTTGCACACATCTGCCCCTGCCTTTCTGCCAACATAATGATTACACCTGTCTGCCCTTGCTATGCCTTTCTGTGTGTTCCTGCTCTTCTGTCCAAATAAAAATTACACCAATCTGCCCCTGCTATGCCCCTGTAGTAATAAAACAATTCAGCCCTTAAGCCTATACAGCAATTACACCCATCTGCCACTGCTCTGACCTTCTGGTGGGTGGGTGCAGTGGCAATATTTCACACATGTCCAAGGAGATTGCAAGTCCTCAGCTTTCCCTTCTTGTCTAGAACCCATTCTCTGCCACTAATACTGTCCCTGACAGACAGGTGACCTGTCCCTAGACTACCCACACACGGATGAACGCCAAACTTGGGAGCCAGGGCCGTAAATATACTCTCACCAAATAATATCTGCGCTAAGTCAAATTAAGTAAACAAGCAGCCACTTAAAACTGTGATACCAGTTAAACAGATAGTGTACAAAGAAAAATCACACTTTTTCAAATGATAATGTTATCAAATACTAACCATAACTGTCATAATATAAATACTCACAAAAACAAATACAAAATAGATGTGAAAAATTATTTGTAAAAGAAAGTGTCCGTAAAGAAAGTCCTAATAATGAAAGAGTCTTCACTCATAAGCGATCCACTCTCTGAACTGTGCACAAATTCCTTCCAATCCTTTGTGCAAAGGAAACCCATCACCATGTGAAATAGTCAAAGGCACCTCTTGCCAAATTTATTGGACCATTAGATTATAATTGGTCATAAAATGCTCAATGTATCAGGGTTAGGAACGATTCTACCACACCATGCCTGCGGCTTCCAGCATCAAGGTCACCAATGAAAAAATTATATACAAAAACCATAGTGAAGTATGTAAAGACCTTCATTCATTTACTGAAGTTACAGCTCTAACACGACAGAAAAGAATCGCTTAATCCATGGATATAAAATTGTATGGCAGACTGATGGCTCAGTAGCAATGTGACGCCAAGTCAGGACGGCAAGCAGTGCGGACCCATGCTGCCATGTGATGTTGTCACAGACAGCCGCACCCAATATGCCAACAAGCAGCATGGACCCACACCACCACGTGATGTTGTCACAGACAGGCAACGCCCAACGGGTTTCGTCACAATAGCGTTATTGTGATGAAACCTGTTGTGCGTTGCCTGTCTGGGACATCACGTGGTGGCGTGGGTCCATGAAATTTGCCGGCCCAACTTGGCATCTCTCTTCCTTGTCTTAATTAATACGGTACCGATCTCTGCCTCTGTTTTTTTTTTTTTTTTATTCATTAATAGCTGGGGCATAGTAAACAGTGTTTAGTATGCCTCAGTTTGTGAATGAAGGGGAAGCTCTGTACAGAGCTTTCCTGTCCATTCATTCTGTGCAGCTGAGGCTGCAGAGAAAGGGACTGATGAATCTGTCCTTAGTCCCTTTCTCTGTCTCAAAAGTGAAACATCAGGGGTCTGTTTAGACCCCCTGATGTCTCACCAAAGCCCCCCAACGGGGGTCCTAAAAAATATGTAATTGTACTTGCTACCAAGGTCGTAATTGCGACTGGGCTCTGCCGTTCCACCATTGTGGGGGGACCCCAAGTTGACAGAAACCTGTCGCACTGTGGGTCCCATGATGGGAGTAAAAGACACCAGGATCAGTGGGAAGGGCCCCCGGATCAGTGGGAAGTGGGTCCTTCATGGTTTCTTACATCCGGGGCCCTGAAGGTTCTAGTTACACCTCTGGTCTCTGGTCTATATAATTGTTACATCCATCTTTTTCTTGGCCTGCCCATCCACCTAATGACAATTACCCCTCTCCCCGTTCCCCTCCTTCCTTTATAACGCTTACCCTCATTTGCCCTTGTCCTTCCCTTCTGTCTCTGTAATGCCACGTACACACGAGCGGACTTTACGGCAGACTTTGTTCGGCGGACTTTTTTGACGGAATTTCCGAATGAACGGACTTGCCTACACACGATCAACCAAAGTCCGATGGATTCGTACATGATGACGTACGACCGGACTAAAACAAGGAAGTTCATAGCCAGTAGCCAATAGCTGCCCTAGCGTCGGTTTTTGACTAGCATACAGACGAGCAGACTTTTCGACCGGACTCGCGTCCGTCGAAAAGATTTGAAACATGTTTCATTACTAGGTCCGTCGAACTTTTGGGGAAAAAAAAGTCCGCTGGAGCCCACACACGATCGAATTGTCCGACGGACTCAGGTCCGCCGAAACAAGTATGCCGTAAAGTCCGGTCGTGTGTACGCGGCATAACAATTACACCTGTCTGTCTGCTGCCCTGGCTATCTGCCTAGATCACATCTGACCTGTGCTTATGTGATGAAACATGCAGGATGGAGCTTTGGACACTGACATCATCACAATGCATGGCGAGAGTGTGTGGTAGCATCCTAGTGTAACTTTTTAGTGCTATTTTGATTTTGTTTTTTTAAATAAATCTCTTAAAAATAAGCCACACTATATGCAGATTTTCCTTTTTTTTATACCATCAGTACATGGGAGGAGAAAAGATTGATATATTGCCACAATCAGGCTTACGATCGGCTCCTTTGGTTATCCAGCATGGGGCTTATTCCGAACAATCTCTGTTCAGTTTACTTTTGATTTACAAAAACTTTAACATAACGGCCTACCTGTCCTGACAGTGTCACACAGACCACCTATTTTGTGGGGGGACAGGGCTATTGTAATACAGGGAACTCTTTATATTTATATTTTGCTCTCTTTGACATGAACCCACACAGGCACCACTTGCACAGAATATTACCTCTTCCCTGACAAATTGGGGGACTAATATCAGCATCCCTGCTCATAGCTATGCCCATTTGTCATAGCTGTTCTATGAGAAGGGGAATCTCTTTCCTGTTAATGTTTATTTTCCATCATGAAGAATGCAGCATGGTAAGAGAGACTCCCTCAATTGTATGCTTATTGGATTTGGAAGGGGATCTTTGATTGAAAGATGATTCTGCATGGGCCAAGAAACCAGTCGGCCATCCAACCCACATGCATTCACCCAAAACTGCAATAAAAGCTTTGGCATGGCGCTGCTAGGCATTCTGTCATTGCAAGCTGCTAAACAATATATTGCAATGATTTTTCATTATTGATAGACTTTTTTCCACAAAATTTCTATGAAAAGATTTTATTGGCTGTTTAGGCAGAGGCAGCCACCCAAAGCCTGCGTCCCACTAAGGCTCCATTCACACCAATGCATTTTTTACTTGCTTTTTGCAAAAACGCAGGACATTATTTTTAACATGGGTTTCTATGCAACACCTTCACATCAATGCATTTTGTGCCTCTGTGCTTTTGAAAAGGGTCAGTGACCTTTTTAAATGTAAAACGCTTTTTTTTTTTGCATTTTTGGTTTCAATAGACTTCAATGGAGAAGCTGCAAAAAAGCATGTCGTGCGTTTTTACTGAGATTTTGCTGCAATTTGTGTTTTGAGTTTTTTAATCTACCCAACAACAAATTTGCTCAATAAAACCCATAAAAAATGCAAATTGTGGTAATAAACACGGAAAGCACAGCAAAAACCACTGCAGAAATGCTCAAAAGCAACATGCATAGATGCGAATCGAGCCTTAGACTCCTGGGGACTTTACTCAAGGAGGTAAGTATTTTGGAAGCTCAGGGGCTGTGTCATTTTTGCAATGGTAGGTTCAAGGGGGACCAATAGAATTAAGGTCTCTTCACACTTAAGGCCTCATGCACACTGGACATTATAATAATGTTATAAAAACGCCAGTAGCTTTGCAGTGAATTTTTCAGCATTTTTTTTTTAAATCAATGGGATCAAAAACGTTAAAAAAAACCCCTGTGAGACATGTTTTTGAAGGTTTATCAGCTTTTGACGTTTTTATAGCTGAAAAACTCTTCTCAAAACGCACTCGTTTTGGGTTTTTTTTTTTACAGCCCAAAAACACCCCTGCCCAAAACAGTTGATAACAGCCTATGTGTGCATGGACACATAGGATAACATGATGGGGAGTCTATTGACTGTAGAAAAAAACATCTGACGCCAAAACGTGCACACACGTTATAGAGCATGTCAACATATGTTGGGTTAAGGAACACCACAACGGATGACAAGAAAGAAGCGTTGCAATTTAAAATGCAATGTGCAGCATTGCCATAGTTCGGGGTGCCATTCAAAATGAATAGCATCACAATGCACTGCACTTCACGAGTGTAATTTGACCCTCTAAGCCCGGGTTCACACTATACCGGGCTGCGGATCGCACAGGCGCGCTGTGCGTCCCTGTTCCCCATTTCAGGGATGAATCAGGGCCGATTCTATGCCTGAATTCGGCCCTGAAACGGAGCCAAAGACACACAGCATTTTTGTGCAGTGCGCTCCGCAGCCACCCCAGAGGTATGTGAACCGGCTCCATAGGGAGCCAGTCACATTCTCCTACTATGCGAATTAGATGTGGGGAAACGCACATCTAATTCGCATAGGTGTGAACCTGGGCTTAGTACCTTAAAGAACAAAGAAAGGGGATAGTGGGACTTTAAATGAGGCATGGGTATGTCTTTGAAATAGTCTAGGCTACCATGAATTAAATTAAATGTCACCATCCCACAAGGGAGAAACTGTATAGCCATAAAGAGTTGCTGATCAATCAATAGCATAGGAATCAATTTCTGAGTAATATATATATATAATGTATCATAATAAACAATACATGCATCATGCACATTAAAGCATAATAAAATATTAGTAGCCATATTGATATGAATGCTGTTTATAAAAAAAATCGACATGATTGATACAAGCAATCACTATTATAAAATTGAATGGATATACATATGAGGTGAACATGGCATTCCTAATAAAAATGAATGTATATATAAACGGCATATTGATAAAATTCATAGATGAGGCAAACTTGAAGTGGCATCCCTGAGTGTAGACTCTACGCGTTTCATGGCGTTTAAAGCCAATCATCAGGAGTGAGATGCATCAAGGGATAACTGAAGAAATAAACATAAATGGATAAATAAATAGATCAAAGAAGTCTAGAATACAATCATGCTTTCAATGGAAAAAGCAGGTATTTAAGAATAGGTAGATACACATTACCTTTTAGCAACACCCAAATGGATAACCCAACAGTCCACTTAAGGGATGGTGAAAGTGGCCCTGAGAGAGCTATCTCCCCCGGGGTTGAGGCAGGGACACACATGGCTAGCCCCCAAACCGAAGGTCTCCATGGAGGACGGAGAATCGGAGAGGGGGTGGGGAGGAACAGCAGTCAAGGGGAGAACCAGACAGCCATAATACATTGCCAGGGTAGGAGGTGTACAGGTTTGGGCCACAAACGAAATACCTGTGAAAAATAAATAAAATAAATAAAAAAATATATAAAGGAATAAAGAAAAAAAATGAATGAAATAAGAAATATAGTAAAGAAATAAATAAATAAATATGTAAAAATGTATGTGGGAAGAAATAAAAAAGAAAATGAATTGGTGTGTCAGAGGGACAAACAATTAATTAATGAGTGTTGTAGATGGAGGGAAGTGAATTGTAGAACCAACGTGGCCTAGAAGTATATATCTGACGCCTGCCAAGAGAATAACTGGGTGGTAGGAACCATCAAAAATTTAAAAAAAAAAAAATGAATATATAGCCACAGGAATGGTGTTTAAAAGAAAAGTAGTTAAAACAGGATGGATAGTGCACACCTGTATATAAAAGAAACAGGCATGGTGTGAGTGTATGTGTGATAGTGATAATGAAAAAGTGGTGTACTGATTACCTGAAATGTGAATGAAGACCCATAGATCCGCTCCTCATGGCAAAATGTATAAAATGAACTGCCGGCTCATCCCGACCTTTGTGTCCTCAGCCAGGGGGCGTGTCCCAGCCAAACGTCATGCTTATCACGTTGGCCAAAGGGGTGGACGGAGAAGACAACCAGCTGAGGCAAATTGGTCTCAGCGGCGGTTCATCCCCGCTCCCCAAGCCTAAGTGGGATGGAAGAAGCACAGTCACGCAAGTTGGTGTCAGGAAGACACCCAAACTGCGGCGTGCTAGGCATGACGCTGATGCGCCGAGGTCCAGCCCCGCCTCCATCGCTGGGGAGATGGGTGGGGGAGAGGGAGCTGGGCGCATCGCAACCCCGGGGGAAGAGAGACCAATCCTAACGGACCACTCACCCTGTGGGTGGGGCGTGCCAAACAGGCAATGACAAAATAAAGGGGAAAATGAAATTAAAAAAGGACTACGTTTCTGAGCTAACAGAGGGTTTGAGACTAAAATGAATTAGTCGGTAATCTAGAAAGCGAATAAGGTTGAAACATGAACCAATACAATAAGGAAATAAGAAAAGGATGCCAGCATGTGAAATAGCTCTTGGGTCAGAGAACCAAGAGTGGGTAATTAAGTTCATGAGTAGGGCATGGCAGGTCAAGGTGGGGAACGGGTGTCTTCCACCCAAAATAAACATATCATAAAAGAACTGACCTGATTGAGCCCCAAAATTAAACATAACCATGTCTCCATCCCTGTATTTCATTAAAGAACAAAGAAAGGGGATAGTGGGACTTTAAATGAGGCATGGGTATGTCTTTGAAATAGTCTAGGCTACCATGAATTAAATTAAATGTCACCATCCCACAAGGGAGAAACTGTATAGCCATAAAGAGTTGCTGATCAATCAATAGCATAGGAATCAATTTCTGAGTAATATATATATAATGTATCATAATAAACAATACATGCATCATGCACATTAAAGCATAATAAAATATTAGTAGCCATATTGATATGAATGCTGTTTATAAAAAAAAAAAAATCGACATGATTGATACAAGCAATCACTATTATAAAATTGAATGGATATACATATGAGGTGAACATGGCATTCCTAATAAAAATGAATGTATATATAAACGGCATATTGATAAAATTCATAGATGAGGCAAACTTGAAGTGGCATCCCTGAGTGTAGACTCTACGCGTTTCATGGCGTTTAAAGCCAATCATCAGGAGTGAGATGCATCAAGGGATAACTGAAGAAATAAACATAAATGGATAAATAAATAGATCAAAGAAATCTAGAATACAATCATGATTTCAATGGAAAAAGCAGGTATTTAAGAATAGGTAGATACACATTACCTTTTAGCAATACCCAAATGGATAACCCAACAGTCCACTTAAGGGATGGTGAAAGTGGCCCTGAGAGAGCTATCTCCCCCGGGGTTGAGGCAGGGACACACATGGCTAGCCCCAAAACCGAAGGTCTCCATGGAGGACGGAGAATCAGAGAGGAAAGAAAATGAATCTGTTTGTCAGAGGGACAAACAATTAATTAATGAGTGTTGTAGATGGAGGGAAGTGAATTGTAGAACCAAAGTGGCCTAGAATTATATATCTGACGCCTGCCCAGAGAATAACTGGGTGGTAGGAACCATCAAAAAAAAAATTTCAAAAAAATGAATATATAGCCACAGGAATGGTGTTTAAAAGAAAAGTAGTTAAAACAGGATGGATAGTGCACACCTGTATATAAAAGAAACAGGCATGGTGTGAGTGTATGTGTGATAGTGATAATGAAAAAGTGGTGTACTGATTACCTGAAATGTGAATGAAGACCCATAGATTCTCTCCTCATGGCAAAATGTATAAAATGAACTGCCGGCTCATCCCGACCTTTATGTCCTCAGCCAGGGGGCGTGTCCCAGCCAACGTCATGCTTATCACGTTGGCCAAAGGGGTGGACGGAGAAGACAACCAGCTGAGGCAAATTGGTCTCAGCGGCGGTTCATCCCCGCTCCCCAAGCCTAAGTGGGATGGAAGAAGCACAGTCACGCAAGTTGGTGTCAGGAAGACACCCAAACTGCGGCGTGCTAGGCATGACGCTGATGCGCCGAGGTCCAGCCCCTCCTCCATCGCTGGGGAGATGGGTGGGGGAGAGGGAGCTGGGCGCATCGCAACCCCGGGGGAAGAGAGACCAATCCTAACAGACCACTCACCCTGTGGGTGGGGCGTGCTAAACAGGCAATGACAAAATAAAGGGGAAAATGAAATTGAAAAAGGACTAAGTTTCTGAGCTAACAGAGGGTTTGAGACTAAAATGAATTAGTCGGTAATCTAGAAAGCGAATAAGGTTGAAACATGAACCAATACAATAAGGAAATAGGAAAGGGATGCCAGCATGTGAAATAGCTCTTGGAAGAAATATTTGAGCTACCAACAGTGGCGGCCCGTGCATTAAGGGCGCACGGGTGCCATCCCCTCTCTCCTGCCACCTCAACTATCACCAATAGATAGATTCATGCATTGCATGAATCTATCTATGGCTGCCGCTGCCACCCCCTATTCAGGTGCCCAGCCCCTTTTCGGGTGCAGGGTGCCTGAATTACAGCATCGGGGTTGTTTTCTGAAGCACCTAATTAGAGCCATAGGCTCTATTAGGCTTTAAAAAAAGTGACCTGCGAGCGCCATGCTGGAGCACCAACCGCCACTGGCTACCAATGCTAGCCTCCAGTAGAAAATGCTAGTCGCCTGGCCATTCCAGCCTTCTACAGTCACAGACCTAAACAAAGCTTGCAGCAAATGAATGCCAGGAAAATAATTCCTTTTATGTATGCTTATTGTTTGTGATTGCATCAGCATGATAGCCAGGCAACTAGCATTTAAAAAAAGTTCAGCAATAACAGCCTCCTTACTTCTCCCACAGCTTCTCTCTAAGCCAAGGGTATGCAGGTGATTTATGCATTGTGTTTTATGTGTGCAACTATGATTCCTTCACATCTGGAACTGTCATTATCAATCACACTGACTTAGGTTGTGATCTTTAGTTGCCCCTTTTGTCTTGAAATTGTCATTGCAAAATTTATCACGGATGTTTGAAGCACAGCAGTCAGCACCCAATCAATCACAGAGAACTGGTTGATAATCACGGAGGGGGCTGTAAAGCACCACTGTCACACATGTTACTATAACACTATTTAGCCTAGATTTACACTCTTGTGATGCGGGAACCAGCGCGATTCCAGCGATTCCATTGCCAGTTCCCGCATCGCATCTCCCCTGCAGGCAGTTCATACTGCCCTCTACGAACTGCTGCGGGTGTCAATACAAAGTTAATTGGTTGAGAAAAATGGGTGTAGATTGCGCTGGACTGACTCTATCAGTCAGTGTTCAGTGTTGTAGATTGATAGGGTGTGAGCAAAGGGAAAAAATTTGTTTCCAGAAGTCCGTGCCCAGTTTGGAAAAAGAGGTGATGAGCCCTGTTATGGGTTTGGGCTGCTACCTCAGTATGCGTCCTTACGGTCGACTCCGCATTAATTAATTAAATTAATTTGTATTTTATTTGAAGTTTAGAAATAAAAAGAGGCCAATGCGTTTTTGGGGACTAGAGACTGCCCCTTCATCAGGGCTTCTAGTAAAAATAGTTGTGGAATGATCATGTTGGGGGGTGCTCTCTGGGGTGCCTCTAAACACACAGCCAGCGCTGAGGACTTCTAACTGTCCAGATCCATGTGCCAAAGGCACCCTCCAACATGATCATTCCACAACTATTTTTACTAGTAGCCCTGATGAAGAGCGAGTCTCTAGTCCCCTGAAACGCGTTGGCCGCTTTTTATTGGTGAAACCTCAAATAAAATACTACTTAACCACTTCAGCCCCGGAAGATTTGGCTGCTCAATGACCAGAGCATTTTTTTTGCGATACGGCACTGCGTCGCTTTAACTGACAATTGCGCGGTCATGCGAAGCTGTACCCAAACAAAATTGACGTTCTTTTTTTCCCAAAAAAAGAGCGACAATTTTGAAAAAAACCCACAATATTTTGTACTTTTAGCTATAATTTTTGCTAATTTTTTTCTCAGTTTAGACCGATACGTATTCTTCTACATATTTTTGGTAATAAAAATAGCAATAAGCGTATATTGATTGGTTTGCGCAAAAGTTATAGCGCCTACAAAATAGGGGATAGATTTAGGGCATTTTTATTATAATTTTTTTTTTACTAGTAATGGCGGCGATCTGCGATTTTTATCATGACTGTGACATTATGGCGGACACATCGGACACTTTTGACACATTTTTGGGATGATTGACAATTATACAACGATCAGTGCTATAAAAAAGCACTAATTACTGTATAAATGTCACTGGCACGGAAGGGGTTAAACACTAGGGAGCGATCAAGGGGTTAACTGTGTTCCCTGACTGTGTGTTCTAACTGTAGGGGGAGGGACTGACTATAGGAGATGACAGATCATGGTTCCTAGCTATTAAGAACTTACGATCTGTCTCTCCTCACAGAACAGAATAGGGATTTGTGTGTTTACACACACAAGTCCCTGTTCTGCCTCTCGTGCCCAGCGATCGCTCATGGTCGGCAGTCATCAAGACCATCGGCCACGAGCATCGCCACCCCCGCAGTGCAGCACGTGCGTGTGCGCCTGCTATCCCGCTTAAAGGAGCTGACGTATAGCTATGACGGCTTGCGGGATCGTGCCGACCTGCTGCAGTATAATGACGGCGGCTGGTCGGCAAGTGGTTAATTACCTTTTTGATCACTGGGCGCTCCTTTATCCTCACTTCTTCTACAATACTAAGTTAATGACGCAGTGTGACGCAACTGTGGATTCGGACAGGAATCGGATCGCAAGGGTGTGAACACCCATGCGATTTGATTCCAGTACGGGAAAAAAAAATCCCTGCACCTTTTTTGTGCGAATCTAATGCGAGTTCAGCCATACAAACTGTATGACTGAACTCACATTGCACAAACGTTGCATGTGATCGGCACAGTAATGCAGATGCGAATCACACGTGATGTCTGTTCGCATATGTGGTTCTGAAGAAGTACACAGAGGTGTACGACACGTCAACGCAGCCCCTGCAGGGCTTGTCAGCAGGCCTTCAACATGCTTTCCTTTCCAGCAATGTAAAGGGGTCTCCCTGTGATTTGCATACAGCACCATACTTCACAAGCTACTTCCGCATCAGCAATTGAATGCAGAGTTCCTGGCCTTTCCAAACCATGTGACCGGTCATGTGATCACACAGTCTGCAGTGTCTACCATTGAGGAGAATGGTGTGCTGTGACTACACACTGAGTGTTGCTGTGAACTGACTGTGAGCCGCTCCATGCCAAACAGCAAGATAGCAGAGTCTGAGGATCTACAGCAATTGGAAGTGGTGAGAGCCCAGCTGAGCAGTCTCTCTTTCCCTTCTTATCTGCTTATTAATAGTCTTTGCATCTGTTTGCCATTCACCCTCGTGCATGGATTGACACACGTGAAACTGATGAACTATGAAAATATCATTCTGGTCTAGATTGGAAAAGAGACTAATTCCGCGTACACACGGTTGGACTTTCCGGCATACTTGGTCCGGCGGGCCAGAGTGTGCCGGACAATCCGCCCATGTGTGGGCGCCGGCGGACTTTTTCCCAAAAGCCCGCCGGACCTAGATTTAAAACAAGTTTTAAATCTTTCCGTCGGACTCAGTTTTGGGCGGAAAGTCCGCTCGTCTGTGTGCTGGTCCGACGGAAAGCCCGCTCGTGTGTATGCTGGTCCAACGGACCAGATACGACACGAGGGCAGGGTATTGCATCTCGCGCTTGCTGCAATAGGAAAAACAAATTTTCCTATTGCGGCGAGCGCGGGGCATACCAGGCCCTTAGGTCTGGTATGGATTATAAAGGGAACCCCCCTACGCCGAAAAAACTGCGTGGGGTCCCCCCTAAAATCCATACTAGACCCCGATCCGAGCACGCAGCCTGGCCGGTCAGGAAAGGGGGTGGGGACGAGCGAGCGCCCCCCCTCCTGAACCGTACCAGGCCGCATGCCCTCAACATGGGGGGTGGGTGCTTTGGGGGAGGGGGGCGCCCTGCGGGGCCCCCCCACCCCAAAGCACCTTGTCCCCATGTTGATGAGGACAAGGGCCTCTTCCCGACAACCTTGGCCGTTGGTTGTCGGGGTCTGCAGGCGGGGGGCTTATTGGAATCTGGGAGCCCCCTTTAATAAGGGGGCCCCCAGATCCCGGCCCCCCACCCTATGTGAATGAGTATGGGGTACATGGTACCCCTACCCGTTCACCTAGGGAAAAAGTGTAAATAATAAAACACACTACACAGGTTTTTAAAATATTTTATTAAACAGCTCAGGGGGGGGATCTTCCTCCGGCTTCGGGGGTCTTCTTCCGGCTTTGGGGGTCCCTCCGCTTCATCTTCTCCCAGCGTCCGGTTGGTTCTTCTCCGCTCTCTTCTCCCGGTGTTTCAGTTCTTCGGCCGGCTCCTCTGCTGTCTTCAGGTAGCTCTCTTGCCAGCAGAGTTCCCGACTTCTGGGCTTCTGGTCTTCTGGTCTTCTGGTCTTCTGGGCTTCTTGTCTTCTCTTCTCTTCCCCAGATGTTGACACGACGCTCTCTCCGGCTGGACTGCTCTCCGAGGGCTGCGTTGTGACTTATATAGGCGGAGACCCCGCCCCCTTTTGATGTCACAGTCCCTGGGCATGCGGGGACTGTGATGTTTTAGGGGGCGTGGTCAACATCACCCAGTGACCACGCCCCCTAAAACGTCACAGTCCCAGCATGCCCAAGGACTGTGACATCAAAAGGGGGCGGAGTCTCCGCCTATATAAGTCACAACGCAGCCCTTGGAGAGCAGTCCAGCCGGAGAGAGCGTCGTGTCAACATCTGGGGAAGAGAAGAGAAGACAAGAAGCCCAGAAGACCAAAAGACCAGAAGCCCAGAAGTCCGGACCTCTGCTGGCAAGAGAGCTACCTGAAGACAGCAGAGGAGCCGGCTGAAGAACTGAAACACCGGGAGAAGAGAGCGGAGAAGAACCAACCGGACGCCGGGAGAAGATGAAGCGGAGGGACCCCCGAAGCCGGAAGAAGACCCCGGAAGCCGGAGGAAGATCCCCCCCCGGAGCTGTTTAATAAAATATTTTAAAAACCTGTGTAGTGTGTTTTATTATTTACACTTTTTCCCTAGGTGAATGGGTAGGGGTACCATGTACCCCATACTCATTCACATAGGGTGGGGGGCCGGGATCTGGGGGCCCCCTTATTAAAGGGGGCTCCCAGATTCCGATAAGCCCCCCGCCCGCAGACCCCGACAAAACGGCCAGGGTTGTCGGGAAGAGGCCCTTGTCCTCATCAACATGGGGACAAGGTGCTTTGGGGTGGGGGGGCCCCGCAGGGCGCCCTCCTCCCCCAAAGCACCCACCCCCCATGTTGAGGGCATGCGGCCTGGTACGGTTCAGGAGGGGGTGGGCGCTCGTCCCCACCCCCTTTCCTGACCGGCCAGGCTGCGTGCTCGGATCGGGGTCTGGTATGGATATTAGGGGGGACCCCACGCCGTTTTTACGGCGTAGCGGGGTTCCCTTTATAATCCATACCATACCTAAGCGCCTGGTATGCCTCGCGACGGGGCTCGCAAGGTGTCAATCTCGCCGATAAAAGCGGCAAGATTGACATCCTTTTCTAGTCCCGTCGCACCTGAGTCACGTTCAAAATGAACGGACTTGGCCGTGTGTGGGCAAGTCCGTTCATTCTGAAAGTCCGCCGAAACTCCGACTCCGGCGAAAGTCCGTCGGAAAGACGGGCGGACTTAGCCCGCCGCAAAGTCCAGTCGTGTGTGGGCAAGTCCGTCCGTTTTAAAGTCCGGCGCACCTGGCGGACAAAGTCCGGCAAAAAGTGTGTTGGACCAAGTAGGATAGAAAGTCCGACCGTGTGTACGCGGCATTAGCCCTTTCTTTGGAGCGGTTTGTCCTTTGATGCTGCATTGAACAAATAGTGTTTGTGCACTGGACATACCTAGTAACAGGAACGCTGGTCTTTCTATTTCCAAACAACTGGTGTATACACACATTTAGTGCACTGAGGTCGGTAGCCGCTTGTGGAGGATTTTTTTTTAAACAGAGGGTAAAAACCCCACCTAATTCAGGTATGTAAAGTCTTGTCTATGTGGATATATGTAGTTTCTTTTCAGTACTGCTCAATCTGATGCACAGTCAATACTAGACCACATAAGACTCGATATCCCATCAGTAGCATACCCCAAGTAATGTATGGTGCTATACTTTTTTCTTTGGATTCAATAGACATTGCATGCGTTTTTTCGGCCTGCAGGCATGCTCTGCAGTTTTATTCATCAATGTTGCAGCATGGTTTTTAATTTTGGTTTAGTGTAATGAGACGGACTGTGTTATTTAGATACATTGTTTATCTTACATATATTTGGAATTCTTTGTATATGTAAATACCCCCCCACCCTTTAATAAAGCCTTTTTTTGTAATATAAGCAGTTGTTGACCATTCCCTTTTTTGCTTTCTGGGGACTCCCTTGTCCCCTCTTTCTGTTTTTTATATGTGTGAACCCAGGCTTAGGGTCCATTCACTCTGCAAGGAATGCATTGAGTTTATGTAAATGTACATGTGTAGACATTCTGCACCGCTTTTTAACATGCGCTGAGCTGTAAAAAATATTCCCCCCAAGTTCACTAAGCTTTTTTTCGTAAAGGAAATTTCAACAAACTGTTTTGACTGTTCTAGTTATGCACATTACGGTGCATGTACACATGTTGGACTGAAAATAGTAGTGCTAGTTACACTTTTTCTTTTCTTAGTGCAGGGCAGTCAGGCCTGGATTTACTCCCTTTGCCGCCCCAAGGCCGGGTCCTTCATATCTCCACACACGAGAACACTGAAAGTAACTGGCTTTAATTGTACAGACTGAAAATACTCTGTAATGCAGAAAATGCCTTTTAAAGATTATAGCAGTAAGAAACTCCCTACAATTTTTTAGTTCTAACTTTTCTTTTGGCAAACTCATCGATAATATCTTTGTAGGACAAAGTATTTAAAAGTTCTGACTCAATGGCAAGTAAAGGCCGCGGACATACCACAGGAGGTAGACAGAGGCTGTGGACATACTACAGGAGGTGGACAGAGGCTTTGGACATACTACAGGAGGTGGACAGAGGCTGCAGACATACTACAGGAGGTGGACAGGGGCTGCGGACATACCACAGGAGGTGGACAGAGGCTGCGGACATACTACAGGAGGTGAACAGAGGCTGCGGACATACCACAGGAGGTGGACAGAGGCTGCGGACATACCACAGGAGGTGGACAGAGGCTGCAGACATACTACAGGAGGTGGACAGGGGCTGCGGACATACCACAGGAGGTGGACAGAGGCTGCGGAAATACTACAGGAGGTGGACAGAGGCTGCGGACATACTACAGGAGGTGGACAGAGGCTACGGACATACTACAGGAGGTGGACAGAGGCTGCAGACATACTACAGGAGGTGGACAGAGGCTGCGGACATACTACAGGAGGTGGACAGAGGCTGCGGACATACTACAGGAGGTGGACAGAGGCTGCGGACATACTACAGGAGGTGGACAGAGGCTGCGAACATACCACAGGAGGTGGACAGAGGCTGCGGACATACCACAGGAGGTGGACAGAGGCTGCGGACATACCACAGGAAGTGGACAGAGACTGCGGACATACTACAGGAGGTGGAAAGAGGCTGCGGACATACTACAGGAGGTGGACAGAGGCTGCGGACATGATAGTGTCCTCCTCACCCCCTCACAGTAGCTTCTCTGTCCACCATCATATTACTTCTCCACATCATCAGTGTGCTGTGTCCTCCTCCTGGGCAGCCCTGACCTGTGGAGAGGTGAAAGGGGCACAGGAGGAGGACACAGTACACTGATGATGTGGAGAAGTAATATTATGGTGGACACTGGACAGAGCACATCAGAGACTCTCTGTCCCGGCCTTCCCTGCATGCCACGGCTTAACCCTCCGGGCTCCCAATGATGTCCTCCTCTCACTCTGATATCCCCCCACAGTACTCTCCTCCTCCTTACCCCTGCTCGGCTCCTCTGGACCTCTCTGCCTATGGCGAGTGCACTGCACGAGCCACCGACCGCCATAGTGTCCCAATCGTCTATTCGAAATGGTAGTAATGTCTTTGTACTCTAATGCTGCATTTAGCAGTGTAGGTGTACAGGATTTCTACCACAGATGTGAATGAAAAGTGGAAAATTGCGATATAGATGTTGAGACCCAACGTAGTTTGCAAGGTAAGTAAAGCATCATTAAACGAAAGTTTAGGCCGGGTTCACATATATGCAAATTGGATGCGGGTTTCACTGTCAATTTGGACTCTCTAGTGTGAACCTAGGCTTAGTGGTTGATTTACTAAAACTGGAGAGTGCAAAATCTAGTGCAGCTCTGCAGAGAAACCAATCAGCTTACAGTTTTTTTTTTTGTCAAAGCCTATTTGAACAAGCTGAAGTTAGAAGCTGATTGGCTACCATGCTACTTCAAAGTCGCTGCGACCTGAAGTTGCACAGATATGAACGGTACTCATTGGAAATCATGGGGTACGACTTGCAGTTCCAAGTTGCAGGACAAGTCGCATATGACTAATTATAATAATTATATGACTAGCTTTCAGTTCTACCACTAAAATCTAGTAACAAAACAAGTTAGCAAAAGCAAATTTCCCCTCATCTGTCTGATCAGGTGTGTTGGGGGGTGGAGCTGTTTGCTCCTCATTTGTGTCACCTGTTAGTGAACTAGGCATGTTGCAGTACCAGCTCAGCACCAACACTAATGTATGTGGAATATGGTATGGAGTCATGGTAGGCCAAAGAACTCTGGACTGGCACCAAAGAGAATGACGCACCCTTCCCTAGGTAAGCACTTTGCTTGAGAACCCTACTGCCAGATTTAAAGAGGACGTATGCTGTATTTCTAGTGAACGCATATTTGGGTTATTATTTCAGTGTTATAGAATTTTTCTTTTTTTTTTTTTTTTTTTTTAAAAGGCATGTTTTTCCAGACTTTTGTTGTATAAAATACAAAGCTCTAAACTGAAGACTATCCATTAAGGCTACTGCTGCTAGTCACTAGAATGCTATATTTTATTGTCACCACATAGCTTCACTGCTTAACCCCCTGCCAACCAGCTGCTATCTTTATACTGTGGCGGGTTGGCTCGTTCCCGCAAATCGCCGTAGGTGTACGTCAGCTTGGGAACTTGCTTTTGTGGGCATGTGCCCATGCTCCCATTGGCCAACGGTGGAGCCAATCAGCGGGTCCGGCGGACTCGATGTCCGCCGGCCAACCTGCGATCATTCCCCACAGTGACAGAACGGGGATATGCCTATGTAAACAAGGTAAATCTCCATTCTGACAGGGGAGATCACGCAGATCCTGTCTTTCTGCTAAGCAGGAAGATGACGGATCTGTGTGTTTCTCCAGTCACACAGTCCCCCCCAGTCACACAGTCCCCCATACAGTAAGAGCCCTTTCACACCGAGCCGCGGGGGACGTCGGCGGTAAAGCAGCGCTATTTTTAGCACCGCTTCACCGTTGTTTTAGCGGCGCTATCCAATCAATGGGGCAACCCTGCGATACAGCCTTCTGCGGATTTAACCCCTTTTTGGCCGCTAACGGGGGGTTAAAACTGCCCCGTTAGCGTCCCGAAAAGGGGTTAAATCCACTCGCAAAACGCTGGCGGAGCGGGGCTGCCCCTTTGATTTCAATGGGGAGCAGCGTTGGAGGAGCGGTGAGTTCACCGCTCCTTCGCCGCTCCAAAGAAGCTGCTGGCGGGACGTTTTGTGACGCCTTGCCAGCGCACCGCTCCAGTGTGAAAGCCCTCGGGCTTTCACACTGGAGTGAAAGGAGCCACTTTTTTCAGGCGCTATGCAGGTGCTATTTTTAGCGCTGTAGCGCCTGAAAAGCGGGTCTAAAGGGTCATACACACGATACGAAAACCGGATGGAAAAATTTGTACGACGAGCTGTCTGGCGATTTTTGAATCGTTAGCACGGTGCTTTCGACAGCCGATTTTGCTTTTTCGTCAGACAAAAGCTGGATGTGCAGACTGTAAAATTTTTGTCAGATGTGAACTCAGCGTTCGATTTTCGTTTCATTAGTACTTTTTTCGTACAAAAAAAAAAAAAATTTGAAGAGCAAGACTACGCATGCTCAGAAATGAAAGAATACATACAAAACGATTCAACACATTACGTCACTTCTGACGTTGTATTCTGTCGTATGAAAATTTTAATATTGTGAGTAACCTCTTCACTTTCGACATGAGACTAGCATGCCAAAAAAAAAAACGGATGTTCAGTCGTTTGCAAATCTAATCGTGTGTACGAGGCTTTAGAAAACACAAACGGGGAACACATTTAACCCCTTGATCACCCCTGAGGTTAACCCCTTCCCTGCCAGTGTCAGTACAATAACAGTGCATATTTTTAGCACTGATTACAGTAATGTCACTGGTTCCCAAAAAATGGCAAAAATGTCAGGTGTCTTATCTGTCCGCCGCAATGTCGCAGTCCCGCTAAAAATCACTGATCGTCGCCATTACTAGTAAAAAAAAATTAATAATAAAAATACCATAATTCTATCTCCTATTTTGTAGATGTGATAACTTTTGTGCAAAACAATCAATATACGCTTATTCCGATTTATTTCTTTTATTTTTTTAATCAAAAATATGTAGCAGAATACATATCGGCCTAAACTGATGAATACATTTGTTTTTTTTACATTTTTTTTTTCTTTTTTTGGGAATGATTTATATAGAAAGTAAAAAATGTAGGTTTTTTTTGCAAAAAAATGTAGACCTTTATCCAGCCATATTATTATATATGTATATATTTTTTGAACAGGAGCTTGCAAAGCATTGCGACTGTGATCACTGGGTTGCAGGTGCAATACACAGGCTCCTATGTGGTGGCCGACCGGACTTTATTCATTCACAGATCTCTTTGAAAAAATGATGCGGATGTGTGGACAAAGCCACGCACAGCTGCACAAAAATGTAAAAAGTGATGGGAGCTGGCAGGGAGAAGAGCCCTATAAACTTGCTGTGGGGTGGCAGTGACACGAGAAAATCGAATGAAAAATACCTCGTTCAAAACCATTGTACGATAATCGGATCATTAGTACAGAGCTTCGAGAGCCGATCATGACAGTTCATCCAATATTATCTGATCAGACATGCACAAAAAATGTTTTCGTACGATGCCAGATCGATTTTCATTTAGTCAGTACAGCTGTCGTTCGAAAATGCATTACAACACATTACATCACTTCCGAATTTTTATTCTGCCGTACGAGAATTTTTCAGAGAGGGGGAGGGACGAGTACCGTACATACAGGTGTATTTTCTGTTTGCAAGGCGGCCTCTGTAATAGGAAGTCCCGTCTCCTGCGCTGCCATTGGACAACTGTTCTGTCCATCATAGGAGGCGGGACTTTGTATTAAAGAGGCCACTGAGAAAACCGATTCTCCTGTATGTAATCTGTTGACGCTCGTCCTGCCCCCTCCCTGTCCCCTCTGAGGTTGCAGATGGGCATCAATCAGGCTGCACTGATGGCAACGGTGGGTCTGCATTTCTGGCAATGGTGGGGCGGCACTGATTAGGCTGCATTGATGGGCATTGACCCTTATTTTGCTTCACAGTTTTTTATTTAAAATGTAAGTTTTTCCCTGAAACTTCCCTCTTACAGTGAAGGTCCCTCCCCCTGCCTTAGAGGGAGGGTCCACAACACACTGCACTGACAGTATGTCCTCAGTTTTCCTGGTTTAATGACACTGGACATCTAATCTGAAAAACTGAGGACATCTTGTGGCAGATAAGAAGTACTGTGAGGGAGAGTTGTTTGATACACAAATCTTTAACATATAGTCATACTGTTAGGGCTTACATCATCTTAAAAAAAGATCAGTCTTTGATCTCCAGGGAAGTGACTTTACCTAGGCTGGGATGATGCCATCAGTCTGCTGCAGCCAGGAGGGAGCATTTCCACAGTCTCCTCACCCTCAGCTTTGTAGAAAGTCGCAAAGTGAGACGTTGCAACTTGGGCCGATCTGTGTCAGACAATTGAACACAGCCAGAAACACAGCCACCATAATTAAATCCCACTCCATCGTCCCTGAGCAGACATCTCAGTCCTGGAAGTAGATGGCTGACCGTGGATGATGCTTTAGCAAATCTGGTGCTGTCCTTCTGGAGAAGAAGACAGATGAAGGCATTGTCAGTGGGAGTACTGTGAGATCTGTTATGCCGCGTACACACGGTCGGACTTTTCGTCTACAAAAGTCAGACAGCCTGTCCGACAGACTTCCGGCAGACTTTCGGCGGACTTTCGACGGACTTGCGGCGGACTTTCTAACGAACAGACTTGCCTACACACGATCACACAAAAGTCCATCGAATTCTTACGTGATGACGTACACCGGACTAAAATAAGGAAGTTCATAGCCAGTAGCCAATAGGTGCCCTAGCGTGGCTTTTTGTCCGTCGGACTAGCACACAGACGAGCGGATTTCGGGGTCCGTCGTAGTTACGAAGTAAAGATTTGAAGCATGTTTCAAATCTAAAGTACGTCGGATTTGAGGCTAAAAAAGTATGTTGAAAGTCCGGAGAAGCCCACACACGATCGGATTACCAGCCAGCTTTAGTCCGTCAGCGTCCGTTGGACTTTTGTAGACGAAAAGTCCGACCGTGTGTACGCGGCATTAGAGGCAATATGTACCTAGAAGTGTTACACTGACACTGTAATTAGCAGGCAAGCACTGGGCATGAAAACAAACATCTGAAGCTAGGGGCTCTTGATTAGTGCCAATTTTCTATGAACAGCTTTTGCAGATACAGTTTTGCGTTGGTATATAGACGGCATGCAACCTTTTGGAAAGTGATTTCTATGTGATCGTTGTTTTTGGATAGAAGGACAGGCTTTGCATTATGTCTGCAGCCTTCAGCCAAATCATTATGATGACTGAATGAAGTGCAGCCTGAGAGGAGGGAAACAAGCCTGGTCATTGCCTCCATGATTCATCGTATCTGTCCTGTGCTGAAAGATAACGGAAACTTGAACTCTACTTTATGAAAATCAATCATCTCTAAAGGTGATGGTTTGGGGATGTCTGCGAGGGTGCTCCCAGTCTTATGAATAATTTCTCCAAGACTCCAAATTTACAGGACTATTTATTTAAATGAGAAGAGCACTGGCGTGCAGTAACCCATAGCAACCAATCATCAGTTATTTGGCATTTCAAATGATTATTTATTAGATGGCCTGCATCAGATTAGCTTCTTCTATGATAAACTCCCTTATATGGGAAAAATAGGAACAGGATATAGGGGAGGTCTTGGACCCTGCGGAGTGGCATAGACTGGCGCATTGAGCTGCAAAATCAATTATAAACGCCTCCCTAATAGAAGCCAAGTACAAAGTATAAATGCAATGGTACTTAGTCCCCTATAGAATTGCCCAATGGGTGCCAGAAGCTTCCCCCCCTGTGTTTTCGAGGGTGCGGCCAAGAGGGAACAGCATATCAGGTTTGGTGGATGTGCCCAAAAGTTTGTTGATCCTGGATCCGTGTCTATAATTTTATCTATTCCCTCACGGGGACTAATTTGACTAAGTCCCCGCAACAGGCACTCCTCAGACAACCTGTTGGGGGAGCCCCAAGACCCACCCAAGGGGGCAGTCAACCAGATCGCCATTCTGTAGCTTCATTGGGATCTGGTGCACGCACCTTGCTGAAGTTGGCATCGGACCTATCTTTATGCCGAGGCAAATGCAAGGTGAAGATGGGGACTGGGCAGGTCGAACATTGTTCCTGCAATCAGACCCTGTGCATGGCTCAGTGCATGTGCTGGATTCTTAGGTTTCTTAAATATGGGAAATAAAATGTATGTCTAAGGGGAAAAAACTAATTTATCACTATATCTTTGTAGTACATGCACATTTGCCCCATCTTTTTAAAATGCTGGAAATACAGAAAAATGCTTGTTGACCCTGCCATAAATCCAGTGAGTTCCTACTAACGGTGCTGAGATGGCAGTGCTGCTGTTGCTACACTAAATCCCCAAGCAGTGTTGTCAGTCTGAATCTGGGTTCTTCCTTGCTGGACTACAGAACACCCTTATGCTACTGTATATTACATGTGGTAGGTGTTTTGTAGTGCAGAAAGGAAGCATTATAAGTCTAGTTTCACTGCAGATAAAAGATGTAATGGTGTTATTTCACTACAGGAAGATAGGGATTCACTAGATTTCTGGCAGATCAACAGGTTTTTTTCTGCACAGTCCTATTAAAGCATACGAAATGCAAATATGTACTACATGTTATTTTTTTTATTTTTGCCCATTTTGGGTTCCTAGAGTTCTGTTTTATCACCTGACAATGGAAATCACATTATTTTCAATGGTGTCCGTACACATCAATTTAACTTCGCACAGGAGTGATTTTGGAGAATGGTCCTGCACTACTTTGGTGCAATTCCAGCGTAATTTTGGCCCCATAGCATATGAAAACCACATATAAAATGCAACCAAGTCACACTACATAATCACACTTAATTTTGGATCAAAATCGGATTGCAGTAGTGTGAACCTAGCCCAAAGTGGAACTGTACTCAAAATTAAGATTTGCTCAATTATAGGTGACATCTAGAAATGTTCATTGTTATACCTCCCAACTTTTTGAGATGGGAATGAGGGACACCTATCAGCAAAAGCATACAGGCATAGGACACACCCCTTGCCACGCCTCCTTAAAGGAGAATTGTACAAAAAATTAAGATTGGTTAAACTCACAAGTGCTTTTTTTTTACCACTAATATTCCTTTATATTGGCTTTTGGAATTTACAAATGCAGCAATTTAGAAATCAGATGAAAGGTTTAGCACTGGAAAACACTTTTTGATAGATAAAAAGTACATTTTATACATCTATATAGATCAGACCAAAATGAGGGACACATGAGGAGGAATGAGGGACAGAGGGACATTGCTCCAAATCAGGGACAGTCCCTCAAAATCAGGGACAGTTGGGAGCTATGCATTGTGACTAAGCAGTTCCCTGAAAGATTTAACTTTTTATCTTAAATTCGTTCTGAATATAGCAGGACACTTCCTGACAGGCAGCTGCTGGGGAGAGATGCGGGCAGCCAAATAGAGACAGTATCGCAGCGTTTAGGACCCCAGACAGGCTGTGGGGCAGGTGTCACTAGCGCACCCATGCAAGTCGGTGGAGCCAAGTGCTGGAACTTGTTCTGGCACTCGTCTCCACTGCGGCAGTCAGCCTTAACTCAAATCCTGGGAGGGTCCTGGCAAATCTATGGTAGTTGCTCTGATAGCGTAAGGCCAAGGCCTGGTGCAACCTTTGTGACCCAGGTAGTTCCGCCACTGTTGAGATCGAAGACACTGCTGCCTGACTGCTAGCCTTAGGAGATTTGGAGTGAAACTTAGTAATAACACTGCTCTGCTGCTCATTCTTCTTCTTGTTGAAGGCTCTGACATGAGAAAGCAAAGTCCTGCCTTTACCAAGATGGTCACATCCTGACAGGGATACGATCCAATGAAAGCACCAAGCAAATGCCTAGTTGGATTATATGTGTAGCCAAGGGTTTGCTACTATAGTTATTGCAGTAGTTATTATTTCAAATTAGTTTGGCTCCCTCTAGTGTCATCTTAATGGGATTTTTCTTCTAATTCCTGAGAAGGAACGCGGCAAAGCATTGTGGGAGATATAGTTTGGAGGAGGAAGTGACTCTGTTAGCTGGATCAGCCCTGAACTACAATACAGACAATGCAAAGCGCGCAGCAGTGCATACTGAGAGCAGTGATAAAAGGACCAGCGCGGCCATCTATCAGTCTCTCGGGGACGCCATTCAAGTTCTGCCAGCAGGAGGTCTGTGTCTGACCAGGAGTGAGAGACTGCGGCCTATACAGTGTGGAGCCGGATCGCCCGCCTCTGAGGGATCTCAGAGTACAGCCTTGCCAGCTTAGCAAGCGGACCGGTTTGCAGCACCAGAACAACTGGAAGCCTCCTGCACTTCAGCCATCTGTAGTTGCAGTACAGTGCGACGGCGCTATCTTTTCACCAGACGGAGACATCAGGAGGGGAGTCGGGATGGAGCCTCACAGCCTCTGAGTCTATTGTGGTGAGAGGGCACCTGCCCATTCCAGTAGAGTGCACAGTTTTGCTGAGTTATTTTACAGACTGCTGGTGAGGTGAATCTACTTCTTCACAAGCTTCATACAGCTGAACTCTGGGGTTTGTTTGTTCCCTGTGCTGTAAGGTCAGTACTGTATTACACTCACACATAAGGAGGAATCTACAAGTGCCTTATTTCCTCAGGTAATCATTTATCAACATACTATTCATTCTACAGTTATTTCTTCTCCTTTCCTTTTGTGGATTACAAATACTGCAGTTTAATCTACAGGCAAGCTGAAGATATGTGGATTCAAAGAACTTTTACCATCCTCCCATTTCTACCAGGCACTGTTGTTCTTGTGGTTGGAACTTTTGAATTACCACCTAGGGGGAGCCATTGAGTACATGTTAGACATTACACTGTATTATTGCATGTAAGGAACATTGTATTACAATTTGGTGTGTGTAATGAGGCCTCAGTGGGAAGGTGTTTAATACAGGTATTGAAAGATATTGAACACTTATCCCATTGTACACCTGTTTACATATACTCCCAGCGGTCATTATACAGTCAACAGTTTGCATATCTAAATTGAGTGATACCAACTGTCATTTATTGTTTGTGTTTATTCACATTGTTCATTGTGTTCTATCATTCACTCTAGTAAACTTTTTGAGTGGTTCAGTGACATTGTGTGAGTTTCTCATCGATAACATCCTATTGCAGAATGGAACCCAAGGTGTCAGAGGTAAGAGAGGATCTGCAGAGTCAGGGTAGCCAGTGGGGTATAGAGTCAATCAGCAGCCCTCACGGGGATACCGCTACATATGTATGTGGGTTCTCAACTCTGGGTCCTTTCTCTGTTCCTGAGGGTGATCCCCATTTTGTGGGGTGCTGCTGAACCGGTGCCCAGTGACAATTTCAGTGACCCTTACAAAATATGGATCCAGCACCCCATGTGGCCTTGTTTGGACACCCCGACAGAGAGATAGTGTAGTCCTTTGCCC
Source organism: Lithobates septentrionalis (assembly GCA_037952835.1). Classification (NCBI taxonomy): domain Eukaryota; kingdom Metazoa; phylum Chordata; class Amphibia; order Anura; family Ranidae; genus Lithobates; species Lithobates septentrionalis. The sequence goes on along the minus strand of JBBDGP010000163.1, from coordinate 1,882,178 downwards.
TCTGCCAGACTTTTTTTGAGCAAAGTGTTCTTTTGAGGAAGCCCAGTGTTGCTCCCTGTTCTCCTTTTATTGTGAAGTGTTGTTAGCCAGAACTGTTTTAAGACTTACATATCGGGGAAGGTAACAAATAGTGGTGTAGGCATAAAGCTTGTGCCATTCTTCTACACTGAACAGAGTGGATCCTGCTCCTAATTAACAAAAGGGGTGCAAGACCCTTTGTTAATTAGGAGTGATCTGCTCCTTCTTTGCCATGTCTGCACCAGACAGAGGGGTTGATTTACTAAAGGCAAGTGCAGTCGCTGTAGATCTGAGTGGAAGCTCCGCTGATTTCTATCATCTAATCATGAGCAAGCAAAAATGCTGTTATTTATTTTTCTTGCATGTCCCCCCCCCCCCCCCCCCCCCAGATCTACAGGGACTGCACTTTCAAGTGCACTTGTAGTGCACAGTGGATTTGCATTTAGTAAATAAATCTCAGAGAGCACAAGAGAGCTTAGTAGCTCCAATTACCTCGTATAACTAAAGTGCCATCTAGTATTAATTTCTTTGATGAAAACTTTTTTGTCATAATTTTCAGCAGCAGCATATTTCCAGAGACGAAAACTATGACGAAAATCAATTGCAATTTTGTCAACGAATGAAAACTGAACAAAAATGAGAGGGAGGGTCTTTTACCCACGTGAACTTCCAGCCTCCTTGGAGCTCTGCCTGTAAAGCCTGTGAGTGTTTCCCCTCCCAGCAAGCAAGGTAGTGTGCTTAGCACTGTGCAGCATTACAGGCTTTCCTCAGACCACTGTCCAGAGCACTGTGCAGCATTACAGGCCTCCTTAGACCACCGTCCAGAGCACTGTGCAGCATTACAGGCCTCCTCAGATCACTGTCCAGAGAACTGTGCATTACAGGCCTCCTCAGACCACCCAGAGCACTGTATAGCATTACAGACCTCCTCAGGCCACCGTCCAGTGCACTATGCAGCATTACCGGCCTCTTCAGACCATTGTCCAGAGCACTGTGCATTACAGGCCTACTCAGAACACCATCCAAAGAACTGTGCATTACAGGCCTGTGATGGAACTGGGGAGAAGACTTGTGTTGGAGGGGCTTATGGAAAAGAGGATTTGTGCTGGAAAAGACGAGGGAAGAGGATTTGTTGCAGGAATGGGAGCATGTTGTGCAGGAAGGGGGGGGGATTTGGGGAAGAGGATTTGTACTGGGAGGGGGGTTTATGCTTGGGGGGGGGGGGATTTGGGGGTGGGATATTTGTGCTGGGATGAGGATTGGGGGGTGGGGTGTGGAAGAAGATTTTGTGGTGGGAAGGGGGATTTTTTTCAGGGAGAGGGTTTGTGCTAGACGAAGGGTTTTTTTTGGGAGTGGGGATTGGGAGGAGGAAGATTTGTACTACATGAGAGATTTGGGAAGGGATTTGTACTAGAATGGGGGGAGGGGGCAGTGCTGGGAGGGAGGATTTGGGGGGTGGAAGTTGATTTATTCTGAGAGGGGTATTTGGGGGGGGGGGGGGTTGTGCTGCTAGGGGAAGATGATTTGTATTAGAAGGGGGAATTGGGAGGGGTGAGAATAAGTGCTGGGATGGGGAAGAAGGGGGGATAGTGCTAGGATTGGGGATTTTGATGATGGTGGAGCAGGACTGAGGAAGGGGGAAGAACATTTGTTTTGGTAAGAGCATTGTTCTGGGAAAGGGAGATATGATTTTTGCTGGTGGGAGGGAACATAAAGATTAGTACTGTATTTTCTTTTTGCAGGAGAAGGAGTGGGGATTTTTGATAAAAGGGCAAAGTGGAGAAGAGTATTGCTTGCTGAGGGAATTTTGCAGTCTCCTTACCCCTACACTGTGTGTTACACACCCCTGACTTCTGCACTCTTTTTGTTTGTACTCCTGACTCCTACTATGCATTACACACTCCTGTCCCCAGCATTCTGTACATTAGATATTCCTGCCACCTGCATTCCATGCATAATACTTGCAATTTGATCACACCCACTGTTCACCGCGCACGCTACATTACTGCTCTCCTTGGGGCACACAAAAGTGTCCCAGGCCTTTTACAATCTTGTAGTGTGTGTGTGTATATAGTACAGGGCTGTCTTTAATATTGATTGGACCCTGGGCAAAAATTTTCTCCCCCCCCCCCCATGCAACTTCGCTCTCCACCTGCTCTGAGACATACAATAAATAGCGACTAGACTTAAAATCAGTTTACTGTATCAGATCAGGCAGCAATTGTGATTGGTTGCTAGAGGTTACAGCACACATTACGGCTCACTGATTAGTTGCTAGAGGTTAAAGCAAATGATTTCTGCTTGTTAATTGGTTGCTATAGATTACTGTACAGTAATACTGCTCACTGAGTGGTTGCTAGAGGTTACAGCACATCATCTCCTCACTGCAGGGGGGCATGATATACATATGAATGCGCCTTTATTTACATACCAATGCCGCCAGCCGCAGCTATTTACATATGAATGCCGGTTGTTTACATGTAAACACAGGGTCTGCAGGTGAGTCACATGTACACAACAATAGGGCAGATCTGGGCAGCATTAGTAGCAGCACTTCACACTGAGATATCGGGGCACAGCACAGGACTAAAACTACAAGGGACAAGGGAATTTAAACTGGGATAGTTGGTAAGTATGAGGCAGCTGCTTTGGGCCCCGCAACAATGACAGGGCCCAGGGCAGCTGCCCCTTTTGCCCTGCCTTAAAGACGGCCCTGATATAGTATATAAAAAAAAATAAAAATACTGTGCACCACTAAAGTGTTCAGGGTTGGCTTGAAGGAAAGGTGGCAACCCTAGTTAACGCCAGATTGTCCCCCAACCTAACACAGTCCCACTATAAGTGGCTGATCACTGCCATTACCAGTATATCATTATACCTGTGTAAATTCCAGTAAATATACCAAAGTTTTGTAGATGCTATAACTTTTGTACAGAGCAATGAATATACACTTATTGTAGCAGAATACATTTTGCCCTACATTTATGAAGAAATTTGATTTTATTTATTTTTTTTATTTGCTTTTATTGGCTGTTTTATAACAGAAAGTACATTTATTTTATTTTTTTTTCAAAAGTTTCGGTCTTTTCTTGTTTATATAAATACAAAGAATAGAGCTGACAACTCCAAACGTCCTTGTTGCTTCTTAATTGGTGCATAAAAAAGTGAGTAAAAATATGCAGGGGGTCCCCTCCTGTATTGATTTGTATTGCAAGTCTACTGTCTGCCCTCATGTTGTAAAGGGCTGCACAAACTGTTGGCGCTATATAAATCCTGTATAATAATGATAATACTGAAACAGACAGCCAGGAAACTAGCATTTTCAGATGCAGGTCAGAAGTCCCAGCCACATTCCATGCAGGGATCCTTTTAAAAAGTGGATCTAATTTTGTTCCAATGTTTTGATAACTACGATTTGGAATAACAAGCGTCTTTTCTTAGTGGTGTATCTTTGCTCAGCTTGTAAGCATAGCATTGCATGCACTGTGAGCTGTAAATTCTTCTTTTGCTTCTATGAAAGATTTCCATTTGCACAAGAGAACTTGGTGTTCCGTTTCTTATTGCCGGATGGAGATTACAGCAAAAAAGCTGTTTTATATAAAGAAGGCCTTTACAGCACAAGGCTAAATTTTTATGTAGCTGGAGAACACGACATTAAAGAGGAACTGCAGTCTGCTCACATAATTTGTAATAAAAACATCTTTACCTTATAAAGCAAGGTCCATAAAGACATGGATGAGTGAGTTTGGGGTGGAGGACCTTAACTGGCCTGCACAGAGTCCTGACCTCAACCCGACAGAACACCTTTGGAATGAATTAGAGTGGAGACTGCGAGCCAGGCCTTCTCGTTCACATCAGTGCCTGACCTCAGAAACACGCTTCTGGAAGATTGATCAAATATTCCCATAGACTCACTCCTAAACCTTGTAGATAGCCTTCCCAGAAGAGTTGAAGCTGTTATAGCTGCAAAGGGTGGACCAACTCAATATTGAACCCTACAGACTAGGACGCCATTAAAGTTCATGTGTGTGTAAAGACAGGCGTCCCAATACTTTTGACAAAATAGTAAATATTTCTATATTACAACACTGGACTCTATAAAAGGCTTAACATCCCTGGCGGCTTTCCCGAGTGTGGCTCGGGGTTAAATTTCATCACCATTAGCGGTGACCCCGAGCCACACTCCGAATTGCATTGCAGGATCCTGGTGCGGTATACTTACCTTGTCCCCACGATCCTGCGATGTTCCCCCCCCCCCCCCCCCCCTGTGGCCATGGGCTCTGTCCTCCGCCCGAACCCTCTCTGTGCCGGGCTCCGTTCCCTGCGAAAAATCATAATACATCATACATACAGTACACTGTAATCTTACAGATTACATTACTGTATGAAATTATATTCACATCCCTTCTGTCCCCAGTGCTTTTTCCAATGCCCTGGTTGCAGTTTTATATATATATATTACTGTTCTTTCTGCCTGGAAACTTGAGATTGTCCATAGCAACCAAAAAGGGTCGCTTTAGGTCAAAAGTGGTTTTAGACCAGCTAATTTTATTATTATTATTATTATTATTATTATTATTTATTTATATTTATTATATTATAATTTATCATTTTGTGTTTCAAACTTCATCATACCCAGGATATCTACTAGACTCTTGGTGGACAGATTTAAGTGTGTTTATTGCTAAGAATTACAGGCCTACAATAAAAAAAGCCAAATTTCTATGCAAAATAATTGTACCGCTTTGAGACGCAAAAATCTGACATAATCATACCGCCAGGGAGGCTACTACTTTTATATGTTTGAAAAAGAATTGTGCTAGCCGTCAGCTCAAGGTGACCCTTTAAGCGTTCTTTGAAACATACAAATATAAATGCAGAATAGTAAATGTTTCTTGTGCATGGAAATTCTGACCTAGGACAATACATTTCTGAGCTGTGGGCAGAATTTAGAGCACACTAGATTAACATGTTAACATGAAACCTCCATGCTTTTATGCATGCTTCATGCTTCATGCTCCAAGCTGGAGAAAAGTAACTAAGCAAAAAGTCATACCTGGAATTCTGCTTTAACCCTTTGTCAACCAAGGTACATTTATAAATGGCATTGTAAGGCTGGGTTCACACTGCCGTACAGAGCGGCTGACAGCAGGGGTCCGGTACCCCCCCCCCCCCCCCCGGTTCACCATTTCAGGTCAGCTTTCAGTCTGAGTTTTTGGCTGAATTTGAATCTGAAATGGACCAGAAGATGCACAGAACTCAGCCTAAATGAGGGGTTAAAGCAACATGCTCCACCTCTGAGCTAGGTACTGATTTAACAGCCTGTGAAGGGCTTTCAGATAAACTTTTATGGGACTAAAGTTTAAAGAAAAAAAAATGAATTCTATAAAATAAATTAAAAAAATTATATATTTTTCAAAGCACTCCGGTACACTCACCATATCAATGCTCTCGGCAGCTAGGTGTGGCCGCCAGCCCCATTCACTAGACTGACAGGTCACTGGTGTCCACACAGCCAGTGATTATCTGTGGCGATCGCTGCTGGATGCACTTTGTGTGTGTCCAGCAGCAATCGCCGCTAATAATCACTGCTAATAATCGCTGGCTGTGCAGAGAGCCATGAATAGCTGCAGCTGCTGTCAACCTGTCATTCTAGTGAACAGGGGTGGCAGCTGTACCTAGCAGCTGAGATCTACAGCAGGAATCTCTGATCTACTATTTGCACCAGCACTAATCACTGGTGTGAATGTAGCCCTAAGGCCCCTTTCATAGGGCAGAAATGCTCCAGCTGGGGTAATAATCCAGCAGATTGATGTATAGGTCAGGGGCGGATCCAGAGCCTAGTCTCGGGAGGGGCACTGCCAGAAAATACTTTTTTGGGGGTAAATTTAATGGGGAAATGGTTGGTGTTAGCGCTTCAATCATCATGGTTGTTATGGTGTCAGGATGATTGAAGCGCATTATTACTATTATTACATTGTTATAAAAAAGAAATAGTTCAACTCACCATAATGCAGAATCAGTGGGAGCCCCGAGCGTGTCATTTGCCACTGTCACCTGCCACACGTTGCGGATTGCCACTTGCCACGTCGCCTGTCACTAGATGCAGATTGTCACTTGCTACATCCCATGCCACACGTTGCAGATTGTCACTTGGCACGTCCCATGCCACACGTTGCAGATTGTCACTTGCCACGTCCCATGCCACACGTTGTAGATTATTACTTGCCACGTCCCATGCCATACGTTGTGGATTGTCACTTGCCACGTCCCATGCCACACGTTGCAGATTGTCACTTGCCACGTCCCATGCCACACGTTGCAGATTGTTACTTGCCATGTCCCATGCCACACGTTGCAGATTGCTACTTGCCACGTCGCATGCCACACGTTGCGGATTGTTACTTGCCACGTCCCATGCCACACGTTGCAGATTGTTACTTGCCACGTCCCATGCCATACGTTGCGGATTGTCACTTGCCACGTCCCATGCCACACGTTGCAGATTGTCACTTGCCACGTCCCATGCCACACGTTGCGGATTGTTATTTGCCACGTCCCATGCCACACGTTGCAGATTGCTACTTGCCACGTCGCATGCCACACGTTGCGGATTGTTACTTGTCTGCTATAATCATCTCTTGCTCTTTCCCAGTCAAGCAGCAGAGAGATGATGTAATCTCTCTGCTGCCGCGGCTGCCTGCACACTGCACACACAGTGAGGGCGGAACTGCAGGGATGCAGGACGGGCGCTGGGCGGTGAGAGATGGTGTTATCTCTCTGCTCCTCCACCTGCCGGCTCCCTGATTGGCCAGCAGCCGCTCACGCTGCCTGTCACCGAGCCGCACAGCTGCTCACCAACAGTGCAGCCCGCTGTCTCTCTCCAGTCCCCACCGGAGCCGCCCGAGACCCGCTGTCTCTCCCCACCGCTGTCTTTCAGCCGCGGAGCCGCCCGCCGGCTCTCTTACCCACAGAGAGGCCTGCCAGCACATTTACTGACCCACATTCTCGGAGGGGGCAATTGTCCCGTTGCCCCCCCCCTTTATCCGCCCCTGGTATAGGTGGATGCAGATAGCTGCGGCTGCTTTTAGCCTGTCTATGCTTTGTACAGGCTCAGAGCCTGCAACTATCTGTCTGTGTCCGGATGCAAATCTTCATCCAGCAATTACTTGGTTTTAGTGAAAGATGCTCACTCCTGGATGCACAGATCATCCGAGGGTCATCTTCTGTCCCTAATTGCAGGTAAATGCTGAGTTGATACTCAACATAAATTGAGGTGGGGGTCACTTGTTCTGGTGACAACTAGGGATGAGCCGAACACCCCCCGGTTCGGTTCGCACCAGAACCCGCGAACGGACCGCAAGTTCGCACGAACGTTAGAACCCCATTGACGTCTATGGGACTCGAACGTTCGAAATCAAAAGTGTTCATTTTAAAGGCTAATTTGCATGGTATTGTCCTAAAAAGGGTTTGGGGACCCGGGTCCTACCCCAGGGGACATGTATCAATGCAAAAAAAACTTTTAAAAACGGCCGTTTTTTCGGGAGCAGTGATTTTAATGATGCTTAAAGTAAAAAAAAAAAAGTGAAATATTCCTTTAAATATCGTACCTGGGGGGTGTCTATAGTATGCCTGTAAAGTGACGCGTGTTTCCCATGTTTAGAACAGTCCCTGCACCAAATGTCATTTTTAAAGGAAAAAATCTCATTTAAAACTGCTTGCGGGTTTAATGTCATGTCGGGTCATGGCAATATGGATGAAAATCAGTGAGACAAACGGTGGATCAAGAAGGGTTGCCATTACCAGGCCCTTTGGGTCTTGTATGGATATTAAGGGGAACCCCGCACCCAAATTAAAATAAGGAAAGGTCCCTATATACTCTGAACAGCAGTATACAGGCGGTGCAAACAAGACAGGGACTGTAGGTTTGTTGTTAAGTAGAATCTGTTTGTAATTTTGAACATTTTTAACTTGTTTAGCTCCAGCCAAAAAATCTTTTCTAAGCTTTTTGGAAAACATAGGGAAGGGTTATCACCCCTGTGACATTTGTTTTGCGTCTTTCCTCCTCTTCAGAAGATTTCACCTCACTTTTTTGTCCCAATGAAAAATGTTTTTTGAAAATTTGGGTTTTTTTGTGGAACAAGGATTGGAAAGCATCAGTGGAAAGGAGAAATTGTTCTCCCATATTAACTCTTACAGGAGAGAATTTCCCTTCCTAGGGGTAGATTTCATCTCACTTCCTGTTGTCTCCTTCCGTTTGCAAGTAGGAGTCGTTTGTAAGTTAGATGTTTGAAAGTAGGGTCCTGCCCTATATACTCAGCAGAAATTTGGGCCTTAGGTGTTGCTGTGGCCACAACACTGTAAGCCCTCACAGGGCCCTGCTGTGAAATATTAGATCAAGAATTGTAATTACATGCCCCTGTTGAACAGGAGCTGAAAAATTAGGCCTTAGGCACTGGTGCTGGTGCCACAACACTGCAACCCCTCACAGACACTCTAGTTGGAACGCAGGAACGAGCCCTGCTGCAAAGTATTGCATCAAAAATTGTAATTACACGCCCCTGTTAGACAGGGGCAGAAAAATTGGGCCTTAGGCACTGGTGCTGGTGCCACAACACTGCAACCCCTCACAGACACTCTAGTTGGAATGCAGGAACGAGCCCTGCTGCAAAGTATTACATCAAAAATTGTAATTACACGCCCCTGTTAGACAGGGGCAGAAAAATTGGGCCTTAGGCACTGGTGCTGGTGCCACAACACTGCAACCCCTCACAGACACTCTAGTTGGAATGCAGGAACGAGCCCTGCTGCAAAGTATTACATCAAAAATTGTAATTACACGCCCCTGTTAAACAGGGGCTGAAAAATTGTGCCTTAGGCACTGGTGGTGGCGCCCAGAACCAAAAATGTTCTTACAAGCTATCAGCATGATGATTGAGGAGGAAGAGGATAATTACTCAGGGATAGTCACTCAGCATCAGCATAGGCAGTCTTTGAAGGGATCTGAGATTTCAAAAAAAATTATTCGGTTACATCTGCATCAGGTGCTTGGTAGCTGGTGGTGATCCAAGACTGATTCATTTTTATGAAGGTCAGCCGATCGACCGAGTCGGTGGACAGACGCACCCTGTGATCGGTTACCACGCCTCCAGCAGCACTGAATGTGCGTTCCGAAAGAACGCTGGATGCAGGACAGGCCAGTAGCTCAATTGCATACTGTGCAAGCTCTGGCCAGTGATCCATCCTCAAGACCCAGTAACCCAGAGGATTTTCGGTGGGAAAGGTGTCCAAGTCTGATCTTGCCCCTAGGTATTCCTGCACCATGTAAAACAGACGCTGGCGATGGTTGCTGGAACCGATCATACCTTGGGGCTGCGGACCAAAAAATTGTCTGAACGCATCGGTCAGACGGCCACCTTCTCCACCGCTCCTTCTTTGACTGACCGAAGCCTCAGCAACACGTTGTCCAGAAACAGGAGTTTGTAACCTCCCAGTCTCTGGGAACGCGTTGCACAGACCTTTCTGCAAGGCCTCCCGAAGATGTTTCATCCTCTGCTCCCTCTGCGATGGCAAGATAAGGTCCGCAACCTTACCCTTGTAACGTGGATCAAGGAGGGTTGCCAGCCAGTATTGGTCCTTCTCCTTGATACCACGAATACGAGGATCCTTACGCAGGCTTTGCAGGATCAGGGAGGCCATGCAGCGTAGGTTTGCTGAGGCATTCGGTCCGGAGTCCTCTGGGTCACTAAGGACAACAACGTCCGCAGCCACCTCCTCCCAGCCACGTACAAGTCCATGTGTTCCTTGGGACTGATCCCTTAAAGACTGCTGATGCTGAGTGCCAGGCTCCACCTCCATACTGACACAATCTTCCTCCTCCTCCTCCTCCTCCTCGTCCTCTTCCTGTGTGATCGGCGGGCACGCAGGAACACTGTCTGGATAAAGGGGGCCTTGAGAGCTAAGGAAGTCCTCCTCTTCCTGCCTCTGTTCTGCCTCAAGTGCCCTGTCCATTATTCCACGCAGCGTGTGCTCCAACAGGTGGACAAGGGGGACAGTGTCACTGATGCATGCACTGTCAGTGCTCACCATCCTCGTGGCCTCCTCGAATGGTGACAGGACAGTGCATGCATCCCTGATCATGGCCCACTGGCGTGGGGAAAAAAAACCAAGGTCCCCTGACCCTGTCCTGGTGCCATAGTCGCACAGGTACTCATTTATGGCCCTCTGCTGCGTGTGCAGCCGCTGCAGCATGGCCAATGTCGAGTTCCACCTGGTGGGCATGTCACAGATTAGGCGGTTCTTGGGCAGGTTAAACTCCTTTTGGAGGTCCGTCAGCCGAGCACTGGCATTATATGACCGGCGGAAATGCACACAGACTTTCCTGGCCTGCCTCAGGACATCCTGTAAGCCCGGGTACCTGCCCAAGAACCGCTGCACCACCAAGTTAAGGACGTGAGCCAAACAGGGCACATGGGTCAGTTGTCCCTGTCGGAGGGCAGAGAGGAGGTTGGTGCCATTGTCGCAAACCACCATTCCTGCCTTAAGTTGGCGTGGCGTCAACCACCTCTGAACCTGCCCCTGCAGAGCTGACAGAACCTCTGCCCCAGTGTGGCTCCTGTCCCCCAAGCACACCAGCTCAAGCACCGCATGGCATCTTTTGGCCTGCGTACTTGCGTAGCCCCTTGAACGCCTACGGAGCACCGCTGGTTCCGAGGAAGAGGCCATGGAGGAAGAAGAAGAGGAGGGGGTGGAGGAGAGAGGTGTGTCACAATCAGCATTTTGGAGGCGTGGTGGCGGAACAACCTCCAACACTACTGCACCTTGTCCTGCATCCTTCCCAGCTGCCAGCAGAGTCACCCAATGCGCCGTGAAACTTAAGTAACGTCCCTGTCCATGCCTGCTGGACCATGAGTCAGCGGTAATATGCACCTTACCGCTGACCGCCCTGTCCAGCGAGGCATGGACATTGCCTTCCACATGCCGGTAGAGAGCTGGAATCGCCTTCCGTGAGAAAAAGTGGCGTTTGGGTACCTGCCACTGAGGAACCGCACATTCCACAAACTCACGGAAGGGGGCAGAGTCTACCAACTGAAAAGGCAGCAGTTGAAGTGCTAGCAATTTTGCCAAGCTAGCATTCAACCGCTGGGCATGTGGATGGCTGGGAGCAAACTTCTTTCGGCGGTGCAGCAGCTGGGGCAGGGAAATTTGCCTGGTACAATCTGGCGTCGGTGTACCAAAAGCAGATTGCCCACAAGTACTTGGCTGTGACACACCTAATTCTACACCTTCATTCCTCTCACTGCAGGTCTCAGAGAGGACTGAAGGTCTAGTGGGGTTGGAAATCTCAGCTGATGAGGAGCAAGGAGAGATCCTCTTTGTTCTTTGGTGTGGGTCTTTTAGATACGCTTGCCAACGAACTGCATGGCAGGTCAACATATGTCTGGTCAAGCATGTGGTACCCAAGCGGGAGATGTTTTGGCCACGCGAGATACGCTTGAGACATATGTTGCAAATAGCAGCGGTGCGATCTGATGCACTCGTCTCAAAAAAGGCCCACACCAAAGAACTTTTTGAATAACGCGCAGAGACTGCAGCGCCCTGCACATGTGGAGCTTTGGGGTGTGATGCAGTCAATGTGCTGCCCTTAGGCTGGCCCCTGGAGGGCATCCTGCCTCGTTGGTGATGTGCCGCCTCCTCCTCCTCCTCCTCCTCCTCCTCTCTCCTATCAGGCACCCACGTTGAGTCAGTGACCTCATCATCCCCTCCCTCCTCATCACTGGAGCAAACCTGGCAGTATGCTGCAGCAGGGGGAGCATGACTGCCAGATTGCTGTCCTTCTTGGGCACCCCCTCTGTCCGTGCTCATGTTATTGCCTTCATCGAGCTCAGTATCATCATCAGAGCCTTCCAAACGCTGGGCATCCTCCTGGAGCATGTACCCAACACTGTGGTCAAACAGTTCGAGGGAATCCTCATGAGGACATGGTGGAGCTAGGGAAGGAGTCACTGATGACATTGAGCTGAGGGAAGAGGCCGCTGCTTTGCCAGACAAAGCACCCTGGGCATGGGTGAGAGAGGATGAGGAGGATGAGGACGGCTTGGTCATCCACTCGACCAAGTTTTCCGCATGTTGCGGCTCAACACGGCCAGCTGCCGAAAAAAAGGCCAAGCGTGTCCCATGGCCACGTGCTGATGAGGATGCACCGTCTCCACGACCAGCACTAGACACAGAGCCTGCTTGCCCTCTCTTATTGGCTTGTGACTGTCTGCCTCTCCTTCTTGGCCTTCCAGACATACTAATGGCCTGTAGCTGCACTAAGCTGGGATAGAACACCTGTAATTTTCTTCAGGTAGCTTTATATACTGTAACCAGACAAGCCTGCCTGTCAGTAGGAAGATAACAGGAACGGATCTAGCTGAACACTGTGAGCAGGACACACTGTACTAAATGTAAATAGTCTAGCTGCCTGACCGTGGTACTAATAGGATCAAAAAGAACACCTGTAATTTTCTTAAGGTAGCTTTATATACTGTAACCAGACAAGCCTGCCTGTCAGTAGGAAGATAACAGGAACGGATCTAGCTGAACACTGTGAGCAGGACACACTGTACTAAATGTAAATAGTCTAGCTGCCTGACCGTGGTACTAATAGGATCAAAAAGAACACCTGTAATTTTCTTAAGGTAGCTATATATACTGTAACCAGACAAGCCTGCCTGTCAGTAGGAAGATAACAGGAACGGATCTAGCTGAACACTGTGAGCAGGACACACTGTACTAAATGTAAATAGTCTAGCTGCCTGACCGTGGTACTAATAGGATCAAAAAGAACACCTGTAATTTTCTTAAGGTAGCTATATATATACTGTAACCAGACAAGCCTGCCTGTCAGTAGGAAGATAACAGGAACGGATCTAGCTGAACACTGTGAGCAGGACACACTGTACTAAATGTAAATAGTCTAGCTGCCTGACCGTGGTACTAATAGGATCAAATAGAACACCTGTAATTTTCTTCAGGTAGCTTTATATACTGTAACCAGACAAGCCTGCCTGTCAGTAGGAAGATAACAGGAACGGATCTAGCTGAACACTGTGAGCAGGACGCACTGCACTAAATGTAAATAGTCTAGCTGCCTGACCGTGGTACTAATAGGATCAAATAGAACACCTGTAATTTTCTTAAGGTAGCTATATATACTGTAACCAGACAAGCCTGCCTGTCAGTAGGAAGATAACAGGAACGGATCTAGCTGAACACTGTGAGCAGGACGTACTGCACTAAATGTATATAGCAGGAACGGATCTAGCTGAACACTGTGAGCAGGACGCACTGCACTGAATGTAAATAGCAGGAACGGATCTAGCTGAACACTGTGAGCAGGACGCACTGACTGCACTAAATGTAAATAGCAGGAACGGATCTAGCTGAACACTGTGAGCAGGACGCACTGCACTGAATGTAAATAGCAGGAACGGATCTAGCTGAACACTGTGAGCAGGACGCACTGCACTAAATGTAAATACCAGGAACGGATCTAGCTGAACACTGTGAGCAGGACGCACTGCACTGAATGTAAATAGCAGGAACGGATCTAGCTGAACACTGTGAGCAGGACGCACTGCACTAAATGTAAATACCAGGAACGGATCTAGCTGAACACTGTGAGCAGGACGCACTGCACTGAATGTAAATAGCAGGAACGGATCTAGCTGAACACTGTGAGCAGGACGCACTGCACTAAATGTAAATAGCAGGAACGGATCTAGCTGAACACTGTGAGCAGGACGCACTGCACTAAATGTAAATAGCAGGAACGGATCTAGCTGAACACTGTGAGCAGGACGCACTGCATTAAATGTAAATAGTCTAGATAGAAGATAACAGGAACGGATCTAGCTAAACTGAATACAGTGTATATATATATATGCAACACCTGGGATGCATATATATACACAATACACTGTAAGTGCAGCTAACTGACTGACTGTTCTGCCTAATCTATCTAACTCAAATCAAATGACACTGTCTCTCTCTCTCTCTATCTCTCAGCACACCGGAACACACACTACACAGGGCCGCCGTGCAGGCGGCCTTATATAGTGTGGGGTGTGTACTAAATCCCCTGAGCCATAATTGGCCAAAGCCACCCTGGCTTTGGCCAATTACAGCTCTCTCTACTGACGGCGCTGTGATTGGCCAAGCATGCGGGTCATAGTGCATGCTTGGCCAATAATCAGCCAGCAATGCACTGCGATGCCGCAGTGAATTATGGGCCGTGACGCGCCACACGAATTTGGCGCGAACGGCCCATATCGTTCGCAATTCGGCGAACGACCGAACAGCCGATGTTCGAGTCGAACATGGGTTCGACTCGAACACGAAGCTCATCCCTAGTGACAACTAAAGCCGCGTACACACGAGCGGAATGTCCGACCAGGAAAAGTCAGACGGAAGCTTTTCATTGTATATTCTGATCGTGTGAAGGCCTCATCGGACTTTTTTTTTCTCGAAAATTCTGACGGACCTAGAAATAGAACATGTTCTAAATATTTCCGATGGAACCAATTCCGATCGGGAAAACCGCTCGTCTGTATGCTGTTCCGACAGACCAAAAACGACGCATGCTCTGAAGCAAGTACGAGACGGAAGCTATTGGCTACTGGCTATTGAACTTCCTCTTTCTAGTCCCGTCGTACGTGTTGTACGTCACCGCGTTCTGGACGGTCGCACTTTGATTTTACCGTGTGTATGCAAGACCGCTTGAATGGAATTCCGTCGGAGCTCCGTTGGAGAAACCTTCGGAGTTTATTCCAACTGTAAAACCGGTCGTGTCTACACGGCATAACAGAGCATTTCCTCACTTTGGGTTTAACCCATCCACTACTCGGTACAAAGTAAAAAAAACTCCTTTGTAGCTTAAGGGGGCTGAAAACCCTCACATACACCCAGTGAAGTTACTAGCATAAGGTGATACACAAGTATGAAACCAATCCTCCACAGGTTGTACCTGTTTATCTGTAGCCCTCTATCCTCAACAGTCTTTCAAAACATACATTTTACACAGGATCTCCCTGTTCTGAAAAGCATGAGGTGGAAATCTGAAGTCTTGCACTGCAGATCTCAGTGAGGACAGCTCTGAGCCCTGATTGGAGGGAAGGGACACCCACCCCTTCACAAGTACAGATAGAACATGCAGAGATGATGAGATCAGTCACAGGCTGTGTGCTGGAGCAAAATGTACAAGTATGTAAAGTACAAAATGTATTACTTGCTTCATCTCATTTATAATTGCAATAAATGTATATTTTGGTGCAAAGCGTGGAAAAGTTATTTACAGATGAAAAAGTATTTTTAGCAGTGGTGTATTTCCTTTTTTTTTTTTTTTTTTACACTTCCCCCAACTAAACACGCACACACATACACTGAAGAAATGACACTTTGCTACAATGTAAAGTAGTGAGTGTACAGCTTGTATAACAGTGTAAATTTGCTGTCCCCTCAAAATAACTCAACACACAGCCATTTAATGTCTAAACCACTGGCAACAAAAGTGAGTACCCCCCTAAGTGAAAATGCCCAAATTGGGACAAATTACCCATTTTTCCCTCCCCGATGTCATGTGGCTCGTTAGTGTTACAGTGTCTCAGGTGTGAATGCAGGGCAAGTGTGTTAAATTTGGTGTTATCGCTCTCACTCTCTCATACTGGTCACTGGAGGTTCAACGTGACGCCTCATTGCAAAGAACTCGGAGGATCTGAAAAAAAGAATTGTTGCTCTACATAAAGATGGCCTAGGCCAGGGGTAGGCAACCTCGGCCCTCCAGCTGTTTTGAAGCTACAAGTCCCATAAGACATTGCAAGACCCTAACAATCACAGGCATGACTCCTAGAGGCAGAGACATGATGAGATTTGTAGTTTCACCACAGCTGTAGGGCCGAGGTTGCCTACCCCTGGCCTAGGCTATAAGAAGATTGCCAAGACCCTGAAACTGAGCTGCAGTACAGTGGCCAAGACCATACATCGGTTTAAGGATATGTTACACTCAGAACAGGCCTCGCCATGGTAGACCATAAAAGTTGAGTGCACGTGCTCAGCATCATATCCAGAGGTTGTCTTTGGGAAATAGACGTATGAGTGCTGCCAGCATTGCTGCAAAGGTTGAAGGGGTGGGGGGTCATCCTGTCAGTGCTCAGACCATACGCTGCACGCTGCATCAAATTGGTCTGCATGGTTGTTGTCCCAGAAGGAAGCATCTTATAAAGATGATGCACAAGAAAGCCCACAAACAGTTCGCTGAAGACAAGCAGACTAAGGACATGGATTACTGGAACCATGTCCTGTGTTCTGATGAGACAAAGATAAACTTATTTGGTTCAGATGGTGTCAAGTGTGTGTGGCAGCAATGAGGAGTACAAAGACAAATTTAACACGCCTGCCTACAGTCAAGCATGGTGGTGGGAATGTCATAGTCTGGGGTTGCATGAGTTCTGCCGGCACTGGTGAGCTACAGTTCATTGAGGGAACCATGAATGCCAACATGTACTGTGACATACTGAAGCAGAGCATGATCCCCTCCCTTCGGAGACTGGGCCGCAGGGCAGTATTCCAACATGATAACAATCCCAAACACACCTCCAAGACGTCCACTGCCTTGTTAAAGAAACTGAGGCTAAAGGTGATGGACTGGCCAAGCATGTCTCCAGACCTAAACCCTATTGAGCATCTGTGGGGCATCCTCAAATGGAAGGTGGAGGAGCGCAAGGTCTCTAACATCCACCAGCTCAGTGATGTCGTCATGGAGAAGTGGACAAGGACTCCAGTGGCTGTGAAGCTCTGGTAAACTCCATGCCCAAGAGGGTTAAGGCAGTGCTGGAAAATAATAGTGGTCACACAAAAAAATGACACTTTGGGCCCAATTTGGACATTTTCACTTAGGGGTGTACTCACTTTTGTTGCCAGCGGTTTAGACATTAATGGCTGTGTGTTGAGTTATTTTGAGGTGACAGCAAATTTACACTGTTATACAAGCTGTACACTCACTACTTTACATTGTAGCAAAGTGTCATTTCTTCAGTGTTGTCACATGAAAAAATATAATAAAATATTTACAAAAATGTGAGGGGTGCACTCACTTTTTTGAGACACTGTACATAATCTCTCTCAAATGGTCACATGATCAGGAGGAAGTCTTGCTGGATCTCAGTCGATACTTTGACAGCTCAATCTCTGTCCTGGGAGCACTCCGGGAGCATTTTCTTAAAGTAGATGTATGGGATTATCAAAAAAAACAAGCCTATTCCCACATCCTATGCTGCAGCCCATTGCTATGACTCTGCAGCTGTCCCCTGCTGGCTCTAAGACCAAGAACTGAGCAATCGCATGACTGCTGATGACTAAGTTCTTGGTGTTCTTGGAGGAGAGAGCAGTGACTGTCATTTTACCAGTTTTTTGCTCTGCCTTTTCAGTGCTTACTGGAGCGCCGGGCTGGCGAGGGGGCAGGAACAGCTGGCTTCAGCTCTCAGCTGAAAACCGGAGCCAGCTGTCAATTAGGCAGCTGGGTGGATCCTGCCAATATGTACGGGATACTTCCAGAGCCTGGAACAGCTCTGTGACGTCAGCTGCCTGTGGGCTTTAGCCTGCTCTCAGCTGATTCTGGGTCACAGGTGAGCACAAGTAAGTACACTCCTATGACCCACAAGAGAAGTATGGCCAAAAAAGCTTTAGCCATACTTCTCTTAACAAAAAAACCTTTGCTGCCCATACTCTCATATGCGAGGCATGAGGACATTATAGCCCACCCTGTTTGCTGCTGCATGCCTATTATGCCTTTTTAAAGACCCTGCAAGTACAAAAATATCTGAATTGATCTGCCAACCCCTAATTTCTGGACGTAAGCCTGGTACACACGGTAAGTTTGTTGTTTGTTTTTTTTTATTTATTTATTTATTTATTTATGGAATGGAAAAAAATGGAAAAGTAAAAAAACTGGGCAGCTAGCAAGGAGATCTCAGTACTAACTATTTGATGTTAGTATAGTGATCACCCAGCTGTGCTAATGTGTTCTGACAAAAGGACTGCCCCCCCCTTCCAGCAGAACACACCAGTCAGCACTCGCAGTCATTGGCTGAGAGCGCTGATCGGATGCCGATCGGCCGCTGGTTTTCCAGCATGCTCGTTCAACAGAAGACCAGTTTCTGTCAAACAAGGCTCTGCACATACGGGGCCAAATATCGACCAGTATCTACTGTACCTGCTGATTTCAGGCGATATTCAGCCCATGTGTACGGGGCTTAAATATGGACAGAAATGGAAAGATTTAATTTTAGCCCTGCACAGTTGTTTGTTGTTAAACTACTGGATTCTGCCCATTTTCATAATGTCTGTAGCATAGGGACCAATTGTTCTGTAATGCAAGATATGGAAAAAGAGGATTCTTTGAGATAACATAGGAAGTGTGCAAAGGACAGCTCTATTTTCCTGACACAAAAACGACTTACTAACAGCCAAAACCAACAGTCATTATCCTGTACTCTTACTCCTGCCTTTGATACAGTTGACCACCCCCTCCTCCTCAAAATACTAAATTTGCTTGGCTGCACGGTCTCCATGGCTGCACTTGCAAGTCTCCATGGCTGCACTCTCTATTGGTACGAATCTTGCCTATCTCATCACACTTCAGTGTCACTTACAACTCCACTTCCTCCTCTTCAAGTCCTCTTACCGTTGGGGTCCCCCAAGGTTCTGTCCTTGGACCTCTACTATTCTCCATCTACACGTCCTCCCTGGGTCAGCTGATGGCCTCCCATGGCTTTCACTACCATTTATATGCTGATGACACCCAAATCTATCTCTCTGCCCCTCAGCTCACCCCATCAATCTTCTCATGCATTACTGATTTCCTAACAGACATATCAGCCTGGATGTCAAACCACTTCTTTAAACTGAATCTAAACTGAGCTCTTAATATTGCCTTCCCCACGTGCCCCTTCCTCTGACTTCTCTATCAAGATCAATGGCGCATCTATCAGTCCGTCCCCACATGCCAGGGTGCTAGGGATAACCTTAGACTCTGAACTGTCCTTTTAGGCCCACATCCAATCCCTGTCCAAATTATGCCGCCTTGGCCTCTGCAACATTTCCAGAATACGCCCCTTTTTAACTAATGACACCACCAAGCTTTTAATTCACTCCCTGGTTATCTCTCGCCTCGACTACTGCAACTCCCTCCTCAATGGATTACCTTTAGATAGACTATCCACCCTTCAGTCCATAACGAATGCTGCTGCAAGACTCATCCACCTTGCCAACCATTCAGTGTCCTCCACCCCTCTCTGCCAATCCCTCCACTGGCTTTCACTCACCCAACGAATAAAATTCAAAGTACTAACAATAATTTACAAAGCCATCCATAACTCTGCCCCCAGCTACATCACTAACCTAGTTCCAAAATTCCAACCAAGCTGCTCTCTCCTCCCTAGACCTCCTGCTCTCTAGCTCCCTAGTCACCTCCTCCTATGCTCGCCTCCAGGATTTCTCCAGAGCTTCTCCCATCCTTTGGAACTCCTTACCCCAATCTGTCCGACTGTCCCCTAGTCTATCCATCTTTAGACGATCCCTGAAAACCCCTCTCTTTAAAGAAGCCTATCCTGCTTCTAACTAACACTGTTTTACTTCCTTCATCTGCTCACCCCCCACAGCTATTACCTTTTGTATCAATTGACCCTCCCTTTTTAGATTGTAAGCTCTAATGAGCAGGGCCCTCTGATTCCTCTTGTATCAAAATTGGAATGTAACTGTAATGTCTGCCTTTATTTTGTTAAGAGCTGTGCAAACTGTTGGTGCTATATAAAACCTGTATAATAATAATAATAATAATAGTTCATTTTTTTTTGCATTTGTTGGACAGATTTAACAAAAGGATTTCAGTGGTAAATGTAACCAAAATAAAAGAAGATCAATATGCAATGTTTCCTTGCATGCCCTTTTATCATAACTAAGAGTAAATAATGGGTAAAAAGAAACTTATTTTTTCTTCCTTTTTTTTATTTTATTTATTTTTTAAACTTGTGAGGTTGCTGGAACTAAAGTTATAACCTAATACAAATAGAATGTAGCAATAATTTGTTACATTGTATTTAGGGATACACAGGGGGGCATCTGTCAGCACTTCTGAGCCAGTGATCTGAGTTTGACAGCCAGATTCCAATGATTTCAATTTTTAAAACAGAGGGGAATACTTTGGGCTTATCCGGTACACCCAAGGTATTTTAGAAGGGTTTTTATTTATTTTATTTTTTCCTCAGCTGAGAAGAAATAGCAAACATCTCAATATATCTGTAAATAGGGGTTGATTTACTAAAAGTAAAAAAAAAAATAGGCTGTTCACTTTGCAAGGGATATTTTCCTTAGCTTAGTGAATGTGGTGGAAATTCACTTAGTAAAAAATACCTAATCACGTGCAAGGGTATAACAAAAATAAAGTTTTGATTTAATAATTGTAGTCAGCGGAGCTTCATCAAATTCTCTACGTGAAAATACCCTTGCAAGAGTGCGACAGCCTATTTGCCTTTAGTAAATCAACTTCATGGTGTCCACATTCTGCTAGAACACCCCTGGAGCCCCCAAACCTAGGATGCTCTAATATGGGAAAAACGCAACTATCCAATTAAGGTTGGATACTCTTGTACCTCTTTATTGGCCAATCATTCAAGAGGCATAGATGTGAGGGCCAAACATCAACTGGAAATTAGATTTTCTCCTTTCTTTTTCTTTCACTTTGCTTTCTATTGACTTTCTTTTCTTTCTCTTGTTCTTTTTATTCTTTCCCCACCCCCATCTTTCTCTATTCTTTCTCTTTTATTTCTGTTTTCTTTTTTTCTCCTTTTTTATTTATCTCCTTTTTTTTTCTGTCTCTCGCTCCCTTTTTTTTATCTCTTTATTTATTTATTTTCTCTTCTTTCTATTTTATTTTTGTAACTTATTTTTTTATTTCTTTCCTTTCTCGTTCTTTTTCTCCTTTCTTTCTACTTTATTTTCTCTCTCTTCTTTGTATTTTATTTCTGTATCTAACAGACCAATAGAGAGTACATTGTATACACTTGAATAATTCACTTTTAACTCCTTAGCAGCCAGATACATGTGTAGATCTTTGTCCACAGTCCACAGGTTACGCAGGTGTACCCGACTGTCTTCTCCCCAGGTTAGGCAGATGCACCCGACTGTCCACTGTCCTCTCCCCAGGTTAGGCAGGTGCACCTTGCTGTCTAGTGTCCCCTCTGCTGATTGGACAGGTCACCTGGCTATCCAGTGTCACCTCTACAGGTTAGATATGTGCACCTGGCTGTCCAGTGTCGCCTCCCTAGGTTAGGTATGTGCACCTGGCTGTCCAATGTCACCTCCCTAGGTTAGGTATGTGCACCTGGCTGTCCAGTGTCACCTCCACAGGTTAGATATGTGCACCTGGCTGTCATGTCCTTTCCCCAGATTAGACGGGTGTACCTGGCTGTCCAGTGTCCCCTCCCCAGATTAGACAGGTGTTCCCTGCTGTCCAGGGTCCTCCCCCCAGATTAGTCAGGTACACCTGGCTGTCCAGTGTCCTCCCCCCAGAATAGACAGGTACTCCTGGCTGTCCAGTGTCCTCTTCCCAGTATAGACAGGTACTCCTGGCTGTCCAGTGTCCTCTTCCCAGTATAGACAGGTACACCTGGCTGTCCGGTGTCCTCTCCCCAGAATAGACAGGTACACCTAGCTGTCCAGTGTCCTCCCCCCAGAATAGGCAGGTACACCTGGCTGTCCAGTGTCCTCCCCCCAGATTAGACAGGTACTCCTGGCTGTCCGGTGTCCTCTCCCCAGAATAGACAGGTACACCTGGCTGCCCAGTGTCCCCTCCTTAGATTAGACAGGTACACAGGACTGTCCAGTGTCCTCCCCCCAGTAGAGACAGGTACACCGGGCTGTCCAGTGTCCTCCCCCCAGTATAGACAGGTACTCCTGGCTGTCCAGTGTCCTCCCCCCAGTATAGACAGGTTCTCCTGGCTGTCCAGTGTCCTCTCCCCAGTAGAGATAGGTACTCCTGGCTGTCCAGTGTCGTCTCGCCAGTAGAGACAGGTACTCCTGTCTGTCCAGTGTCCCCTCCTTAGATTAGACAGGTACACCTGGCTGTCCAGTGTGCCCTCCTAAGATTAGACAGGTACACCGGGCTGTCCAGTTTCCTCCCCCCAGAATAGACAGGTACACCGGGCTGTCCTCCCCCCAGATTAGACAGGTACACCGGGCTGTCCAGTTTCCTCCCCCCAGAATAGACAGGTACACCGGGCTGTCCTCCTCCCAGATTAGACAGGTACACCGGGCTGTCCTCCTCCCAGATTAGACAGGTACACCGGGCTGTCCTCTTCTCGGTGTTTGCCCAGGAGGGAGGGGGAGAAGATTCCAGGAGAGCCCGGCTCAGGGAGGGGAGGGAGGGGTTTGTAGCGCAGAGGATTTATTGGTTGGGTTGGGAGAATACTGCAAAGAGCAAAGCTCGCCAACACCGCTCCCGGATCGTGTGTGTGATTAGAGAGAAGAGCGGAGGAGCTTCCAGCCTGCCGGGGAGAGGACACAGCCTGCCGGGGAGAAGAGCCTGCAAAGTGTGCTGAGAGCTCGGAGTACTGCGGGGACTACAAAGTAAGGAGAGCCAAGTTGGTGGAGGGGAGCGGCGGCCGTCCAGGGACTATCGATGGGCTCCGCCGTGCAGAGAAGGGCGATGCAGGGCGATGTGAGTATCCCGGGCACTCCGTGCTGTTAGTCTACCGGGCTCGGGACGCTGTCCATGGTACTGGCCGGCAGCCAGCCTACGCAGGCGCACTGTGTCCGGTGCCTGCAGGTCCCTGTGTGCAGCCCTGCCACAGTCTCCGCACCCGCCGCCCGAGGAGCGTTACCATGAACTGCCTCATCCCTCCCAGGAAGACTCTACCGCTCACCTCCAGCCTCCGCAGCAGCACCGCCGCCCAGCCCAGGAGCTTCCCAAGCGCAGGATGCCGGGGGGAAAACGGGGCTTGGTGGCACCGCAGAATACATTTTTGGAGAACATCGTCCGGCGTTCTAGTGGTGAGTTCCTGTCCTCTATCTTGGTGGGCTCTCTCTGCTGGGGGTGTGATTCATAACAGGGAGGGAGACTTGGCAGGAACTTTATCAGGGACCATAAAGTTTTTTTTGTACGGTATGTAATGGTGCCCAGGGGCTGGGGTGGGGTTGGTAGTGGCTGATGGTCAAAAATAGTTCAATTTTTGGGGCCTCCAACCCAACTACTGTGCCAGTACAAACATTAATTGATGAGTAGATGGAGATGAAGCCTGATGGAGATGAAGCCTACCCTTCATAATGCCATGAACACAATTCTGGTTCAAATGTACAACTGAGGGTCTCAAAGTGCCCCCCACACCTTATTTCCAGACAAGATAGCTTGGGGGGTGCCTTCTGCATGTTTCATAGAGATCAATAGATGAAGATGAAGACTATCCAATGATATACTCTGTAAACACATTTTTTATAATATACATGTTCAGTTCTTAAATCTTAAAAACTCTCATGGTTCTTAATATACGCATATGATCAAGCAACACCCCCACCCTTTCATTTCCAGTTCTTATACCTTAAAAAACTCTCATGCTCTCATGGTTCATAATATACACATAGGATTAAACAGTGACCCCCCCCCTTTCATTTTCAGGTCTTATATGTTATTAAAAAATTCCATGATTCATAATATACACATAGGATCAGACAGCCCCCTTCATTACCAGATTTTATATCTTAAAGAACTCTCATGGTTTATAAAATATGCATAGGATCAGACCCCCCCCCCCCCCCCTTTATTTCCAGTTCTTGTATCTTAAAAAGCTCTCAAAGAACTCTCATGGTTTATAATATACACATAGGATCAGACCCCCCCCCCTTCATTTCCAGGTCTTATATCTTATAAAAACTTCCATGATTCATAATATATACATGGGATGAGACAGCCCCCTTCATTACCAGTTTTTATATCTTAAAGAACTCTCATGGTTTATAATATACGCATAGGATCAGAACCCCCCCCCCCTTATTTCCAGTTCTTATATCTTAAAAAGCTCTCAAAGAGCTCTCATCATTCCTAATACACACATAGGATCAGCCCCCCCCCCCCTTCATTTCCAGTTCATATACCTTAAAAAACTATCATGGTTCATAATATACACATGGGATCAGACAGTGACCCTCCACCCTTTCATTTCCAGGTCTTATCTTCTAAAAACTCCCATGGTTCTTAATATATACATAGAATCAGACACTGAACCCCTTTAATCTCCAGTTCCTATATCTTAAACTTTCTTTGTTCATAACATACACATAGGATCCAACAGTTTTCCCCTTCATTTGCAGGTCTTATATCTTAAACTTTCAAGGTACACAATATACTCATAGGATCAGACAGCCCCCCCTTCATTTGTAGGTCTTATGAGCCACAAGAGTTTTTTAAGATATAAGACCTACAAATGAAGGGGGGGGGGGGGGCTGTCTGATCCTATGAGTATATTGTGAACCATGAGAGTTTATTAAGATATAAGACCTGCAAATGAAAGGAGGGGGCTGTCTGATCCTATGTGTATATTATAAACTATGAGAGTTTAAGATACAGGAAATGGAGATTAAAGGGGTTCAGTGTCTGATTCTATGTATATATTATGAACCACAAGAGTTTTTAGAAGATAAGACCTGGAAATGAAAGGGTGGGGGGGTCACTGTCTGATCCTATGTGTATATATTATGAACCACAAGAGTTTTTTTAAGATATAACATACAAATAGGATTCGGCAGTGACCCCCCTTCATTTCCAGTTTTATAGCCTAAACTCTTATGGTTCATAATAAATTATATATGCGATCAGACAGTAACCACCCCCCCACACACACACTTTTTTTATGGTTCTTACAGCGTAAACTCTCATGGTTTATAATAAACTAATATGCACATAAGATCAGACAGTGACCCACCCCCTTCATTTATGTGTCTTTATATCTTGAACTCTCATGGTTCATAATATACACATAGCATTAATCAATGACCCCAACCGCTCCCTAATTTCCAGTTCCTATAGCTTTAAAAACTTATAGGATCAGGCACTGCCCCCCCCCCTTTCCAGTTTTTATATCTTAAAAAAACTCCCATAGTTCATAATATACACGTAGAATCAGATAACTACACTGAACCTTAATTTCCAGTTCGTATAGATTAAAAAAACTCTCATGATTCATAATATACACATAGGATCAGATAATGTCCCCCCCCCTATAATTTCCAGTTCTCATAGCTTAAAAAACTCTCAGGGTTCATAATATACACATAGACTCAGACAGTGAACCCCAATCCCTTCCCCCTCCTTAATTTCCAGTCTAAATGGCTTGAAGAACATAGTGGACATAGAACAAATTGGTAAAGCCTTCTGCATGTTTCGTGTGAACACTATCCAATGCAGGATACAAAATAAGGTAGTACTGAGTATTACCAGGGAGGCAGACTTTTTAGGCTAAGGAACAGTGGAGAAGATATAGCAGTATAAAAAATATTAATTTATTGAAAAATACAATATCTAAAAAACAATGACAATTGTAACATATAGCATCTATGATTATTGTGCAGTGAGCCCTTGTATGTCTACGCGTTTCACCGTTAGGCTTCCTCAGGACACGGCCAAGGTTCACAGATGAGACAGAGAAGGGAATATGTCTCTCTATCTTAAATTGGAATGCAAAATCATGCAAGTAACGGTAGCATGAGAAAGTTCAATCAGTAGTAAGAAAGTATATTAGATATAGCTAAATATCTCAGCAGGGGCATGTAAACAATATTCCTAATTAATGGAGCAGCCATTAGAGGGAGGAGGGCCAACACCGGATGCACCACTTAGATCCTGGATTTAGTATCACAATGCTGAAGGCTCAATACAATCCCATCGCTGCATATTCAGGATACAAATAATCCAGCGTGCCCCTGGGAGACAGCAATACACTGCAGATGAAAACTATTCAGTACAATGCTATCTACTCTCATTGGTCATAATATACACATAGGGTCAGACAGTGACCCTCCCCTCCCCTCCTCTTAATTTTCAGTCCAAAAAAGTTTAGAGCATAAATGGAAGAATAATTCTTGGTGTTGGCCATGTAAGGAGTAAATGAGTTGCTACTTGGTAGACACCAATTAGATGTTATAAACCAAGAAAATGGTTTGGCATCATGAAGAATGCCTAGCTCTTTCTACCGGCCCTAGATGTTTGCAATGCACAGGTCTATGTGATGGCAGAATAGGGTTCCACCACCAGCTAGAAACACATTTAGTGTAAAATGGGCCCCAAGTTGCAGTTGGCCTTTGTATAGCTTTACAGTCTGCACAAATGGTATGTCCTACCCTGGAGCAGGCAGTTGGGCTGGAAAGTTTTTGGCTTGGCATTCTGCAAATGTGAAAAAATAAAGGGATGAATGAGGAAAGGGGGACTGCAATGTGATATAGCTGAGAAGAAAAGCCAAGCCAAGGCTAGCAATTTCCTGTAATGTTGGATTTTAGTCATTATGCTACTTATTTATTAACTGTAATTAGACATTGACCCTAATCACTGGATATGTTGGTTTGGTTAGAAAAGATGCAGCTTGGAAAGTATTTCTTCTGTTCCAGCTTAATGCGGTGTCCCCAAATGACAAGGAAGGGATATGACTTAATTTTCTAGTTGTGGTGTGATTCTGTATTTATCAAACTATTTATTTATCTACACATATTGTAATTAAGTATGGATATTTGTGTGTGTTTGGGTGTGTGTATATGTACAAGAAGAAAAAAGTAAATAAAAGTGGTGAAAAGCTATATACAAATTAACTGCATGTGTGCATGCACGGTATATTATAATTAAAATATATATATATATATATATATATATATATATATATATATAATATATACACGCGCACACACAGTTAATTTATATATAGCTTTTCAACACTTTTATTTACTTTTTTCTTCTTGAGGCAAGACAGCCTCAAGCGTTGACTGTTGATAATTAGTTGATATTTGGAACACCGAGCATATGTAGAAACAAATGGTTCTGTTCACATACATTATTAATATAACTGCAGTAATATATGAATTCTGTTGAGTAGTAAAAATTATTGAAAGCAGAATAAACTATGGAGGTTTTGCGTAGTGTATAGACGTCATCATCGGCACAAAGGAGTAATGTACGAAGTGTTTGGTTAGCAAAGCTTACATCTAACCTGGTATTTATTCCCTTTAGAGGTTTTGTGTGTTTGTGTCATATGAGATACTTGGCATTGCATATATAAAAGTCATTATTTTGGATCTGGGGACATTTTGTATTGTTGAATTCTCAGATGTTAAATCCCAGTTTGGCTACCAATGCTTTTTGTTTGTTTGGATATGATACAACCGTGAGTATCTAGAGAGCATTGTCGTGCAGTATTACCATAGGGTTAACTTTGGCATTTACAACACATTGCAAAAACTTGTCCTCGTTCCCCCCGGGCACATTGTGTAATGTTACTTTTTATCAACTGCCACTAGAGGTCATTATAAGTGCTTCTATAAATTGAAGCCTCTCAAGCAGTCTCATACCCTCCTAAAATGTTCAGCTCATCTTACCAAGATACAGGCACAAAGTATAAAGGTTACACAAGACAGCACAGCTTACCCTATAACAGACTCATTGTGTTTGGCCTAAATAGTGCTTTCCAATGTACGCATTTTTCCCTGTGCGATGCAAAGAATTTCACATGTTGTGATTATTCCCTGTCATACTGATTTGGATGTCATTCAATTTATGTATGCATATATTAGATCCTTCATGATTATACCTAGTCACATACAAATATCCAGTATATGGCAAACATGTAAATGGTATTAATTTTCTTTATTGTGTGTATGTGATCTAGTATCTTATGTAGAATCTTATCTAGAAGGGAAAATAAATAAATATATATATATATATATATATATATATATATATATATATATATATATATATATATATATATATATATATATATATATTATTATGTAATGTATATGCAGTGTGTGTATGTATATATGTGTATATATGTGTGTGTGTGTATATATATATATATATATATATATATATATATATAGCACAGTGTGTGTGTGTGTGTGTATACTGAATCTATCTCTTTCTTCCCAGAAATAATAATAATAAAAAAAACACTTTTCCTATACCAGTAAATCTAAAAATGCAACATTATTATTACTTTGCTTGTGAACTGGCTCAAAAGTTATTTTATCAATTATTAATACAACCAGACTCACGAGAGCTATCTTGCATGCTGAAAATGATTGCACTATACTGTATATAGGACCATAAATACATATTAAAAACTAAATAGTTACAGGTCGAGGCTAATCTAAAATGTATCAGTTCTCTGTTATTTAGCCTTTTTTTTTAAAATAAAATCTAACCTAAACAAGCTACATTTCTTGAAAATGCAAAGTGGTTGCTTAATTTTATTCCCCAGTATGTTTTAACTGTAAAGTATTTTTTGTAGTACTGCATTTTTGATGCCATAATTACAGCAGACCTAAGGATGGACTGGCTTTGATTGTGGCAGCTGATGCTTTTGTCGGTCTTATCTGGAAGGTGTTTATTGGAAAATGATCCATAATAGCCTTTCATATTTTTAAGACTGATTTAAAAATGTATATGCTGTATAGACACAAATTGGTGTTTGCTTGGAAACTGTTGTCTCAAAGTGCTTATTTTGTCATTCGCCTGCAAAACTGCTGGAATAGGGCACATTTTTTCGGGAAGGCACAAGAATAGAATTTTTGACTATA
The DNA here is from genome assembly GCA_037952835.1 of Lithobates septentrionalis. Classification (NCBI taxonomy): domain Eukaryota; kingdom Metazoa; phylum Chordata; class Amphibia; order Anura; family Ranidae; genus Lithobates; species Lithobates septentrionalis. The sequence goes on along the minus strand of JBBDGP010000163.1, from coordinate 1,853,288 downwards.
TACATTGTTTTCATATTTTTTCGTTTTTGTTTTGAACTTTTATGACATTATGTGGCAGTAATTTTAAAATTTAAAAGGCCACAGTAAGTCTTAAGAAACCGTGATTGTCCAGACAGGCACATTGAAAGGTATAATTCCACTTGATGAGCCTAGTTTACAGAGGCTTTGCTTTGGTGATTTTTTAATTTAAACTTGTAAATGCACTGTTCGTTATAAAGGTTGTAATACATTTTTTTTTATTTTGTTAGAATGTCAGCATATACCTGACATTGAAGGTCCCCATATAAATATGTTAAAGCATCCTCCTTTACGAAAAGAAACAGGGGAAAATGCATTAACAATTAAATATTTCCTTGTTTCAAAAATGCATTTTTATTGGGAAGGTATCGTCACCTGTTGCATTGCATTATCTTAAATCATACAGGTCATGCTATTATTATTTCTTTACTAGAGACAACGTTCTACATTGTGTCAGCAGTTTTTATTAGAAATCCAATTCAGATAAAGAGGAGCTGAACTCTGTATTGTCCGTGTGCCTAGCAGATGGTAAAGGACTATGCTCTAGTATTGCTTGTGGTCTCCATGTTTTTGATCTTTTCCCTATTACTGACCTACCATGCTTTATTCTGCATTATGAATCTGTGTTTGATCGTAGTAGGGGCAGGGCCTCCAGCAAAGAAAAATGTGAGCAGCACAGTAGTTACATCTCTGAACTTCACTCCATATCTCAGGAGGAGACCAGCGGACAGAGCCAACAGTGCCTTAGATCTCATCGCAGATATACACTGATCAGCCATAACATTATGACCAGCTACCCAGGGGCGGACTGACAATTCATGGGGCCCCCGGGCAATAGGAGATCATGGGCCCCCCCCCCCCCCCCCTGTGTCCCTGCCACACTTCCCACATTACATACATTGGTCTCTACCCCCTTTAGCTGCAGAGGCAGCAGCTGAGGATGTACACATGCTGCGGCAGGAATTATACTGTTGCTTTTGGTGGGTGATTGTGACCCAATCAAGTGAATAGGGCCACTCTGCAAACACCCAGCAACCATGTGTAATGCACGCAGTAGCAGCATGCTAGTGTGGGATCCAAGGGATTAAAGCAGGTTATGTGATGAGGCAATACAACACCTCCTTATAGCCTGCTTTAGCCACTTGGTCGCTGTACTGCATAAGGTTGCACAACCTTTACAGAGCAAGCCCCATTCCAAGCGTGACAGGGTGTATAATTTCTGCTGAGGCTGCAACATGTGTACACCCCTGGACCCCTAGGATGGAAGCAGAGAGGGATCCCTGGGATGGAAGCAGAGAGGGGCAAAGGCTGCGGACATGATACAGGAGGCAGACAGAGGCTGCGGACATACTGCAGGTTTGTTAGAGGTTGCGGACATACTGCAGGTGGACAGAGGTTGCGGACATACTGCAGGAGGTGGACAGAGGCTGCGGACATACTGCAGGTAGATAGTGGCTGCGAACATACTGCAGGTGGACAGAGGTTGTGGACATACTGCAGGAGGTGGACAGAGGCTGTAGACCTACTGCAGGAGGTGAACAGAGGCTGCGGACATACTGCAGGTGGACAGAGGCTGCGGACATACTGCAGGTGGACAGAGGCTGCGGACATACTGCAGGTGGACAGAGGCTGCGGACATACTGCAGGTGGACAGAGGTTGCGGACATACTGCAGGTGGACAGAGGCTGCAGACATACTGCAGGAGGTGAACAGAGGCTGCGGACATACTGCAGGTGGACAGAGGTTGCAGACATACTGCAGGAGGTGGACACAGGCTGCGGACATATTGCAGGTGGACAGAGGTTGTGGACATACTGCAGGTGGACAGAGGTTGCGGACATACTGCAGGTGGACAGAGGTTGCAGACATACTGCAGGTGGACAGAGGTTGCGGACATACTGCAGGTGGACAGAGGTTGCGGACATACTGCAGGAGGTGGACAGAGGCTGCAGACATACTGCAGGAGGTGGACAGAGGCTGTGGACATACTGCAGGTGGACAGAGGTTGCGGACATACTGCAGGTGGACAGAGGTTGCGGACATACTGCAACTGGACAGAGGCAGCGGACATACTGCAGGTGGACAGAGGTTGCAGACATACTGCAGGTGGACAGAGGTTGCGGACATACTGCAGATGGACAGAGGTTGCAGACATACTGCAGGAGGTGGACAGAGGCTGGGGACATACTGCAGGTGGACAGAGGTTGCGGACATACTGCAGGTGGACAGAGGTTGCGGACATACTGCAGGAGGTGGACAGAGGCTGCGGACATACTGCAGGTAGATAGTGGCTGCGAACATACTGCAGGTGGACAGAGGTTGTGGACATACTGCAGGAGGTGGACAGAGGCTGTAGACCTACTGCAGGAGGTGAACAGAGGCTGCGGACATACTGCAGGTGGACAGAGGCTGTGGACATACTGCAGGTGGACAGAGGCTGCGGACATACTGCAGGTGGACAGAGGCTGCGGACATACTGCAGGTGGACAGAGGTTGCGGACATACTGCAGGTGGACAGAGGCTGCAGACATACTGCAGGAGGTGAACAGAGGCTGCGGACATACTGCAGGTGGACAGAGGTTGCAGACATACTGCAGGAGGTGGACACAGGCTGCGGACATATTGCAGGTGGACAGAGGTTGTGGACATACTGCAGGTGGACAGAGGTTGCGGACATACTGCAGGTGGACAGAGGTTGCAGACATACTGCAGGTGGACAGAGGTTGCGGACATACTGCAGGTGGACAGAGGTTGCGGACATACTGCAGGAGGTGGACAGAGGCTGCAGACATACTGCAGGAGGTGGACAGAGGCTGTGGACATACTGCAGGTGGACAGAGGTTGCGGACATACTGCAGGTGGACAGAGGTTGCGGACATACTGCAACTGGACAGAGGCAGCGGACATACTGCAGGTGGACAGAGGTTGCAGACATACTGCAGGTGGACAGAGGTTGCGGACATACTGCAGATGGACAGAGGTTGCAGACATACTGCAGGAGGTGGACAGAGGCTGGGGACATACTGCAGGTGGACAGAGGTTGCGGACATACTGCAGGTGGACAGAGGTTGCGGACATACTGCAACTGGACAGAGGCTGCAGACATACTGCAGGTGGACAGAGGCTGGGGACATACTGCAGGTGGACAGAGGTTGCGGACATACTGCAGGTGGACAGAGGTTGCGGACATACTGCAGGAGGTGGACAGAGGCTGCGGACATACTGCAGGAGGTGGACAGAGGTTGCGGACATACTGCAAGTGGACAGAGGTTGCGGACATACTGCAAGTGGACAGAGGTTGCAGACATACTGCAAGTGGACAGAGGCTGTGGACATACTGCAGGTGGACAGAGGTTGCGGACATACTGCAAGTGGACAGAGGTTGTGGACATACTGCAAGTGGACAGGTGGCTGTGGACATACTGCAGGAGGTGGACAGAGGTTGCGGACATACTGCAGGTGGACAGAGGTTGCAGACATGATAGTGTCCTCCTCACCCCCTCACAGTAGCCTTCTCCTCTGTCCACCATCATATTACTTCTCCACATCATCAGTGCTGTGTCCTCCTCCTGTGCCACTTTCACCTCTCCACAGATCAGGGCAGCATTGTGCTGCCCTGACCTGTGGAAAGGTGAAATGGGCACAGGAGGAGGACACAGCACTGATGATGTGGAGAAGTAATATGATGGTGGACAGTGGACAGAACATATCAGTCTCTGTCCCTCCCCTGCATGCCACAGCTTCACCCTCTGCCGCCTCAGGGCTCCCAGCGATGTCCTCTGTTCTCACTCCCCACAGTTTTACTCTCCTCCTCCTCAGTCCTCACCCCTGCTCAGCTCCTCTGTCTGTACCTCTGCCATAGTGTCCCGATCATCTATTTGAAAATGGCACCATTACGTTACTGCGTATGCGCGGAGCGCAGACGAGCTTTCACGAGCCCGGCCGGCTTCGGAACGGCGCATGCGCCGTTCCATGGTCGGCTCGTGGCCATCTTTTTTACAGGCACCGATGCCCATAACGGACTTTAACGGGCAGCCCCAAAAAGGGGTTAAATCTACGGGCGGTTGGCAACACTGTGGGGCCCCCTGCTGGACACCAGGCCCTCGGTCAGCGCCCGAGTGACCTAATGGTCAGTCTGCCCCTGCACCCACCTAATATTGAGTAAGTCCCCCTTTTGCCATTTAAACAACCTTGACCCATCGAGGTGTTGACTCCACTAGACTTCCAAAGGTATGCTGTGGTATCTGGCACCAAGTCGTCAGTAACAGACACTTTAAGTCTTGAAAGTTGTCAGGTGGGGACTCCATGGATTGGACTTTTCTTCCAGCACATCCCACAGATGCTCGATTGGATTAAGAGTTGGAGAATTAGGAAGCCAAGTCAACTCCTCAAAGACACCTTCTTCCATTGCTCTGTGGTCCAGTTCTGATGCTTAGCTCCTTTTGGCTGTGAATGCGGGTCAGCATGGGCACTCTGACCGGTCTGTGGCTACGCAGACCCATACACAACAAACTGCAATGCACTGTGTGTTCTGACACTTTTCTATCAGAACCAGCATTAACTTTCTCAGCAATTTCATCTACAGTAGATCTATTAAATCGGACTGCGAGGTACAGCCTTCACTCCCCACATGCATCAATGAGACTTCTTCACCCATGACCCTGCCACCAATTTTCCTTCCTTGGACCACTCTTGGTAGGTTCTGACCACTGCAGACTGGGAACATCCCACAAGAGCTGCAGTTTTTGGAGTTGCTCTGGCCTAGTTGTGAAGCCTTTACAGATTCTTACTCTTACCCATTTTTTTTTCTGCTTTCAACAATTCAGGAACATGTTCACTTGCAGCCTAATATATCCCATCCACTTTTACATGCCATTGGAATAAGATAATCAAATATTATTCACATTTCCTGTCAGTGGTCATAATGCTTTGGCTCAACGGAATACATCTATGAGGCTGTAGGCACAGGTGTTCAGGCACAATCACTTACCTGGAAGTGCAGTGCTTTTTGTCAGGAGGAATTTGAGGAAAAATGTAAATTTTTTCAGGGTACTATTTAGTTTCAATTAAAATACCTAAATGTTACCTATAACATAAGATCTTTTTGAGTTAAAGTTCTATTATACCCAGAGAAGTATAGATAATCCAAATTTTTCAATTTGAAATGAAATATGTTACAAAGTGAAATACAGTGCCTTGAAAAAGTATTCATACTCCTTGAAATTTTCCACATTTTGTCATGTTACGGAGTGGAAGGAAATTATAAATGGTTTTCAATTTTTTTACAAAGAAATATCTGAAAAGTGTGGTGTGCATTTGTATTCAGACCCCTTTACTCAGATACCCCTGACTAAAATCTAGTGGAACCAATTGCCTTCAGAAGTCACCTAATTAGTACATAGAGTCCACCTGTGTGTAATTTAATCTCCGTATAAATACAGCTGTTCTGTGAAGCCCTCAGAAGTTTGTTAGAGAACATTAGTGAACAAACAGCATCATGAAAGCCAAGACACACACTAGACAGGTCAGGGATAAAGTTGTGAAGAAGTTTAAAGCAGGGTTAGGTTCTAAAAAAAAATATCCCAAGCTTTGAAAATCTCACAGAGCACTGTTCAATCCATCATCCGAAAATGAAAAGAGTATGGTACAACTGCAAACCTACCAAGACCTGCCTGTCCGCCATACTGACAGGCCAGGCAATGAGAGCATTAATCAGAGAAACAGCCAAGAGGCCCATGGTAACTCTGGAGGAGTTCAGTGGGAGAATCTGTCCACAGGACAACTATTAGTGGTGCACTCCACAAATCTGGTCTTTATGGAGGAGTGGCAAGAAGAAAGTCATTGTTGAAAGAAAGCCATAAGAAGTCCTGTTTGCATTGTGCGAGAAGCCATGTGGGGGACCCAGATAACATGTGGAATAAGGTGCTCTGGTCAGATGAGAGCAAAATTTAAACTTTTTGGCCTAAAAGCAAAATGCTATGTGTGTCAGAAAACTAACACTGCACATCACCCTGAACACACCATCCCCACCGTGAAAGCTGGTAGAGACATCCCCAAAAAGACTTGCAGCTGTAATTGCAGCAAAAGGTGGATCTACAAAGTATTCACCAATGGGGGGCTGAATACAAATGTCCATCACACTTTTCACATACCGGTATTTATTTGTAAAAAAATTAAAAACATTTATCATTTTCCTTCCACTTCACAATTATGTGCCACTTTGTGTTGGTCTATCACATAAAATTCCAATAAAATACATTTACGTTTTTGGTTGTAACGTGACAAAATGTGGAAAATTTCAAGGGGTATGAATATGTTTTCAAGGCACTGTAGATGCTTAAAATACCTTTTCAAACAGATTATATACAACGGTCACATGACCTCTCTACATCACTCTCCCCATGTACTGTGAGAGATGGAGGAGGAGCAAGGAATAATCCTGTGACACAGCTAGAAATGTCATTTTGGAAAGAGTTTTCCCATGCATGCTGACTGATGCTGTTGCGATCACATGTTTGATTAAAAAAAAAGTTTATGACCTGCGGGAAGCAGAAGAGTGAGGGAGGTAACTCACTCACGCAGTGATTGACGCAGGGAGGTGCGGTCTGGGCATGACGGAGTGAGAGGCGGAGCATCGCGGCGGCGCGCTCGAGCAGGAGAACGGGTCTGGCGTGCTGAGTGAGACACGCCAAGAGGGACCAAGAACGGCTGCAGGGACGAATCTATGCCCAGAGTGTACGCAGGAGTATATGCCTGGAAGCAGACAAGGGAAGGGCACAGGTCGGTCGGAGGTACCCGGATACCCCTCTGTTTCTAAATACCTTATTGGTAGGACGGAGCCAGCGATAGCAATGGAGACCGGGACCGTCTCACAGCGCGCTGCTCGGGCGGCCCTGAGACAGCAAGCAGTCATGGAGGAACCACCTATCCCGATTACTGTAAGTGTCTCAGCTGGTAACATTCGCACGGAGGTGGCAGAAACCGCAGAGACCAGCCCCCCAATTGTGCCCTGCACCGTGGCTGTTACAGAGACTCAGGTACGTCCTGGTTATAAGGGGGGAACTGTTGTACTGGCTGCTGAGGAGGTACAGGACATTAGGAAGCTCATACAGGCGCTACCTATTAAAGAGGAATTACAAACCTTATTGAGTGACATAAAAATTGCGGTCAGGGAAGAATTAGGTGAAGTAACTGCTAAATTGGAGGTGATGGACAGAAGAATGGGCACTTGTGAGTCCCTACAGTCCTCGGCAGATGCCCGTATAGAACTACTGGAAGGGAAGTTTAAAACACAACATCAGCAATTGTTACTGCTGCAGCTACAAGCAGAGGAATTTGAGAACAGAAGCAGGAGAAACAATGTACGCATTAAAGGGATCCCAGAAACAATAAAACCACCCAACCTGAGGGAAACAGTAACCGAGGTCCTTAATAAATACTTAGGAAAGCCAGCCGACAGTCATATTGAGCTGGACCGTGTTCATAGGAGCCCAGCCGGGCCTATGTTAGAAGCAGGCTCCCCTAGGGATGTGCTCTGTCGTGTGCACTTTTTTAGGATAAAGGAGGACATAATGAGAGCGGCTTGGCAGAAAGGGGTGCTGGAAGTCGCAGGCCAGGGGGTCCAGGTGTTCCCAGACCTCAGCCGGCAGACGAAAAAAAGGAGAAGGTTACTGAGGCCATTGCTGGATCAAATCCGGGCAAAAGGCGCAACTTACAGATGGGGACACCCATTCTCGTTAATCATAAAAAAGGAGGATCACACCTTTGCCCTGATGGCACCAGAGCAATTACCGGACCTATTTAAGTTTCTGGGCTCAGAAATATTGGAGATCCCTGATTGGATTGACATGACTATGGATACTGTTAGAAAGTATACACATCAGAAATAATTAGGAGGATGCAGGGATATAGGAGAAGGAAATGGGGCTAGAATTGCATGTTGGACATGACTTTTGTTTTTGCTTTCCTACGTGCCATATTATTTTTCAAAGAACTCCCTCCAATGGTGTTGCTCCGGACTTGATGGAAGGTTCGGGGGACACTCTCCCCCCCCCTGAAGGTGCTCTTTATGGCATACCCCCCTAAAGGGGGGCAGAGGGGGGAAGGGTAGAGAGAGAGCTTTTTCTCCTCTCTCCCTCTTGCTTTCTTTTTATTTTTTCCCTGTGGTTCTCTGTATGTTCCTTTACGTAAAATGGAAGATGTTTTTTTTTTTGAGTAGGATATATCAGAGGCAATATCAATGGGAGGCCCATTGCCCATTACTGCTTTTTTTTTTTTTTTTTTTTTTTTTTTTTCTAGAGCAATAAGGATAGGTTGCATTATGACACTTTACATGGAGGTTTTGGTGGTTACACATGTTACACTGGTTGTATATATGGAAGTAAGGGGAAGGGTATAAAAGGGGGGAGGGGGGAGGGAGAAGGGGAAGGGATATATGACACTAAATAATATGTTTTTTGGCTGTATATAAATTTTCACATTAAGGGATAAGGATCCGCAGGGTCCCCTAAGAATAGAGGAAGTTGAGAGTTTTTTTTTTTTTTTTTTTTTTTTTTTTTTTGTGTACATATCACAGGGGTGGGTACAGTTAAGTGGGTGGATTTGGGTGGATTTTATTGCTGTGTTTTGGTGAGAATATGCCACGAGAATTTAGAAGCACAGGATGTATAAGAAGTGTTTGGTTGGAAGGTGTGTGTGTTTTTTTTTTTTTTTGTTTTTTTTTTTCTTTTCTCCTCTCCTCCCTCCCCCTCCCCCCCCTCCCCTGGGTCCCCTCCCCTTTTGCCCTTCAAATACCTCGGCTTACCGGGGAGGGCGGAGGGGGGGGTGCTGGGGGGGGGGGGGAACAGGGATGGAGGGGGGTGAGATATGGGACATTTGGGAGTAAAGGAGCGGGGAAGGAGATGGGTGAGGGGGGGAGGAGGGAGAGGGAGGGAGCGAATGGTTCTATATGTTAATAAGCGGAACACAAGTATGGAAATGGAAATATAGTAGGGTAACTGATTGATAACATTATAGGGTCTTTCTCCTTGGCTGTTTCACTCGTAGATATTACTAATGAGCGTGCCGCTGTGGTTCTTTTTGATATACCGATACTCAAACTTTTTGTGCTCAGGGGCACTCGCCCACAATAGACGTCTCCCCTCCGAGTGGAGGGAAAGTCGGAGGCGTCTTTAAAAGGGGTTGTTTTTTTTTTTTTTTTTTCTTTTTTTTTTTCTCCGCCAAACGGCACCGAGGTCTCGCGCCGTTCGGAGAGTGACCTCCAATTGGTATAAGGGGGGTCTTCCCTTTTTTTTTTTTTTTTTTTTCTCCTTCTTCCTCCTGGGGTTTCTGAGGGGGGGACTTCTCTCCTCGTAAATTTCAATAGACCGCAAAAAGAAAGGTTAAGAAAGGAAGGAAACATGACCAGAATAAAATTCACCTCATACAATGTCAAGGGACTGAACATCCCGGAGAAGCGGATTAGGCTGCTCGCGGAGATGGGAAGGTTGGGGACGCAGATTGGCTTCCTCCAAGAGACACACTTTAGAAGGGACAGAATACCAAAACTTGGAAATTATAAATTCTCTACAGCCTATCATAGTACATCTCCGAGTTCCAAAACTAATGGAGTATCAATTATAATCTCAAAACAAATCCCATGGGAAGAGTTGAAGGTAGTTACAGATGAGGAGGGTCGCCTTTTAATTGTAAAGGGACAATTGGGACCACAGAGGATCACATTGGTGAACCTTTACCTTCCAAATGAAGACCAGGTGAATTACCTGGAGACTTGTCTACAAATGGTACACCAACACAAGGAGGGTATTTTAGTGATAGGAGGTGACCTAAACTTTGCATTAGACCCGCTCCTGGACACGTCAAGGGGAGCATCACATCTCTCCGCGACAAAAATACGAAGAATTAAGAAATTACTGAGTAATCTGCAAGTAATAGACACATGGAGGTCAATCCATGTCCAGGACAGGGACTATACGTTTTACTCGGCAAAGCATAAAACATACACGCGCATCGATTATGTTATGGTATCGCAGTCAGCCATAACATCACTGGTGAGTGCAGAAATAGGTTCATTTACCCTTTCAGACCACGCCCCGACAGATTGTACGTTGATTTTGGGGGAGGACGAACGCCGGGAATGGCACTGGAAGATTAATGAAACTCTATTAAAAGACAAGGAGTATGAGCAAAAACTTAACCAGGAGTTGGACTCCTTTTTCCTGACAAATGAGTCGAGTGAGGTCACCCCATTTTGTGTATGGGAGACACATAAATGCGTGATGAGGGGTGTTCTGATATCACTCGGGGCGCATAGGAAGAAGGAGCTTAACGCAAGGGTTGAGGATTTGCTCGGAAAAATTAGGGCAGTAGAGCTGAAACATAAAGAATCTCATACACAGGTGTCAGAGGAGAAACTAGGGGGCCTCAGAGGGGACCTGAACTTGCTCCTCATCGAACAGGCCAAAGCAAAACTGAAATTGGGAAGGCGGACATTATATGAATTTGGGAATAAACCAAGTAGGATGCTGGCAAAGGCCCTTAAGGATGCTACAAAACCATCCCATTTGTCGGGTATTAAAACACAGCAGGGGAGTATGGCGAAATCATCACAGGAGATGGCACAGATCTTTAAGGGGTATTATGAGGGATTGTACCAGTTGGAGGGCCATCAGTCCCCACACAGGTGCAGAAATAAACAAGAAAGGGCAAAAGAATATCTAAATAACTCAGAAATGCCAAGGTTAAAAGATGAGGTAATAAGAGATTTAGACGCACCAATCTCAATAGAAGAATTTAAAAAAGCAATAAACCTGCTAAAAGTAGGGAAAGCCCCGGGCCCAGACGGGTACACTCTGACGTATTATAGATTTTTCGCTGAGAAACTGGCTCCAAGGTTCGTGGCGGCCTTTAACTCCCTACGGGAAGGGCGGAGGATACCTAAAGAAACTTTGATGGCACATATAGCAGTAATTCCGTAGGAAGGAAAGGACCCATCCCAATGCTCTAGCTATCGGCCTATTGCGCTACTCAACGTGGATTTGAAAATTTTTTCTAAAATCCTGGCGCTAAGATTAGAAGAACACATCCCGGCATTGATTCATCCAGACCAGGTGGGATTCACGGCAGGAAGGGAGGGTAGGGAAAACACACAAAGAGTAATAAATGCAATATATACAGTACAGAGTAGACAGGAACCCCTTGTACTGTTCTCGGCAGACGCAGAAAAAGCTTTCGATAGGGTTGATTGGATTTTTCTTAAAACAACCCTACAACATATTGGACTGGGGGAGGGAATGTTGAGCTGGTTCTCAAACCTCTACTCAGTCCCAAGTGCAAGGGTTAAGGTCAATGACAGGCTATCGGATCCCTTTGAGATCCAGAATGGAACGCGACAGGGGTGTCCTCTTTCACCAATTATTTTCATACTCACACTGGAACCATTCCTAAGGAAAATACGAGCGGATTGCAATATTAGGGGTATTAAGACGAAGGGTGAGGAACACAAACTAGCAGCATATGCTGATGACTTGATCTTTTTCATAACCTCTCCAATTATATCCCTCCCTTCCCTTCTAAGTGAGATCAATGAGTATGGGGAGTTAGCAAATTATAAGGTAAACTACACGAAGTCCGAAGCGATGGGATTGGAGATGGATACAATTGAAATACATCGGATAAAAGCACAATTTAATTTTAGGTGGACAGATTCCCATATAAATTATCTGGGGATCCAGATCTCAAAGAAGCTTAGCAGAATGTTTGAACTAAACTATGCCCCAATGTTAAGACAAATTAAACAAGATTTCAGGAGATGGGATAGAGATATCTTTACCTGGTTTGGAAGGACAAATATTATAAAGATGAACGTGATGCCCAGAATTCTCTATTTGTTTCAAACGTTACCAATAAAGATTCCATCAAACTTTCTTAAGGACCTCAGATCAGGATTTCTAAGGTTCATATGGGCAGGGAAACCAGCAAGAATAAGGAGAAACATCCTAGCACTCCCAAAAGGGAAGGGAGGTATTGGTTTCCCAGACCCAGTACATTACTGGGAAGCCCTACAACTAGCGAGAGTGGTGGAATGGTGTGCCTCGGTAAGGAAACCGCATATACAGCTAGAACAGGCGACGTCTAAAATTCCATTGGAAGGAATAGCATGGATTAAAAAAATCAGAATTACCCACCACGGTGAAAAAACACCCGCTAACAGGGGCAACTATCCGCTTTATCTACATGATTTTCAAAAAAACAAATCTTTCACCAACTCCGAGCCCAATGACACCGGTATTGGGTGCCCCGGACTTCCTACCAGGTTTAACCGATCGGAGGTATGAAGCAATAAAACATAAAGGGAAGAGCAGGCTGATTGACTTCTCTAGGGACCGCCGCTTGATGACAAGGGGCGAGATAGAGGGTGAGGTAACAGAGGACTTGGATTATTTCAGGGCTATGCAGCTAGGAGCGTATATTCGCTCAAAAAATAAAAAATTTTTAGTAATAAGGGAGCTGACTAGGTTTGAACAGACCTGTCTAAATGGTGAAAGTATCAGACATTCTTTATCATATTTTTACGAAATATTAACATGCCCGGAAGTGACACAGGAGCTCAATTTCATGCTAGCCTGGGAGAGAGAGCTTGGAGTAACGTTTACTCAAAAGCAGAAGACGAAAATATTAAAATCAGTACATAAAACATCAATTGCCAGTAGATACCAAGAGGGAGGATATAAAATTCTTACCAGATGGTATAGAACACCAGCAGTCCTTCATAAAATTTACCCGCAAGTATCAGATAGATGCTGGCGTTGTAGGAGGGGGGAGGGAACGATGATACATATATTCTGGGAATGTGAGGATATCAAAGGCTTCTGGGAAACAGTTGAGGAAACGATTAAGGATATTACAGGTGTGTCCCTTGGGAGCAACCCGGCTGCATTTTTATTAAATGATGTCCCTCTGTCGGCGGAAAAATATAAGAGATCTCTGCTCAAACACCTTCTCACCGCCGCAAGGGCGTGTATCCCGGCTCTCTGGAAGAGTACAGCCCCCCCGACCAAATTTCAGTGGTGGGCTAGAATTACAGAAATTCAACAAATGGAAAAATTGACGATGACGCTGAAAGACCAAGACGAGAAATACCGGAGGACTTGGTCTCCCCTGGTAGAATATAGAAATAGAGAATAGGAGAAGGGGGACATATAAGACCGAAGGGACCTGAGGAGAGGGGTTCCCCCCTCCCTCCCCGTGGGGGGGGGCGGGGCAAATTAATAATCTTTTTTTTTTTTTTTTTTTTTTTTTTTTTTTTTTTTTTGGGGGTGGGGGGGGGGCAATGGGGGTAGGGGAAATGGAAAAGGGGGAATTATATGCCTTGCCCTTGGGACAGAAGAGTTTTAGAATCAATTGGTGATGAAACGAGTGAAAAGGCTATATTATGGAAAAATGAATTTGTATATATCGATAAGATGTTTGAGAAGAAATGTTTCAAGTGGCATGTGATTCATGGTTGTTGAAAAATAAAGAATTTATAAAAAAAAAAAAAAAAAAGTTTATAATTTTATTTTAAAAAGCATAAAAAAATGTTTCTTTTGGGTATTGAGATAACCTTTTGAATAAAAGTCAGTTTTTTTTGTGTAGAGTGACAGCACATATTGCACTCTTCAGTCAATCCTCCCTGCTAGATTCATTCCACTAAATGATGTCGGTGATTATGTGGGGCAGAAAGGAGGAGAAAGGGATGATGTGTCATTTAAAGTGCCTGGAACCGCCTCCCATGATCAGCTGCTATAGTGTTGCCACCAACTATTCGGAAAGTGAGGAGCAATGGTAGGATCAACCAGGTATTTATTAATGTAAAAGATAAATACACATAGAAAATATTTTGAATTTATTGGCAGTTTAAATTGGTTCTAATGGCAGAAGATTTTTTTTATCTTAATGCATTTTATGCATTTAAGTGATTGTTAAGCCACTTCTATAAAATGTTTCCATTCTCGCTGTAATATAACAATACGTTCCCCTGTGTCTGTGTTGTATAACACATATGCTTATCTGTACCGATAACACATCGGCTCCCAGGTGCCTCCTCTCCTCTCTCCTCTGCCCAGCTGACAGTTCTAGTGGACGGGGCCGAGCACTGCCGCTGACGTCAGCCGGGGAAAGAGCGAGAAGAGAGAGAGCCAAGGAGTCACATGATCGCAGGGAGCAGGGTAAAGATGAGCAAATATATTATATAACAGACCCAGGGGAACTTATTGTTATATTACAGAGGGGATGGGAGCATTTTACATTAAATATGAGATTAGCAGGAGCAGAGGGGGCGGGCGCTGACACGAGCAGACAGGCAGGGAGGAGGGGGGGGAGGATGGAGGAGAGGACACAGGAGACAGAGAGGAGAGCTGTGGATGATGGAGGCACGTAAACTGACCACAGTGTCAGGGCTCAGCAGCCATTATATACCGTGGTCAGTTTACAGAGGGGAGGGCATAGCCAGGCAGAATCAGCCAGGTTTTTTAGGTGTTGCAGGGGGCCAAATTACACAGCACAGGCATTGTGCTATATAACATGCTTTAAGGGAACAGGATCTGTTTGTTAACCCCAAAAAACAAAAAAACAAACGCTTTAAAAAACCTTCTGTGTGCAGCAGACCCCCTAATAGTTACCTGAACCCCATCTTGATCCAGTGATGTTTCACGAGAGACTCGGCACTCGCTACTCTCTCTCCTGATTGGCTGAGACACAGCAGCAGGCGCCATTGGCTCCCGCTGCTGTCAATCAAAGTCAGTAAGCCAATGAGTATAGAGCTGCTTTCTGTGGGGGCACTCGGCAGGAGGGAGGGGCCAGGAGCACTGGCGAGGGACGGGAGAAGAAGAAGAATTGGGCTGCTTTGTGCAAAACAACCACTGCACAGAGTATGTAAGTATAACATGCTTTTTATTTTTAAGCAAAAAAAGCCAATGTATTTTAAGACTTCAGCACATCAATAAGAGATACGGGTCCTGGCTTAGACCCTTTTTAATTACCAGAGGCTTGGCTATACCCCATAATCGTTACTCCAACAGATAGTCATAGATCAGGAGAATGCTGGCATAAGGTATAATTTTCTAATCCTAGCATTTCCATAACTTGTCTTCGTACACCATTTTGCCATACTTAAAGTGGATGTAAACCCTTACATATACCCAGTGAAGTGAACAGCTTCAGATGATATACAGAGATGAAACAAATATCTCTACATAAGTTTTACATGTATATCTGCTATCTTCAGTTTGCTATATTCTTTAGAAAGGGCACATATTGTTACAAATGTTCTCTTCCTGTTCAGCACTGGGTGTAAAGTCTTGGCATACACTGTGTGACAGCTGATTGAAGGCAAGGCACTCCCTCCCTCCACATAGGCAGAGGAAGGAAGCAATGTGCAGAGCTGTGCTGTGACTAGACCAACTCATTGCTAATCTATTTATAGCACCCCCCCAACACATATTTCAGGCTGGTTTTATCTCGGTTGTCGGAGAACTTGTCAGAAGTTATCATGCTGATAATAGAAGAACAGAGCAGCAGAAAGACATGGGACTTAGGGCTTTGGAGAGAGATAAGAAAACACTACAAATATATGTGCTTAGGTCAAATTTCATGAATAGGTTTACATCCACTTTAAATACTGTATCTCATGTCTTCAGGGGACTTATAATGGTGCTTTACCTTGCATAAGATTTAGAAGTGATTTCTGATAAATTCTTGTGCAGTTGGAAATGTGTATAAAAAATTATATTTAAAAAGACCTTAAATGCAGGTTACATTGCAAAACATTTTTAAAGCTTGTATATAAAATTTTATAGCGGAGCTCCACTCAAAAGGGGAAGCTCCACTTGTTTGCTTCCTCGCCCCCCTCCGCTGCCACATTTGGCACCTTTCAGGGGGGAGCGGGTACCTGTTTTTGACAGGTACCCGTCCTCATTCCTCCGCCGCAGGGCCATTCACAAAGCGCAGCACGCTTCACGCATGGGCAGTAGGGAACCAGTTGTGATCGATCAACTTGGTACATTCAGCTTGCCCATTAACGGTTACAATCTTGGCCAGTTCCTGCTGAACTGGCTGAGCTTCAAAGCGTATATGGCTAACCTTAGCTTTTTTTCTTCTTGATGCTCTCTCCCACTTCCTTGTTCACCTCGCCTAGTATGTGTAGCTGTTGACTGTGTTAATTTTCTTATTCACCATTGAATTCCTCTTTAATAAAGTACACTGCACTAGTTACCCTGAGGACAGTCATATCATGCATGGACAATTGACTACCCTCAGTTTATCTAATATGTAATTTAATGGGATTGGGAATTGGTTACATAAAGGCAGCTGTATGCAGGAAACTATTTCACAAAAGAAAACCTTTTTTATTATGTAGATTAGTTCTAATACAAAACTACCTTGCAGCTTTAGATACGGTTTCCTGGTCACTAAACCTTTTCTTGAACATTTTTTTTTTTTTTTTTTGGTAGGAAGCATTTTGGAATCGGAAACCCTGTCATAAAAAAAACTGCTGCAAGTTTAAAGTGTTACTAAACCCACAACAGTAGAATCAGTCTGTGTATGCAGCATAAAATGCTTGTTATACTCACTGTGGAACTTAAGGGGTTAATCCTCTGCATTGTATAAAAATGCTGTTTTATCCTTTATGTACAGATCCTTCCCCTCCTGCACTGTCTATCTGGGGAAGGCCAGCTAACACAGGCAGGGTAGACAACCTGCACATGCTCAGTTGTGTCTTTTATACTGGAGGGAAGATTTACTTGTTCTCAGAGATAGCCAGGTCACATGATATTGACATCACACTAGTGGGCGTATATACAGGCTGTAGTGGTAATCTCCTGCTACCTGAACTCTCAGCACCGGACAAACTGTAGTGGCAGTATTTTTATGTAAAAAGAAGATTTATAAGCTGTGGGCACTGTGGGGAGCGGATGAACTATTTTCATATTACTGGGTTTCATAACACTTTAAGGTGAAGGTATTTAGAGGTGCAGGAGCCCTGCAAACCCATTCAGCACCAGTGAATGTTTGGTAAAAGTCACATTCATTGCTTTAGAAATATTAACATTGGTCTCTGCACTTTTATACCTGTAGCCTTTTTGCCTTTTTTTCCCTTCTAAAATTGGATTGTGAAATGATGGATTAGAGTGATCAAAACACCAATATATTATTTTGGCACCATCATCCCTTTATAGAAAGAAAAAGAGGAAAACCAAATTAGCAGTATGGGACTTTGTGGGTGCTTATTATATAAAAATTAGTATGTAACAAAGTATGAAAAAATAATTTTTATTACAACATGAAAAAAGGACAAAGACAATAGTCACATAGAAAGGAACAGACGCCACTTTTTCTATGTAGTGTATCCACATGTCTGTTCAGTTTTCAACACATGAGTTCAACATGTTTCGCCATGCGGCTTCCTCAGGAATATGCGTGGACATTTTTCTTTAATAAGTAGATACAAATGTGTATACTAATTTATACAAATCTCAAGTTTGAAAAGATACAAAAAATAATTTGAACCAAATACATATATACATACATAGGTGCATTCAAGGACTGTAGCAGAAAATTCTCAACCGGTAGGCTCTGGCTCCAATGCTTAGGAGATTCAGAAACCAAGCTATACTGAGTGATGTCAGAGCAAAATAATTGGGCACCAGAGCCCTAATGGGAAGAAACCTCAACCTATGCCTGATCACCCACTGAGAGGAGTACCGTTGGTAGACTTGGATATATATAAACGATATTGTTACCTATAAATGATCAAAACATAATAGTAATATATAGTGTGTCAATGACAGTTCATTGAATAGGCTTAATAACTTAGTCAAAGTGTATAGACATCTTATAAGTAGATATAATATATAAAGTAGGCTTACATAGAGGGTTACTGTTAGATGAACAAAACTGGGAGCTTAGGTGACCAACCAAATACAGCTGCAACTATATGGCTACATCCAGGGTTTAAATTCCACACCGATAGTCCTGCAAGAATATGAAGAATGCTCCACATATAATATGCAAAACATAAGGGGGACCAGTTTGGGCTGTCCTAACATAAATATGATAGAAGAGAAGTCGCTTGCCTGTGTGTGTTGTCAAATCTGTATGGTAAAAAATCCTGGGCAGGACGGGACAGTAGGATGACCAAAGTGATCTAATATGTGAATGGACACAAACATTCTAGAGGAAAAACGTTACCCCCCGAAAGAAACTGGGGCATGGCACCTGTCTTGGCTAAGCAAAAGCACAACATTAGTATTCTCCCTGGATGGAAAGGATTGTACCTGTATGCAGCTGTGTGGACATTGTGGCTCCCAGAAACTCCAGCGGCTTCTCCAGTGCTGCATGGAGCTATTTGTACTCCTCCCTAATGAGTCGAGTGGGTGCGACGTGTGACATCACGCCACCAAGACGCAAAACGGACGTTGTCGGATAACGGCGCAGAAATGGGAGGCTGCCACTGCCCCGCCGCACAGGGAACCAGGGAGACTGGAACCAGGGAGACAGTGCCGGATGCCATGGCACCGCACCACCTGACCCCCGGGCACCCACGCAATGACCCCACAGAGCGACAGAGCAGGACCAGATCCCAGATGGAGGTGCCACCCAGAACCCGGACCCACAGAAGCTGCCCCGTCTCCACGGGAGCTCAACATGGCCCCCATTGGGAAACGGGGACCATGCTGCTGCGGGCCCCTAAGCATCCGTGTGGGAATACGATGGCAAGGAAATGGGTGAACGCCCCTGGCAGTGGTGTCCAAATGGATGCCCTGTGAACGTGAACTAATGGTGGAAGTAAAGATAAGCATACCAATGCACATACATATGAAATAAAAAATAAATGAATTGAATTGATAAAATGAGAACTACAGAATGAAAAACAAATAAAATAAAAATGAAATAAAATAAAATGGAATGAAATTAAATGAAAGACGGAAATAAATAATAAAAATAAATGAAAATGAAAATAATAATGAAAAAATAATAAAAAAATAATGAAAAATGGAGAAGAAAATCTGAATAAGTGAAATAAACAAAAGTGAAATAAAATGAAATAAAATAAGAATGTTGGCCAACAAAACCGTAGAATTTTGTCCGAAGGGCGTTGGCCCAAACTTGTCTTGCATACACACGGTCACACAATTGTTGGCCAACAATTACAAACATAGTGACGTACTAGACATACTATGTGGTTTTTCAGCTCTTTAGCGCCACCCTCTGGGCTCCTGCTAATTTCGCGTTAGTAGAAGTTTGGTGAGTGTTGATTCGCGCTTTTCATTTTGCACTTTTCATTTTTCACTTTTCATTTCGTACTTTTCAGTTCGCGCTTTTCAGTTTGTTTCTGAACGGCTGTTCGTCTACCAGACATGTTGCGAAATCGGTGTTATTTATTATTGGCCTTGTAGTTATTGCTTTGACATTATTTTTTTGGTTGAATAATGATTTGATTTGGTATATTTTCTCTATTTTCGGATGCATGGAATGTACTTTTTTGGTTATGTTCTATGTGCAAATATCATGTCTAATTTTATTTGTTTTATTTTTTTAATGCACAATAAAAAAAATTGTTGAGAATAATACTTCAGTAAAACACATTTTAAGCCAGTTTGGGAGTAGGCAGTTACATTTTAAAAAAATACAATGTAAAATTGACAAGGGACACCAACATAGTTGTATCTTTGATCTTAAAAATTACGGGATAATGGTGTTGTGGTAACTTGCCCAAATAAAAAAAAAAAACCCATAATATTATTCTTGATATCACTAGAAGAAAAAAGCCTTTGAAAATTCGTTTGCAATAACTCCATCAGTATCACCAGAAAAGCAGATTCATTATTATTCCATTATCTCCAAAAAACAAGCGCGCAACCATTAATTAATCAGTGAAGATGATTAAACACAACCATACAAACTCATATAAAGCTATATATAGTATTGTGCAAAAGTGATACAATAAAGTAAAAAAATGCTACCAAAAAATTCTACCAAAAAACGCCCATGTGAATTATTATTCCATTAATAATTATCATTATTATTCCATTAACCACTTACCCACTGGGGACTTAAACCCCCTTCCTAACCAGACCAATTTTCAGCTTTCGGTGCTCTCACATTTTGAATGACAATTACTAAGTCATACAACACTGTACCCATATGAAATTTTTGTCCCTTTTTTCACACAAATAGAGCTTTCTTTTGGTGGTATTTAATCATCGTTATTTTATTTTTATTTTTTTTGCGCTATAAAAGAAAAAAAAATGAAAATTCTGTAAAAAAATGATTTTTTCTTTGTTTCTGTTATAAAACTTAGCAAATTAGTAATTTTTCTTCATAAATTTTGGCCAAAATTTATACCGCTTCATATCTTTGGTAAAAATAAGTACAAATTGGTGTATATTATTTGGTCTTTGTGAAAGTTATAGAGTCCACAAGCTATGGTGCCAATATCTGAAAATTTCTTGAGACCCTAACATGCAAGAAAAGTATAAATACCCCCCAAATGACCCCTATTTGGAAAGAAGACATTTCAAGGTATTTAGAAAGATGCATGGTGAGTTTTTTGAAGTTGTCATTTTTTCCCACAATTCTTTGCAATATCAAGAATTTTTTTTCTTTCTTTTTTTTTTCACAAAATTGTCATATTAGCAGGTTATTTCTCACACACAGCATGTGCATACCACAAATTACACCCAAAACACATTCTGCTATTACTCCCGAGTATTGCGATACAACATGTGTGAGACTTTTACACAGCATGGCCACATACAGAGGCCCAACATGCAGGGAGCACCTTCAGGCATTCTGGAGCACCCAGGACAATTCTGATTTTTTCTAATATAGATGTTTTCTAATACTTATAGACACCTACCTCATACTTGCTCCTGAAGAGTGGCGCTCGCCACAAAACGCATCGAGCCAATAGATGCCCCTACGTATATACCATATTATTATCATTTTACTATTGTATACATACCAATTGGACTATGCCAATCAACGATGACTATAATCATCTACCATGGAGACACACCTCAGTGAATTTGGCTATCTACATTATTTATGGCATGAACCAATTAGGTTGTTTTACTATGGGATTATGAGCCAATACTTGCCCCCCTTTGTCTATAATTGCATCAGTTTTTATCTTTATTCCTACTTTACATACAATTGGATATTTACCAACTAAGATTACAATGGATTGTTATGGAGACCTGCTGTCTATGAAACTGTTTTCTACAATGTTTACAATATAAACCAATTTTGTTATTATACTGTATTTATGATACATTTTATTTATGATGTAAGACTTGGTTTTCATAGATCTGGGTTTCTATAGTACCAATATGGACCATGTTACAATTTGTAGTTTTGTTACAATCTTACATTATTAAACCATTTTATGCCAATTGATGTCATGTGATGCTTCTACTCAACGTTTTTGGTTCTGCTCTATTCTTGGGTACATGCCATGTTCATGGTTGTGGTGTTGTCTCCTGGAGTGCATAGTTCATTTAAAGTCCCACCTTTTTTGCTCCTTTTCCTTGTCATATGACGGCGGGCGGGAAGTGGTTAAAACACTTTTTTTTTTTAAACACAAAGTTGTCCATTTATATAATATTTCTAACACAAAAATAGATTCTCCTACTCCTCCTGAGTACAGCGATACCACATGTGTGAGACTTCCACAGCCTGGCCAGCGATACCACATGTGTGAGACTTCCACAGCCTGGCCACATACAGATGCCGAGTATGCCCGAGTATGGCTGAGCATTGCAGGGTATCGCCGAGTATGACTGGGTATGGCAGAGTATCACCGAGTATTGCAGAGTATGGCTGGGTATCACCGAGTATTGCAGAGTATGGCCGGGTATTGAAGAGTATCGAAGGGTATTGCAGAGAGTGGCTGGGTATCGGCTGGGTATTGCAGAGTATGGCTGGGTATTGCAGAGTATGGCTGGGTATTGCAGGGTATGGCTGGGTATTGCAGGGTATGGCTGGGTATTGCAGGGTATTGCAGAGTATTACTGAGTATGGATGGATGGATGTGACTGCAATTGTCACAGTGCAGCGCTGTGGGCACTATAGATCCAGCCCACAGCGCTGCTGCCATCCGATCTCTCCCCCTCTCCTCTCACACTGTACCGATTGGTACACAGAGGGGAGAGAGGAACCGGCGTCATGACATGACGCCGGTTTGTTTACAAGTGATCCCTCCGTCATTTGACGGAGCAATCACGTGGTAAACAGCCGCGATGTATGTATGTATGTGAATTTTAGATTGTAATTATTGACTTGCAATCTCTCGAGAAATGTATTCAATTCATCTTTTGATCCTGCCCAAACCATGAGGACATCGTCTATATAATGATGCCAGGTCAGAACATTGCCGAGGCCTGTGGCACTCTCTTCTTGGGAAAATAAGTCACGCTCCCACCCCCCAGGTACAGGTTTGCATAGGAGGGAGTGCAGCCTGTCCCCATGGCCACACCCTGCACCTGGAGGTAGTAGGATCGCTTAAACACAAAGACATTGTTGGTAAGGATAAAACTTAACATTTCCGTTATGAAATCTTATATTTGTGAGAATCTGTGTCTAGTTTATCCAACAAATTACGTATTACTTGTATTCTCTGCATATGAGGGATAGAATTGTATAGTGCCTCAATATCTATGGCAACAAGCCATGCTCCTTGTTACATACTAATTTTATTAGAATAAGCACCCACAAAGTCCCATACTGCCAATTTATTTTTTCTCTTGTAAAATCGGGTGGTGTTTAAAATACACAAATTAATTTAGTGGTAAACTATATTGGTTTTGTGTGTTTTTTTTTTTTTAATTTTACTTTTTTTTCTTCTGTTAATATACTGATATTTTTTTAAATTTTTTTTACTAATAATATTTGTTTTTTATTGAAAAATATTTAGGGTGCACCCCAATGTGGTGTTTTATTTTATTTTTTATTTTTTGTAATGAGAGCACAGATTAAGTTCTTTCTGTTCAGACTGTGTATTTTTAATTGAATCCCCATATTGACTCCTAAGCTGGCCATACATGGATTGAAAAAATTTGGCCAATTCAGCAGCGAATTTCGCTCAGTGTATAAGGACAGCGGTTGTACAGAAGTTGATCTGCTGATCAACTTCTTTACAACTAGCCTGTCGGATAGATGCCACACAATCAGCACCATAGGCCATTGCTGGCAGAGCTGATCATTGTATTCTGACAGTGGGGAAGTCTCACCACTGTCAGAAGAAAATAGCTCAAAGGGAGTGATTTCCCCAACCACCTCGAATGTGTGCATGAAGTAACTGGGTCAGTTTTTTTTTTTTGTTCAACCCACTGGTTAAATGAAAAAAAAACGGAATCATCTATGGGCTGATTTATGAACTGAGCGGAGGCAGGGCCGGTGCTTGACTATTTAGTTCCCTCAGGCAAGACTTACACCAAAAGCCCCACCGCCTGCCCGGCTCAGCAGCATTAGTCTTGCTTAGGGCCGCGTGGGTGACTACAACAGGGTCAGACTGGACTCTCCGGGGCAGCAGAATTTCTTCTACGTCTGTAGACATGGTACCCCCCTCCTCTGGCTCCCCAGCTGTCCTCGTCCTCGCCTCCTCTGAATCCCCAGCTGTCCTTGTGCCTGCCTCCTCCGCCTCTCCAGCTGTCCTCATGCCCGCCTTCTCTGCTATCGCCCTCCTCACAGGCTGAGCTGCTGCTGACTCTCACGGCTGCTGCAGATCCTCTGCAGCAGCCATGATGGATGTCCTTCATGGCTGCTGCTTTCTCTGGAGAGTCAGTCAGCGCCCCAGCCCTGTGTAAGGCCCCCTCGTGTTCCCCGGCCAGGCAAGTGGGGAAGTCAGCAGACATGGCTGCGTCCCCTATGCAGCTGCCTAGTTCACCTAGCGGGAGTGCCGACCCTGAGCAGGGGGTAGGGGAGTATAAGTGATTCCTCTAACTCATTAATTTGCATGCCTAAATGTGGGTTTGTGCAGTTGAGCAATACAATTATAAATATGTATTCTAGGTTTAGCAAAACAAGAGACCTTTTTAATTGGTGACCTGTCCTCAGACTAAACTTACTGCAGTTGTTCATTTTTCCCTGGAGTACAAATCCTGCTTCTTTAAATCCACACAAAAAATTGTTTGGACAACCCTCACAGATTTGAGTACAATTGATAATTAATCAGGACCAGCGTGGAAACTCATCTCCAGGAACAATTGGAAATTCTGCTTCAACATCCCTTTCCACCATGACCTAGTTAGGTGGCATTCAGAGTTTTTTGCTTTGATTTATGGTCAGGGGCTACCATAATCAATTAGTAAGACTTAGCCAAAAAACTGATGGTAGATAAGCAAAGAGCTGGTTTTGTTCACTAAGCCTAGAGAGTAACCCTGATAGAACCATCTTTACAGTTCTTATATAGAACCTACATGGTTCTAGAATAGATTAACAAATCCAAAAAGTTGTTTTCAGACCCCTTTTACACTGAGGCAGTTTTCATGTGTTTTAGCTCTAGAAATAGCGCCTGAAAACTGCCTCCCATTCATTGCAATGGGTGCTTTCACACCTGGGCGGTGCGTTTGCAGGGTGTTAGAAAAAGTCCTGCAAGCAGCATCTTTGGGGCGGTTTGGGAGCGCTGTATACATTCATTGCAATGGGCAGGGTTTCCAAAAAGCCTGAAAAGCACTTTGGAAGCACTGCAAGATGGGAGTTTTATTTTTTTTTTAAAAATGCCATAAATCTATCCCGTATTTTGTAGACGCTATAACTTTTGCGCAAACCAATAAATATACGCTTATTGCAATTTTTTTTACCAAAAATCCGTAGAAGAATACGTATCGGCCGAAACTGAGGAAAAAATTTGTTTTTTTAAAAAAAAATTGGGATATTTTATTATAGCAAAAAGTAAAAAATATTGTGTTTTTTTCAAAATTGTCGCTCTTCTTTTGTTTATAGCGCAAAAAATAAAAACCGCAGAGGCGATCAAATACCACCAAAAGAAAGCTCTATTTGTGGTGAAAAAAGGACGTCAATTTTTTTTGGGTACAACGACGCACGACCGCGCAATTGACGTTTAAAGTGCGACAGCGCTGAAAACTAAAAATTGGCCTGGGAAGGAAGGAGGTGAAATTGCCCTGTATTGAACCGGTTAACATACTCAGAGAGGCACCAGGCACTTTTACACTTGCATGTGTAGTTAGTCAGATGCAGGAAAAACTTCAAGCTGAATGGCTCTGGCAAGGCAGCTCCTGCATAGCAAGGCTTTCCTAGATGTACGCACAACGGTGGCTCAAACCGTAAAAGTACAGAAACGGGTGTCAGAGTTAAAACCAGATAGTCTAAGATAATTTTAATTATTGAAAATAAAATTCTTATAAAACTGACTAACACTTTCAGGGGCAACACCACTCCCCCTTTATCTGGGCTCAACACAGGAAAAACTTGGAGAAAACGATGGCACAGATCTATATTAGATCTCTCCACACGGGGTAACAACTTGACAGTAGTTCTTCAGCAGTAGTGGTCCTGTGTTGAACCCTAATGAAGGGGGAGTGAAGCTGCTACTGAAAGGTGTTGGCTGGTGTTATATGACTTTTTTTTTTTTTTGCCAACAATTAAAATTATCCTAAACTTTTTTTTTTCGGTTTTAGTCTGGCACTCCTTTCTGTATTTCTATTAAAAAAGGTTTAACAGCAAGAAACGGTGGTAGATGATATACCAACAAATACAGTTATTCGTGTGAAACTGTTTTGGCTGCAAATTGGGCAATGGGGATTGAAGCTAAAACTTGCCTAACAGTGACTTCTACTGAAATGAGGATAGCAGAAAATAATTTACTTGTTACTTATCTCATCCCCTACAAGTTTTGTTATGTAATATACTTTATTATCTTATTTCTAAAATGCAATGTTCCCAACAATGTTTTAGCAGAAGGCTGCATCCAATGTAATATAACAAGTTATGTGCTTCTGATGTTGGATTGATCTGTTACTAGGTAACACTAACTAGGTCACACCGGTCTTAGAACTGCCATGTAGTGGGTATTTTGTAGTCCTGTTTAGTGAAACAGAGGTTAGGTGCAATCCATGTCAGGTATCAACTGAGGTCAAGGGTGAGGATATGAGTTTTGTCAAAGACACCATGTGCCTCAGTGGAACTAAAAAAATATATACAGTTGCAATAAAAAGTATGTGAACCCTTTTGGAATGATATGGATTTCTGCACAAATTGGTCATAAAATGTGATCTGATCTTCATCTAAGTCACAACAATAGACAATCACAGTCTGCTTAACTAATAACACACAAAGAATTAAATGTTACCATGTTTTTATTGAACACACCATGTAAACATTCACAGTGCAGGTGCAAAAAGTATGTGAACCATTGGATTTAATAACTGGTTGAACCTCCTTTGGCAGCAATAACTTCAACCAAATGTTTCCTGTAGTTTCAGATCAGACATGCACAACGGTCAGGAGTAATTCTTGACCATTCCTCTTTACAGAACTGTTTCAGTTCAGCAATATTCTTGGGATGTCTGGTGTGAATCGCTTTCTTGAGGTCATGCCACAGCATCTCAATTGGGTTGAGGTCAGGACTCTGACTGGCCCACTCCAGAAGGATTTTCTTCTGTTTAAGCCATTCTGTTGTTGATTTACTTCTATGCTTTGGTCGTTGTCCTGTTGCAACACCCATCATCTGTTGAGCTTCAGCTGGTGGACAGATGGCCTTAAGTTCTCCTGCAAAATGTTTTGATAAACTTGGGAATTCATTTTTCCTTCGATGATAGCAATCCGTCCAGGCCCTGACGCAGCAAAGCAGTCCCAAACCATGATGCCCCCACCACCATACTTCACAGTTGGGATGAGGTTTTGATGTTGGTGTGCTGTGCCTCTATTTCTCCACACATAGTGTTGTGTGTTTCTTCCAAACAACTCAACTTTGGTTTCTTCTGTCCACAGAATATTTTGCCAATACTGCTGTGGAACATCCAGGTGCTCTTGTGCAAACTGTAAACGTGCAGCAATGTTTTTTTTGGACAGCAGTGGCTTTCTCTGTGGTATCCTCCCATGAAATCCATTCTTGTTTAGTGTTTTACGTATCGTAGATTTGCTAACAGGGATGTTAGCATATGCCAGAGACTTTTGTAAGTCTTTAGCTGACACTCTAGGATTCTTCTTCACCTCATTGAGCAGTCTGCGCTGTGCTCTTGCAGTCATCTTTACAGGACGCCCACTCCTAGGGAGAGTAGCAGCAGTGCTGAACTTTCTCCATTTATAGACAATTTGTCTTACCGTGGACTGATGAACAGCAAGGCTTTTGGAGATACTTTTATAACCCTTTCCAGTTTTAAGCAAGTCAACAATTCTTAATCGTAGGTCTTCTGAGAGCTCTTTTGTGCGAGGCATCATTCACATCACGCAATGCTTCTTGTGATATCTGGTGTGAATCGCTTTCTTGAGGTCATGGCACAGCATCTCAATTGGGTTGAGGTCAGGACTCTGACTGGCCCACTCCAGAAGGTGTATTTTCTTCTGTTTAGGCCATTCTGTTGTTGATTTACTTGTATGCTTTGGGTCGTTGTCCTGTTGCAACACCCATCATCTGTTGAGCTTCAGCTGGTGGACAGATGGCCTTAAGTTCTCCTGCAAAATGTTTTGATAAACTTGGGAATTCATTTTTCCTTCGATGATAGCAATCCGTCCAGGCCCTGACGCAGCAAAGCAGTCCCAAACCATGATGCCCCCACCACCATACTTCACAGTTGGGATGAGGTTTTGATGTTGGTGTGCTGTGCCTCTTTTTCTCCACACATAGTGTTGTGTGTTTCTTCCAAACAACTCAACTTTGGTTTCTTCTGTCCACAGAATATTTTGCCAATACTGCTGTGGAACATCCAGGTGCTCTTGTGCAAACTGTAAACGTGCAGCAATGTTTTTTTGGACAGCAGTGGCTTCCTCTGTGGTATCCTCCCATGAAATCCATTCTTGTTTAGTGTTTTACGTATCGTAGATTTGCTAACAGGGATGTTAGCATATGCCAGAGACTTTTGTAAGTCTTTAGCTGACACTCTAGGGTTCTTCTTCACCTCATTGAGCAGTCTGCGCTGTGCTCTTGCAGTCATCTTTACAGGACGCCCACTCCTAGGGAGAGTAGCAGCAGTGCTGAACTTTCTCCATTTATAGACAATTTGTCTTACCGTGGACTGATGAACAGCAAGGCTTTTGGAGATACTTTTATAACCCTTTCCAGCTTTAAGCAAGTCAACAATTCTTAATCGTAGGTCTTCTGAGAGCTCTTTTGTGCGAGGCATCATTCACATCACGCAATGCTTCTTGTGAAAAGCAAACCCAGAACCGGTGTGTGTTTTTTATAGGGCAGGGCAGCTGTAACCAACACCTCCAATCTCATCTCATTGATTGGACTCCAGTTGGCTGACACCTCACTCCAATTAGCTCTTGGAGATCTCATTAGTCTAGGGGTTCACATACTTTTCCACCTGCACTGTGAATGTTTACATGGTGTGTTCAATAAAAACATGGTAACATTTAATTCTTTGTGTGTTATTAGTTTAAGCAGACTGTGATTGTCTATTGTTGTGACTTAGATAAAGATCAGATCACATTTTATGACCAATTTGTGCAGAAATCTATATCATTCCAAAAGGGTTCACATACTTTTTATTGCAACTGTAATAGGTTGTATACTTGGCAATAAGAAGAGAGATTTTCTTGTACTAATTTGTGTTTGTAATATAATTGATTTAGTTTACAATTTATATATATACACACACACACAGTGCCTTGAAAAAGTATTCATACCCCTTGACATTTTCCACATTTTGTCATGTTACAACCAAATGCATATGTATTTTATAGGGATTTTATGTGATAGGCCAACACAAAGTGGCACATAATTGTGAAGTGGAAGGCAAATGATAAATGGTTTTCAAAATTTTTTACAAATAAATTTCTGAAAAGTGTGGTGTGCATTTGTATTCAGCCCCCCTGAGTCAATACTTAGTAGAACCACCTTTCACTGAAATTACAGCTGCAATTCTTTTTGAGGATGTCCAACTTTGCACATCTAGAGTGACTTTTTGCCCATTCTTCTTTGCAAAATATCTCAAGCTCTGTCAGATTGGATGGAGAGCATCTGTGAACAGCAATGTCTTGCCCCAGATTCCCAATTGGATTTAGGTCTGGATGCTACTGGGCCGTTCTAACATGTAAATATGCTTTGATCTAAACCTTACCATTGTATCTCTCCCTGTATGATTAGGGTCGTCCTGCTGGAACTTTAACCTTGGCTCCTTTTCATATCTTTTACAGACTCTAACAGGTTTTCTTCTAAGATTGCGCTGTATTTGGCTCCATCCACCTTCCCATTAACTCTGACCAGCTTCCCTGTCCCTGCTGAAGAAAAACATCCCCACAACATGATTCTGCCACCACCATTTTTCACGGTGGGGATGGTGTGTTCAGGGTGATTTGCATTGTTAGTTTTCAGCTACACATTACGTTTTAGGCCA
Organism: Lithobates septentrionalis; assembly: GCA_037952835.1. Taxonomy (NCBI): domain Eukaryota; kingdom Metazoa; phylum Chordata; class Amphibia; order Anura; family Ranidae; genus Lithobates; species Lithobates septentrionalis. Next base: position 1,823,709 of record JBBDGP010000163.1, on the reverse strand, counting down.
AACAGTTCAGTTTTAGTCTCATCTGACCAGCGCAACTTCTTCCACATGTTTGCTGTGTCCCCCACATGGCTTCTCGCAAACTGCAAACCATACTCTTTATGGCTTTCTTTTAACAATGTCTTTCTTCTTGCCACTCATCCATAAAGGCCATATTTGTGGAGTGCACAACTAATAGTTGTCCTGTGGACAGATTCTCCCACCTGAGCTGTGGATCTCTGCAGCTCCTCCAGAGTTACCATGGGCCTCCTGGCTGTTTCTCTGATTAATGCTCTCCTTGCCTGACATGTCAGTTTAGGTGGGCGGCCAAGTCTTGGTAGGTTTGCAGTTTTTACATACTCTTTCCATTTTCAGATGATGGATTGAACAGTGCTCCGTGAGATGTTCAAAGCTTGGGATATTTCTTTATATATTTCTTTTTCTTTATTTGCGATGCATACTAGCCCATTATGCTTATACTTTGCAGGGGGAAAACGAGGAAGTAAAACCCATCAGAGTTTACTTCCTCTTTAATGGATGTGTTCAATGAGGACATGAGAAATTATAATTTGTGTGTTATCAGCAAACATTGTGTTCATCTACTATTGTGACTTAGATGAGGATCAGATCATATTTTCATGTGTGCGTGCTCTGGGCTGTGTACTTTTTCTAGAATTCAAGAAACATCACAAACTCAACCAGGCAAAAAATATATTTTTTTATACATATATATATATATATTTTTTTTTCTTTTTTGTTAGTATATGGAAGGGTCTTGGCTTTGTTGCAGTCTGCATCCTCATTACAGTGCTTTCCTCTTTATTTCCTGCTGTATATCCTCTGCAGGGAAAAAGGAACATCACAAACTGCAATAAAAACATGAAAGAGAATCTAGCTTTAAACATTTTAGATGAAGTCCACTCCAGGTCATTGCTCTGAAAAAAAACCAAAAGCGACCAATCAAGCAACAGATCCTTTTTCATTTGTTCATGCTAAGCTTCTAAAAGCTGACTGATGTGTAATTACTCACCACTGCACTTGGCACAGTGTTAATAAAAAGTAATTTCACAATGAAAATATTAGCTGCAGAAACGTTTGGTCCCTAACTAGATTTTTTTTTTTTGAGACTCCATGAGTTTGATTCACTAAAGGCAATTAGGCTGTTTGCTTTGCAAGGGAATTTCCCCTTAGCTTAGTGTAGATGGTGACATTTCAATTTGCAAAAAAAATATCTAATCCCGTGTAAGAAAGAATTGAATTTAATTTTTGCCTGCAATAATTGAATTTTTTCATGCAAATGAGTGGATGATGGAAGTCAATAGAGCTTCAACCCATTTCCCTTGTAAAGCGCAACCTCCCTTGCAAAATAAACAGTCTTTTTGCCTTTAGTAAATCAACCTCAGGGAGTCTCAAATAAAAATAATCTAGTTATGGACCAAACGTTTCTGCAGCTAATATTTCCATTGTGAAATTACTTTTGGTTGCTTTTGCTTTTTTCCAGAGCAATGACCTGGAGTGGACTTCATCTAAAATGTTTAAAGCTAGATTCTCTTTCATGTTTTTATTGCAGTTTGTTATGTTCCTTTTGCGATATTTGCACTCCAAGTCTGCCCCCTGCCCCCACGTTTATGGGCAGCCTCTTCCTTCTGCCATCAGCCCATCAGCACCCATTTCCCGACCACACCATGGCAGATCTACTGCTACAGGGCAGCCGTTCTGTGCAGAATCACCTGTGTGTGTCTGTGTGTATATTTATATGTGTGTGTGTATGTGTGTGTATATATATATATATGTGATTTTGCGCACTTCCGCTTAGGGGTCATGTGTGTGTGGCCAGCAGGCCGCTTCTTGTTACTCACAGCAGAAGCTGATTTGCGGGTGCTGGGCAATGGATGTCCGCTGGCACCCATCGATTGTGGGGCAGAGACACAGAACGGAACTCTGCTTATGTAAACAAGGCAGAGCTCTATTCTGACAGGGGGAAAGTGATGGATTGTGTGTCTCTGCAAAGCAGGGAATAAAATCCATCACTTCCCTTAGTAAAAGCAGCACACAGTTTACACAAAAACACTGGCTAGGCACACAACCCTTCAAATTGCCCCTCATGTTTAACCAATTCCCAGCCAGTGCCATTAGTACAGTGTATATTTGTTTTAGCACTAATCACTGTATTTGTGTCACTGGTTCCCACAAAGTGTCATAAGTCGCTGATTGCTGCCATTACTGGTAGAAAAAAAATCAAGTCTAACTTTTGCGCAAACCAATCAATATACGCTTATTGGGATTTTTTTATACCAATAACATGTAGCAGAATACATATTGATCTAAATTAATGAAGAAATTTTATTTTTTTTGTATTCTTATTTATTGGGTATGTTTTATAGCAGAAAGTAAAAAATATTGGTTTTTTTTGGGGGGTTTTTTTGGTGTTCAAAATTATCGGTCTTTTTTTGTTTTATAGCTCAAAAAATAAACGTAGAGATGATCAACTACCACTAAATGAAAGCTCTATTTGTGGGAAAAAATGACATACTTTTTATTTGGGTACAGTATTGCATTACCCTGCAATTGTCAGTTAAAGTAACGCAGTGTTGTATGGCAAAAAATGGTCTGGTCAGGAAGGGGGGTATATCTTCCGGAGGTCAAGTGGTTAATAAATATCAAGTTTAGGTGGCTTTTTATTTTAGCGGAATTGGAGTATAAATTGATAGGTTCGAGATTTACAGTTTTTGTGTCCTTTTTTGTATCATCCGTTAATTTAAGCAGGTGTGTGATTGGCTTAATTAACATTGGAATTCTGGTGGGAGTGAAGTGTCCTAGTTCTAATTTTGGAGCAGGATTTCCTATCAGCTACTAATTTTATTTGGAGTCGAATGGCCATAAAGGCCTTTTTCTTACAAACCATTAAATACAACATTCACAAGAAAACAAGTTTAATGCATATAATACAGTCAATGCATAACAAATAGACCAACCTCAGCTTATGCCTGGTCTAAGGTCTTTGAAGGCCTATATACTCATGATTAACCGGTTGTATCTGCCACCCAAAAAAAGGCCCCCAGCCACAACTACATCGGCTCAGGGGCAATTAACCACTTACGTATTACCAGATACAACCTAATACCCTGATGTTACCAACGTATTGTTAGGAAGAGACACCCATACCTCAGATGGGCACAAGCCACTATTTTCCACCAATATTTTACCAGCACCGCCTTCAAATACCCAATAGACCCCCTGCCTGCTACTATGACAAGAATATAAAAGGACCAAGAAATTGAATGGTAAGCTAACATAAAACCCAAAAACCCACTACATATACCCCAGCACCTTGAGAAAGTAGGAGGCTACCCCAAACCAAAACAAACAAGGGAGGGTGGGAGAAAACTGTCTGATGCTGTGATGAGCTCTGACTGAGCTGTGACACGATCCACCTGTTAGCAGAGTATTGAAATCATGTTGGAAGTTTATTGTATGCAGTAATACGCCTAATCAATGCATGTCTTTACAGAATGGAGAAACAGGAACAAGGAGCATCTAATTACATAGAGAGAGGGTAGACAAACATTCTGTTATATCATAGATAACATAACTATACACTACAATATTACAGCGCCACCTGCTGCTTAGACAGGCATAACACATGCAGTATATAGTCAGTTTATAAACAACCTTTCTGTTGTACTTTTCCAACACCCCCCTCCTCTACCCACCACAGGACACACCCTCTACTTCGAACTCTTCAATCTGCTAAGCAGACTGCAGCATATCAAAATCACCCACTAATACTCCGCCTCTTCTGCAGGCCCCAGTCCTGCTGGCCCTCCTACTAGTTTCACTCAGCTCCAGGCCATGTACTTTCTGTTCAGCGCATCACAGCAAAAACAGGAAACCGTTACAAGTGCTGGAATATTGCTGGAGTCCATACACTCGCCAGCACAGGCTTGGCAGGGAGACTTGTTAAAGACAGATATTCGGAGAATTTATGATGCTGCATTAAAATGATTTGCTTTTGGAATCCCTGGAGTCTCTGATGTAAAAGATTAAATACATTCCTTCAGTTTTGCCATCTCATATTTTACAGTCATCTGATAAGGAAAATGTAAAGTGGTTGTATTAGATATGTTATTACAGTGTATAGACTGGTACAAAATTGTAAACTTTAAAGGGTTCTTCTGCCAATATGTAGATTTGTTTCTATCCCCCCTGGATTTATTTGAAAATTAAAGTAAAACTCTAGACAAAACTATTCTTTCAATTTTGGATAGAGCAGGGAAGGGTTAAAAACTTTCCTGATTTTTAAAGCTGAACTCCAGGTAGAGATTAAAGGCAGAAATTAATGCAGTTCTTTTTTCATAAACCACTTTTTTATCACTTTTTTATCATAGTTTTATCAACTTCACAATATATAAGAACATGTACAACATTTTGTAATGCATGACATGGTTATGGCATTTAGCACCAAAGCAGACCGTACCAACAGAACTTAAAGGGCTACTCTACTTTAATGGGGAAAAAAACAAATAAATAATATAGTGTACACTAGAGCTGCATGATTCTGGATAAAATGAGAATCACTATTTTTTTTGGCTAGAATAAAGACCACAATTCTCGCAGTGTAACATCATCTTCATAAGATACAAAAACAAATTGGGCTATTTTTACTGTCTTTTTTTTTTTTTTAATTCATTGAAGTATATTTTGTTCTAAAAAATTGCTTTTGAAAGACCACTGCGCAAATACAGTAGGACATAAAATATTGCAGCAATCTCCATTTTATTCCCTAGGGTCCTTGCTAAAAAAAAAAACAATATATGTTTGAGGGTTCTAAGTAATTTTCTAGCAAAAAATACTGATTTTAACCTGTAAGCAACAAGTGTCAAAAAAAAGGTTTAGTCTTTAAATGGTTAAACTGACCTCATTTACAGACAGAAGTCCATTCCTTTGATCTGAAAGAAGAAAGAGATGCATTGTTTCTCTTTATCGAGGCTGAGTTTTTTTTTTTCTTTTGACAGCTCTAAACAGAGAAGGCTCTGCACTTGTTACATAAAATTAGGGAAATTCTGTATTAAAGCGGAGTTCCACACAAAAATGGAACTTCCGCTTTTCGGAACCCTCCCCCCCTCCGGTGTCACATTTGGCACTTTTCAGGGGGGAGGGGGGTGCAGATACCTGTCAAAGAAAGGTATTTGCACCTACTTCCGGCATAGACTCCCATGGGAGTCTATGCCTCTTCCCGTCCCGACCGCGCTATCTGCTGGGAATACACAGCTCCCAGCAGAGAGCGGGGACCACTAGGGACGCGCAACGCGACTCGCGCATGCGCAGTAGGGAACCGGGAAGTGAAGCCGCAACGCTTCACTTCCTGATTCCCACACCCAGGATGGCGGCGGCAGCTGCCGAGAACCGAGCGGGTTCTCAGCGTCCCCTGCCGACATCGCTGGACCCCGGGACAGGTAAGTGGCCATGTATTAAAAGTCAGCAGCTGCAGTATTTGTAGCTGCTGGCTTTTAATATTTTTTTTTTTTGGCGGTGTGGGTGAACCCCCTCTTTAAGATCATGAGGGGGGTTGAATGGCGATAACGATTTTTTAACAATTAATCGTGCAGCTCTAGTGTACACTATTGCAACACAAGTCATATTGTAATTGAATGTTTTTAAAAATTACCTTTTCTTTCAGTCTGCAGTACTTTCGTTTTCTGTAAAATGCAATGCAATATGGCCACATAATACATATGGTGTACAGAAGATTCCCCAGAAATGTAATTTCCTGCTTGTGTGATTGGCTTACTGGTTTTCCCAGAGGTCTGCACCAAGATAACAAGTCAGATTTAGGGCATCCCCTCCAACAAAAATTTAATTTTTGGTGAGATACTCCCAAAGGGAAATTACATCTAAAGGGATGCAGACCATGCCACTTTCCTCATTAGAGCCCTGCGGGAGCAGAAGCTTGATTGATAATTATAAAATCACTTCTATACAGATTCATTTTGCACATGGGTACAGACAAACAACTATTTCTTCAGAATAACAAAAGGTATAAATCTGCAACAAAGCTTGTCAAAATCGCTGCAGTATACATAGATCACCCAGAGGGGAATGTTTTTTTCTCTCAACAAAAGTGGTACTATATACTGCAGTTCTTTTGAACTTCATGTCATTTATTATATATATATTTATTATATATATATTTTTAATTAAACTAGTGTAAGTTCCTAAATTAACTTGGTATTGGCTTTTTGCATTCCCCTCTTTAACTGGCAGAGGGAGAAGCAGGATGGGGATCCATTCAAGTGTGGTGCATGTGGTGTTGACAACTGATACGGGGAGAGAGCAGAAGAATGACCCTAGGAGCCTGCTGATGCTGTTTCACAGTCCACTCAGCAGGCTGAGGATGGAGCAAAGACACCATTGTATTGCTTGAAGCGGAACTAAATGTAAAAACAAAAAACTGCAGACAGGCAGGATTTTTCTTGCAGCAGAGGCATGCAATGTTTCTTCTGCAGTAAAGTACACTTACCTGTCTGTGTACAATTCTCTGTGGAATGTACACTGAGCTATGTAAGTGCAGCTCAGTTTAGATTGTGGCACACTGCGAGTGTGATGGGATGACTGCACTCCTTCCTGTGCATGTGTGGGAGTGACCTCATCCTGCGCCAGCCAATCAAAACGGCTGAAAGCCAGCAAGCGGAAGAACCCAAGAGAAGATGTTAGCGAGATGATTCGCAGGTATCGGACCATTGAAACTAAGGTAAGCAATTGTGCTCTTAGTTCAGCTGTAATTGAGAATGGTTGCATGGTTGGCTGCACTGTGTGATGGGGCTGGATACATTTCGGGAATGTATAGACAGAAATTCAAAGCCTTTGTCAGGTAACACAACTCCCTTATTTGTACTTCATCTGTTTAAAGCGGTAGTAAACCGCAAATGAATGGCTTGTGAAAAACAAACGACCTGCAAGGCAATGGCATAATGTGCTAGTATGCACCACATACTAGCACATTATGAAATACCTTGGAACGAAGCCCTCCAGCGCTGTACTGCAGCCATGGCGGACATTCATAGCGCATGCGCCAGTAACATAATTGGCTGCATCCAGGGTGAATATCTCCTAAAAGGTGCAGGTTTAGGAGATATTCATTTTACCTACAGGTAAGCCTTATTATAGGCTTACCTGTAGATAAAAATGACCAAGCAGGGTTTACTACCTCTTTGACTGCATTTGCAATTTTGGTGGAGGGTGGAGTTGAGCTTTAAAATGAACCTGTGCTGGGAAGCAGTAAGTTGGAGAGAAGCCCAAAAACCTAATTTACATACTTTGTTCTGGGTCGTTGACTCAAACTAATAAAGTTGTTGGGAAGCCGGGCAATAGATTTCTTAGAAGCTAAATTTAGAAATGTCAACCTTCAGATTTATATTAGTATGGATTTTCTTTAAATAGCCAGAAAATCAAACTTAAGTAGTCGGGAAGTTGCAAGAGAGATGATGGTTTGTAAAGGTCTACAACCGACAGTAGCCTAAAACAGCTTCAAGTTACTGTATTCTCATCTTTTTTTTTCTCCCTGTCTCTTTCTGACTAGTTACTGTAGATTACTGTATTGTACATATAACCATTGCAGCTTTCATTAGGCATTATTATATATGGCCGGCGTATATCATTATTGGGCATCCAAGTTCTGTTCTATCATGGCTAAAAATATATCTCAAGCTTCATTTTCTGTCCGAAGAAATACTGCAGCTCTCTGTCTTGAATATATTTTTCCCTTTTATTTCCTGCACCGAATCAATTATAGATTGCATACATTACAAGAAACTCTATTAGCATTATTACTTGTCATGACTTTATACGTTTTATGAGATTGCTCTTAATTTGTGTGCTGTCGTCTTATTTGCTGTGCTTTTAGCAAAAACGCAAAAGGCATTGAAGCATTGAAGTCATTGTGGAAATGAGATGGCTTTATCTTGGCTGCTGGGCTAGGCTAAGTAATGAACTCTTCCCAGAATTCTGTGTGTTTCCCATAAGATAGTCAAGAAAGCTTATAACGCAAGGAGATGTCAGAGAAAATTATTTTTAATTGTTACGCTATGGAACCTAGCTGACGTCATGGCACATCTGTTTTGAACAATGTAGGATGGTTTAAAGAGCAAATTCAGATGTCCTGCTGACAAAGCACCATAGGACTGACATATAGGTCCCAGCTTTATACTTGGCAGAAGCTGCTGATTGTATTTCACAATAATTGGATCTGTTGCTAGAAGAGTCCTTGTCCCCTTTTTCAGACATTCTGCTAGTTTAATATGAAATGACTCCTTAACATCCCAGAGGATTGAAAACATTTCCATGTGAACACACATGTCAAATTCAAATGAAGGTAAATTAGATGGACTTTGTTTTGTTAGCAAACCGTGAAATGATTTAGTTGTCTGGAGTCCCTTTTTAAAGCAAATCAGTACTTTCTGCAAGTAGAGGAAAGAAGCAGCTTTACTGGATAGCAAAAATGGTAAAGAGCCTGTATTTGCACCCATGGACCACCAAAGAATTTTCTTCTAAATTGTTGGGTAAGCTCTGTGACAGACCCAACCAGGACAGGGGCTTTTGGAGGGGACTGCAATGTAGTCTCCTGTCTACTGACTATGGGCCCTAGCTTTTGAGGGAGCTATGAGCATTCAGGAAGATTTCCTGTTATATAATGCAAGATGACATGTTATGACCACATTTAACAGTCAATGAAGCCATGATGGCCTCTGCCAACTTGAAACTCAATAAGAAGATGGATGTAAAAAGAAAGCTGGTTAATGAGATTTGGACAGCCCCGGGTCTTCTTGAATACTGGTGCTGGACTGTCTGGGCATTGGACTCCCTGACTAATCAAGGCTTGGTCAGGTTCTAGCTGTTGAATAGCTTACTGTTAATTAGATCACTGTTAGCTGTTGCGGTTCATTAGATGTACTGGTGATATTACTGTTTAAAGTTTGCATTACTTAGGATAATTTGATCAAGCTCTTATCTACTTTTCATCGGAGAAAGGCTGGTGCCATGAAAGTCAGCTAAAACATAATTTTATTATTTGTAGGTGAACAGCAGTAAAAAAAAGCCAACGCGTTTCAGCCATTATTAAGGCCTAATGGCCAGAAACGCGTTGGATTTTTGACTGCTGTTCACTAATGCAGCTTACGCACGAGCGGACTTTTCTATCGGACTGGCCCGACGGACCGAGTCCGGCGGACAATCCGATTGTGTGTGGGCTTCATCGGATGTTCAGCTGACTTTTTCTGTCGAAAGTCTGACAGACTTTAGATTTGGAACATGCTTCAAATCTTTACGTTGTAACTACGCCAGACCCAGAAATCCACTTGTCTGTATGCTAGTCCGACGGACAAAAACCGACGCTAGGGCAGCTATTGGCTACTGGCTATCAACGTCCTTATTTTAGTCCGGTGTACGCCATCACGTACGTATCGGTCGGACTTTGGTGTGATCGTGTGTAGGCATGTCCGTTCATTAAAAAGTCTGTTGAAAGTCCGTCGGACCAGTCCGGATAAAAAGTCCGCCCGCGTGTACGCGACTTTACAATAATAAAATGATGTTTTAGCCAACTTTCATGGCACCAGCTATTCTCCCTTTTTTGCATGGATTGAACATGGAGGTTTACAGAGACTTCACAGGCTGGGTGCTGTGTTCTTGAGGCTCAGCAGGCATTACACAGGAGGTAGCAGCTCGGATGCACCTGTTCCTCTTATCTCCTTTTGTGTGGTATAAATTCTGTGTGAATTTACAATAAAGAATCAGTTCCGGTTTGCACCTAAGCTGGTGTCGTCAAGTTCTTGGGTGCAATTCTCAGATATAATACCTAGATCCAACCATACACAAGTTCCAACCATACACTAGTTCAGCGTTAGAACCCCAGCCACCCCCCCCCCTTTCCCAAGACACTTGGGCCTGGCAACTAACTCCTTAGCCATTGACCATTGCATTGTTGGTGAGAAGTGAGCAATGCACATGCTTCTGCACACATGGAAGTGTCAGATTTTTGTCTGGTCTCAGACATGAAAACAGGGCAGTAGGGAGCACTTGGAAGGTAAGGACAAGCTATATGATGTCACTGCTATCCAGTTAGCCTGTTGTTTAACCCTAAGTAGGCATAGCACAAGTTCATATTAAGGAGTTTGGAATAATGGACTTTATAGGCATAACACAGAAAGGTTTTAAAAGAAGTTTCAGTATTTATTACAAAAATTAAAAAATAAAGAACACATACATAAACTTACATAAATTCACAGATAATACCCATGAGCATGTTAAACACACCATCTACATAATGAATAAATATTGAACAAAATTCGGATAACCGAGCAGTTCACTTCACCAGTTGCTACTATCTGGCGCGACGCTGTCATCAGAGCGGGGAGCCCCAGCAAACATTGCATTAAAGATACTTGCCAGGAACCATCTAGTAATCTCTGAACTGCTGGCTTTTTTATGGGATGTCCAAAGCTGACCTATACCTGGTTGCCCTGGACGCTATTATTACTTTTTGTATCAGCTATCACTAATCCTCTTGGTGAATTGGTACAATTTCACCTCATTAGACCACTTCATTAAACAAACTTGAAGATCTGCTCTTTCTGGACGCCCACTGAGGTGGAGGACAGTACTCCCCGCTTATCCTACTTTATATAACCCCTCTTTTCTGTGGAAAATAATATGCCAAAGCTCCTGAGGAAGCGTTACTGAACACGTAACATGTAGAGCAAGCTGAGCTGAGTGTTTCACGATACACCATCTTTTTGAAACCTGCTATTATTTGAACAAGTGAACTACTTGTTTATCCAAATTTTGTTCAATATTTATTCATTATGCAGATGGTGTGTTTAACATGCTCATGGGTATTATCTGTGAATTTATGTAAGTTTATATATGTGTTCTTTATTTTTTTAATTTTTGTAATAAATACTGAAACTTCTTTTAAAACCTTTCTGTGTTATGCCTATAAAGTCCATAATTCCAAACTCGTTCCAATGATCTCAATTATCGGGACATGGCATTAACTATTAGTGTGTCGTATCCACAGTACCACTCTGTGGTGATATGAAATTTTTTTTAGAACAAGTTCATATTACACACACATTCTGGTATTAAAAAAATAAATTTGATTGGAGAGCATATCACTGCTGCCCTTTGCATGACTCGATTTCCTTCTTAGAGAACTCGGTTGAGCTTTCACACTTTTCCTATACTCCACTGTGGTTGTAATGTGGTTTATCATCCTTACAATGCAATGGAATTTTCATATGCTTGTGTAGCCATGCTAGTTTTTATGAGTGTTTTCTTTTTTTTTCTTTTTTATCATTGCGTATAATGCTAACTGCAATTTTTAGACTTCTATGAAAGTGTTTTTCTCAAGTGCAAGGAAGGGAGTAAATTCAAGGAAAGTGTTCAAGTTATTCAATAATTTAGTATTACTCGCTAGGAAAAAAACTAAGATTAATTGGACATTTGTGTAAATTTTCTTGTGGAATATCTAACTAGCTGGAAAGTTGAAAATGGGAACCTTTTCCAAGAGGCACATGTAGGCTACCTTTACAGATTACTTATTCTTCAAGTGTTAGATGCCTGGCTGTCATGCTCTAAATTTACTTGAACTTTCCCGATCTCTATACTTGGGGTCAGGGCTCCAAATGCTGTATTTTTTTTTTTCCAAATTGTTATTTATTGTAAATAAAAGTCATAGTCATAGTACACAATAGTACTACAGAATGATAACATACAAGGATTAATATAATGCAGTAGTATAGAGTGCTACTTACAGTAATCACCCTTATTGTATTATCTGCTCTGAATGACTTTGGAACTTAGGTACTCAAGTACGGTATAACAGTAAGTAATGATAAACAAATAATGAACAGTCAAACACTGGTATCTATATCTTGAATTAATATAATGAGTACAGCGTGTTAACTGGGGTCTTTTTAGGGTTTTGTGTGTTTAATAGTGTAACCTAATGTAATGGTGTGTTCTATTGTGCTTGTCTGGCTTCTTGTTTTTAAATCAGTAATCTTTCTATTGCTGTAGTAAAAGTTCTGGGATCTCCAGGTATTATATCTATAATTGAGAGTGTGTGTAGGATCAGTTAGTCGAAAGCTAAATCGACTTTTGTTTGTTTGGGCTCAGTGTGTTATCTGTGAGTAGAGTTCTGTTGAAGATGGTGTGTTGCCTCTAAAAAGGTTAATGTGTGGTAGGATTGCGGTCACCGGACCACTAGCAATCCTTTAAGAGGTTGGTCAGAAAGGCATAAAAATTGTTTAGAGTGGAGTACGGAAATTGTGGGCTTGGGACGAGCAGATACAATGAGAAGGTATATAGTGGGTAGGCGGGAGTGGACGTGTCATCTTTAGCATCGTGTAGCAACCCTATGGATGGGAGAGGAGAGTAAAGAAGGGTGGGGTAGAGGGAATAGTGAGGGTACGGGAATTAGAAGAATAGGATAGATTTTGATGTTTCCTCCTCCGACTAGGCTCGAAAATACAGTGTGAGCCTTTAAGACATTAGATCAGCGTATTCGTCTGTTGTTTGGAAATGATGCCAGCACGATCAGGTATTCCTGAATTTGGAGGGTGTATCTTTGGCTTGGTGGATCAGTTCCTCCATTTCTGCTACTCTAGTTATTCGTTTGAGCCAATCAGCTATAGTAGGGGGTTTGGATGACTTCCAGAGCGTCGGTATGCACATTTTTGCCGCGTTTATCAGGTGTAGAGCAAGAGAGCGATGGTATTCCTTTTTTGGGATGGAGGAGTGGTGTAGCAGCATTTGGGCTGGAGTGAATTCAATTTGATAGGTGGTTATGTTAGAGGCGAGGCGATGGACCTCTTTCCAGAAAGGTTGAATGGATGGACAGGACCACCATATGTGGAGAAGGGAACCTTCTCCCTCTGAGCATCTCCAGCAAGTGGAGGGGACATTGGGGGAAATTTTGTGAAGTTTAAGTGGGGTCTTGTACCATTTAGAGAATACTTTGAAGCCATTTTCTTGTGTCGACACGTTAATAGATCCCTTATGGATATAGGTGTATATGTTTTCCCATTCTTCTTCCGATAGGTCTAATGCTAATTCGCTTTCCCAACTGCGAGTGGCTATGTTAGATTTAGGATTGTGGTCAGAGAAAAGGAGAGCGTATATCTCTGAGATCACATGTTGTTGTGGTTCCGTCTGGGTACACAATATTTCAAAAGGTGTGAGTTGTCTGGAATAGTTAGAGCTCTTGTGAGGGTGGTTAATAAAGTGACGTATTTGAAAGTATGTCCATAACGGGAAGGGACGTCCAGATGTATGCGTGGGTAGATTAGGAATGGTTCGAAAGGTTCTTCCGGAGAAGAAATGTTCTGCACGCGGATCAGTGTGGGGCCAATAGTCCGCAAGGAATGTAGCCGATAGACCCGCTGGGAAATCTGGGTTGTTTCGGAGTGGTGTCATTGGGCCTGGTGTGGAGGAGACGTGATGTTTACGGCATGCTATTTTAAAGGAATTCAGAGTGGTGGAGATCAGGGGATGCTGGTTGCAGGCCAGAGGTATCTTTGTCTGGGAAATCCAAGGTAATTGTCGGATAGGGATTGAGGAGAATTCATTTTCAATTTGTGTCCAGGCTTTTGTGTGGGTGTGGACATTCCAGTCGACTATTCTTGATAGTTGGCAGGCCCAATGATATTTAGTAATGTCTGGGAGGGCTATGCCTCCTTTCAATTTGGGTAATGTTAACCTATCAAAGCTGAGTCTAGGGCGATCCTTGCCCCATATGAAGTTGCTGCATGCCTTACGATACGAGGCAAAGAAGGCTTGTGGTAATGTTATGGGGACTGTTTGCAGGACATATAATATTCTCGGTAGAATGTTCATTTTAATTACCGATGCCCTCCCAAACCAAGAAAACATTCCTGATGACCAGGACTTTAGGTCTTTTTGAATATGTTGGAGGATCGGTAAGTAATTTTTGGAATAGAGGTCAGATAGGTGAGCCGGTAAGTGGATCCCGAGATATGTAATTGCATCTCGGTTCCATCTGAAGGGGAAGTTAGATTGACAGGTTGAAAGGGTCTCTTTTTGTAAAGAAATGTTTAGGGCTTCTGATTTTGCAAAGTTAATCTGTAGGTTGGTTAGTGAATTAAAAGTGGCAAAGTCCTTAAGTAAGTTGGGTAACGTAATGTGTGGGTCTGTCAGGAATAAGAGGATGTCGTCTGCGAAGGCCGACAGCTTGTATGTATTATTGGAGACGGACACTCCTTTGATGTCTGGATTAGACCTTAGTCGCTGGAGGAGTGGTTCCAGCGTGAGGACAAATATTAAGGGTGAAAGTGGACATCCCTGGCGAGTCCCGTTTGATATGGAGAAGGCATTCGACAGGTGGCCATTGACCCGGACCTGTGCTGTTGGGGCAGCGTACAGGGCCATTATTAATTGTAGCATGCGGTCTCGTATTCCAATTGTTTTAAGTACTTCCGACATGTAGTCCCATGCCAACCTGTCGAATGCCTTCTCCGCATCCAGAGATAGAAAAAACCCTTGTTGTTGGGTAGAAGTTAACCATTTATGAATGTTGATTGCCTTGATCGTGTTGTCTCTCGCCTCTCTACCAGGTATAAAGCCTACCTGGTCTAATGAGATGAGGTTGGGCAGTAGGGGCAAGAGACGGTTAGCCAAGATCTTGGCATAGATTTTCAGGTCCACGTTTAGCAAAGAGATTGGGCGGTAATTAGCGACAATAGATGTATCTTTGTTAGGCTTAGGTATTACCGTTATGTGTGCTGTTAGTAGGTCTCGAGGTGGGGGGTTGTCAGAAGATAGTGAGTTGAACGCATTCAAGAAGTGTGGTCTGAGAGTGTCTATGAACGTTTTATAGTATCCTGTTGTCAAACCGTCTGGACCGGGGCTTTTGCCCGGTTTCAAATGTTTGAGTACAATGTCCATTTCTGCTGATGAAATAGGTTGTTCTAGGTCGGTCGCTGCTTCAGTCGATAGGGGTTCGGGGCTGTATTGCGTGAGGAAGTCTCTGATGGATTTTGTTCTATGAGTATTGTCCTTCTGTGAGTTATTGGGGTGTATATTGTATAACTGCGTATAGTAGTGTACAAACTGGTCTGCTATTTGATCATTAGAAACTATTTTTTGTCCTTTAGCATCCGTTATGGAGTGGATTGTTGTGGACGCTCTTTTGGCTCGGAGCGCTCTAGCTAAGATTTTACCCGACTTATTGCCATATTCGTAGAATACTTTTTGGGAGAGTATGTAGTTTCGTTTAGTTTGTTTGTGTAGAGCCTCTAGTAGGTCAGTCCTGGCTTGGAGTAGTTCTGGAAGGGATGTTAGTGCTTGGGAGTTTTTATGAGCACTTTCCAGTGCTTGAATACGGGAGGTCAATTCAGTGATGTGTGCCTGTCTTTCTTTCCTTTTTTTCGCTGAAATTGCTATTAGTTCTCCCCGGATGGTGCTTTTATGGGCCTCCCATTGTATCATGGGTGAAACGTCAGGGGAGTTATTTTCCTGGAAGTAAAGCGAGAGGCGTTTATGTACGTCAGTCGTTACGGTGGCATCTGTGAGGAGCGAAGGGTCCAGGCGCCAAATTCGGGATCTGGGATGGGCGTCAGTGAATTTAAGGGTCATGGATATAGGGTGGTGATCCGAAAGAAACATGGGGTCAATGATGGCTGTGATTAACATCGGTAGGTCCCTTTGAGATAGAAATAGGTAGTCGAGTCTAGAGTACCGGTTATGGGGAGCCGAGTAGAATGTGAAATCCTTCTCATTCGGGTGAAGTGTGCGCCAGGAGTCATGTAATGACAGCTCCTTTAGTTGTGTTTTAATGGCTCTTAACGCGCTATATGGCATAGTTGAGGTCCCTGCAGAGGTATCAAGTAGGGGATTTAGAGGGACGTTGAAATCTCCTCCTAGGACAAGAAGGCCTTCTTGGAACGAGGAGAGTTTTTGTAAAGTGGATTTGAAGAAAGGGACCTGTTTCGTGTTGGGCGCGTATATATTGGCTAGGGTAATGCGTTTTCCATTTAGCGTGCCTTTCACAAAAAGGTAGCGAGCTTCCTCGTCTACGCAGGTGTCTTTGATTTGAAATGGGCAGTTTTTTGCGAACAGAATAGAGACTCCTTTGGTTTTTGTGGAGTGATTAGTAGCGTGAGTGGCGGTTGGGAATCGGTAGTTGGAAAGTTTTGGGATGGAGCCTGTTCTGAAGTGGGTCTCCTGAAGAAAGACAATGTCTGCATTATTTCTTTGTAAAGATAGTAGTAATTGAGAGCGTTTTTCTGGTAGGTTAAGTCCCCGTACATTTAAGGATGTTATTTTGATTGTTTCGTGTTTAGTGCGTGGCAATTGTGGCATATTGTAGGTGTGGTTCAGGTCTTGCAGTGTTGGCAAACAGAGAGAGGTGGTTGGTGTATCGCTGTGTTTGTCTGTCGGAGGAGGAAGGAAGAAGTAAGGAAGTGGAGACTAGATTATATAGGATTTGTGTCCTGTGTAGAGAGGTTACGATATCGGGTAGGGGTGTAGGGCGGGGAGAGGGGTTGGGGGAGAAAGTTGTGTTTGTGTATCACTCTTAGTCAGGGAATGACTGTGGACAAAGGTACGGAGATGTGCCCGTGTGTATAGGCTATCTTTTCCGGTGAATAGCGAGATCCAGCTCGCTAGTACGCGGGGAGTATAAACCTGTTGTCAGGTATACCCGGAGTGGGTCAGTGGTGCGAGGACAGGTCAGATGTATGTGTATCTATCAAGGTTTGTGAAGTGGAACGCCACTGAGTGGGGGAGTAGCTGAAGTCGGTGGTAAGAGGTGAGGTTCGAATAGGAGTTGCTGTCCGCTAGACAGAGAGGGATGTGTTAAGAGCAAGATAAGGAGGTCAGCGAGGTTATCAGACTAGTGTTGAGGTGTAGTCTGGAAGCCTTGGGGTGAGGTGATCGGTTTATATGTTGCAGGTTAGAGAGTGGGTGATGGTGAAATAGTGTGAGGTAATGTAAGTATGGGGTGGAGGAATCAGTTTGGATTTGGAGTGAATTCTGTGTGACCCGTCAGTGAACTTGTGCGGTGTAGGAGTCAATTCGGGGCCTCCTATAGGTCTCTTTATAACCCAACAGTAAGATTGCAGACCTTTTAGAGCGTTTAACAATAGGATGTAATAGAAAGTCTTAAATAACCCTTAACAACATCTAGGTACTACTGGGCTATGCGAAACATAACTCAACAAGTTGGTAACTTATGAAAGATTTGCGCTTGTTGTTGTCCTACCAAATAGGGCTTGATATAGGTATTCCTCTTAATCATGAGTTAGGCGAGTAAGGGTCCTGTGTCCTGTCCTGCGGTAGATCAAAAAGCGGTTAGGG
Organism: Lithobates septentrionalis; assembly: GCA_037952835.1. Classification (NCBI taxonomy): domain Eukaryota; kingdom Metazoa; phylum Chordata; class Amphibia; order Anura; family Ranidae; genus Lithobates; species Lithobates septentrionalis. Next base: position 1,806,363 of record JBBDGP010000163.1, on the reverse strand, counting down.
TATCTGAGGTTGAGTAGGCCTATTTTCCCTTCGGTTATTGGGGAAGAAGGCACTGGAGCGAGAGCTTTGATGTGGGAGGGTGGGTGAGCCACCTACTAAGCACATCAGGTTCTTCACGGGAGATGTTCCTCGCAACTTGAGCAGTCAGGGGGCAGCTGGAGTTTCTATCCGCTAGCCGGTCATTTTGGCATTAGCTGGCATATGGGAATGCAGTATGCGGCATGGATCTGTGTCTGTGACGTCATGTTGTAACATCTACCTACTATTTCAATCTATACCGGCAATGTGTGTGCATAGACTCTCTTTTTAAAGCGAGAGAGACTGTTGGGGGGCCGCTCTGTCAAAATAAATAAAAAAAAAATTATTTCTTTTTTTTTTTTTTTTTTTCTTCCTTCCCCCTTCCCCTCCCATCCTTTTGCAGGTGGAATAGAAAGAGGGGAGCTCGATTCTACTGGGGTGTGCTCTGTGTAGAGGAATTGGTCTGCACATCAGCCACCCCTAGAGTATTAACATGGGGTGGCGTACCCCAGTATAATTGGGAGGTTTCTAAATGAAGTTAGAAACATAGGGGGAGATTTATTGCTATCGTAAGGGTGTAGTCCCAGTTGCGTGTAAATCGTGCAGCGGAGGATATGGATGTTGTGTACCCCACATAGCAGCCCCCGTCTTGTGGAGATATAGGTGTATTGAGGTAGTCACACATCTGTAGATTAGGGTATACTTTAAATTTGAGCTTGAAGCTAGTAACCCCAACGTCCAATCCATAAGCATGCATTGAGCCATACAATATCACAGATGGCGGTGGTGACGGCGACCCGCAGGGGCCAAACCCCCCTGACTATGGACCAGGGGGTGGCTGTGTATGATTAGGGGTTGGGATGGATGCCTCGTTTAGGTGTGTAGACGCTCATGTCAAGAGATTTTTGCGTGAGGACAGCTAATGACATCCGGTCATTACATGCATTAACAGAAATGTGTGTGTCTGTCTACAGGCACTGTTACCTCCTGAATCGGGGTTTTGAGATATTGTGTAAGGGAGCCGTGTATTCCTGCGGATCGCCATCTCCACCACCACCCACCATGTAGTGCTTGATCATTAGAAAGAAAAAAAAAATGACTGGAAAAAAGAGTACCGTTAAAAAATAAACACTTACAATAGTGTCCCCTTCCTTCACCCTTGAGGAGGGGTGGATAGGGGGTAAGAATAAGGAAGGATACATGTTAGGCATATAGGATTCTATGGCGAGTGGCCCATGAAGTGTAAGGGGGTATGCCTGTTATTTTTTAGTGTTCAGTAGCTCCTGTGGAAAGAACATCAATGAAGCGTGTTGATCTCCTGTGTATGGTATCAGTTCATCGGTCTGTATCCTGCTCCATGTGGAAGGGCTTACTTTCAAGGACTTGTGGCTCTTCATGCCATGCAGTAGGCAGAGGTGAGATCCGAGTACGAAGGGAGGCCATGTTAACAGTCTGCGGGATGAGCGAGCGAGTTCAGTAATCAGGAGGACCTTTGAAGTGAGTAGGTGAAACAAGTAGGATTGCGGGGAAACTGAGAGTTAGGTCAGTCGGGTAATGCATAAGCATTGCCGTTCAGCGGTCTCGTCGCGCTCTTCTGGATTGCGGGGTTTTCGATGGGCTGGAGCCCTGGTTCGATCCTGGCGCTGAATGATGCGGTCGGGATTCAGACGGGGAGCGTTGTCTCCTGTAGCGGTGCGTTTGGGTCTCTATGGGTTCGCTGTTAGGAGGGGAGTTTCTTGAGGCTGGAGGGCGGAATTCCGCGTACCACTCTGGCACTTCTGTGAAGGGTATGTCAAGGGTTTCACAGAAATACCTTAGGTCTTCTGGCACTCTGAGGAGTGCGGAGCGGCCTTGTGACGAAGCTGACAGGCAGAAGGGGAACTTCCATCTGTATGGAATCCCCTTGGTGCGCAGGACTGCCAGAAGGGGGCGCAATTCTTTTCGGCGTTGCAGTGTTATGGTAGAGAGGTCTTGGAATAGGCGAATGTCCGCCCCATCATGTGATATCTCAGGAGTAGTGCGGGCCTTTCTTAGAATCTCCTCTTTCAGCTGGTAATCAATAATATTGCAAATCACATCCCTAGGTGGGTCCGATTCTCTGCCCCGTGGACGCAGGGCGCGGTGAATTCGTTCCATCCCTATAGGAGTTGTGGGGGGTTTTTCCAATAGGTTGTTGAATAAACAGGTCACTTCTATGTGCAGCCGGTCCGCCTCGATCGTTTCTGGCAGGCCGCGTACACGGAGATTGTGGCGCCTGCTGCGGTTGTCCAAGTCTTCGATGTGGCGGTTGAGGTCTCTGAGCTGCAGGGTGTGGGTGTCTAGGACCTGACAGGTACGGCGTAACACAGTTGAGTGGGTTGTGGTAGTCTTTTCCACATCTTGAACCCTGCCTGCAATCGATTGTATATCGATCCTGAGGTTTGTAATTGCGGCTGTTAGTGCCGCCGTGAGGGTGTTTTTGATGTCAGCTGCCACTGAATGGAGATCATGCAGGCTGGGATGTGAGTGCGGTGTGAGGATTACCGCGCCATTGTCTGGGGAGGGGTCTGTTCCTGCCGTCAGGCCTGAGGACTGAGGGGGGCCTCGTGTGGGCGCCATGTTGCCGGATTGTGACCGGAACATTTCGGGGATATTTTGGCTGATCCTGCCTGTTAAATCTCGGGGAGATCTGGAGCGAGATGCAGAAGAGCTGCGGGAAGCGGTCCCCATGATTCTCAAGTGAGAAGGCAAGTGATATACCTCCGTTGTAGGCAGATTATCCTCTCTGTCAGCAGGAGCGGAGAATTCAAGCTGCCATCTTCTCCCGAGGTCAGGCCACGCCCCCTCCAAATGCTGTATTGTGTGGAAGAAGGCACTTGGGATTTTATTTTATATTGAAAGGTTTGCTTCAATACAAAAACAAAGTTATGGAAGGGCAAACCTGTAAAAATGTAAAAGTCCTAAAGTCTGCCTGAAAAGAGCATGTTGGGAGAATGTAGTCACCCCTGAGCCTGCTGTATGAAGCTTCTACTCCGTCTTCCCTCCCCCATTCTTCACAGTTGCACATTTTTATATTTTTGGCAAATCTTAGGTTTAGCTCACACAGATTCCAGTTGTGGTAAAGACTGCAATACAAAACTGAATGCATTTATAATAGATACCCAGTTGTTACTGTTCGGAATCATGAATGATCGTCTCTTTTATTATTTGGTTGGATTGATTCAGTGAGACTACTCCGTTGCAACAAGAGTAACTCTGAACCAGGGATGGGGGCTTGTGGAAGTTCCAAATATGCAGCATGCAGCAAGAGTGGTAATGGAGTTCAGAAAGATAGTTTGTTGGATGATTAACAATTAAAAAAAATATAAGCCAACATCTTTTAGGGGTTCACACACTCCCTTTTACCTTTTAGGGCTACAACACTGTAAGAAATGAATAGACACCTATACATAAACATTTGCAAGATTATCTGCTATGCATAAATTAAAGGTTCATATTTTAAAAGATGAGGCTGAAAAATGCCTTGTTTAGAAAAAAAAATGATACTCATGCTCATAGAAATAATGTAAAAGTGACATAAGAACAATCAAAAAATGCTAATATAAGTAAATAAAAAAGGTAACATGTTTGATCATTTCCTCCTTAGTAGAATGCAGATAAAACCAAGCTAAACCAGAAATTAACATTTAATGCTGCCTGGTATTGTAAGTAAATTTAGGACGTGGGCATTTTAGGCACATAAACTCCAACCCATTATATTAAAATGAAATAATCTTTATTACAATACCATAAAATGATTCAAAGAAGTAGATCATAAAATTAAAAATAAAAGCAACTGCACCCTATAGGTTTGGAATAAGTATATTCCCACCAGAAACAGGAGCTATACAATAACTTAGCACAGTATGATTTATGCTCTCAGAATCTTACTTTTAAATACAGGGGTTCTACTTTCCAAAGACTGCAGCTCTACATGTTTCGCGACAGTCACTTAAGGAGCTTATAGGGCATCTATATGAAGGAGAGATGGTACAAAACAATTAGTCATGTGGAGACTGCAAAAGCCAGCGGAGACATTGATCCAGTTTTGGGTGCCGGGGCACAATAGTGGGCTGCAAAACAACAGCAGGAAGGATTGATACTAATACACACCAACACCCATCTTTAGATCCTAAAGGATGCCACGCAACACTTTACATTTTGCATCTATAAATGCAGGGATATCTACTGTACCAACAGCTGTATTACACCACCATATGTACTAACCACAAAGGTGAGCAGTTGTCAGAGTCTACATTAATATAAACACAAAGGGAGACCCCCATTAGAAAATCAAAGCTGTAAAAAAGATTGATGAGACAGAAATGGTAGCCAGCCTTCAAAGTTTAGCTTAAAAGGGATCAGCTTAATTAGTCTTGATGGGTCGATACAGTAGCAAGTGTGAATCCCACACAGCCAGAAAAAGTTATATGCAGTCTGGATTCCTCCAAAGATATCAATAGACAATCAGACACTTGCCCCCAAACTGGAAACGTTAAAAAACACAACAAACAGACCCCACAGGGAAGGTCAACATGACTGGTAAAGAGAAAAACCTCCATGGGTATAACCAATCCAAAAGGCCAGCACCAACTACAGCCTAACATTTACCTGATCTCATCCTGGTATGTTGTCCTATATCGGGACAGAATCTTATTACTGACCTTTTTGCCATCTAATAGCCATGAGAATTCAAGACGGATTGTTGGATGTCACATACAGTATTTCCGTAATCCCCCAAATGGGGTTATAAAAAGGGTTTATAGTTTAATACCTTTTTGATACCAGGAGGTTGTGCAGCATTTAAACGCTTAATTCTTAGGGTTTCCTTTTGTAGGATTTTGTCCCAGTTCCGCCATATGGGTCACTTTTTAATGACATTCAAAATTATAAAACGTACATGAGGTATCAAATTTGTGATATAGGCCCAGGTGGAGGTTGACTGGGGTGACCATTTTGGCATTATGGGAGTAATAATTATGGTCATTCAACCTCTGTCTAAATTGGTAGATGGTTTTGCCAATATAATATGTCCCTCAGTTGCGGAGCATCAGATATACAACCCTGTGTGTTCCAACATTAGCGTGGAACCGTGGGGCAAAAATGTCAGCATTAGGTAGATGGAATTGTGTGCCTGTAAAGACCTAGGGACAATGAAAGCACTGTCCACATGTTTATAGACCTCTAGGTTGGACAGTGGTCGTATGGTGGGATGTATAGTAACTGGCTGTTATTCTGGCTCGCAGGGATGTTGCTTTCAAAAATATCTCTGGGCATTCCTTAATGCATTTGGTCAATGGCATCTTCCTGTAATAGTATATGTAGTTCCTGATGCTGGGCAGAGCATTTTACTGTAGGGTGTTCTGTTTTGTGTGTACTTGTCTAAAATAACAAATATGTCCTAGTTTTAGTCAAGGCTTTGTTATAAGCTTTAAGTAGAAGAGATTTACTGTAGCCTTGTTGTTGGAGGCATGGACGCAACTGTGCAGCTTGTACTTTAAGATCTTGCACATGTGTGCAATTCCATCATAGATGGCTATACTGAGCATAGGGTGGCATGCTGAGGGATGGGCACTTTGAGCATGAAGAATAGTGTTCCCTGCTGTGGCTTTTCGATACAACTTCATTGCTAAACAATTATTATTGTCCTTATAAATGTGAAGGTCTAAAAAGGCAATAGATTCAAAATGCCAATTCATTGTAAATTTCAAATTGTAGCTGTTCTGATTTAACATGACCATTAATTCATTCAACATGTCATTTGTCCTGGTCCAAATTACCTGGATGTTATCTATATACTGGAACCAGCAGATTGCATGGCTCAGATATATACTCAGGGTATCATCAGAGAAGATGTCTTGTTCCCACCCACCCAGGTACAGGTTGGTGTAGGTGCTCATGACCATGCCCTGCATCTGGAGGTAGTGGGACCCCATGTAGGTAAACCAATTCCGTGGAAGGATGAAATATAACATTTTTGGAATTAACTCAATAAATTCCTATTGTGACTGGTCCTGCTCCATTAAAAATGTCCGTACAATACCAACACACTGTGAGGGATGCTCAAATACAGAGCCTCCACATGAGTTGTCACAAGCAGACATGAGTTGTCACGAGCAGGGTGCTGGGAGGGACGTATAGGTCATCTACTTGTTTAAGTAGATCCAATGTGTCCTTGACATAGGAATGAAGTCTGGTAATATGGGGCATTAGAAAGAAATAAACCAGTCTAATAGCATTTTCAGTAATAAATCCTATTCCAGATATCATGTTGCTTCCTGAGAAAATTGTATATTCAAGTAATCATAGGTATCTTTATCTATTATCATTATTAAATTGGGATACCAAGCTAGCTAAGACTGGTCTGTACTATTGTGTATTGTTCAATATGTCATAGCATATCTTTTCAGGTTGTTTCATTAAGACGATGTTACCGCCCTTGTCGGATTTACCCCCTCTTGTCGGATGGTTTAATGACAGTATTTGGCCTATTATGTAATTGGATAAGAGCCTGTCGCTGTGTGGGAGTAAAATTGGATTGTTTAGTTGCAATGGTCATGCCCTTAACATCGCTGACCATTGTGGTCGAATTGCCCACACATTAGAGCTCGTTGTCAGATCTGGGAATTTCTGTGACTTATTCTTAAGTTTTATTTTGAGATGATTCCTTTGTCATGACATGTCTATTCATCTCCAGGGTTCTTGTTACTTCCCACATTCTCCTCCTAACAGAAAGATGAGATCATGCAGGACCCTAAAGTCCTGCATCAAATTTTTTTTGATTTTATCTGTTAGTTCTTTTTCCTATCTTATTCTAACCCTATCAGTGTCAAACACGTATTTATATGTTAAATTCCTAGCGAAAAGGTACAAATCCTTTAAAGGTTAACTCCCACTTTCGTGGGGAAAAAAAATAGCAAATAAAGAAAAAATATAGCGTATACAATTGCGACACAAGTCATATTGTAATTGAATGTTATTAAAAATGACCTTGCCTTTTCAATCTGCAGCTCTGTAATTTTCTGAAAATTCAATTCAATATGGCTACCTGGAGATGTTTTGTACACAGAATGTGTACTGACCACCCCCAGAAACATAATTTCCTGCTTGTGTGATTGGCTCACTGATTTTTCCAGAAGTCTGCCTAAGATACAAGTCAGATTTCAGGCATCCCCTGGAAGAAAAATATCATTTTTGGTGAGATACTCCCAATAGAAACACATCTAAAGGGATGTAAGCCCAGCAGATTTCCTTATTAGTGCTCTGCAGCTGCACAGCTGAATGATATATAATTATGAAACCACTCCCATTAGACCCACTCAGCACAGAGGAACAAACCGTGATTTCTTCAGAATAACAAGGTACGAATCAGCAACAAAGGTTGTTATAATTCTTGCAATGTACATAGATCTCCCAGAGGGGAATGTTTTTTTCTCAACAAAAGTTGAGTTATGTTTTAATAGTTTCATATTTGCCAATGGTGGTAAATGGGCAGAAGCTAAGTCCTAAAGCTGGCCATACATTATACTATTGCCTTTAGATTTACCTTCAACTATGTAGTTCAAGGGCCTGCCCGATTGCATACAAACTGAAAGTGTTTAGGTTTGACCTCATATTATATGGTTTTGGAAAATCTAAAGGAGAATTGAACAAGAAGATTGTATAGTGTATGGCCAGCCTTTGAACCGGTAATTCATTGGAGAATAGAGGATTGGTGGTTATATTAATTACACCTAATTCATTGTCATAGGTGGATTGGAAGGCAGGGGTGGCAATACCGGATGTGGACCCAAACAAATTGGGTAAGCATCCAGTGTTCCCTGCCTGCCCACTTATGATTTTTGGCCTAGTGGTAAAAAATGATTAGTAGTGTTATAAGGCATAGGTGTCTGGGGCTGCATGAATTGTCTATTTTGAGCTGATCCTGTGTGAGATGCTTGCTGTTGACCTTTCTGAATGGGGTGAGAAGTATTTTTATTAGCCTGTGTGTTCATGAGTTGAAGGGCCTGTGCCGCCACAGGACCCAAATAGTACATGTGGTTTCTGGTGCGTTCATATTTCCTTCACTTGACCTAGTGACATCACTCTGATGTTGTGAAGAAGTAGGAGTAAAGTTTGGAAAATTGTCCGGACGTCAGTGTTAGGGGTTTTTGTATACCCGTCACTGTGGTAATTCCGCCTAATGCTGACTGAATTAATTTTTGCGCTAATATAAATTTGAACTTCAATATTTGCCACAAGCAGTGAGGTGGAACAGATATATTAATGTGTAATCATAAAATGACATCCAATTCTAGAGGTCTGTGAAAAAAAAGTGTGTGTGTGTGTGTACAGTTTCTCACAAAAGTGAGTACACCCCTCACATTTTTATAAATATTTTGTTATATCTTTTCATATGACAACACTGAAGAAATTACACTTTGCTACAATGTAAAGTAGTGAGTATACAGCTTGTATAACAGTGTAAATTTGCTGTCCCCTAAAAATAACTCAACATACAGCCATTAATGTCTAAACCGCTGGCAACAAAAGTGAGTACACCCCTAAGTGAAAATGTCCAAATTGGGCCCAATTAGCCATTTTCAATCCCCGGTGTCATGTGACCCTTTACTGTGTTGAAGGTCTCAGGTGTGAATGGGGAGTAGGCGCGTTACGTTTGGTGATCCGAAAAAAAGAATTGTTGTTCTACATAAAGATGGCCTAGGCTATAAGAAGATTGCCAAGACCCTGAAACTGAGCTGCAGTACGGTGGCCAAGACCATATACTGGTTTAACAGGACAGGTTCCACTCAGAACTGGCCAAGGTGTGGGGGGTCAGCCTGTCAGTGCTCAGACCATACGCCGCACACTGCATCAATTTGGTCTGCATGACTGTCGTCCCAGAAGGAAACCTCTTCTAAAGATGATGCACAAGTAAGCCCGCAAACAGTTTGCTGAAGACAAACAGACTAAGGACATGGATTACTGGAACCATGTTCAATTTGATGCAGTGTGCGGCGTATGGTCTGACTTCTGGCGACCATGGCGAGGCCTGTTCTGAGTGGAAATAAAAGGCTTTCACGCTACTACAAAGAATATGCCACAAAAAAAAGTGTTCAAGGCAAACAAGATGAAGTAAAAATTATAAATATAAAGTGATCTTGCGCAATGGTGAATCAGCACTCAGCTAAAACGCTGACAAACGTGAAAATACATGTAAAAATCAATTGTATAAATACTAAAAAAGTTCAGAAAAAACTAAAAAAACAAAAAAAAAACCAAAGAGCTGGTAGGTCTCCAAAAATGACAATGAAAAGTGAAACAAGAGAAAACAGGAGTCCATGCACAGATGTAGGTGAAGGTGAATGTAACAGTGTGTAACAGCTCACAGAACTCTCACCTCAAATCTGCTCACCTCATTTTCTACTGGATATACATCACAGTTGTGATTGAAGTTTAGAACTGGATCTATTTGAAGAGGGGGTCATCACACTGATACATTCACCTTCACCTACATCTGTGCATGGACTCCTGTTTTCTCTTGTTTCACTTTTCATCGTAATTTTTGGAGACCTACCACCTCTTTGTTTTTGTTTTTTCGTTTTTTTCTGAATTTTATTAGTATTTATACATTTGATTTTAACATGGATTTTCACATGTTTGTCGGCGTTTTAGTTGAGTGCTGTTCTGAGTGGAACCTGTCCTGTTAAACCACTGTGAGGTCTTGGCCACCGTGCTGCAGCTCAGTTTCAGGGTCTTGGCAATCTTCTTATAGCCTAGGCCATCTTTATGTTAGGAAAAAAACAAGGAGAGTGGCGCCTCTGGGTGCAGACGTTTTTAACAAGCATTAATATACATAAATTAGTCAAACTCACATTTCGGCAGAAAGTGATAGGCATAGAAGTATAGACATGGTTATGTCACGGTGGCGATCCTGAGTCCTGGGCTTTGTAGTTCGTCTGTCAAAACAGTCTGGTCAGAGAGGTGTCCGCCGTTAAGATAGTTATGCCAGCTCCGGAAGACAAACTCAAGACAAGGCGTGAGGCGCAGGGAACAGCAGGCTGCCAGGGATGACGTCACCAGTAGTGGATGCGTTTCTTGAGTAGGCGCGCTGCGGTGTACTGGCAAGCCACACTCCTTCATCAACAAACGGATTGATCACAGGTCTACGATTGATCATTCTACAGTTTTATTGCAGATTTTTATTTGTTTTTTTATGGTTTTAGTTGTTGCGCCTCCACTTGTTTTATTCATCTTCATTAAAGCATCTTTCTATGTAAGAGCAACAATTCTTTTTTTCAGATTCTCACAGAGTTCTTTGCCATGAGGTGTCATGTTAAACTTCCAGTGACCAGTATGAGAGAGTGAGAGCGATAACACCAAATTTAACACACCTGCTCCCCATTCACACCTGGGACCTTGTAACACCAATGAGTCACATGACACCAGGAGGGAAAATGGCTATTTGTACACTCACTACTTTACATTGTAGCAAAGTGTCATTTCTTCAGTGTTGTCACATAAAAAGATATAATAAAATATTTACACAAATGTAAGGGGTGTACTCACTTTTGTGAGATACTGTATATATTATATTGTGGGCGATTAGCTCCAAGTAGAGAGTTCTCAGAGAGGTAATCCAGCCATGTGCAAGGGCCATCAAACAAAATGTAAGCCTCCTGGCTAATAAATAGACCTTGCTGAGTCTGCTTCAGTCCTGCAGGCATGTTCCCTCACAGTCTGCTTCCTTCTCTCTCAACACCACCACCGATTAAACTCAAGTAAGTCAAAATTATACCCCAAGTGGGGAGAAAGGTGTGGCCAGTGCTTAAACCCTTGCTGCCTACAGACCTCTCACTGCCACCTATTTACCTTAAGGCCCCTTTCACACTGGGGCGGTTTGCAGGCGTTATTGCGCTAAAAATAGCGCCTGCAAACCGAACTAAAACTGCCTCCACTGTTTCTTCAGTGTGAAAGCCTGAGGGCTTTCACACTGAAGCGGTGCGCTGGCAGGAGAAAAAAAAACTCCTGCAAACCGCATCTTTGGAGCAGTGAAGGAGCGGTGTATTCACCGCTCCTTCACCGCTCCTGCCCATTGAAATCAATGGGGCAGCGCGGCTGTACTGCGGCTATACCGGTGCTATGCGAGTGATTTTAACCCTTTTTCGGCCGCCAGCGGGGGTTAAAAGCGCACCCTTATCGGCCGAATACCGCCGCAAAAACGACGGTAAAGCGGCGCTAAAAATAGCGCTGTTTTACTGCCGACTCCCCCACTGCCCCAGTGTGAAAGGGGCCTAAGAATCTCACAATTCTATGTAGCAGATCAATAATCGACAGGGGCTGTTTGTCACATACCTCCCCCCTCTGTTTGAACCCGTGGGTTCGAACACCAGCTACTAAACAGTGCGTTCTAGAAAGGGTATCCATATTTTTATGGTTACAACCAGCCCTGTGCTCCACTTTAAACAAAGAATCTTGGAGGGCCAGGAACCAACAGGTAACCCTGGCATTCTGATCCTTAGCCTGTTCGGAATTCAGAAGTGATGTAATGTGTTGTAATGTATTTGTATTGTATTTTCGAAAGACAACTGTACTGATTACACGAAAATCTTACGATCTGGTATCATACGAGAAAGCATTTTCATGCGAGCCCCATTGGATAATACTGGATGAACTGTCATGATCGGCTCTTGAAAGCTGTGTACTAAAGCTGTGCACAATCGCTTCAAAAGCAGTATTTTTCATATGATTTACTGATCATGCGTACGGGCCATCAATCCCCATCCTGTAGAGCGGGCATCACTAAATGGTGGACCGTGGGCCAAATGCGGACCACGGCACTCTGCCATTCGGACCTCCATAGTCCTGCCATGTAGGAGCCTTTTCTTCCTCCTTCCGTTGCTCTGTAATCCTCACAGAGCCGACAGCGGGAGGCAGGACAGTTCTGGGTGGACGGTGGAGCTGCCCGAGGTTACCAAACAGGTGATTGGCTGCTAGGACCATCCTTCATCCTAGCAGCCAATCACCCGTTTGTTACCTCGGCAGCTCCGCCCTCCATCCAGAACTGTCCTGCCTCCCTCCCTGCAACTCCTGCCTCTATCCAGACATGCTGTGCCTTCCTCCGATCTGTCTGTGTAAGGTAGGACAGTGAGGGGGGTGAAGCTAAGAGCTAACCACTGAATGTGGGGGGAGGATGGCGAGGATTGCAGTGATGTGGGGGGGAGGGGCTGAGGACATCAAAGTGGGGGAGCTGAGGACTCTAGTGTGGGGGAGCTGAGGACTCTCTAGTGTGGGGAAGCTGAGCACTGTAATGTGTGGGAAAGCTGAGGACTGGAGTGTGGGGGAGCTGAGGACTGGAGTGTGGGGGAAGGAGGCTGAAGACATTAAAGTGGGGGACTGAGGACTGTAATGTGGGGGGGGGGCTGAAGAAGTTAAACTGGAGGGACCAAGGACTGTCATGTGAGGGGGCTGAGGACTGTAACGTGTGTGTGTGGGGGGGGGGGACTGAGGACAGTAATGTGGGGTTAAGATGTAAATAGGGGCAGAGGACAATACTGTTATTGGGGGTTGATGTAAAGGAAGGTGGAGGACACTACTGTGGAAGGAGTGGAGGAGGGTGATGTAAAGGGGGAGCTGAGGACACTCATCAAGAGGGGATTTTGATGTGAAGGGGAGGGGACTGTTATATGCACTGGGGACTGAGGACGCAGATATAAGAATGGGTTCAAATCTGTGCATGTGCATTAGGTGCACACATCGTGGGTGGATCAACCCATTTTAATGGGCTGCACTACCCACAAAAAACCGAGAGAAAGAAGTCCCTGACCCTTTTTAAAAAAAATTGCGTTGCACCAAGCTGCATGGTGCTGCAGCAACATGTGGTTTGGCGAAAATGCGTGACAGGGAACCGACATGATATTCTGACCTCTGCTAGAAAAAAAATTTACTGACCGGACCTCGGCGAATTGTAATTTAATACCCCTGCTGTAGAGTAAACACTTGTGTACAAGTTCTTTTTTTTTCTTAAATCAGAAAGAGATTTACTGAACAAAAAAGAAAAACTAAATCCAGTTTATACAGTCGACCAGAAGGAGTAACATTTCACATCGCAGTGTTCAGTGGTAAAATAATACATTATCACAGTAGACACAGAAATCAGCTGTATGGCCCCATGTCAGCGTAACACAGTGGTACAACAAGACTGCATTATCATAAAACTCTGCTACTCTAAACGTACCTCTAAAAATGCAATAGCAGTGAAAAAAAAAGATAAACTCATTACATAAGTCGATGTAATATCAGGCCATTTGGGGTGAGACCAGGGGCGTTAAGCCAACTATCCCAGAGCTTCTTAAATTTGGCAGGGCACCCATGATGCTGACAGATTAAATGCGTATAACGTAACGCTGTAACCATACAGTGTATCCACTTCTCAGGGGTCTCGGGGGGGTTCAGATTTCCAGTGCTGGAGCACAAGTTTGAGTGCTTGAAATACTGCTCTGGAAATTGCCTCTGTTGTACTGTATATGACTTTGGGACAACTTCATTAGGTATACCCAATACACATTGTTTGGGGTCCAGCTCAATATTAGTTTGAAAGGCATCATTATGGGTACTGACAGCCGTTGCCCAATATCGGTGTAGGTGCTTGGGGCAGCACCAAAGCATATGTATTTAGTCCTTGTGATCTCTGCAGCATCTACTACATTAGGGGCAGTACCGGCCCAAGACATTGTGCTGCCTGGTACCCAGAATGAAATGCTGCCCCCCCCCCCAAAAAAAAATCATGCCCACCAAAATGCCCCCACATCCATTATGGGCAGCACAGTGGTGTAGTGGATAGCACTCTCAGCTAGCAGCAATAGGGTCGCTGGTTCAAATCCCGACCACGCACTACCTGTCTGGAGTTTGCATGTTCTCCCTGTGCCTGCGTGGGTTTCCTCCGGGTATTCCGGTTTCCTCCCACACTCCAAAGACATGCTGGTAGGTTAAAAAGCGCCCTGAGGCGATTCAGTTCGCATAGGTAGCGCTATACAAGTCACTCATTCATTCATTCATTCATATATCATGGTAACTAAAGTGGACCTGTCATGGCTCTATACATGTATATGGAAGTATAAAGAGGACCTGTAAAAATAAAAACCGTGGAGGTGATCAAATACCACCAAAAGAAATCTCTATTTGTGGGGAAAAAAAAGACGTCAATTTTGTTTGGGTGCAACGTCGCACGACCACGCAATTGTCAGTTAAAGTGACGCAGTGCCGAATCGCAAAAAAAATGATTGAAGTGCAATATTTCTATTATTAGATTGTTATATAAAATAAAATAGTTCAGCTCACCATACTGCAGAATCAGTGGAAGCCCCGAGCGTGTCACTTGCCACCGTCACCTGCCTTCAGATGCGGATTGTCACTTGCCACAACGCCACCTGCCACATATTGCGGATTTTCACTTGCCACGACGCCCCCGCCACACATTGCGGATTGTCACTTGCCACGACGCCACCCGCCACACATGGTGGATTGTCACGACGCCACCCGCCACACATTGCGGATTGTCACTTGCCACGATGCCATCCGCCACACATTGCGCATTGTCACTTGCCACGATGCCATCCGCCACACATTGCGGATTGCCACGACGCCACCTGCCACACATTGCGGATTGTCACTTGCAACGACACCATCCGCCACACATTGCGGATTGTCACTTGCCACGACGCCACCTGCCACACGTAGCGGATTGTCACTTGCCAAGTCACCTGCCACACGTACTGGATTGTCGCTTGCCATGTCACCTGGCACACATTGCGGATTGTCACTTGCCAGCCCGTTCCGCCCGCTCCGCTGCGGATACCACTGTGAGGAGCCCGGTGTTCTGCCGAGAAAGGTCCCCCATCGCATAGTGTCCACCCTGTACTGCCAAAAGTCTCTGAACATGAACAGCGGGAGTGTGCGGCACAATGTACTCTGAAGTGCAGGGGCCGTGTAGAGCTCATGAACAGCTGTTCATATTCGAAGACTTTCGACATCTCCTTTGTCCTCCGTACTGCGCAAGCACTGCGCCTGCACAGTACAGGGCACCCGGACACTATCCGATGGACCTTTCTCGGCGGATCCTCACGGTGGGATCCACAGCGGAGCGGGTGGAACGGGCTGGCTGGCGGGCGGCAATTTGCCGCCCCCCCTGAAAGTGCCGCCTGAAACCATGGCTTCATCGGGTCCCATGGTAGAGCCGGCCCTGATTAGGGGCCAGATAGTACGTCCATATTGTGTAACTTAGAAGGGTTATAGTGGACCCGTAGTAGTATGTACAGTGCATTCGGAAAGTATTCACAGCACTTTTTCCACATTTTGTTATGTTACAGCCTTAGGGTCCTTTCACACTGGGGCGGTTTGCAGGCGCTATTGCGCTAATAATAGTGCCTGCAAACCGACCCGAAAGTGCTGCTGCTTAGTCTCCAGTGTGAAAGCCCTCGGGGCTTTCACACTGGAGCGGTGCGCCAGCAGGACGGGAAAAAAAGTCCTGCTAGCAGCATCTTTGGAGCGGTGAAGGAGCGGAGTGTATACCGCTCCTTCACCGCTCCTGCCCATTGAAATCAATGGGACAGCGCGGCTATACCGCCAGCAAAGCGCCTCTGCAGAGGCGCTTTCCGGTGGTTTTTAACCCTTTCTCGGCCGCTAGCGGGGCGGTAAAGCGCCGCTTACAATAGCGGCACTTTACCACCGACGCCGCCCCCGCCTCAGTGTGAAAGGGCCCTTATTCAAAAATTGATTAAATTCATTATTTTCCTCAAAATTCTACAAACAATACCCCATAATGACAACATGAAAGAAGTTTGTTTTGAAATCTTTGCAAACTTATTAAAAAAAAAAAAATCATATGTACATAAATACCGTATTTATCGGCGTATAACACGCACATTCATTTTAAGAGGGAAGTGTCAGGAAAAAAACTATTAAATAAGGAACTTTGAAGCAAAATAAGGGTCAGTGTCCATCTGCAGCCTCACCATTGCCATCAATGCAGCCTGATCAATGCCCATCTGCAGCCTCACAAGTGCCATCAATGTAGTCTCATCAGTCCACATCAATGCAGCAGCCTCACCATTGCCATCAGTGCAGCCTGATCGATGCCCATCTGCAGCCTAGAGGGGACAGGGAGGGGGGCGGAACAAGCGCCGACAGATTACATACAGTGAGAATCTCCTATCATAGACAGAACAGTGGTCCAATGGCAGCCCAGGAGACGGGACTTCCTATTACAGAAGCCGCCAAGTAAACAGGAGATTCTCACTGTATATAATCTGACGGCGCTCGTCTCGCCCCCTCCCTGTCCCCTTCGAGGCAGCTGAAGTATTGGCGTATAAGACGCATGCGCTATTTGCACCCGATTTTCATGGTGAAAAATTGAGTGTTATACGCCAATAAATACAGTATTTACAGCCTTTGTTCAATACTTTGTGGAAGCATCTTTGGCACCAAATGCAGCCTCAAGTATTTTTGAGTATGATGCTACAAGCTTGGCACACCTATTTTTTCTCCCATTCTTCTTTGCAGGACCTCTCAAGCTCCATCAGGTTGGATGGAGAGCATCCGTGCACAGCCATTTTCAGATCTCTCCAGGAATGTTCAATTGGGTTCAAGTCTGGGCTCTGGGTGGGCCATTTAAGGACAATCACAGAGTTGTCCCATAGCCACGCCTTTGTTATCTTAGCTGTGTGCTTAGGGGTGATGTCTTGTTGGAAGACAAACCTTCACCCCAGTCTGAGGTTCAGAGCACTCTGAGGAGGTTTTCATCAAGGATGTCTCTGTACATTGCTGCATTCACCTTCTTCTCAATCCTGACTAGTCTCCCAGTACCTGGCACTGAAAAACATTCCCCACAGCATGATGCTACCACCACCATGCTTCACTCTAGAGATGGTGTTGGCCAGGTGATGAGGGGTGCCTGGTTTCCTCCAGACATGATGCTTGCCATTCAGGCCAAAGAATTCAATCTTTGTTTCATCCTACCAGAGGATCGTGTTTCTCAGGCCGGGTTCACACTTGTACGACAAACGCTCTGACATTAGGAGCTCATGTCACATGATGTGTAAAAATCAGTCTTTCCCTATGGGAACCTTCTTAACTGGTCCGACACTGGTCCACACACTTTGAAAATGCTCCGTGCACTACTTTGGTCCTACTCTGATCCTACTTCAGCCCATTGAATATCACTGAAGTCGGATTATAGTTGGATTGCGGTCTTAACTGATCTGATTTTGGCATGCAAAGTGTGCTCTGATGATTTTGAGGAGGAACTCCACGCCAAATTTAAAATACAAACTGGCATGGGTTCCCCTCCAAGAGCATACCAGGCCCTTCGTTCTGGTATGGATTTTAAGGGGAACCCCCACGCCAAAGAAACTGTGTGGGGGTCCCCCCAAAATCCATACCAGACCCTTATCCGAGCACGCAGCGCGGCGGGCCAGGAAAGGGGGAGGGGACGAGCGAGCGCCCCCCCCCCTCCTGAACTGTACCAGGCCGCATGCTCTCAACACGGGGGGGAGGGTGGATGCTTTGGGGCAGGGGCACCCCAAAGCACCTTGCCCCCATGTTGATGGGGACAAGGGCCTCTTCCCGACAACCCTGGCCGTTGGTTTTCAGGGTCTGCGGGCGGGGAGCTTATCGGAATCTGGAAGCCCCCTTTAACAAGGGGGCCCCCAGATTCCAGCCCCATACCCTATGTGAATGAGTATGGGGTACATTGTACCCTTACCCATTCACCTAAAAAAAGTGTCAGAAATTCAACACATTACACGTTTTTTAAAGTAATTTATTAAGGCAGCTCCGGCGTCTCTTCTCCCCTCTCCGACTCTTCTACCTCCTCCGCTGATGTCTTCTGCCTCTGTCGGTTCTTCTCCCCTCTCCCGGTCTTCTAGCCCTTTCCGGTTCATCTCCCTCTGTCTGCTGTCTTCTACCTCTGCTGGGTCTTCTTTGCTATCTTCTTGCTCTTTTGCCAGGTCTTCTCCGCTGTCTTCTCCCTCTGTTCTTCTTTCGATGTTGACTCAATGCTCTCTCCTTCTCTAATGCTGGGTGCGCGGTATGCCCCTACTTATATTGGCATGGGGCGGGGTCACCGGGTGATGTCACCTGGGGCATAATGGGGCGTTAAGTCAACATCGGAAGAAGAAGACCCAGCAAAAGAGCGAGAAGACCCAGCAAAAGTGCGAGAAGACCCAGCAAAAGTGCGAGAAGACCCAGCAAAAGTGCGAGAAGACCCAGCAAAAGAGCGAGAAGACAGCGGAGAAGATCCGGCAGAAGACAGCAGACACCGGAGAAGGCTAAAAGATATCAGCGGAGAAGAACTGGAGAGGGAGAAGAACTGACAGAGGCAGAAGACAATAGTGGAGGAGGCAGAAGAGACCCGGGGAGGGGAGAAGTCAGAAGAGACGCCGGAGCTGCCTTAATAAATTACATTAACACCCTGTGTGCTGTGTTTTATTTTTTACACTTTTTTCAGGTGAATGGGTAGGGGTATAATGTACCCTATACTCATTCACATAGGGTGGGGGCCGGGATCTGGGGGGCCCCCTTGTTCAAGGGGGCTTCCAGATTCCGATAAGCTCCCCGCCCGCAGACCCCGAAAACCAAGGGCCAGGGTGGTCGGGAGGAGGCTCTTGTCCCCATCAACATGGGGGCAAGGTGCTTTGGGGTGGGGGCGCAGGGCCCCCTCTGCCCCAAAGCACCCAACCCCCCCATGTTGAGGGCATGCAGCCTGGTACGGTTCGGGGGGGGACTCGCTCGTCCCCACCCCCTTTCCTGGCCTGCCAGGCTGTGTGCTTGGATAAGGGTCTGGTATGAATTTTGGGGGGCACCCCACGCCATTTTTCAGTGTGGGGGATCCCCTTAAAATCCATACCAGACCGAAGGGCCTGGTATGCTCTTGGAGTGAGAACCCATGCCAGTTTAACATTTTGCATGGAGTTCCCCCTAAAGATTCATACCGGACACAGTGCCTGGTATTGTCAGGGATCAAAGTCAGATCCTTGTTCATTGAAGTCAGATGCATGTTGGCTTTCAAGTCACAGGGCAAAGTCAGATCCAAAGGGGTACGACTGTCGTGTCGTACCAGTGTGAACCCGGCCTCATGGTGTGTGCCTTTCCAAAACATATCCAATCAACTGAATTTACCACAGGTGGCCTCCAGTCAAGTTGTAGAAACATCTCAAGGATGATTAGTGGAAACAGGATGAACCTGAGCTTAATTTTGAGTGTCATGGCAAAGGCTGTGTGATTTTTTTTTTTTTCCGTTTTTTATTATTAATAAATTTACAAGGATTTCAAACAAACTTCTTTCCAGTTGTCATTATGTTGTATTGTTTGTAGGATTTTGAGGAAGATCATGAATTTAATCCATTTTGGAATAAGGCTGTAACTTAACAAAATGTGGAAAAAGTGAAGCGCTGTGAATACTTTCCGGATGCACTGTACAGTTGGGAAAGTCTCTGGGATATGTTTAGAAAGCTCATTTAGACTGTAATGCAGCTTCCAACTGGTCTTCCTCTATATTGCTTACATCCCTTTCCCAGTGTTCTATAATCCTCATGGTAAGCATTTAGAAGTAATGCATAGTAGTGAGAAATTAAACCTTTAGTGGAAGTAGTAGACTGCATCATGTTAAATATAGGAGTTGGGGAAAGGTGCCAAGTGTCGGGAGGTCCCTGACCCGATATCACGTGTCTAAGCCGTAGGTAGTAGAAATGCATATTATCATGGAGGCCATATCGAGACTTGAGGATAGAGAAAGGTAAAAGCTGGCTTTTGTCAAATATGTGGTGCAGGTGTGTGATCCCATAGTTCTGACACTTTGCAGCATTTTGGAGCTTAGCCAATTCTCGGTAAGGCCTGGTTCACACCTATGCATTTTTTAGTGTGTTTTCAGTTATGCAGAAACACACTTCAGTCCATTTAACATGGTTTCCTATTGGTCACGTTCACATCTGTGCATTTTATGGAAAGAGCCAGGGACTTTTTTCTGGTTTTTGGTTCCATAGATTTCAATGTATCACGAAAGGTATATTGAAAAACGCAAAATGCACCTAGAATATGCAAACATTCAGCCAAATAGGCCATTTATTGTAAAACCTGTTACTTGTTGCAACTGCTTGGTCTTGGCCCAAATTTTGTGCATTTGTTTGTACATTGGTAAGGGCTTGTTGGGCTTACAAAGCAATTGGGATTCCAAACCCCCAGCTAATATCTGGGCTTTGATTAAATGAGTAATGACAGCGAGTGTTGAGTCCCTAGTTTAAGTAGAGTCGGTCAGGGGAGGCTGCCATCCCTCTCATCATATGTTACAACTGAGCCACTATAGTAAAGCTTCCACCCCCCCCATCTTTTGGGCTCTGCAAATGTTCAAGCTTCTTCCCAGGTGAATGGTCCCTCCACAATAATAAACACAAATTGTATTGATCGTATGGAATATATTTAGTAGGCTTACTGCCATACAAGAAATATAGGAATTGTGGCATAACATTTTTAATAAGGTTAGTTTTGCTGATTTAAGGGTAGCCACTAGGGATGAGCCGAACACCCCCCGGTTCGGTTCGCACCAGAACCCGCGAACGGACCGCAAGTTCGCACGAACGTTAGAACCCCATTGACGTCTATGGGACTCGAACGTTCGAAATCAAAAGTGCTCATTTTAAAGGCTAATTTGCATGGTATTGTCCTAAAAAGGGTGTGGGGACCCGGGTCCTACCCCAGGGGACATGTATCAATGCAAAAAAAACTTTTAAAAACGGCCGTTTTTTCGGGAGCAGTGATTTTAATGATGCTTAAAGTAAAAAAAAAAAAGTGAAATATTCCTTTAAATATCGTACCTGGGGGGTGTCTATAGTATGCCTGTAAAGTGACGCGTGTTTCCCATGTTTAGAACAGTCCCTGCACCAAATGTCATTTTTAAAGGAAAAAATCTCATTTAAAACTGCTTGCGGGTTTAATGTCATGTCGGGTCCTGCCAATATGGATGAAAATCAGTGAGACAAACGGCATGGGTACCCCCCAGTCCATTACCAGGCCCTTTGGGTCTTGTATGGATATTAAGGGGAACCCCGCACCCAAATTAAAATAAGGAAAGGTCCCTATATACTCTGAACAGCAGTATACAGGCGGTGCAAACAAGACAGGGACTGTAGGTTTGTTGTTAAGTAGAATCTGTTTGTAATTTTGAACATTTTTAACGTGTTTAGCTCCAGCCAAAAAATCTTTTCTAAGCTTTTTGGAAAACATAGGGAAGGGTTATCACCCCTGTGACATTTGTTTTGCGTCTTTCCTCCTCTTCAGAAGATTTCACCTCACTTTTTTGTCCCAATGAAAAATGTTTTTTGAAAATTTGGGTTTTTTTGTGGAACAAGGATTGGAAAGCATCAGTGGAAAGGAGAAATTGTTTTCCCATATTAACTCTTACATGAGAGAATTTCCCTTCCTAGGGGTAGATTTCATCTCACTTCCTGTTGTCTCCTTCCGTTTGCAAGTAGGAGTCGTTTGTAAGTTAGATGTTTGAAAGTAGGGTCCTGCCCTATATACTCAGCAGAAATTTGGGCCTTAGGTGTTGCTGTGGCCAAAACACTGTAAGCCCTCACAGGGCCCTGCTGTGAAATATTAGATCAAGAATTGTAATTACATGCCCCTGTTGAACAGGAGCTGAAAAATTAGGCCTTAGGCACTGGTGCTGGTGCCACAACACTGCAACCCCTCACAGACACTCTAGTTGGAACGCAGGAACGAGCCCTGCTGCAAAGTATTGCATCAAAAATTGTAATTACACGCCCCTGTTAGACAGGGGCAGAAAAATTGGGCCTTAGGCACTGGTGCTGGTGCCACAACACTGCAACCCCTCACAGACACTCTAGTTGGAACGCAGGAACGAGCCCTGCTGCAAAGTATTGCATCAAAAATTGTAATTACACGCCCCTGTTAGACAGGGGCAGAAAAATTGGGCCTTAGGCACTGGTGCTGGTGCCACAACACTGCAACCCCTCACAGACACTCTAGTTGGAATGCAGGAACGAGCCGTGCTGCAAAGTATTACATCAAAAATTGTAATTACACGCCCCTGTTATACAGGGGCTGAAAAATTGTGCCTTAGGCACTGGTGGTGGCGCCCAGAACCAAAAATGTTCTTACAAGCTATCAGCGTGATGATTGAGGAGGAAGAGGATAATTACTCAGGGATAGTCACTCAGCATCAGCATAGGCAGTCTTTGAAGGGATCTGAAAAAAATTATTCAGTTACATCAGCATCAGGTGCTTGGTAGCTGGTGGTGATCCAAGACTGATTCATTTTTATGAAGGTCAGCCGATCGACCGAGTCAGTGGACAGACGCACCCTGTGATCGGTTACCACGCCTCCAGCAGCACTGAATGTGCGTTCCGAAAGAACGCTGGATGCAGGACAGGCCAGTAGCTCAATTGCATACTGTGCAAGCTCTGGCCAGTGATCCATCCTCAAGACCCAGTAACCCAGAGGATTTTCGGTGGGAAAGGTGTCCAAGTCTGATCTTGCCCCTAGGTATTCCTGCACCATGTAAAACAGACGCTGGCGATGGTTGCTGGAACCGATCATACCTTGGGGCTGCGGACCAAAAAATTGTCTGAACGCATCGGTCAGACGGCCACCTTCTCCACCGCTCCTTCTTTGACTGACCGAAGCCTCAGCAACACGTTGTCCAGAAACAGGAGTTTGTAACCTCCCAGTCTCTGGGAACGCGTTGCACAGACCTTTCTGCAAGGCCTCCCGAAGATGTTTCATCCTCTGCTCCCTCTGCGATGGCAAGATAAGGTCCGCAACCTTACCCTTGTAACGTGGATCAAGGAGGGTTGCCAGCCAGTATTGGTCCTTCTCCTTGATACCACGAATACGAGGATCCTTACGCAGGCTTTGCAGGATCAGGGAGGCCATGCAGCGTAGGTTTGCTGAGGCATTCGGTCCGGAGTCCTCTGGGTCACTAAGGACAACAACGTCCGCAGCCACCTCCTCCCAGCCACGTACAAGTCCATGTGTTCCTTGGGACTGATCCCTTAAAGACTGCTGATGCTGAGTGCCAGGCTCCACCTCCATACTGACACAATCTTCCTCCTCCTCCTCCTCCTCCTCCTCGTCCTCTTCCTGTGTGATCGGAGGGCACGCAGGAACACTGTCTGGATAAAGGGGGCCTTGAGAGCTAAGGAAGTCCTCCTCTTCCTGCCTCTGTTCTGCCTCAAGTGCCCTGTCCATTATTCCACGCAGCGTGTGCTCCAACAGGTGGACAAGGGGGACAGTGTCACTGATGCATGCACTGTCAGTGCTCACCATCCTCGTGGCCTCCTCGAATGGTGACAGGACAGTGCATGCATCCCTGATCATGGCCCACTGGCGTGGGGAAAAAAAACCAAGGTCCCCTGACCCTGTCCTGGTGCCATAGTCGCACAGGTACTCATTTATGGCCCTCTGCTGCGTGTGCAGCCGCTGCAGCATGGCCAATGTCGAGTTCCACCTGGTGGGCATGTCACAGATTAGGCGGTTCTTGGGCAGGTTAAACTCCTTTTGGAGGTCCGTCAGCCGAGCACTGGCATTATATGACCGGCGGAAATGCACACAGACTTTCCTGGCCTGCCTCAGGACATCCTGTAAGCCCGGGTACCTGCCCAAGAACTGCTGCACCACCAAGTTAAGGACGTGAGCCAAACAGGGCACATGGGTCAGTTGTCCCTGTCGGAGGGCAGAGAGGAGGTTGGTGCCATTGTCGCAAACCACCATTCCTGCCTTAAGTTGGCGTGGCGTCAACCACCTCTGAACCTGCCCCTGCAGAGCTGACAGAACCTCTGCCCCAGTGTGGCTCCTGTCCCCCAAGCACACCAGCTCAAGCACCGCATGGCATCTTTTGGCCTGCGTACTTGCGTAGCCCCTTGAACGCCTACGGAGCACCGCTGGTTCCGAGGAAGAGGCCATGGAGGAAGAAGAAGAGGAGGGGGTGGAGGAGAGAGGTGTGTCACAATCAGCATTTTGGAGGCGTGGTGGCGGAACAACCTCCAACACTACTGCACCTTGTCCTGCATCCTTCCCAGCTGCCAGCAGAGTCACCCAATGCGCCGTGAAACTTAAGTAACGTCCCTGTCCATGCCTGCTGGACCATGAGTCAGCGGTAATATGCACCTTACCGCTGACCGCCCTGTCCAGCGAGGCATGGACATTGCCTTCCACATGCCGGTAGAGAGCTGGAATCGCCTTCCGTGAGAAAAAGTGGCGTTTGGGTACCTGCCACTGAGGAACCGCACATTCCACAAACTCACGGAAGGGGGCAGAGTCTACCAACTGAAAAGGCAGCAGTTGAAGTGCTAGCAATTTTGCCAAGCTAGCATTCAACCGCTGGGCATGTGGATGGCTGGGAGCAAACTTCTTTCGGCGGTGCAGCAGCTGGGGCAGGGAAATTTGCCTGGTACAATCTGGCGTCGGTGTACCAAAAGCAGATTGCCCACAAGTACTTGGCTGTGACACACCTAATTCTACACCTTCATTCCTCTCACTGCAGGTCTCAGAGAGGACTGAAGGTCTAGTGGGGTTGGAAATCTCAGCTGATGAGGAGCAAGGAGAGATCCTCTTTGTTCTTTGGTGTGGGTCTTTTAGATATGCTTGCCAACGAACTGCATGGCAGGTCAACATATGTCTGGTCAAGCATGTGGTACCCAAGCGGGAGATGTTTTGGCCACGCGAGATACGCTTGAGACATATGTTGCAAATAGCAGCGGTGCGATCTGATGCACTCGTCTCAAAAAAGGCCCACACCAAAGAACTTTTTGAATAACGCGCAGAGACTGCAGCGCCCTGCACATGTGGAGCTTTGGGGTGTGATGCAGTCAATGTGCTGCCCTTAGGCTGGCCCCTGGAGGGCATCCTGCCTCGTTGGTGATGTGCCGCCTCCTCCTCCTCCTCCTCCTCCTCTCTCCTATCAGGCACCCACGTTGAGTCAGTGACCTCATCATCCCCTCCCTCCTCATCACTGGAGCAAACCTGGCAGTATGCTGCAGCAGGGGGAGCATGACTGCCAGATTGCTGTCCTTCTTGGGCACCCCCTCTGTCCGTGCTCATGTTACTGCCTTCATCGAGCTCAGTATCATCATCAGAGCCTTCCAAACGCTGGGCATCCTCCTGGAGCATGTACCCAACACTGTGGTCAAACAGTTCGAGGGAATCCTCATGAGGACATGGTGGAGCTAGGGAAGGAGTCACTGATGACATTGAGCTGAGGGAAGAGGCCGCTGCTTTGCCAGACAAAGCACCCTGGGCATGGGTGAGAGAGGATGAGGAGGATGAGGACGGCTTGGTCATCCACTCGACCAAGTTTTCCGCATGTTGCGGCTCAACACGGCCAGCTGCCGAAAAAAAGGCCAAGCGTGTCCCATGGCCACGTGCTGATGAGGATGCACCGTCTCCACGACCAGCACTAGACACAGAGCCTGCTTGCCCTCTCTTATTGGCTTGTGACTGTCTGCCTCTCCTTCTTGGCCTTCCAGACATACTAATGGCCTGTAGCTGCACTAAGCTGGGATAGAACACCTGTAATTTTCTTCAGGTAGCTTTATATACTGTAACCAGACAAGCCTGCCTGTCAGTAGGAAGATAACAGGAACGGATCTAGCTGAACACTGTGAGCAGGACGCACTGCACTAAATGTAAATAGCAGGAACGGATCTAGCTGAACACTGTGAGCAGGACGCACTGACTGCACTAAATGTAAATAGCAGGAACGGATCTAGCTGAACACTGTGAGCAGGACGCACTGACTGCACTAAATGTAAATAGCAGGAACAGATCTAGCTGAACACTGTGAGCAGGACGCACTGCACTAAATGTAAATAGCAGGAACGGATCTAGCTGAACACTGTGAGCAGGACGCACTGACTGCACTAAATGTAAATAGCAGGAACGGATCTAGCTGAACACTGTGAGCAGGACGCACTGCACTAAATGTAAATAGCAGGAACGGATCTAGCTGAACACTGTGAGCAGGACGCACTGCACTAAATGTAAATAGCAGGAACGGATCTAGCTGAACACTGTGAGCAGGACGCACTGCACTAAATGTAAATAGCAGGAACGGATCTAGCTGAACACTGTGAGCAGGACGCACTGACTGCACTAAATGTAAATAGCAGGAACAGATCTAGCTGAACACTGTGAGCAGGACGCACTGCACTAAATGTAAATAGCAGGAACGGATCTAGCTGAACACTGTGAGCAGGACGCACTGACTGCACTAAATGTAAATAGCAGGAACGGATCTAGCTGAACACTGTGAGCAGGACGCACTGCACTAAATGTAAATAGCAGGAACGGATCTAGCTGAACACTGTGAGCAGGACGCACTGCACTAAATGTAAATAGCAGGAACGGATCTAGCTGAACACTGTGAGCAGGACGCACTGCACTAAATGTAAATAGCAGGAACGGATCTAGCTGAACACTGTGAGCAGGACGCACTGACTGCACTAAATGTAAATAGCAGGAACGGATCTAGCTGAACACTGTGAGCAGGACGCACTGCACTAAATGTAAATAGCAGGAACGGATCTAGCTGAACACTGTGAGCAGGACGCACTGCACTAAATGTAAATAGCAGGAACGGATCTAGCTGAACACTGTGAGCAGGACGCACTGCACTAAATGTAAATAGCAGGAACGGATCTAGCTGAACACTGTGAGCAGGACGCACTGCACTAAATGTAAATAGCAGGAACGGATCTAGCTGAACACTGTGAGCAGGACGCACTGCACTAAATGTAAATAGCAGGAACGGATCTAGCTGAACACTGTGAGCAGGACGCACTGCACTAAATGTAAATAGCAGGAACGGATCTAGCTGAACACTGTGAGCAGGACGCACTGCACTAAATGTAAATAGCAGGAACGGATCTAGCTGAACACTGTGAGCAGGACGCACTGCACTAAATGTAAATAGCAGGAACGGATCTAGCTGAACACTGTGAGCAGGACGCACTGACTGCACTAAATGTAAATAGCAGGAACGGATCTAGCTGAACACTGTGAGCAGGACGCACTGCACTAAATGTAAATAGCAGGAACGGATCTAGCTGAACACTGTGAGCAGGACGCACTGCACTAAATGTAAATAGCAGGAACGGATCTAGCTGAACACTGTGAGCAGGACGCACTGACTGCACTAAATGTAAATAGCAGGAACGGATCTAGCTGAACACTGTGAGCAGGACGCACTGACTGCACTAAATGTAAATAGCAGGAACAGATCTAGCTGAACACTGTGAGCAGGACGCACTGCACTAAATGTAAAGAGCAGGAACGGATCTAGCTGAACACTGTGAGCAGGACGCACTGCACTAAATGTAAAGAGCAGGAACAGATCTAGCTGAACACTGTGAGCAGGACGCACTGCACTAAATGTAAAGAGCAGGAACAGATCTAGCCTAATCTAGCTCTCAAATCAAATGACACTGTCTGTCTCTCTCTCTATCAGCACACCGGAACACACTACACAGGGCCGCCGTGCAGGCGGCCTTATATAGTGTGGGGCGTGTACTAAATCCCCTGAGCCATAATTGGCCAAAGCCACCCTGGCTTTGGCCAATTACAGCTCTCTCTACTGACGGCGCTGTGATTGGCCAAGCATGCGGGTCATAGTGCATGCTTGGCCAATCATCAGCCAGCAATGCACTGCGATGCCGCAGTGAATTATGGGCCGTGACGCGCCACACGAATTTGGCGCGAACGGCCCATAACGTTCGCAATTCGACGGACGGTCGAACAGCCGATGTTCGAGTCGAACATGGGTTCGACTCGAACACGAAGCTCATCCCTAGTAGCCACAATTTATTCAAAAATTTTACTTTTTTTCTGAAACAAGATAAGAAAGGTATAATGTTGTAAAGTGCTGCGTAAACTGTCGGCGCTATATAAATCCTGTATAATAATAATATTCAGATGGCAGTAATCAGGAAGGTTTGAAGTGGTAAGGATCCAGAGATATTGAAAAATGTCACCTGGACCGGGCAAAAAGAGGATAAAGTGGAGTCAGTAGTCCCATCTAGGGTACGAAAGAGCTGATTTGGACCAGTTAATGGGTTAGTCTAGAATACTCACCGAACCTGGAGATGGTGTCCATAACCACCAGCATCACCCAGGAGCAAAAGCATATCATCTTGCTTTTACAAACTTGATTTGGAAATTTCAATTTCAATCATTATACAATTGAATTATACAATTCATTCATTCAATTATACAATTGAATGAATGAATGAATGAATGAATGAATGAAAGACTTGTATAGCGCTGCAAATGCGAACTGAATCGCCTCAAGGCCAGTATTTAGTTGAATTGAAAATGTATTTCATGACTTTTCAGCAAACAGAAGGATGTTTTATGTATTTGCATTTTGATTTATAATGATGAATGGTTGGGTGTTGTATGCATTTTTTTTTTTTTTTACAAATCACTCTGCATATTTATTTCTATTGCTTCTTGCTATTTTTGCGGTCTGATAAGGTATGAGTCTTTCCTTTTTACAACAAAAGGGACATCAAAGATCATTATATCTGGTTTAGTCCAAGCTGTTGCTGTGTGGCATTTTTTTAAAAGTCTGGGTTTACCTTATACCTACAGATTCTTAAATGGTTAAAGCTTTCTTCCCATACGTGATGCCACGGTGCACTTTTGGCATTAAAAAAAAAAAATTCCCCTGTACACAGAACTGGTTGGCACAAAAATTCTAAATGAACTGCATCAATGTTATAGGTTAAAACAGATGTTTTTGTTGCATACATTTGCAAATATATGCAAAGCCATGCTGCCATGTCAAGGCACATCTGCAAAGTATGGACCCTTATGCCGCGTACACACGACCGGTTTTGCCGTCAAAATAAACCCCGAAGGTTTCTCCGACAGAACTCCGATGGAATTCCATTCAAGCGGTCTTGCCTAAACACGGTCAACCCAAAGTCCGACTGTCAAGAACGCAGTGACGTACAACACTTTCGACGGGACTAGAAAAAGGAAGTTCAATAGCCAGTAGTCAATAGCTTCCGTCTCGAGCATGCGTCGTTTTTGGTCCGTCAGAACAGCATATAGACTATCGGTTTTCCCGATAGGGATTGATTCCGTCGGAAATATTTAGAACATGTTTCCTTTCTAGGTCCGTCAGAATTTTTGAAAAAAAAAGTCTGATGAGGCCTACACACAATCGGAATAGACGATGAAAAGCTTCCGTCTGACTTTTTCTGACGGACATTGCGCTCGTGTGTACGCGGCTTTACTCGAAACTACTTGAGCTCCCAACTTGGCACATAAATAGCAATAAATAAATTGAATACAGGAAAGTGTTTTGGTTTTGCCGCATCGATAGTCGAATCTCTAGACTTCGCTCATATAAAAAAAAACTTTGTAGGTTAATCGCCAGAAATCGGCAGCAGTACATAATTTACCCTGGTCAGCTAAGGTACAAGAGCAAAAAAAAAAAAAAAAAAAAATGAAAACCCTGCCCACTTACTATAAAATGGTGGGCTCTCAGCAGCCATATTGTCAGTGCCTGTTGCTTATATGGAGAGTTGACAATTCTGTGGGAAAGATATGAGCTATACTGTGTTTTTAATTTTGCCATTGGTACTTCCTCCATGGCAGTGCTCTGCATCCCATGCCTTTTTAAAATTGGCTTTCCTTTTAGATCTCATGCACACTGGCCTTTTAGCCCTTGTACACAAGATTCTAATGTTTTCCTATGGGTGGAAGGCACAGGCACACTGTCCAACGCCACTGCTGGCAGCCTGTAAAAGTCGATGAGAGGCTACAAGCTGCTGCGACTGGATGGTGCCCCAAGTGAAACTAACATTTAGGGCAGTATGCGCCCAGGGACAAGTACCCGGAACACAAGAAGTCTACGTTTTGGGCATTCATTCCATAAGTACAACGTACAGCCCCATCCAGCCGCAGTAGTTGCAGCCTGTCATTTACTTTATAGGCTGCCGGCAGCAGGACTGGGTGGTGCACTGGAATCTCACAGGAACCAGATGTCCAATGAGGCCTTAGCCCTACAACATATCTGAATAACAAGATTTACCCCTCCATCAATAAGGTTAAGTTAAGCAATCTTCAGTTCACAAAACTGTGAACTGATCAGGGGCAGATTTGCTCAGCTCTAATTACAGGCTGCTGTGTCTTGGAGGAAGTCTATTTCTTCTTAAAGGTATAGCGACACATCAGAGGCCTAAGGCCAGCCACAGAGGGTTCAAATCTCAGCTGGTTCAGCAGAAACTGGCTGAGATTCGAACCGTGTATGGGCAGGATGGCTGTACCGAGTTGATCGATTGATCAACTTGGGTGCAACCAGCCTGCCAGATTTACTTGCAATTATTCCTAACGGCTGCTATAGCCGCTAGCAATAATACTGTGTTCTCGTGGCAGGGATCGCTTTCCTTGTCTCCCCTCACCCC
Organism: Lithobates septentrionalis; assembly: GCA_037952835.1. NCBI lineage: Eukaryota > Metazoa > Chordata > Amphibia > Anura > Ranidae > Lithobates > Lithobates septentrionalis. Next base: position 1,775,865 of record JBBDGP010000163.1, on the reverse strand, counting down.
CTGCTGGGAGAATACAATGACTTGGCAGAAGGGATTCCCCTGTCAGCACTGTCTGTGTTGATGGGGGAATCGTGCAAATTTCTTTCCTGCAACTTGTGGTTGCAGGAAAGAAATTGGCACCATCTGTGGCCTGCCTAACACCACTCAAGGGAGCTGAAGACCCCCAGGGTGTGTCTGCACCACATCCAGCAAATTTACTATGGTATCTGCTCTAAATAGCAAAATAAAAGGTGAATGCGTGCAGAACAATACAAAAATTCCTCAGCACTTAACTATTTGGCACAAAAATCCTAATTACATGGTTTCAACGTTCTAATTATTATATGGCAAGGTGTGCATTTACCAACATGTATGTGGAGGGTCAAATGCAAAGTGAAATGATGTTTTTCGCAATTTCTAGTGCAATTTCTCATTGTGTCCATAAAGCACACAGACAATATGGTGTCACAGAGGGGCTTTTATTGCCGTTGCAGGCTCAAATCATTTCTGGAACGCACATATTCCTCCCAGACATTTCATCCAAACCAGCACCATAGACCCAGGTAATTTGCTGTTATATCGCATGTGTGTTTCTACTGGTTTATGTTTTTTTCTTAGTTTTCTTTCAAAAGGCTGTTATACTTATAAACTACCTATAAATATATACAGTTTCCTTTTGAATCTTTTGATAATGAAAGATAAAAATGACAAAACCTATACGATTCTGGTTTCCATGCTATTGCTCACCCTGAAAGGGCACCTTCTTTTTGTTTGTTTTCTTGCATGTTGGTGGATTAGTGGCTTGACTCGGGCTCCATGCGGATCACAGCCTGCTTCCTGAGAACTTGAATAGTAGCTATGTACCAGAAACACAGTTTTAAATGCAGCTGTAATGTTATCTCTCCTACAGTAGTGATTAATCAATATGCTGACCAGGAGTGACTTTTTACAGCCTAAAATGATGGTGTCAGAGAAGGTTCTGTTGGCTTAACCAGGTTGATTCAAAGGCAGTGTGTAACTCTAGAAGTTTAGCCAGGGCACTCTGAAATTCTTGCACGACTTGGTTTGGTTTTCATGTTATCACTTTCCCTAGTAAATGCATCCTTGTTTTGTTTGTGTTTCTTCCTCCAATTGTAACATGACAGCTTGAGCGGGATATATCTTAGATTGACCATTAATGGAAATTATTCCCTCTGCTTGTCAAGTGCTTAAAGCTCTAAAAGACACAAACAAATGCAGCTCTAAATCCATTATTACAGCCGTGGCCAAAAGTTTTGAGAATAACACAAATATTTTCACAAAGTCTGCTGCTTCAGTGTTTTTAGATCTTTTTGTCAGATGTACCTATATATGAAGTATAATTACAAGCATTTCATAAGTGTCAAAGGCTTTTATTGACAATTACATTAAGTTTATGCAGAGTCAATATTTGCAGTGTTGACCCTTCTTTTTCAAGGCAACTTCTGGGCCACGTCCTGACTGATGGCAGCTCATTCTCACATAATCAATGCTTGGAGTTTGTCAGAATTTGTGGGGTTTTTTGTTCACCCTCCTCTTGAGCATTGACCACTAGTTCTCAATGGGATTGCGTTTACTGGCCATGGACCCAAAATTTCGATGTTTTGTTCCCCAAGCCACTTAATTATCACTTTTGCCTTGTGGCAAGGTGCTTCATCATGCTGGAAAAGGCATTGTTCCTCACCAAACTGTTCTTAGATGGTTGGGAGAAGTTGCTCTCGAAGGATGTTTTTGTACCGTTCTTTATTTATGGCTGTGTTCTTAGGCAAAATTGTGAGTGAACCCACTCCCTTGGCTAACAAGCAACCCTACACATGAATGGTCTCAGGATGCTTTACTGTTGGTATGACACAGAACTGATGGTAGCGCTGACCATTTCTTCTCCGGACAAGGTTTTTTTCCCCAGTTGTCTTCCAGGACAGCCCCGGAGAGATGGAGTCCCTCCCATCGACACAGGAAACACATTGCCACAGTTCAAAAGGCGGTCCCTCAGGTCCTTGGTCAGTCATTTGTGTTTCCTCCATCGGAGGAACATGTTGCCAGGAACCAGGAGAAGGACTAGATCTCTCAGGGGCTGCCTGAAGGGAGTGGAGCCACACAGAGGGACTGGATCCTATCCGTCGGCTCCAGTATAGTCCTTACCTTCCTTTTTTTTGGGCTTGGGTACCGTCCAGCTGATAGGAGCACCACCTTCCAGTGCCGAGGTGTGCCAGTGGCAGGGTGAGGCAGGTTCCCTCAGGAGCGATGTAGGTGGATTCATCCATCCCAGCTTCTTGCTGCAACTGCGGTGGGGGTCGGAGACGCCGTTTTGCGTCATTTCCGGCGTAACCGCGTCATCGCTGTGTGCCGAGACTTCCAGTTCCGAGGCACAAAGAGGAAGGGGAAAGCCCAGGCTGGGCCTACTAATCCTGACCAGCGTCCAGCTATACCAGACTAGCGGCGGTATCCAGAGCTCGAGGGGGGATCATGGAGGCTAATCCCCAGGACAGCGGAAGCAGGCACCAGCCATACCCAGGTAGGCTGCTGGGCAAGCCCTGTACTGTGTGTTTTTTTCATGTGGTTTGTTGTAAGGCTGGGACTTGTAGTACCCCATGGTGGTGGATACCTCACGGTCCTGGGTATATGCAGTTGGTGGTTGCAGCACTGGTGTTTTAAAGAGGTTTTAAAAGGTTTTTGATGCTAAGATCGTCTTTTTTTCAGGCTAAGGAGGCTCCAAGGGAAGAAAAGTCAAAAAGTGCCCTAATTGTGGAAATAAGTTGTCCTCAGACTCTAACAAAGCCTTATGCAGACAGTGTGTTGCAGGCTTACTTAAAACAGAGGCAGACTCTCCCTTAGCTAAATTCCTTGGCTCCTTTAAAGATGAGATGGCCTCAACCTTTTAATCTTAATCGCAGATGTAAACATGTCTGCTTCTACCAGTAGAGCAGCTGCGATTCCCTCCTCACCATGCCTTACAACACCCATCTCCGGGGAGCCCCGTACAGTCAGGGAGCATAGCCACGCGTTAGTTAGCCTGGAATCCTCTGACGCAGATTCAGACCAGGATGAGGATCAGGCTGTAGCTAACAAAGCCTCAAAATACAAGCTGTCTCTTGAGGAAGTAGATGACCTGTTGAGCGCAATTTATGATACGCTGGAAATTGACGAGTAAGGAATTCAATTGACCAGACATGATAAGATGTATGAGGCTCTGGGGAAAAAGAAGGCAAAATTATTCCCTATACATAGCATGCTTTCTGACCTTGTCCGTAAGGAGTGGGCCGAACCGGATAAGATGGTCTTCTTTCCTAACTCCCTTAAAAGAAGATTCCCCTTTGATGAGAGCCCAGAGCCGGTCTGGAATAAAAATCCTAAACTAGATGCCCCTCTGTCTAAAGTCTCGAAACAGTCTGACCTTTCTTCCGACGATATGGGTAATTTAAAAGACCCAATGGACAGGAGAACAGACGTAGTCTTAAAGAGGGCCTGGGATGCTTCTATGACAGGCCTGAAACCAGCTTTAGCCACTTCTTGTGTGGCTAGAAATCTGGACTTCTGGTTATCGCAACTACAAGAACACTTAAAGGCAGGCACTCCTAGGGGGGAGCTCTTAAAAACCTTCTCTATACTTTTCAAGGCGACAAGTTTAATTTCTGACGCATCTACTGATTCCTAAAACTGCGGTGCTTTCCGTCGCAGCCAGGCGTCCAAAACACACCTGTACAGTGTTTAAAGGAGACTTATGCCGTGTACACATGAGCGGATTTTCCGTCAGAAAAATCTTGGATGGTTTTTCCGACGGAATTACGCTCAAGCTTGGCTTGCATACACACGGTCACACAAGTTCACTGAACTTTCGACCGTCAAGAACACGGTGACGTACAACACTACTACAAGCCGAGAAAATTAAGTTAAATGCTTCTGAGCATGCGTCGAATTGTTTCCGAGCATGCGTAGGAATATTGCGCGTTGGAATTGCTACAGACGATTTCGGATAGGAACTTTTTCCGACCGAAAAATTGAAAACTTAATCTTTTACTGGCTGGAATTCGGCCAGCAAAAGTCAGATGGAGCATTTTCCGACCAAAAGCTCTCATCGGTCTTTTGCTGGCTGAATTTCTAATCGTGTGTACGCGGCATTAGTCTTCGGCCCAGAATTAGATACCGCCTTAGGACGGCGGATAAGAAGAAAACTTTTCCCACTAAAAAGAAAAACTTTCAAAGGAAGTTTTTTCGTTCCTCAAAGGAACCCTCCAAGTCAGAGAAGGTGTTCAAACCTAAAAAACTTTGGTCAGAACAAAAAGGGAAGGGAAAAGGGGGCATACTTTTTAACCGCCCCAATCAAAACCCTAAGCCCCAGTGACATCAGGGTCCCTGTGGGAGGAAGATTAAAGAATTTTCTCCCACAGTGGGAAAAGATAACCTCAAACGAGTTTGTCTTAAACAAAATAAAAAAGAGGTTATGCGCTGGAATTTCACATCGATCCACCCTCAAAGTTTCTTGTGACAAAAACTACAAAACTTCCAAGACACTCAGAAAAGGCCAGTGCCTTACCATTGCTAATAGGGGAGATGGTGGATCAAGAGGTATTGACACCAGTCCCTATTTAGGAACAGGGGGACGGTTTTTACTCACACATCTTTGTGGTGAAAAAACCATCAGGGATGTTCAGACTAATCATGAACCTCCGATCTCTGAACCTCTCCATCCGATACAAAAAATTTCGGATGGAGTCCATTTACTCAATATGGAATCTTCTCCAAAAAGAGGTGTTTTTTTGGCTACCCTGGATTTAAGGGATGCCTATCTGCATATCCCAATAAGTAAGGAATGCCAGAAATTTCTTTGGATGGCGATTCAGATAGACACAAAAATGTATTATTTTTAGTGCAGAGCACTTCCCTTCGGACTGTCATCCTTCCCGAGAATCTTTACCAAGGTTCTCGGGGAGGCAGTTCCGTTAGGACTTCAGTCAGTCTCGATCATTCCGTATCTAGACGACTTACTCCTCATGGCCCATTCGGAGAAACAACTTTGTCAGGACTTAGAGTTAACACAACTCAGCCAGAGTCAATTGGGGTGGATAATCAGCCGGGAAAAGTCCAAAACTACCCCAACAGAATATTCTGCATTTAAACTACAAGATCCTGTCCGTAGATCAAAGGATAGTCCAGCCGGAAGAAAAGATATTTAATCTCTGGCAGAGAATGTCCTTTCTTCAAAGCAGCTCCAAATGTACAGTGAGGGAGGTGATGTCAATATTAGGACTTATGACAGCAGCAAAATCCGGCTGTACAATGGGCCAGGTTCCACCAAAGAGACCTTCAGAGGTTCTTGTTGGAACAGTTAAAAGACAGGGATCTGGAAGATGTATCGATCCCCACAAAAGTAAAATGCTCCCTCTGGTGGTGGAAGGACACAGAGAATTTAAACAAAGGGGTACTCTCCATCTCAATTCAGGCTGGGCCCAGGGCAGGTGGACGCCAGAGGAGAATTATTTCTCCTCCAATTGGAAGGAGCAAACAGCTATCCTCAGAGCTCTACTAGCCATACAGGACACAATACAATGTCCCCATTTACAAGTCCGTTCAGACAATATGATGGCTGTAGCTTATATAAACAAACGGGGGGCACCAGAAGTCCTCGACTAATGTTGGTGGCCAGAAACATTATTCAGTGGGCAGAATCCAATCTAGAATCCATCTCTGCATTACACCTGAAAGGGGAGCAGAACAGCACTGCAGAGTGCAGACTTCTTGAGTCGACAACTAGTTTTGAATCAAGAGTGGTCTCTGCACCCATAAGTGTTCGACCACATAGCAGCTTATTGGGGGAAACCAGAAATTTGCAAACAAAGAGAATGCAAAAGTTACCAGTTTTTGCTCGCTATACCCAGGAGATCAACCCTTGGCGGTAGACGCCTTACAGACTCCATGGACCTTCAGCTTGTCCTATGCATTTCCACCGCTTCACCTCATCCCAAGGGTTGTAGTGAAGTTTCTAGTGGAAGAAACGTGTTTAGTCCTAGTAGCACCATTTTGGCCCAAGAGACCATGGTTCACAACTTTACTACAGTTGACGGACCAGCCTCCTCTGAAGCTTCCCTGCAGACAAGATCTTCTGTCACAGGGACCTCTCTTCCATCCGCAAGTAACCATGCTGAACCTTTCAGCGTGTTACTGAGGAAGAAATTCTGAGGAGTAAAGGCCTAACAGAAAGAGTGATTCAGACCTCACTACAGAGTCGAAAACCAGTCACCCAAGCTATTTACAGGAAAGTCTGGAGAAAGTTTAATAGCTGGCTGAATAGCCGAGGTGAGGTAAACAAGGATACAACAAATATCCTACAGTTTCTCCAAGAGGGGATAGACAAGGGACTAACTCCTAGTACCATTAAGGTTCAGTGAAATACAAGCTCTCTCCATTAGAGAGCCATTCCTCCCAGATTCTAGAGGAGAGAGTCATCCTAAAGACGGACCCTGGGTTCTTGCCAAATGTGGCATCTAGGTTTCATAGGTCGCAAGATATTGTCCTCCCTTCATTCTGTCAGAATGTCTCAAACAAGAAAGAAAAACAATTTAATTTATTAGATGTGAGGCGGTGTATAATAGAATACCTAAAGGTAACCAATCCATTCAGAATTACAGATTCACTTTTTGTCCTTTTTTCCGGACAACGTAAGGGGCAAAAAGCTTCTAAAGTCACCATAGCTAGGTGGATTAGGCTAGCTTTAGCAGAGGGGTATAAAGCAATAAATAGAGATCCTCCTGGGGGAGTTAAAGCCCACTCCACCAGGGCATTATCGGCAGCATCCTGGGCAAAAAGAGCTGGTGCCATCCCGGAGCAAATATGTAAAGCAGCCACATGGTCAAGCTTCTCCACCTTTACCATCCATTATCGACTAGACTTAATATCCAGTCAGGATCAGGCTTTTGGGAGGAAAGTCCTGCAAGCCATGGTCCCCCTCCCTAATCTGGTGAGTACTTGGGGATCTTCTCAAGGGATGTCCTGGAAGACAACTGGGGAAAACCAGAGTTAGACTTACCGGTAACTCCTTTTCCAGTGGTCTTCCAGGACAGCACGATCCCACCCTTTTTATGTTGATGTACTAACATTATTACCTGTTATGGTTATGTTTTGCAGTTCCATCCTTCGGTTATTGGTACCTGAGGGACCGCCTTTTGAACTGTGGCAACTTGTGTTTCCTGTGTCGATGGGAGGGACTCCATCTCTTAAGGGCTGTCCTGGAAGACCACTGGAAAAGGAGTTACCAGTAAGTCTAACTCCGGTTTTCCGGATGCCCCGAACAATCGAAAAGGGGATTCATCAGAGAAAATGACTTACCCTAGTCCTCAGCAGTCCAGTCCCTGTACCTTTTGCAGTCTGTACCTGATGTTTTTTCTGGAGAGAAGTGGCTTCTTTGCTGCCCTTCTTGACACCAAGCCATCCTCCAAAAAGTCTTCTCCTCACTGTGCAGATGCACTTACACCTTCCTGCTGCCATTCCTAAGCAAGCTCTGCACTGGTGGAAAAAGATAATAAGTGACTGCGCTTAGGATCCTTACTAGGTATGCAGCCTCCCCTAATATAGCTCCCCAAAAGGGGTCTATAAGTATATGAGTAGGGTGAGAGGGGATTGTGGCGCTCCCTAGTGTGCGTATAAATGACCAGTTAGTGGTGGGCACCTTAAATGGTGTAGTATACCAGGCAATAGTAAATAAATAATATATGTGCAGGCTATTATACAACACGAATGAATATAGTGATCAAATATGTTCTAAGTGCATACACAATGCTTGATAGCAATCAATAACCCATCAAACAATCAAAAATAACCAGACAAAAAGAGCATACATGAACATAATTATCTTCTATGAAAAAAGTGAGCACTAAGCAAGCCCCACTCGAATACCGTGGTTCCACTAACGTGATTAATAAGAAAAAAGGGGGTATCTAAAAGTGAATGCACAAATAATAGTCCATATACTTTCATCATTCAAAGTGATAGCTCACATGTGATGGTTTGGGTGTTAGCCAAAAAACTTAGTGGGTGAAAAAAAATGTATATAAAAAATATATATGTATATATATATAAAAAAGAAGAAAAAAGTGTTCATGAATAAATGTGCAGCTAGTAATCCGTGCAATATACTGAACCTTCACTCAGAGTGAGTAACACAGAGATGGTGACTTTTAGGTGTTTTCAGAGAATCTTCTCGTGACTTTGTGCTCCCCCTCCAGGGTCCCCACTCACCAGATCCACTCACCCCCACAGGGGTAATGCACTTGTAATTGTAACCACTGCGGTCGCTTCCACCATCCTAGCTGTTCGGGTGTCTGGAATATCTGCCCTTTCTTGAGGTGCTTTGTGATGTGATCTGTGGTGGGTTCCTCATAGAGAAAAAAAGGTATAGGCTCCCATAGTGTAGTAGATTAATTTGTTTATTAAAAAATTGTTTTTATATACAACAACTGGATACCAAAGAGAATTATATAAAAATATTGGTGAATTAAATTTTTTTTTTTTTTTAAATATTCCTGGAGAGGCTATTTAAAAAAAAAATGAATTCACCAATATTTTTATATAATTCTCTTTATGATCCAGTTGTTGTATATAAAAACAATATTTTAATAAACAAATTAATCTACTACTCTATGGGAGCCCATACCTTTTTTTCCTCTATGAGGAACCCACCACAGATCACATCACAAAGCACCTGGAGCAGGGGCGTAACTAGAAATAGCAGGGCCCCATAGCAAAATGTTGTATGGGCCCCCCTGCAAACAGCCCCTAGTGTCAATGCAGCGTGACCTGTGCCACATATAGCGTGACCTGTGCACAATGCAGCGTGACCTGTGCCCAATGCAGCGTGACCTGTGCCCGATACAGCGTGACCTGTGCCCGATACAGCGTGACCTGTGCCCGATACAGCGTGACCTGTGCCCCATACAATGTGACCTGTGCCCCATACAATGTGACCTGTGCCCCATACAGTGTGACCTGTGCCCCATACAGCGTGACCTGTGCCCAACGCTGCATGACCTGTGCCCCATACAGCGTGATCTGTGCCCCATACAGCGTGACCTGTGCCCCATACAACGTGACCTGTGCCGAATGCAGCGTGACCTGTGCCGAATGCAGCGTGACCTGTGCCCCATACAGCGTGACCTATGCCCCATTCAACGTGACCTGTGCCCAATGCAGCGTGACCTGTGCCCAATACAGCGTGACCTGTGCCCCATGCAGCGTGACCTGTGCCCCATGCAGCGTGACCTGTGCCCCATGCAGCGTGACCTGTGCCCCATGCAGCGTGACCTGTGCCCCATGCAGCGTGACCTGTGCCCCATGCAGCGTGACCTGTGCCCCATGCAGCGTGACCTGTGCCCCATGCAGCGTGACCTGTGCCCAATGCAGCGTGACCTGTGCCCAATACAGCGTGACCTGTGCCCAATACAGCCTGGTCTGCCTGTGCCCCATACAGCCTCAATTAATAGCTTTCATTTGAATTTCCCGTCTTCCCGGGGCTCATCGTCACATAGCCCCACCTCTTGGCCTGACGCCTTTGATGACGTCACACGTCCCGTATTTGATTGGCGTTCTGTCTATCAAAGGTGCCGGGCCAAGAGGTGGAGCTATGTGACGTGAGCCCTGGGAACACTGGAAGTTCTAATGAAAGCTATTACATCGGGCAATTCAGCTCTCTGCTGATCCGGGTGGCTTGCCTCTTCCTCTGCACAGGTGAGGCTGTATGGGGCACAGGCAGATCAGGCTGTATTGGGCACAGGCAACGCTGTATTGGGCACAGGTCACGCTGCATTGGGCACAGGTCACAGCTTGCCTCTTCCTCTCCTCTTTCTTCCCCTGGCTGGGAGACTGTGCCGGCGGTGCTCTCATCCTCACTGGGCCCCACTTGGCTGCGGGCCCCATAGCGCCTGCATGGGTCGCTATGGTGGTAGTTACGCCCCTGACCTGGAGAAAGGGGGGATATTCCAGACACCCGAACAGCTAGGATGGTGGAAGCGACCGCAGTGGTTACAATTACAAGCGCATTACCCCTGTGGGGGTGAGTGGATCTGGTGAGTGGGGACCCTGGAGGGGGAGCACAAAGTCACGAGAAGATTCTCTGAAAACACCTAAAAGTCACCATCTCTATGTTACTCACTCTGAGTGAAGGTTCGGTATATTGCACGGATTACTAGCTGCACATTTATTCATGAACACTTTTTTCTTCTTTTTTATATATATACATATATATTTTTTATATAAATTTTTTTTCACCCACTAAGTTTTTTGGCTAACACCCAAACCACCACATGTGAGCTATCACTCTGAATGATGAAATTATATGGACTATTATTTGTGCATTCACTTTTAGATACCCCCTTTTTTCTTATTAATCACGTTAGTGGAACCACGGTATTCGAGTGGGGCTTGCTTAGTGCTCACTTTATTCATAGAAGATAATTATGTTCATGTATGCTCTTTTTGTGGGGTTATTTTTGATTGTTTGATGGGTTATTGATTGCTATCAAGCATTGTGTATGCACTTAGAACATATTTGATCACTATATTCATTCGTGTTGTATAATAGCCTGCACATATATTATTTATTTACTATTGCCTGGTATACTACACCATTTAAGGTGCACACCACTAACTGGTCATTTATACGCACACTAGGGAGCGCCACAATCCCCTCTCACTCTGCACTGGTGGTGCCCCAATCCCGTACCTGAATCATCTGTAGGAAATGGTCCTGCCGCTTTCTGGACTTTCTTGGGCGCCTTGAAGCCTTCTTCACAAGTGCAGTGGAAATGTTTTTTATGGGATTAAGTTAATTTTCATGGCAAAGAGGGACTTTGCAATTAATTGCAATTCATCTGATCACTCTTCATAACATTCTGGAGTATATGCAAATTGCCATCAGAAAAACTGAGGCAGCAGATTTTGTGAAAATTAATATTTGTGTCATTTGCAATACTTTTGGCCTTGGGAAGAGGAATAGGTGCCTGAATTTTTCTTGATGTTGGCCTTTAATGTGCAGACACACACACACACACACACACACACACACACACACTTTACCCAGCGCACATGAACAGAGCTGAAGCTGTCAGTCAGCTGGAGATCCCTCCCCTGTCACCATTTTTGTCTTAGTGTCAGGAAAACTTGTCAGAGAAGTGATTCATGCCGATAGCAGAGGAACGAAGCAGCAGACAAAGGTGACACTTACTGTAGTCATCTTTTTCATTCTCTCTTTGATTTTGTCCTGTTTAGCATTATCATTAAAAGTGAAAGTTAAAAAAAATCCAGAATTTTCGGTGGCCCCTAGAAAAGTATTAGAGGTGAAATCTTCCAATGGGGACACTAGTTCTGGTGATCTGGGAGTACCCAAGGGATTCTCTTAATTTGCAGGGATTTCCTCGCACTTTCTGTTTGGCTATGGGACAGGAAGTGAAGGTAAATCTCCCCAATGGGATACAGATGGCAAAAATAAATAACCCTACAGGAGTTAAAACACTCCCTTACTTTGTGCAAACTAAAGTACACACTATAGAGGGATATGCTTTGTTCATATTTCATTTCTAAGGTTTACAACCACTTTAATTTAATTTAGTTAAACTCCAGGCAAACATCTCAATACACACATGAAGTACATGTAAAAGGGAACTGTTTTAGCTGCAAAAGGCATCCATATTTTTGTCGATCTGGTTCTCAGTTTTACCCAGCCCTGCCACACAGCTCAGGCAGGTAGATGGAATCACTTTTTTGTTATAATTGTGGACCGTAGTGTAGAAGGGATTCAGTGGTGACCACTCTCCACCCCTAGCTTGCTGATCGGATAGTGAAAGGGCAGAAGAAAACTGATGAGGTAATTTGCCTTCTCCCTCTGCTCTCTCTCTCCTCGTATCAGCACATTCCTCGTCAGCACATTTGCACGCAACAGGCCCTCTCCTCCCTCTCTTAGTACAAGTGCTGCTGTGTAGGGGAATCAAAGAGACTGATATCAAGCAAATTTACGTGCTTACAATAATTGCATTAATAAAAGAAATGTAATGATTTACTCATAGCTAGCTGCATTCATAGGTGTCTTTCATATCTGCCTGGAGTTCAATTTAAAGGAGAAGTACAGCCAAAGGTCATTTGGCTGTATTTCTCCTTTGGATCACGGGAGTGCAGTTCGTTTTGCAGTTTGTTTTAAGCAGACATCGGGCTGAAGTCTGCTGACGTCACAGCTGGTCCATACTCGGGTAAGATTTCGACAATGGAGTCGGGATCCGCTCACATGCCTGGACCCGGCACTCAGCTCAGCCTCTCAGCGAGCCCCTGAGAGGCTGAGCCAGTCTCTCCCACCCCCTCCACAGCCCAGTGCTCCAGTGAGCAAGGAGGGGACAGAGCAGAGAGCCGGTGACTAACAGTCAGCAGCTCTCTGCTAAGGGAGCTATGAGAACTGAGTGATCTAACACCGCCGATCGCTCAGTTCTCACAGCTCCCCAAGCAGAGAGCTGGTAACTCTGTCACCTGCTCTCTGCTCTGCCCCCTGGAGCACTGAGCTGTGGAGGGGGTGGGAGTGACCGGTGTTAGAGGTGCTGGGGGACAGATGCAGCATCCACCTAGGCAAGTATGATCCTTAAAGTGGAGTTCCACCCAAAAGTGGATGAATGTAAACATCCCTTGTAATAGGAATAGGGCATGACAGGTCCTCTTTAGGAAGAGATTTGGGGTCTTTAAGTCCCCACATCTCTCCCCTATGCTGGAAAGCCTGAGATAAAAAAAATAAAAAAAGACTGCAGGTTTTTCAGTTAAAAAAAAAACGGCAGTGTTTACATCTGCCGGCGCGGGAAGTGACTTCATGATTTCACTTCCGGCCACCGAGGGTCATAGAGATGGCCGGGGACCATCTGGTCCATGGTTGGCTCTATGGATAAATGGCCACAGCCAGGCGATTCATTCTCTGGCTCCCCAATCGCATGGGTGAGCCGGCAGAAGCGCGAGAGGGGGCTCGTCCCCTCCCACCGCTTGTAAAAGCAATCAAGCGGCTGAACAGCCGCAATGATTGCTTTTACATGTGAGGGAATTGCCAGCTGAAAAAGACGATATCTAGAATATATCTCCACTTCAACCTAAAGATGTCATATGAGGTTAGGTGGTTTTAATTATGTTACAACACTGTATTACTGGCACTTTGCTTGAATGGTAGTCGTATAAACTGGAATTCTCCTTTAAACTATTGTACTGCTTCCTTGTGCTAACAGAGTAGACTGGAGCAGCTGATATTTCCTTGCAAACAAACACGAGCGATTTGTGCAAGTTGAGCCCCTCTCAGGAGCACTCAGAGCTGTTATATGAGTAGCTGCCCTTTTAAGCCTTCATTGCTCCACTAACACCTCCAGTTAAAACAAATAATTGACTGCTCATGAATTTTGTACAAGTTAACAGTGCAGGCCAAAACGGCAGATCAGTCAGACCTTCAGAACAGCATCCTATTAAATCTCTTTAGGGAAAAAAAAAAAAGGTTTTGATGGCATTATTGTTCTCAGAACGTGATGGCTGCTATTACTATTATTATCCAAGTAATGTATGTTTAGCTGTATAATGCATGTCGTTAGCATATAGCAATTTACATGTACATTGTCTTCTTGGAAGTACTAACTCTTCTCTATGTTTAGCTGTTTGTTCAGTATTACATCTAAACCTTAGGATAGCTGTTGGAAAAGTTTTAGCATGCATTGCTTCGAGTTAGCAAGGCACAGCCCCTTCCAGAGCATTTTCTCGTTTGGTGGAAGAGTAGTAGAGTAGTGTGGGGAAGGGGTCTGAAGATCTGTTTTAAAGCGTACGTATGGCCAAAAGTTTATTCCTTAATGTTGCATAGCATAGGGAAGGGCAAAAACACCATCAGGTTATTTTTTGCCATCCATTGGGGAGATTTCCCTTTACTTTAAATCTCCCCAACATTAGGGGAATTGGACTCTGCAGGAGTCATTAGAACAGGTGCCCCAATGGAAAACCCTGCCCTCACCACTTGTTCTGGTGACAACTCTTTATTTTTGCATTTCCCCTCACTTTCTGTTTCACCTGAAAAAATATAGTTGTGGGTATTCTCAGTGGAGGCATGGACAGCAATAAAAATTGGCAGAGGGTCTAATGCTTTTTTTTGCTCTCTCCAAACAAAGTAAAATGCTTTTATGTACACACTTAAAGCGGAACTAAAAACATCAATTTAACATTTTCAAAATACAGTTACATTCCTGGTATGCCTGGAATGCTAACTGTTGCATTTGCTTGTGCTCTCAACTAAACTGTCAAACCATCAAAAGGCTGGTGTCATAACTGATCACACGTGCAGCACCATGACAGGTGCAGATCAAACAGAGGCTAAGGCCTACATGGGTCGAATTTTGAAAGCATTTTACTTTCGAAAATCGTATCTAAGAATTCTCGTTCCTATTTTTCTCCATTCGTGGGCTGCAGCAACAGCCGATTTTCGTGCGGCAATCAAATTTGAGTAATCAGACATGTTGAAAATTTTTTGAAAAACAAACGATTTTCTAATCAATGATGGGAGAATCGTGCGAGAAATGTAATTGAAAAAGAAATGCGCATGTGCAAGAAAAGAAAATTCCCGGAAAGAAAAGAAGATTACCAGCCATGGAAATTCTTTTCTGTAGCAACATGAGGTGAAATTGAAGGCTTGGTTCGAAATCAATGGTGGCACCATCAGATCACAAAACGCACAAATTTTCGGATTTTCAAAAGAAAATTCTTTCAAAATTCGACCATGTATGGCCAGCCTTAGATGGCAACTTCCTTGGCCGAAAAGATTAAAGATTAGGAGGGTTTAGTTCCTTTTTAACCAGTTGCCGACCGCGCTATAGCAAAATGATGGCCAGTTCTGGGAGGGCGTCATGTGACCTCCTCCCGTGATCGTGCGCACCTGATGTTCACAGATTGGGGTAAAGAGCCAATCACAGCGGCTCTTTCCCATGCGATCAGCTGTGTCCAATCACAGCTGATCACAATGTAAACACACTTGCCGGTTATCGGCATTCCTTTCCTCATGCTGTCACAGCATCAGAAGAGGAGAGAGCCGGTAACTGGCTAATGTGAAAGGGAACATCTGCACTGATAATCAGGACACTGATCATAATGCCCCGTACACACGGTCGGACTTTGTTCGGACATTCCGACAACAAAATCCTAGGATTTTTTCGGATGGATGTTGGCTCAAACTTGTCGGAAAATCCAATCATTCTGAACGCGGTGACGTACAACACGTATGTCGGGACTATAAACGGGGCAGTAGCCAATAGCTTTCATCTCTTTATTTATTCTGAGCATGCGTGGCACTTTGTCCGTCGTATTTGTGTACACACGATCAGAATTTCCGACAACGGATTTTGTTGTCGGAAAATTTTATAGCCTGCTCTCAAACTTTGTGTGTCGGAAAATCCGATGGAAAATGTGTGATGGAGCCTACACATGGTCGGAATTTCTGACAACAGGGTCCTATCACACATTTTCCATCGGAAAATCCGACCGTGTGTACGGGGCATTAGTGTAATTTTCAGTGCAGCCCCAACAGTGCCCATCAGTGATCCTAATCAGTGCTGTAAATCAGTGCCATTCAGTGCCCATCAGTGCCACCTATAAGTGCCCATCAGTGCTGTATATCAGTGCAGCCTGATCAGTGCTCACCAGTGCTGCCTATTAGTGCCCATCAGTTCAGCCTCACAACGGACATCAGTGAGTGAGAAGAATTACCTGTTTGCAAAATTTTATAATAGAAAGTAAGAAGAATTTTTTTTTTCAAAAAGTTTGGTCTTTTTTTGTTTAGCAAAAAATAAAAAGCCCAGTGGTGAATAAATACCACCAAAAGAAAACTCTATTTGTGTGGTAAAAATGATAAAAATGTCATTTGGTTACAGTGTTGCATGACCGTGCAATTGTCATTCAAAATGTGACAGTGCTGAAAGCTGAAAATTGGCCTGGGCAGGAAGGGAGTAAAAGTGCCCAGTAGGCAAGTGGTTATACAGTATCAAATAAGTGAGTAAAAATCTCCCCAGTGGGGATGTATACAGCAGTATAAACCTGGCAGATATTCTAATGCCGTGTACACACGGGCGGACTTTTCGGCATCAAAGGTCAGACGGTCTATCCGACGGTCTTTCCGACGTACTACCCACCGAACGGACTTGCCTACACACGATCACACCAAAGTCCGACGGATTCGTACGTGATGACGTACGACCGGACTAAAATAAGGAAGTTGATAGCCAGTAGCCAATAGCTGCCCTAGCTTCGGTTTTCGTCCGTCGGACTAGCATACAGACGAGCGGATTTTTCGACCGAACTCGAGTCCGTCGAAAAGATTTGAAACATGTTCCAAAGTCCGTCTGATTTTCGACCGAAAAAGTCAGCTGCAGGTCCGATAAAGCCCACACACGGTCGGGTTGTCTGACGGATTCGTCCCGTCGGACCAGTCCGGTCGAAAAGTCCGCCCGTGTATAGACGGCATAAGCCTTTCTCACATTAATAAAAAATTTGTTTTTAGCACGGTGTACATTCTTGGGAGATTTTTGCTTACTTGCTATTGCGTGTGAAACCTGTCAGACAGGAAGTGAAGGGAAATATCCCACATGACTACATGGCGAAAAGTATGTCACCAGCACACCAAGGTTTTCCAAGGATCACCATGGTCTGTAATATCGCTATTGTAACTATGATGTGATCGCTGAATAAAGCTTTCGACCCATTCTAGAGATCCTTGGTGTGCTGGTGACATACTTCTCGCTTTGAATGTCTTTGATTTCCAGCTGGTGGTTCCTGCAGCACCCATTTGCTTTTACAGCTAATTTCAGGAATGTGTGTATTGGGGATTTTGTCTTACATAAATACATGGGCATTAATAACATTTCCAAAACTAAAAAATCTTTGGCTGGAGTTAGGCTTTCAGAAATTTAGACAGTGAGCCTGTTTTATATTGATCTACACTATATTGCCAAAACTATTGGGACGTCTGCCTTTACACGTACATGAACTTTAATGGCATCCCAGTCTTAGTCCGTAGGGTTCAATATTAAGTTGGCCCACCCTTTGCAGCTATAACAGCTTCAACTCTTCTGGGATGGCTGTCCACAAGGTTTAGAGGTGCGTTGAATGTTTGACCATTCTTCCAGAAGCGCATTTGTGGACGAGGTCTGATGTGGACGAGGTCTGGCTCGCAATCTCTGCTCTTATGCCCCGTACACATGATCTGATTTTCCGACAACAAATGTTGGATGTGAGCTTGTTGGCTGAAAGTCCGACCATGTGTATGCTCCATCGAACATTTGTTGTCAGACTTTTAGCAGGCTAGCAGGTTCTCAAATTTTCTGCCAACAAAACTTTATTGTCAGAATTTCCGATCGTGTGTACACAAGTCCGATGCACAAAAGTTCACGCATGCTTGGAATCAAGCAGAGGGAGCCGCACTGGCTATTGAACTTCCTTTTTCTTGGCTTGTCGTACGTCTTGTACGTCACCACTTTCCCACGTTCATAATTGTTGGCCAACATTTGTGTGACCATGTGTATGCAAGACAAGTTGGAGCCAACATCCTTTGAACAAAAATCCAAGGTTTTGTTGTTGGAAAGTATGATCGTGTGTACGAGGCATAATTCATCCCAAAGGTGTTCTATTGGGTTGAGGTCAGGACTCGCTCATGCATGTCTTTATGGACATTGCTTTGTGCACTGATCCAAATCATTTGGTGGAGGGGTATTATGGTGTGGGGTTGTTTTTCAGGGGCTTAGCCCCTTATTTCCAGTGAAGGGAACTCTTAAGGCGTCAGCCAGTGGCGTACCAAGTGGGGGACGGGGGGCCACCCCGGGTGTCACATACTGGGGTGGTGTCAGGCTGGTGCCCCCCCTCAGTGACTGAAGCGGTGACAGCGGGGCGGGTTTAGGCAGCGGCACAGCGGTGACAGGGCAGGTTAGAACACACATGAGAGGCGAGCTGCAGTGGCTTTGCAAGGGGGGTGGGGGGTGCGGGCCGCACCCGGGTGACACCCGTCGGCAGGGCCCGCAACGATCCCCTTCTCTCGCAGCTGCGGGCTGTGTGAGCGGCTCTGTGCAGTCCCGGCTATCTCACACAGCCGAGCAGAGTGAAGCCGCCTCCCCCCTCCTCCTTTATGTCTACACAGGAGGAGTGGACCCAACCTGCTGTGCATGTCCCACGCTGATCATCATCTGAGGTACATTATGGGTCTGAATGGGGGGGTTTGTACTGTATGCGGGGGTCTGTACTGAATGGGGGGTTTGTACTGTAGGGGGGGTTTGTACTGTGGGGGGGTTGTACTGTAGAGGGGTCTGTACTGTATGGGGGGGGTCTGTACTGTATAGGGGTCTGTACTGTATGGGAGAGTCTGTACGGTATGGGGGGTTTTGTACTGTATGGGGGGTTTTGTACTGTATGGGGAGGTGTCTGTACTGTAGGGGGTCTGTACGGGGGGTGTCTGTACTGTGGGGGGTCTTTACTGAATGGGGGGGTATGTATTGTAGGGGGGGGTCTGCACTGTAGGTGGGTCTGTACTGAATGGGGGGTCTGCACTATAGGGGGAATCTGTACTGAATGAGGGGTCTGCACTGTAGGGGGGTCTGTACTGAATGGGGAGTCTGCACTGTAGGGAGGGATCTGTACAAAATGGGGGGGGTCTGCACTGTAGGGGGAATCTGTACTGAATGGGGGGGTCTGCACTGTAGGGGGGTCTGTACTTAATAGGGGGTCTGCACTGTAGGGGGGGTCTGTACTGAATGGGGGGTCTGCCCTGTAGGGGGGGTCTGTACTGAATGGGGCTGTCTGCACTATAGGGGGGTCTGTACTAAATGGGGGGTCTGAACTGTAGGGGGGGAGAAATGTACTGAATGGGGGGTCTGTACTGAAGGGGGGGTCTGTATTGAAAGAGGGTGTCTATTCTGAGGTAGGGAGATCTGTACTGATGAGAGGGGGCTGTACTGAGGGAGGGGGTTCTGTGTAACCAGTAGGTGGTCCGGAACTGTTGGGGGGATCTGTGTAACATGCAGAGGGTCCAAAACTGTTGGGGGGGGGGTTGTGTAACATGCAGGGGGTCCAGAACTGTTGGGGGGGTCTGTGTAACCAGAAGGGGGTCCAGAACTGTTGAGGGGGTCTGTGTAACCAGAAGGGGGTCCAGAACTGTTGGGGGGGTCTGTGTAACATGCAGGCGGTCCAGAACTGTGAGGGGGGTATCTGTGTGACATGCTGGGGTCCAGAGCTGTGGGGGGGCTGTGTAATGTAAAGGGGTCCAGAGGTGCAGTTGTGGAGAGGGGGTACACAGTAGTGACAAAGAGATATTGAAAGATGCAGAGGTGTGCAGTAGTGACAAAGAGATATTGAAAGATGCAGAGGTATGCAGGGGGCACAGTAGGATGTTTTTACATTTTAGCAGGGGGGGGGGGTGCCAGATATAGGATCCGCCCCGGGTGCCAAATGTTCTAGGTACGCCCCCGGTGTCAGCATACCAAGACATTTTGGACAACTTCATGCTCCCAACTTTGTGGGAACAGTTTGGGGATCGCCCCTTCCTGTTCCAACATGACTGCACCAGTCAGGTTGGAACAAAAGGCAAAATGACAAAAGGTTTGCTAGACCATTGGACTGGAGTGTTGGAGATGAGCTGGGAATAGTAACAAAGCGACATTGGAGCAGCACTATATTGAGGTGCCTCTAATAGAGACAATGCAAGCCTAAGGGCATTTAGTAATTTAGTTGTGATGAATGAGAGTTATGCTGAACAAGGTCACCTTATAGTGAGCTTTTTGGCCATATTAAAAATGTAAAAGTAAAGGTCCTACCTAACAACAGACACCACGTGGTACCGGTTATTATCTTTTGAAAGCCAGGAAAGCTTCTTCTGTGTGCCTCTCTGATCCTGGTTTCACTTTACTAGGGGCTTGACTTCCTCAAGAATTGAAGTGAGCTCACCACCGAGGTTAATCCATACCAGTCATCACTGCCACATTTTAGGAGCTCCTTAGTGACCAGTCCTTGCAGGTAACAGGTGGCATGGAGAAGATGGATAGATATATCCTTCTTTCTAACTAATTTGCAATGTATTTTGGATATTCCTGAATCCAAAATCAGAAATGCTATTTTGAGGTAAATAAAAAGACTTCTGTTATACAATGTTTACATGAAATCCAACTTTGCTCCAAAATGAGTAGATTAAATGGTGTTAAAACCATATATTTATAAAATGTCCCTATATTATCTTTGCATCTCCATCAGTTGATTTTTGTTTTCTTGATACCAATTGAAATAAAATCGCTGGTGAGCAAGTACCATAGTATTTTTAAAAAAGAGCTTTATCATGTATTCTTTGAATAAAGGCCGCAGATTAAAAAAAAAGTGGAATTTTTTTTTTTTTTTAATCGCATAAACATGTTTGTGTGAGTTATTAGTGATTGGGTTTACATTTGCTGTAAGGTGCACAAAAACTTTACTGATAAAACGTTAACAGAGCATGAAAATCTGTTGCTCGTTAAATCTATTTGTAAAGCCAAGCAGAAATGCTGCTGTTTGGCTATCAATAGGTAGTCTCTCCAGTGGCTTAAATCTTAAATCCCCCAAATTATATCCTTGTCTACAGAACGCCTCTGTTTGCCAGCCAGCATGAGACATACAAGCGTGCAGAAAAAAGGGCACATCTGAAACAAATGAGAAAGGCAGCCTGTATGTAATCTTTTACTCATAGAGCTGCTGCATGTGTTGGGACTCTCACCAACTGGAAGTATTTTTAATCTGGATTTATTTTTAGAATGTTTTTTTTTCTTTTATTTTTTTTTAAATAAAAAGAGTTGCTTAAAACAAACCTATTCATTCAATGAGCATGTAAATAAAGTGATACGCCATAATCTAATCCATCAGTTGTTTCAGATATTCCTCCATTCTCCATATTGTGCAGCCAGTGTAAACAAAACCAGATAGTTATTTGATATGCAGATTTTGACTTTTTTTTTTTTTTCAGTAGCTCAGCCCTGATTCCCATCTCTGACCATTACCCATGCCTTCTGATATAGACCTGCTGCCTTGTAGTGGACAAATTTAGTCATACATAGAGTGGTAGTCAAGTTAACTGATGCCATAAACTATATTGGTAGCAGACCATTTGACTGCTTCAAAGCCCAGAAGCACAAGGGGGCAGGACTGCCTAGCTTCGCAGGTAGCAATAGCATTTTGGAATCGGGCAGAATAAAAACCCGTTTAACTGCTATGAAAGCAATTTATATATGGGTAACACCATGCAGTGTTACTGTTTTGCAGGACTGCATTTGGCCACAAGATGACAGTGTTCTACAACTTAGTTATCACACAAACCATGCAGGAATGCTGGGGACGCTGGGACTTGTATGCTGTAAGTGGGATTCTTTCAACCAGATTTGCTGAAGCTGAACTACACCGCCCAAGAAGACTGAAAAAGGTGCAGGAACATTTAAAAAAGAAAAAGCCCAGGAAGACAGAGGGTAGATGTGAGAGACTGTGTTGGAGGCCAGTCGTAAGATAGAGCAGAATGGATCCACGCAGGCCCAGGCAGGAATTGGCCTGAGCTGAGAGGTAGCAGAGGTGCCAGAGAAAGAGGGCTAGTCATCCTGAAGAGGCAGGTTAATGGAACCTGTGCGCATGTGGACCGAGTCATCGTCATCTACACTGACAAACAAGAGGACTGACAAAGGGGGCCCCCTCCAAGCGGAAGGTCATCATTTCGCCCTGCTGTGCTGTGAGACCGGGTGAGAGGGTTCTTAATCCACACAAGGTTGCCATTGCCTTCAAATCTGTTGTTGCAGACTGCCTGCCTATTGTGCACCAACGTAAGGGCCCCAACTAGCCTACAGAAGAGTTCTTTTTGTATTTGGGGTAGCTGTTGGATAATGTAATTGCCTAAATTCCTGAGAGTTAAATCCGAACTCTCCTCACTGAGAGCCCTCAAGTGAGCTAGCCCAGTCTTTCCTTCTTATCTCATCCAATCAAATATAAATAAATACAGTCAACGCAAAAAAGTATAGATAAGCAATAAAATGCAGCTGAACCTTAAAAGATCTTTCACATAATCCAAAAGGTAATAATATACAGAGGAGTGCAGTGCATATCATGGCTCAATAAAACATAACAAATGTGATAAAAAGTCCACTTAAATCCAAAAGAAGAGCAGAAGGTGGAATAACAGTCCCAGCAGGAAGAGATTCCACGTGAGAAAATTTCAATGCAAGAGTGACTTTCCCTCCACCTCCAGAGCACTCGATTCGCTCACCCCTAAGTGTGGACCACTGAACTAACAGATGGTCAACAATGCATTTCCCATACAGGTATAACCTCCAGGTAGGGTCCTGGTCCACCGACAGATATCCCAAGGGGTAAGTATGGTAAGAGAAAAGCAAATCTAAGTGCTCACTGGTAACGTTATTTTACAAGACTTTATTGATATAAAAATGGCTACTCACAAGGGCTTCAATATACAGCGCATATCAAAGCAGACACTGAGGGTATGGAACTCCAGGATGGCAGCGGGTGACGTCAGGATGTGACTCCTTCCCCGTACACGTTATGTTCACAAGAACTTCGTCAGCGGGATGGAGTCAACCAGCATCACCCGTCCTCTTATAAGCAAACTAATCGTCATGGAAACATGATGCAAATGGAGGCAGCGGCGATAGCCACTCCCCCAAATGGAACCAGACATACCACTGTGAGGCAGCATATCCACAGACAGGAAATAGCAAACCTTACATTGCCAATGAAACTGAAGGCAGTAAAAATACTGACCCCTACTGGCCGTTTCATAGAAGGCAGCACAAATAACAATCTGTTCACAAAAATTAACATTAACACCTGCTGTCATTCTGTATACCCACACACCCAATAACAACATACCCAAAACAATAAAAACATTATACAATCAAATTCATATCATAAAATATTAAGATTAAAAGATTAAAATTCATAGAAATTCCTTAAACAATTCATAACAAAAGGGGTATAAAATATTTTACTTGAATTGCTTTATCTCTGACAGTTAGTAACTTAACATATTCTATACCCCTTTTGTTATGAATTTTTGTAATAAATTTCTATGAATTTTAATCTTTTTATGTTATTATTTTATGATATAAATTTGATTGTATAAAAGTTTTTTATTGTTTTTGGGTATCTTGTTATTGGGTGTGTGGGTATACAGGATGACAGCGGGTGTTAATGTTCATTTTTGGGGATGGAGATGCCAATGTAAGATTGCTATTTTCTGTCTGTGGATATGCTGGCTGACAGTGGTATCTCTGGTTCCGTTTGCGTCATGTTTTCATGACGATTAGTTTGCTTATAAGAGGATGGGTGACGCTGGTTAGCTCCTCCCAATTGATGAAGTTCTTGTGAACGTAACGCGTATGGGGGGAGGAGCCACGCCCTGTCGTCACCTGCTGCCATCCTGGAATTCCATACCCTCAGTATCTGCATCAGTATCAGTATCTGCTCCGATATGCGCTGTATATTGAAGCCCTTGTGAGTAGCCATTTTTTATATCAATAGAGCCTTGTAAAATAACGTTACCAGTGAGCACTTAGATTTGCTTTTCTCTTACCATACTTACCCCTTGGGATATCTGTTGGTGGACCTGGACCCTACCTGGAGGTCATACCTGTATGGGACATGCGTTGTTGACCATCTGTTAGTTCAGTGGTCCACACTTAGAGGTGAGCAAAGCGAGTGTTCTGGAGGTGGAGGGAAAGTCACTCTTGCATTGAAATTTTCTTACGTGAAATCTCTGCCTGCTGGGACTGTTAGTCCACCTTCTACTTATCTCATCCAGTCACTTGGGGAAAATTTCTCAGTTTGGAAGCTTACGTTTAAATCTACGGTCCTGCAGGATGGGTAGAAGCAGCTTAAAGTGGTACTGTATTGTGTTATGTTGCCTTTTTCTTGTTGATGTTTTGCCATTTGGAAGACTGCGCCGACTGTTTCTTTTGCTCAGTTTGCCATTTCCGTGACATTAATACAAGTTAAACCTTTATCTCATCAGTGTGTACGTGTTTATTCTTTCAGCGTTCAATAGTGAACAGGGTACTCAGAATACACTGGCTCCTGAGGGGTTAGTGCTGCACATATACCAAGAGGAATTGCCAATGAGATGGGGATTAGAGAGGCCCATTCATTATTAGTGCTGCTTTAGGTAAAGCGGAGTTCCACGCAAAAGTGGAACTTCCGCTTTAAGCACTCCTCGCCCCCCTGACATGCAACATTTGGCATGTCATTTTTTTGGGGGGGGAGTGTGTACCCTTTTTTTCTTGGGACTTTCTGTTCCACTTCCTGCTTCCTATCTTCGGCCTCCTAGGCGACTCCCCCTCTCGCCCTAGGCGGACCCTCCCTGCCAGCAAACTTCTGGGACACAACTCAGGTCCCAGAAGATCGGCTAGCCAATAGGAGAGCGCAGCGTGACTCGCGCATGCGCAGAGCGCTCCCGGCCGTGAAGCCGTAAGCTGTCACGGCCGGGTGCCCACAGTTACCACAATGGCGCCGAGGAGAGGAGGGGGAGAGGAGCTAGCCTCCGGGCAGCCACATCGCTGGACCGTGGGGCAGGTAAGTGTTGGTTTATTAAAAGTCAGCAGCTATGCTTTTTGTAGCTGCTGACTTTTAATAAACTAAAAAACGGGTGGAACTCCGCTTTACACACTGTATGGGCTCATTTAGTAAGTTCACAGTTTTCATAACCAATAAAATATACAGTACAATGATCAGCCATAACTTTATGGCCACCTACAGATTAAATGAATAACATTGATTATCTCTTTAAAATCACATCTGAAAGTTGGTGGGATATATTAGACAACAAGAAAACATGTTGTCCCTAAAGCTGTTATGTTAAAAACAGAAAATATGGGCATTGCAGTGTTGTTGGGGCATCGTAGCTGCAGATCATTCAGGGTACTCATGCCTACAATGGGTACATGAGTATCAGAACTGAGCCATGAATCAGTGGAAGAAGGTGGCTTGATCTGATGAATCACATTCTCTTACACATTACGTGGATGGCAGGGGGCGTGTGTATCACTTACCTGGGGTAGAGATAGCACCAGGATGTAGTATGTAAAGAAGGAAACCTGGCAGAGCCAGTGTGGTGCTTTGGGCAATGTTCTTCTGAGAAACCTTGGGTTCTGCAATTCATGTGGATGGTACTTCACAAATACCACCTACCTAAACATTGTAGCTGACCAATTGACCAACTCCACCTCTTTATGGAAATGGTATTCCCTGATGGCAGTCTGTTTCAGCATGATAATGCTCCCTGTCACACTGCAAAAATGGTTCAAGAATGTTTTGAGGTACACAACAACAAGTTTAAGGTGTTAACTTGGCTACAAATTCTCCAGATCTCAATGCAATCCAGCGTCTGTGAGATGTGTTGGAAAAACTAGTTTGATCCATGGCTGTCTTACCTCACAACTTACTGGATTTTAAGGATCTGTTACCGACGACTTGATGCCAGATACCATGACATACCTTTGAAGGTCTAGTGTCTATGCCTTGATGGGTCAGCGCTGTTTTGGTGCCAGAAGAGAGACCTACTCCCTATAAGGTGGGTGGTCATAAAGCTATGATTGATCACTGTATACATTACACAGGGGAATACACAGGAAAAATATTCCACTTCTTTGTTTCTAATCAGATAGTTAAAAGTGAAGCCACAATGCTGTTATAGTTAATTTCTCTATTGAATAGAAATAACCATTTGGCTTAATAATTCTGTAACAAGACAATTTAGTTAGCAGTTTGCTTAAAGAGGGGGCAGATCGATGAAGGGAGACAGTTAATATTGTCTGATTAAGCCCTTGAGCACTTTAGTCATGCTAAACAATAGAACAGAAGTTTATTGTGAGCTCCAATTATCATAGTTTCATAGTATGTTGAACAAGATAACTGTTTTTCAATGTATAGGCCTAATTGCAGCTTGGTTGCCAGATCGGTTTATGAAAGTTGGCATTTGCAGTTGTGGATTCTTTTCTATTATATAATCAAAACTTGAAATAATGAAGATGTAAATTATACTGAATCAGAGCTAGAGCCCTCCACTCAGCAATGTTTACCTTTCCTGCTGAGTGGAGGGCTGTAGCTCTGATTCACAGGGGGTATGACATATTGGAGCAGAGAAGGCTACTGCTTTCACAGTGCACAGTGGTCCAATTCTGCTGCATGACATAGGCTTTTTTTTATTAGAGCTATGGTTGCTTTAGTGTTGAAATGAACAGTAAGGCTCTGTCTGCTATCTTCCCCTGTAATGAACATGGTATGGGTTGGTGGAGGACTGAACCACAGAGTAGACAAAGGAGGCAGAGGTCAGAGTCAAACTGCTAGAGGCAGCTTAATGCCAACCAAGGTATCCCACAGAGTGCTTGAAATCGTCTGTGGAGCAGTGGTCTCCAAACTGTGACCCTGAATGTGGCCATTTGCTAGCCTTTATTCAGTCCTGGGGGTACTATTTCTCCCACTGGTACTAGGCACTATTCTTCCTACTGAGACCAATGATGGGGCACCATTTCTCCCACTGACACCAATTATGGGGCACGCTTCCTCCCACTGACCTTAATGATGGGGCACTATTCCTTCCACGGGCACCATTCTTCCCATTGACATCAATGACGGGGCACTAATCTTCTCACGACACCAATGATGGGCACTATTTCTTCTCCTAATGACCACAGGCACTATGTCATTTATTTACTCCTACTGACCACAAAACCTAAGGCATTGTTTATTCTTATTGAATTCAGAGCATTTTCTACCCCCACTCGCCACAATTCGACCCCCCTAAATATTGAAGCACGGTAAACTGGCCCTTTGTTTACAAAGTTAATGCTGTAGAGCAGGGGTCTTCAAACTATGGCCCTCCAGTTGTTTATGAACTGCAATTCCCACCATGCCCAGTCATGTCTGTGAATGTTTTACAATGCCTCATGGGATGTGTAGTTCCGCAAAACAGCTGGAGGACCATAGTTCGAAGATCCCTGCTGTAGAGCATTAAAGGATGAGACTGCCACAAAGCTTGAGTAAGTCCAAAATTTTATTTCATAGTCTAAAAATTGAAAAACCAATGCATTTCAGGAGCACAAACCTCTCTATTAATCAGGACCTGTGTGCTTATAGTAAGTTCAAATTTATGCTGGACAACAAATGCAAAAAACAAACAGAAAACTCAGAATAATTGGGTGTCACCTTACAGTTTGGTGACCAAGATTAATTTGAAATATTCGTTTAGTTTTACGACCATTTTCCAGTATACATTTGATCTTACTGGCACACAAGCTCAGATGAACAGGGAGTTTTGAGCTCTCCAAACCGTTGGCTTTTTAATTTTGTGTCATAAAATAAACAAGGAATCTGTTGCATAGTACAGGAGTTCAATTTAGCTTGTGACAGGTGTACTTTAAACATTTTCCCCAAATATTGGCCTAAATGGCTATTTATTTGCTAAATATAAATAAAAATTATTGACAATCCATAGGTAGATGTAGAGCAAGCGGTGCAAGAAAGGCAGCCTAAGGTTATCTTTTAGAGGCAGAGGTGTAGCTTGAAGCATGTGGGCCCGGATGCAAAAGTTGACCAGGGGCCCCCCACTTCCATCCACTACTTCTACCTTGTGCCAAGATATCATCGCTGTATGGTGGCTCTCTCTCTGTCCTGCTGTCGGCTGCTCGTGCACACACAGTGGGGGCAGGCAGGCTGCGGGGTGAATGTGGTGGGCTTGTATGTAAAAGAGAAAACGCAGAGGGCCCGGCCTGGGCTGGACAAACCCTCTGGGTACAGTACTGGGCCGGCCAGGGGGCTGATCAGAGAGTACACCACTGGGGATATAACACCTTTCTTTTATACATTATTAAACAGCGCTCAGTTACCTCTCATCTGGCCAGGCTGCAGTAATGTGGAGGTGCAGGATGTTGAGGAAAGGTAACACCCCCTTTCCTGTTAATGACACATGCCCTCCCGCTCCTTATGGTAATGACAGATGACCCCCTTCTTTAGGAGCCCCCCTGTTTCAGATAATCACAGATGATCCTTTCCTCCTGTAAAGACGGATTAATCCCCCTCCTGGTAATGACACAAATTACCCCCCCTTCCCTTCACCGGGTAATGACAAATGATCCCCTCCTCTCTCCATCAGGTAATGAGCTCAGGCAGGTTGAGATGGTTTGTGAACCTGCCTGAGATCCTCCTCACTGCAGATCGGATATAACCAGCAACACTAGTGAGGCTCAAGCTCCAATCTCAGGACAAAGCCAGGGGCGCAGCCACCATGACAACTTATTCAACAATCTGACAAGGATAAACTGTTACCGCCCTCCCTATCCCAGTGCACTAAGGCAGCTGCCTTATGCTGGTGCTGGCCCTGGTGTCAGCAGGTGTTGTGGGAAGGGAGGAGCAGCATGTGTCAGTGTGCATGGATCTGACCAGTGACTTACCTCACCAATGACGGTGGTTCCGGGTCCTGAAAGGTGCTCTCCTCCTCCTTCTGGCTTGCTCACTCAGCCCTGTGACAGCTTAGTGTCAATCCCCGCCCAGGTGTCAGCACAGACATTTTCCCTTTCCTTGCTGGCTGCCCTGTCCTCCCTTCACTAGCTACGCTCCAGCTCTCCGCTCAGGACGTTAAAAAGGCACCAAAAACTATCCTGGTCTGCACTCTGACTCGGATTCCGCTTGGCCTGTTACAGTGAAAGGGAGACCACACGAGCCCCCTGGAGAATGGACTGGGTCGCACTTGCGAGCTCTGCGACCCCTTATGCTACACCCATGACTAGAGGTGCTGTGCAAGGAAGAGTGTGAAATGTTCTACAACAAGAAAAGCTTTGTACAAAAACATTTGGAGAGGATATCCTCAAGGGTGTATTTACAGACCAACCAAACTTTCCACATACCACCATTTTATTGTTTTCCTGTCTGTTACATAAAAAAACATCATAAGCATGTACTGTATTAAAGCAGAACCTCAGACAAACAACTGAATATATGAGACCTGTTTTACATTCCTAAGGTTTTGTATTTTCTTCTATCCAGTTCTGAGATTTACACAGCTCTGTCATATCACACAGCCCTATCTGGCATGGGAGGAAACCTAATTTTCTCTGCTGCACTTCAGTACCATTTACAGATCTTCTTTCAACTCCTACCTATGATTGTACAGTGAAAGAAGTATGACACTGATAACCCCCACCTCTTTGCCACCTAGCTCCCTCCTACTATCAGTACAGCTTATTGACTTCTTGTTTTTCTTTTTCCTCTCCTAAACAGATCTCTGTTGTACAGAGACTGAAAGAGGCTGATACCAAGTCAAATTCTGGTACCGTCTCTGCTCACGTTTAAAGAAAACAAAAACACACAAAGTCCCCATCTGGGCCCAGTGTGCCATTTGGATACACTTGTTTCCTATGGAGGCCTTGAAGGCATACCCTTAATATATTTGCCCTCCTAAAATATAGTCCACACGACAGGACTTCTTAACCTCCACCATAGACATGCTGGTAGGTTAATTGGATCCTGTTGAGTACTGTTCGTAATTCTTTTTTTAAATTTGCAGTAACATCCAACTTTTTAGGATGAGCTTTCAGGGTGTGCCCCCTTCTTAAAGGCCCAAGCAGTACTAATACACAAAATGTTAGCAGAATGTTAAAAGAGAAGTATGGGTTTCCAGAAAAAAAAAAATCGACTTACCGGATCAATGCTGCATCTGTCCCTCGCTGCCTCTACACTGAGAACTAAGCAATTAAACACTGCTGGTTGCTCAGTTCTATCCTCGCTCTGAGCAGAGAGCAGTGACTGTCAGTCACCGACTCTGTTCTGTCTCTCCAGCACTCGCTGGAGTGCCGGTCTGTGCAGGGGGTGGGAGCAGTTCGCTCAGTCTCCCAGCGGGTCGCTGATATGATAGGATGAGCCAGCAGCTGGTCCAAGCTGCTAGTCAGATCTCGACTGAAAAGTCAGGATCGATCCAGCACCTGGACTGGCTGAGTGAGGTTAGTTGACAGCAGGCTTTAGCTGAAAACAGGTCACAGGAGTGCAGAATGAACTGTGCAGAATGAACTGCACTCCTGTGATCCATAGTAGAAGTAAGGCCAAAAAGCTTTGACTCTACTTCTCCTTTAAGTAAAGCCTTGTACACATGGGCCAATTCAATAAAATCCATCCGACAATCGGCCCGTGTGTATGGCAACCGGTTGGAAAGAAGCTGGCCGTTAGGCCAGCTTCTGTCGGACGAGCTTGCTGGAAAACCAGCAGCCGACCGGCTCACGATCAGCTCTCTCACCCAATGGCTGGGAGCGCTAATCGGAGTGTTCTGGTGGGGGGCTTGTCCCCCTGTCAGAACATAACAGCTCAGCAAGGGAGATCACTGCATTAACGTCAGATTGTTAGTATAGCTGCCACAACCGGAGCTGACAGTTTTTTGTTTTTTTTTCATTCAACCTGCTGGGTTGATGGAAAAAAACTCAGTGTGTACCAGGCTTAAGGCAATCTCCTGAGAAAAAATAAGATTGAGACACAAACATAAGTAATTAAACTTATATAGTTAGTAGATAGGGCAGGGACAGGTCTATAGACTGGGAGGGGAAGTAACAGTCACAGAGGTTGGGGGCCATCGTAAAGCTGTTGGATAGTAATTTTGAAAACAAAGGTCTTCATTTAGTCCATTATCTTCTGTGTCAAATAGAATTATTATTCTTATGGGGCGTACACACGGTCGGACTTTTCAGCTACAAAAGTCCAACGGACGCTGACGGACTAAAGCTGGCTGGTAATCCGATCGTGTGTGGGCTTCTCCGGACTTTCAACGGACTTTTTCAGCCTCAAATCCGACGGACTTTAGATTTGAAACATGCTTCAAATCTTTCCGACGGACTCGAGTCCGGTCGAAAAATCTGTATGCTAGTCCGACGGACAAAAACCCACGCTAGGGCAGCTATTGGCTACTGGCTATGAACTTCCTTATTTTAGTCCGGTGTACGTCATCACGTAAGAATTCAACGGACTTTTGTGTGATCGTGTGTAGGCAAGTCTGTTCGTTAGAAAGTTCGCCGCAAGTCCGTCGAAAGTCCACCAAAAGTCCGTCGAAAGTCTGTCGGACAGGCTGTCGGACTTTTGTAGCTGAAAAGTCCGACCGTGTGTACGCCCCATTAGTTGAAAAGTTTTTCTTTCCTTTTTGAAGTTTTGAATTTCCTTTTAAGAGCTATAACATTCAGGTTTTCCATTGTGTGGTTCTGTTCTGAGAAATGATGTCTAACAGCAGCGCAGAAATCCTCCTCCTTATGTTCCTTAATGGTGTATCTGTGTAAATTCATCCTTGTTTGTAGTTTATGCCCTGTTTTGGCAGCGCAAGATCCTTTGCTGCAGTTTTGGCATTGGATGAGGTACACCATAATACTGGAGGTATAGCTGTTTAATCCTGCGATATTAAAGATCCCTTTTGTGTGTTTGACACTTTTGGATTGATTGATTGATTTTGGGTGCACTGTTGTTGGGCTTGGTTCCTTTATTTGTGACTTCATAATCAGAATTAAGTTTCCTGCTCATTAGTTTAAGTCTGAGCTTGTGTGATTGCCTGAAAGACAGTATTGGGGGTTGTTGCAATATATCTTTGAGTTTCATCCTCTGTTGAGATGGGTTGCAAATCTTTTATTATCTTTATTATCCCTTCTAGTGCTGGATCGTATGTTACTAGAGGTACACGTTTATCTTTTGTATTGGAGGAGATTTTCTCTTTGGGTTTTCTGGGTCATGTTAAAGGGAATTTCTGATATTCCTCTGTGGATGATTGTGCTGGCTCACTATTAGATGATGGATTTTCAGTTGGTCCATCAGATTTTCTCAAAGATCATGGATTCCCTCCACTTGATCGTCCTTCCGCATCTTCTCTCACCACTTCGAGGGTAAATTGTTTCCTATTAGAGACCCCTGTGAGCCACAGATAAACCTTTTCTTCCTGGTAATCATAACACATGGTTTGACTTTTTCCCTCTTGATCTGTTTCTGTGAATTTGTGTATCTATATATTATACATAATAGAGAATATATAATTCTCATGTGATTGTTTCTTATTCTTTTTCATTTTTATATTATCTTTATTTATTAGATAATAGCGCAAGAACAGGATTAAGCTAGTATTACTGTACATTTCGAGGAACTTTGCCCAAGTCAAAATAAGTTATAAATTGGTTGCTTAGACCTAACCCAGGTTATAAAGAGGTACCTCATCCCTAGTAGAGAGTAGGGATGAGCGAAGGGTTCGGCCTGAGCATGATTTTGGGCTGAACATTGGCTGTTCGTCCGTTCGACGAAGACCTGAATTATCGAGGCATTCGACCATTTGTTCGGCCTGCCGAACGACCACAATGTACTGTGCATTGGAATCCCTCAATCGCTGAAGCAATGAAAGCTTTGCCCAATCAGGGCACAGAGCGCTGTCAGAGCCATGATTAGACACTGTCATGATGACTCTATCCAATCATGGCTCATTGCTCTTAGTCCCGCCCCACACCATATAAGTATTCTTCCAATAGTGGCCATTTTTAGTGTGATATCGGCATGGAGAGAGATAGAACAGGGCTCTGTTGAGTGCTACTAGACAGTAGTGTGTTATAGTGTGCTATTCTGATTCTACTGTCAGTGTAGAATATCAGTTTAGTGTGAATCTAGTGATGGTTCAGTCAGTGTGAGTGTAGTGACCACCATTAATTTTTACATTAGTGTGAATCTAATGATAGTTCAGTCAGTGTGAGTGTAGTGACCGTTTAACACAGTATATTTCAGTGCATTATGTGCTGTTTAACGCCATATATTTCTGTACGTTAGTGCATGTTTAACGCAGTATATTTCAGTGCATTAGTGCATGTTTAATGCTATAAATTTCAGTGCATTCCTGCAAGTTTAATGCTGTATATTTCACTGCGTTAGTGCACGTTTAACGCAGTATATTTCTGTGCGTTGCCTTCCATTTAACGCAGTAAAGTTCAGTGTGTTACTGCAAGTTTAACGCCATATATTTTAATGCATTACGTGCTGTTTAACGCAGTATATTTGTGCACGTTCATTGCAGTATATTTCAATGCGTTACTGCAAGTTTAATGCTGTATATTTCAGTGCATTAGTGCACGTTTAACGCAGTATATTTCTGTGCATTGCTGCATGTTTGACGCAGTATATTGCAGTGCGTCAGTGCAGTTTTTTTGCAGTATATTATAGTGTATCAGTGGAGTGTCTGTGTAGTAAGTACTCAAGTTAAAGTGCACCAAACACCACTTTCCATTGATTAAAGTGCATCCACGTACACATTTCCACATCTTTATTTCATTTGTTAATAAGCACCCCCCCACCCCATCATGTCTGGGAGGACAACAAGGAGAGCCAGACAATCCCATGGCATTGTGAGGGGGCCAGCAGCATATGTGTTCACAGGCAAAGGTGGACGTGGTCAGTCCTCAGGCAGGGCATAATTTCCTCTGTTTAGTGATGTTGCCCATCCAGTCACAGCATGCAGAGGAGGTAGTGGAGTGGCTTACTAAACTATCCTCATCCTTCGTCACCCAAGCAGAGACTAGTGCGCAGTCTACTGTAGCTACCAGGCTGGCTAAACCTGCCTTCTTATCCACAGCTATTCCTGCCATAGCCCCAGCATCAGGCAAGGAGGAGTCAGCTAGGTTATTGGAACAAAGCATCAGCCATTGGCTCCTTGACGATGCACAGCCATTACTTGATTTAGATGTTGGTTCTGAGGTTTAGGAAGGCAGGAACATGAGCCTAAAGAGAGGGGAGAACACTGGTACACAAACTGGCAGTCATGTTCCCCTAACCGCAGCGTATTGCCAAGTTGTCTCCAGTGGTAATGAAGATTGTGGAGATGATGATGATGACGTGACTTAGATGCTGGATAGAGCAGAGGAGGAAAGTGAGGGTGCAAGCTTGTCAAAGCTGCTGGCTCTACAACTTCTGCCTTTCCGTCTGGTGGATTAGGCCCCCTTTTGAATTTGCAGAATCTGCTGTACCACAATGGCAGGTTCCCATTCGCTATTTTTTTCCACCTCTGTACCATCATGTGGAAGGCCATGTTGTGGCATCCTTGGGCAAGCAGTCAGTTGAAAGTTCATGTTACTGCTGACACATGGTCCAGCAAGCATGGTCAGAGATAATATATTTCGTTCACAGCACACTGGGTAACTCTGCTTGCAACTCAGAAGGATGCAGGACAGGGCTTAGTGCTGCAGGTTGTTGTGCCCCCACATCCCCTTACAGCTAGTGGTGATTATGTGAGATTTGTCAGCCCTACCTCCTCCTCCACCATGCCCTCCTTTGCTGAATTGTCCTATGAACCACAAGTACCCCCTAAGCCTTCAAGGGGCTATTCAATGAGTCAGGCTGAAAAGTGCCATGTAGTGCTTCAGCTGGTGTGTCTAGGGGACAGGAACCACACCGGAGTAGAGATTCTTTCAGCGCTGCAGGGGCAGGCCCAGAAGTGGTTCACACTGCGCCAGCTGGAACCAGGAATGGTGGTGTTTGATAATGGCACAAACCTCCTGTCCGCCCTTAGACAGGGAAAGTTGACACATGTGCCATGCCTGGCACATGTCCTTGATTTGGTGGTGCAGCATTCCCTAAATAGGTACCCAGTGTTAGATGATCTGTTAAAGCAGGCCAGAAGAGTCTATTGCCATTTCAGGCGGACATACACAGTCAGTGCTCGGTTGGATGAAATTAAGCAGGAATTCCACCTGCCCATAAACCGCCTGATTTGTGACATGTCCACCAGGTGGAACTCGACTTCGGCAATGCTGCAATGGCTTCACATGCAGCAGAGAGCCGTTAACGAGTACTTGTGTGAGTATGGCACAGCGACAGGTTCAGGTTGGCTCAAATTTTTTCCCCACGCCAATGGCTGCTCATAAAGGATGCATGCACTGTACTGTCACCATTTGTGGAGGTCACAAGGATGGTGAGCCGTGACAATGCATGCATCAGTGACACAATCCCTGTTGTTTTCCTGCTGGAGCAGACTCTGCGTGGTATTATGGACAGGGTACTTGAGGCAAAGCAGCGGGAGGAAGAGGAGGACTTCCTTTCCAAGACCCACTTTATACAGACACCATTATTTCTACGCCACAGAACACACAAGAGGAGAGGGAGGAGGAGGATTCTTGCAATTTTGGAGGCATTGAAGCAGAGCAAGATATATGTCAAACAGTAAGAGATGGTTTTCACATTCAATACTAATACTAAGAAGGGTGGATGGGTGGATGGGTGGGAGGGTTGCTCTTCTGATGATTATCCCACAGCAAGTGTCCCGGGACCTTCCCCTCCAGGCAACTTACTACTGGCCCCACCCCGCCACACCCTACTCTGAGCCAATAAGGTAATTGCCAATCCTAATATGTTACTTAAATATGTTAACCCCTTCATGACCGGTTCCCCTTCTCACCCTGTCATGTATGCACTACGCCTATTCCGTTCCTCCTCTGCTCCGTGCATGTCTTTCCAAACGGGCATTCCGTGCTCCTGGAGGTTTTGTTACTGGTAATAGAACACGTCTGTTCAAAGACTCAGTGGACCATCTTACATTTATCAAAAGGAATCAGTCCTGGATTACTAGCAGCTATGAAGCCCCTGATGCCAATGTCATTGATTAAATGTTTTTGTGATGTGGAATCTCTGCAGGACTTCTAGGCTGCCTAGCATTGTGGGTGTTGATTTCATCTAGGAGAATTTTTTGGTGTAGGTTTCATGGGCCAATTAACACCCAAATGCCAACTTTTCTGCACCTGTTTGACTGGTGCATATCATTAAAATTTTTGATAGCAAGGCCAAGTCTTGCTTCATCAAGAGTACCTCAATAGAGTTGCGGTTTGAAGGCGCCACCGACACCCAAAGACCAATTTTTCCAAATGATCAAAAGTCAGTAGGAGAGACACCAGAACTAATCCAAAGAATCTCTAATTTTGCTCCCAGTTCACTACATTGTGGCCTCATCATACAGACTGGCTCCGCAAGAGGTTGCTTACAAAATAAAGCTTGCGGGGAAAATGTAATTTTTTTGGATTTATAAATGCAGTTATTACTGCAGCAGCTTCTATACACAGTACAGATGTGCCACTTTACAGGTAGACTAAGGGGACCCCCCCCCCCCCCAGGCACTATATTGAAAGGAATTTTTTATTTTTATGCTTTCACTTTAAGCATCAATAAATACCTGCTCATTTAAAAATAAAAATTTTTACAAACTTTTTTCATTGATACATGTCCCCCAGGCCAGTGCCTGGACCCACTTAACCATTGTATGATCAAATACTCGCATAAAAAGCCTTCAAAATTGACACTTTTTTGATTTTTTACAGTTTGGGTCCCATAGACTTCAATGGGGTTCGTTATTCGCTTCCAAACTTTCACGATGTTCGAAAGTTCTGGTGCAAACCGAACACTGGGTTGTCAGACCCATCCGTAGCAGAGAGTAGGATCTTTTTGGTTCCATTGAAAAGTTCCTGTAGGCTCTTGGCTTTGTTACCCATCGTTGTCAGGTAACCTTTCTTGGATTTTCCTTCCTCGCTGTTTTTGAGACTTGGCTGGGCTTGTATCCCTTGCACCTTATCTGACCCCATTAATGGGGTCTCTGTGGACATGCATCTTCTATTCATTGAGTTTATATAGCACTTGTTACCTCCTGATGAAGACTTTTTATGAGGTTTTGAGGTTTTACATGCTGACATTGGAGACGTCTTCATTGATAGATACTGTAATCATTGATGCATTTGATTGCTATATGTCTCATGTATGGTTACATATTTTAAACTGTGTTAATAAACAATAAATCTTTTTATAAATATTTTTAATGCTTATTTGGTATCTACAGTGGGGACGGAAAGTATTCAGACCCCCTTAAATTTTTCACTCTTTGTTATATTGCAGCCATTTGCTAAAATCATTTAAGTTCTTTTTTTTTCCTATTTAATGTACACACAGCACCCCATATTGACAGAAAAACACAGAATTGTTGACATTTTTGCAGATTTATTAAAAAAGAAAAACTGAAATATCACATGGTCCTAAGTTTTTAGACCCTTTGCTGTGACACTCATATATTTAACTCAGGTGCTGTCCATTTCTTCTGATCATCCTTGAGATGGTTCTACACCTTCATGTGAGTCCAGCTGTGTTTGATTATACTGATTGGACTTGATTAGGAAAGCCACACACCTGTCTATATAAGACCTTACAGCTCACAGTGCATGTCAGAGCAAATGAGAATCATGAGGTCAAAGGAACTGCCTGAAGAGCTCAGAGACAGAATTGTGGCAAGGCACAGATCTGGCCAAGGTTACAAAAAAATTCTGCTGCACTTAAGGTTCCAAAGAGCACAGTGTCCTCCATAATCCTTAAATGGAAGACGTTTGGGATGACCAGAACCCTTCCTAGAGGTGGCTGTCTGGCCAAACTGAACTATCAGGGGAAAAGGGCCTTGGTGAGAGAGGTAAAGAAGAACCCAAAGATCACTGTGGCTGAGCTCCAGAGATGCATTCGGTAGATAGGAGAAAGTTGTAGAAAGACAACCATCACTGCAGCCCTCCACCAGTCGGGGCTTTATGGCAGAGTGGCCCGACGGAAGCCTCTCCTCAGTGCAAGACACATGAAAGCCCGCATGAAGTTTGCTAAAAAAAACACCTGAAGGACTCCAAGATGGTGAGAAATAAGATTCTCTGGTCTGATGAGACCAAGATAGAACTTTTTGGCCTTAATTCTAAGCGGTATGTGTGGAGAAAACCAGGCACTGCTCATCACCTGTCCAATACAGTCCCAACAGTGAAGCATGGTGGTGGCAGCATCATGCTGTGGGGGTGTTTTTCAGCTGCAGGGACAGGACGACTGTTTGCAATCAAGGGAAAGATGAATGCGGCCAAGTACTGGGATATCCTGGATGAAAACCTTCTCCTGAGTGCTCGGGACCTCAGACTGGGCCGAAGGTTTACCTTCCAACAAGACAATGGCCCTAAGCACACAGCTAAAATAACGAAGGAGTGGCTTCACAACAACTCCGTGACTGTTCTTGAATGGCCCAGCCAGAGCCCTGACTTAAACCCAATTGAGCATCTCTGGAGAGACCTAAAAATGGCTGTCCACCAACGTTTACCACCCAACCTGACAGAACTGGAGAGGATCTGCAAGGAGGAATGGCAGAGGATCCCCGAATCCAGGTGTGAAAAACTTGTTGCATCTTTCCCAAAAAGACTCATGGCTGTATTAGATCAAAGGATGCTTCTACTAAATACTGAGCAAAGGGTCTGAATACTTAGAACCATGTGCTATTTCAGTTTTTCTTTTTTAATAAATCTGCAAAAATGTCAACAATTCTGTATTTTTCTGTCAATATGGGGTGCTGTGTGTACATTAATGAGGAAAAAAATGAACTTAAATGATTTTAGCAAATGGCTGCAATATAACAAAGAGTGAAAAATGTAAGGGGGTCTGAATACTTTCCGTCCCCACTGTATAGAAAGTCTCATGCTATATATTTTTTGTCAAGTCAAAGTGAAGTTGCAAGCAGGATTTTTTTTTTGTGTTTTATTTATTTATTTTTTGCAGAAGAGACATAACTAAAATTGGAGTGTGCAAAATCTGGTGCAGCTCTCCGTAGAAACCAATCCGCTTCCAGGTTTTATTTATTTATTTTTTATTAACAAAAGGTGTTTATTAAACAATTGACATATACAATCGGTACAAGAGCATTTCCAGGTTAATACATCTGTTACATGTGAAAAAACAGAGTTCTATCACAGATACGTGGTGAAGTCCGGTTTAAACCATAATATATACAGGGACATATCTATCAGGGTCCGAGTGGTGGGACTTACATAGTAATAAAGACGTGTGGTAACTACAAACAGTAAGGAACCCAGTTGGGGGGTCATCATTGTGTTTATGTACATGTTTCGGGATCCTGTAGCCAATGATCCCAAATTTTATTGTACTTGGTTGGGCATCCCTGGTTTATATACAAGAATTTTTTGTAGGGGAGGAGGTTTTTTACATCTGCCTTCCAGTCAGAAAAGTTAGGTGGCTGCGGTCTCATCCATTGTCTTGCAATAATCTTCCTGGCTGAGAATAAAGTTTTATGCAAGAATGTTTTTTTGAACTTATCAATTTTGGGGTCGTGGAATATCCCCAATAGACATTGTTTCGGGTCCATGGTGAGGGGGTATCCCATCGTGTCATGTAGGAAATACACAATTTGTTTCCAAAATGCTTGTAATGACAGGTATACCCATTTCCTGATGACACAATAGACAGTTGGTGGACTGCCCCCTCAGATATCTAGCTACCCTCAACGGGGTGAGGTAAGCCCGATGGAGGATATAGACCTGAGATAGTCTATCCGAGAGTTTAGGAGAGACAATTTTAATGGCATCTAAAGCTTCTCTCCATTCTTCATCTTCCAATGCTCTCACCTCTCTCTCCCAGCGGGGTTTAAGATCATAAGCTATGTTGGTGGATGTGGGAGTTATAAGCATGTTGTAAAAGGTGGATATCAGTTTTTGAGGGTCTGTACCTTTTAACTATAGCCATCTTTTGTCTAGAGAATAAGAGTTTTTGTCTAGCCATCTCGTATTGAAGTTGGTAAACTACTCTAGTTTGCAGCTTGAGGAGGTCTGCCTGAGCTGGGGAGGCATTAGATGTGAACAGTTGTTCAGTAGAGGATAGTTCTGCTATTGCCTTGTCTGAGCCAGCAGCAGAGTCAGCCTTTAGTTTATTAATGCGAGAGATCAGGGATGTGCGTACATGCAACTTAAAGGAGTTCTATACTACAGAATAGGAGGCAGAGTGATCGTTCTCTAAAAAGTAAATTTTCCAGTTATTCATTAGCTCGTCATCCTCCGGTAGTAGGGAGAGCCAGAACGGGTTTAGGCGCCAGGTTGTAGGTGGCCTATCAATAGGTACACTGAGGATAATCCAGTAGGGACTATGGTCAGAAAGAAGTCTAGGGCAGAAGGCTGCTTCCTTCAATCTGGGAGTGAGAGCATTTCAGATCAAAATGAAGTCTTTACAAGACGTTGGGGGTTATTTACGAAAGGCAAATCCACTTTGCGCTGTAAGTGCACTTGAAAGTGCACTTGGAAGTGCAGTCACTCTAAATCTAAAGGGTAGATCTGAAATGAGTAGAAGCTCTGCTGATTTTATCATCCAATTAAGTGCAAGCTTAAATGCTGTTTTTTATTTTCCTTGCATGTCCCCCTCGGATCTACAGCGACTTTACTTCCAAATGCACTTGCAGTGCAAAGTGGACTTTCCTTTAGTAAAATAACCCCCATTGTATTGTTGGTGGCTGAAAAACATGAATAGGTTCTAGTGGAGGGGTATATATATCTCCAGGTATCAATCTGCTGAAAGGTAGAAATGAGTCTGGAGAATCTGGTGAGATGTGTTGGCCCTGTACCAGCCATTGATGGCTGAGGCCTATCAAGATTATTCCAGATGATATTAAAGTCTTCTAACCAGAGGGGTTGTACCAAAGAGTGACGAGCCATGAATGTGAATCCCTCTGTTAAAAAGTGGAACAGAATGCAGGTGGAATGTAGAAGGCTAGTAGTAAGAAGGGCTCTCCATAGAGTTTCACATATAGAAAAACATAACACCCCTGTGGGTCAGTCAAAATTTCACATAATTCAAAGTGCATGAGATGTGTGGGTCGATTGAAATGTCCACCCAACCCATGGACGCTTGAGTGCCTCCAGGTTTTATGTTTTAAAGCTTAATTGAATAGGCTGAAGTTAAAGTGTTACTAAACCCAGGACCCTGCATTCACTATATCTGGTCTCCCACAGTACACAGAACATGAAAATGCAATTATTTTAGTAATTATAAACTGCTAAACACCTTTTCTCAGCAGTAAATAGCAGACTTGTGACGTCTATCAGTGTCTGGTTAAAGTTTGTAGGAAGGATTTTAATTCTGCTCTGACTGTCCTATGAGGCTGCAGGACCCCTGCCCCTCTGTCTGGACAGTGCTAATTGGCCCTGTGCTGATCACATGCACTCTCCCAAGAAAAAAAAATACTCTGTACATACTCAGTTTGGTGTGTACTTCTATAGAGTGCCCCCCAAGGCTCTGTACTATCAGGAGATGGATTGGGGACAGTGGAAGAAGTGGGCGAGGATCAGAGAAAAACGGATCAAACCGCATCTATACACAATGTGGATTAACCCATTAGGTTCCACAGTGAGTATAACAAGCGTGCTTTACTGCATATACAGACTGACTTTATTGTTGTGAGTTTAGTAACACTTTAAGAGCTGATTGGCAATTTTGGGTGCCCCAGTTTTAGTAAATCCCCCCACTATGTCTATTCTGCAATAAAAGCTTCCTACTTTCCTGTTTGAAAACTTCTTTAGCATGCCTCAATCCGGGATGAATGTCATCTTGGGCTGGTCATTCAAGATGGCCAAAGGTGCTAAACTTGAAAGAAGACTGGGTGAAGATATCTGTGCTGGCAAGGGAGCTTGCGCATGTCACATTGCTGGAGGTGAGGCAAGTATTGCAGACTTCAGTTCTGCTTTAATTTTCTCTTCCCCAGCACATTTTCACCTTTGTTTTTTTCCCCTGCCATTCTGTTCAGCTGGTACTTTGAGTACGAAGGAGCCTGCGACTGGCCCAACTTTTTCTATTGTCAAGTTATGACTAGAAGGACTTAAAGCTTACATAAACCATGTCATACACTAAAGTGATCATCATTTTTCAGCTAGCTGGAGATTTCAACTTTCTATTATCACAAAGTGCTGCTCACCCACCTCCAAAATCAAGACAGTTTCTGCTCATGGCAGAACAATGGAAAACTGAGTATATGGTGCACGTTGTAGGTTAAGGGCTTGTGGAAATGGTAACTACGCTACAAAAGATGGAGCTTTTGTTTTAAAAGAAAAAAATGCTCATTAATCTAACATTGTTTTGTCTTTCTAATGAGACTATATTATAACATAGGTGTTGAGGTAATTTTCTCTGTTTCTTTATATTGTCTAATATCAGTATACAAATATTTCAGAATTAAATAGACTTTCTGTAGCTTTATTTAATTAGACAACCTGGCAAATTGCACGAATAATCTCCTTGTTCCTTCAAATGCTCTCTATTTACTCAGTGCCAAAGACACTTGAGGACTGTTCTTCAGTATGATCAAGGCACGCTGGAGAGTTCCTCATAGAATGAACTTCATTTAAATCAATAGCTTGACGCATTTAAACCTGAGAAAACACATTCAAAGCAAGCACTGCTAATTTTCTTGCAGAAACGCTGACATTTGTCAGATCCACTTTAGGAGCATCATCCCTATCCCTGTCCCCCTCACAAGTCAGCCAACGTAACATCAATGCATTGTTTAGTATGAGATAAAAACACTGAAGGAAAAGGAATCAAAATCAAGATAAAGGTATAAAGTTCAGGAC
Source organism: Lithobates septentrionalis (assembly GCA_037952835.1). NCBI lineage: Eukaryota > Metazoa > Chordata > Amphibia > Anura > Ranidae > Lithobates > Lithobates septentrionalis. Next base: position 1,733,398 of record JBBDGP010000163.1, on the reverse strand, counting down.
CATAGTGATGTAAGTCCCTAAACACTTGTTTGTACCATATGCACCAATGTATTTTATAAGGCAGTCCAAACCAATTGTGAATAAGCCATATGAGACAAATTTCACTTTTCATAACTTCATGAAAAATGACAGATGATTGCTTTGACTGAAAAGTCTGAAATATGCAGTAAAAAGTGCTTGCATTCTTAAAGGGAGTGATAGTGGTTTTGTTTATATTTCCCTGATTTATGGTCAGAGATAAATCTAAATGAATGAATAAAATCCATTTAATTTTCTTTTTTTCCTCCATTTTTCATTAGGTATTTATGAAATTCTGCATATTTAGTATATTTTTAGTGAGCAGGGAGAATGCGGGGAAACATGGTTTCAAATCTTTTACTACTTGTGAAAATTTCAATATTTACAGAGTTCGATAACTCAAGCTGAAATTTACACAAGTGAATAAGTCAAAGCAGTTACTCATCCTTATTGGATGTCTGCATTCAAGGTTTCTATCAGACAGAGTTAGCCAAAAGGCAGACAGTTACTGGGTAATTTATAATGTCCTGGTAATCGTTTGGCATGCATTGAAAATGTATGTATGAATGTGTGCCAGCGTATTAAGGCAGAGCTCCCCCAAGCTCCACGCTTGTCTGCCTCTCGCCCCCTCCGCTGCCACATTTGGCACCTTTCGGGGGGAGCGGGCACCCGGTTTGACAGGTACCACTTCAAGGTCAGTTTGCCGTGGTGAACTCAGCTGGAAGTTCGGCCCCACTCCTGCTTTCCCCCACTGCCGGGCCATTCACAAACTGCAGCACTTCACACATGCGCAGTAGGGTATCGGCTGTGAAGTCACAAGGCTTCACTGCCGGTTTCCTCTAGCCAAGATGATGGCAGCAGCACCCGAGTGCCGATTAAACAATGGGCTTGGGTGAGGACATCTCTGGATTGTGGACAGGTAAGTGTCCTAATATTAAAAGTCAGCAGCTACAGTATTTGTAGCTGCTGGCTTTTAATTTTTTTCTGAAGGAGCCTGGAGCTCCAGTTTAACACAACAAAAAGAAACACATAAATCACCCATGAATTTTCTTTCCATTTCTGAGGCTGAACAGAGCAGTAGGGAAGTGAAAGAAACAAAGAATGTGCTGTTGGAAAGGGAAGTTAAAGTAAATATGTTTTTTTGCCCTGCTTAGGCAAAGCACAGATTAATAAAAAAAAATAAAAAAAAATGACCCTAAACAATTGGTTTTTTTGTAGAATTTAAAGTATAACTAAAGGCAAACCTTTTTTAGTTTTGGATGGAGTGGAGAGGGATTAGAACACCTGTCAGTTTTTATTGCTGTCTGTGCCCCTATTCAGAGATCCACCATTTCTATTTGTCTTGTTTACCATTATCATTGTAAGTGAAAGTAAAAGAAGATGCCACATTTTAGGTTGTCCCCAGAAAAGTAATAGAGGGGAAATTTTCCAATGGGGAATCCAGTTCTGAGAGGAATTCCCTTAATTTGCAGGGATTGCCTCTCACTTCCTGATTGGCTATGGGACAGGAAGAGATTGGAAATCTCCACAATGGGACACGAAAGGCTAAAAATAAAAATCTGGCAGGAGTTATAACCCACCCATGCTCTATCCAAAATGAAAAAAAAAGTTTTGCCTACAGTCCTACTTTAAGATTCAGAGGGTGATTGTCTAAAGGGTAACTCCACTTTCGTGGCAAAAAAATAGCAAATGAAAAAATAATATAGCATATACAATTGCGACACAAGTCATATTTTCATTGAATGTTATTAAAAATTACCTTTCCTGTTAAATCTGCAGAGCCTAATTTTCTGCAAAATGCAATGCAATATGGCTACCTGGAGCCCCCCCCCCCCCCCGAAACATAATTTCCTGCTTGTATGATTGGCTTACTGATTTTACCCGAAGTCTGCACTAAGATTTTTGGTATCCCCTGTAAAAAAATTAAATTTTTGGTGAGATACTCCCAGCAGGAAATCGCATCTAAAGGGATGCAGACCCTGCAGTTTTCCTCATTAGAGCCCTACAGGTGCAGTAGAACCTGTAAACCTGAACCCCCCCCCCCCATACAGATTCACTGAGCACATGGGCACAGACAACCACACAGGGATTTCTTCAGACACAAAAGGTAGGGATCTGCAACAAAGTTTGTTAAAATCCTTGCAAAACATAGATCACCCAGAGGGGAATGTTTTTTCTCAACAAAAGTGGAGTTATTTTTTAGAAGAAAAAAAAATAAAGTTTTGACAAAATGAAAATTAAGCAATACTGCTTTGTCATTTCACTGTGAAATTATAGTGATCCCCAGTAAGGCAAAATATTCACCCTCTAGAACTTCACAGCTAAACAAATAACCTCCTTCAGAAAACACCTAAAAGTCACCTGTAAGTTATATTAATAAGAACATGTTTGGGTAAAAAAGTTATTTTAACTTGCTTTTTAGCAAATGTTCTTTAAAGTGCCTTTGAGCTATATGCTTTTTTACACCTAAGTTGTTTACTTTTTATTTCAAAGTGTTGTTAATATTGTTTTAATTTCAGTATATTTAATTTTCATCTTTTTACTTTTTTGCTTTTTTATTTGCACAAAATCCATATTACCATCCTGCTTGAATAGTTATCACATTCTACTATTCTTTCAATTTTTCTTTTTAGAAAAGGGATAATAATTAATCCCTTAATATATATATATATATATATATTTAGTTCTGTTTGATGTTTTTGCTTTGATTCGTTTTTGTGACTTCTTTTAAGCTCGGTTTTAATCATGTGGCTATTCAAAACACATATTGCTTGCAAAGTCTGCAAACATGTCCAAACCTTGAATGATATTGGGCAGAGGCTCTGAGATTCTTTAGGTAAAAAGCATCAGCAAAATATTCTTTAAAGTTTCCTTCCAAGTAACCTGTACTGTGGAACTTTTTGAAGTATTGCCCCAGGTAGAATTTACATGTTTAGCAATGTACCCAGATAAACTCTGGTCCCATCGAAAAATATCTTCATTTATACAACCTCAATTCCCCCAAAAAATGGGACGCTGTGTAAAATCTACATAAAAACAACATGCAATGATTTGCAAATCTCAAACCCATATGTTATTCATAATAAAAAAAAAACATAGCAAATGTTTAAAATGAGAAAATGTAACATTTAAGAAAAATAATAAGGTCATTTTAAAATGGATGGCAGCAACATGTCTCAAAAAAGATTGGACAGGGCGACAAGAAGCTGGTAAAGTAGGTGGTATTAACAAAGAAGAGCTGGAAGAACATTTTGTAACTAATTAGGTTAATTGGTAACAGGTCAGTAACATAATTGGATATAAAAAGTGCATCTTAGAGTGTCAATGTGCCTCAGAAGTAAAGATGGGCAGAAGTTCACCAATTTGTGAAAAGATGCATCTAAAAATTGTCAAACAATTTCAGAATAATGTTCCATAACATAACATTTCAAAGATGTTCAATTTATCATCATCTACAGTACATAATATCAAAAGTTTCTGAGAATCTAGAGCAGTGGTTCTCAACCTGGGGGTTGGGACCCCCTCGGGGGTCAAATGATGATTTGCCAAACGTCACTGAATCCCGGGCTGTTACTGAAGCCTGCACCGCACTCCCAGTCTTTTTGCAGTCGCCCAGCAGGGCTATTCCTGGAGCCTGTGGTCGCCCACTCATCCGCTTCGCAGCTGCCCAGTCAGTTCACAGCATGGCTGGGGGGGCAGAGACTAGAGGTCAGCTGACTGGTGAGGAATGTGAAGTGGGAGGGGCTGGAGCAGACCCTATCTCCTGATTTCGGCATAGGTGTCACTGCTACGAGACATTACAAAGTCGGAGACACAGTGAGTAACACTATCTGTGATTATAGTTGCCATTTAAAGTCCCCACTACAGTTGGCTGATCAGAACTCCCCCCAGCACTGCCACTCATGCTAACTCCCTGCCAGCAGTGCCACTCATCCCATTCCCCCACCAAGGAGTAAGAGAAGGAAAAAAAATAGAGAATACGTGGAAGGGAGAGGAAAAGAGGGGGAGGAACAAAGAAATAGGGAGAGAAAGCATAAGAGAAAACAAGAAAAATGGCTAAAGAGAGGGATGGGGGAAAGAAACAAGAAATTTGGATAGAGAGAGATAAAAGGGAAAAAAAGGAGAACAAAGAGAAGGAGTGGTGCATCCTAAAATGTACCATAAGGGGTTTTAATATTGTACGAGTGGAAGGGATTCAGGGAGCGCTAAATGTCTGTGGGTTAGGGGCACAAATTACTTGTCTTGCCTTGGGTGCTGACAACCCACACTAGGAAAATAATTTTACTGTTAGGGGTCCCCACAACTTGGGAAATTTTTATCAGTGGGTCACGGCACTAGAGGGGTTTAGAACCACTGATCTAGAGAAATCTATGTGCACAAGGGACAAGGCAGAAATGCAATATTAGATGCCCATGATCTTCGGGCCCTCAGATGGCACTGCATTAAAAACAGGCATGATTTTGTGATGGTCATCACTGCATGGGCTTAGGAATAATTCTAAAAATTATGGTCTGTGAACATGTAAAGTAAAGCTCAATCATGCAAAGAAGAAGCCATATCTGAACACAATCTAGACACACACTCTTCTCTGGGCCAAAGCTTGTTTAAAATGGTCTGTTGCAAATTGGGAAAACTGTTCTGTGGTCAGACGAATCTAAATGTGACATTCTTTTTGGCAACCATGGGCTCCAAATTCAATGGACTAAAGAGGAGAGGGACCTTTCAGCTTGTTATCAGCTCTCCATTCAAAACCCTTAATCTCTTATGGTATGGGGGTGCATTAGTGTGTATGGAATGGACAGCTTGCACATCTAGAAAGGCACCATCAATGCAGAAAGATATAGCCGGGTTTTTGAGCAGCATATGCTCCCATCCAGACAATGTCTTTTTCAGGGAAGGCCTTGCATATTTCAGCAGGACAATGCTAAACCGCATACTGCATCTATGACAACAGCATGACTTCGTAGTAGAAGAATCTGGGTGCTTAACTGGCCTGCCTGCAGTCCAGACCTTTCACTGACTGAAAATATTTGGTGCATCCTGAAACAAAAAATTTGACAAAGAAGACTCAGGGCTTTTGAGCAGTTAGAATCCTATATGAGGCAAGAATACAATCATTTTCCGCTTCCAAAAGTCCTGGTCTCTTCAGTTCTCAGACATCTACAGAGTGTTTTTACCACGTGTAGCATCCCCTCTTCTTTTAAACATGGCCCAGTCCCAACATTTTTGAGACATGTTGCTGCAATCAATTTCAAAATTACCCTTTTTTTTTTCTTAAAATTTGTGCACTTTCTCAGTTTAAATATTTGATATGTTTTCTATTTCTCTTATAAATAAAATATGGGTTTATGCTATTTGAAAATCATTGCATTTCTTTTTTTTGCAGAGTTAACACAGCCTCCCAACTTTTTTGGAATTGGGGTTAAGTATTAAATATATGTACAGCAGGGCTTTAGTGTGAGAGTAAGAAATGTTACAAGGAGCCAATCAGTTCACTGACAAGAAGCACACTCATGGGTAGAGCGAACAGAATGACAGAGAGATGACCTCATTGCTGTGCTCCTTCTTTCACCGTCTAGTCACAGGCTGGGGGCAGGTACAGGATGACTCGGGCTCAGAGAAAAGGGAGTTGAATGATGCTGGCCATAAACCTAAGGACATCTGGTAGCAGAAAAAAGTACTGCTGCCAATCTCTGGATTCACTGTAAAAACTGCAGGAAAGGCTGGTGTTGGTTTATTGGGCTATTAATTTTTATCTTGCTTATTTTGGCTATAGTTTTGTCTTAATGTGGTTTAAATATTACCTGGTGATCCCAGCTTGAGGGTCCATGTTTAGGTACTTTCTGTAAAAAAACTTTACAATGCTCTCTTCTGTCCTACCAATTATGCTCTTAGGTTGTCAGTCAGTCAGGCATCAGATGGAGACTAAAGGTGGCCTTTTCAATACAGATTACATGGCTTAGATGACTGTTTTTTACTATCAGTAAATCCCCCCTGAGAAATGCCATGAAACCATTGCTGCAGGGAATACGCAGAACTGAGATGCAAGAAAACATTAAAAAAGACAGACCCAAAGGAAAATAATGAAGGTGCCACATGACTAGGGTTTGGAATAGTTCACGGGAGAGCTGAGAAACTGCAGGCCTTGTCTGATTGGAAGTCAAGTGTCAGGTGGCAAAAAGGAGTTGCAGGAGCTGCTGGTAGTTCTTTCTGGAAGGTCAATAAGGGAAGAAAGTGTCCCTTATGGTCTTTCTCATTTAGGCCTCATGTACACTGCAGCTGGTAAGCGGACGTTTAGAAGCATTTGGGCATTTTTTTCAGCAGCCCCTGAACTCTCCTCATTGTTATCTTATGTGTAAATGTACACTCAGGCCTTTATAGTAGTTTAGAAGCAGTTGAGGTTAGAAGAATTTTTTGGAAAGCAAAAAATTGCGTTCAGGATAGTAGTTTAGTAGCATTTGAAACGCCAAATGCTTGTAACAGTGTTCAAATGCTGTAAATCGCATTTATAAGCGTTTTCGTTTATGGGAATTTTGAATGGGGAAACATTTCTGACCATTTGCAATGTGGGAAAAAAACAGACTTTCCAGAACCCATGTATATTGGCTGCAAGGAAAGAGAGTGAAAGAGAGAGTAAGAACATGCTGTTGGTGGGGCTTTGGTGAGATCCCAGGACTCTAAACAGACCCTTGATGTCTCTCTTTTGAGACAAAGGGGAAGAGGATGGTGGGGAGGGTGATCAAATTACAGGAACTGATCATGTGCGTGGCTCTCCCTGAGACAGCTGAAAGCCTGCGGGAGGGAGAGGAGAAGAAGCCGGCTTTCAGCTCTACACACAAGGGATCGGTTACTGTAATTGCCCCCCGCCTCTCCGATTGCGCTTTCTCTAAACCGCATCCGATTCCCTTGCTGCCTGAGCCCTCCTGCTGTCCTACATCTGGTACAGGAGGACTGGTGCTATCCCCTTACTGGTGGCCCTGGTATCAATTTTTTAACAGGGGCTCGGTTTCTTGGGAAATGATAAATAGTCCATTCTGAAGCTGTTCTTGAACCGGTGGGGTGTGGCTGGGGACAAGGGTGGAAATTTAGTAAAGCCTATTTGACTAGCAGAAACCGAAGACCCCTTCTTGTAACAAACAGTTGTTATATTATTTACTTGGTATGTTTTTTTCAAGGTTATTGTTAATTTTAACCGTTAATTGTTTTGTGGTGCTTTAACCACTTGCCAACCAGCAGTTTAAGATATACTGCTGGCCTGTGGGTTTCCTGGTTTACAGGCGTGTGAAGCCCCTGCTTCAGTGTCAGTTAGAGCCAGTCCATGACTGCCCGCCACGCTATCACAAGCGCACTATAAGTCGCTGATCACTGCCATTACTAGTATAGTGTCTGTCCAGGTTCCAGTGTCCCCAATAGTATAGTGTCCCCAAAAACAAAAAAAGTGCTATTAGGATCAGCTCAGATCACTGCCAGCACTTCCCCCCCAAATAAGTGCAGTGTCAGTAATTTTCTGATCACTAACACCTCTGATACATTGCCTGCAAAACCGCAATGTGAGCAAGATCAGGCCTGATCTCTACTAGCACCAGCAGTGCCCTAAAATGCCAGGATAGTATAAACATCCCCCAAATGACCCCTTTTTGGAAAGTAGACACTCCAGGGTATTTGCTAAGAGGCATGGTGCTCATTTTGCAGATCACATTTGTTTCCACTAGATTTTGGAAAATGAAGAAAGAAAACAAAAATGTATTTTTATTTTATTTTTTCATTTTTGAAAACCTTGTGACAAAAAAAAATTAGTTCTGAAAAATGCTTACCATGCCTCTTATCAAATACCTTGGAGTGCCTACTTTCCAAAAAAGGGGTAGTTTGGGGGGTGTTTGTGCTATCCTGACATTTTAGGGCCTCTGAAAATGTGATAGGTAGTCAGGAAATCAAATCCGTATGTAGGAAATCAGGTTATGTTCTTTGAAAGCCTATAGGTTCTCATTATACTTTCGACCCCGTATGCAGCTTGGCTCCCAAAAATGGTATCCCCATACTCAGGTGAAGTAGCAGAATGTGTCTTGGGGTATAATGCCACATATACCCATGACGTGTTTGAGAAATATCTCAGTAAATTGACAACTTTGTGTAAAATAAATATATCTATATCTATCTATCTATCTATCTATCTATCTATCTATCTATCTATCTATCTATCTATCTATCTATCTATCTATCTATCTATCTATCTATCTATCTATCTATCTATCTTATCTATCTTATCTATCTATCTTTTTTTGTACTTTTTTCAAAAACTTTTGGCAAAAAATAAAATCTTCCATGGACTCAGCATGCCTTTTAGCAAATACCTTGGGGTGTCTACTTTCCAAAAAGGATCATTTAGGGGCTGTTAGTATTATGAAGAGTATTGAAATCATGCACTAGAAGCTTCTTGAATACAGCAAACGGCTTTACTTTTATGGCGAATATCTTTATCATGGCTTTACATCATGTAGACAGGAACAAGGAGCATACATCTACATACACTTAGAGAGAGAACACTTCCCCTAAATACATTACCATAGATACACACTACAGTGGCATCTACTGGATAGATAGGTATAATGCATACACTATAAATAGTTCGCAGTACTTAACATTACATGTTGTTGTTCTTCCAACACCCCTTTTCAACAGCATGTGCTTTGTCAAATTACATTCAGCTTCTTCTGGAAAAAACTGACGTTCCTTCAACAAAGGCTTGGTGAGTGCATCAGCAGTAAGGATGAGTTCCGGCGTGTTCGCACAGCCCTTGCTGCGTTAATCACAGGCAGTGAGACATTTCCCGATCTCTGCAGCCGCGCATCGGGACAATGTCTCACTGCCTTAGGCATAGCTCTGACAAAGAAGGGATGCACCCTTCGAAACGCGTTAGCTGATTGTGATGCCTGTGCGGGCCATCCTTGGGAGGTTTCGCTCATCCTAAGTCGCATGCTGCTTGTCGGTGCACTTTTTTGTTGTGCCTTCTTCACCAATTGCTTGTGAGTTGTTTCTTTTTACTATTTTTATCTAATAAATGTTTTAAAAGGTAATACACATGGCTGGTGCGCCCCTGTTTCTTTTTTCTCTTGGTTTCTGCTAGGATTCCCCGTCCTTGAGGGCAGCAAGGCCTGTGTTGACGTGTTACTTATATGGTGATCCACCTGTGCGCAGGAGTCATTATTTCTTTTTTGCTACTTTACTGCAATGTCTCACTGCCTCTGATTAGCGCAGCGCAGTGCCGACTTCCTGGCAGGCTCTGCACGTGGGCTGTGCGAACACGCCGGAGCTGATCCTTAATCAGCAGTAATCTCCTCTGATGGGCAGTATTGAATGTCAATAACACCTTGCTCTTGATTGTCCCTCAGTAGGTGATACTTGACGTCGATGTGCTTGGTCCTAGGATGGACCCTTTCTGATTGCGTAAGCTTTATACATCCCTAGTTGTCTTCAAAAATGGAATTTGGTTTTCACATGTTTATTGCAATGTCCACAAAAAGTTGACAAATCCATATCGCTTCTTGACAAGCCTGTGCTGCTGCAATGTACTTTGCTTCAGTTGAAGATAGAGTGACAGTTGCTTGCTTTCGACTAGACCAACTTATGGTTCCTTCCCCATACTGGATTTGCAGTCCCCGGTCCAATCAGCATCCACATATCTGACCATTTTTGGATCTGATGTTGCCAGTAACCATAACTTCATCTGAATTGTTCCTTTGAGGTACTGCATCACTCTTTATCACGTTCCAATCACGCTGACAGGAAGCTGAGACTTTCCTGCATAGTATGCCCACTGCTGCGGCTATGTCTGTTCTTGTCTAAGTGGAAACATATAGCAGCTTAAAACCTTCCAGAGATCAAGTGGTTAGACTCTTGTCACACAGTCCATATGTTATTTGGGAATTTCATTAAGGGATCAAGACCAACAAATTCATCCATCAAAATGTGAACCAGAATTTTATTGAATAACAATAGACTGTGATCAGGTTTTGCTTTATGTACCTTCTGAACCTCCAGGTTTGGTATGACTGTTAACATGAGTATACTATGGGTTTGATTTACTTTACTTGCTTTACTGATTTGGTAGCATGGTGGCCAATCGGCTTCTAACTTTAGCCTGTTGAATTAAGCTTTGACAGAAAAACCTGGAAGCTGATTGGTTTCTGCCCCAGATTTTGCACTCTCTAGTTTTAGTAAATCAACCCCTATGTTTTTTGGTACATTAATCATGCATAATACTGTGACATACTGTATCAGGAGATCTATATATTGCATTTCTCTAGATGCATTACATCTAGTTTAAAGTGGGTATCTCATTAAAATTCACTCATGATTTATTAGAGAACATATCAGCATTGAGAAAACAAGACCTGTTATCAATTGTGCCAAAAATCAGGTTTCCAATCTTCCTTATGATCGTTGGCTACCAGGAGTATTGTGGATGTTTCATATCAGCAGAAAGTTGACTTTTATTGTCATTCAAATAGACCTTGTGTGATAGACTTCTAATGAGATAAGAGAGTAGTTAACCAGTTCCCACCCGGCCAGCCTATAGCAAAATGACAGCGGTTCCGGTTGGACATCAGGTGACGTCCTCCCAGATCGTGCCGCTGCGACGTGATCTGTTCCCAGCTGTGTCCATCGTACACGGCCGATAACTGATTAGTGTAACGGCTTGCTACCGGTACCATGTGATCGCTGTGACCAATCACAGCAGATCACATGACAATTAGTAACAATGGATGGCTTCCTTTCATGCCATTCATGGTGTACAATTGTGTTGCTAGCTGTGATTGGTCACAGTGATCACATGGTACAGACAGGACCAATCACAGCCCATCTGTACCATGTGATTAGCTGTAACTAATCACAGCTAATCACAACAAAACTCACTGAATGAATCATTTTTATTCGGTAAAAATGGTTGCTTATACCAGTGTAATTCACAGGTATAAACAATCATAATGTGTAAAAAAAAAAAAAAAAAACACAAAAAAAATCATATACTACATACTAATATACTTATGGTAACACTGTATTGAAAAAAAATCACAAAAAAGAAAATCATAATATGCTTTTCTGCACTGGTGACAGTATGTAAAAAAAATAAAAAATAGATTTTTCTTCTTCTTTTAATTTCTTAATTTTCAAAAAGTGACAAAAATTATAACTTCAAAAAATGTGCCATGCCTCTTACTAAATACCTTGGAATTTCTACTTTCCAAAAAGGGGTAATTTGGGAAATGTTTGTAATGTCCTGGTATTTTCCTCAAGAAATGAGATGGCCATCAGTACATCAGGACTAATCGATTTTCATATATATATATATATATATATATATATATACCATAGTTTGTGGACTCTAACTTTCCTACAGACTAAATAATATACACTGATTTGGGTTATTCTCACCAAAAAATGTAGCAGAATACATTCTGGACTACATTTATGAAGAAAGATTTATTTGCAAAATTTTATAACAGAAACAAAGAAAAACCATGTTTTTTTCAAAATTTTTAGTCTATTTTCATTTATTTTGAAAAAACAAAACAAAAACACAGTGGAAATTAAATACCACCAAGTGAAAGCTCTATTTGTGTGAAAAAAAAAGATACAAATTTTATATGGGTACAGCGTTGCTGTAATTGAAAGCTGAAAATTGGCCTGTGAAGGAAGGGGGTGAAAGTGCCCGGTATGGAAGTGGTTAAGACGATCTTTGAGCAGACTGCTAAAATGGGATTGATGCTTTGTATGCATGACTATATTTATGTTCATAATTCAAAGTGGATAGATAATTTTAAAAAAATCTATACATGTTAAAATTAATTACATTTAAGCTTTAGAGGCATTACTGAGTTTTCACCCATATGGTCTAACGAATCCCTGGGGGAATTAAGGTTTATAGAAAAGAATCCCGTTTGGGAAAGCCACGGAATTCATAGATTGGCTCAGCTGTATAGCGATACTAACTTGAAATCCTTTATGGAACTGAGAATGGAATTCGGAGTTCCATATAATATATTCTATAATTATCTACAGATCAGGCACGCACTGAATACCCAATTTAGGTTTTCTCCTATGAAGCAATGTAACACACCGCTTCTTAATAAAATAGTTAAAGCAATAAGCACTAAGGGGCTGATTGGAGATGTGTATACGCAGTTATTGGATAAGATTCTGGTTCAAGGCGCGCCCCTCGGGTCTAGAGAGGGTTGGGAGGCGGATGTGGGAGAGTTGACAGGCGCCCAGTGGAAAAAAATATTGGAACTTGGGCAGACGGTGTCCGTCTCTCCGTCACAGAAGGCCTCACACCTCCTCCTTCTACATAGAGCATATTACACTCCTAGAAGATTGTACAGGTTTGGGGGTAGGCCAGACGACAGATGCCCCAGATGCTATAGGTCAGGAGATCTCATACACATGGTTTGGAGATGTCCAAAATTGGTAAGATACTGGTCGGAAGTGGTCGGGACAATAAACCGCAGATTCAAGGTAAACTTGGAATTAGACGCTAAGGTGTGTGTGTTGGGGTTAGTGGGAGCTAACGTGGGTAACACCAGCACAACCACTGCCATAGTAAGATGTCTATACCAAGCGAGAAAGTTGCTAGCACAATCCTGGCTCTCAACAAACCCTCCAACTATAGGGGAATGGCTTAAAATAATGGACTCCTTGGTCTGGACAGAAAGGACAGTATACACTAAAAAAGGGAATTACAGTAAATTTATTGGCATATGGAAGCCTTGGCTCCAGGAGCTGAACATTCGACACTTATTCTGAACTAATTACCCTTGAACCCCTCACGAGTGTGGGGGCGAATAATGGCCCAAACCAGATAAACCTGGGTGTAGGAACAGGTTCCACCGGGGCTCAGACAGTTGTAGCATGCCGCGAGTCCTAGTGTTAATGTACTTAACTTTTGCGCTGATTACAAGGGAAGGGAGGGGGTGGCAAGGTGGGTAGTAGATAAAGGGTGGCTGGGAAGATTAGGGAGGGAAAGGGGAAAAAAAAAGGGGGAAAAATAGCACATTGTAAGTTGTTATTACTTACATATTTATTAATGTTTGTAATTACCACAGCGCACAGTAGATATGCGAGGTATTTAGCTCTATTTTCTGCCATTGTAATAAGTTTTATTGTCTTTGCTAATTGCACTTTAAATACAATACGCCACGAAAAGTATGTAACGTTTTATATTGCTGTCAATAAAAAGATTAAAGAGAAAAAAAAAATTACATTTAAGCTTGTGTCTTTCATATTTACAGTGAAAAACATGCATTAGTCTATAATTCTCATTTACTAGTTCATATAATGTTGTGTCTGTGCCGACCTCCTCAACTATATCAGGATGACAGACAGCACAGTATGCATAGAGAAATATATGGAAAGTTCCTATTTCAATATGGTAGCCCCCCCCCCCATCCCCTGTGATAATAGCAAAAGATCAAAACCGATCCTCTTTTCTGCACTGCTGTTAGTATTATATTACATATACTGATACTGTGCAAAACAGGTATATAGACAGTAGAAAAGTTCAGGTGGTTGACATTCCCTATGGTAATAAATGTACATGTAGAGAATGGGGATCCCAGTAGTTAGGGTAAACATCATATTGTATTAGAGATGATGACAAAAAAATTGACCACCTGCGATAAAACAGATTTTTTTTAAAGTAACAATGGCCATCAAGCTGGGATAGATATAAACACTCCATCACTTGCAAAACCACACCTAACCCTTTTAGGAATGCTGCTCTGCAGTGCAGGTGCATTGCCATACGCCAGCCCATAAAGCCAGATCCCCTTTTTGCACTAATAATTACTATTAATTCAGGATTGTTTATGCCAGTTTGTAAGAGCTGGCGATGTTTTTGATAAATGCAATGTATTTATACTGATGTTATTTTTTCCCTCTCTCTCCAGAATCAAGTTTCTTACTGGGGAATGCACAGATTGTGGACTGGCCTGTAGTATATAGTAATGACGGTTTCTGTAAACTTTCTGGATTCCACAGAGCTGACATCATGCAGAAGAGTAGTACATGCAGGTTTGTATCCATCATCTATATTACAGTTATAAAGCATGTTATGGCCATTATTAAAGACTGTCTCTAAGTTTTGAAGGGATCTGTAGTAGTGGCAGTAGATGGGATTTCTGGTTCAGCATGACTTTGCCCCTGTGCACAAAGCCAGCTCCATAAAGTCATAGTTTCATGAGTTTGGAGTGGAGAAATTTGGGTGGCTTGCACAGAGCCCTGAACCCATTGAACACCTTTGGGATAAATTGGAATGCCGATTGTGAGCCAGATCTTCTCATCCAACATCAGAGCCTGACCTCACAAACGTTCTTTTGGCTAAAAGAATACAAATGATCACAGAGATACTCCAAAATCTTGTGAACGGGGAGGAAGGGGCAAGATGATATTGATACCCATTGTTTTGTAATGTAATGTCCAACAAGCTCATATAGGTGTTTTGGTGTTCTGTCAACAGTCAGTCTTTTCACATGAGAGAGTGGAAGATAGCAGCTTCCCGCTTTTATATCTAGATAATAATTTTCTGCCATAATTTCCAGCCCTATTAAGGCCATATATAGCAGGGGTAACAGCTGTGCCCCTTTGACGTCCCCTCCTGAATTTAATCTTTGATTTTGCCCTTGAGAACAGTCATGTTACATGAGGAGGAGGTGGTACTTGAGATATCTCTCCTTTTTAGGAACTGGATAAAGATGACACATCTGTAACTGAGATTTCAGCCAGGCTGAAGGCTACCATAGCTACACTTATTGACGATGTATGCTGCTGTTTAGCACTGCTGCATCCATAGAGGTTCAGTATGCGGTTCCTTTAGTTACCTAAACCTGCCAAGATTTTCCCAATCCACTAACGGGTAGGGTTTTTCTTATATGGAGACTGGCCTCACCCATATATAAACTTGCCTTATAGATACACTGCGTCAGATCTCAAGGGTGGTTTTCTCCCCATCCACATGCACAGTATTCTTTGGCTTAAATGCTGGTAATTTGAACTTTAATGCAAGAAATACCTTGAGTGGTTACCCTTTGAAGCTGAACACATATTTGATAAGTACATAAAGGAGATCACATGGGGTAAGAATAGTCTGCTCTCCCAGAAGAAGGCTTGCGTCTCTACCAGTAGGACAACTGCTTCAAAGGTTCAGAAAGGCTCTTTTCTTTCCTCTAATTTTTCCAATATCAAGGCTAGAACTGGAACCTACTTTTATAAGACATTGCCTTCCAAACCAGCCAAGACTATGCTCCGAGGCCTCTTCCCAGGGTTGGGCTGCCCAGCTCTGCCACACAGCATAATCCTACCTGGCGGGGGAGCAGACTGCTTTTGACTTGTAGGTCTCCTTCCCACCTTCACCTTGTGACTGGACAGTTGAGCTCCTCTCTCTGTCAATCTGCTGTCTCCACCTATCACTATGCACCTTGCACTGCAATACACCTATACCTTCCAACTGTCCATTATTGGAGGGACTGTCCCCCTTTTGGAACTTAATCCCCCTGTCCTCCATACCACCTTAGTTGTCTCTTTTTTGGTCTGATGTACAGAAATCTATGGAAATGTTCAATTTAAAGTGGTTCTAAAGTCTAAAGGTTTTTACCTTAATGCTTTCTATGCATTAAAGCGGAGTTTCACCCAAAATTGGAACTTGCACTCATTTGCCTGCTCCCCCCCCCTTTCAGTGCCACATTTGGCACCTTTCGAGGGGGAGTGGAGCGGATACCTGTCTTTCACAGATATCCTGATACCACTTCCGGGAGTCCAGGCCGCGGCCATTGACATCATCGCTGGGGCTCCCTCCTTCTTCCCCTGCCGCCGGACCAGTAGGAGAGAGCAGCAGAGCCTCACGCATGTGCAGTAGGGTTCCCGGCGTGAAGTCGTAAGACTACACTGCCGGGTTCCCTTAGCCGCAATGGCGGCGCAGCACCCGACAGCTGATGGAAACATGCAGTGCCAACACCACTGGACTCCAGGACAGTTAAGCGTCCTATTATTAAAAGCCAGCAGCTGCAGTATGTGTAGCTGCTGGCTTTTCATTTTTGCAGCGGTGGGCGGACCTCCGCATTAAGGTAAAAAAAAACCTTCTGTGTCACGGGATCCTCCCATCACCCCCTCTGAGCCTGAGGGCCTGAGCCTGATCTCGATCCAAAGCTGTGCATGAGAGCAGCGGCTCTCTCCTTTCTCACAGGACAGATTGATAGAAGCGGGAGCCATTGGCTCCCGCCGCTGTCAATCAAATTCTGTGGCAGGGGCAAGGCCCTGTGTGTCAATAGATGCAAACAGTGCGGCTCAGGGTGAGCCCGCACGAGTGCCCCCATAGAATGTGGCTTTCTATGGTGGGCACTGGCTAAAGAGGAAGTGCCAGGAGGATCAGGACTGCTCTGTGCAAATCCATTACACAGAGCAGGTAAGTATAACATGTTTGCTAATTTACCAGTATAAAGGAGAAGTAATTTTAGGAACAAAAAAAACATTTTGGGGTTTAGGCAATAGGTTTTGGCATATGAATGGTTTGCATAAGTGGGGGTGTGGCAGGGGTGTGTCCATCATCTCAATACTTTGTGCTCGAAGATGTCCTTCTTTCTCATCTCAGAAAGTTGGCCTGGTATGGCTCTACTGTACAGGGACTGCAAGAGGCTGATACCAAGTCAGTTACTTGTACTGCTTGCATAAAAAAGAATTATATCTGCCTAAAGTTCAGCTTTAAAGTGGTATTAAAGGCAGATTTTTTTTTTAAATAGCAAACCTGTTTTTCTTACATGCGCTGTGTAATGGTTTTGCACAGAGCAGCCCAGATCCTCCTCTTCTCGGGTCCCTTGCTGGCGCTCCTGGCCCCTCCCTCCTACCGGGTGCCCCAAGAGCAAGCAGCTTGCTATGCAGGCATCAGAGCAGCCTCGCTCCCAAGCCGCTGCTTTGTGTGTCTATTCACACACAGAGTGTGGCACAGCCCCGCCCCCGCTCTCTCCTCATTGGCTCGGTGGCAGTGATTAACAGTAGCGCAAACCAATGGCTCCTGCTGCTGTTTCAGCCAATAAGGAGGAAGAGAGCTCGGGAGAGCTACTGCTCTTGTGCACATTGCTGGATCAAGATGCGCACAGAAGGTTTTTTACTTTCATGCATAAAATGCACGAAGGTAAAAAACCTTGAGCCTTGACAATCACTTTAAAGTATCCCTCCATTTGGAAGTTGTACACGTAGGATATATTACCGGCACTGTGAGCAGATTTGATGCAAAGCTAAGTATGCTACAAATCAATATAGGTCTCTGCATATTAGTGCCAAATTGGCATGTGTTCCACTTGGCTAACAGCTCTTAAGTCTCTTTGACAAGAAGGTTAAAGAGGGAAATAGTTCCTGTTCAAGGTTTGTCTGCCTAGTGCCGTCAGTGAAGCTAAGGAGCCTTTATCTGGCTTATTTTACTTGTAGAGGGACAGAAACAAATTGCAAGCACATCTTTTTTTCCTAAATTTGATCTTGAAGCTTCAAATTACTTTTTATGTTTTCCACGGAGGCTCTGATCAAATGCAATTATTTTGGGGGCATGCACAGCGTTTCATACAGTTTTTTCTTGCTGTGTGTTTATTGTTTCTCAGCTGGGATAACTTGCTTATAAGTAAGCAGAGCAATCGACATATGACTGTTTAATACTTTTTGATGTATTGCAGCATACCACTACTAAGGTTTAAATGGATTGTCTTATGTATGTTTTTATTTCTTTATAACACAGATATCCTTCTTCTACTGAAGAAAAGTAGAATAATTTCTCAGGGGCCATATTAGTTTAAAGCAGAATTTGGTGCATTCCCATCATGCGTGGATTTTCACATTTGACATTTGTAATTGGATGTGGAAAATAAACTAGGCTCGTTAGTAAAAATAAATAAATAAATAAAAGATCATCAAAAAAATTTAAAGTGGCATTAAAGCTTTGGTTTTTGTTTTTTTAATTTTAAATAAAAAAACATGCTATACTTACCTGCTCTGTGCAATAATATTGCACAGAGTAGCCCTGATCCTCTTCTTCTGGGGTCCCCCACCGGCGTTCCAGTCTCCTCCTCTTCGGGGAGTGCCCACATGGAAAGCCGCTTTCCATGGGGGCACCAGTGCTGGCTCACTCCCGAGCTGCCCTGTCTGCATCTATTGACACGGAGCGGGCGGCTTGGCCCCATCCCCTGCTTGCTCATCACAGCATTTGGTTGACAGCATTTGGCTATCAATCTGCCCAATGAGAAGGGAGACAGCGTCCAGAGACGCTGCTCATGTGCAAATCGCTGGATCGGATTGGGCTCGGGTAAGAATAAGGGGGCGGGGATCCTGAAGTAGAGAAGGTCATTCTCCTTAATGCAGAGAAAACACTTCAATACTGGGCACTTTCACCCCCTTTCTGCCCAGGCCAATTTTTAGCTTTCAACGCTGTCGCACTTTCAATGACAATTGCACGGTCATGCAAGCTGTACCCAAACAAAACTTTTACCATTTTTGTGACACGGATCAAGCTTTCTTTAGGTGCTATTTAATCACCACTGGGTATTTATATTTCGCTAAACAAATAAAAAAAGAACGAAAAAAAAACGTTTTTCTTCATTTCTGTTATAAAATGTTTTCTCCTTCACTGATGGGCACAGATGAGGTGGCACTGATGGGCACTGATAGGTGGCACTGATGAGCACTGATTGGC
The DNA here is from genome assembly GCA_037952835.1 of Lithobates septentrionalis. NCBI lineage: Eukaryota > Metazoa > Chordata > Amphibia > Anura > Ranidae > Lithobates > Lithobates septentrionalis. The sequence goes on along the minus strand of JBBDGP010000163.1, from coordinate 1,714,656 downwards.
AGCGTTGATGGGCACTGATTGACATCACTGGTGGGCATTGGTGGGCATCGCTGATGGAGCTGCACTGATGATCACTACACTGATTATCAGTGCAGATCCCCTTGTCAGGAGAGCCACTTATCGGCTCTCCTCTACTCATCCCCTGTCAGCATGAATAGAGGAATGCCGGTAACTGATTGGACACAGCTGATCACATGGTAAAGAGCCTATGTCATAGCCATGAATGGAGATGTGGTGTGTGGAGCAACACACCGCACTACCAATCGCCCCGCTGCGTGCTCCTGCGCGTTCTGCTAGACGTCGTATGACATCCAGTCAGAACGAGAGAGCCACCGCCCGGCCGTCATTGTGCTATAGGCTGGGCGGGAAGGTGTTAAAGCCATTTTTTCCATTTTGGATAGAGTAAGGGAAGGTTACATCCAAAGTTAAAGTTTTTCCATCTATTTCCTTTTAGGGAGATTTCCCTTTACTTCCTTCTCTGTAGCCTCAATAAGACATAAGAGCATATTTTTCCAATGTGAAGGAAATATTGAGGGACATTTGTCATGGAAATAAGTTTGCCTTTTTTGAAGATTTCCCCTCTATTCCTGTTCTGGTGGCAACTCAAAATTTTGGATTTGCTCTGACTGTAATTTCCTGTGACATTGGTAACAGGGACACAGACAATAAAAGAGCAATAAAAACTTGACCGTGATGCTATACCTTCACCATTGTACCCAAATCTAAAAATTAAATATACTTTGGGCTACAATGATTGAGTTTGCCTAGGCTGAGATGATGTCATCAGTCTGCTGCAAGCAGGAAAAAGAAAGTTTTTCAATAAACTGATCAAACTGGAACATTGTAGGAAGTCTCAGATATTAGTGAATATAAGCTAGAACTTCAAAGGCACCAGCAATTACGTGACTTCTATTACATAAGTGTTAAAGTCCTTTTAGCAGCTCCACTCCCCCTTCTCTCTCTTCACATTAGTGACACAGCAGCTTTCCAATCTCTAATTTAAACAGAGCAGAAGCTCAGGAAGGGGAGGCAGAGAAATCTGAGCCAGGGACGAAACTAGGGGGGGCAGGGGGGCACACGCCCCAGGTGACGCATCTAGGGGGGTGCCCCGAGCGGTTCTGCCCCCACCCGCACTGGGAAGCGCTGCTCTAAGGGTGTCACTGCTACCCGATCAAGTGTAATGGACAGGCAGCTCCCGCTGCATAGTTTGCCAAAAACCGGAGAACCAAATATGAGGGAGATTGCACAGGCCCATTAGCGCTGAATCACTCTACTCCTCCCGCCCACCAGCACTATAGAAAGGCATTCCAGAGTGACACTTCAGCATGGGAGAGCCTACCTGGAACTGGAAGGCATTTATTAGGACAAGGAGAGGGGTTTGTGTGCAGATGGCCCTGGACTAGGAAGTTGGGGTTGGTATGGCAAAGGTTTGGGGGGCCTTGGGTGTTGCAGAGAATGCTCTGGACTGGGCTGAGGGGGTGCAGTGGGGTCCTTGGTCTGATGGGGTGTGTGGAGGAGACACTGGGCTGGGGGGGTGCAGAGGAGGCCCTTGACTGAGGGGAGTGCAAATAAGGCCCTGACCTGGGGAGGCGCAGAGGAGACCCTGGACTTGGGGGGTGCAGAGGAGGCCCTGGGGTGGGGGGGTGCAGAGGAGGCCCTGGGGTGGGGGGGTGCAGAAGAGGCCCTGGGCTGGGGGGGTGCAGAGGAGGCCCCCTGACTGGGGGGGGGGGTGCAGAGGAGGCACTGAAGTGGGGTGGGGGAGCAGAGGAGGCCCTGGACTAGAAAAGGGTTGTTGTGGCAAAGACCCTAGATTAGGAGAGGAGGCCCTGGACTTGAAAACTGGGGCTGGTGTGGCAAAGGACCTGAATTCAGAGGGCAGGATGCAGAAGATCCTCTAAAATTAGGGGGAGGTCGAAGAGGCCTTGAACTAGGAGGGGAGTGGAGAGGAAGCCCTGGACGGGGGGGGGGGGGGGTGGGTTGCAGAAGAGGCCATTGACTAGGAAATGGTGGTTGGTGTGGCAAAGGCTCCTGGATGGGGGGGGGGGGGCTACAAGTAAGATACTGGAATAGATGAGGGGGTGCCTGGAGGTCCCAGATTAGGAGAGGGGGTGCCTGGAGGCCCTGGGCTAGGACAAGTGTCTGGAGGCCCTTGAGTATGAGAGGGGGATAGTGGAGGCCCTCTGGACTAGGAAAGAGGGTGCCTGAAGGACCTGCCAGCTTCAGGGAGAAAGAGCCTGGATCTAAAGCCTGGGCTGAGCAAGGGCCTGCCTGGGCCTTTTAGGGTGAGTTAACCTAATTGGGGACATTTATCAATTGTCGCAAGTAATGCCAAACAGGAGCAGAGAGACAAGTCAGGTGATAGATTTATTGGTTTGGCTGTACTTCTCCTGTGGATCACAGCAGTGCAGAATGTTTTGCACTCCTTCCTGTGACCCATTTTCATCTGAAAGCGGCTGTCGGCTGATGTCCCAGAGCCCGTCCAAGCTGTGGAAAGATTGCAACCATATGGTCAGGATCCGCCTATGGCACCCAGCTCAGACTCTCAGCAGGCTGCTGAGAGTCTGAGCCGGCTGCTCCCTCCCCCTCCACAGCCCAGTGTTTCAGTGAGCGTTGGGGGGGGGGGGGGGGGGGCAGAGCAGAGAGCCAGAGACTGACAGTCACCAGCTCTCTGCTCAGGGAGCACTGAGAACTGAGTGATCGGCTTTGTTTGATTACTCTGCTCCCAGCCTTAGAGCCAGCGGGGGGACAGATGCAGCATCCACCTAGGTAGCTATGATTAAAAAAAAATTCCCATACTTCTCTTTTATATTACCCAACATCTCCTCTTTCCTGCTATCTGGCCCACATAACAATTAGGCCTCATTCACATGGTGCATATGCGTCCATTCCCAGTGTGATGGTCATGTACCGAATGGGGAAATTTGGTGTTCTGTGCATCCCTGTGCAGGCAGTCCAGTCAAAGTCCATTGGGACGCAGCAACTGCATGGACCTAGTCGAATGTGGAAATTTGACATGCAGACAGGAAGGAATGCATGTGTCTGAACGCACAGTGTCTGCATTCGGATCTGTGCACCCAATTCTATAGGTGAAGCTCTCTGGTGGATGCAGATGCTGCAAAAAGTGTCTCAGCATACAGGACCTGTCTCAGCGCCTGTCTGAATGAACCCTTAGGGGAATTTATCAAAACTGGAGCAGACAGAATTTGGAACAACTATGCATGGCAACCAATCGGCTCATAGCTTTCATTTTCAAAGCTGAACAAGCTGAAGATAGCTGATTGGTTACCATGTGCAGCTGTCCCAGATTCTGACTGCACCAATGATAAATTCCCCTCTCTGTCTTTTACATTTCTTACGCCTAACTACTGCATTCTAAGTACAGCACATGCTTTGTTAAAGTGGCTGTAAAGGCACAAGGTTTTTTACCTTCATGCATTGTATGCATGAAGGTAAAAAACCTTCTATGTGCAGCAGCCCAAGCTAATACCTACCTGAGCTCACTCTCGATCCAGCGATGTCCACTAGAGCCTTGGCTCTCTGGGGACTCGCACTCCTGATTGGCTTTTGGCAGCAGTGGGAGCCATTGGCTGTCAATCACAGCCAGTGAGCCATCAGGAGACGGAGTGGGTGGGAGTGTGCCTGCTTGGATCCCCCCATAGCAAACTGCTTGCTGTGGGGGCACCCGAGGGACGGGCCAGAGGTGCTGGCAAGGGAGCCAAGAAGAGGAGGATCCTGGCTGTTCTGTGCAAAACCATTACACAGAGCGGGTAAGTAAAACATGTTTGTTATTAAAATAAAAACAAGACTTTTAGGTTAGCTGTGTGTAGTAAAGGATATGCAATAGAACAGTTTTATTTTACTAAAATTAGTGTACTGAGGTCTGTACTGTCTGTTACATACTCACTTGTGGCACAGTCATTAAAGCATATGGCCATTTAAGCCCCTCCTACTGTTGATGCAATCTGACTACACCCACAGATTGCACAGATACCTGACTGATCTTGTGTAAGCTGTAAACCACTGTAGTAGTCAGCACTACTACTGTGATGGCAATGATCATCCAGGCCCAGTGCCAAGCAGCTGCCCTTCTGCATGGTAGCCATATGGACTCGCCCATTCGGCACTACCACCATTCAGAGAAAGCCTTGTATTTTTTTAATGAATATAAGGTGGTCTCAGATTGGGCAAAAAATTGGTGAAAAGGCGGCGTGGAGACGTAACAAACTGCACCTAATCACATCAGAGAATATGAGTGACCCCCTGTGGTTGCTATGCAATAGGGCAGCCACTCCACACTGGACCCAGAAAGCCGCTGCTATCACTGTAGAAGCAGCAACTACTACTGTGATTTTCAACTTTCACAGGGATCAGGTAGGTGAAGGATAGGCATTCTTACATTTGCCCAAGCTGATCAAATGTAACTATGCTATAAAAATCATACCTACATTTCAGCTTAAAGGAGCTTTGAAGGTGAATTACTCTACAGTGCCTACAGCTACAGAGGTCAGTGAAGACTTGTTTGTAAAGCCTATTTACTACTTGTTAATGATATGCAAGTGTTTTAATGTCTGTAGCCTGGCTGGAGGCTTACTCCAAGTTTATTAGTTCAGTGTGGCTACAGTTCTCTAGGATTTTCCTTTTTAATATAGTAAAAAAAACAAAAATCTGTGTTACCCTAACCACAGTTTTACTGGTTCGTACTAAGCTTATTATATTGTAATTGTAAAAAAACTTCTGTGAGATTACCATATTTCTATTGATGATGGGATGAGAAAGGTCTGTAGCTGATAACTATAAAGGAAAAAGCTGCCTCTTTGTCTCTGCCACCTATAGGCTCAAGCCTATATTGCCTAATGGTAACTCTGGCCCTGTCAACGCCACCTAAAATGAGTTGCACTTTAATAAGGTAAAGAACAACAGGACCTGTGCGTATGTGCTGATAAGTTGACTCCCTGCCTACTCTCACATGGCCATATTGGCAATAACTGATATTGTTTCTTGCATCCCCCCTCCTTGGAGCTCTCTACAACCTGTTTCTTTTTAAATCTATACGTACCTTTTTCCTTGAGGTCTTCATTCTTGTCCTGTGACATTATGGGTCCTCTTCTTCTTCATTTGTTGGTGGGTGGGTTGTGCATACTGCAGAAGACAAACCATGCAATGACATGCTTAATTCTTCTGTGAGCCCAAGTGGTGTTTTCCATTATGCTCTGGGTGCACATGGAGTAGGTTCAATGACACTGGGCATTATTTAGCCAGGAAGAGGCCTTGCTCTGGATTGCAGTGTACCGGGTTAGTATCTGGGATAGAACAATGGAGAAGCGAGTACCGTAGCATGAGCTGATTTTATTATTTATTTTAAAGTGGTTCTAAAGTAAAAACAATTTTACCTAAAATAATTAAAGCGGACCTTCGGTAATTTTGTCATCTTTCCATCTATTAAATCTTCTGCCCTTGTTGTTTTAACTTTGGATAGTAAAACATTTTTTTCCTGCCAGTAAATATCTTATACAGCCCACTTCCTGTTTCTTGTCTGGTAAAAAGCCAAGGCTTATGACATCATGCACAGCTCTCTCTCTCTCTCTCTCTCTCTCTCTCTCTCTCTCTCTTTCTTTCTCTCTCTCTCTCTCTCTCTCTCTTTCTCTCTTTCTTTCTCTCTCTCTCTCTCTCTCTCTTTCTCTCTCTCTCACTCTCGTGAGAGTTTGCCAGGAAGGAAGGGGAGATGAGTCATAAGAGGGCCAATGAGAGCTGCAAGGCTGCAGAGCTGAAGGTGTGCCTCTGTGTGTCTGTGTAAATCCAGGAAGTGAACAGGCAGCAGCTTCAGCTGCCCACAGTTAAAATGGATGCAGTCAGACTCAGTGGAGGGAGATTTCTGCAGCATATTTGGCAAGTACAGAATCACAGTATATATAAAATAATATGCAAAGTGGTTGGAAGCTTAGAATGGCAAAGGTGTTTTTAATACAAATTATGTGAGCAGACTGCAATTGCTCTTTAACATGTTATACATATTATTGCACAGAGTGGTCCCTTACCTCCTCTTCTAGGATCCTTGGCTCGTGCTCTCCACTCATCCTTCCCAGTGTGTGCCCCCATAGCAAGCTGTGTGCTATGGGGGCACACGTGCGGGTGTTCTCCCAAGCCAGGCTGTGTGTGTCCATAGACTTACACAGCGGGGCTCAGCCTTGTCCCTTTCTATCTGCTCACAAGATTTGACTGACAGCAGCAGGAGCCAATGGCTTCCACTGCTGCCTCTGTGTCCTGTGAGAGGAGAGAGCCGCCGCAGACAGGCACAACACTGGTTTTGGTCTGAGTATAGTGAGTTGGGGGTGGCGGGAGGGCAATACAACTTTAACTTGTGTGGTGCTATTCATTTTTCAAACTTGGAGTTGGGCTTAACTTGTAGTCACCATGCCGAATATCAGTTTTCAGACTAAAGCCTCTGCATATTATTCACATTAAAATCACTTTGGTTTAGTTCTATAGGATTTCACGTCATGTTTTGGTTACATACGTTATAAATGTGGAGAAACTGTGCTGTGTTACTGAAGTACAAAATCAATATCAATTATACAATATACATAGGATTACTTTATATAGGAGAATAAATCCTCTCACGTAAACATTATGTTCTGGAGCACAAATGCGATGCCCAATTAACTTGTACAGTTGCATGAAATGTTCCCAGTGCCCAACAATCACATCAGATATGTAAACATGAATGGCTAGGGATTCATTAACCAAACCTCTGAAACACACAACAAGTGTAAACTGCCATCCACAGTAAACACTAGAAGCATGTGTTCACCTTGCATCATTAATATTGTTAGAGTACTTTCTTCTTAGTGGTAGGCAGAGCATGGCAAAAGATAAGTCAATTGGTTAATTTAGGCAACACAATGGTTTGACATAGATATTGCATTTTAGTGATAAAACTATTAGGACTGATGCACACTGGGCATCAAAAATGCCACTTTTAAGGAGTTTGACTTTTTCTGCCTCTAAATGCCCCTCCATGTTAGCCTACATATCCTTGTATACATAGGCATTAAGGTCCGTACACACGATCAGACTTTTTGACAGCAAACATGCAAATTAGCTGTTTTAAGGCAACATATGACCCTGTGTACGCTCCATCGGACAAACTTTTTTGGCTTTCATCGGACAAATGTTGGCTCTGCGAACAGACAAACTTGGCGGCAACAAAAGTCCGATCGTGTGTACACAAAACCATCGGACTTTAGTACAAAGTACAAACACGCATGTTCAGAACCAATGCAAAAGATCAGACAACAATACAGAAGTTGACCAAAGGGTGGCGCCTGAGAATTGAACGTCCACTTTTGAAGTGTCGTCAGTACGTTAAAACGTCATTACGTTTGTGTGTGTTGCCTAAAAGTCCTGCCGTGTGTATGCAATACAAGTTCACGGCCAACACCCTTTGTACAGAAATCCACGGGAAAGTTTGTATAAAGTCTGATCGTGTGTATGAGGCTTTAATGGGCATTTAAAGGCAGGAGCGTTTAGTGTCAGAAAAAAAAAAAAGACAGTGTCAGCTTGTTCAGGAGCGGGGGAAACAAAACGCATGTAAACATGTCTAAATCTGCTTAAATGCTATGTGGTATTAGCTCCTAAGGCTTAATGTACACGGGACGCTGAGGCAACCTCTTCTGAACGATTTTTATGCCAGCTTGAAACGGGCGTTTAAAAACGCCCGTTTGGCTGCGTTTGCATGCCGCGCTTAGTCGCATTTTGCCGCGTTTGCGTCTAGGAGCGTTTATTTAAGATAACGTCATAAGAATAAAAAAACAGTATTATTTAACTATTTCAGCCATTCTGTGAGACCAGAGTGAGTGGCAGCAGCTGAGAGAGCAGCAGTGTACTTGTATCTACCTCAATTTCCGTGCTTTTACTATGGATCTCATAATGAGCATATGTGAGGAAATTAAAAAAGCCAGATATTAAATTTCATGAATGAATGAATGAATAACTTGTATAGCGCTACATGCAACTATGTTTGATCAAGTCGGGGGTCAAGCTCGATGGTGGGGTCATCTGGTTCAAATCTAACAACATATAGGTCAAGTTCCAATTCTACTTTGGCTAACAGCAATGCTAGCTTATGGCTCGCAGTCCCCACTCGAATTCATCCCAAAGGTGTTCAATCGGGTTGAGGCAGGCCAGTCAAGTTCCTCTACCCCTAACTCGCTCATCCATGTACATATGGACCTTGCTTTGTGCACTGGTGCACAGTCATGTTGGAACAGGAAGGGGCCATCCCCAAACTGTTTCCACAGAGTTGGGAGCATGAAATTGTCCAAATGTCTTGGTATGCTGGTGCCTTTAGAGTTCCCTTCACTGGAACTAAGGGGCCAAGCCCAACCCCTGAAAAAAAAACCTCACACCATAATCTCCCATCTACCAAATTATTTGGAGGGATGGCCCAATACTTTTGCCAATATAGTGTGGATGAGCGGGTTTGGGGTGGAGGAACTTGACTGGCCTGACCTCAACCCGATAGAATACCTTTAGGATGAATTGGAGCAGAGACTGTGAGCCAGGTATTCTTGTCTTAATCAGTACCTGACCTCACAAATGCTCTTCTGGAAAAGCGGTCAACCATTCCCATAGACACACTCCTAAACCTTGTGGACAGCCTTCCCAGAAGAATTGAAGCTGTTATAGCTGCAAAGGGGGGGGGGGGGGGGGGGCAACTCAATATTGAACCCTACGGACTAAGACTGGGATGCCATTAAAGTTCATGTTGGTGTAAAGGCAGTCGTCCTAATACTTTTGGAAATATAGTGTATAATGGGGTTTTCTCTAATTTGACTGCAAACACTTTAAGTTTCAATTTAAGCCCAACTGTGCTGAGGACATACTGAGCATGCAGGGCATTGTAGACCCGCCTCAGAGGGGCACCACCACACCACTCTGAACTGATAGTAAAATGATGCAGAGAGCTGTGCTAAAATTGTCATTTTTGCATCATAGACAAGGCACTGCTGTAGAAGATCCAGATAGTGAGAGGACACTGTGCTACATGACGGTCCTGAAGACGTCTGAAAGTATTTAAAAAATATATAAATATATGTATACTGCTCCATTAATGTGAGTGATTGGTGGCTCAGCAATCATGTGCAAAGCCAATGTACTGTCAGATGGAGGCTGGGGTAAGTGTAGCCATATCCATTTGTGTTATTGCTAAAAGGTGATGTACTTGTATCTATGTGCTTACCCTGGTATGTCCACTAAATGACATGGTTTCAATTCAGCCTTTAATACCATCATAGAAGGTGGTTAGTTGCTTTTAAATACTCTGGTCATTTACAAAGAGATGCTCAAAGCATACCTGGATTTTGAAGCCGGTACTGACATAGGTCCTCATCTTCTTCATGTCTATTCTCTGAAATCTTGCAAAAAATAATAAAAATAAACTTGTTCATTCTAAGCGAAATATTCCTTTGTTTTGCAGTTTTATGTATGGTGAACTGACAGACAAGAAGACAATTGAAAAAGTTAGGCAGACGTTTGAGAACTACGAGTCAAATTGTTTTGAAGTCCTCTTGTACAAGAAGAGCAGTATGTATATCATAATGTCATGTTTACCAGATTGGTAGAACTGTTTTAAAATGAGGAATACTTAACCTGCAACAAGATTGTCCCGCTTGAGGAATCTGGTCAAAAAGCAAAGAGCTAAGGGCAAAGTGCAGTACCTATACTGTAGATACCATCCAGAATCCACCGTGACTTGGCCTTACTTTTCCCAGATCCCAGTGGGCCTGTAAATGTACCTTTTGTTGTTTACAAGTGAAAAGTGAATTTTTGAATTGAAAGCAGTATTAAACCCTCAGCATTTTTAGCTTAAAGTGATTGTAAAGTCTCGTTTTTTTTTTTCTATTAAAATAAACATGTTATACTTGCCCCCTCTGTGAAGTGGTTTTGCACAGAGCAGCCCGGATCCTCCCCCTACTCGGATCCCTGGCTGGAGCTCCTGGCCCCTCCCTCCTGTTGAGTGCCTCCACTGCAAGCAGCTTGCTATGGGGGCACCCGAGCCGAGCTGCAGCTTCCTGTATCCATTCAGACACGGAGCTGCATTTCGGCACCATCCCCTCTCTCTCCTGATTGGCTAATTGCGTTTCACAGCAGCGGGAGCCAATGACGACACTGCTGTGTCTCAGCCAATCAGGAGGGAGAGTTTTGGACGGCCAAGGCACTTGTGGACATCGCTGGATAGAGATGGGGCTCAGGTAAGTCAGGGGGGGCTGAGGGGGGCTTCTGCACACAGTAGGCTTTTTATCTTAATGCATAGAATGCATTAGGATAAAAAAAACCTTTAATACATTGAGCACAATAAAAGAAACATTCCCCCCAAAAAATGCTTGCATAATTCTTATGGAAGCACTTGAAGCTTACAAATTTCAAAGCTGCTGGCTCCAGCCCTCATAGTGCTGCTTCCCTGAACTTCTGGTCTACTCAGGAGAAAATTAACAATGAACAGAGCAATCTATAGTCAGTCTGGAGAATGAAGAGGGGAGGAGGAAGGAAGAGCAGGGCAGTGCCTTATCATTCTGGACTAAGAGGCTGTGTGTTTCTATTTATATACACAGTATAGGGAGACACAGCTTTAGTCCCTGCATGGAAGGGTGGCTCCATATGAAGCTGCAAGAGAAAGTAGCCACCGTGAAACAGGAAAACTGGGGCAGCAGCCATGGCACGTGCTTAAACTGGAACATAGACAAGAATTAAAAGATAAAGAAGCTGCATACTCAGTAAATAATTTATTCTGCTTACGAAAATGCTCAACCGCTTGCCGACCGCCGCATGTAGATTTATGTCGACACAATGGCACGGACAGGCAAATGGGCATACAGGTACGTCCCTTTAAATTTGCTGCAGTGCCATCGCGTGCGCGCCCGCTGCGAGCTCCGTGAGTGCGATCGCGGGTCCCACGGGGATACCTGCAATCGTCTGATGTAAAAAAGCATTTCCCCATTCTGCCTAGTGACACTGTCACTGATCACAGCTCCCTGTAATCGGGAGCGGTGATCAGTGTTGTGCCCCTCCCCCCCACAGTTAGAATCACTACCTAGGACACACTTAACCCCTACAGCGCCACATAGTGTTAACCCCTTCACTGCCAGTCGCACTGATCGCTGTATAAATGTGAATGGTCCCAAAATAGCGCCGAAAGTGTCCGATGTGTCCGCCATAATGTCGCAGTCACAATAAAAAACGCTGATCGCCGCCATTACTAGTAAAAAAAAAAAATTATTAATAAAAATGCCATAAAACTATCCCCTATTTTGTAGACGCTATAACTTTTGCGCAAACCAATCAATAAATGCTTATTGCGATTTTTTTTAACAAAAATATGTAGAAGAATACGTATCGGCGTAAACTAAGGAAAAAAAATGTTTTTTTATATATTTTTTGGGGATATTTATTATAGTAAAAAATAATGCGCTTTTTTCAAAATTGTCGCTATTTTTTTGTTTATAGCGCAAAAAAATAAAAACCACAGAGGTGATCACATACCACCAAAAGAAAGCTCTATTTGTGGGGAAAAAAGGACGTCAACTTTGGGAGAAAATTGGGAGCAATTGTCAGTTAAAGCGACGCAGTGCTGAATCGCAAAAAGTGCTTTGGTCTTTGGCCAGCCAAATGATCCGGGGCTTAAGTGGTTAAAAAACTGAGGGTTTAATATCACTTTAAGATCCTCATGTTAAGGAAGAACTAGAAAGATTTAAAAAAAATCAGTTTTGGTAAGATGGCTTTTACAAATATTTTAGAGTAATATGTGCCATGAATCACGATCTATAAATATCAGGAGTTCTTCTCGCATGTGTGGTGTTCTCCCTTGTGAAATACTTGTTTTGCATCCATTGAAAGACCACCTGGGAGGAGAACTAAACGCAGCTGCCGGAGGATTTTTTCTATTTATTATATAATACGAGCTAGGGCTTAAACCGTTTGTGAGAAAATTATGAAATCATGAAATTAAACACAAACATGCTGCTTAAAGAGAACCAGTCACCATTTTATTCCTGAACATATAAACTGAATGATCAAAGGCTCTTGTCTTCCTATGGGTTAGGCTGGCATTATTTTTTAATATCACTCCCCTATCTTGCTGGCAACAGACTTTATTCAGGCACCTCCAACACTTCTAGGAGTATCGAAGATTGTTTGCGCCACAGTTGCTTCTGATCCCCGGTCCTGATGTCCACTACAGCCTTGTCAGGGGCCCGGGAAACTTTGTGTGATCTGCATTGACAGTCTTTGCAGATCATTACCAGTGGGTGGAGGGCAACTACATTTCTGGGTAGCATACCACTTCTAACACGCCTGGAAGCGAGGAGAAATCTCACCAGTAATAGACCTCTCCCTATATATTATCATGTAGAGGGCTTGTTTCCCCTTGTGATAGTAGTAAAGGTAAATAGTGCGTCAGGAAAAAAAATCTGTACATTTCATCACAATGCATACACATTTCCCTTGTTTTATCCCTTTATAACTATTTAAAGTAAAAAAAGCTAGCCCATAACACCCAGGACATTACCAGGCAGTTTTTCTTTTTATTTTAAATGCTGTGATAATTGTGCAACACTGGACACAATTGATTTTTTTTTTTTTACCATTTTTTTGATATAGATTGAGCCTTTTTTTACTGATATTGCTGATAGCATTGCTTCTAATTGAATGGCATAGCATTTTCAGCCTGCGACAGGAAGTGCTGTTGCTGGCAGTACATCCAGGTTAACAAATTTTGCAACCAATTCACAAGAAACTATTTGATTAACTGTATGCTGTAAGTCATGATGCCAAACATACTGAAAAAATAGACTTATGCCCCGTACACACGGTCGGATTTTCTGATGGAAAATGTCCGATCAGAGCGTGTTGTCGGAAATTCCGACCGTGTGTGGGCTCCATCGGACATTTTCCATCGGATTTTCCGACACACAAAGTTGGAGAGCAGGAGATAAAATTTTCCGACAACAAAATCCGTTGTCGGAAATTCCGATCGTGTGTACACAAATCCGACGGACAAAGTGCCACGCATGCTCAGAATAAATAAAGAGATGAAAGCTATTGGCCACTGCCCCGTTTATAGTCCCGACGTACGTGTTTTACGTCACCGCGTTTAGAACGATTGGATTTTCCGACAACTTTGTGCGACCGTGTGTAGACAAAACAAGTTTGAGCCAACATCCGTCGGAAAAAATCCTAGGATTTTGTTGTCGGAATGTCCGAACAAAGTCCGACCGTGTGTACGCCCTATAAGAGTTCATATACATTTTAAATGCAAGTTCATGTTTACCAAATATTTCACTATGCTGTCCCAAATGGGTATAGCAGCATATTGTGTTAAACCTTCCAGCCAGGGCTCCCTTTTTATTTGAGCACTGTGCACATGTGACCTGAAAGAACAGGATGGCACTTCCTTCCAAGGCACCAGGGGGTGCTGATCTGGGCAGCTTCTCCATCCCTGTCAGTTTATCAGGTGCACCTGATCGAACCCTCCAGTCTCCTTTATGGAGCGACAGATGTCAGTGTACAAATGTCTGCTGACACCCACCACCATCGAATCCGATCCTGTCCGCCAAAACCAGACGGATGGTGGTCCTATTTTATATCCGTCCTGCTGATCGGATAAAAACAGACAGGCGATCCATTTCCATCTGATTTCACCATAGAGGAGAGCGGGACTGTGTCCGTATCTGCTCTGCACAGCGGAGCGGACATGGACCTGTCATCCGCCTGTTTAGCGAGGATCAGCGGAGAGATCCCCCACTGAGAAAGCGGAATCCGCTATATGGAGGTGCCCATGTGAAAGGGGCCTTACTGTAGCTTTACCTATATGGGACAGCATAGGGTGCCCTTTGGTAAAGCTGAACTTACACTTTTTTTACATAAAATAAATAATAAAAAAGTCAAAAAATATAGTGCTATATAATAAAATAAGTAAAACAACATTTTAAACGTTTTACTTTCTTTTTAAACGCTGACTTCAAGGATGGATTTTAAAATCCCAATCATGTTGGCTTAGAAGTTTTATTTAAGAATTATAAAGATCTCTTTATTTTATATTGATTTTAGTTAAGGTTTCCTGAGTTAAGTTGCATGAGTGTTCTGTGAGTCTGAGAAATGAAGACTGCTTAGCTTGTCCATTTTCTCACTGATTAGATGTTTTGGGATTTTTTTACTTTAAGAAAGGCAAGGTGGCAAGTAAGATGACATTTTGTAGAACAAATGGAACCAATAATGCGATTGCAAAACCTTTTAAAATATGTGCTGCCAAAGTGGAGTATAAAGTGGTAAAGTCACGAATGGTCACTATGGCATTTAAAGCTAAAAAGCTGTAGCCAAAATTAATTTTGTTTTGAATAGAATCATAATGGCTTAAAACCTTTCGTTTTTTTTTTGTGTCCTCATTGGAGGAATTTTCCACTCATTTTCTGTCCCAATCACCAAATTTAAAGAATGTAGAAATCCAGAGCCAAACCTCTTTTTCATGCCGCGTACACACGGTCCTACTTTTCGTCTACAAAAGTCCAACAGACGCTGATGGACTAAAGCTGGCTGGTAATCCGATCGTGTGTGGGCTTCTCCGGACTTTCAACTGACTTTTTTAGCCTCAAATCCGACGTACTTTAGATTTGAAACATGTTTTAAAACTTTACTTCGTAACTACGACGGACCCCGAAATCCGCTCGTCTGTGTGCTAGTCCGACGGACAAAAAGCCACGCTAGGGCACCTATTGGCTACTGGCTATGAACTTCCTTATTTTAGTCCGGTGTACGTCATCACGTACGAATCCGTTAGACTTTTGTGTGGTCGTGTGTAGGCAAGTCCGTTCGTTAGAAAGTAGGCCGCAAGTCCGCCGCAAGTCCACCGAAAGTCTGCCGGAAGTCTGTCGGACAGGCTGTCCGACTTTTGTAGACGAAAAGTACGACCGTGTGTACGCGGCATAAGTGTTGTTTTAGGCTGTTTAGATTCCCAAAAGCTGCTTGAAGAAATGGACAAAAGATTGTTGCCTGGGGTTTCCCTAGCTTGACTGCCAGTGCCACCAGGTCCCAGCCCTAGTCTTACCCCTATATTTATATATCTGAAAGAATTTTTTAAGGAAGTGACTTATGTTGTTCTTTGGCCCAATTATCATCTAAGGCAGGACTGCCAGGAGCTTCCCAAATAATTCTGCAGAGATTTACAAACTTTTGAACAATTTGACCAAAACACAACGGATTTTTGCGGTATTCCCAAGAGTCTGTACCCGGAACCTGGGACCCGGAAGTGACGTGACTGGAAGCGCCTCGACGTACGTTTCATAATTAATACGTCATCAGGAAGCGTCACACAAAGTGTCACAGGGCTAGAAAGTGAGGGGAAGTTGCTTCATTGAGGATGCAACCCTGCCAGAGTTTCTATTCTTCACCCATTCTCTCCAAAACTTAAGACAAGCACTGCTTTGTGTCAGGACTTGTACATGCGCATCTCATAAAATTAGAATATCAAAAATTTAATTTATTTAAATAATTCAATTCAAAAAGTGAAACTCCTATATTTTATATAGATGTGTTGCACACAGAGTGATATATTTTAAGCATTTCTTTCTTTTAATTTTGATGATTATGGCTTACACATAGTGAAAAACCGAAATTCAGTATCTCAGAAAATTAGAATATTACATAAGACCGATAAAAAAAATGCTTTTTAATACAGAAATGTTGGCTTACTGAAAAGTATGTCTGTGTACAGTATAGCATACACTCAATACTTGGTTTTGGGCTTTTTTTCCCATGAATTACTTCATCAATGTGGCCTGGCATGGAGGCGATCAGCCTGTGGCACTGCTGAGGTGCTATGGAAGCCCAGGTTGCTTTGATAGTGGCCTTCAGCTCATCTGCATTGTTGGGTCTGGTGTCTCATCTTCCTCTTGACAATACCCCGCAAATTGTCTATGGGGTTTAGGTCAGGCAAATTTGCTGGCCTTCAAATTCCTCTCCCAGGAAATTTTAGAGCCCTTCATGCTTCCCTCTGCTGACCAGCTTTATGGAGATGCTGATTTCATTTTCCAACAGGACTTTGCACCTGCCCACACTGCCAAAAGTACCAATACCTGGTTTAACCACTTCCCGCCCGGCCTATAGCAGATTGACGGCCGGGCGGTGGTTCAGTTAACCTGACTGGGCGTCATATGACGTCCAGCAGGATAACATGCCGCCGCGCACCCATGGGGGCGCGCATCGCGGCGATCGGTGGAGCGGTGTGTCAGTCTGATATACCGCCACACAGATCCTGGTAAAGAGCCTCCGGCGGAGGCTCTTTACCATGTGATCAGCCGTGTCCAATCACGGCTGATCACGATGTCAATAGGAAGAGCCGTTGATTGGCTTTTCCTCACTTACGTCTGACAGAAGCGAATAGAGGAGAGCCGATCGGCGGCTCTCCTGACAGGGGGGGTCTGTGCTGATTATCAGCGCAGCCCCCCTCAGATGACCTCACTGGACCACCAGGAATGCCACTAGGACCACCAGGGAAGCGGGCAGCATGTGGATTGCCAGGTATGTACCCCATGGCCATCCACATGTGCCCAATGTGCCCAGTCTGTGCCCAATCTGTGCCAATCAGTGCCCACAAATGGGCACTGATTGGCACCGGCACCATTATATTTAAGTGATGCCCAGCAATGCCACCCATTAGTGTCAGTGCCACCAATCAGTGTCATCAGTGCACCCATCAGTGTCCATCTGTGCCACCTGTCAGTGCTCATCCATGCCCATCAATGCCCACCTATCAGTGCCCATCAGTGCCCATCCATGCCACCTATCAGTGCCACCCATAAGTACCCATCAGTGCCACCCATAAGTACCCATTAATGCCACCTACGAGTGCCCATCAGTGCCGCTCATGAGTGCCCATGGGTGCCACCTATGAGTGCCCATCAGTGCCGCATATCAGTGCCCGTCAGTGCCACCTATCAGTGCCCATCATCAGTGCCTGTCAGTGCCACCTCATCAGTGCCACCTCATTGGTTCCACCTCATCGGTGCCCATCAGTGCCGCCGTATCAGTGCCTGTCAGTGCAGCCATATCAGTGCCCGTCATTGAAGAAGAAAACGTACTTATTTACAAAATTTTTTAAGAAAAACTTGTTTTTTTTTCAAAATTTTCGGTCTTTTTTTATTTGTTACGCAAAAAATAAAAACCACAGAGGTGATCAAATACCACCAAAAGAAAGCTCTATTTGTGGGAACAAAATGATAAAAAGTTTGTTTGGGTACAGTGTTGCATAACCGCGCAATTGTCATTCAAATTGCGACAGTGCTGAAAGCTGAAAATAGGCCTGGGCGAGAAGGTGTCTAAGTACCTGGTATTGAAGTGGTTAATGATCATGGTATCACTGTGCTTGACTGCCCAGCAAACTCGCCTAAACCCCATATAGAATCTGTGGGGTATTGTCAAGAGGAAGATGAGAGACACGAGACCCATTAATGCAGATGAGCCGGAGGCCGCTATCAAAGCAATCTGAGCTTCCATAACACCTCAGAAGTGCCACAGGTTGATCGCCTCTATGCCACACCTCATTGATGCAGTAATTCATGGAAAAGGAGCCCCAACCAAGTATGGAGTGCATATTATACTGTACATGGGCATACTTTTCAGAAAGCCAACATTTCTGTATTAAAAATCCTATTTTTGTATTGGTTTTCACTAGCTGTAAGCCATAGTTATCAAAATTAAAAGTAAGAAATGCTTGCAATATATCACTCTGTGTGTAACACAGCTATATAAAATAAATGAGTTTCACTTTTAGAATTGAATTACTGAAATAAATGAACTTTTTGATGATATTCTATTTTTATGAGATGCACCTGTATATAACAAAATGGCTGCCCTAGGAAATAAATTGTATATCCAGACATAATATTAACCAAATTTACCCCTAAACCTCCCTCTCATTCCCCTTTGAGCACTTCCCATGATTGATTTTTCTTATACCTTGTCCCTGTAGCAAGCAAGAGTGCTTATATTATCACCAACCATCATCACCATCACAAGCTTCAAAACTCTGGCAACTCTGGTTGAGTTTTCAGTACAAAAATGAAACTGTGTTGTCAGCCCAACGTGGCAGATATGTAGGTATTTATCTATTTGCAACATTTTTTATTGTAATTTTTATCAGGACATTGGTGGGCTTGGCAAATATATGCTACTTGAACTGATAAGCATCTAGTGCTTATTTAATGGTGACTGTTCTTTTTAATTAGCCATTGTAACAACACCAACCAATCAGAAGTAATCTTTTATTGCCTTGTCTCATTTAAAGTGATACCATTTAATAGCTAATAGTCTTCTATGCGTACCTGCACTTTGCATATATCATGGATCTATGCTTTGGTTTATGCAATAAGCATATTATATGGAGTTTAGTTGGCTTAGAGGTGGTGAACGGTTTTAAAGTTAGTCCACGTCCAACAGATCTGTATTTAAGGAAAAACCTACTTTTATTCAAAAGGAAAAATAAAGTTCACACAGCAGTAAAGTTCACAGACAGATTCTTCAGCATCAAAAACAGAAACTGAAAAATGCTAGCCCAGCTGGCTAATCTTTATCAGTACTGCTGCTCATAGCACTGGTCTCCTAGACCATGGGTACTTCAGGTTCACTTGTCACATCATCTTGCTGTATAGGCCCATTCTTGGCCTCCCGATAAGGTTCTCCCAGTACCCCGGGTACTCACACACTCCTTGGTAACTGAGACTCCTTCCAGCCTCCCTGGATTCACTAGTCACCTCAGATTTCCCAGTCTCTCTGGACCCATGTAGCTGTCCTGACTTTTCCAGGTCTATGGGCAAGATGTCCCCCCAACACGGGGTCTCGGCTTAAGAGCACCCCTCCAGGCTAGAGCACACCACTATCCTCACACAAAGGCTGTTTCTCAGAATGGCAGCAAGTGCCCTGAGCTCTCATCAGACCTGGCTTATAATGACCCTGTACACATGTGCACTTACACAGGCTGCAGGCATCCAATAAAGCCCAAACACAAAATTTAAGTTTCCGTCCCACCCAAAACACTTTAAAACCTTTAAATTCCAGGCCCTGATCTGGGATTACAAAACCCAGAGAAAACATAGAAGACAGATTTCTCTGCTCACAATACACACCCTGGAGCCTCTCAAACCGTAACTTTGAGAATCCTGTGTCCTTCCCATATCCATTACCTAACCTCATACCATGGCAAGGGCTCATACAATCACAATATATGGAAGCTAAATATTACACGTGGCCTAATAAACTATGATTGGTCCTTGTAGAAAAATGTGAGATGTCCGATTGTGGTCAATTGCATTTTACATAAACTGTTGTGTCGCAATGTGTATTATTAGGTTCAGAAATCATAATGACTGTCTTGAGCCACCATGCTCATGGTACAATGCTGCACACTTCAATTGTGGCAGATATTGACAAACTTATTTTCTGAACTATTATTTATTTGACACAGATTGCAAGACTTTTTTTGCGAACTGTGACGCTTAGGATTTTTTTTTTTTTAACAATTGGAGCACCACTTGCATTTTTTCAAACCTCTCACATTTAATTATTATTTGGGGAATCCCCCCCAAAAAATCTGTTTTCTTCAGTAGTGCCAACAGTAGTTTATCTGAACCACCTTTTTTTTACTATTAGTGACAGATTTCACCTTGATTGTATTTGGCCACTCGCCTTTGCTTCTTTATATACGAGAGATTTAATGATCATCACTGTGTTGAAGTACCAGCCAGTGGCTCTCAAGGGCAACTCCTAGCAAATTGAAAATTTTTTTGAATGTCCAAGCAAGAGGGAGCTTGTAAAGCGTTGCTTGCCTCCTCAGTGTTGGCTCTTTCTCCAAAGAAGCTTGCAGAGCTGACACAAGCACTTCAGTATCACTTGATTTAAATGTCAGATTCATTAAAATGATAAATGTATATGGCCGCAGTGCTCTTGCATGTTTCTTGTAATTTATAGATGTAAACATTTTTGTCCTCTGTTATCAGTTGTGTAATCCAGCATCACCACCAATTTTTTCCTCTCTGCAGGAACTCCCGTTTGGTTTTATATGCAAATTGCACCAATAAGGAATGAGCACGACAAAGTTGTGTTATTTCTTTGTACTTTCAAAGATATAACCTTGTTCAAACAACCAATTGAGGATGAATCAACGAGAGGTAATTGTCTTGCATGTCAGTGATGTGTGTGTGTGTGGCATGCTGTGTTTATATATCAGCCGTATATTATCATTGTGTTGATGTTCTGTAGAATGTTAATAATGGATACTTGGTGAAAACACAACAAGATAACACAGAGTATCAGTAATATGTATTTTGGGGGATTTAAGTTAATATAAAGCATAGATATGTTAAACTGGAATTCCACAACAAAAAATCTGTTTAAAATTATTAATATTGAATGTAGTATACTGATTGTACCTTAACCTCTGTCCACATCTTTCCTATATGGCTAAGGAGCCTACGTATTTCGCTGTGTGCTCCAACTCATGCTCGAGCTTGGGACCTTCTATTGCCTTCGTGGTACCTAAAAGACCACTTCAGTGGTTGAAAAAAGAAGCCAGACTGAATACTGGGATAGTTGAGTTGCCAAAAGTCCAATCTGAGTGCAGTTGACCCCTGTCAGCAGGCAGATTCAGGGGATCTAGGACTAGACATGTGTGGAAATTTTTGTTTAATTTGAAAGCATTTGTTCATTGAAGAATTTAATTTCATTCTCACAATTCATTTAGTATCTTTGGCATTCATTGTTTATATCGATTGGTTTGGGTGGATTAAAACTTTTTTTGGAAGATTGCTATTCAATGCTTTTCTGGAAGTTTCTATATATTCAATATATTATTGAATCGGATGGAAGAATTCAATAATTTTGGACGCTAGACCAACCAATCAAGAGAAATGGCATGAGCTGATTGGACAATAGCGACTGGCGTCATGTGCTTTTGAATAAACTAATGGAACAAAATTTGGATCCATTCGTTATCCAAATTATCAAACTAATTTAAAAGTTTAATTAATTTCCCCATAGCCCTGAATTACTATCTCATCATGTGACATCTTTTGAATGAATTGAATGAAACAAATACATTTGTAATTTCATTATATTTTCGTATTTGTTGACATTTATTACCATGTCTATTCAGAAGATTCGTATACATCCAAATCTCTAAAAATATAATTTCCGTCAGAAAAATGAATCATAATGAAACAAAATGCACATTATGCACGTTTATTCCGGACCACATAGTTGATGATTTGGAAACAATGGCCATGCAAACACTGTGTTTTCTCTGTTCTTGAGCAGTCTTTGATTTGAATAAAAGTTTTTGTTATCCCGTTCCCTTTAAGTTAAGTAATTGTAGCAAAAATACATGATTCCTGCAGTTTTTGCTGTAAAAAACAAACAAACACTAAACAGATAGACTTTTTGCAAAAGAAAAATAACATCCAGATTCCATTACATACAACTGCCAGAAGCATATCCTAATTAAAAAGGTTTAAAATGTTAACACAAGTTTTCTACTTTTCTGTTTCAATGTTTTTATTGAAATTTTGCAATGCAAGTATATTATGAACAAAACATGCCACTTAATACTCCTCAATGACCAAGGCAATCAAAAGAGGGAGATACATAGCAGGAACAACATAGCACTTACACAGATGATGTATCAAGGTAGAGCAAAGTTCCTGGCTAGTTTACTGTCTTAATAATGAATTGTTAATTTCCGCTAGGAGAACGGACAACCTGAGAAGAATTTCAAACTGGGGACTGCCCCCAGGAAGGCCCCCGAGATCATCACTCCACCCCCATGGGAACACACTGTGGAGTGCGAGAGCTTCAGGGTTCCCACCAAAGGGGGTGCCTCCCCACCTCCTGTCAGATCCCCCGGGGAAGTGCTCGCACTGGAAAGAAACCCAGGCGCAGCAGCCCCCCGGACGGAGTTGACAGACACATCGTCCAGGATAGCATCCTAAGAGTGACTGGCTGCCATCTAGGCTGATACGCTAAGTGAGTAGTTTAGGACAGCCTAAAAGAACAAATGAGTAAGTTTTGGCCTAGGAAGACCGTTATTAGCCATTAGCTGGTATGAGAGAGATGAGGGTAGAACATGAAAATAAAGAATAGAGAGGAAAGATGAAGATGAGAAAGGGAGCCATTAGTAGAGAGAGGGAGGGAGGGGGGGTGGGGTCAATGGAGAGAGGTGGTAATCTCGCCGGACTCTCCCCTACGTTAGTAGGTGACCTGGGTAAAGTGAGATACCGACATACCTAGCCCAAGGTTCCCAAATCCCTTCAAAACGTGGGACCGTGTCACGCAGTTTAGCGACTATTTGTTCCTGTGACATTATCCAAGAGATCTTCCGTTTGGTGGCCGATATGGACACCGAAGGAGTTTTCCAGGCTTTCGCTAGAGTAACTTTGGCTCCCAAGCACATAAAGAATATAAGTTGTTGTGTATTTTTAGAAGTGTTGGGTATTTTGCAATTCAATAGAATGTATGTGGGGTCCTGTGGAACCTCTGCCCCAGATACTCTCCTTAGAATATGGAGGAATTTATTCCAGAAACTCCGTATGCGGGGGCAAGTCCACCAGATATGATGCATCGTGCCAATATGACCGCAACCTCTGTAGCAGAGGGGGGAGGAGTCCGGGAATATCCTGGAGAGCCTGGCCAGGACATAGTACCATTTAGTAAAGATTTTAATGTTAGCTTCAATCAAGGCCATATTTAAGATACCTTTCGATGATCTGCTGAAGGCTTGGAACCACTTAGCAGGGTCCCACTGTATGTCCAGGTCCCATTCCCAGGATCGAGCGTAGGCCGGGGTGTCCGTCCTATCTGCCAGGGACGCGTAGATAATGGATATCCCACCCCTTTGGGGGGCTGACGAAGAGCACCATAGCTCATATATCGTGGCCTTAGGAGTGTTCGTCCTATCAGTACAAAGTGAGTGGAGAAAGTGACGTATTTGCGAGAGTCGAAACTTTTCGAGGTAGGCATTTCCAGAGAACTCAAACAATGGCCTAATGAAATGGGGCCATTGGGAGTAAAGAAGTGTCCTATTCAGAAAAGGCCTTTGTTCAGCCACCAATGAAATGCATGAATGTTCATCCCAGGGGGAAAGTCAGGGTTGTGAAACAGGTGTGTGAGAGGCCTTAAGGGGGAGATCAAGTTGGCGTGGGTATGCAATTGGTCGCAGAGGGCTAGGGAGTGGGACAGAGTGGGGGCTAAGATGGCCGGTCTATGTTTGGGAGGTCTCCATGTTAAGAAGTCGAGAGTGAAATGTGGTACCGCTTGTCTCTCAATGGAGATCCAATCTGGCCTGCAGGATTTAGTGTAAATGGCTGAGAACTGTGCTAGCTGTGCTGCCTGGTAATATAGCCACAAGTTTGGCAGTCCCAGGCCCCCTTGTGACTGAAGCCTGAATAATATTTCTTTAGCAAAGCGATGGCCCCTGTCCCCCCAGACAAACCTAATCACCCCGGACTGAAATTTGGTCAAGACCGATTTTTTAATCGGTATTGGAAGTGATCGGAACAGGTATAAAAGGCGTGGCAGGAGAGTCATTTTGACTGTGTTGAGTCTACCTAACCATGACAGGCCCTCCCCCGACCATTTCCGTAGGTCCTGCCCTAGAGAGCGGAGCATGGGGGGGTAGTTAGCGGCATATAGGTCTCCAATGTTTTTCGTCAGCTTGATACCCAAATAGGGGATTGAGTCGCTAGCCCATGTGAAGGGAAAGTGTGGTCTGAGTTGGTCTATGAGAGGTACCGGGACCGAAACATTGAGGGCCACTGATTTAGTCACATTCACCTGAAGACTAGAGATGAGACCGAAGTCTCTCAAAAGTCTGAGGACATTAGGTGTGGATGTGAGAGGAGCAGTGAGGAACAAGAGCATGTCGTCAGGAAATAGGGCGCATTTGTGAACATCAGGACCACATTTCACTCCCTTGATATTCTCGTTCGATCTGATGGCTATAGCCAGGGTCTCGATTGCAATAGCGAAAATCAAGGGTGAAAGGGGACAGCCCTGTCTAGTTCCCCTACGAATGTTGAAGGGTTCCGAGTAATGGCCCATTAGTCGCACCTGTGCTGAGGGTGAGGAATATAAAGTGTTGATTATCGTGCGAAAACCGTCGCCAAACCCCCAGCGTTCTAGAATGTCAAAAATGTAGGGCCACGACACGGAATCAAAGGCCTTCTGCAGGTCCAGCGACAGCAAGAAGCCCTCTTGTACAGGGCCTCCGTCCCACCGGGACTGCAGAAGGGAAATCAAGTCAATAGCTCTGCGAACCTGGTCCGGTCCCTGTCTCCCCGGGATGAAGCCCACTTGGTCCCTATGTATATAACGAGCAATAAAGTTAGACATCCTGTTTGCCAGGATTTTGGTCATTATTTTGAGATCGTTATTGATTAACGAAATAGGGCGGTAGCTGCCCACCTCGCTTGGGTCTTTACCCTGTTTAGGTATGACCGAGATAAAAGCCGAGTTTAAGTCGCTAGGGATAGGGGCTCCATCCCGGAGGGAGTTGAAGAACCGGGCCATGTAAGGAGCCAGACGAGGGCCAAACTTCTTGTAATAACATACCGAAAAACCGTCTGGACCCGGGGCGGAGTTTATTTTCAAGGATTTAATAGTTTCTAAGATTTCCTCGGAGGAGAAGGGGGCGTCTAGCAGGTCGCGGTGTGTTTGCTGTAGTTGGGGTAGGTTAATGTCTTGGAGAAACCACTCTCTGGCCTTGGAATGAGTGTGGGGTACCGTCTCATAAAGATGTGAGTAAAAATCGTGGAATGATTTCATAATGATGGTAGGATTTTGCGTTAGATTACCCGACGAGGCACGAATTTTGGGAAATACCAAGGTACGGATCCTCGGGCTAAGCTTAGTAGCTAGCTTAGCGCCTATCCTATCCGATTGGTAATAGAAACGCGCGCCGGACCACCGTAAGTGTTTCTCTGCGGAAGTAGTGAGCGAGAGATTGAGTTTCACTCGAGCTGAGTCAAGTTTGGCCAAGTTATCCGGGGTAGGGTGTTGTTTGTGGGCTTTACTCAGCAAGCGGAAATCCGCAGTGAGGCGCGAGACTTCCGCCCTGCTTTCTTTTTTAAGTTGTGAGGAGAGTTGTAAGATCCTGCCCCTCAACACCGCCTTGTGTGCTGCCCAAAGACATCCCGGGGAGACTGA
This sequence comes from Lithobates septentrionalis, assembly GCA_037952835.1. Taxonomy (NCBI): domain Eukaryota; kingdom Metazoa; phylum Chordata; class Amphibia; order Anura; family Ranidae; genus Lithobates; species Lithobates septentrionalis. Next base: position 1,689,417 of record JBBDGP010000163.1, on the reverse strand, counting down.
CCCCGTGTCATTCTCACTGAAGTAGTCGGAAAGAGCTTTGTCTAGGAGCGTGCAATGGGTCGGGTTGCTTAGAAGAGTTTCATTAAGGCGCCATTGGAAGGGGCCCTTCACCCCCGACCCACCCCTGAGTGACATAGACATTATCGAGTGGTCGGACAGTGGAGTGTCATAAATTTTGGAGGAGGTTACTCTCGGGATCACGTGTGGTGGGACAAATATGTGGTCAATCCTAGAGAAGGTGTGGTGGGGGACCGAGTAGTGCGTGTAGTCTCTAGTTTGGGGGTTCATTTCCCTCCAGATATCGATCAGGCCAAAAGATCGAACTATTTGCGCCACCCGAAGGGTACGTTTGGGGGGCCGTTTTGATTTGGGCCGCAGGGGGTTTGATTTGTCAGAGGAGTAGTCAAATGGGGTATTGGAGTCTCCCCCCAATATTACTGTGCCCACGAAATGCGGTTTGAGTGCCTTCAGTGTGGTGTCAAAAAAGGTGTCTTGGTGTGTGTTGGGCGTATAGTATGAGACAAACGTGTAGGCCTCACCATTAATCATACCAGAAACTAGTATGTAACGTCCCTCTGGATCTTTAATAGTGTTCGAATGGACGAATTGAGTTCTGTTGGAGAAGCAGACTGCCACTCCTCTCGTTTTGTTGTCAGCATTGGCTAGGTGGAAGTTCATGAAGCTTTTGTGAAGGAATTTGGGCTGATAGGAGGCTGGGAAATGAGTTTCCTGGAGCAGTACTACATCAGCCTTCAGAGTGTGAAGCTGTTGCAGTATTTTGCGTCTGTTCACAGGGGAGTTAAGGCCCTGTACGTTGTGGGAGAGAATCTTAAGTGTCCCATTCAGTGGCGTGGAGTCAGTCATGGGGAGGCGATGTGTGTGGTGCTAAGTGTTTGTGACTCTCACCTGATGTCCCAATTGTCCCTGGCAGATAGGAGACATCCCCAGCAGCATGACGGGCTCAACCTGTGGTACAGCAGACGGGAGATCCAGCGGGAACCTGTAGCTGAGGAGGAGGGGGGAGGAGAGGGGGAGGGAAGGAGAAAGGAGAGAAGAGCAGAGAAAAGAGGTAGAGAGGAGTGAAAAAGAGAACCATTAGATATCGCATCAAAAATTTTTTACCCATATCCCAACGGACCAGCGAGGGGCCCTCCCCTGCCTGGACTGGCACCCAAAAACAAAGCAAAAATTCTGCGACCCAAGGGTCGAGAGAGTCTGGGTCCGATAGGTGAGTGAACAAGGGTTCAGCTATCGGAGCCAGAGAGAGGCGCACTACGACCACTCCGGTCAACGCCGCCTCTGATTGAAATCGTGGCAGTACATAAACAATGCAATGCAAGCCCTGCTATCACATGGTAATAGTGATAAAAAAGCTTTGAATATTTTGGGAGGAAAAGAGAAAAAGGAAAACAAAAAAGAAAACATTATAAAAAACGGAACAGTACAACCTATTCCCCGGAAAATCCGGACCCATGGCGATCCGAAAGGAAGTCCTGGGGAGAACTCGGAAGAGGAAAGTCACCAAAAAGCTGACATCAAGTCTGTCGTCAGCATCGACCCAGGGGAGGATCAAAAACAGAGACTGCTGATGCTGCGGGCCCACTCATGGGGGAAAGGACTCTTTCGATCGCTTGGAAAGCTGTTTCTGCCACACTGGCGAGACTGGGCTGGTGGGTGATGTTCTCTTGACAGACGATGCTCCTCGAGAGGCAGAAGACTGTGGGACGTCCTGAGTGATCAGACCCAGATGAAGAAGAAGTCGTTCCCCTTCTTGGAACGTTGAAAAATTGTATGGTTTGTTGCGGTATGAGAAGTTTAATCTCAGCGGGAAGGCCCATCTGTAGGTGATCTCTTTGTTCGCCAGAACTTGTAGGAGCGGTTTCAGGGCTCTTCTTTTTTGGACGGTATATAGGGATATATCAGCGAAGATTTGGACCTGATGACCTTGGAACATCAGTTTCTCTGCTGACCTGGAGAGCTTCATCACTTCTTCCTTGACTGCATAGAAATGCGGTTTCACGATGATGTCTCGTGGCAGACCGTCTGAACGAGGTGGTTGTAGCGCCCTGTGGGCTCTGTCGAGCTCTAAGCGATGAGCCGGAATATTGGGGATTAAACTTTTGATGAAGTCCTGAACTGCCGTGTGGGTGTCTTTAACAGATTCGGGGAGCCCCCTGAGGCGAAAATTGTAACGTCTCGACCTGTTCTCGAGGTCATCAATTTTGGAGGTGGCGGATTCCAGTTGGTCCTGGAGATCCTGGATTCTGGAAGTATTTTGGTTAAGTAAGTTTTCTACTTTTCTATTACAGTATATTTTTATTGCTTTAGTAAGCAAGGAAACGTACAGTAATACCTTTTGTGCAATTAGACAGGTTTGCACAAAAAGGAAAGCAATGGTTGGCTTAGCTACATTGGAAGTTGGCAAAATATGTAACAATGAGGCTGATTTACAAAAAGAGTTTAGAATGTTCACACAATGAATAGTGTAAGGATTCACTTCAATATTCCAGTCATGTGAATAGAAAATCCCTAATACCATAACAGACTGGCGTTGCTCCAAGCCTGCTGCATCCATCTCCCAGGTTTACACTGTGTATTCAGGTGCTGACAGAGAGTGAGAGAGCACATCTTGCTCCAAGATATAATATAGCCTACAGGTACCACTGGACACTGTATTTAACTTCAGTGTAAGGTGCATGAAAGGCTTCAGCTCAAATCCCCACCCATCGGTCATGCCCACTGACATGTTTCACCCACATTGGGCTTAATCATACGAGCGGTGTGACTTATGGGCAGGGATTTAAGCTGAAGCCTGTCTTTTATTTACCTTATATAAATTCAAATTGATAACACTTGTATGTGATGTGGCCTCATTCAAAATCCCAGGACCTATTGGAACTTGTGTATATTTCATTTACCTTATACTGGAGTTGAATACAGTGTGCAGCAGTACCTATATGCTATAATACATAACCCCTGTTTACCTATTTTGTCTCCACATGGTTGAATAATGGAAGTGAATATTCACAAAATGTATTTTATAATCCTTTATTGAGTCAATAATATAATTTTGCAAATTTGTATATTAGTTTGGCTTGAAGTCTCTTGCATACAGATATTGCTTTGGAAGTGGCAAGGGAATGTTGCCATCCATTTCAACAAGGTATGGAGAGAGACGGGTAGAAGAAAAGAGCAGAGAATGATAGGACATGGATTGGGAATTTAAAGCAGTGGAAGGAGATAATCTGTTTTTTGGAAATGTTTGTTGTATAAGAGCAGTTCATCTGAGTACTCAGGTTGTGAAAACAAGCTGGCCCAATGTAAAGCCGGCCATACATGGAACAAATTCAGCCCGTTCGGCAGGGACAGAATGAATTTTGATCCATGTATGGACAGGCTGGTTGCACAGAAGTCGATCAGACAATCAACTTCTATACAACCACCCTTTTGGGTTTTTCCTGATCAATCAGTGCTGCAGGCTATAGCTGGAAGCACTGATCAGTGTATTCTAATGGCAGGACGTTTCCCCGCTATCAGAATACAGTAACTCAGTGGGAAATATTCCCCTATCCACATTGAGTGTGTGGATGGGGGAATCAGGTCTTTTTTTTTCGCTCAACCCACTGGGGATCATACCTGGAATTTAAATGCTTTGAAAAAGTAATAATGAATTTCTTAGGGATAACCCTTGAAGTTGCTTGTTTAATAGAGACATACCACCATGTGTGAACCATCACTAAGGTGAGGTAAAACCTTTTTATGAGCTAGTGGGATGGTTGGACACATATTTTTATATGCAGATTGCTGTAAGATACCACCAGAAAGGAACTTTGTATGGATTTTTTTTTAAATCAAAGCATTGACAGAACTTGTAGCCTTCACAGTTATACTGTGTATGTCAGGCTTGTCAGTATCTGTACGCCAACTCCTCCAGAGAGCATATTTATATATAGAAGTTTATTGGTTGATAGGGAACACATAATTGAGGAGTGGATGAAGACTATTACACCATGGGAGGTAGAGTTCCTCTTGCATATTGTTGTATTAGTGAGTCTACATAATATTTTAGCTCTAAGTAGAGAAATAACTCTTAAGAGGGGATGTTGTGTGATTCTCTTAGATGATAAAATGATTTAATAGGAATGAGGTATGGAGTTATGGATCTACTTTGAGTTTAAGGCAGATTGCACAGTTTTATAGTTTAGTAAAACTTAGCATAAAGTGCTTTAGAATTTCCTGGTAGAGGGCCCTGCTGACTTTGGACTTGATAAAACACAGTGGACCAACACCAACAGATGACATGGCTCCCCAAATCATCACTGACTGTGGGAATTGCACTCTGGACCTCATGCAACTTGGATTCTGTGCCTCTCCACCTCTTCCTCCAGACTCTGGGACCTTGATTTTCAAATGAAATGCAAAATTTTCCACAGTCCGTGATGATTTTGGGAGCCATGTCATCTGCTGATGTTAATCCACTGTGTTTTATCAAGTCCAAAGTCAGCGTAGCCCTCTACCAGGAAATTCTAGAGCACTTCATGCTTCCCTCTGCTGACCAGCTTTATGGAGATGCTGATTTCATTTTCCAGCAGGACTTGGCACCTGTCCACACTACCAAAAGTACCAATACCTGGTTTAATGATCATGGTATCACTGTGCTTGATTTGCCAGCAAACTTGTCTGACCTAAACCCCATAGAGAATCTGTGGGGTATTGTCAAGAGGAAGATAAGACACCAGACCCAACAATGCAGACGAGCTGAGGGCTGCTATCACAGAAACCTGGGCTTCCATAACATCTCAGCAGTGCTACAGGCTGATCGCCTCCATGCCACGCCGCATTGATGCAGTAACTCATGCAAAAGGAGCTCCGACCAAGTATCTTTCTTGTTCTACCTGACCGTGGCTTGGTATCAATAGATCTCCAAATTTTCCACTTCTTATTAAGTGATTGAACAGTACTGACTGGCATATTAAAGGCTTTGCATATCTTTTTGTATCCTTTTCCATCTTTGTTAAGTTTAATTACCTTGTTACGCAGGTTTTTTGACTGTTCTTTTCTAGCTCCTCATGGCTTAGTGTCTAGCCTGCTTAGTGCATCCATGTGAAAGCTAACAAACCCATTGACTACTTATACGCAGACACTAATTGTGATTTAAAAAGCCACAAATGTGGGAAATTATTTAAGAAATTCCCAAAAGGATGTGTACCTAAAAACAGGGTGACACTGTAGGTACATCTATAAAAGTGTGCCAACGTCCCAATACCGAATCAATATGACTAAAACAGCTAGAAAAATGGACTGTAAAAAAAAAAAAAAAGGTTTTCTGCTGGATGTACATAAAATGTATCAATGAGTATAATACATGTATACACAAAACATATCTCAAAATAGGATATGAAACATTATACAAACAATATATAGTATACAATATGCTCCGACCAGATATAACGGCCAAATGGGAACCCCATAAAGGAATTGGTCATCCGAAGGCAGAACGGTAGAGCCAGGCAAATGGGGAACCTATATTGTCCCAATATGTATATTAAAGGATGAATTTTGTAATATTTAGTATCAAGTGGATCCTAAATTTCTCCAAATAGTCACTGGGGAGAGGAGGGGGGACCGATTTGCCCCAAAGGGAGGAGTTGCCAAGGGTAAATTCATAGAAAATACATAGGGATCTTTTTGTATAATGGTTACTGAAGTAAAGACATAATGAATATAGGGGGAAAAAAGGATCTGACATATTTATAATACAGCAAAAAGGTTCAAAAACATATTAGTAAGGACCAAAGAAACACACACAGCTTACCATACGAAAGTCAGGTACGGTGAGAACTGTATAAGTATGATATCTCAGTTGGTGGGCTGGGTGGATAATTATTTAGAGAAGCAGCAGTGAATACAAGGCGCTGTTAGGCACCATCAAAACAGCCAGATATGGTTGTTATTCCGCAGCCCTCCCAAAGCAAACCTGAGGTAAGCCACTACTACTAACGCACGCTACTCTATTGATTTTGATTCTTATTGCTGGATCTCAGACATTAGGAAGTTTATACACTATTCCTTTCTCTTTTTTCTGTTTGTTACCCTATAGATAACGGCTCCCTTAAATTATCAATTTAGTGCTCTTTACGAGACTTTTCACCATTAACCAACACAGGTCTGCTCTCTACCGGGGATATCTGGTTGTTTTGATGGTGCCTAACAGCGCCTTGTTTTCACTGCTGCTTTTCTAAATAATTAGCCACCCAGACCACCAGCTGAGATATCATACTTATACAGTTCTCACCTTACCTGACTTTTGTATGGTAAGCTGTGTGTGTTTTTTTGGTCCTTACTGATATGTTTTTGAACCTTTTTGCTGTATTATAAATATGTTGGATCCTTTTTTCCCCTATATTCATTATGTCTTTACTTCAGTAACCATTATACAAAAAGATCCCTATGTATTTTCTATGAATTTACCCTTGGCAACTCCTCCTTTTGGGGCAAATTGGTCCCCCCTCCTTTTCCCAGTGACTATTCGGAGAAATTTAGGATCCACTTGATACTAAATCTTACAAAATCCATCCTTTAATATACATATTGGGACAATATAGGTTCCCCATTTGCCTGGCTCTACCGTTCTGCCTCCGGATGACCAATTCCTTTATGGGGTCCCCATGTGGCCGTTATATCTGGTCGGAGCATATTGCTTACTATATATTGTTTGTATAATGTTTCATATCCTATTTTGAGATATGTTTTGTGTATACATGTATTGATGCATTTTATGTACATCCAGCAGAAAACTTCTTAGCTCCTGAAGAAGCGTTGTCCAGACGCGCAACATGTTGAGCTACTAAGAAAACATCCACCCGGACCTACAACCCGACCCATAATCCACCAGTTTACATCTACAATCGTAACATTGACTTGGGAAACTGTTCCCCCTTTGTCTCCAAATGCTTTATTACATATATGTTACAATTAGTGATGTCTCGGTTGTATGCAGGGAAGGAAACACTAAGCACATACAAAAATAATTTTCCTCTATGGACTGTGTTATTTATATTAATTGTTTCTATTTATGTAGACTGTAATCAAATAAAACTATTTTTATCTTTTATAGTCAATATACCCGTGTGCCTTTAAAGTCCATTTTTCTAGCTGTTTTAGTCATATTAATGTGGGAAATTAACCTTTACTTGCCATTTTAACGCGCGTGTGTGTGTGCCACCTCCTGTGTCTGTACCAAGGCCAAACTTTTTTATCAGGGCCATTTGGGTGATTTCTGTTATCATTATGATTTAAAAAGGATCCAAAAAACTATGTGATAATAAATGGCTTCATGTGATTGCTATTCTTAAATTAAAGACAGTTTTTCTGGCATGATCAGTCATATTTTCAATATTAATGCCAAAATTTCACAATTTCTGCCAGGGTATGCAAGCTTTTGAGCACAACTGTGTGTGTGTGTGTGTATATATATATATATATATATATATATGTATATATATATATATATATATATATATATATATATATATATAATATATATATACTGTGTGTGTATACATACATATATACTGTGTGTGTGCGTGTAAATATATATATCCATTCATACATTATTGAATGTATATTTTTGAATTCAAGAAATTTTAGATACCTGGACTTGATCTAGCATGGGTCCCAGGCAAAATCCTGTATTGCAGAGCCCAGACTGGGAGAGGGAGAAGCCACACAAGTAGTTTTGCAGTACCTTTGTGCTAACAAGGGACAAGCCGATTAACAGAGAGATGAGGTTCTTATAGGGCGTACACACGGTCGGACTTTGTTCGGACATTCCGACAACAAAATCCTAGGATTTTTTCCGACGGATGTTGGCTCAAACTTGTTTTGTCTACACACGATCGCACAAAGTTGTCGGAAAATCCGATCGTTCTAAACGCGGTGACGTAAAACACGTACGTCGGGACTATAAACGGGGCAGTAGCCAATAGCTTTCATCTCTTTATTTATTCTGAGCATGCGTGGCACATTGTCCGTCGGATTTGTGTACACACGATCGGAATTTCCGACAACGGATTTTGTTGTCGGAAAATTTTATCTCCTGCTCTCCAACTTTGTGTGTATGAAAATCCGATGGAAAATGTCCGATGGAGCCTACACACGGTCGGAATTTCCGACAACAAGCTCCGATCGGACATTTTCCATCGGAAAATCCGACTGTGTGTACGGGGCATTAGTCTGCTGCTTCTCCTTCACAGGCTAAGGGATGGATGGACAAGCCCCTTAAAGTGGTTCTAAAGGCAGAAGGTTTTTTTTTTTTCTCTATAATCTATTCTGTGCATTAAGATAAAAAAAAAACTTCAATGTGCAGTAATACTAATACTTACCGGAGTCCCATCTCGATCCAGCGATGTTGCACGAGAGACTCGGATGTCTGGGACTCTCCCTCCTGAAACACACAGCGGGTGCCCATGGGTCCTGCTGTTGTCAATGACAAGTGAGTGAGCAAAAGAGGAGGGGGGGTGGGGCCTGGGCCATGGGTCCATGTCTGAATGGACACACAGAGCAGGGGCGTGGCTCGGGTGCCCCATAGCAAGCTGCTTGCTGTGGGGGGCACTTGGCAGGAAGGAGAGGCCAGGAGTACTGACGAGGGACCCGAGAAAAGGAGGATCTGAGTTGCTCTGTGCAAAAACCACTATACTGAGCAGGTAAGTATGACATGTTTGTTATTTTTAAGCAAAAAAAACAAAACAAGAATTTAGTATTCCTTTAAGTAATGCTAAAGTGTAGCAGAGAAACATCAAGTCCCCGGCCCTGGCAGATAGAGCTGTGCTATATAGCATAGCTATGCAAATCTCAGAACTGGATGGGCAAAAATACAAATCCCCTTCCAGGTAAAACTCCGGTATATGCGTTATATCAGGTATGTTTAGCTTTTTTTCCTGTACTCCAGCTTTCAATTACAGAAGTGCGAATTCTCCTTCACAAGGTTTACTCTTTGTTTTAGCTGCATGCAGTTGAATTCGTGTCTGATAATCCCATAGATGAATATTGGCAAGTGTTCATTTTAAGCCTGTCTTAGCCTAAATGGCAGGTTAACATAGAGCAATAAACTGCAATGCAGAGTAAAATGTTAAATATCCCAATTCTGTGCTGGGAAGAGAACATCTATATTCATAAGTCAATGTTAATAATCGCTGTTTCACTTATAGTCAATAAAAATCTGTAGTTTTTTTTTTTTTCTTTCTTAAAAGCAGCATTAGTCTTTGTGTATGTGTTATGCCGCGTACACACGGTCGGACTTTTCGTCTACAAAAGTCAGACAGCCTGTCCGACAGACTTCCGGCAGACTTTCGGCGGACTTGCGGCGGACTTGCGGCATACTTTCTAACGAACGGACTTGCCTACACACGACCACACAAAAGTCCAACGGATTCGTACGTGATGACGTACACCGGACTAAAATAGGGAAGTTCATAGCCAGTAGCCAATAGGTGCCCTAGCGTGGCTTTTTGTCCGTCGGACTAGCACACAGACGAGCGGATTTCGGGGTCCGTCGTAGTTACGAAGTAAAGATTTGAAGCATGTTTCAAATCTAAAGTACGTCGGATTTGAGGCTAAAAAAGTATGTTGAAAGTCCGGAGATGCCCACACACGATCGGATTACCAGCCAGCTTTAGTCCGTCAGCGTCCGTTGGACTTTTGTAGACGAAAAGTCCGACCGTGTGTACGCGGCATTAGAAAGACATTACATTTTTAATTTTTTTTCCAACCAATGTATTTTTGCAGCTAACATCATTTTTAAGGTTGTTCTTACTAGAACGGTTATAAGCAGTGGGTGGAAAAGGGCATATTTAATGTGATATTGTTTACCTGCCTTTTGTGCTAAAAAAATGTAAACATACAGTTTTTCTGTTTTGCACATTAAACACTTTATATTGCAGCTTTAGATGTAGTGGGTTGTGTTCGTTTTAATTTTTTGGGATAAGAACATTTTCATCACATACAGAAAAGTACCTATTGATACAGTGCCTACAGTGGCGGCGGAAAGTATTCAGACCCCCTTAAATTTTTCACTCTTTGTTATATTGCAGCCATTTGCTAAAAATCATTTAAGTTCATTTTTTTTCCTCATTAATGTACACACAGCACCCCATATTGACAGAAAAACACAGAATTGTTGACATTTTTGCAGATTTATTAAAAAAGAAAAACTGAAATATCACATGGTCCTAAGTATTCAGACCCTTTGCTGTGACACTCATATATTTAACTCAGGTGCTGTCCATTTCTTCTGATCATCCTTGAGATGGTTCTATACCTTCATTTTGAGTCCAGCTGTGTTTGATTATACTGATTGGACTTGATTAGGAAAGCCACACACCTGTCTATATAAGACCTTACAGCTTTCCCAAAATGTCAGGAAATTGAAAACCCTTAATTTTGCTCATCCATATGCTTCATGTTTATTTCACAGGATGCACTCTAAAAAAAAAAACCTTTATGTCTACTTCTACATTGTCCCTTAAATTAAGCCAAGAAAGCTAAACTCATTATTACATCTGAAATAACAGGTTCTTCAAGTTCCCATGGAGCACTGTTCCTCTTTTGTAGTCGTTTTGTTGCTGAATGCTGTCCTGCTGTGATATAAATGAAGTCTACTCAATATAGCTAAGTAACCATTCTAATGGATTGCCAGCCATATATTCACCAGGTGAACCAATCATGGTGATCTCATGGAAAATGTATTTGTAAGTTCCTTGCTGCCTACTACAGAGAAAAGAGAGGAAGGTCTCTCTGACAGACAGTCACAGGAAATAATAGCGTGGAAAAAAATTATTGTGTAAAAATAGGTTTAAAATAAATATGGTCAAACAGTTTTGACTAATATGTTAGGTTAGTTAACGAATAGGTTATTGTTATTATAGGTATATAAATGTAATAGGTAATAGTTATAATAAGTTATTGTTATTATAGGTATATAATAGGTTTATTGTCATTCTAGATATATAATATAATAGGTAATAGTTATTATAGGTTGTTGTTATTATAGGTATATAATATAATAGGTAATAGTGGTATTGGTGAGGCAGACTAATTAGTGTTAGGTCACTTAATTTTTATGGAATGTTTTACTCATCTGCGATTATAGCCATTAAACTCAGAGCATAATACAGGAAAATGCCTACTATCTCAAAATTCAAAATAAACATTCTTGTTTAATGATTTTACTTCTCTGCTGCATGTATCGAAACCTATGCATATTTGGGGTTCCTGTTTTTGGGATATATATATATAGGAAAAGATGTGTCTCTCTGCTGCCCGTGGCTGCACAGTGAGGGCCGAACTGCAGTGAGAAATGATATCAACTCTCTGCTCCCCCGTCGGCCTGCTGACTGGCCAGCAAGCCCGCTCACCTGCCGACTGGCCTGTTCGCCAGCTCACCCGCCTGCTTACTCACCCGCTGACTGCTCCCCCCCTAGGCAGCGAGTGTTCTGCCCGCACGCTCCTGTCACCTCAAACAGCAGTGGTGCCGAGCTCCCTCACAGTGGAATAAGCAGCGGAACGGGCTGACTGGTGGGCGGGCGGCAGTTCTGCCACTGCTCTTGGGTGTCAGTTTGCCGCCCCCTTGAAAGTGCCGCTTGGTCCCACCTGGTCCCATGGTAGGGCCAGCCCTGCCTACAGTCAAGCGGAGGTGGAAACATGATGCTTTTGGGCTGTTTCTTTGTTAAAGGTACAGGCCAACTTTGCTGCATTGAGGGGCCAATGGACGGGGTCATGTATTATAAAATCTTAGATGAGAACCTTCTTCCCTCAGCCAGAACACTAAAGATGGGTCGTGGATGGGTGTTCCAGCATGACAATGACCCAAAACATACCGCCAAGGCAACAGTGGCTCCAGAAGAAGCACATAAAAGTCATGTAGTGGCCTAGTCAGTCTCCAGACCTTTAACCCTATAGAAAATTTATGGAGGGAGCTGAAACTTCAAGCTGCCAAGAGACAGCCAAGAAACCTTAAGGATTTAGAGAGGATCTGTGGACCAAAATCCCTCCAGAGATGCATGCAAACCTGGTCTCCAACTACAAGAAACATCTTATCTCTGTGCTTGACAACAGGATTTCTCTACCAAGTACTAAGTCATGTTTTTCTTGGGGATCAAATACTTGCTTTACTCACTGAACTGCAACTTAATCTATACCCTGTTTCCCCGAAAATAAGACCTAGCGTGATTGTCAGCGATGGCTGCAATATAAGCCCTACCCCTCAAATAAGCCCTAGTTAAAGTCCTTGTAGGTCTTATTTTCAGGGTAGGGCTTATTTTTGGGGAAACAGGGTAGGGCTTATTTAGGGGGTAAGGCTCATATTGCAGCCATCACCGACAATCACGCTAGGTCTTATTTTCGGGGAAACAGGGTAGCATTTGTTTTATGTGGGGTTTTTTTTCTAGATTTTTGGCATGCATTTTTATTCAGCCCCCCTGAGTCAATATTTTGTAGAACCACCTATCATTGCAATTACAGCTACAAGTCTTTTTGGGTCTCTACCAGCTTTGCACATCTAGCGCGTGACATTTTTGCCCATTCTTATTTGCAAAATAGCTCAAGCTCTGTCAGATTGGATGGAGAGCGCCTGTGAACAGCAATTTTCAAGTCTTGCCACAGATTCTCAATTGAATTTAGGTCTGGACTTTGACTGGGCCATTCTAACACATAAATATGCTTTGATCTAAACCATTCCATTGTAGCTCTAGCTGTATGTTTAGGGTTGTTGTCCTGTTGGAAGGTGAACCTCTGCCCCAGTCTCAAGTCTTTTGCAGACTCTAACAGGTTTTCTTCTAAGATTGACTCTTATTTGGCTCCATCCATATTTCCATCAACTCTGACCAGCTACCCTGTCCCTGCTGAAGAAAAGCATCCCAACAACGTGATGCTGCCACCACCATGTTTCACGGTGGGGATGGTGTGTTTAGGTTGATGTGCAGTGTTAGTTTGTCACCACACATGGAGTTTTGCTTTTAGGCCAAAAAGTTCAATTTTGGTCTCATCTGAACAGCGCACCTTCTTCCACATGTTTACTGTGTCCCCCACATGGCTTATCGCAAACTGAAAACAGGACTTCTTATGACTTTCTTTCAACAATGGCTTTCTTCTTGCCACTCTTTCATAAAGTCAAGATTTGTGGAGTACACGACTAATAGCTGTCCTGTGAACAGATTCTCCCACACACTATAAGAAAATCAGGCAAACATTCTTCCGATTTTTCTTGATGTTTCATAACAAATCGGAACCGATGAACGGAAATTCTCATACGACAAAGGCTTTTTTTTTTTGTTTCTGATCATGCGCAGTCTTTCTTTTCTGATTTTTCTTGTACGAAAATGGTACACATTAAACAAAAATTGTTCATTCATGGTCCAACACTTCCAGGTCTGGGGCGTGCAAGCGTTCCACCGGCGATCCGCTCCCACTGTGACTATACACAGTGGGAACTGATCTGCGGGTACCGCAGACTCAATGTATGCCGGCACCCATCAATCATTTAGCAGAAAGGCAGAATGGCGATCTGCCTATGTAAACGAGGCAGATTGCCATTCTGTCAATAAGGAAGGCATTGATCCTGTGTTCCTGCAAAGCAGGAACATGGTTCCATGCCTTACACTAGTAAAAGCACCTCCCGCAGTACAGGAACACTCTAGGTAGGTACACATTTAGCCCTTTCATCTCCCCTGATGTTTAACCCCTTCCCAGCCAGTGTCATTAGTACAGTGTCAGTGCATATTGTTAGCGCTGATCACTGTATTAGTGTTACTGGTCCCCCAAAGTATCAAAAGTGTTAGTGTCCCGCTATATCGCACTCCCGCTATAAGTCGCTGATCGCCGCCATTAGTAGTAAAGAAGATTAAATAAAACAAATAAATATCCCATATTTTGTAGACGCTATAACTTTTGCACACACCAATCAATCTACACTTATTGGGATTTTTTTTTTACCAAAAATATGTAGCAGAATACATATTTGACTAAATTGATGAAGAATTTTGATTTTCTACATTTTTGTATTAGATGTGTTTTATAGCAGAAAGTGAAAGATATATATATATATATTTTCAAAATGGTCGGCCTTTTTTGGTTTATAGCCTAACAAAATAAAAAACGCAGAGGTGATCAAATTCTATAAAAAAAATCTCTATTTGTGGGGAAAAAAAGGACACAAATTTTGTTTGTGTACAGCGTCACACAACTGTGCAATTGTCAGTTAAATAACAGTCAACAGTTAAGTAACGGTTAAGTAACGCAGTGCCGTATCGCAAAAAATTATCTGGTCATTGGGGGGGGAGGGGGTGATTCTCTCTCTCTTTATTCGTCCTGTTTACTGTTATCATTAAGAGCAAAAATGTCACCAGGACAGGACTAGAGGGAAAATTTTCCAAAGAGACACTAGTTATGTTGACCGTGGTGATAACCAGGGCTTCCCTAACTTTGGAGGAATTTCCTCTCCCTTCCTGTTTTGGCTATGGGACACAAAGTGAATAAAAATCTCCCCAATGGGACAGATGGCAAAAAAAAATTACACGCTATATTCCATCCTTACTCTATCAACAATTAAATTGTGTTTGCCTTTAGTCCTGCTTTAAGAAATATGGTACCACATGAAAACTGCAGCTAAAAATAAAAAACAAAATAACTGGGAATGTTATCAGAAGTTTTTTTCCAGCAGCTTCATGATCACTGCATGCTCTACATGATAATGACATGCAAAGATGCCACATGGAGCTTCCTTTTCGATTGCAATAATTCAGCTGTTCTGACAACACGTTGCAAAATCTAAGGTCCCTAAATTGCAGCCAGCACATCTAAGGACTGGTAAGCTGCAATATATTATGTTTTTGTTCTTGGGTTAGATACACTTTATGGGCACCCAGATTGTTGGCTTTAGATAACCACATTTTGTACATTATCAGGCTGAAAGAGCCTGTTAAAATTTGTGCAAACTAAGGAGTACTGAAAGACCATAAATAATTAATAACATCAGAAAGATGGGCTGCTGTGAGCGCTGTGTAATTAGCGGTTTATTGGTAAAGCATTGTCTTCACCTGTTCACAACGGAAATTAATAAAAAATACATACTGCAGCAAACAAACCTAATAGAAAATGCTGTTAAATAATTGATGACCTCCTATAAAAAATTGCTTGTAAAACAGTACTGGATGATGGAGTCCAGTTTAGTAGACAAATAGAAAAGCAAGTATCAGGTAATCCAGAAACACAATATAGTTGTCAGCTTACAGCTGAAGTCTTTGTTCACACAATCATTAAAATGTATCTCCAGGCAAAATCTATTTTTATTTTTTTGGTTTGAATAGAGTGGTAAGAGTTTGACCCTCTATCAAGTTTTTATTGTTGTCTTTGTCACCAGTGGGGGTTCAAGAAAATTTCTCCATCCAGCTCCTTCAAATTTTGTCATTACTGTGGTCGAAAAAAAGTGTTGTTTGGACCCCACTACTGAAAAATAGAATGAATGAAAAATATCAAAGAAAATTCTATTTACTAGTGGTTACCCAGCTTAAAGGATATGTAAACCCTTGTTTTTTTTTTGTTTTTTTTTTAAACAAGCATGTCATACTTACCTCCTCTGTGCAGTTGGTTTTGCACAGATTGGCACCAATCCCCCTTTTCTGGGGTCTTTCAGCGGCGCTCCTGGCTCCTCCTCATCTCGAAGCACTCTCCCGTGTCCCGTGGGGGCCTGCTCCCATGTCCTGCTGCTACGCCCATTGACACAGACAGCAGGCTCCGTCCCCTGGCTCCAGCATCATTGGATTTAATTTAACCTCAGCGGGAGCCAATGGCTGCGCTGCTATCAATCTATCCAAGCAGGACCCGAGACACTGGCTGGAGTGGATGTGCTCGTCCCCAGCGCAGGATTGATCGAGCTCAGGTAAGTAAAAGGGGGGCTCTGGGGGGCTTCTGCACTACAAGAAGTTTTTCATCTCAATGCATAGAATGCATTAAGGTGAAAAACTGCGAAGGTTTACAGCCCCTTTAAAGTAGAACTATAGGCAAAATATTTTCTTTTTCATACGTCATTGAAAACAGAGTCAGGCTAATATTTATTACCTACTGGGTTATACTCCATCAATAGGTGAATGTACACTAGTAGACCAAAGGTCTTCAGACAGGAAGTGATCCCCTATTCCCTCCCACACAGGAAGCATTTCAGTTTTTAACCAGTGTCTGCAAGGTGGATGGCATGGTTTATTTGAGCTCTCTGAGCTCAAGGTCTCTAGTCCCACAAGTCAAGGGATTGACCGATTGGATCCATTTGACACAGTCTTATATGCTTTGATAAATTGTACCCGAGCCTCTGAGAAGACTCAAGATCCTACAAGGTTTTGCCTGAAATGCGGCCTCCGGGCGATGGACCCTGCGAAGTGGAATCCTGGACACTACAGCGCTAAGGCATTCCTGCAGGGTGCTGCACGGGTCCAAGGGAGTGGACCCTAAACATGAAAAGGGTACCCAGTCCTTGAAGGTCCTCAAGTGACAGGAACCCGCCGTGAAGGGTTCTTAGTTTCTAAGCTGGCCTGCACCTGGACGGGTAAGAGAAACCCCTTTACTTATTATAGTGGAGTGTCCCAGTGATTGTAATAATCAGTCAAGCTTGCTAGAGGCTGGACACCTGTGTGCGGTCACCATATGGGGGAGTTTTGGGCTAGCTGTGGGTGTCTGCAAAGTGTACTCTTTTTGCTTGTGTCTGGCTGTTTTTTGCCTGTATGATGGCGCACGACTGTGCGCCATTTCGCCTTGCTTCACCAGGCTGCACGTGTGTTTGCAAGAGTGCCGCTATGTTCAGTTAGCAGTTTGTTTGGCGGCCATGGTGCACGCAGCTTCGTCGCACATGCGCAGTAGCCATTTAACTGGGCACATACACGAATACAGCCACACCCGTTCACCGGGGCCACGCATGCACAGAACATTTCGGTGCACACCCAGCTTATTTAAGCTGTATAGGCCAAGCATGGGGTGCTTCCAGAAGGCACCTGTGGGACACAGAGCAAGCTCTGAACAGACACTTGCAGCGGCTCATTTTTTCCTTATCCGGGTCACGTGGGTCACCAAGTGTTGCTTGGCAGGCTAAAGGTGCTTAGCTGGATTGTTGCATAGGGGCTTGGCGAGCCCTATTAAAGGGTCTACCTTCTGAGGTGTTTTAATACTACACCCAAGTACTCTCTTTTTGTGGCTAGTAAATGTCTTCAAAAAAAGAGGAGACGGACTAACACTACAGGGAAGGGCACACTAATGTCGAGAGTAGTTCCTGATGAACCTAGTTGTATCCCTAGTGTTGTATCCCCTGAAAGACCAGAGGCTTCTGGGCAATCTGAGCAGCTGTGCCTATATGGTATTGTGCCTAAAGTCAACGTTGCTGCTTTACCCTTTATCACTAAGGATGAACTTTCCTCGGCCCTAGCCGGGTTAGAGCACAGGATTGCTGGCATGATTGTCTCCATTCCGCAGGGTAGCAGGAAGCGTGACAGATCCCCCTCCCTGGAGCCTCCTAGTCTGGAGCAGGAAAAGGTTGAGGATGGGGAAGAGCTTAAAGCTCAGGACTCTGTGGAGGGCCCGGCAGATGAGTCTGCTTCCGAGCAATCTGGACAAGAAGATATCCAGTTGATGTCTGCCTCTGTCGCAGAGGCTTTTTTATTCTGACTTTGACCAAAATGGTTCGTTCTGCCTTTAAGTTGCCTCTTGCAGAGGTGACTGAGCCCCCCTGGTCCTCTTTGGGAACCCTGAGGCCTCTTCAGTCCGCACAGGCTTTCCCCCTACACCCCCTGTTGGAACAGGCAGTGTATGCTGCTTGGGAACATCCTGACAGGATTTTTGTTCCTCCTAAGAGGTTTTCCCTTTTATATCCCATGGATGAAAAGTTTGTTAAAAAATGGAGCATGCCAGCAGTAGATGCAGCACTCTCTTCCTTAAACAAGAACGTAACTTGTCCGGTAGATAATGCACAGGGCTTGAAAGACCCTGTTAACAAGAAATTGGAGTCATTATTAAAGGCTTCCTTTTCTTTGGCCAGTTTAGCTATTCAGCCAGCTGTTGCAGCAATTGGTACTGCCAGTCCGTAATGGATCAGGTCAAACGGCCTAACCAGGAGAATGATCTGCCTGAAAGTAAGACAGATATTTGTCAAACGCTGTGTTTTGCTATTGACGTCTTAAAGGATTCAGTACAGCAGGTTTCTCATTTGGCTCTCTCGTTTGTACATATGCACAGACTCTTAAGGCTTAAGAACTGGTCAGCCGAGCTTCCTTGTAAAAAGTTATTGGCAGGTTTTCCCTTTTCATGGGGAACGTTTATTTGGTGATCATTTGGACAAATATATCCAAAAGATCTCCGGAGGGAAGAGTTCTCTACTTCCTGTGAAGAAAAGCACCAGACATCCCTTGTTTAAAAACTCAGGGACTGCTTCCTCCAATGTCTCAATGTCTCCTCCAATGGGCGCTAGGGCCAGGGTCAAGCCGCAGGGCCAGGGCCAGAAGAGGCCCTGGGTCCAAGATTCTTCTAAACCCAGCACCATGCCCTCCTTTTGAGGGGATGCCCCCACTCCATTGAGTGGGGGGAAGGCTGCTGCACTTTGCGGACATTTGGAGAACAATAATATAGGACGAGTGGGTCACCTAAATTATATCTCGCAGTTACAAGCTAGAGTTGCGGGTGGTTCCACCTCAGAGGTTTTTAAGATCCAGCGTTCCCTTGGATCCTCCAAAAAGAAACTTATTGCTTCAGGCACTACATCATCTAGTACATCAAGGAGTGATTGTAGAGGTTCTGGTATCCAAAAGGGGCACAGGTTTTTACTCAAACCTGTTTACAGTTCAGAAACCAAACGGGGACACAAGGCTCATTTTGGACCTAAGATCCCTGAACAAGTATCTACTGATACAGTCCTTTCAGATGGAGTCTGTCCACTCAGTAGTAGACTCACTCCAGAGGGGAGACTTTCTAGCCTCCATTGATATAAAAGACGCGTATTTACACATACCTATCTTTCAGCCTCATCAGAGGTTCTTACATTTTGCAGTAGAGGAACGTCATTTTCAGTTTGTTGCTCTACCCTTCGGGCTGGCTACAGCTCCCCGGGTGTTCACAAAGATCCTAGCACCAGTACTGGGTCTTTTAAGGGCCCAAGGGATCCTAGTGCTCGGGTATCTAGATGACCTCCTACTCGGAGATCACTCATTACAGGCTCTAGAACAGAGCATAATATGCACAGTACGGTATTTGAAATACTTAGGCTGGATCATAAATACCGAAAAGTCAGCCTTGAAACCAGCTCAAAGTCTAAAGTATTTGGGTCTGATACGGTTCAAGCAAAAATATTCTTGCCACTCGTAAGGATCTGTGCCCTGAAGGTTCAGGTGCATCAGATAAGGGGCACCAGACAACCCTCCATTCAGCTCTGTATGAGTCTTCTAGGGAGGATTGTATCCTCCTTCGAGGCAGTGCCCTGTGCCCCGTTCCATTCCAGCATACGAAAACATTTTGGAAAATTTCATTCTCCCAACTTTGTGAGAACAGTTTGGGGATTGCCCCTTCCTGTTCCAACATGACTATGACCAGCGCACAAAGCAAGGTCCATAAAGACATGGATGAGCGAGTTTGAGGTGGAAAAACCTGACTGGTCTGATAGAACACCTTTGGGATGAATTAGAGCGGAGATTGCGAGCCAGGCCTTCTCTTCCAACATCAGTGCCTGACCTCACAAATGTGCATCTGGAAAAATGGTCAAACATTCACATAGACACACTCCTAAACCTTGTGGACAGCCTTCCCAGAAGAATTGAAGCTGTTCTAGCTGCAAAGGGTGGGCCAACTCAATATTGAACCCTATGAACTAAGACTGGGATGCCATTAAAGTTCATGTGCGTGTAAAGTCAGGCGTCCCAATACTTTTGGTAACATAGTGTATGTCTGTGCAACCTACCTGTGAAGAATTGATTAATAATCATTCTTCAAGCAAGACAAACAGTCTGTGCTGTCTGCAAAGTGCTTGGATTGCGCGGTTTTATATTTTAATAGTTATTTTTAGTGGATGAACATATTGAATTAGTCAGGATGAATGTGGCTGTTTGAATGTATTCAATTAACCATTTTCAGAAGGATAAGTGTTGCTTACTGCAGATTTCACAGTAAGCAGCTTTATGTGTAATGACCTATATAGCATGGTTTGGCGCTACTATGTAAATGCCATTCTCGGGAAGGAATGTATTAGTTCAGCTTGGAGAGCTTGGAGTGCTGATTTTCTGCACAATAAATGCCCATTGTTGTGCTGAGTGTGCAGGGTGCCTCTGTCTTATAGATCAGCCTATGGATGATCTGATGAGGCACATGGCATGGATCCACGGAGCAAAGTGCTGGAGAGGCGACTGGTGTGTTTGTTCTTTTACTGCTCATTATATCTGCTTGATGGGTTCTATGTTTGATTGCCTTGCGCTAATGGATCGTGGTGCTGAGCAATGGAAAGTCACATTTTCCTGGCCCATGGTCATTTATGTGCAAACACACAGTGACAGGGATGTATCTTTTAATACATTTTTCTTAAGAGAAATATGGAGGCTGCCATTTCTGGCCGCCTCCTCAAAATGCTAGTACTCTGGCTGTAATGCAAAACCTTTGGCTTCAGTACATTGAGTCACTGACTAGTAACACGTACTTTAGTGAATCAGATGATTATAAGAACATCAGCATGACAGCCAGGCAGTTCTTGTTCACATAAGACTAGAAAACTTCATAGAAGTCAACATTGGCAGCTTCCATGATTTTTCCTGGAAAGGTTATAGTGGAAGCCAAGGCTATAACTATCTCATTTCAAACATGCTCCCTTTCCCCTCCTAACTCCTATTTTAACTACCTCGTAGAAGAAAGATGCTTATACTTGCCTATTCTCAGGGTGCTCCGGTCCCGTCATCGCTCAGACATTCTAGCCATTATTGGTGATCTCTCCTCTCCGCTGAAGCCAGCCATTGGGGAGAGCGCATGACTGGACCGGAGCTCCCTGTGGATAGGCAAGAATAAGCATCTTCCTTCTACAGGGTAGTTAGAGTAGAAGTTAAAAGGGGTGTGGAAGCAGCATTAAGAGTAGATAGTTATAGCCTGAAATTTCACTTTTAACTTTAAAATGCAGTAGGGTCTAGGGTGTGGTGGTTGACTGTTAGTCTAAAAGGCTCTGTCCTAAAAAGCTGGCCAGAGGCCTCTGGTATGGCTAAGGGTGTCCACCGGAAAATAATGCATAACCATGCTTTCACTTTAATATTACTTTTATTTTAATGTTTAGATTTGTAGATAAGCTACCAGAAGATTCTGTAACTGTTAACATCTATTAAGATCAGATATAAGTTACATAAGGAGAGCATTGGTGTATTGTTTTCGATTCATTCTTTGATTGACACCCCATATACAGCTGGGGGATTCTACATTTTTTTTAGAAGCACTTAAGCACACAACACTGGGATTTCCATTATATTAAGTGGTGTCCTTCACACCAAAGAGTAGTTTGGCTTGAAGCTTGTTGCTTGAAAAAGTACATAAGCTTCATTTGGGGCAGTCATGCATTTTGGCTTGAGAGAGAGCACCCAGAGCTGCTGATAAGGATATTCCAACGGCCCGGCTGTACGTAGCCCAGGCCCCATCATATAGTATCAGCAGGGGGGCTCAGGCAGCAGGGGGAATCGGATTGTGGACAAGGAGGGTGATTGGTGCGGGAATGAGGGGGGGGGACACAATTATTGAAACCAATCTTCTTGTAGCAGTTAACAGCCAGCTTCTCCTCCTCTCCCTCCCACCAGCTTTCAGTTGATGCAGGGAGAGCCACACGAGGGATCAGTTCTAGTAATAGCCCCTGTGCGGCACCAATCACTCTCCTTGTTCTTGATCCAATTCCCCCTGCTACCTGGCCTACTATGTGCCCCTTGCCTCTCTTTTTTGAATCAAAGATAACTTTTATTGAGCATAATAAAAAGTGTATAAACATACGGGTGATCAGTGCAACATGCACCACATTTGCGGAGTAATCCATTTGACATACATAAGCAGTGACACAGTTTTATCTTTGTACAGCCGACATCTACAACCTGTTTATTTGGAGAGTTAGACAGGAGGCATTTATACACACTGGGGCATAGTAAGTAGCTAGGCTATTTGAGCATAGGGAGGGGAAGAGGAATTCAATGTTGGAGTTGCAGAAGCATCCCACAGTTCCCCACTCCCCCGCACACGTATATATTGAAAAAGAAAAAGATAAATCTTAAATGAAACTTTTAATTTAAATATCTGCATCGCAGGTGGAGTTATCTTCAAGCCATCTGTCCCAGATTTTGTGGTATTTATCAGGACAACCCCTGTGAATGTACAGCACCTTTTTGTAAGGAAGTGATATGTTAACTGCTTTGATCCATTTTCGCAGTGTGTGTGGGGGGGGGGGGGTCCCCTTCAGCCATGTTCTAGCAATCATTAACCTGGCGAGAAATAGTGTCTCCTGCAAAAAAATGTTTAGGTACTTTTCACTCTCTGGGAGCGAAAGAAGACCCAACACACACTGGCGGGGGCAAAGGGACAGCGGGGAGCCCATACGATCGTGCAGGAACTTCACCACCTGCGACCAGAACCCCTGTACAGAGGGACATGCCCACAGTAAGTGAAAGAAAGAGGCCGCATGGTGACCACAGTCTGGGCAGTTGGGATCATAATCGCATTTGTATTTGGATATGCGGGCCGGGGTTAGATATGATCTGTGAAGGACATATAGATGGGACAGACGATCAGAGAGTTTTGGGGAGACAATTTTGCAGTTGTTAAGAGCTTCCTTCCAGTCCTCATCCGTCAGGACGCCAAGGTCCGATTCCTACCGCAACCTTAGTTGCTGTGTGATGGTGTAAGCCGCAGAAGGTATGTATATATTTGGGAGATCAGTTTCTTGGGGTCCTCACCCAGGACTATGTCCACTAATAGTGGGACTTCGAGAGTGGGGATTGGGCTCCCAAGTTGTGTATTGAGTGCGTGTCACAGCTGGAGATAGCGAAAAAACATGTGATTAGGCAAATCAAAGCTTTCTTTAAGTGTTTGAAATAGTTTAACCGACCCGTTGGCCACGACCTGTGACAAGTAAATAACACCTTTGGCAATCCATAAGCTGTAGTCGGGGACTGTGGCAAGTTCAGGCAGAGCAGGGTTATCCCATAGAGGAGTGTGGGAGTGAGGGGAGGGTTGCCCCTTGCCTCTCTAATGCTGCCAGCTTTCCCTCCTCTCTCCCCCATGGGCTGCTGTGGGCTTACAGGGGGATCGTGGGGGCTGATAAGTGTCATTTTTACTGGCCCCTTCTTTTTTTGACCCAACACAGAGATGGATCAGTACTGATCACTCACTTTGTTGATTTATAACTGAAGCATAGAAAACTGTGTTTACTATGCTTTAGTTTGTGAATGAACAAGGCGCCTCTGCACAGAGTGCTCCCTGTTCATTCAACTGCAGTGCAGCTAAGGCTGAAGAGAATTGACTAGGGATCTATGTCCTTAATTCCTTTCTCTGGTTCAAAGAGGATATATCAGGGGTCTGATTAGACCCCTGATATTTCACACAAATCCCCCTTCCCCCAACAGAATTGTGAAAAAAAATTCTAAAATATAATTGACAAACATTAAGCCTGGGTTCACACATGTGTGGTGCGAATTGAAGCTCAGGTTTCACTGGAAAGATAAAAATCAGTTGTTCAGAGGTTTCTCTGCGTTGTAGTTGCGGATCAGTGAGCAGGGGGGGGGGAGGGGAAGGTGTAGTGAGGAGAAAGAGAAAATCCATGTTCAGAACGCAATGCATCTGCGAATCTGATGCGTTCCCATAGAAGATAATGGGCTTGTAATTCGCACCGCAATGCCCAGAAAACGCACACGTTTTTTGTGCAATGCGCAGTGCGAATGCAACGCACATATGTGAACCAGATGCATTCATATGAATGTATATTGAAATGTCCTGCGAATTGAATGCGGTGTAAGCCATATCTAATTCGCATAGGTGTGAATGGGGGCTTAGAGCTTATTTGCATGGGTTCTCTGGCCCATACAGTGTGAATGAACAGTCTGTTTCCACAGCTGGGCTGTTTGTTACTTTATGGGGATGCAGCGTCTGTACAACCACAGCTGTAGGTCTTAATTTGACAGGTGTGCAGGTGCGAATCAGTGGCCCCGAATGCACACTGCCTGTATTTGAGGCCATACACACCCACCTGTCAAATTAGGACCTCTAGCTGTGTTTGTAAAGCTTCTTTGTCCCCATAACCTAACATAGGCTGCCATCTCACAGCTTCAGTCGAATTAGAAAAAAAAAACTACTATTCTGACTGTACAGGTCACAGCGCATATGTGAATGAGCACCAAGACCCCATTCAGTATTGTTTCATTATTTTTGGGGGCCCTGTCAGGTAGTCTGTACAGTGCAGGATTTCTAATACCAGGCCTGGGAGCACCTAAAAATGCATGTTTTGCATATGTTTTAAAGCCTGATATCTAGCTTTCATTTGGCTGAAAAGAAAAATTGGTTATACCTGAAATGTGTTCAATGTGCAAAAATGCCCATACAAATGCTAAACAAGCCTGAAAATGGCCAAAGATGCTCCGCTCAAGTGTCAATGCTGCCTTATGCCGCGTACACACGAGCGGACTTTTCAGCATCAAAGGTCCGACCGTCTTTCGGATGACCGGACTTGCCCACACACGAACAGACTAAAGTCCGTTCGAAAGTTCGTTGGTTTGAACGTGATGACGTACGAAGGGACTAATATATATATAAATATGGTGTGCTAATCTCCTTTAGGTTGATATACAATCGTGCTATATATTGTGATAATGCCTCATAAATTCCAAACCACTACATAGAGTGCCAAGTGCTATAAATTAGTCAATATATAAATGTGCTAAATAATGAATAAAACGGAAAATTCCTATCAAAATACTTACCGTAATTTTCCTTTCCTGATGGACTCCATGGCAGCCAACGTGTGGGTTTAGTCCCGCCTCTACTACCCTATAGGACACTACTCCCATAAATCTTTGCTCCTCACCAGCAGCCGTGTTCGATAATTAGCCTACTCCAGTCATTTGGGAGGGAACTCCTGCTGCCATGGAGTCCATCAGGAAAGGAAAATTACGGTAAGTATTTTGATAGGAATTTTCCGTTTTCCTGACAGACTCCATGGCAGCCAACGTGTGGGAAATAACTCGCCGTACACACCCGGGTGGGCAAAATGCTGAAGAAAACAAAGATTTATTTAATACCGTCCACCGACAGTACTTTAACACCAAAATCAACTGAGGATAGAGCAGCTGGCTCAACACAATAGTGGGACATGAAGGTATGGATCGATGACCAAGACGCTGCCCTGCAAATCACTTCAGGCGAGACGTGACGAGAAGCTGCCCACGAGGTCGAAAGACTTCTAGTCGAGTGCGCTGTCACCGCTTCTGGAGGAGCCAAGCCCTTCTCTCTATATGCCCATTGAATTGCCTGTACAACCCATGCAGCAATGGATCTGACTGAGGCTCGGAGCCCCTTGTTCTTCCCGTAAAACGACACAAAGAGATAATCCGATTGACGGAAGGGAGTCGTTACTTCTAGATATTGCTTCAAGGAGACACCAACATCGAGTTGATGTATTTCTAGATTTCCAGCAGATCTAAAGGTAGGAAGTGAGATCTCTTGATTCTCGTGAAAGATTGAGGTGACCTTAGGGTTTGACCCTAGCATTGGAATTAGAGTCACTCTGTCTGGAAAGAAGGTTAAGAAAGGTTCTTTTGACCCTAAGGCCTGGATCTCTGACACCCTCTTGGCTGAGGTGATGGCAATCAAAAAGGCAGTCTTGATAGTAAGATCTCTAACAGACAGTGGTTTAACGAGTTGAGAGAAGAACTCAAGAACTAGAGGTAGATCCCATTTAGGGAACCTGGGTTTCCTTTGAGGCCTCATTCTAATTGCTCCTTTGAAGAATTGTTGAATAAGGGCATGTCTGGCCCAGGACACCCCAGTAAAGGCTGAGATCGCTGAAACCTGTACACGCAGTGAACTGACAGATAAGGGTAAATCCAGTTATAAAATAATAAATGATGCACTATAACTGCCCTCACCACTAGTGCAATCAAATAGCAGCGCTGAAAATACTATGTGATCTCAAAGGAACAAAATACATATAACCCTTAAATTATATATAATATCCAGCTGTTGTGCACAGCGCTAAATAAACATGTGTTACTAATCAATAGACATAATGTGAACCAACCGTGTAAACTACTTTAAATCAAAATTGCAAATAAATTACAAAAATGACCAGTGAACATATAAAGTCCAGAGTAAAGTGAATAGTGAATAATGGTGAAAATATCAAACAGATAAAAATCTTCAGTGATAATATCTTCCACCACACCGCTGTGACTGTGACTTCCACTCCCCTTCAGCGAGTAAACTCACCAGCTCCTTTTGCCTTACACTCTCGTGTTCGGCTCACAGGCTTTTCCCACACAGTAGGGGGCAAACTGGCAACCTCCAATCAATCTCCGTTTAGTACCCAAAGTGTGATTGCAAATGCTCTCTCCACATGAAAAAAAGGAAAAGCGAACCAATAGTGCAGTAACGCAAACACTTTATTAAAAATTAACACTCTCCTCCACCATTGAACTCACATTTCACAGAAAATATTCAAGCGAAAAGACACAGCAATCATGGTAATCACCAAAACAACACTCCAAACGATGATTAAGATGTATGGTGGTGGCGGATTGCCTGGGTACCATATAAGGGTAAATCCAGGCCTGATTGGAGGAAGCTCAAGATGTCCTGGACTTCAGGTGCGCCACATGACTTGGCCCTGGACGACATATGGATCGAGAACCTTGTCCAAATACGCTCATACACCTTGTTAGTGCTTTGTCTTCTTGCATTCAGAAGTGTAGGAATAACCTCCTTAGGGCAACCTAGTGCTTCCAACCTACCCCTCTCAAGAACCAAGCCCTCAACTGTAGGTGAGCTGGGCACGGATGGAGAATCGTTCCTTGGGAGAGTAGATCCGTTCTGGTTGGAAGAAGAACTGGTTCTCGGAAGCTGAGGAGTGATAGGAGAGGAAACCAAGGCCTGTTGGGCCAGTAAGGAATGATGGCTATTATCTCCACCTCCTCCCACCTGAGCCTCCGCAGGAACTGGAAGATGATAGGTGTCGGAGGGAAGGCATAGGCTCTGTGAAACCACCAACGTTCTGTCAGTGCGTCTATCCCGTAGGCTTGTGGATCTCGAAACCTTGCGTAGTACCTCGTTAGCTTTTTGTTGTACGGGGAGGCGAAGAGATCGACCTCTGGCGAGATCCCCAGTGTTAGAATCCATCTGAACACATCCTCGTGGAGAGACCACTCGTTGTTGTCCAAGTGGACTCGTGAGAGAAAATCCGCTTGGACATTGAGAATCCCTGGAACATAGGTTGCCGTTAGGTTGACCAGATTCTTCTGGGCCCAGACCATTATTGGTTCCACTTCTTGTAGCAGAGACAGGCTCTTGGTACCCCCTTGTTTCCTTACATAGGCTACTGCCGTCGTATTGTCCAGTCTGAGTAACACAGATGTCCCTGCTATCAGATGACGAAATGCCAGCAGTGCCTGGAAGGCTGCACGCAACTCTAGGATATTTGACACCAATCTTCGTGCTGGGAAATCCCAGGAGCCTTGAGCCACTTCCGCTAGGCAATGAGCACCCCAGCCTCTCTCGCTGGCGTCTGACGTCACAGTGATCCAAGTGATGGGAAGGATGGAGTGACACCTGCGTAGATTCTCCTTCTGAAGCCACCAGAGGAGGGAACCCCTCATGGTCTGAGAGATGTAAACACGCTGATTCTTGTCGCCCGACCATTGAAGAAGAAATCCCTTCTGAAAAGGACGCATCCTCCACTGAGCCCATTTCACCATTGGTATTGTGGACACCATGGTGCCTATGATTCTCAGACACTGGAGGGCCCGGAGATGAGAAGAGGAGAGAGCCAGGCGAATCCTGTCCCGAACTATTGTGATCTTCTCCTCGGGTAAGGAAATTGTGCCTTTCGCTGTATCGAAGAGGGCCCCGAGGAACACGAGAGACTGAGAAGGCTCCAGTTGGCTCTTCTCCCGGTTCAGGAGCCATCCGAATTCTTGGAGAGTTGAGATGACCATATCTCTGTGTTTCAGGAGGCAATCTCTGTCTTGCGCCAGTAGGAGGAGATCGTCCAGATAGTGATGAAGACGGATCCCTCTGGTTCTCAGTAGAGCCACAACGGCCAACAAGACCTTCGAGAAGACTCGTGGAGAGGTGGACAGACCGAAGGGAAGGCATGTGAATTGTAAGTGTAGTTGGCCTATGGAAAAACGGAGAAAGCGTTGAAAGTCTGCTGCCACTGGAACGTGGAAATAAGCGTCCTTGAGATCTATTGAAATGAGCCAGTCTCCTGGTTGAACTGACTGTCGAATTGTGGACAGGGTTTCCATTTTGAACCTTTCTTTTTTGATGAAGTGGTTCAGGTGCGTCAAATCTATGACAGGTCGCCATGCTCCATTCTTTTTCTGGACCATGAAAAGAGGAGAATACATCCCCATGCCACGTTGGTCGTCTGGGACAGGAATAGCCGCACCTTGATCTAACAAAGATCTCACGTAAGCTAAAAGGATTTTTCTTTTTTCTTCTGTGGCTGGAAGAGATGTGGGGACACACCTGAGCCTGGGAGCACTGCTGAAAACCCAGGTGTGGCCTGAGGAAATCGCCCTTACGGTCCAAAAGTCCTGGATCGAGGCCGCCCAAACATGCCGAAAGCGAAGGAGGCGAGCCCCCACCTGGCCTGCCTGGGCGTGCCCCATCTCAAAAAGACTTGGTCGGTTCCTTCTCACCCGACATACTACTCTTAGCAGTCTTCTTAAAAGAAGATTGTCTGGCCTTCCAGGATCTGGAGAACTCACGGCCCGGCCTGTATCCACGTGCTTCCCTGGCACGATCCTGGTTCTGTTTCCTTGGAAACGATCTTCTCTGGCCTTGTAATCGCCTGTCCTGAGGGAGGAACCCCGACTTACCCCCGGTGGCACGGGTTATGGCGCTGTCTAATTTATTACCGAAAAGAGAGGACCCATCGAAGGGGATACGGCACCAAACCTGCTTTGATGCTGGGTCTGCCAGCCAAGGGCGAAGCCAAAGGGCACGCTTGGCGGTAACAGCAGACAACATAACTCTAGCCACCAAGCGGATAATGTCGATTGAAGCCTCCCCCAGAAAGGATGAGGCTAACCTTAATTCCTGGATGGGCGAACTCCTGGCCACTTCCTCCGAGACACCTCTAAGTGTCTCATCCACGCTATCTGACCACGTCTCCATGGCCCTGGACATGGCGGCCAGAGCCAAGGCTGGTTTACATGCCATGCCTGCTGTGAGATAGACCCGCTTCAAATCCGAGTCTATCCGTCTGTCCAAGGCGTCTCTGAACGAGACCGTGTCTTCCAGAGGGAGGGTCACATGCCTGACCAATCTCATCACAGCTGCATCCACTAGCGGAGCAGACTCCAGTTGCTTAACTTCTTCTTCCTTGAAGGGATAAAGCCTTTGTATTTTAGAGAGAAGGGAGTTCTTTTTCTCTACCTTTCCCCACTCATCCGTGATAACTTCACCTAATTCAGTGAAAAAGGGGAAGCTGACACGTTCCTTCTTCAGCTGTTTGAAGAACTTCCTCTGTTTTGCAGGGGCCGTCACTGGCTCTTCCCAGTTTAAAGTTTCCTTTATGGCTTTAATCAGAGGAGGAAGTAAATCAAAACTAAATCCAGTATAAGGGTCTTCTCCCTCTGAATCACTATCTGAGGAGACAGCAGACAGGTGACTGGGTAAAGAGGACTCACAAGTGTCCTGAGCCTGGGTATCCCTAATTGGTGGGTCTGGAGGCTCTGTAGGAGAAACATGGGATTGGCTAGACCCCAATTCCTTTAGATTCTCTTTCACGATCTTCTCCACCAGAGACTTGAGTTGCTGATCCGATCCACCTCTTTCACCTGTTGCTTTTATATAGCAGGTATCACAGAGGGATTTGCCTATAGGAACCTTTGCCCTACACCCCCAGCAGGCTCCTTCGGCTGCGTGACTGGAGTGAGATTTGGAAGGGTGAGATGGTTCCCGGCTACGGTGTCTCGATTTCGAGGAGGAACCGTGATGTCCAGATCTGGAAGAGGAATGCCGGTGCTGTGATCTAGAGGAACCACTTCTGTGCGAGCTACGTTGTTGAGTAGACCTAGAAGGGCTGAAAAGAAAAAACACAAGTCCTTCTGTGTTAATGGAGACAACAGATAACTGATGCTCCATAACCCCCCCCCCCGCAACACCCAGGCAGGAACCCCCCTACCAAGTACCTGTTGCGAGAGGGCTGGCCAGAGGCAGGCGGTGAAGCGCTCATGCTCCCGGAGGGATCCATCGGGGCTGAAACAACAAGGCAACCAGATAGGATTTAGAAAGCAGTAAGGCCAGGCCACAAAAACCTGTCCTCAGAAGCCCCCTCACCTGATATAGCAGAATCAGAGCAAGGGGATACACTGCCGACAGTCTGCAAGCATTCCCAAGCCTGCAGACCATTTTCCCAAATTTAAATCTGGCGCCCCTGTGACGTCACCGCTGTGCCGCTAGTGCGCACGCGCAGTTACCGCTATGCGCGTGCGCGAACCAAGCCTCGTTCTCGCGCCGGACCCGCGCATGCGCAGAACGGCCGCGAAAACGAAACCAGGAAGTGAACGGCGGCTGGAACGCAGAGGGAACCAGCCGCCATATCTGCCAGCTACACTGTACCCGACAGTGCGGGGAAGGACACAGGACACAAGCAGAGACAAACACAAGGAAGGGTTACACAAACTGCTGCCATAACAGAGAAAACGGAACGGACTCACCACTCCTGCTGCGATCGAGACCTGGGTCAGATAAAACAGCACAGACCGGACTTATTCCTGGGCAACAAGGGTCACCTGCTAGTAGCTAGGCTGTATGACCAGTTTGGGGTTCGCCTGCCAGTGGCTAGGACTACACCGTCTTCAGCGCCTCTTCCATATGCCCCTTCCATACCCTGCTAGTAGCTAGGGCTTATTGGAATACTGTGATCCCTGCCTAGGAATCGCTCGCCAGATCTGATCGCAGGGAGAAAATAATCTTCGGGTAGAAAGACCATTTTAACTAGGTCCTTGGAGGAGGACAAAAAAAGAACACGGCTGCTGGTGAGGAGCAAAGATTTATGGGAGTAGTGTCCTATAGGGTAGTAGAGGCGGGACTAAACCCACACGTTGGCTGCCATGGAGTCTGTCAGGAAATTACCATTTAACCACAACAAACCCGTGTATATATAAATGAATAATAAAAATATATAAATATAAATTGATCGCACACAAAAACTGAATTTCCTAATGAAATACCAATAAACTCTATATCAAGCACTGGTGATCAGAAATTTGCATTAAAAAGAGTTCTGTCCATTGTTAATACTGCTGTTGAGATGAACTGCAGCCAAGCAAAAACACATGAATAACAATAGCAACAAATAAAAGTACCAGATCTTTGCAAACAATGACTCTTGCATACGGTGGTTTTATAGTACAAAGGGACTAGAATAAGGAAGTTCATAGTCAGTAGCCAAAAGCTGCCCTAGCGTCCTTTTTTGTCCGTCGGACTAGCATTCAGACGAACTGATTTTTCAACCGCACTCGAGTCCGTCGGAAAGATTTGAAACATGTTCCAAATCTAAAGTCTGTCTGATTTTCGACAGAAAAAGTCAGCTGAAGGTACAATAAAGCCCACACACGGTCGGATTGTCTGGCGGATTCGTTCCGTCAGACCAGTCCAGTCGAAAAGTCCAGTCATGTGTACACGGCTTTAGAAAAAAAAGATTGGGTAGATAGAAATGAAGATCTATGTCCCCTAGCCCTAAACAAGCAATTAAACCTTGCTTTGCGGGTGCATCCCTACTACAAGGGATGACTTTTACATTTTCTGGGATTTAGCTTTAAGCCCATCTACAGCCAAATATTGTTGTTTTTTTTAATGTATTAATTTTGTTTGTACACAGCTGATGAGGCTTTAAATCATGACGTTGGTATTTTTCTGGATTCTTGTATTTTGTAACACTCGCCAGTTGGACAGAAAGTGGCACAAAATTTCTTCCATACCTCCAACTGTCACTTATGTTAGATCCTCCGCCCAAGCCCTGACCCTCTGGTGACAGTATATTGGTTTTAAAGACGAGGTGTAGGCCCACACAGTAGGCCTACACAGGGTAATTGCGTACAATGTAGTATAAGCAGGGGTCAAGCATTTGAAGAGTAAGCAATCATTCCTGTATCCATTCTCTAATCAACCAATGTTCCGCAGGTAACAAAAGGTAATGTGGCAGATGTTTGACATTTTTCCATGTTGATTAAATAATTCAAGGAATTGGTTTCGAGTTCATGTGAAACAAGGTGAAAAAGTAAGATTTTAGGAAGAAGAGAAAAGTAGACATAGTGGGGTAGTGTGAGGAATGGAGATGGGTAGGGGAAAGTGGGATGTTTCCAGGGGTGGCCAGAGTGGTCATAGGTCATCATAACTATAGGTAGCAAAGGCTGGGTCGCTGGATCAGTTAAGCATGGGATGAGCATATTGGATTCATGGTTCCTGGATTTTTAAGAATTTGGATTGAGAGTCCTTTAGAACGCGGGAAAGCTTTTAATTTCCCAGAAGGAATCCATATGGGTTTTTAATTCCTGAAGGTCTTTTTAACTATGCTTTTGCAAGGGTTTGTTTCACTACATGTAAAAGGAATGTTGCAAATTTTTGTTGCATTCTGGGCTCTCCCCCTTTACTTCTCAGGTCCTAACCACTTCCTTCTCCCAAATTATATTAAAAAGTAGTACTTCTTTTGGAAAAAAAAATCTAAATTTTTACTCAATGTTACTGATGACTTTTTTTAGTAAATGTTGTCTAATTTCAATGGGGATTATGACATTGTTGTTGGTTTATTGCAATCACCCAGGAATACATTTTTAAACAAGGTGTTTAGAGCAGTGGTGGT
This sequence comes from Lithobates septentrionalis, assembly GCA_037952835.1. NCBI lineage: Eukaryota > Metazoa > Chordata > Amphibia > Anura > Ranidae > Lithobates > Lithobates septentrionalis. Next base: position 1,656,311 of record JBBDGP010000163.1, on the reverse strand, counting down.
CAATCCACTAGCCTTGAGTACCACTCCTGACATTACCAAAGAGCTGCACATAATTTTTGGTGCATGTAATGCTACAGGAATGGTCAGGGACTAGACATGCTTTAGTAGATAGTCAGATACTATAGGCATGCTACAAAAGATAGTAAAAGACTGCAGACATGCTACTTGCATAATTAGGAGTCTGGACACATGTCTCAATGGAATGGTAGAGATCACTACCATTACAGTTCCTTTACAAGTCAGTGCTTTGGAGCTTGTGGGGGACTATTTTAAGAAGAGTGGATAGCCCTTGGGGGTCAGCTGAAGAAGAGGGGTCTTTGCAACATGTCCTGTGAACCCACTTTTACAGGAGACAATCGTCCTCTTAGAGCTTTCCTTGGGATTGAGGGAGCCAAGCAGGAGCAGCAGAGATTTCTGGCATCCAGTCCAGCTCTTCACCTTTCAGCTGGCCACACAGTAATCTTTTCTCGTGGACTATCTGCTCTCTTTCACATTTTATTTTGTGGGTACATAATATGTTGTTTTTAATAAAACCCTTAGATCCTTTTACTGCACCAGAGGTGACTGCTGTGACAAATGCGAATATCAGATGCCTGACCTCCTCACCGACTCATGACAAAGGACTGGCCAATCTCACATTGTGCTGTCACTTGTGTAACAATGCCACTCTCAGCTGCACCCAGTACAAAGATTTTCCAGCGTGCGGGACCCAATCTAGGTGCCGGCAGCCTGAGAGTGATTGTCACTGTGTTAATTTAATTTAATTAAGCAATTAACCTTTTACACTAGCACCACCCCCTTTTGACCAAGCAGGAGCAAACTCTGAATTTTAGCAATACCAATTATGATTTTAGAAAATGTCTGTAACACACACTGTCAACACAGACAGATGTGTTCAGAAGCTTTGTACTTTACAGTAGTGCTCTTCAAGAGACAGGGATTTATTTAGTTTGCATTAAAGGCCTTAAAGACAGTTTTAACACTTTTCAAAATAAGGTTTAACCCAGGGGTCCTCAAACTTTTTAGACAGGGGGCCAGTTCACGGTCCCTCAGACTGTTGAGGGGCCGCACTATAGTATAAAAAAAAATATGAACTAATTCCTAAATTCATATGCACACATGTTTTTTGTAGTGCAAAAGAATAAAAGAATGAATAATAAATAATAATATATATATATAGGGGATGGACAGGGGGACAGTGGGATGGACAGAGGGGTGGACAGGGGGACAGAGGAGGGGGGCAGTGGGGTGGACAGGGGGACAGTGGGATGGACAGGGGGACAGTGGGATGGACAGGGGGACAGTGGGATGGACAGGGGGACAGTGGGATGGACAGAGGGGTGGACAGGGAGACAGTGGGGTGGACAGGGGGACAGAGGGACAGAGGGGTGGACAGGGGGACAGTGGGATGGACAGAGGGGTGGACAGGGGGACAGAGGGGTGGACAGGGGGACAGAGGGATGGACAGTGAGGTTGACAGGGGGACAGTGAGGTGGACAGGGGGACAGTGGGGTGGACAGGGGGACAGTGGGGTGGACAGGGGGACAGTGGGGTGGACAGGGGGACAGTGGGGTGGACAGGGGGACAGAGGGGTGGACAGGGGGACAGAGGGGTAGACAGGGGGACAGAGGGGTGGACAGGGGGACAGTGGGGTGGACAGGGGGACAGTGGGATGCACAGGGGGACAGTGGGGTGGACAGGGGGACAGAGGGACAGAGGGACAGAGGGGTGGACAGGGGGACAGAGGGATGGACAGGGGGACAGAGGGGTGGACAGGGGGACAGAGGGGTGGACAGGGGGACAGTGGGGTGGACAGAGGGATGGACAGGGGGACAGAGGGGTGGACAGGGGGACAGAGGGGTGGACAGGGGGACAGAGGGGTGGACAGGGGGACAGTGGGGTGGACAGAGGGATGGACGGTGGGGTGGACAGGGGGACAGTGGGGTGGACAGGGGGACAGTGGGGTGGACAGGGGGACAGTGGGGTGCACAGGGGGAAAGTGGGGTGGACAGGGGGACAGAGGGATGGACAGGAGGACAGAGGGATGGACAGGGGGACAGTGGGGTAGACAGGGGGACAGAGGGGTGGACAGGGGACAGAGGGGTGGACAGGGGGACAGTGGGGGGGACAGTGGGGTGGACAGGGGGACAGAGGGACAGTGGGGTGGACAGGGGGACAGAGGGGTAGACAGGGGGACAGTGGGGTGGACAGGGGGACAGTGGGGTAGACAGGGGGACAGTGGGGTAGACAGGGGGACAGAGGGGTGGACAGGGGGACAGAGGGGTGGACAGTGGGATGGACAGGGGACAGTGGGGTGGACAGAGGGGTGGACAGGGGGACAGAGGGACAGTGGGGTGGACAGGGGGACAGAGGGATGGACAGGGGGACAGAGGGGTGGACAGGGGGACAGTGGGGTGGACAGAGGGACGGACAGGGGGACAGAGGGGTGGACAGGGGGACAGAGGGGTGGACAGGGGAACAGAGGGGTGGACAGGGGGACAGTGGGGTGGACAGGGGGACAGTGGGATGGACAGTGGGGTGGACAGGGGGACAGTGGGGTGGACAGGGGGACAGTGGGGTGGACAGGGGGACAGTGGGGTGCACAGGGGGACAGTGGGGTGCACAGGGGGACAGAGGGATGGACAGGGGGACAGAGGGATGGACAGGGGGACGGTGGGGTAGACAGGGGGACAGAGGGGTGGACAGGGGACAGAGGGGTGGACAGGGGGACAGAGGGGTGGACAGGGGGACAGTGGGGTGGACAGGGGGACAGTGGGGTGGACAGGGGGACAGAGGGACAGTGGGGTGGACAGGGGGACAGAGGGGTGGACAGGGGGACAGTGGGGTGGACAGGGGGACAGTAGGGTAGACAGGGGGACAGTGGGGTAGACAGGGGGACAGTGGGGTAGACAGGGGGACAGAGGGGTGGACAGGGGGACAGTGGGGTGGACAGAGGGGTGGACAGGGAGACAGAGGGGTGGACAGGGGGACAGAGGGGTGAACAGGGGGACAGAGGGGTGGACAGGGGGACAGAGGGACAGAGGGGTGGACAGGGGGACAGAGGGATGGACAGGGGGACAGAGGGATGGACAGGGGGACAGAGGGATGGACAGGGGGACAGAGGGGTGGACAGGGGGACAGTGGGGTGGACAGTGGGATGGACAGAGGGGTGGACAGGGGGACAGAGGGGGGGCAGGGGGTGGACAGGGGGACAGTGGGATGGACAGGGGGACAGTGGGATGGACAGAGGGGTGGACAAGGGGAACAGTGGGGTGGACAGGGGGACAGTGGGGTGGACAGGGGGACAGTGGGATGGACAGTGGACAGGGGGACAGTGGGATGGACAGTGGGGTGGACAGGGGGACAGTGGGATGGACAGGGGGACAGAGGGGTGGACAGGGGGACAGAGGGATGCACAGGGGGACAGAGGGATGCACAGGGGGACAGTGGGATGCACAGGGGGACAGTGGGGTGGACAGGGGGACAGTGGGGTGGACAGGGGGACAGTGGGGTGGACAGGGGGACAGTGGGGTGCACAGGGGGACAGTGGGGTGGACAGGGGGACAGTGGGGTGGACAGGGGGACGGTGGGGTGGACAGGGGGACAGAGGGGTGGACAGGGGGACAGTGGGGTGGACAGGGGACAGAGGGGTGGACAGGGGGACAGTGGGGTGGACAGAGGGACGGACAGGGGGACAGAGGGGTGGACAGGGGGACAGAGGGGTGGACAGGGTGACAGAGGGGTGGACAGGAGGACAGAGGGGTGGACAGGGGACAGAGGGGTGGACAGGGGGACAGAGGGGTGGACAGGGGGACAGAGGGGTGGACAGGGGGACAGTGGGGTGGACAGGGGGACAGTGGGGTGGACAGGGGGACAGTGGGGTGGACAGAGGGGTGGACAGGGGGACAGTGGGGTGGACAGGGGGACAGAGGGACAGACAGGGGGACAGTGGGATAGACAGGGGGACAGAGGGGTGGACAGGGGGACAGTGGGGTGGACAGGGGGACAGAGGGATGCACAGGGGGACAGTGGGATGCACAGGGGGACAGTGGGATGCACAGGGGGACAGTGGGATGCACAGGGGGACAGTGGGGTGCACAGGGGGACAGTGGGATGCACAGGGGGACAGAGGGGTGGACAGGGGGACAGTGGGGTGGACAGGGGGACAGAGGGGTGGACAGGGGGACAGAGGGGTGGACAGGGGGACAGAAGGGTGGACAGGGGGACAGAGGGGTGGACAGGGGGACAGTGGGGTGGACAGAGGGACGGACAGGGGGACAGAGGGGTGGACAGGGGGACAGAGGGGTGGACAGGGTGACAGAGGGGTGGACAGGGGGACAGTGGGGTGGACAGGGGACAGAGGGGTGGACAGGGGGACAGAGGGGTGGACAGGGGGACAGTGGGGTGGACAGGGGGACAGTGGGGTGGACAGAGGGGTGGACAGGGGGAGAGTGGGGTGGACAGGGGGACAGAGGGACAGTGGGGTGGACAGGGGGACAGAGGGGTGGACAGGGGGACAGTGGGGTGGACAGGGGGACAGTGGGGTAGACAGGGGGACAGAGGGGTGGACAGGGGGACAGTGGGGTGGACAGAGGGGTGGACAGGGGGACAGAGGGGTGGACAGGGGGACAGAGGGGTGAACAGGGGGACAGAGGGGTGGACAGGGGGACAGTGGGATGCACAGGGGGACAGTGGGATGGACAGGGGGACAGAGGGGTGGACAGGGGGACAGAGGGATGGACAGGGGGACAGAGGGGTGGACAGGGGGACAGAGGGGTGGACAGGGGGACAGTGGGATGCACAGGGGGACAGTGGGGTGGACAGGGGGACAGTGGGGTGGACAGGGGGACAGTGGGATGCACAGGGGGACAGAGGGGTGGACAGGGGGACAGAGGGGTGGACAGGGGGACAGAGGGGTGGACAGGGGGACAGTGGGATGGACAGGGGGACAGAGGGGTGGACAGGGGGACAGAGGGGTGGACAGGGGGACAGAGGGGTGGACAGGGGGACAGAGGGGTGGACAGAGGGACGGACAGGGGGACAGAGGGGTGGACAGGGGGACAGTGGGGTGGACAGGGGGACAGAGGGGTGGACAGGGGACAGAGGGGTGGACAGGGGGACAGAGGGGTGGACAGGGGGACAGAGGGGTGGACAGGGGGACAGTGGGGTGGACAGAGGGCTGGACAGGGGGACAGTGGGGTGGACAGGGGGACAGAGGGACAGTGGGGTGGACAGGGGGACAGTGGGGTGGACAGGGGGACAGTGGGGTAGACAGGGGGACAGAGGGGTGGACAGGGGGACAGTGGGGTGGACAGAGGGGCGGACAGGGGGACAGAGGGGTGAACAGGGGGACAGAGGGGTGGACAGGGGGACAGTGGGGTGGACAGAGGGGTGGACAGGGGGACAGTGGGGTGGACAGGGGGACAGAGGGACAGAGGGGTGGACAGGGGGACAGAGGGATGGACAGGGGGACAGAGGGATGGACAGGGGGACAGAGGGGTGGACAGGGGGACAGAGGGGTGGACAGGGGGACAGTGGGGTGGACAGGGGGATGGACAGAGGGGTGGACAGGGGGACAGAGGGGGGGCAGTGGGGTGGACAGGGGGACAGTGGGATGGACAGGGGGACAGTGGGATGGACAGTGGGGTGGACAAGGGGAACAGTGGGGTGGACAGGGGGACAGTGGGGTGGACAGGGGGACAGTGGGGTGGACAGGGGGACAGTGGGGTGGACAGGGGGATGGACAGAGGGGTGGACAGGGGGACAGAGGGGGGGCAGTGGGGTGGACAGGGGGACAGTGGGATGGACAGGGGGACAGTGGGATGGACAGTGGGGTGGACAAGGGGAACAGTGGGGTGGACAGGGGGACAGTGGGGTGGACAGGGGGACAGTGGGATGGACAGTGGACAGGGGGACAGTGGGATGGACAGTGGGGTGGACAGGGGGACAGTGGGATGGACAGGGGGACAGAGGGGTGGACAGGGGGACAGAGGGATGCACAGGGGGACAGTGGGATGCACAGGGGGACAGTGGGATGCACAGGGGGACAGAGGGGGGGACAGGGGGACAGTGGGGTGAACAGGGGACAGTGGGGTGGACAGGGGACAGTGGGATGGACAGGGGACAGTGGGATGGAAAGGGGGACAGAGGAGTGGACAGGGGGACAGAGGGGTGGACAGGGGGACAGTGGGGTGGACAGGGGGACAGTGGGGTGGACAGAGGGGTGGACAGGGGGACAGTGGGGTGGACAGGGGGACAGAGGGACAGACAGGAGGACAGTGGGGTAGACAGGGGGACAGAGGGGTGGACAGGGGGACAGTGGGGTGGACAGAGGGGTGGACAGGGGGACAGAGGGATGCACAGGGGGACAGTGGGATGCACAGGGGGACAGTGGGATGCACAGGGGGACAGTGGGATGCACAGGGGGACAGTGGGGTGGACAGGGGGACAGTGGGATGCACAGGGGGACAGAGGGGTGGACAGGGGGACAGAGGGGTGGACAGGGGGACAGTGGGGTGGACAGGGGGACAGAGGGGTGGACAGGGGGACAGAGGGGTGGACAGGGGGACAGAGGGGTGGACAGGGGGAGAGAGGGGTGGACAGGGGGACAGAGGGGTGGACAGGGGGACAGTGGGGTGGACAGAGGGACGGACAGGGGGACAGAGGGGTGGACAGGGGGACAGAGGGGTGGACAGGGGGACAGTGGGGTGGACAGGGGACAGAGGGGTGGACAGGGGGACAGAGGGGTGGACAGGGGGACAGTGGGGTGGACAGGGGGACAGTGGGGTGGACAGAGGGGTGGACAGTGGGGTGGACAGGGGGACAGGGGGACAGAGGGGTGGACAGGGGGACAGTGGGGTGGACAGGGGGACAGAGGGGTGGACAGGGGGACAGAGGGGTGGACAGGGGGACAGAGGGGTGGACAGGGGGAGAGAGGGGTGGACAGGGGGACAGAGGGGTGGACAGGGGGACAGTGGGGTGGACAGAGGGACGGACAGGGGGACAGAGGGGTGGACAGGGGGACAGAGGGGTGGACAGGGGGACAGTGGGGTGGACAGGGGACAGAGGGGTGGACAGGGGGACAGAGGGGTGGACAGGGGGACAGTGGGGTGGACAGGGGGACAGTGGGGTAGACAGGGGGACAGAGGGGTGGACAGGGGGACAGTGGGGTGGACAGAGGGGTGGACAGGGGGACAGAGGGGTGGACAGGGGGACAGAGGGGTGGACAGGGGGACAGAGGGGTGAACAGGGGGACAGAGGGGTGGACAGGGGGACAGTGGGATGCACAGGGGGACAGAGGGATGGACAGGGGGACAGAGGGACAGAGGGGTGGACAGGGGGACAGAGGGATGGACAGGGGGACAGAGGGGTGGACAGGGGGACAGAGGGGTGGACAGGGGGACAGTGGGATGCACAGGGGGACAGTGGGATGCACAGGGGGACAGTGGGGTGGACAGGGGGACAGTGGGGTGGACAGGGGGACAGTGGGATGCACAGGGGGACAGAGGGGTGGACAGGGGGACAGAGGGGTGGACAGGGGGACAGAGGGGTGGACAGGGGGACAGAGGGGTGGACAGGGGGACAGTGGGGTGGACAGAGGGACGGACAGGGGGACAGAGGGGTGGACAGGGGGACAGAGGGGTGGACAGGGGGACAGAGGGGTGGACAGGGGACAGAGGGGTGGACAGGGGGACAGAGGGGTGGACAGGGGGACAGAGGGGTGGACAGGGGGACAGTGGGGTGGACAGGGGGACAGTGGGGTGGACAGAGGGCTGGACAGGGGGACAGTGGGGTGGACAGGGGGACAGAGGGACAGTGGGGTGGACAGGGGGACAGTGGGGTGGACAGGGGGACAGTGGGGTAGACAGGGGGACAGAGGGGTGGACAGGGGGACAGTGGGGTGGACAGAGGGGTGGACAGGGGGACAGAGGGGTGAATAGGGGGACAGAAGGGTGGACAGGGGGACAGTGGGGTGGACAGAGGGGTGGACAGGGGGACAGTGGGGTGGACAGGGGGACAGAGGGACAGAGGGGTGGACAGGGGGACAGAGGGATGGACAGGGGGACAGAGGGATGGACAGGGGGACAGAGGGGTGGACAGGGGGACAGTGGGGTGGACAGGGGGACAGTGGGGTGGACAGGGGGATGGACAGAGGGGTGGACAGGGGGACAGAGGGGGGGCAGTGGGGTGGACAGGGGGACAGTGGGATGGACAGGGGGACAGTGGGATGGACAGGGGGACAGTGGGATGGACAGAGGGGTGGACAAGGGGAACAGTGGGGTGGACAGGGGGACAGTGGGGTGGACAGGGGGACAGTGGGATGGACAGTGGACAGGGGGACAGTGGGATGGACAGTGGGGTGGACAGGGGGACAGTGGGATGGACAGGGGGACAGAGGGGTGGACAGGGGTATAGAGGGATGCACAGGGGGACAGTGGGATGCACAGGGGGACAGTGGGATGCACAGGGGGACAGTGGGGTGGACAGGTGGACAGTGGGGCGGACAGGGGGACAGTGGGCTGCACAGGGGGACAGAGGGGGGGACAGCGGGACAGTGGGGTGGACAGGGGGACAGAGGGATGGACAGGGGACAGTGGGATGGACAGGGGACAGTGGGATGGAAAGGGGGACAGAGGAGTGGACAGGGGGGTGGACAGGGGGACAGTGGGGTGGACAGGGGGACAGAGGGACAGAGGGGTGGACAGGGGGACAGAGGGATGGACAGGGGGACAGAGGGATGGACAGGGGGACAGAGGGGTGGACAGGGGGACAGAGGGGTGGACAGGGGGACAGTGGGGTGGACAGGGGGATGGACAGAGGGGTGGACAGGGGGACAGAGGGGGGGCAGTGGGGTGGACAGGGGGACAGTGGGATGGACAGGGGGACAGTGGGATGGACAGAGGGGTGGACAAGGGGTACAGTGGGGTGGACAGGGGGACAGTGGGGTGGACAGGGGGACAGTGGGATGGACAGTGGACAGGGGGACAGTGGGATGGACAGGGGGACAGAGGGGTGGACAGGGGGACAGAGGGATGCACAGGGGGACAGTGGGATGCACAGGGGGACAGTGGGATGCACAGGGGGACAGTGGGGTGGACAGGGGGACAGTGGGGTGGACAGGGGGACAGTGGGATGCACAGGGGGACAGAGGGGGGGACAGCGGGACAGTGGGGTGGACAGGGGGACAGTGGGGTGGACAGGGGACAGTGGGATGGACAGGGGACAGTGGGATGCAAAGGGGGACAGAGGAGTGGACAGGGGGACAGAGGGGTGGACAGGGGGACAGTGGGGTGGACAGGGGGACAGTGGGGTGGACAGAGGGGCGGACAGGGGGACAGTGGGGTGGACAGGGGGACAGTGGGGTGGACAGGGGGACAGAGGGGTGGACAGGGGGACAGAGGGGTGGACAGGGGGACAGTGGGGTGGACAGGGGGACAGAGGGGTGGACAGGGGGAAAGAGGGGTGGACAGGGGGACAGAGGGGTGGACAGGGGGACAGTGGGATGGATAGGGGGACAGAGGGGTGGACAGGGGGACAGAGGGGTGGACAGGGGGACAGAGGGGTGGACAGGGGGACAGAGAGGTGGACAGGGGGACAGTGGGATGGACAGGGGGACAGAGGGGTGGACAGGGGGACAGTGGGGTGGACAGTGGGATGGACAGAGGGGTGGACAGGGGGACAGAGGGGGGGCAGTGGGGTGGACAGGGGGACAGTGGGATGGACAGGGGGACAGTGGGATGGACAGAGGGGTGGACAAGGGGAACAGTGGGGTGGACAGGGGGACAGTGGGGTGGACAGGGGGACAGTGGGGTGGACAGGGGGACAGAGGGGTGGACAGGGGGACAGAGGGGTGGACAGGGGGACAGTGGGATGGACAGGGGGACAGAGGGGTGGACAGGGGGACAGAGGGGTGGACAGGGGGACAGGGGGACAGTGGGATGGACAGGGGGACAGAGGGGTGGACAGGGGGACAGAGGGGTGGACAGGAGGACAGAGGGATGGACAAGGGGACAGTGGGATGGACAGGGGGACAGTGGGATGGACAGGGGGACAGTGGGATGGACAGGGGGACAGTGGGGTGGACAGTGGGGTGGACAGGGGGACAGAGGGGTGGACAGGGGGACAGTGGGATGGACAGGGGGACAGAGGGGTGGACAGGGGGACAGAGGGATGGACAAGGGGACAGTGGGATGGACAGGGGGACAGTGGGATGGACAGGGGGACAGTGGGGTTGACAGGGGCACAGTGGGGTGGACAGGGGGACAGTGGGGTGGACAGGGGGACAGAGGGGTGGACAGGGGGACAGAGGGGTACAGTGGGATGGACAGGGGAACAGTGGGGTGGACAGGGGGACAGAGGGGTGGAAGGGGGGACAGAGGGGTGGACAGGGGGACAGAGGGGTGGACAGGGGGACAGAGGGGGGGGACAGTGGGATGGACAGGGGAACAGTGGGATGGACAGGGGGACAGAGGGGTGGACAGGGGGACAGTGGGGTAGACAGAGGGGTGGACAGGGGGACAGTGGGGTGGACAGAGGGGTGGACAGGGGGACAGGGGGACAGTGGGATGGACAGGGGGACAGAGGGGTGGACAGGGGGACAGAGGGGTGGACAGGAGGACAGAGGGATGGACAAGGGGACAGTGGGATGGACAGGGGGACAGTGGGATGGACAGGGGGACAGTGGGATGGACAGGGGGACAGTGGGGTGGACAGTGGGGTGGACAGGGGGACAGAGGGGTGGACAGGGGGACAGAGGGATGGACAAGGGGACAGTGGGATGGACAGGGGGACAGTGGGATGGACAGGGGGACAGTGGGATGGACAGGGGGACAGAGGGGTGGACAGGGGGACAGTGGGGTAGACAGAGGGGTGGACAGGGGGACAGTGGGGTGGACAGAGGGGTGGACAGGGGGACAGAGGGGGGGACAGTGGGATGGACAGGGGTCCTCACTTGTTAGCAGGCTGTTGCCTGAAGCCTCCGCTCTCGCTGTCACCCTCCGTGCCTCCTGTCTGCGTGAGGAAGACCTGAATCCGCGCGGGACTGTGCTGGAAACTACACTTCCCAGCATGCAGTGCGGCACACGGAGCCCTCCATTACTGGGGTGGGGGAGGCAGCTTGAGCGGAGCAGATATGCTCCCTGCTGATGCAGAGTGGACCTGCCCAAGCCGAGCCGACCTGGCCCCGGCCCGAGCCTGGCCTGTCAGGAATGGGTGGGGTGGGCCGGATAAATGTCTTCGGCGGGCCGCATGTGGCCCGCGGGCCGTAGTTTGAGGACCCCTGGTTTAACCACTTGCCAACCAGCTCATGCCGGTATACGTCGGCAGAATGGCACGACTTGGGGAAACCCCGTATGGGTACGTTGTTCCCTTTAAGAGCCGCCAGGGGGCCCGCGCGCCCGCTGCAAGGCAGGGGAATCCAATACGCGTGGCCGGTGGGCGCAATCGCTGCCGGCCACCTGCGATTGCGGGCATGAGAGCCAGCACGGGGATTTGTGTGTGTGGACTAGGGATGAGCCGAACACCCCCCGGTTCGGTTCGCACCAGAACCCGCGAACGGACCGCAAGTTCGCACGAACGTTAGAACCCCATTGACGTCTATGGGACTCGAACGTTCGAAATCAAAAGTGCTCATTTTAAAGGCTAATTTGCATGGTATTGTCCTAAAAAGGGTTTGGGGACCCGGGTCCTACCCCAGGGGACATGTATCAATGCAAAAAAAACTTTTAAAAACGGCCGTTTTTTCGGGAGCAGTGATTTTAATGATGCTTAAAGTAAAAAAAAAAAAAGTGAAATATTCCTTTAAATATCGTACCTGGGGGGTGTCTATAGTATGCCTGTAAAGTGACGCGTGTTTACCATGTTTAGAACAGTCCCTGCACCAAATGTCATTTTTAAAGGAAAAAATCTCATTTAAAACTGCTTGCGGGTTTAATGTCATGTCGGGTCCTGGCAATATGGATGAAAATCAGTGAGACAAACGGCATGGGTACCCCCCAGTCCATTACCAGGCCCTTTGGGTCTTGTATGGATATTAAGGGGAACCCCGCACCCAAATTAAAATAAGGAAAGGTCCCTATATACTCTGAACAGCAGTATACAGGCGGTGCAAACAAGACAGGGACTGTAGGTTTGTTGTTAAGTAGAATCTGTTTGTAATTTTGAACATTTTTAATGTGTTTAGCTCCAGCCAAAAAATCTTTTCTAAGCTTTTTGGAAAACATAGGGAAGGGTTATCACCCCTGTGACATTTGTTTTGCGTCTTTCCTCCTCTTCAGAAGATTTCACCTCACTTTTTTGTCCCAATGAAAAATGTTTTTTGAAAATTTGGTTTTTTTTGTGGAACAAGGATTGGAAAGCATCAGTGGAAAGGAGAAATTGTTTTCCCATATTAACTCTTACATGAGAGAATTTCCCTTCCTATGGGTAGATTTCATCTCACTTCCTGTTGTCTCCTTCCGTTTGCAAGTAGGAGTCGTTTGTAAGTTAGATGTTTGAAAGTAGGGTCCTGCCCTATATACACAGCAGAAATTTGGGCCTTAGGTGTTGCTGTGGCCAAAACACTGTAAGCCCTCACAGGGCCCTGCTGTGAAATATTAGATCAAGAATTGTAATTACATGCCCCTGTTGAACAGGAGCTGAAAAATTAGGCCTTAGGCACTGGTGCTGGTGCCACAACACTGCAACCCCTCACAGACACTCTAGTTGGAACGCAGGAACGAGCCCTGCTGCAAAGTATTGCATCAAAAATTGTAATTACACGCCCCTGTTAGACAGGGGCAGAAAAATTGGGCCTTAGGCACTGGTGCTGGTGCCACAACACTGCAACCCCTCACAGACACTCTAGTTGGAACGCAGGAACGAGCACTGCTGCAAAGTATTGCATCAAAAATTGTAATTACACGCCCCTGTTAGACAGGGGCAGAAAAATTGGGCCTTAGGCACTGGTGCTGGTGCCACAACACTGCAACCCCTCACAGACACTCTAGTTGGAATGCAGGAACGAGCCCTGCTGCAAAGTATTGCATCAAAAATTGTAATTTCACGCCCCTGTTAGACAGGGGCAGAAAAATTGGGCCTTAGGCACTGGTGCTGGTGCCACAACACTGCAACCCCTCACAGACACTCTAGTTGGAACGCAGGAACGAGCCCTGCTGCAAAGTATTGCATCAAAAATTGTAATTTCACGCCCCTGTTAGACAGGGGCAGAAAAATTGGGCCTTAGGCACTGGTGCTGGTGCCACAACACTGCAACCCCTCACAGACACTCTAGTTGGAACGCAGGAACGAGCCCTGCTGCAAAGTATTGCATCAAAAATTGTAATTTCACGCCCCTGTTAGACAGGGGCAGAAAAATTGGGCCTTAGGCACTGGTGCTGGTGCCACAACACTGCAACCCCTCACAGACACTCTAGTTGGAATGCAGGAACGAGCCGTGCTGCAAAGTATTACATCAAAAATTGTAATTACACGCCCCTGTTATACAGGGGCTGAAAAATTGTGTCTTAGGCACTGGTGGTGGCGCCCAGAACCAAAAATGTTCTTACAAGCTATCAGCGTGATGATTGAGGAGGAAGAGGATAATTACTCAGGGATAATCACTCAGCATCAGCATAGGCAGTCTTTGAAGGGATCTGAAAAAAATTATTCAGTTACATCAGCATCAGGTGCTTGGTAGCTGGTGGTGATCCAAGACTGATTCATTTTTATGAAGGTCAGCCGATCGACCGAGTCAGTGGACAGACGCACCCTGTGATCGGTTACCACGCCTCCAGCAGCACTGAATGTACGTTCCGAAAGAACGCTGGATGCAGGACAGGCCAGTAGCTCAATTGCATACTGTGCAAGCTCTGGCCAGTGATCCATCCTCAAGACCCAGTAACCCAGAGGATTTTCGGTGGGAAAGGTGTCCAAGTCTGATCTTGCCCCTAGGTATTCCTGCACCATGTAAAACAGACGCTGGCGATGGTTGCTGGAACCGATCATACCTTGGGGCTGCGGACCAAAAAATTGTCTGAACGCATCGGTCAGACGGCCACCTTCTCCACCGCTCCTTCTTTGACTGACCGAAGCCTCAGCAACACGTTGTCCAGAAACAGGAGTTTGTAACCTCCCAGTCTCTGGGAACGCGTTGCACAGACCTTTCTGCAAGGCCTCCCGAAGATGTTTCATCCTCTGCTCCCTCTGCGATGGCAAGATAAGGTCCGCAACCTTACCCTTGTAACGTGGATCAAGGAGGGTTGCCAGCCAGTATTGGTCCTTCTCCTTGATACCACGAATACGAGGATCCTTACGCAGGCTTTGCAGGATCAGGGAGGCCATGCAGCGTAGGTTTGCTGAGGCATTCGGTCCGGAGTCCTCTGGGTCACTAAGGACAACAACGTCCGCAGCCACCTCCTCCCAGCCACGTACAAGTCCATGTGTTCCTTGGGACTGATCCCTTAAAGACTGCTGATGCTGAGTGCCAGGCTCCACCTCCATACTGACACAATCTCCTCCTCCTCCTCCTCCTCCTCGTCCTCTTCCTGTGTGATCGGCGGGCACGCAGGAACACTGTCTGGATAAAGGGGGCCTTGAGAGCTAAGGAAGTCCTCCTCTTCCTGCCTCTGTTCTGCCTCAAGTGCCCTGTCCATTATTCCACGCAGCGTGTGCTCCAACAGGTGGACAAGGGGGACAGTGTCACTGATGCATGCACTGTCAGTGCTCACCATCCTCGTGGCCTCCTCGAATGGTGACAGGACAGTGCATGCATCCCTGATCATGGCCCACTGGCGTGGGGAAAAAAAACCAAGGTCCCCTGACCCTGTCCTGGTGCCATAGTCGCACAGGTACTCATTGATGGCCCTCTGCTGCGTGTGCAGCCGCTGCAGCATGGCCAACGTCGAGTTCCACCTGGTGGGCATGTCACAGATTAGGCGGTTCTTGGGCAGGTTAAACTCCTTTTGGAGGTCCGTCAGCCGAGCACTGGCATTATATGACCGGCGGAAATGCACAGAGACTTTCCTGGCCTGCCTCAGGACATCCTGTAAGCCCGGGTACCTGCCCAAGAACCGCTGCACCACCAAGTTAAGGACGTGAGCCAAACAGGGCACATGGGTCAGTTGTCCCTGTCGGAGGGCAGAGAGGAGGTTGGTGCCATTGTCGCAAACCACCATTCCTGCCTTAAGTTGGCGTGGCGTCAACCACCTCTGAACCTGCCCCTGCAGAGCTGACAGAACCTCTGCCCCAGTGTGGCTCCTGTCCCCCAAGCACACCAGCTCAAGCACCGCATGGCATCTTTTGGCCTGCGTACTTGCGTAGCCCCTTGAACGCCTACGGAGCACCGCTGGTTCCGAGGAAGAGGCCATGGAGGAAGAAGAAGAGGAGGGGGTGGAGGAGAGAGGTGTGTCACAATCAGCATTTTGGAGGCGTGGTGGCGGAACAACCTCCAACACTACTGCACCTTGTCCTGCATCCTTCCCAGCTGCCAGCAGAGTCACCCAATGCGCCGTGAAACTTAAGTAACGTCCCTGTCCATGCCTGCTGGACCATGAGTCAGCGGTAATATGCACCTTACCGCTGACCGCCCTGTCCAGCGAGGCATGGACATTGCCTTCCACATGCCGGTAGAGAGCCGGAATCGCCTTCCGTGAGAAAAAGTGGCGTTTGGGTACCTGCCACTGAGGAACCGCACATTCCACAAACTCACGGAAGGGGGCAGAGTCTACCAACTGAAAAGGCAGCAGTTGAAGTGCTAGCAATTTTGCCAAGCTAGCATTCAACCGCTGGGCATGTGGATGGCTGGGAGCAAACTTCTTTCGGCGGTGCAGCAGCTGGGGCAGGGAAATTTGCCTGGTACAATCTGACGTCGGTGTACCAAAAGCAGATTGCCCACAAGTACTTGGCTGTGACACACCTAATTCTACACCTTCATTCCTCTCACTGCAGGTCTCAGAGAGGACTGAAGGTCTAGTGGGGTTGGAAATCTCAGCTGATGAGGAGCAAGGAGAGATCGTCTTTGTTCTTTGGTGTGGGTCTTTTAGATACGCTTGCCAACGAACTGCATGGCAGGTCAACATATGTCTGGTCAAGCATGTGGTACCCAAGCGGGAGATGTTTTGGCCACGCGAGATACGCTTGAGACATATGTTGCAAATAGCAGCGGTGCGATCTGATGCACTCGTCTCAAAAAAGGCCCACACCAAAGAACTTTTTGAATAACGCGCAGAGACTGCAGCGCCCTGCACATGTGGAGCTTTGGGGTGTGATGCAGTCAATGTGCTGCCCTTAGGCTGGCCCCTGGAGGGCATCCTGCCTAGTTGGTGATGTGCCACCTCCTCCTCCTCCTCCTCCTCCTCCTCTCTCCTATCAGGCACCCACGTTGAGTCAGTGACCTCATCATCCCCTCCCTCCTCATCACTGGAGCAAACCTGGCAGTATGCTGCAGCAGGGGGAGCATGACTGCCAGATTGCTGTCCTTCTTGGGCACCCCCTCTGTCCGTGCTCATGTTACTGCCTTCATTGAGCTCAGTATCATCATCAGAGCCTTCCAAACGCTGGGCATCCTCCTGGAGCATGTACCCAACACTGTGGTCAAACAGTTCGAGGGAATCCTCATGAGGACATGGTGGAGCTAGGGAAGGAGTCACTGATGACATTGAGCTGAGGGAAGAGGCCGCTGCTTTGCCAGACAAAGCACCCTGGGCATGGGTGAGAGAGGATGAGGAGGATGAGGACGGCTTGGTCATCCACTCGACCAAGTCTTCCGCATGTTGCGGCTCAACACGGCCAGCTGCCGAAAAAAAGGCCAAGCGTGTCCCATGGCCACGTGCTGATGAGGATGCACCGTCTCCACGACCAGCACTAGACACAGAGCCTGCTTGCCCTCTCTTATTGGCTTGTGACTGTCTGCCTCTCCTTCTTGGCCTTCCAGACATACTAATGGCCTGTAGCTGCACTAAGCTGGCATAGAACACCTGTAATTTTCTTCAGGTAGCTTTATATACTGTAACCAGACAAGCCTGCCTGTCAGTAGGAAGATAACAGGAACGGATCTAGCTGAACACTGTGAGCAGGACGTACTGCACTAAATGTATATAGCAGGAACGGATCTAGCTGAACACTGTGAGCAGGACGCACTGTACTAAATGTAAATAGTCTAGCTGCCTGACCGTGGTACTAATAGGATCAAAAAGAACACCTGTAATTTTCTTAAGGTAGCTTTATATACTGTAACCAGACAAGCCTGCCTGTCAGTAGGAAGATAACAGGAACGGATCTAGCTGAACACTGTGAGCAGGACACACTGTACTAAATGTAAATAGTCTAGCTGCCTGACCGTGGTACTAATAGGATCAAAAAGAACACCTGTAATTTTCTTCAGGTAGCTTTATATACTGTAACCAGACAAGCCTGCCTGTCAGTAGGAAGATAACAGGAACGGATCTAGCTGAACACTGTGAGCAGGACACACTGTACTAAATGTAAATAGTCTAGCTGCCTGACCGTGGTACTAATAGGATCAAAAAGAACACCTGTAATTTTCTTCAGGTAGCTTTATATACTGTAACCAGACAAGCCTGCCTGTCAGTAGGAAGATAACAGGAACGGATCTAGCTGAACACTGTGAGCAGGACGTACTGCACTAAATGTATATAGCAGGAACGGATCTAGCTGAACACTGTGAGCAGGACGCACTGCACTGAATGTAAATAGCAGGAACGGATCTAGCTGAACACTGTGAGCAGGACGCACTGCACTAAATGTAAATACCAGGAACGGATCTAGCTGAACACTGTGAGCAGGACGCACTGCACTGAATGTAAATAGCAGGAACGGATCTAGCTGAACACTGTGAGCAGGACGCACTGCACTGAATGTAAATAGCAGGAACGGATCTAGCTGAACACTGTGAGCAGGATGCACTGCACTGAATGTAAATAGCAGGAACGGATCTAGCTGAACACTGTGAGCAGGACGCACTGCACTGAATGTAAATAGCAGGAACGGATCTAGCTGAACACTGTGAGCAGGACGTACTGCACTAAATGTATATAGCAGGAACGGATCTAGCTGAACACTGTGAGCAGGACGCACTGCACTGAATGTAAATAGCAGGAACGGATCTAGCTGAACACTGTGAGCAGGACGCACTGCACTGAATGTAAATAGCAGGAACGGATCTAGCTGAACACTGTGAGCAGGACACACTGCACTAAATAGTCTAGATAGAAGATAACAGGAACGGATCTAGCTAAACTGAATACAGTGTATATATATATATGCAACACCTGGGATGCATATATATACACAATACACTGTAAGTGCAGCTAACTGACTGACTGTTCTGCCTAATCTATCTAACTCAAATCAAATGACACTGTCTCTCTCTCTCTCTATCTCTCAGCACACCGGAACACACACTACACAGGGCCGCCGTGCAGGCGGCCTTATATAGTGTGGGGTGTGTACTAAATCCCCTGAGCCATAATTGGCCAAAGCCACCCTGGCTTTGGCCAATTACAGCTCTCTCTACTGACGGCGCTGTGATTGGCCAAGCATGCGGGTCATAGTGCATGCTTGGCCAATCATCAGCCAGCAATGCACTGCGATGCCGCAGTGAATTATGGGCCGTGACGCGCCACACGAATTTGGCGCGAACGGCCCATATCGTTCGCAATTCGACGGACGGTCGAACAGCCGATGTTCGAGTCGAACATGGGTTCGACTCGAACACGAAGCTCATCCCTAGTGTGGACACACAAATCCCTGTTCTGTCAGGGGAGAGGAGAAATAATGTTTGTTCCTACTAAGTAGGAACAGCGATATGTCTCCTCCCCCAGTCAGTCCTATCCCCATACACTAACTAGGGAACACAGTTAACCCCTTGATCGCCCCCTATTGTTAACCCCTTCCCTACCAGTGACCAATGTCAGTGGTCCCAAAAATGTGTCAAAAGTGTCCGATCTGTTCCGCAGCAATGTCGAAGTCCCGCTAAAAATCGCAGATCACCGCCATTACTAGTAAAATAAAAAATAATAATAAAAATGCCAAAAAATTCCATAAATCTTTCCCATAGTTTGTAGATGCTATAACTTTTGCACAAACCAATCAATATACGCTTATTGCGATTTAAAAAAATTTTTTTTTACCAAAAATATGTACCAGGCCGCATGCCCTCAACATGGGGGGGTGCACCTTGTCCCCATGTTGATGCGGACAAGGGCCTCTTCCCGACAACCCTGGCCGTTGGTTGTCGGGGCTTGCGGGCGGGGGGCTTATCGGAATCCGGGAGCCCCCTATAATAAGGGAACGCCCCCGAAGCCGGAGGAAGATCCCCCCCCTGAGCTGTTTAATAAATTATTTTAAAAACCTGTGTAGTGTGTTTTATTATTGACACTTTTTCCCTAGGTGAATGGGTAGGGGTACCATGTACCCCATACTCATTCACATAGGGTGGGGGGGCCGGGATCTGGGGGCCCTCTTATTATAGGGGGCTCCCGGATTCCGATAAGCCCCCCGCCCGCAGACCCCGACAACCAACGGCCAGGGTTGTCGGGAAGAGGCCTTTGTCCTCATCAACATGGGGACAAGGTGCTGTGGGGGAGGGGGGGCCCGCAGGGCCCCCCTCCCCCAAAGCACCCCCCCATGTTGAGGGCATGCGGCCTGGTACGGTTCAGGAGGGGGGGCGCTCGCTCGTCCCCACCCCCTTTCCTGACCGGCCAGGCTGCATGCTCGAATCGGGGTCTGGTATGGATTTTAGGGGGGACCCCACGCCGTTTTTTTCGGCATAGGGGGTTTCCCTTTATAATCCATACTAGACCTAAGGGCCTGGTATGCCCCGCGACGGGGCTCACAAGGTGTCAATCTCGCCGCTAAAAGCGGCAAGATTGACTTCCTTTTCTAGCCCCGTCGTACCCGAGTCACGTTCAAAATGAACGGACTTGTCCATGTGTGGGCAAGTCCGTTCATTCTGAAAGTCCGCCGTAACTCCGGCGAAAGTCCGTCGGAAAGACGGGCGGACTTAGCCCGCCGGAAAGTCCGGTCATGTGTGGGCAAGTCCATCCGTTTTAAAGTCCGGCGCACCTGGCGGACAAAGTCCGTCAAAAAGTGTGCCGGACTAAGTATGCCAGAAAGTCTGATCGTGTGTACGCGGCATTAGTTTTAGCAGAGTTCAGTTGATGAGCAAAGTGTTGATTCTCAAACTTGATAGATAGTTTCTTATTTTGATGGTACATGAGAACTGTCCAACTGTCCTGGCATCTCCCTTTTCTCTGGGTTCAAAGGGGCACTGACAGAGGCCATCTGACTAATTAAGCGTCTGAAGCGTGGCCATGGGATGTCACTGGGTTTATGATAGAGCTGCACAATTAATCGTTAAAAAATCGTGATCTCAATTCACACCCCCCCAATGTCTCCTGCAGATTTTGATGATTCTTTCATATAAACAAGTGGAGAGACTTTATCTGCTCACTCAGCTGTCAAAAGAAAGCATCTGGGCAGTCTGCCAAGTCTTTAACTTGAAACATTGTAACTAAGCTTCCTTCTTAGATCAAAGGGATAGAACTTCTGTGTAAATAAATAATCTGGGCAGTCTGCCAAGTTTTCAATGTAGGAAGTTTAACCACTTAAAGTCTAATAAATCTTTTTCTGACACTTCTTTCTTAAGTTAAAATCAATATTTTTTGCTAGAAAATTACTTGGAACCCCCAAGCATTATATATATTTTAGCAGAGACCCTAGGGAATAAAATGGCAATTCCTGCATTCTTCCATTTTATGTCACACTGTATTTGCCCAGCGGTCTTTCAAATGCAATTTTTTGGGGAAAAATACACTTTATTGAATAAAAAAAAAAAAAGAAACAGTAAAGTTAGCCCAATTTTTTTTGTTTTAATGTGAAAGATGATGTTACGTGATCTATCTTCTAAGCAAAAAAATTGTGATTCTCATTTTAGCCAGAATCGTGCAGCTCTAGTTTATGACAGTATCATGGCCCTCCCTTACACAGTTTTATACTACTATTAATATCTCCCACTATGTACCGGTTACATTCTGGAGACAGATTTATGGTCCAGCATTGAATTTTATGTCCAGGGGTGCTAAACAGAGGAGGGTATCTCGGACTGCCATCTCCCCCTCTGTATGCTCTAGCTTAGTCATGTATGACCATGATTTTGTTTGGTAGGATATTTCCCATTTAAATATATACTTAATATTAATGTGTCCTGGTCCTGTTTGATTTTATAAATTGTGTGTGGATTTTGGTTGGGTTGTGAATTGGGCAGAGGTCTCTGGCAGGTTGCATAAAGCTTGACTGCTTTTTACGATCCCCATTAGTTCTGGGTAGACATTTTATGGCATGCTATGTATTCCTGGTTCTTTAATTGCCCTACAAACCATGGGTGACAAATCTGATGGATTTGGTCATAGTTTTACAATTAGTCTGGTCAGCAGAAACAGACATCCTGCCAGAATACAATTAGCTGTTTACAGCTCTGAAAAGGCCTGTGTGCTGGTTTCTGCTGTCCCAAAGTTGAGATAACAGGCTCTTTTGAAATGCTAAATTAGAAGACTATGTAGGTGCATTCCTAAGTATTTGCTGCAACAATGTGTAACTGTTCTACAAAACTGTCACGGCCCACCTATGATTCCTGAACAACATGGCCACTAGCCACAGCTTTCCGTGTGTCCAGTACATATCATTACACCTGCCACTACAATTAATAGTCCTCTAAGCAAGAGCCAGTGTAAAAGATCCGAGGAACAAAATACATAAAAAGAATGGACAGCACAGACAAAGCAAGAGAGTATGAAATACATAATCATTTAGTGAGTAAACTTTAGTAAAAAGTTTTCATCCTTCACTGTCCCCAAGTAAGTACCTGGGCAAAAAAAACACTGATAATTTTTTTATTATTATTATTGTACATGATTTATATAGTGCCAAGAGTTTGCTAATAGCTGCAGATTGGGCACCAGGTGCTTAAAGAGTAATGTTTCTTTAAATGATATGTTATAATGAAAGAGCTTAGTTAACAAATTAGTGGGGTGTTATATTGTTGTTCTTTCACCTGGTATTGTCCAACTAAAAACATGACATGACTATGTAGTGTGACTGTTGCTTGTTAATGTATGTTTTCACCATTGGGATCAACATTTGTGACACTAGGGTTTGTCTCTCATTTTATGTTGACTTTATTGACCATTTCTTATACATAAAATGAAAAAAGAAAAAAAAACAAAACCAGCCTTCTTTTTTGCACAGCTAACCTTGGACCAACGCACCTAAAAAACACACAAAGTAAGTCTCAGAAGCTGCTGTAGTGTTTTCAAGCGCTCTGTAGTTGCTATCCTACATTTTGCTAGATAGAATTTTTCCCGAATGTGAAATGTGCTGATCCTCCTCCTGCTAAGAAATGTTTCTCAGGCGAATTTATAAAACTTGGGCCAGCAGAAAGTTGTTTGGTGGAGAAGAAGTTTTGCAAAATTTAGCGTAAAGTAATTTTTTTTGTAATTTGTAATGAATAACTGCATATTTTAGACTATGTTTTGAGGTAAGTAATTTGCAAATTTGCACAACTGTAAAAAAAAAACACAACACTGCCTGCTTTCCAGCTTGCGCAAGTCTTATAAATGTTCCCCTTTGTTTTTCAGTTTTCTGATGCTTTCTAGATTTTCACTAGTTGAGCAAAAATACCCCCTGTATCAGGGTTTGAGATTGAAAACCATGTTAATGGACTAGAAGTAAACTTGACCTTAATTGTATTTCTTTCTAGAAGTGAATTGGACCTTTAATGGTATTTCTTCTTGTTTGATTTCAAACACGGGCCTTTTCAGCAGCTGCTTTGGCTGAAATCACCATTTGGAAGAAATACCATTAGTTCACTTCTACTCTATTAACATTGTTTTCAATCTGAAGTCCTAATGAAGGGGGCATTTTTGGACCCCTGAAATGCATTGGATACTCTTTGTGCCTTTGACTTTTATTGGGATAAAGTCATATGTGAAACTTTTAATATGTGTGTGGTACTTCAATTTACATTTTTGTTTCAAGAGTATTGCTTATGTTTATACAGTAGCTTGAAAAATTATTCATACCTCTTGAAATTTTCCACATTTTGTCATGTTACAACCAAAAATGTAAATGTATTTTATTGGGATTTTATGTGATAGACCAACACAAAGTGGCATATAATTGTGAAGTAGAAGGAAAATAATAAATGGTTTTCAAACATTTTTACAAATAAATATGTGAAAAGTGTGGCGTGCATTTCTATTCAGCCCCCTTTACTCTGATAAATAACATAAGGAGCTGCGCTCACAAACCATATCTCTAAATAAAAAATTATGAAAAATAACATATGAAACCAAAAAGTGCAAGTGGATGAAAAAGTGACAAAAATCCAAAAAACTTAATTAAGTGACATTTAACAAATGAACAGTCCTGAAAAGTCCTCCAGAGGAAAAGTAAGTGAATGATTGTAGTAACACAACACGGTGACTGTCTGTCTCCTGTGACTTTATAGGACAATGTGAATCCAATACCACTTAAAGTGCAAGCTTACCAGCTGCACGAGCTTAAGAGCTTGTGGCTAATACCCATCCAGGGCCTTTGATCCTCCCAGCACCTCTGATGGTTGATCAAGCCAGGTACTCCTGGAGGCTGTAGGTGTTCTCAATCAGTAGCCAAACGTTCAAGTCAAGAGTGCTGTGTTTAGAGGATGCAAACAGATACAGTTTTAGTCCAACATGTACTTTGATGATCATCAGAGCACATGTTGGACTAAAACTTGGATGAAAACAGACCGCCTGTCCATTTTCATCCGATCCTATCCACCAGACGGATGGAAAATAGGACCATTATCCGTCTGGATTTAGCGGAGCAGAGCAGATCGGATGTCAGCGGACATGTCACCACTGACATCCGTCGCTCTATAGAGATGCACGGAGTGTCCGTTCAGGTCCGCCTGAAAAAAACTAACAGGCGGACCTGAATGGTCCGCATGTGTGAAAGGAGCCTTAATAAAAAATAAAATGTTTTAAGTAGGCAAAAAAAGTATTGTTGGGTTAACCAATGCATCCTGATGCTGGTTGGGGTATCTAGGCTTCAATGACTTCAGCAAGAAATTGTGAAATGCTGCGTACACACGGTCGGACTTTTCGGCTACAAAAGTCCGACAGCCTGTCCGACAGACTTTTGACGGACTTTTGGTGGACTTGCAGCGGACTTGCAGCGGACTTTCTAACGAACGGACTTGCCTACATACGATCACACAAAAGTCTGACTCGGATTCGTACGTGATGACGTACACTGGACTAAAATAAGGAAGTTGATAGCCAGTAGCCAATAGCTGCCCTAGCGTGGGTTTTTGTCCGTCGGACTAGCATACAGACGAGCGGATTTCTGGGTCCGGCGGAGTTACGACATAAAGATTTGAAGCATGTTCCAAATCTAAAGTCCGTCAGATTTGTGGCTGGAAAAGTCCGCCGAAAGTCCGGGGAAGCCCACACACGATCGGATTGTCCGCCGGATTTGGTCCGTCGGCGTCCGTCGGACTTTTGTAGACAAAGTCCGACCGTGTGTACGTGGCATAAGTATTCACTCTCTTATACAATCAAAGGCCTGTGAAAACACATTTTTAACAATTAAAGTATAACTAAGGTCAAAAACTAAAAATCAATATGTGATAAAACTATGTAGGATGTAAAATATGTCTGTCTTTGTCATCTAAATAAAAGTAAATAAAGAAATGTACCTGCTCCCCTTCCAGCTTGTCTTCTTCTTATATAGTGGAGACAACCCAGCTTCCTAATTTTTCAAATGTTTCTGTTGTCCCCTTTTGCATTATGTCATTATTCAAGAGACTACAGCCCAGTGTTGTGACATCATTGGGGGGGGGTGCTCCTTCCTTTCCTTATGCACCAGCTATGCCCTGCCCATGTCCGGCCTCTGCTATTGTCCACTGCCCATTGAATCATGGAAACTGTAGTTCCCTGTGGGAGATGCAGATGCTGGCTTAGTGGAAGGCAATAACATGCTAGCTCTGCAACACTCCTCCCAGCATCACTATCTGAATCCAGCGGCACAGGCTCAGAGGGCAGGTTACAGCAAGCAATTGCAGGTGTATGCTTGGGTAATCATAATTGTATTTATTTTATTTATTAACATATGTCATTTTCATGAGCTTTGTTAAGGGTTCACTAAAAATATGTAAGCTGCCTTTAGTTGTACTTTAAGAAAAAGGCCCAGTGAAAAAACACATGCAGCCTGTTACCACTGAAGTGCATGGGAACGGGGACAGGCTGTAAAGAGGTTTCAGGACATCTGCAGAATTAAGATACTGCAAAGGATAAAAAAGGTAAAACCCTCTTCCCTCCTGTCACCCCCTAAATTCTTCAAGAAGCACAGCATTGTGCTTCCTACAGAACATTCAGCAATGGATTAGGGCTAATTTTGAGAGTCCTGACAGTGCCTACAAGCCTTGTCAGCAGCACTCCCTCTACTTTCCTTATGACAGTTAAAGCACATTATTAATATCCTATCTCCCAACCTTTTGTGATGGGAATGAGGGACACCTATTAGCAAAAGTATGTAGCATAGGGCACACCCCCTGCCACGCCCCCTTAAAGGAGAATTATACAAAAAAAGATTAGTAAAACCCACAGGTTTTTTTTACCACTACTATTTCTTTATATTGGCTTTTGAGATTTACAAATGCAGCAATTTAGAAATTGTATGAAAGGTTTAGCTCTGGGAAACACTTTTTTGAAAAATAGTGTTTCAGACCACAATGAGGGACGAATGAGGAGGAAAGAGGGACAGAGGGACTTTGTTCCACATCAGAGACAGCCCCTCGAAATTAGGGACAGTTGGGAGCTACGCCAAAATGGCTGCATTGACCTCACCCTTTTATAGTGAGGAGGCTGGCTAATTAAAAGGCCTTCTTATTGGTCCTTCTAAGCTAGCTAAGCTAAGTTCAAAGGCAGCGCATTATGTTTACTAAGGCAACTTCCTGCATTATTTGGCTGCATCTGCATATCTCGTACATGCAGTTTGCCCTGAACCTATACTAGTGACAAACCCAAACCTCATCCCTTGTCAGCCGTAATTTGGCATCAGTTAAAATATTTTCTCTCAGCAGGTTTAGGATGTGTTCTTGTTTTAAATGGCGTAGAGTAAATTCTTAAATAATCGACATATGTCAAGCAGGGATGGCCACACACTGATCAAAAGTTAGTCGGTTTCTGCTGAACCATCTAAATTTCAGTGAGTGCATGGCTCTGTCTACCTCTGTAAGGTTTTATTACTGTTTCTCCACTAGGGAGATTCCCCCTCACCGAACAGAAAATCAGGAGACATCTTCCCTGTAAAGACACAGGCAGGTGCTTAATATATGTGGCCTCACAGCAGTGTGCTTTTTTTTTTTCGTGGGGCCCCATATATACGTACCTCCCTTTGTGCTGGGAGTGCACCACACAGAGACCAGGGTCTCGTACTAATGATCGGGACCTGGAACTGTTGGTTCCGGGTCACCTGATCGCTGTCATAGCCTCTGATTGGCTATCAACAGTCACTGTGAGCCCGCCCCTGGGTTTCCTTCCTCTTCGGAATGAAGAGAATGATACATTGTATCTTCCTCTTCTAGCAGGAAAGGAATTGTAAAAAAAAAAAAAAAGAAGCAAATAAAAATTTAAATAAAGAATAAAAAATAAAGAAAAAAATAACAAGGTCAAGGTTGCCAGGGTTATTGTTAGGGTCAAGGTCAGGGTCAAAGGTCAAGTTCGGGGTCAGAGATCGCGGTCAGCATATTTTGTGTAGGATTGAAAAAACAATTTTTAATTGTTATCAGTGTCAGTCAGTGTCAGTGTGTTTTAGGCAGGATAAAAAAAAATGCAAAATGCGCACCATTCTTTCTGGGCTGTACTGCGGGTACAAACAAAAACTAACATACATATATGTGGTATAAAAAAGTGACAAACCTATAATACCGTGATTACTGTATGTAAGTGCAAATCTACTTTTAAATAAATGTTTTGATACGGTTTTACACTATGTGCGGATGCTTGCTGTTTCTCCTACATGTGTCTGGGAGCTGGAGATTTGCCTGATGATGTGGTTACCCATATGCCGGGAGCCTGGCTTTTGAGGGTCGATCTCCTTCCATCTAACCTTGGGCCAATCGGATACCCCCATTAACCATCCTGAAGTGCGGTTGGAGCGATTTTCTACAATTGCATGGTTGACTCAATACTTGCAGCGTTATGCCCCGTACACACGATCGGACATTCCGACAACAAAATCCATGGATTTTTTCTGATGGATGTTGGCTCAAACTTGTCTTAAATACACACGGTCACACAAATCTTGTCGGAAATCCCGAACGTCAAGAATGCAGTGATGTACAACACATACGACAAGCTGAAAAAAATTAAGTTCAATAGCCAGTGCGGCTCTTCTGCTTGATTCCGAGCATGCGTGGAACTTTGCGCGTTGGAATTGTGTACACACGATCAGATTTTGTTGGAAAATTTGAGATCCAGATCTCAAATTTTGTGTGATGGAAATTCCTATGGAAAATGTCAGATGGAGCCTACACACGGTTGGAATTTCCGACAACAAACTCCCATCGAACATTTTCCGTCGGAAAATGCGACCGTGTGTACGGGGCATTAGAGTCCACACCGCCTGGTAAGCGTGCT
This sequence comes from Lithobates septentrionalis, assembly GCA_037952835.1. Taxonomy (NCBI): domain Eukaryota; kingdom Metazoa; phylum Chordata; class Amphibia; order Anura; family Ranidae; genus Lithobates; species Lithobates septentrionalis. The sequence goes on along the minus strand of JBBDGP010000163.1, from coordinate 1,628,634 downwards.
GGCTTTACACATTGGTGGCGGATCATACACTGATGGTGTTTTAATATTCCATCCCCCGGGCGATACCAATTAAATTTTATGGAATTTATTTGTTCACAACAAGAGTTTCGTTTACTGGACTATTGATTTTTTTTCTGTTTAACTTCAAATTCAAGAACTTTTTCGTTTTGCTCGATATTATTTTTCATGTTTTTTTTTATCACTATGGACACTTCACATGTGATTTGAGCTGTCTATTTTAGAATTTTGTAGCACTAGGAGTTATATCTTGGTTACAGCAATTTGTATTATAGGTTTGTCACTTTTTAGCGCTGCATTATTTATGTTTGTTTTTTGCACTATATGTCTAGTGGAGTGCCAGCAGCTTTATACATCCTCTATGCGCAGTTCCACTATATCCCTCTAGTGGAATATATGCGGTATCACTGCAATCGTCAGGAGCAGGAGAATTAATTTTGGCTTGTTCTTTGGTGGTAAATTATGATAATAGCAAGAAATATTCAGCTAAATTTAAAAAAAAAATTTTTTTTTACAATTTTGGGCCAGTTTTTCTTTGATAAAAAAAATCGGGAGATTCCCCTTGTCAGTTTCAGTGTGTGGGATATAACCTCACTTTGATCTCTCAGGCATCTTGTGTATTTATTTTCCCTACTCATATTTTTGAATTTACATTTGTCCACTGATAGAAATCTTGTTGTTATTAGTGTAGAAAAAAAATCACAGACCAATGTGAGTTCTTGGCCGAAAGCCATTTAAAAAGCTAAATGAGATGGATATTTTTCAAGGCAACGTAAAGTCAGATTGAATATTGCACTACAATAACACTAATGCACTTAGGGATGTTGAAAAAATGTTTTCTACTTAAAGCTGAACTCAATGAAACAGCTAAATATGGAGCTAAATATACTTTACAGAATATGTGTGAACAATACACAATGAACACCATATAATTATTTAGAATAAAAAGAATAAGCTATTGTGCTGACTGGAACCCAACCATCATTAAATGGGGCACATAGGAGGGCCAGGAGAGTGGTGGGATACACCAGGTAAAATGAATGCAGCTCCTCTCAAATTAGAGTTTGAGATCCTAATGCACATATAAAAAATGAACACAAGAGGGCACCTCCATCTAGGTGTAGTGATTTATTAAAAATAGCATAAAAAGCAATAAAAATGCACTCACTAGATAAAAGTAGATCAAGGCTTGTCATAGACCCATATAGACACTTGTATAATCACCGTGAGGATGCAGAGCTCAGCAGGTATGTGGCTGGTTGAAGCAGAGTTCCTAATGGAAGTGCAGCTATCAGGCTTCAGGCTGGAACATAAGCATCAGCAGTTGCAAAAATGGCAAAATGGCTGCGGCTCCAAAAAGCACCTCTCTCGGCTGGGTGATGACAGGAAGTGGAGGGGATGTGGCTACATGTTTCAGGGTAGACAGGAGGGCCCCTTTATCAAACCATCTACTTTGATCTACTTTTTTCTAGTGAGTGCATTTTTATTGTCGCTATACCTAGATAGAGGCGCCCTCTTGTGTTTATTTTTGTTTATGTAATTATTTAGGCCTCCCTCCTTTAGGACCCTTTCACATGGGCGCCTCCATGTAACGGACTCCGCTTGCTCAGCAGGGGATCGTTCCACTGATCCCCGGTTGAGCAGGTGGATGACAGGTCCATGTCTGCTCCGCTGTGCAGAGCAGACACAGGCACAGTCCTACTCTCCTATGGGGAAATCAGATGGAAATGGACAGGTGTCAGCAGACATGTGTACACTGACATCCGCTGCTCCATAGAGGAGACTGCAGGGTCCTATTCGATACGCCTGAAAAACTGACATGCAGATCTGATCGGAGAGCCTGTGTGATAGGGCCCTTACATGGGAGATTATACATTGATCAGCCATAACTTTGTGACCACTGAGAGGTTAAGTGAATAACATTTGTTATCTGGTTACAATGGCATCCGCAAGGCAGCCAGTAACAATGTTGTCCCCAAAGTTTTTTGTCTCTTGAAAGCAGAAAAAAATGGACATTGCAGTTTGTTGCATATGACGCTGCGTAGCTGCAGACCAATCGTGGTGCCCATGTTGAACCATTTCCACAGCCAAAAGCACCTTCAATGGGCACATGAGCATCACAACTGGACCACAGTGCAGTGGAAAAATGTTGCCTGGTCTGATGAATCATGTTTTCTTTTACATCATGTGAATGGCCAGGTGCGTGTGTGTTGCTTACCTGGGGAAGAAATGGCATCAGTATGCAGTATGGGAAAAAGGTAAGCCAGTGGATCTGTGGGATGTTCTGGAAAAACAGGTCTGATCCATGGAGGCCCCGCTTTGCAATTTACAGGACTTAAAAGATCTGCTACTGACGGCTTGGTGCCAGATACCACAGCGTACTTTCAGAGGTTTACTGTCATCCATGCTTTGATGGGTCAGGCTGTTTTGGTGGCAAAAGAGGGACCTACTCAATATTAGGTGGGTCATCATAACCTTATGTCTGATCGGTGGATTCTTGCGTCTGGGATGACAGGTGTATGTGAACAGTGGCAGAGTCATCCTTTCTCACATGTAACCACATATTTATATGTGTCTAGGCCGAATCATTCATCCCTAACAGCCAGTGGTGTATTTTGATTTTGTGCTGCCCTAGGCAGGACTAAAATTGGGCGGCCCCCCCCATTTAAAATTTGCCTCACCCCATCCTATTTAAGATCCACCTCTTCATCTGCAAACGCCACCCCTTCTTATTTAGGCTCCACCTCTTCCTATTAGAGCTCCTTCGTTTCAGAGGTGGTGGGAGAGAGGGGGGTGGGGTGTGAGAGACACGGGGGGGGGGGGGTGAGAGAAAGAAAGGGGGAAAAGAGGGGGTGATAAAGAGAGGAAGGGGGAAAGAGGAGGAGGGAGAGAGGAAGGGGGGGAAAGAGGTGGGGGAAGAGATAAAGGGGGTTAAGAGAGAGGGGGGCTGAAAGCAAGAGAGAGGGGGTGAGAGAGGGAGGAGGGGTGAAAGAGAGGGTGGCCTCTCCTACGCCCCCCCATACTACACCATATTACTTGGTCAGCATCCTGCTTACATCCTACTGACTGGACAATGAAATAGCATCACCATAGTCCATCTCCTTCTGACAGCAGGTAGCAAACATAAAATATACAAAACCCAAGAACAGAACCTTCAAAGTGCATTTTAAAACATCAAATATTATTAACCAATATTATTAAAAATAATTATTATTATCACTTCTATTATTAACTATTATTAACTAATTATCATTATTAGGATTTGCATATAAAAAATAATTAAAGGGTATATAATACCCTTGCTATAGGTGTAGGCCATTTATGTATATCCTAAAGCCTGACTGAAAAACTCCCATTATCTTGTCCTGCTTTGTTGCTAGGATATTGCTAGGACACTCCCAGCCGATTCAAACCCCCCTCTTCCCTGTCCTCATTAGCTCTGAACTCAGCTCATGCTGTAATGGAAGAGATAGTGGACTACACGAGTGAAGGGGTTTGAGAGCTCACTCCTGTGATGGCAGGGGTGGGTAGTAATGGCTGGGAGTGTCTTAGCAACATCTTGGCAACAAGGCAAGAAGGTGATGGTGCTATCTCTGGGAGTTTTTAGTCCAGGCTTCGGAAAGTAGGTAAATGGCCTACACCTATAGCAAGGGCATCATCCAACTTTAGTCAAAGCTGCACAGTTTGTATTTATCTACAGATGCCTTATACCTGCATAGGCAAAGGTAAACTAATCCTGTAAGTAATAATTTCCCTATAACTTTTTATTATACCACCACTTAAGTGTCATTTAATCACAACATAAAATAAGATAACCAAATTAGAGTAAAACCCAGTAATTTATTTTAATTGTAATTTTTTGGTTTGTTCTACGTCCAATATATTAGTAAATTAGTAACGGTTTTCAGAAGACTAGTGCAATATTTAACATTTTAGTCAGCTGTTACAAATTAATATCTGAGATTACAGATTTTATTTTGTTTTATTTTATTTTTCATTTTGTATCATTAACAAGACAAGCTGTTTAATTGGCAAGAACCCAGCTTCTGTACTGGCACAGGCAATCCTTAATTAGTTATTTATTGGATTGGTTTAAAGAAATGTATAATTCGAAAGACAGAAAAACTGTTTTGTACAGTGCCTTGAAAAAGTATTCATACCCCTTGACATTTTCCACAATTTGTCATGTTACAACCAAAAACGTAAATGTATTTTTTGGGGATTTTATGTGATATACCAACACAAAGTGGCACATAATTGTGAAGTGGAAGGAAAATGATAAATGGTTTTCAACATTTTTTACTAATAAATATGTGAAAAGTGTGGAGTGCATTTGTATTCAGCCCCCTTTATTCTGATACCCCTAACTAAAACCCAATTGCCTTCAGAAGTCACCTAATTAGTAAATAGAGTCCACCTGTGTGTAATTTAATCTCGGTATAAATACAGCTGTTCTGTGAAGCCCTCACCAGAACCTTAGTGAACAAACGGCATCATGAAGGCCAAGGAACACACCAGACAGATCAGGGGTAAAGTGGAGAAGTTTAAAGCAGGGTTAGGTTATAAAATAAGAATCCCAAGCTTTGAACATCTCACGGAGCACTGTTCAATCCATCATCAGAAAAAGGAAAGGGTATGGCACAACTGCAAACCTACCAAGACATGGCCGTCCACCTAACCTGACAGGCCAGGCAAGGAGAGCATTAATCAGAGAAGCAGCCAAGAGGCCCATGGTAACTCTGGAGAAGCTGTAGAGATCCACAGCTCAGGTGGGAGAATCTGTCAAAAGGACAACTATCAGTCGTGCACTCCACAAATCTGGCATTTATGGAAGAGTGGCAAGAAGAAAGCCATTGATGAAGGAAAGCCATAAGAAGTCCCATTTTCAGTTTGTGAGAAGCCATGTGGGGGACACAGCAAACATGTGGAAGAAGGTGATCTGGTCAGGTGAGACCAAAATGGAACTTTTTGGCCTAAAAGCAAAACACCATGTGTGGCGGAAAAGTAACACTGCACACCACCCTGAACACACCATCCCTGCTGTGAAACAAGGTGGTGGCAGGATGCTTTTCTTCAGCAGGTGCAGGGAAGCTGGTCAGAGTTGATAGGAAGATGGATGAAGTCAAATACAGGGCAATCTTAGAAGAAAACCTGTTAGAATCTGCAAAAGACTGGATACTTGGGGGGGGGGGGGGGGGTGTTCACCTTCCAGCAGGACAACGACCCTAAATATAGAGCCAAAGCTACAATGGAATGGTTTATATCAAAGCATATTAATTTGCTAGAATGGCCCAGTCAAAGTCCAGACCTAAATCCAATTGGGAATCTTGAAAGACTTGAATGGGAAGACTTGAAAATTGCTGTTCACAGACGCTCTCCATCCAAACTGACAGAGCTTGAGCTATTTTGCAAAGAAGAATGGGCAAAAATGTCACTCTCTAGATGTGCAAAGCTGGTAGAGACATAACCAAAAAAGACTTGGTCTTTTTTTTTTAACCAAAAAGGTGGTTCTACAAAGTATTGACTGAGGGGGGCTGAATACAAATGTACCCCACACTTTTCACATATTTATTTGTAAAATAATTGGAAAACCATTTATCATTTTCCTTCCACTTCACAATGATGTGCCACTTTGTGTTGATCTATTACATAAAATCTCAATAAAATACATTTACGTTTTTGGTTGTAACATTGTCAAAATGTGGAAAATTTCAGGGGGTGTGATTACTTTTTCAAGGCACTGTACTTGTTCTGGGCCTTACATTCTTTGACCTAAAATACAAGCACTTTTTTAACCTTTGCAGAAATTAAGCTTGTGTAAGCTCGAATCCCAAGCAGATGTTGGGTATAAATCCTGTTCGTTTTGTAACACAGGTCATTTGAGGTGTTATTTCAATTCTCTATCTCAGTCATTTACTATGTTAATTGTTCAGTGCTGTCTGTAGAGTTGTTGTCTATTGTAACAAACCAAATTCCTTGTTTGTTTCATAGAGAACAAAAACGTGTTACTATGGGAAATAACTTCCAGACTCCCTGCATGCTTGGTTCCAGTATTCAAAAATAGGCATTTATAGTATTAGGATGCACTATATTGACAAACACCTGTGGACACCCAGATATCAAAGATAACTTGCCACAAATGTATGGCGGTGTTGAATTGTAAGTCTGCTAACTTGCTCCACATTTTCACTGGCAAGTTGTACACTTGCAGAGCACTTGAAGTACAAGTTCTAGTTCACACTTTTCCAATTTGGAACAAATTGCATGGCAAGTCTCTAGCAAGAGCAAAGTTGCAGTGGTGAGTCTAAAGCAAGAGCTCTGAAAGTCTACAGAATTAAAATTCAGCCACAGTGCCCCCTGTGGTGGGATGACTATTGCACAACATAACTGAACCAGAACTTGCAGCAGACTTGCAGAATGTTTGCAAAGAAAGTTGATCTGGAATCATGCAATGCAGACTTGCTGCAATTGTGCAACAAACCTGTGAAGCCTGCAGAGTCTAGCAATAGTTTAGCAAGTCATTTTCAAACTTGCAGCTCAATTGCTTGCTATCTGGGCTGACTATAACACCAATATCAGTGGCGAACCTTTTTTTTACCCAAGTGCCTAAAATACAACAGGTGTACACAGCAGCGTGTCAGAGGTCATGTGCCTGCATGCAGAGGAGGGGGGCGCAGAACACTGCTCACCTCACCATATATTTGATCCCCAGGAGGAGATCACACTTCGTTCGCTACACTAATGGCCCCTCTAGGAGTCCCCGCCCTCCCCTCTCACCTGTGTGTTTCTCCCTCTGAGCCCCCAGCAATCCCCATCCTCCATGGGCAGCAGTGACACCCAGTACTGTTCAGACTACACCGACCCATCCAGCATCAGATTATAGAACTAACAAACAAAGAAGGCCTAGTGCCCAGGGCACAGCATACCCCTCAGGATTTTTGAGGACAAACCAGAAAATATTTAAAAGTTTTCTTTATTAATACAAAAGGTAATTATACAATAGAAAATATTAAAATCAATGATATTGTACAGAATTGCAAGCATAATAACTGCCCTGTGAAACAGCAGCAGGTCAGTGCAGGTGGCTGTATAGAATGACGCCTAGCATGTTTCAGACTAATTGTCCTTCTTCAAAGGCTTTGTGTCATCTATAGCATTCTTGTTCTATAATATAAACATAATTGAATGTCAGTACAGTAATGCAATCAGATTGAATCGTTTTACACAGAGATTGAATGATCATCTGATCAGTGAGCATAGCAAAGGAAAAAACACATTTTCTTTCACATTTTCCTGAGCTGATCACTGCCAAACACAGAGGGGGAGGCAGAGTGGATGTGGCCTGCACAATTGGTGCCTTGCAGTGTGGAAATAAGGGTATGTGGCTCGATGTAATGAGGCCAAGACCAAAAGCATGAGAGGTAAAGGCTGGGTGAACCCACAGACACTGCAGGAATTCCCACTGACTGGAGATCCACTCCAGTCAGTATTAGGTCAGCCAACAGATGAAAGGATATGCCTGATATCTTCCTGTCTAGGAGATACAGATAAAGATAATAAGTATATTGAGATAACAAAGTAGGTATAAGTAAAGGTTTTATAGAACTAAAGTCACTTACATGGTAAATCTCTGTATACCGTAGAGCCGGTACCAGCCTACACTCTCCACCGAGCACAGCACTGCCCCTTCCTCCCTGCCCGCCCGTTTTATAGAGCTGGTGATAGCCGTCAGCTGAGTGCGGTGATTGGGATCAACTGTAGCGAAACTCCTGGCCGGAGAACATGGCTGAGGATCACCCTTTATCTGCTATCACCGAACTGCACACTCTAGGGTTTTCAATCCACTCGTGTCTGTCTCAATCACAGGTGGCCTGTCTAGAGGTAATGTAATATGGGTAGCGATCCGGTGACTTGGCTCGAGTGCCCACAGAGAGGGCTCTGTGTGCCAGCTGCGGCACACGTGCCATGGGTTTGCCATTACTGGCCTATATGAACTTGCTGTACAGTATATTCCATTTTAAAGTCATAGGCTTTATATTACATGTGCATTCCATACAAACACATTATATTCATTGAATAGCTCATCTGGAACAAATATTCTGATAACTTTTGAACGTTTTCCTTTTTTTTTTTCTCATTAGCAGACCTGATCTACATACTCATACTTTATAGTCCTGCCTCTCTCAGCTGTCTTCTGTGCCCCTTCACCCTGGCATTCAACTGGCTAACCTTAGTTAAGACTCAGAGTTGGATTTCCATAACTGGATCCTGTAGGTACTTGGCCTTTGGTGCCCAAAGCAGCACCCCTCTAGGAACAACCCTTCTACAAAGAACATTTCTTTGCTTTATTGGTTCTAACCCAGCTTAGGATATTGTGACATTGTGTAAATATGCTTATAGGAGATGACTGTATTTCTATGGACTATTCGATAAATCTGGTAGCTCTGCAGGGAAAAGCCACTTCTTTTGCTCTGCCATCTATAGCAGCGATAGGCAGCCTTTGAGAGTTAGAGATCTACCTGAACAACATGAAATAGATCAAAGATCACTGGGATAGAAAGATATTAACTAGCCAGACCTAACTAAATAGTAATGAAATCTTAGAAAAATATAATAAAACAAATGTCACTTTAAAAATATAAACTTGGCCTACCTTAAAGGTGAACAATTTCAGTCATTAAAGCAGTGGACAGTGTCAGGGCAGTGGACGGTTTGTGGGCAGTGTGAGTAGGGCAGTGGATGGTGCCATTAGTGCAGTGGATGGTGTCAGTAGAACAGCCGATTGGTGTCAGTAAGGCAGAGGTTGGTGACCGTAGGGCAGTGGACGGTGTCAGTAGTTTTTTGTTTTGTTTTTTTAATTATTTTTATTTAATTTTTTTTTACAATATTATTTATTTCTTTTTTTACAATTATTAGAAACCCCGTTGGGGTGATTTGGTGTAATATCAGGGGTCATAACAGACCCCTAATAATCTCATGTTTGAGATAGAGAAAGGGACTGAAGACAGATTCCCCAGTCCCTTTCTCTGCAGCCTCTGCTGCACTGGACAGTGAATGAATGGGAAGTGTTTTTTGCTGAGTGTCTTCCTGTTCCTTCACAAACTGAAGCATAGTAAAGACAGCTCCCCGCCCCCCTCTCCATCCTTAAAAGATCCCCCACAGCAGTCAGTGGGAGAGAGGAAATCCAGCATTCGGGGGGATGGGATGGGGGTGTTGTGCAAGGGAGTACACAGGGAAGTGCGGCAACAGAAGTAAGAGGAGCCTGGAGAGGATGGGCGGTGAGGGCGGGAAATTAATTGGCTGTATTTTCCTCCCTGCAGCTGCTAAATGCCGGTAGGAGGGAGAGGAGGTGAAGCAGACATTCAACTGCTGCAGGGAGGAAAATACAGTCGATCGGTTCCACTAAATACCTCCCTTGCAGCCCCTCCTCTACAGGTTCTGGGGTCGGCAACCAAGGCACACAATCTACTCATCACCTGCCAGGGTTCGACGGGTTGCCGTCCTACTGTGCCTAAACGTATATCTGGGCCCAATGCGACAGGACATCATAGCCTCAGGAGACTCTCCAAGGCTAGGGCTGCAGTGGCTAAGAAACGGTCTGGCCACTATACATAATGAGACTTTGAACCAATGAATGGAAAATTAGGTAAATTATTCTTTGACTCTGCTGGGTAAAGCCTTGGGGATGAAGTGGCTGTCTTGGGTGTTTGAGGTAGAGCTGAACAATGGATTCACCAGGTTAAAGGTGGTTTGTTCCCTGCTTGAGTGACAGATGAACTTTGTAGTTATTTACAAAGGTTTTAGTCATTTTGAAAAAGCTTGTACTTTTTGTCTTTGTTTTCACTTTTTCTGCAGGATGGACAAAATTTGCCCGGTTAACTCGAGCTTTAACAAACAGCCGCAGTGTTCTACAGCAGCTGACTCCTATGAACAAAACAGAAGTGGTCCACAAACATTCCAGATTAGCAGAGGTGAGAGGCTCTTGATTTTATTTAAATCAAACAATATACTGTAGGACATGGGACATGTAAAGGAGAAATAGGAAAATATTTTTTCGCTCTGCTGGGTGCCCTATTGATAGAGGTCTAAGGGAAGAGGCATTGTGTTAACAATATTGTAAGTAAGCTGACATGGTTGTTTCAGATTCTTGCCCAGTGGCTGCGGTGATCTAGATGTTGAACCCACAACCCCCCCCCCCCCCAGCATCAGTAGACATAAGCAGCATGTAAGTCGAAGAACTTTAAGTGGGGCCACAAAAAATTTGGGGTATATGAATTTTTCTATTTAAGATTTTGTAGTTCTGAGAAATGCGTATTTAGATATTATATAGTAACCATAGCCTTACTCAGATAAGGGCCAGGAAACTAATACATTTTTGGAAAGGCTATTCACAGGTATACTTGGAGCATCTGAATAATCTCAATACTAGCTTAAAGTGGAACTACTGTATACCTACAGAAGCAGGCAGGCTTTTTATTGCAGAAAAAACATTCTGTCTCTTCTGCTAAACAAACTTACCTGCCTGATTGCAATCTTCTTTTGAATATACACTGAGCAGCTCAGTGATCATTCTCCGGGCACCACAGTGGTGCCAGAATTAAAACTCATTTCACAGCACCCCGAAAAAGCTGAGAAGATGTCTACACGGCATGAGGGATCTAATGAATGTCTCATTGCTGAAATGATAGCTCTATAAGTTTGGAGAAGGCGCTGGACTGGCTCTCTCAGTTGAGGGTCTATGAGTGGGTAATGATGAAGACAGGTTGGGGGAGTTCGCTGCCGATAAATCCAGCCCAACTTGACAGAAGAGTGGCGGTGAGCCCTTTTGAGGGGCTTGGGCTGCTACCTCTTGGTATGGCCTTAAGATCATTTCCATAAGTACTTGTTAAGGTAAGTAAAAGGAGCCGATATCCAGTTAGAAGCGAAATAAAGGTAAATAGGTAGTTGTTTTATTGAAAGTGGCTTTATTATGTTTTGCTAATGTGTTTCAGGGGAACAAAGACTCCTTCAGGGCTATCCAAGATAAAAACATACAGAAACATATATGTATATAGCATGATGTACAAAAAAACAGTAAAGGTTAAAAGATAAAAACTCATGTATATGTCCTATATATCAGAACACTGTATAAAGGGGTAGAGCTCTATTTAACAAGCATACAGTATACATATTTTGCATTTTATTTAACAATTAATAAAAACTGATAAAAAGAGCCAGAGGGAAGGAGAAGCAGAATATTGGCATGAATAAAAGAAGTTTCCCTAAAAAGTGGTGTAATCTAAAATGCATTAAAAAGATACTTTTTAAAAATAATACATATTAACAGAAAATGAGTTCCGTAACTGACCTGCTGCTGTATGCCAGTGGTGGGTGCAAAGGTATCCCAAACTGGTGTGTCCGTGACCTCGAAGACTGTGGGAGAAGGGTCAGTAGGCTGTAAGTGCTGGGGGGAAAAAAAGGCAGAAAATGGGGTTGGGGATGAGGGGAATGAGGAAACGATCTATAAACTTTAGTTTCGCTTTAAAGGAGAAGTACAGCCAATTCTCTTTTGGCTGTACTTCTCCTGTGGATCACAGAAGTGCAGTCCGTTCTACACTCCTGTGACCCATTTTTAGCAGACAGCAGGCTGAAGTCACAGAGCTGGTCCAGGCGTGGGAAAGATTACGACCATATGGTCCGGATCCGCCCACATGCCTGGACCGTCACCTGGCTTAGAAAGCCAGAGCCGGCTGATCCCACCCCCTCCACAGCCCAGCGCTCCAGAGAACGGATGCTGCATCTAGACAGGTAAGTATGATTAAAAAAAACCTTTACTTCTCTTTTAAGCACCTTTCTTCACTATTAGTGCTGGTCAGGCTTCTGATTACCCCAACAAGGGCAACAACAATACAAGAACAAGCAAGGTAACAACTTCCAATAAATCTGTGATAACTTCTGAAACTCGGTAGGTGGGCATCAGGAACAGATGGCTGGCTCAGTTTTTGTAAAACAAAGCACTGCATTAAAGTGGAAATTTATGGAAAAAATTGGGTGAACAGGCAGGATTTTTAATGAAGAAGAGCCATGCTATGTCTCTTCTGCATTAATGTTACTTACCTGCCTGTGTTCCCCTGTGCAGTGAGCTGCGCACGCACAGCTCATTGTATTAATTTGAAACTAAGGATATATATTGTATTAAGTAGTATGTATTAATTTGGCAATGCTGAAGCTGACTGAACTCCCACGCGTATGCGGAGTGATGCCATCTCAATCTGACCATTGAAGATGGACGTTGATTGAGCCCCAATAGCCAGCCCCCCTTAGATGTCAGCGGCCAGCAGGGAGCTCCAAGATGCTGCATAGCTGGAGTGAAGGTGAGTATAGCTCCACTTTAGACTGTAAGTAAACCCCCCTATGGTTTTCAGCCAAGGAAGCTGCCATCTTTGCCTCTGTTTAATCTACAACTGCAATGATGCTGCACATGTGATCAGTTTAGACACCAGCCATTGGATGGCTTGACAGTTTGGTTGAGAGCACAACCAATGGTAGTGTTACATTTCTGGCACGTGCTGGAAATGAAACTGTTTTATGGATGGGTTTACTTCCGCTTTAAATAGGTTCCTAAAGCTCACCATGCACTGATAGAAATTCTGCTGGTTCAGCAGGGACCAGCCGAGTTCTGATGAGTGTGGCAGTCCCCTTTCAAGAATTTTCAATTGTTTGATTGGCTTCTGTTGAAGGGACTTGTTGTATATTAATTATATTGGTTCTATATCAAGGAACAAGAAGGAAATTCTAAAGAAAATATCAGCACAACATAGACACCTATAGCGTAAAAGTGTTATGCTGATTCTGTTTGCTAATTTTGCACCTAATCTGAAGCTTTGGAAAATTGAGTATCTTATTTCTGCATGGGTATGCCCTTTATCAGTGTGTGGCGGGCCCCTCTTGACAGCAGCTGATCATATAAGTTGTACCTGCTTATCTGCAGTCTTCTCAACTCTACAGCTGTTCAAAGTCCAGATTTTATATAGCTTGTCTGAGCTTTCAAAAGGAAGGGGGGGAGAGCTGAAGTTACACTCTGCAGTGCCCCTTCACACAGCACACAGGAATATAGCTGCAGCTCTCAATCACAGGCTGTGTGCTGGAGCTTCCTCCCATCACCTTTTTTTTCTTGGTGTCTGGAAAACCTGTCAGAAATGACTTATGCAGATAGCAGAGGAAGCGGGCAGCAGAAAGAAATTACACTTTGAGCTTTGGCTTGGGTTGAGTACACACTATAGAGGGATATGCTTTGTTCATATTTCAACCACTTTGTCTACCTCACATCCACAAACCATTCGTGCCATAATTAGGCAAAATAAAATATTTGAAAATATTCAATAACCCAGAAAATTTCAGGAACCCAGCAATCAAAACTTCCTTTCTCTGTTGAGCAAGAAGCCATCATACTGATCCTACTGGAAGTAACACAAGCTGTAATGTAAGTGCAATGTCTGTATATCATGAACTGATTTTTTTACTGGCTCCTCTGTTTTATACAATAAAGTATTAACGCATTCCTTGAATACGTATTTTATTTAATATACATGAAAGTCTTTTTGTAGTGGTTTTCACATTCTCTCTTGCTGTATCGGATAGCTTTCATATCTGTGTTGCGTTAATGATACTGTTTCCACATTCTTCTATGGGTTTTTGATGTATCAAAGGTGCCAGTGGGAAATGTTTGACTGAATGTTTGATGTTTTTCACTTTGTTGAACCCTACCTGTATATGTGAAAGGTATTAATGAACTTATACTCGCTGAGAGGACACCCCAAAGGTACAACTGCTGTCTGTACATATAGCTGTGTCTTCAGATCTCCTTTAACAATTAAAAAAATATGAACACCCTGCACTGCGCACAATACATACGTTTAAGAAGTTATTAGTACAAATAATTATTCAACTTTGTAATGACTCCAGTTTACCCTCTATGCGTTAAAATCTATGTCTTTATGGGTGTGGATAGCTGCCAAAATCCAGCAAAGTGTCTGCTGTATGCTATTATCCCCTTACCCATAAGTCTACACATAATTTAACCACTTTAAGACCAGGCCTATTTCTGACATTTGTTGTTTACAAGTAAAAATCTGTATTTTTTGCTAGAAAATTACTTAGAACCCCCAAACATTGTGTATGTATGTGTATATATATATATATATATATATATATATACGGTATATATATATATATATATATATATATTTATATATTTATTTTTAGAAGAGACCCTAGAAAATAAAATGGCGGTCCTTGCAGTTTTATGTCACCCTGTATTTGCGCAGCGGTCTTTCAAACGCAATTTTTTAGAAAAAATACACTTTAATGAAAAAACAAAAACAAAACAAAACTAAAGTTGGTCCAGTTTTTTGTATACTGTGAAAGATGATGTTACGCCAAATAAATAGATGCCCAACATGTCATGCTTTAAAATTGCGCACGTTCGTGGAATGGTGACAAACTACGATGCTTTAAAAAAATTTACAGTGGGTTTTACAGGTCACCTGTTTCAAATTACAGAGGTCTTGTGCTAGAATTATTGCTCTCACTCTAACAATTGCAGCGATACTTCACATGTGTGGTTTGAACACCATTTACATATGCGGGGGCGACTTATGCGTATGCGTTCACTTCTGCACGCGAACTCGGAGGGATGGGTTGCTTTTTTTTTTTTAATATATATATTTTACTTTAACCACTTCCCGTCCGGCCCATAGCAGATGACGTACAGCAGGATAACATGCCGGCGTGCGCCCGCGGGGGCGTGCATCGCGGTGATCGGTGGAGCGGTGTGTCAGTCTGACACACCGCTCCACCAATCTTGGTAAAGAGCCTCCGGTGGAGGCTCTTTACCACGTGATCAGCCGTGTCCAATCACGGCTGATCATGATGTCAATAGGAAGAGCCGTTGATCGGCTTTTCCTCACTCGCGTCTGACAGACGTGAGTAGAGGAGAGCCGATCGGCAGCCCTCCTGACAGGGGGGTCTGCGCTGATTGTTTATCAGCGCAGCCCCCCCCCCTCAGATGACCACCCAGGACCACCAGGGATTGCCACTAGGACCACCAGGGAAGGGGCAACATGTGGATGGCCAGGTATGTACCCCATGGCCATCCACATGTGCCCAATCTGTGCCTATCAGTGCCCACAAATGGGCACTGATTGGCATCATTATGTTTCAGTTCTGCCCAGCAATGCCACCAATCAGTTTTATCAGTGCCACCAATCTGTGTCATCAGTGCCACCTGTCAGTGCCAATCTGTGCCCATCAGTGCCCACCTATCAGTGCCCATCAGTGCCACCTATCAGTGCCACCCATAAGTACCCATCAGTGCCACCCATAAGTACCAATCAATGCCACCTACGAGTGCCCATCAATGCCACCTATGAGTGCCCATCGGTGCCACCTATGAGTGCCCATCAGTGCCGCATACCAGTGCCGCCTATCAGTGCCCATCATCAGTGCCCATCAGTGCCACCTCAGTGCCACCTCATTGGTGCCACCTCATCGGTGCCCATCAGTGCCGCCGTATCAGTGCAGCCATATCAGTGCCCGTCATTGAAGAAGAAAATGTACTTATTTACAAAAAATTTTAACAGAAACAAAGAAAAACGTGTTTTTTTTTCAAAATTTTCGGTCTTTTTTTATTTGTTGCGCAAAAAATAAAAACCACAGAGGTGATCAAATACCACCAAAAGAAAGCTTTATTTGTGGGAACAAAACTATAAAAAATTTGTTTGGGTACAGTGTAGCATGACCGCGCAATTGTCATTCAAATTGCGACAGCGCTGAAAGTTGAAAATTGGCCTGGGCGGGAAGGTGTCTAGGTGCCTGGTATTGAAGTGGTTAAATTTTTACACTGTCCCTTTAATTATTTTTTTTGTAAACGTCCCTTATAATAGAAATAAGCATGACAGGTCCTTTTTTTTGAGAGCTATGGGTTTAAAAGGACCCCAGATCTCTCATTTACCTAAAGCAAAAAATAAAAAAAAGACATTTTGCTTTTGAAAAAAATTAATCCTTTCTGTCTGCCCAAGAACAGGAAGTGACATCAGACGTTGCTGCGGTCCTCCAAGACATAGAGCTGAGTGGGGGCTATCTTGCCCTCACTCGACTTCCTGCCTAGCCATCGCCTGCACCCAGATCAGTTCCGGGCTTACCAACTGCTCCAGTAAGCTTAGAAAACCACCAGGAAGCACCGGGGGCACCTCTCCCGCTGCCTATAAAAGTGATCCCATGGGGAATCTGCATCTGGGATCAGCCGCTGTGTCTCCTGTAATGGAGGGTGGCTGTGTGAATCAGAGTGGCTCCACTAAGCTGACAGACGAGCAGGAAAGTCTAAGGGAGAAATCGTAACCAGGCTGGAACGCAAGCCAGTGTTGGTGTGGACACGTGACGGAAGTCGCAGCCTGGTAATGTTTCGGAGCAAATCGGCTCCTTTGTCAAACCAGAAAGGGGCACAGGAGGATGTTTAGCTATTTATACAATGAGAAAGGAAGGGTGGAACTCCTCCATATTGAAAGGGAGAGGATGTGACTGAATTCAATATAGGAAAAACCAGGATGGGGGAGTTGCCCAGTGGAGCCGCTCTGATCCACACAGCCACCTTCCATCACAGGAGACACATCGGCTGTACTCTGTCAATGATGGATCTGCCTGCCATTCCTACCATCATGTAGCCACGGTCCCATCCCGTTGCATTGGGATATACAGAGTTTACCAAGCCACCCCTGGACTATTACAGATGTACAGACTGTGATTGATGATATGCCCAATTTCTCTTCCATCCTGTGAGTGCAATTTTAATTGTTTTTAGTGTTCATTTAACACATAGATACACTTAAATGGTTGCGCCTTTGTTTTCTTTTGTTTTTACTCCGTATAGGCGGTGCTTGAGCTATTTCAAGCTTGCAACCATTTTTTCATATGTATATGCGGATGTGGCTTAGCGAAGTCAAAACCTGTTTCTCAACATCATTTAACAGTTTTGCCACCAAATAAACTTTTTTTATAAACACCATTTAAACATTTAAAAGTAAACATCCAGCCCAATATCTCCTAACCCCTACTATTATTTGTATTCGCCAACTGCCATCTCCTTGTCCAGTAGGACTCCCAAAGTAACCATCAAGGTGGCCACCAACAGAAATTGGCAACTAAAATCAGAAATGGCCAGACCCCTGTCTCAAAGTGGGAGCAAAGAAGAGGCTTTTCTGGACAATAAAGGTCAAAGTAGGCATTTTGTGATGTCTATTCTTAGACAGGAACTAGGAACGGCAGTATAAATAGAACACTAAATAGAAGTTCACAGTTGGAAAGAAATTCAATCTAAGCACGAATCTTTGTATAGTTTCTCATTTCAGTGTTTTTTTAGATATTCATTATTGTTAATGAGTTTATCAGAAGTTTTTTAACTAGAGGGTTTGGCAAAAAGCAAATAATTATATGTGTGCGCACTGCGCTTATGAAAAACACCTGTTTGTTGCTATCACTTAATATTCAATAAACAGGCAAATGAGGTGAAACAAATGTCAATGTAAAAAAGAGAGAGAGACAAATTAATTCCACAGTAGCGCACTAATTTAATCTACAAATCTCCTTTAATATTAGCATGTGCAACAATGCTAATATTTAGGAAATTTGTAGATTAATTTAGTGCGCTACTGTGGAATTATTTGACTCTCTCTCTTTTTTACATTGACATTTGTTTCACCTTATTTGCAAGCAAATAATTGTGCCTCCTAAAGCTGAACTCTGGGAAAACGAAAAGTCTTCTCTTGTAGAACAAATAACCTTAGACCGCAGAATTGCAGAGGAGAATAAGCTGTAGGGAAAAGTCTAGCTGTGCAGACGAGCATATGGGGGTAAAAGTTCAGGTAAGTAAAACGACTTTTCCGGTTCCCCCAAAAAATAAACAAGCAGTTAGTTAGCCCTTGTAGTGTGGGTGCAGTCCTACTACAAGAAAGGACTTTTAGTTTCAAACCAGGCATTCAGTATAATTAGATGTCTTTTTTTATTCTTTCTGCAAAGTGGCTGTGTTTTTTTTTTTTTTAAAGTGCTGTATATACCTCAGCTCCTGTTTTAGCCCCTTCATGGGCAGACCATTTTTTGCTGTTTAGCACTGCAGTACTTCAACTAGCTATTGCGTGGTCATGAAACACTGTACCCAAACAAAATTTATATATTTTTTTTCACACAAATATAGCTTGTTTTTTTTTATTCTTTATTGTTTAACCACTTCAGCCCCGGAAGGATTTACCCCTCTTCCTGACAGGACATTTTTTGCGATACGGCACTGCGTTACTTTAGCTGACAATTACGCGATCATGCGACGCTGTACCCAAATAAAATTGATGTCCTTTTTTCCCACAAATAGAGCTTTCTTTTGGGGGTATCTGATCACGTCTGCAGATTTTATTTTTTGCGCTATTAACAAAAAAAGACAGACAATTTTGAAAAAAAAAATTATTTTCTGCTATAAAACATACCCAATAATCAAATTTCTTCATCAATTAAGGCCAATTTGTATTCTACTACATATTTTTGGTAAAAAAAAAGAAAACAATAAGCGTATATTGATTGGTTTGCGCAAAAGTTATATCTTCTACAAAATAGGGGATTGATTTATGGCATTTTTATTATTTTTTTGCTAGTAATGGCGGTGATCTGCGATTTTTAGTGGGACTGCGACATTGTGGCGGACAGATCGGACACCTAACTGACATTTTTGACACTTTTTTGGGGAACCAGTGACATTATTACAGTGATCAGTGCTAAAAATATGCACTGACATTGTACTAATGGCGCTGGCAGGGAAGGGGTTAACATCAGGGGTGGTCATGGGGTTAAATGTGTTCCCTGGGTGTGTTTCCTAACTGTATGGGGGATGGGCTGCTTAGGACAACACACAGATCCATCTTCCTGCATAGCAGAAAGACAGGATCTCTGTGTCATCCCCTGACACAATGGAGATCTGTCTTGTTTACACAGGCAGATCCCCGTTCTGTCTCTGGGGGTAACGATCGTGGGCGGCCAGCGGACATTGAATCTTCTGGACACGCTGATTTGCTTCCCTGCTGGCCAATAAGTGCGCGCCCACAGAAAGCCATGTACGAGCCCGACGTGCACCTATGGGTGATTCGCGCAGCCGAGCCAACCTGCTGCAGTATAACTGCGGCGGCTGGTTGGCAAGCGGTTAAACGAAAAATACAGAAAATGTTGAAAAAAAAAAACCAATACTTGTTACTTGCTGCTATTAAATATATGCAATATAAAAATAAGAAAAATAAAATTTAAGTGTGTATTGTTTGGTTTGCATAAAAGGTATAGCGTCTACAAACTATAGCATATATACTGTAATTTTTTAATTAACGTATATACTACTAAAAGTGGTAATCAGTGACTTTTAGTGGGACTGTGATAGCGTGGCAGGCAATCTGACACTGGGTTGGAACTGATTAACTGCCACTGACATCACAAGTGAAAATCATACAGTGATCAGTGATAGTACTGTACACTGTCACTGTACTAATGACACTGGCTAGGAAGGGGTAAACATCTTGGGCAATCAAAGGGTTAACTGTGTGCCTAATGCCGCGTACACACGGTCGTACTTTTCGTCTACAAAAGTCCAACGGACGCTGACGGACTAAAGCTGGCTGGTAATCCGATCGTGTGTGGGCTTCTCCGGACTTTCAACGTACTTTTTTAGCCTCAAATCCGACGTACTTTAGATTTGAAACATGCTTCAAATCTTTACTTCGTAACTACGACGGACCCCGAAATCCGCTCGTCTGTGTGCTAGTCCGACGGACAAAAAGCCACGCTAGGGCACCTATTGGCTACTGGCTATGAACTTCCCTATTTTAGTCCGGTGTACGTCATCACGTCATCACGTACGAATCCGTTGGACTTTTGTGTGGTCGTGTGTAGGCAAGTCCGTTCGTTAGAAAGTATGCCGCAAGTCCGCCGCAAGTCCGCCGAAAGTCTGCCGGAAGTCTGTCGGACAGGCTGTCTGACTTTTGTAGACGAAAAGTCCGACCGTGTGTACGCGGCATAACAAGTGTTAATGTGTGCAATGCGTGCTGCTTTTTACTAATAATCTGCTGCTTTTTACTAATAATCTCCTTGTTTCTTATCCCTGCTTTGCAGGAATAAGACACAGAGAATGTTCCCTCTGTACAAAGCCCTGTGTTGATTGTCAAGCTGACACAGCCGATCAGCAGGTCCTGGCCATGAATCATTGACTAAGACCTGCTGACAAACTTGTGTGCGTGCCACAGTACATTGCAAGTAGTTAATATATTAAGTTTGTATTACATGAGAAGTACAGCCAAAGCTCATTTGGCTGTACTTTTATGGATCACAGGGGTGCAGTTTGTTCTGCACTCCTGTGACCCGTTTTCAGCAGACAGTGGGCTAAAGCTCGCTGTCGGCTGATGTCACAGAGCCAGTCCAGAGCTGGGGAAAGATCGAGACCATATGGTCTGGATCCACCCAGATGCCTGGACCAGCACCCGGCATAGCCTCTCAGTGAGCCGCTGAGAGCCTGGGCAAGCCACTCCCGCCCCATCGACAGAGAGCACTCCAGTGAGTGAGGAGGGGGCAGAGCAGAGAGCTGGTGACTGACAGTCACCAGCTCTCTGCTCACGGAGGACTGAGAACCGAGCGATTTAGGAGTGTTTGTACTATGTTGAGAGACCAAAACCGTATGTTATCAGTTTCCTTACAATTGAATTTAAGATGGACAGTACCAGGCTATTGGAGATTTCTTCAACATCTGATCATTGAATTACAAGCACTACAATATTTCAGGTCATGAGATCAAGCATCAAGTCCAAGCACTACAAGGAGTTATGGAAATCTGGCATATAGAGTTTACTTGAACATGCTCTGCAATGATAGGTCTCCCTTCTATAAAGCCAGAGGTTAGCTCCTGTAGTTTAGAGCTTGCCTTGCTATTGGTCCATCATTATGATTAGTGGCGTTACTGACCAGTAGTGAAACATGGGAAGCAGGAGAGGAGGGTCTAAGTCTTTGACCATGGTAGCTGGGTGAGATTTGCAGAGTCCAGATTCAGGACTCTTGCGGTGCTCTGAAAGATATTTGAGCATAAATGCAGGTACATATTGCCCATATCTGCAGCCTGTTTAGACCTTCACATTGCAGCAGTTTTTGGGCTCTTCTAACCGCTGTGGCAGAGCGATGCTCTGTCCCTATAAAATTGGAAATAAAAGGAACACAGAGCTTGCATATCTGCGGATTGCAAGACTACAGAGGGTAGATTCAAAATGGAGAAAACTGCCAGTTTTCTCCAGATTTTGCTACTGCCGGATGGGACTCTGTAGTTTGGAGATCCCTAAGAGTCTTGGATGGGACAGGATCTACAACCCTGTGTCCGGGTCTTGAGGATAGCCAGCAGGGTGTGTGCCCAGGTGCACACTGCCCATATAGCAAGGGGCTGGTGAGTGCAGTAGGTGGTGGAAGGTGGAGTTGGAGCAGTTGCTGCTACTCTCTGTGTGAGGATAGACGCTGTGTGCATCCAAGGAGCCAAAAGCTGTGTGCATTGAAGGGCTTGAAGCTGTGTGCGTTTAAGGAGCCCAAAGCTGTGTGCATCCAAGACTGTGGGAGAGCTGGTGGTTTGAGGGACCAGTATCTATAGCAGCAGTGCTGCTGAAGAGTAGCCAGGTGGGCTAGTATTTTCAGTTATGTCTGAATGATGTTTAAACCTCCGCGAGGGGTTCCTGAGTGGACTATTGTTCTGTTTTTCTGTTTAATAAACGTGGGCTACCAGGCCCTTAACTATAAATGCCTGTCTAATGTGGACTCACGGCACAAAAATGCATCTAAAGCTAAACGATCCCCCATGTCACACAGCTAATAAAAAATGTATAGCGGTACCCTCATGGGGGGCTGCTGATTGACTCTATACCCCACTGGCTACCCCAACTCTGCAGGTCCTCTCTTACCTCTGACACCTTGGGTTCCATTCTGCAATGTGGCGTTAGCAATAAGAAACTCACATGATATCACTGAATCTTTAAATTCAGTAACACAGTGTAAAATTAAGCATATACACAAATGGCTCCCCCTAGGCTATGATTCAGAGATCAACTTGTGAGTAGTAGCAATGCATAGTAAAAGAAGACGATGGTGAAAGTTCTTTAAAATCCGGATGTCTTCAGCTAGCCTGATGGTTAAACTGCAGTATATTGTTGTAATTTGTAATCCACAGAGACAAAAGGAAAGAAATGACTGTAGAACAAAAGGTGTGCTGATGATTGCTTAACTGAAGAAATATCACCACTTGTAGATTCCTCTTTACATGTGAGTGCAATACAGTACTGCCCTTACAGCTGTATGACACCTGTGAAGAAGTAGATCCACCTCCGTGGAACTACAAGTCTCACCAGCAGTTTGTAGAAAGAACTCACTCAGCAATACTGTAATCTCTACTAGAATGGGCAAGTGCCCTCTCACCACAATAGACTCCAATTGCTGTGAGGCTCCGTCCGAAATCCCCTCCTGGTGTCTCCGTCTGGTGAAGATGGCGCCGCCACGCTGTGCTGCAAGTCCCGATGGACTGAAGTGCAGGTGGCTTCCAGCTGCTCTGAGGCGCAGGCTGGTCCGCTTGCTAGAATAGCAGGGCTGTCCTCCAAGATCCCTCAGAGACGGGCAATCCGGCTCTCTGCTGTATAGGCCGCAGTCTCTCACTCCTGGTCACACACAAACCTCCTGCTGGCAGGTGTTGAATGGTGTCCAGAGAGCCTGAAAAACAGGCCATGTCTCTCCTTTTATCACTCCTCCCAGCAGGCAGTTCTGCACACTTTGCATTGTCTGTCCTGTAGTCCAGGGTGATCCATCTAACAGAGTCACTTTCTCCTCCAGACTACATCTCCCACAATTCTTTACTGTATTATTCTCAAAGAGTAAGGAAACAATCCTAACAGAGTCCAGCAGACACTAGGGGGAGCCAAACTCACCTGCAAACAACAACAAACTGTTCAACTATAATGATTGTAGTAGCAAACCCCAGGCTACAAATGTATATTGAGATACACAATTCTGTACACGTCATGGTTTGGG
This sequence comes from Lithobates septentrionalis, assembly GCA_037952835.1. NCBI lineage: Eukaryota > Metazoa > Chordata > Amphibia > Anura > Ranidae > Lithobates > Lithobates septentrionalis. Next base: position 1,605,510 of record JBBDGP010000163.1, on the reverse strand, counting down.
CGGATTGAAGTCCGATCTCTATATAAGACCGAGGCTGCCTACTGCTTTCTGTCACTGGCTTTGAGTTGTACACTGCCCAACCAATCCAGGAGCCAGGGGAACCATGTTGTATCTATGCCCACTGCCAGTGCTGTCAGCTATGACATGCTGTGTCAGAGTTGTCACCAAACATAAAACTTCAAGTTTTGGTAATTCATAAAAATATGTACTACAGATGGAGTCATGAACATGCATTATCAAGGATCATAATGAGAATGGGTTGCTTCCTTTGTTGGGCTGTTATTACTTTCTGCATATCTTCTGGGGAGGATGGAGAGTGGGAATTTCTCCAGTTCTAAACCCGACAATAAAGGGAACAGAAAGTCTCAATCACTCCAACGGGGACCCAGACAGCAACAAAGTCCCTTCTTCACTCTATCTAAAACTAAAATTTGCTGGAACTTTTTGGCTTTACTGTAGTTTCTACGTCATGTCTTTCTGGAATGTATAGCAATTGCTGATGTATATTTGTACCTAAAATTAGTTAAAGCATAAAATAAAATCACTGACTGAGCTGCTTTCCAGGAAACAACACATTTGTGCTAAACTCAAGTTTATATTAACTTTCTGTGTTCCTATGCAGCCTGATTAACAGTGCCTATAGGTAAGGCTTACAGTGTTTTTATATGTTGTATGTTTTGCAATGTTATGTATACAGTAGAGCTGCACGATTAATCATCAAGAATCGTTATCGCGATTTTTTTTTTCCCCATTGCGATCTTGACTAAAGTGTTTCACGATTCTTGCTATGCAAACAATTCTCTCTGCTCTTCTGAAGCCACAGCCATCAAAAGAAAGGAAGAGAAAAACTGGGCAGTCTGCCAAGAATCATAACATTATTTATCAGTTGCACTTATTAGACACAAAGTAAAAAGGTTTTGCATGTGTTACAAATGAGAAAAAAATCATTAAAGGGGTTGTAAAGGTAGAAGGTTTTTTATCTTAATGCATATTATGCATTAAGATAAAAAGCCTCCTGTGTGCAGCAACCCCCCTAAAACTTACCTGAGGTCCCTCTCTGTCCAGCGATGTCCACAAGTGTCCCAGCCGTCTGAGATTCTAAGTCCTGATTGGCTGAGGCACCATTGGCTTCCGCTGCTGTCAATCAAAATCAGCTAGCCAATCAGGAGAGAGAAGGGGCGGGCAGTTTCGGGGCTCTGTGTCTGAATGAAGGAAGAGAGAGGAGGAACCTGAGAAGAGGAGGATTCGGGCTGCTCTGTGCAAAACCACTGCAACAGAGCAGGTAAGTACAACATGTTTGTTTTTATAGGTAAAAAAAACGAGACTTTACAATCACTTTAAGGTCCATTTAGACCTACAGTGGGGAAAATACCTATTTGATCCCCTGCATATTTTGTAAGTTTGCCCACTTACAAAGAAATGAAGGGTCTATAATTTTTTATCATAGGGTGTATTTCAAATGATAGAGACAGAATAGCTACCAACAATCCAGAAAAACACAATGTTATAAATTGAGTTGCAATTCATTAAATAAGTATTTAATCCCTTACCAACTAACAATAACTCTGGCTCCCACAGACCGGCTACAGTATGTGCTCATGTGGTACACAGATTAGTCCTGTCAATTTAAGTGTTCCTAGCGACAACTCGTTATGTGTATAAAAGACACCAGAATCTCTTTCTCCCATTCAAACCTCACGATCATGGGCAAGACCAAAGAGCTGTCAAAGGACATCAGGGACAAGATTGTAGACCTGCAGAAGCCTAGAATGGGCTACAAGACCATCAGCAAGAAGCTTGGTGAGAAGGAGACAACTGTTGGAGCATTTATTCACAAATGGAAGAAATACAAAATAACCATCAATCGCCCTCGGTCTGGAGCTCCGTGCAAGATTTCACCTCATGGGGTAAAGATGATCATGAGAAAAGTTAGGAATCAGCCCAGAACTACAGGAGAGGAGCTTGTTAACGATCTCAAGGCAGTTGGGACCACAGTCACCAAACAAACCATTAATAACATATATGCCGCCATGGATTAAAATCCTGCAGTGCCCACTAGGTCCCCCACCTCAAGAAGCCACATGTACAGGCCCATCTGAAGTTTGCTAATGAACATCTAAATGATTCAGAGAAGGATTGAGAGAAAGATTGCAAGAAAGCGCTGTAGTCCGATGAATTAAGCTCTTTGGCATTAACTCGACTCACCATGTTTGGAGGAAGAAAAATGCTGACTATGACCCTAAGAACACCCCTACAGTCAAGCACAGGGGTGGAAACATTATGCTTTCGGCCGTTTCTATGCTAAAGGTGCAGTCCGTCTTTGCCGCACTGAGGGGCCATGTATTGTATAATCTTGGATGAGAACCCTCTTCCCTCAGCCAGAACACTGAAGATGGGTTGTAGAAGGGTCAATAACTATAACCCAACACACACCACCAAGGCAACAAAGGAGTGGCTCAAGGAGAAGCAAATTAAGGTCATGAAGTGGCCTAGCTAGTCTCCAGACCTTAATCCTATAGAAAATGTATGGTGGGAGCTGAAACTTCGAATTGCTAAGCGACAGCCAAGAAACCTTAAGGATTTAGAGAAAATCTGTAAAGAAGAGTGGACCAAAATCCCTCCTGAGATGTGTGCAGACCTGGTAACAACTACAAAAACGTCTTACTTTGGTGCTTGCCAACAAGGGTTTCTCCACAAAGTACTAAGTCATGTTTTGCTTGGGGATCAAATAATTATTTTACTCACTGTACTGCAACTGAATTTATAACATTCGTATCATGCTTTTTTCTGGATTTGTGGTTAATATTCTGTCTCTATCATTTAAAATACACTTATGATAAAAAATGATTACATTATTAAAAATGTATTTCTTTGTAAGTGGGCAAACTTACAAAATCTACAGGGGATCAAATAATAATTTTCCCTACTGTATCTGGTCTGATGTGGTATGTTAACACACCACAACGGGCCTAAAATTGGACCTGCACAGCTCAGTGCAATGCTAGCATTGCAGTGTGTTACCATGTGTTGTGGTGTGCTGCAACACAAGTGCATTGGTTTGGTGCCCTAGAGTGCCATTCAAAAGTACATGCATTGCTGTGTGCTATGGGAACATGCCTAATTGTGATGCGTAGGTCTGAATAGACTCTTAGCTGCAACTGGGTCTTCTGGTAACTGAAAAGCCTTGCCTCCTAACTTGATCTTGGCATTAATGATTTTCAGGCATGTAGTTCAGTAAACCTGGCATGGAGCGTAAGTTCTTTTGGGCATTGCCTCTATTATATGATACAGGATGCATGTATTAAAGTGGATATGCATGTATTAACTGCATGCCGACTGCCGCACGAACATTTACGTCGGCAGAATGGCATGGACAGGCAAATGGGCGTACAGGTACGTCCCTTTAAATTTGCCACCGTGTGTGCTGCAAGCTCCGCGAGTGTGATCATCTCACGGAGAGGAAGAACGGAGAAATGCTGATGCAAACAAGCATTTCCCCCGTTCTGCCTAGTGACACTGATACTGATCACAGCTCCCTGTGATCGGGAGCGGTGATCAGTGTGTCACACGTAGCCCACCCCCCCCAAGTTAGAATCACTCCCCAGGACACACTTAACCCCTGCAGCGCCCCCTAGTGGTTAACCCATTCACTGCCAGTCACATTTACACAGTAATCAATGCATTTTTAATTGCACTGATCCATGTATAAATGTGAATGGTCCCAAAATAGCGCCAAAAGTGTCCAATGTGTCCACCATAATGTCGATGTCATGATAAAAACCGCAGATCGCCGCCATTACTACTAAAAAAAAAAAAATTATTAATAAAAATGCCATAAAACTATCCTCTATTTTGTAGACGCTATAACTTTTGCGCAAACCAATCTATAAATGCTTATTTTTTATTTTTTTTTTACCAACAATATGTAGAAGAATACGTATCAGCCTAAACTGAGGAAAACATTTTTTTATATATTTTTGGGGATATTTATTATAGCAAAAAGTAAAAAATATTGCGTTTTTTTCAAAATTGTAGCTCTTTTTTTATTTATAGTGCAAAAAATAAAAACCGCAGAGGTAATCAAATACCACCAAAAGAAAGCTCTATTTGTGGGGAAAAAAGGACTTCAATTTTGTTTGGGAGCTATGTTGTACTACTGCTCAATTGTCAGTTACAGCAACGCAGTGCCGAATCGCAAAAAAACGCTCTGGTCTTTGGGCAGCTAAATGGCTAGGGGCTGAAGTGATTAAAGTGGATGTAAACCCTCACATATACCCAGTTAAGTGAACAGCCTCAGATGATAAACAGAGATGAAACAAATCCTCCTACATAAGTTTTACTTGTATATCTGCTGTCTTCAACTTTCTATACTGTTTAGAATGTGCACATTGTGTTAGAATTTTCTCTTCCTGATTCACCTGTGGGTGTGGATTCTTGCCATACACTGTGAGACAGCTGATTAGAGGAAAGGCACAGCTCCCCCCCCCCCCTCCATAGGCAGACACTTGCAGAGCTGTGCTGTGAATAGACCAGCTCTCTGCTAATCTATTTATAGCACCCACCCTGACACAAAATTCAGCCTAGTTTTATCGCAGTTGTCGGAGAACTTGTCAGAAGTCATCATGCTGATAGAAGTTATCATGTTGATAAGAACAGAGCTGGAGAAAGCATGAATCAGGTTTACATCCACTTTAACTATTTTTACCCAATCACAACTGATAAAAACAAGGTTCTTACCAATAAGAAATGAAAAAGAAGCATAGTTGACAAACACTGCATGATCATTGCATAACAAGGAATCCTCTAAATAAATATGCTCCTTGCTTGTCTTAATTGGTGGATTAATATGGACAAGATATTTTTGTCAGAAACTATGAAATCAGACCGAGACAGAAGTACAGTTAAATCGGACTTGTTTAATAATAAAAGTAAAAAGAACAAACATAGTCAAAACATAGCCAAAGTTCAGTAACCAGAACGGATTGTCAGCCAAGCCAGAAGTCAGGGATCAACGTAGTGAAACAACAAGCAGGCTCTGTAGCCAGAAGGGATGTCAGCAAAGCAAGTCTTTAAACAGGAATGCAGGAGATCTACTCTGTGATGTTGACCATGGCGAAGGCAGAGATGCTCTGGACTGGACGGCTTAAGTAGGCAGGACTGACGAGGATATTGTCAACAGCTGAGTATCTGTGGAGAGAGATAAGAGCTGGCAATTAGCCAACAGCTGAGCGGCCAGCTCAGAGAAGGAAGGGCTGAGCCCAGCCCTGACAATTTTCTTGAGATGCATTAACTGTTTAATTTTCACAATTGTTGCGCTAGATTTGTATGCTTTTAAGCAACCATTCAGGTACACCTGTGCTTTGCTTTTAATGTAAAAGTGCTGCCCAAGAGTAGACCACAACATCACCATGTTTACCTTTATTATCCAGAAAAAACATCTTCTGTGCCACTCTTTGATTCATTTACACTTTGTTACTTGTGCTTGATTTTCTCTGACCTCAATGCTAAGCCCCCTCAAATGTCAGTCCAGTATCCAATGAGACTGCCCCAGTGGTCAGTGAATTTTTCAGTTAGAGGAACTTAGCCAGCAAATCAGGGAAGAGCAAATCCCAGTAAGAAATGAAGATTTAATCATAGACTAAAATACACAGGTAGTAAGGTAGCAGGTGTATTGAGAAGCAGGCACTGCGTTTGTTTTCAGATACCTGCCCATGTCTTCTTGAGTGCCGTAGAACACCATAAACTTGAGTTGCTGACGATTTGCATATCAGACTTAGATGGGGAAGGTTGATGGTTGGCTTGTCCTTTCCAGCCTCCCATGCCTATCTTTGGGTTATTGGGCCCCTTTAATGCTCCATACCAATAGCTGGGTGCATGAGTGGGTGAGCCAGGCATCTGCTTCCCACCTCCCACACAGTATTTGCATATCAGCATATTTGGGATTCCCAGGCGCTCAAGATGGATTGGCAGGGACATGCTGGCTCATGGACAGTGCCTTTTTCATAGTATTATTGCTGTATGGATACAATTTTTGTATGGAAAGGTTTTCTTTAGTACCTGAGCATTTTAATATGCAAAGTTAATATGTTATTTTTCCCTGGGATTGACATAGTTTTAGGGATTAAGTAATAATTATTTCTGACGTTGGGCTGTGTTTGTTAAAACGATTTTGCACAATTTTCTTCACTGGAAGTCTTTGAAGGCCATTGACAGGCCAGGTACTTAATGATACACTTTGCAAAGTTCAACAGTCAATTATATATTAATTAGAAGAAATAAAACACTTAAGTAGGTCAGTATCCTTCATTCACAGTAGAATGCAGCAGCTCGCTGTGAACAGAACTTGCTTTTCCTCCTAAACAAGATAAAGGTGCAGTCACGTGGTATTTGTTTTTTTTTTAAAAGCAGTTTTTAAAAAAAGCATTTTCTCTTCTGCAATTAAGTTTTAAAAGTTTACATAGGAGATGTATTATCTGTCATGATATGCAACCTTTTTTTTTTTTTGGGATGGATTAGAAACTTTTTCAGGTTTTTATTGCTGCCTTTGTCTTGCTGGGCAGATTCACCCTATATCTTTTTTCCTGGCGACCTTTGTCACTAGAATAGAATGTGATGGGAAATACCCGAAAACATGCAGGAAGAAGTCAAAAAAGGGACATCTGTTTGGTGACCATTATCTAGGAGATTTCCTCTTCCTATTATAGTCAGGGCATAAGGTATAATACTTTAAATATGCTTGCATTCTGGTAACTCTGCAAGACTTATACCTGTACTGAAAGTATTTAGTATATTGATATATGCATACCCCAATTTTTTTTCTGTTTTGGGTAGAGTATGGAAGAGGTAAACTATGTTTCCTGTATTTCCTCAGGGAGACTCCTCTTTACTTCCTGTTGTGGAGATGGAACAGAAATAGACAGTAAATATATACAGAGTGAGAGGAATCCCCCTCTTAGACAGGTTTAAAACCATTCCCCCTGTACAGTACTCCTGTTCTGGGGACAACTGATAAATTTGAATTTCCTTTTTGGGTGAGAATAGCCAACAGGAAAAATAGAGAGGGTTTCATCTGTCGCACTTTGAATGACAATTGCGCGGTCATGCAACACTGTACCCAAACAAAATTTTCATCATTTTTTTTTGAGACAGATGGAGCTTTTTTTTGGTGGTATTTAATCATCACTGGGTTTTTTATTTTTTGATAAATTAAACAAGACCAAAAATTTTGAAGTTTTCTTAGTTTCTGTTATAACATTTTGTAAATAAGTAATTTTTCTCCTTCTCTGATGTGCACTGATGAGGCTGCACTGATGGGCACTGATGGGCACTGATGAGGCGGCACTGATGAGGAGGCACTGATGAGGCTGCACTGATATGCGGCACTGATAGGTATCACTGAAGGGCAGCACTAAATGGCACTGATTGACAGCACTGGTGGGCACTGATTGGTAGCACTGGTGACAGATTGGCAGCACTGTTGGGGCTGCACTGATCTACAGGACACTGATGATCAGTGCCCTGATTGTCAGTGCAGATGTCACTTGTATGGATTTGCCAGTTTTCGGCTCTCCTCACACGCGAGGGGAGGATTGCTGATAACTGGCAAATTCTGTTTACATCAGGGATCATCTGTGATTGGACACAGCTGATCACGTGGTGAAGAGCAGCCGTGATTGGCTCTTTACCCCGATCTGTGATCACAGATCTCCGCCGATGCGCGCAGCAGATGGCGCTCAGGCAGCGCGAGCACGGGAGGCCGTCGTATCCCTGCAAAGCGCAGCCGTCATTTGGCTATAGCGCGGCCACTAAGGGGTTAAACTACTTGTTCATCTTTGTGACAAGTAATTTCAGCATTACAACAGTATTGTCCCGGGAAGTGGAAAATAACTGATCTACTAGCAAGATCTACTACAGGATCAGCTACGCTATTGGGGGAGGGGGTAAAACAAAGACTGTTATGTTAATGTCAGTGATAGACTACATCATATATGTTTTTATTTGGTCCATAGTTCTACTTTAAAGTAGAACTATAGGCACACTTTTTTTTTCATTTTAGATCGAGTAGGGGAGGGTTATAACCTTTTACCATCTGTGTCTCATTGCGGAAATTTCCCTTCACTTCCTGTCGCAGGAAGTGAGAGAAAATCCCTGCAAATGGAGGGAAACCCTTGGGCCCCCCCAGGTCACCAGAACTATTTTCCTCATTGGAAGATATCCTTTCTATCACTTTTCTGGGAACAACCCCAAATTTGGAATTTTCATTTACTTTCACTTTGATAATGGTAAACTGAACAAATAGGAAAGAGTGAATTCCCCTAACGGAGGCACAGACAGCAATGAAAACCTGACAGGTGTTTTAATTCCTCTCCATTCTGTCCAAAACAGAAAAAAAAATGTTTTGCTTTTAGTTCTACTTTAAGGTCAAGGTGCATTTAACAGCCATTATAATTTTCATATTTCTAGCGGATAAAGGCCCAGTTAAAGAATGTTTTTTTTTTTTATGCATCAGCCTTATTAAAATAGCAGAACAATTAATATATTCTAATTTGTTTCTTTTCCTTACTTTTTCTGAGCTGTTACTAATCAGAGCAGCTTCAAACATTTCCCAACATGAGCACAAAGGTTCTTTATTGCATTCCTGTACCTAATTAAAATAACAATAATTTATGATTGCGTTTCTAAAATTAGCTGCTTTGTGAAGTGGAAATGCTCTAGTTTACATGGTATGATAGTGGTAGTACCTCTGCACTATCCATCTATCTTCTTTTTTTTGCTGATTTTACTAAGTTAAAGAGCCAGTAAGCAGAACCTGCAAACAGGGAAAATAACAAGGCACGGAGTAGCTGAAGTTACAAGCAGCTTAAGTTCTTTGGAATGGTAGAGAAGCTAACACACATAATAGTGTCTGCTGTCTTTTCATACCATCTGTCTGTGACCTACCCATCCTCCTGATCAAGAATAGAGCTTCAAGTTGAGTTCTGAAATACAATATATGGCCAAACGTTTGTCAACATTTGACCATCACACCTATCTACGCTTTTTGGACCAATGGCATTAATTAGTTGACCTCTTCCCCATTGCAGCTATAACTGCCTCCACCCTTGTGGGAAGGCTTTCCATAGGATTCTGGAGTTTGTGGTTATTTGCCCATTCACCCAAGAGCTTTTTGAGGCTCTGATATTGGGCAAGAAAACCTGGCTCTCAATTAGTGTTCCAGTTCACCTCTATGATGTTCAGTAGGGTTGAGGTCCAGTTCCTACATACAAAACATGTCCACCTATGTATTTATGGAGCTAGCTTTGTGCACAGGGGATAGTCCTGCTGAAACAATGAAGAGCCTTTCCTGAAGTGTTTCCATGAGGTGGGAAAAGCTGAATTGTCTAAAATGTATTTGTCCTTCGCTGGATACCCCTGAACTCAAAAATTTGGAGAGGTGGCCATATAGTATGTTTGTGGAAAACTCTGCTGTCTACAAATGCTAGTTGTTTGCTGTTGCTTTGGCTTTAACACGTTTGAGTTACTGAACTGAAACCAGTATAAAAAAAGGTATCCTGACATTTTTGTGCATGCTTGTTCTGTGTCTGTGACTTATAAGTATGGAAACCAGGCACACTTAGGCAGCTATCATTTTCGGAATATGCAAAAATGGCATCTTCCATAATTCTGTTGTGACACCAGCACTTTAAGAACTCTTTATCGAGTAATGCCGCGTACACACGACCGGACTTTACGGCATACTTGGTTCGGCGGACCGGAGTCCGTCGGACAATTCAAACAAGAAGTCAAGGGAAAAAAATAACCTGATAGGGAATCTAATGCCGCGTACACACAAGCGGACTTTCTGGCAGACTTGGTCCGGCGGATTGGACAATTCGATCGTGTGTGGGCTCCAGCTGACTTTTTTTCCCCAAAAGTTTGACGGACCTTGAAATGAAACATGTTTCAAATCTTTTCGACGGACTCGAGTCCGGTTGAAAAGTCCGCTCGGCTGTATGCTAGTCCAACGGACAAAAACCGACGCTAGGGCAGCTATTGGCTACTGGCTATGAACTTCCTTGTTTTAGTCCGGTCATACATCATCACGTACAAATCCGTTGGACTTTGGTTGATCGTGTGTAGGCAAGTCCGTTCATTCGGAAAGTCCGTCGAAAAGTCCGCAGGACAAAGTCTGCCGTAAAGTCCGCTCGTGTGTACGCGGCATTAGGCCATATATTTTTATAAAGTATACAGAAGAGGGTGCAAGAAATGCTGCATTTTGCAAAAATAGAAAGGTAGCCCAGCTGCTGCACACCTCATCTGGCCTGAGTGGTAAGCAAGTAAAAGCAGCCTCAGCTCAATTCATGATTAAGCCCTGGGGGGGTGAAAAATGTTGGAGACCTGGACTGGATGAATCAAGCTGAGGCTGCTTTTACTTGCTTACTACTTGGGCCGGGTGAGGTGTGCAGTGTAATAATTATCAATCAGCTGCTTCACCTGCAGGACACGAATGAGGAAAGCTGTTGGGCCTGCATCCTTTTAGACGTGATTTCCTATTGGGAATATTTGACCAAAAATAAAAAATTTTTGCAGGGGATGCCTTAAATCTGACTTGTATCTTAGTGTAGACTTTTGGGAAAATTGGTGAGCCAATCACACAAGCAGGATATAATGTTTCGGGGGGGCGTTCTGTACACATTCTGTGTACAGAACAACTCCAGGTAGCCACATTGCATTTTCAGAAAATTTTAGAGCTGTAGATTGAAAAGGAAAGGTAATTTTTAACAACATTCAATTACAATATGACTTTTATTGCAATTGTATATGCTATATTATTTTTTCTTTATTTGCTATTTTTATTCCCCACGAAAGTGGAGTTACCCTTTAAGCATTTATCAAGGGTCACAGTATCATCTGCATTTGTTACAGCTGTGAGTTGGAGGAGATAAGGTCATAGTTGGCAACAGATGGACCAATAAACTCTTCACTACTCTACCCAAAACAGAGAGACCTGGTTTGGCTGGGGCTGGTCTTTAAAGCACCTTATAATATCTACTCCATGGACTTCTATGGTGTTATCAGTTTACTGGTCCTTTAACGGTAACACTTCTCTTGTAACAGTTTATCACTCGTGTAAAGAGTGCATCAGATTATAGAGCACTTTCTAAAAACTCTACACGCCTTCTAGATAGATATGACATTCTTTTCTTTGCACATCAGTAATTAATCCCCCTCTGGGTTAGGTTGCACTGCAAGGCTAATGTGCACATGGTTTGTAATAGGACTTGGACTGGCCTATACTGCATGATTCATGTAGTGATGAGATCGTTAGATTGCCCTAATTAATAATTCAGAGAGTGTTGTTAGCCTTTGGAACCTAATCAAAATGTAGGATAAAAGCTTTTTTTTTTTTTTTTATTCAAAGGCGTGGGTGTCTGTTTTACAAACTCCGTGAAACGTGGACATAACAGCACCATCTGTATGTTTTACAATGTAACTGAGCAGCCTAAATCCATATATTTGTTGGTTTGAGTATGCTGGATAAACAGTCCTTTAAAATAGAAAGCTGTTTGATGTTCTTACTGCAATGCAGCCTTCCCATGGGCACCGCAAGCCCTACAGTGCTTGTTGTAATGACTGTAAGCATGCATGCTGAGGAAAGCCTATACTACGTAATGTACAGGGATTTACCTAAGTGGTTAAATTTAAGTGGTTCTAGACAAGCATGGTTATTGGGAATATACAATATTTTTGCATACATTTTCTTTTTTATTATGTTTTTGTTTTTTTTTTCATTTTAGTGAGGTGATTTTTACATGTAAATTGTTTTTACATGTAGCAGCCAGCAGGCTCAGGATTGATACTTACAGTGCCTTGCAAAAGTATTCACCCCCCTTGGCATTTTTTCGTGTTTTGTTGCCTCACAATCTGGAATTAACATGGATTGTTTGAGGATTTGCATCATTTCATTTACAGAACATGCCCACAACTTTGAAGATGTTTGCTTCACAATTAAAAAAAACAAAAAACAAAACAACAAATAGGACAAAATAACAGAAAAAGTCAATGTGCATAACTATTCACCCCCCTAAAGTCAATACTTTGTAGAGCCACCTTTTGAGGCTATCACAGTTCCAAGTCGCTTTGGATAAGTCTCTATGAGCTTGCCGCATCTTACCACTGGAATTTTTGCCCATTCCTCCTTGCAAAACTACTCCAGCTCCTTTAAGTTGGATGGGTTGCACTTGTGAACAGCAAACTTTTAGTCTGACCACAGATTTTCTATTGGATTGAGGTCTGGGCTTTCACTAGGCACCATCCATCTTTCCTTCAACTTTGACCAGTTTCCCAGTCCCGACTGGTGAAAAACATCCCCACAGGATGATGCTGCCACCCCCATATTTCACTGTGGGGATGGTGTTCTTTGGGTGATGTGATGTGTTGGACATAGCGTTTTCTTTGATGGCCAAAAAGTTCAATTTTAGTCTCATCAGACCAGAGCACCTTCCTCCATACATTTTGGGAGTCTCCCACATGCCTTTTCGCAAACTCAAAACGTGCCATTTTGTTTTTTGCTGAAAGTAATGGCTTTCTCCTAGCCACTCTGCCATAAAGCCCAAGTCTATGGAGCGTACGGCTTATTGTCGTCCTATGTACAGATACTCCAGTCTCTGCTGTGGAACTCTGCAGCTCCTCCAGGGTTACCTTAGGTCTCTGTGCTGCCTCTCTGATTAATGCCCTCCTTGCCCGGTCCGTGAGTTATGGTGTGCGGCCGTCTCTTGGCAGGTTTGCTGTTGTGCCATGTTCTTTCCATTTGGTTATGATAGATTTGATGGTGCTCCTAGGGATCCTCAAAGATTTGGGATATTTTTTTATAACCTGACTTGTACTTCTCAACAACATTGTCCCTTACTTGTTTGGAGAGTTCCTTGGTCTTCATGGCAGTGTTTGGTTAGTGGTGCCTCTTGCTTAGGTGTTGCAGCCTCTGGGGCCTTTCAAAAAGGTGTGTATATGTAATGACAGATAATGTGACACTTAGATTGCACACAGGTGGACATCATTTTACTAATTATGTGACTTCTGAAGGTAATTGGTTGCAACAGAGCTTTTTATGGGCTTCAGAACAAAGGGGGTGAATACATACGCACATGCCAATTATCAGTTTTTTATTTATGAAAAATAGTTTTATGTATATATATTTTTCTAATTTTACTTCACCAACTTAGACTATTGTGTTCTGATCCATCACATATAATTCAGATTAAAAAAACATTGAACTAAAGGCTGTAATGTAACAAAATAGGTAAAAAGCCAAGGGGGTGAATACTTTTGCAAGGCACAGTAGGAAAAAAAATAGTTGTAAAGTGTATGTCTGGACAGAGTAAAAGTAATGCCTGTTGATCTGCTAGAAATGTTATTTAGTTATTACAGGTATTTATATAGGACTGACAGTTTACGCAGCACTTTACATATTGTATATTCACATCAGTCCCTGCACCAAGGAGATTGCTGTCTATGGTACTTATCTCACATGCATATATACACATACTAGGACCCATTTAGATAAGAGCCAATTATCCAAGCACATATCTTTGGAGTGTGGGAGGAACTGGAGTACCCGGAGGCAACCCATACAAGCACAGGGAGAACATACACACTTCATGCAGGTAGTGTTTTGGTTGGGATTCCAGCCGAGGACCCTAGTGCTGCAAGGCAAGTGTGCATTAAACCATCGTACTGCCAATGTACTCCTGACTACCTCTTTCAGTAGACAACACAATGCCTCTGCTGTACTGAAATCCCTGTCAGCAGGGCTGATCATAGAAATCGTACAGACTACCTGACAGCCCCCCTCCCCCCAAAGAAAATCTTAAAAGCTATATTTTGCTAAAAATACAGTAAAATCATTATTAGCAGACACAAATACAACATAACTCACAGAATTTCTGCTAAATATAAGAGATAAAACTGAGTTAATAAATAAAAATGAAGATGAGATGACAAAAATATACAGGCTGGGCAGTTCAGATCAGAGAGACAGAGGGAGAGAAACAAAGTTAGAGAGATAACAAACTCAGGAGCAGAGCTAACATTAGAGCCAGCGCTGGGAGGGGGGCTGCACAGGGAGGGGGATTAGTGAGGGATGACTGTCTCAGTAGATGAAAGCTGTCAGCAGAGAAAGGGGGAGAGACCAGCTTTCAGCTGCTGGAGGAAGAGTTCTGCAATTCTTATCCATCACTAATCCCCCTCCCTGTGTAGGCCCCCCTGTGTGCTCAGGCCCCCTACAAGAGGACTGGTGGTCCCTCCCCCGATCAGTGGCCCTGCCTGTCAGTGTTCAAAGCGTTTGTAAAGCCTTGTTTGGTTTACTAAAAAAAAAAAACCTGTCATACTTGCCTGCTTTGTGCAATAGTTACCCCGATCCTCCTTTTTTCAGGTCCCCGCCGGCACTCCTGGCCCCTCCCTCCTGCTTAGTGCCCCCATAGCAAGCTTCTTGCTCTGGGGCATTCATGCGTGCTTGCTCCCGAGCCACTTCTCTATGTGACACACAGAACTGGCTTAGCCCTGTCCCCGCTCCCTCCTCACTTGCTGTGATTGACAGCAGCAGGAGCCAATGGCGTCTGCTGCTGTGTCTCAGCCAATGGGGAGCAAGAGACCTTCAAGATCATCTGCTCTTGTGCACATCACTGGATCGGGATCGCGCTTAGGTTAGTATTGGGGGGGGGGGGGGGCTGAGGGGGGAGCTGCACGTAGAAGGGTTTTTACCTGCATGTAGATAAAAATGTTCAGCCTTTTAGAGCCACCTTAAAGTCCTGCCCAGCTAAATGCTGGACTACAGAATACCTCCTCCTCTCCTAGTCTCCATAACATAAGGGTAGGTGTTTTATAGTCTAGAGCAGGGAACTGGGCAGGGCTGACAACAGTGCTTACTATTTCAGTGTAGGAGAGGCAGTGTTGTCAGCTCAAACTGGAAGTTAAGAGCTCAATAGATTTCTGGCAGGATCAATGGATCTCTATACCACAGAGCATTTATAAATGTGAAAACATGAAATCTGCATTTTTTTTTGTGCAGTAGTACATTTTTTTTTTTTTAATAGCTTGACTACCTAATTAAAGAGAATAGGAAAAACTGTAGGTTCTTTTGAAAGCTCAGCAGGTGAGACACGGGACAGATGAGTATGTGTGTGTGTAGGGGTAAGCTTTTGTTACTCCCTTAAATTAAAAGACTTTAAGATTTATATAACATAATCGATTAGTTCCCTTCTCTATATGTACTGTATATTTTAAAGTAAAGCTCTCTTATGCTTAAAATAAAAAAATAAATAAATAAAAATCTATATATAAATAATTTTAACAAAGCTAACTTTATCCTTATCTGTTTCTGTGGAAGGCTGCTGTAGGGCTCTGGTTGCTAACGCTTCTTTTTGAGTAGCATCTCGGACATTTATTTTATTTATTTTTCAGTCTTTGGTCTTATTTTAGAATTGCATCAAAGGACAGAAACATCAAACATCTGAAAGGTAAATGTTTTCCCCTCGACAATCCCTACTATCAGGAGATGCACTGCCTTGGCAAGAGCCATCCAGAAAACTGGATCAGTTGTAATCTTATGAAATCTGGAACCAGGCTTGTCTGTTTTTTTGGGGGGTTTTTTTCCTTTTAATGTGAGGTTCTACAAGATAGGAGGGAACTGTTCTGTTTCTGATCTTAAAGGAACCATAAAATAAAATGTAAAAAAAGTTGAATTATGAAAATTCTAGAGACAAATCTAAACTGTTTGTACTGTAATCTAGAGATTAGGTTTGGGTTCAACATGAGGTCGACCCGAACTAGTCATCAGCGGTGGGTTGCTGTGACTGATGAAGATCTCAACTGCTGGACAAAGTGAAAGACTTTGAATTTACATTTGGGGGTGATTTGTCTTTTTTTTTCATTTTCAAATGAAGGGCTTTCTCGTGGATTTTTTTTTATTTTTAACAAAGTAACAGAGTAGCAAAGGAGCTGGAAATGAGGCACTGATATTATAATACAGTGAGGAAAAAAAAATTTGATCCCCTACTGATTTTGTACGTTTGCCCACTGACAAAGAAATGATTAGTCTATAATTTTAATGGTAGGTTTATTTTACCATTGAGAGACAGAATAACAATAAAAATATCCAGAAAAACGCATTTCAAAAAAGTTATAAATTGATTTGCATTTTAATGAGTGAAATAAGTATTTGACCCCTTCGCAAAAATTGTCTTAGTACTTGGTGGCAAAACCCTTGTTGGCAATCACAGAGGTCAGACATTTCTTGTAGTTGGCCACCAGGTTTGCACACATCTCAGGAGGGATTTTGTCCCACTCCTCTTTGCAGATCCTCTCCAAGTTATTAAGGTTTTGAGGCTGATGTTTGGTAACTCGAACCTTCAGCTCCCTCCACATATTTTCTATGGGATTAAGGTCTGGAGACAGGCTAGACCACTCCAGGACCTTAATGTGCTTCTTCTTAAGTCACTCCTTTGTAGCTTTGGCCGTGTGTTTTGGGTCATTGTCATGCTGGAATACCCATCCCCAACCCATTTTCAATGACCTGGCTGAGGGAAGGAGGTTCTCACCCAAGATTCAACGGTACACGGCTCTGTCCATCGTCCCTTTGATGCGGTGAAGTTGTCTTGTTCCCATAGCAGAAAAACACCCCCAAAGCATAATGTTTCCACCTCCGTGTTTGACGGTGGGCATGGTGTTCTTGGGGTCATAGGCAGCATTCCTCCTCCTCCAAACAGGGCAAGTTGAGTTGTTGCCAAAAAGTTTGATTTTGGTCTCATCTGATCATAACACTTTCACCCAGTTCTCCTCTGAATCATTCAGATGTTCATTAGCAAACTTTAGATGGGCCTGTACATGTGCTTTCTTGAGCAGGGGGACCTTGCGGGCGCTGCAGGATTTAGTTCCTTCATTGCGTAGTGTGTTACCAATTGTTTACTTGGTAGCTATAATCCCAGCTGCCTTGAAATCATTGACAAGATTCTCCAGGGTAGTTCTGGACTGATTCCTCACCGTTCATGGTCATTGAAGTTCCACGAGGTGAGAGCTTGCATGGAGACCCAGACCAAAGGAGATTGACAGTTATTTTGTGTTTCTTCCATTTGTGAATAATCGCACCAACTGTTGTCACCCTCTCACCAAGCTGCTTGGCGATGGTCTTGTAGCCCATTCCAGCCTTGTGTAGGTCTACAGTCTTGTCCCTGACATCCTTGGACAGCTCTTTGGTTTTGGTCATTGTTGAGAGATTGGAATCTGATTGCTTGCTTCTGTGGACAGGTGTTTTTTATACAGGTAACAAAATTAGATTAGGAGCACTCCCTTTAGGGGGTGCTCCTAATCTCAGCTTGTTACCTGTATAGAAGACACCTGGGAGCCAGAAATCTTGCTGATTGACAGGGGATCAAATATTTTTTTCACTCGTTAAATGCAAATCAATTTATAACTTATTTGAAATGCTTTTTTTCTGGATTTTTGTTGTTGTTATTCTGTCTCTCACTGTTAAACTAAACCTACCATTAAAATTATAGACTGATCATTTCTTTGTCAGTGGGCAACCGTAAAAAATCTGCAGGGGATCAAATACTTTTTTCCCTCACTGTGTATGATATTATAAGGGAGCTTCCAGATTTTGAAAAGTTGTCCCCCGCAAACCTGGACATCCCTGCAAAGTAGGGGTGATGGAAAATACTCCCTTGTTGAGGGCACAAGGGCCTCATTTCCATATCTAGTGCCCCAAAAGGGATGTGGGGATTTATTTGGGGTGGGGTGGTGTGGGGTAGAGGGTTCTGGGTGGATTATCAGAATCTGAAAGCCCTCTTAATAATTGGGGGGCAGTCATCATCCCTTTCGCAGAGGAATGAGAACTCTGTTCATGGTACCCCTTGTTACTCATTAAAAATAAGATGTTAAAACCCAACCCGCCGCCCATCAATGTTGACTTGACGCCCGACGATGTTCATACACTGCACTCCCAGCTGCTATATTTGAACAAATTGGCCAGGGACCCTGAGTGATGTAATTGAACCATTATGGACCATATTTGTTCAATGATGTCTAGGATCCCTAGCTGGTTTGTTTTTTAAACAGCAGTTGTCCAGAGATCTGTCATCTTGTGACAGTAGTGCTACCGCCGCGAACTGACAAATCCCTTGATGACTTTTCCAAGAGACTTTAATGGGGTTCATGAACATCCCACTGGTTCTTTGATTGTCCAGTGAACCAAACTTTGCCCAGTTTGCTCATCCCTACTGTAATTCAACATCCAGTCAGATGTAAATTTATGTTCCTTATCTATTTTTCTATCTTATATTTGGACCTAATAGGTGGTTGCATGCTCAACAAAGAACACTTAAACTTCACCTATGCCCAGAATATAGCCATTTAAAGTTCACAGGTGCCCTGAGTATGGACATTAAATAGGTAAACATTCTTAACAAGCAGTGAAAGAGTTTTAAAACAAGCCATCCCTGACCCCTCTCCAGTTGCATGTACTGTGAAGTAATTAATTTTCAAAAATCCTCAAGATCAAATCAAAGATTCTAAAATTGAGGTTCAGTCAATTTCTAACAGCTTAAAAACATCCGGCATTTTGTTTACATTAGAGGGCTGTCTGAATGCCACGATACAGTAAAACCTTGGTGTGCGAGCATAATTCGTTCCAGAAACATGCTTTTAATCCAAAGCACTTGTATATCAAAGCATTTTTTTTACATGGTATAAAAGAGAAGAGAGGCACCTCTAAGTGTAGCAATAAGTTGCTAAATGTTGTACCTTCATTAAATGTAACCATATTGCTAAACTTAGAGGCTCCTCTCTTCTTTTTTATAATCAGTTGTGACATGACACTACTCTTATATCAAGACATTGCTTGTATATCAAGGCAAAATGTATTAAAACATTTTGCTTGTCTTGCAAAACGCTCTCAAACCAAGGTTTTACTGTATTGCTTTCCATATAAAAAACCGTGCCACTTTTGTGAACTTTGAAAATGAATTTCTACACAATGCCTTTGGCTACAGAGGTGAATAATGGCTTGTTTTAATGTGCTTTTACAGATTTTTAAGAAATTCATAATTATTGAATGCGCATAGTCTGGGTCCAGGTTCACCTAAAGCTGAACTAAACCCATTGATTTAATGGCTTTAAAAAAACGTTACATTCTCAACATTCCGGAAATGCTTATTGTCACATATGCTTGTGCACTCAACCAAACTGCCAAACCATCAAATGGCTGGAGTCATAACTGATCACATCTGCAGCACCATGGCAGATCAAACTGAAGGTAAGATGACAGCTTCCTTGGCTGAAAAGGATAAGAGGGTTTAGTTCCACTTTACGTATTTACATATTCTTCACAAGCAGTTAAGGAGCTTTAAAACAAGTTCTCAATGACAACATTGTACCATGCCTGTGCAATGTGTGCTAAAACTTCCACTGGAAGTCCATGTGATAGGATGACCGTGCATTACAGGGTGACAACTCCGAGACAGGGACAGAGCATTATCACCCTATAATAGAAAGTAGATGAACCTTCATGTCAGGATCATTGGGTATTGTTTTGATGAAACCTCAATTTAAAAACTTTAGACCAATTACTTTTGAAATGATTATGCCATGTTAAACTTCTTTGAGATTGTAGTGATTGGTTTGCATATACTTAGACAAATGGTACACTCTCATAAACCAGTGGCAAATATGCTGCTTTATACAAGCCATGGGAAAGTGTAGTGGTAGTATTTCAACTTGTTGATAGCTACCAGAATCTAAATGTGGGTGAACTATTTGTATTTATTGTTCTTTTTATTTATTTTTAAGGTTTTGCAGCTGGGCTCCGATATCCTCCCTCAGTACAAGCAAGAAGCACCAAAAACCCCACCACACATTATATTACATTACTGTGCATTCAAGACCACCTGGGACTGGGTAATCCTCATTTTAACTTTTTACACAGCAATCATGGTACCCTACAACGTCTCCTTCAAGACGAAACAGAACAACATTGCCTGGCTGGTGTTGGACAGCGTGGTGGATGTTATTTTCCTTGTGGACATTGTTTTGAACTTCCATACAACTTTTGTTGGCCCAGGGGGAGAGGTTATTTCAGACCCCAAACTAATAAGAATGAACTATTTGAAGACATGGTTTGTAATAGACTTACTGTCTTGTTTACCCTACGACATCATCAATGCCTTTGAAAATGTGGACGAGGTAAGTCTTTAAATCACTCGATTTATTCTGTATGTTATCTGCATTTACAATTGAAAGTATATGCAAGATTTTTTTCTAGACTAGAATATGTTCGAACAGAATATTGGTGAAAATGTAGAATTTACAGAGATATATAAAAAGAAGAAAGTGGATGTAGATAATTAGTCTAAAAAAATCAAAATGTAAATTTATACATATGTTATACAGTATATAGTCTTTTTTTAATCTTACTGGTATACGAAGGTCATTATTATGAGCATAGCATAATGATATTACTAAAGCTCATACACGTTTTAAGTCTGGGAAGACTTCACATGACTCTTGATGGCAGAAAGAAGGAATGTGGGCTCTTTTTGCCTAAAGCAAACACATTCTACAATACTACATTAGATGGTGGAAAAATGGTAATCTTGACTAGGATATAAAAGATGAAGTTCCACCAAGCTGCCTGGGCAAACCATTACCCACCCTACCACCAAAATAAGACTCTCATACCAACTGGAATTTAATGGCCACAGCAGGCACTTTATTTACCAAAGTTATCAATATAAATAAAAAATTAAATAGCCATATAAATGACAGATATACATAACAAATAACCAGCAAAAGAATGAGTGTATACTGGAGTCTCAAGGTCCCTTGTAGGCAACCAAGTAATACCTATGACCTATAAAGTAGGCCTCCAGCTGCACACCGCTTACTCTGAGACAGGGTCAGGTAAACCATTTGCTGCCATAAAGGCACTAACTTAGGGGAAGCTGTTTCCAAGACAGATCCCCAATCTATTGGCCTTCCCTACTGCCCAACTTCTAAGGTTGTGAACCCTGCCAGCTGCCATGACAGATCCCCAATCCCCCAGCAACCTACCCATGACAGGACAGAAACCACCAATATATATATATATATATATATATATAGGGGAGGGAGGGTGGAGGATTCCCCGATGCCTGCCTTTTTCCTACTGAAACTTCTTAGGGCTGTCCTACCTACAACCTCCTACAGACCCCTCCCATCTCATCCACTTCGCCATTCAAGTCAGTACCCCTCTGCTTGCATCCTTCACACTTTCCAAACACTCCACCCCTTTCCTCCACTCCCCTTTTACCCAGTCAAGCTGTCCTTCCATCTATTCCTTCTGGATTTTCCTGCGGGCCTGACTGGTTGTTTTGGCCTATAGAAGCAAATCCTTTTTTGGCAGTTGGGTAAGTCAAACCCTTTGTGAGGTGGCACACACATTCCCTGCAGTTGCTCAGTGGATTTGTCTGCTTGAGCTTGTAGCAGTTGTGGCAGTTTCTTGAGCTGGGGGTCACTTATTCACCATACTCTCAGTAACTGTACATACAGTATGTACAGACATAAAAGAACTTCAATACCTGTCCCAGCATTATGTTGGAATAAATCCTGATGAATAAAAATTTTCAGCACTGGTCAGCCATTTTGGAATTCTTTGCTGGAGATAAACAAGCATTAAAGTGGACCTTCAGTCATTTTTTCAACTTTCCATCTAATAAATCTTTTACCCTTGTTTTAACTTTGGATTTTTTTGCCAGTAAATACATTTTACAGCCCACTTCCTGTTTCTTGTCTGGTCATTAGCCTAGGCTTATGACATCATGCACAGCTTTCTCTCTGACTCTCTGACTCTTGTGAGAGTTTGCCAGGAAGGGAGTGGGGATGAGTCATAAGAGGGACAATGAAAGCTGCAGAGCTGGAGGTGTGCCTCTGTGTAAATCCAGGAAGTGAACAGGCAGCAGCTTCAGCTGCAGCCAGACTTAGTGGAAGGAGATTTCTGCAGCATATTTGGCAAGTACAGAATCACAGTATATATGAAATAATATGCAAAGTGGTTAGAGGGAAGCTTCAGGATGGCAACAATGTTTTTATTACAAATTATGTGAGCAAACTGCAGTTCCTCTTTAATTGGAGGCAATTTGCTGTGAAAGCACTCTGGAGTAAAATACTGGTACATCCATAGCACGGGCACTTTCTATCTGTGCTGTAAGCCAATGGTATCTTGTACATACATTGCAAAAGCTGTCACTAGATGACCCACTTCTGCAGAACACTAGCTACAGATAAAGTCTTTTATTGGTATCAGGGGTATTGAACACACCAGCCTGTCTTATTGGACTGATAAAATTGCTGTACACCCTGCAGTGAAAAGCTTTGAGGCACTGTAAAACAAGATGATTATATGATGGTATGTTGACTTTTATTATTTTATTCCAAATATCACAAAGGTTCTATTTGAGAGAGCAGGAGTTAAAATTAATCTGTTGCCTATAACATTTTGATATTTATTAACTGGCAAAAGTAAGCAAGCAGCACAAAGTGACTTTACATATTGACCTATAAAAATACGTACACCCACCAGTCAGTTTTCAGGGTCAGTGGTCATCTGAAATCTGACAGTTGCTGATCAGTCAACTGCTTGACTTGAAACTCCAAGCAAACAGCTAGATGAACAGTTACAAAACAAATAAGAGAACTGTTCTAATCACCATAGAATGTGTAATTGTGCAGCAAGGTTTGTAATCTAGTCACTGCTGCCAGATAACTACATCAGTGCCTGGAACACCAATGCAGTGACCCCTTTTCTCCAAACACCACCTTCTGCAAAGTACCAAAAATGTAAAATATATACTGCTCTGTGAAAACATACCAAAATAGCAGCCAGCACAGCTGTAGACAAGAATACAATAAATATATGTGAGAAAGTGCAGCGCTAATTTTGTGAATGCAACTACTGAGCAAAGGCTAAATTTGTGACTAAATAGCAAAAAAACTAGGATACAAAATAATACATTTCATTACACCTTATGTGAATACCGAGGAAATTACTGTGCAGCTTTTAAAGTCCACATCACTCACAAGTGTAAATGACAATCGTGAAAGAAAACAAATTCATAAAGTCCAAAAAAATGTGTAATCCGCAAAACTTCAAACATGAAAGTGTGATCACCGATGTGACCCTTTAGGTTTAAAGGAATAGCCAGAAACACCACCTCCGTTTAATAGGAGGAGGCTTACCAGAAAGCATTGACTTGAGGAGGCTTATACCGCCCAAGTCAAGCAGGCTTGTTAATCGGTAAACCCGATAGGTACAGCTGGTCCTGGGTCCGGAACAATTAATCCACATCAACGGGCCAAAACATCAATAGAATGTAGAGGGTATAGACCAAACTTTCACAAAGAGGGCAGAGGCTCGGTACCACGTAGCATATATTAAATGAAAAGAGCTTGCATAGCGTGATACCGTTTAAAAGTCGCATTTAATAGAAAACCTTAAAATTGAACACTCACATTTAGATGGTTGAAAATAGGCATATCGTACATGGGTACAATTGAAAAGAGCGATGCATGTAGGTAGGTCCACCCAACGCGTTTCAACTAATGAAGTCATCTGGGGTATGGACACCCCCACATCAGCATTGCTTATATAGATCTGATGACCCCAAATTGAGTGACCATGACACAGGACCTGACGTAACGTCACTTCCGGTACTGAATCCAGAAGCGAGCCCAGCGGAACAATGATTTCCACTTATAAAAAACACATTAGTAATAGGATGATGCAGTGTATAAAAGACTGCGTCCAATAGTCCCACCCCTATTCGAGATTCCAGTGACTTACACATGACTGTAGAAATTGTAAAATTTCGTATCTACGCCTTGTTATGAAAACAAGGCTGGATATCAACATCACTGTCCGCATGTCATTCGACGAATAGCATGTGGTTGTGAAAATGGCAGCCAAGCCTCGCTATGAAAGCGTGGCCAAATTACGTCACTTGTGCTTGCGCTCCATATCCTCTTGGGGATGGGGCAGGCCGCACTCTTTAAAAAAGATTGCAAGTCAAGCCTCACAATGAGAGGACTAATAGGAACCACTATAATACCATCAAATATTGATCACAAATAGATAAAAATATGCCGTCACTTCAAAGATTGGGGTCAACAGTAACAAATATATT
The DNA here is from genome assembly GCA_037952835.1 of Lithobates septentrionalis. NCBI lineage: Eukaryota > Metazoa > Chordata > Amphibia > Anura > Ranidae > Lithobates > Lithobates septentrionalis. The sequence goes on along the minus strand of JBBDGP010000163.1, from coordinate 1,581,325 downwards.
CTTAAAAAGGTAACTAAATTTCTAAAGACCTAAAATGTAGACTAAGTCCAATTAAGGGCACGTACAATGAATTTTTTGTTGTTCTTACGTACAACGATTAAAAACAAATTTATATGTCAATTCAAAAGATCAAGATAGACATTATGAAATTATAAAAAAATCATAAAAGAAATTTTAAAATGATATGGAAAATTATAAGAAGAATATCCTAAAAATGTTATTGTTTAATAATAAAAAATATTTTCAGTAGAAAAACTGTATAAATCATTCCTTAGATTATAGATCACGATATTAAAAATTAATTGTACACATACTATGATCTATTTATGAAAGAGTTAATATCCCACTCTACATTCATCCCTTGTGGAAAATGGGTCTGTAACTCGTATATGAAGAAAGTTACCCTCTACATTCTATTGATGTTTTGGCCCATTGATGTGGATTAATTGTTCTGGACCCAGGACCAGCTGTACCTACCGATTAACAAGCCTGCTTGACTTGGGCGGTATAAACCTCCTCAAGTCAATGCTTTCTGGTAAGCCTCCTCCTATTAACGGTGGTGGTGTTTCTGGCTATTCCTTTAAACCTAAAGGGTCACATCGGTGGTCACACTTTCATGTTTGAAGTTTTGCGGATTACACATTTTTTTGGACTTTATTATTAATTAGTTTTCTTTCACGATTATCATTTACACTTGTGAGTGATGTGGACTTTAAAAGCTGCACAGCTGCAAGCTGCATTTCCTCGGTATTCACATAAGGTGAAATGAAATGTATTATTTTGTATCATTGTTTTTTTGCTATTTAGTCACAAATTTAGCCTTTGTTCAGTAGTTCCATTCACAAAATTAGCGCTGCACTTTGTCACATATACCACCTTCTGCAAACACCATCTTCTCAGTGTGGATAAGTACAGGTTCCTCTCCACAACCCTGGTGCCTTAGAAGGTGGGGGGAAGAAATTAGTAGGGGGTTTTGTGTGCAACGTATCTGCCCTTATGCCATAGCAGAACGGTCTCTACTTCCATTTGTTGAACTGTTTGGGGTCCTTTGGTTCCTTTACTTTTTTTTCTATAGTAAATAGTGCATTTCTTTAAGAGTAGTTATAAAAATGCCCATGCAGCTTGAAGGAATCATTATTCCAGCCCTGGTATAATAGATGTCAAAAAGAATCAGTGCAGTACTAAATGGAGCAGGGGATTCTGGGAGATGTGTGTGGCCCATTTCCTGATCTATCATAGTTAATTGGTTAATTTATTTAATAGGAAGCTTTGTATTTTCAGTGGAAACAGTTCAGGGGAAAGCAAATTTGACTTTCTGACTTTAACAAGGGCAAGATTTCCTAAACAGTAGCAGTAAACCCGTTTTTACTTATTGCTCAAAGCTGCTGCTTAGTAACAATTTTCACACATAACTGGAATTAACTTCAGCTTCTTCTTGGTAATAAACACATCATAATTATGCTACCATTCATGCGGTGAAGGAGATAAGAGATAAATATGTTTAAAAGCCCACCTGCAGACTTCCCCCCTCCTACACCTCCAGAATCCCCCTCCCCAGATTCTTTCTTATATTATACTTACCTTTTTTGGATGTCTTCAGGCTGCTCATGTGACACACATGGTATTGTTTGGATCAACTCATAGTGGTCGGTGGTCCTCCAAGTTTGATTTTTGCAGTGTGAGTGCAAGGTTCAAGTGTGGTGTACTTCAGGGGGTGGTCCTTGACACCCTGTACTTACAATATATCCTATGTCTTCTTGGTTGAATGTCGCTCAGTGTCTTCGGCCTGGAAAACTTCAGACATCTAGTGGTGGAAATGAATTACTCTGGGGTTCGGTACCAGAGAGAACATGAGGATTACAGCTAGTGCTAGTCTTTTATTTTAAAAATGGAAAAAGAAAAGATTAAACTCACGGGCAGTGTATGAGGCAGCACTTACAAATGTCTGAATACAGGACATAAAAAATGATATAAAACAAAATTAAGTGTTCAGGTTTGCTTTTAAAGGGAACACACCCACTTATTTTTGTTTTATTTAAACTTTTATTTATAACCTTCTGGGGCACAAGTTAAAGATTAACTCCAGGGAATAAAAAAAGTGCTCAGTGCGGGGTTTACATCAGTGTGCTGCAGTTTGGATGCATGGTGATTGTATGTGCAGTTTAACTAGAGTTTTAATTGTGCTCCCATTGATTTCTATTAGACCATACATTTTTTGAACGCGCATCAGCGATGAAGCATGCATGATTTTGATGTGCTTTCATGAAAATGCACCTAAAAACACGGGTAAGCCGTAACATACAATCTCGCTGCACCCAAACCACAGCCCATCGGTGTAACCTGCTCTTACACTGTAGATTCCCAGCGCATTGCAAAGGTTTAACCGGTTTAATACAGGGCATTTTCACCCCCTTCCTTCCCAGGCCAATTTTTAGTTTTCAGCGCTGTCGCACTTTAAACGACGATTGCGCGGTCGTGTGACGTTGTACCCAAAAAAAATTGACGTCCTTTTTTCCCCACAAATAGAGCTTTCTTTTGGTGGTATTTGATCACCTCTGCGGTTTTTATATTTTGCGCTATAAACAAAAGAAGAGCGACAATTTTGAAAAAAACACAATATTTTTTACTTTTTGCTATAATAAATATCCCGATTTTGTTTAAAAAAAACACATTTTTTCCTCAGTTTCAGCCGATACGTATTCTTCTACATATTTTTGTTAAAAAAAATCGCAATAAGCGTATATTGATTGGTTTGCGCAAAAGTTATAGTGTCTACAAAATACGGGATAGATTTATGGCATTTTTAAAAAAAATATTTATTTATTTTTTTTTACTAGTAATAGCGGCGATCGCGATTTTTTTTCCTGACTGCGACATTATGGCGGACACATCGGAGACTTTTGACACATTTTTGGGACCATTCACATTTATACAGCGATCAATGCTATAAAATTGCATTGATTACTGTGTAAATGTGACAGGCAGGGAAGGGGTTAACCACTAGGGGGACACAAGGGGTTAATTATGTTTCCTAGGGAATGATTCTAACTGTAGGGGGCGGGAACATACAAGGGGAGGAAACCGATCAGTGTTCCGCTGTACTGACAACAAAGATCGGTCTCCTCTCAACTGACAGGACGTGGATCTGTGTGTTTACACACACAGATCCACGGTCCGGCCCGGTTGACGGGCAATCGCGGGTGCCCGGCGGACATCGCGGCCGCCGGGCACACGCACCAGGTCCCGAGCAACGCGGCGGCCGCGCGTGCGCCCCCTAGGCAGCCGGGAAGCCCAGGCCGTCATATGACGTCCACCCACAATGGGAGATCCCATCTGTGGACGTCATATTACTATGGCTGGGTAGGGAAGTGGTTAAAGAGAAGTATGGAGTTTTTTTCCAAATCATACTTGCCTAGGTGGATGCAGCATTGGTCCCCCGCAGGCTCTAACACTGAGAACAGAGTGATCTAACACCATAGATCGCTCGGTTCTCAGTACTCCCTGAGCAGAGAGCTGGTGGAGGGGGGCGGGAGCAGCTGGCCCAGGCATGTGGGTGGATCCTGACTTCCTTGTCGCAATCTGGGCCAGCTCTGTGACATCAGCCGACAGCGGGCTTCAGCCGCTGTCTGCTGAAAACGGTTTACAGGAGAGCAGAATGAACTGCACTCCTGTGATCCACAGGAGAAGTATAGCCAAAGCTCCTTTTAAAGCTCAACTTGGGGCAAAAAAAAATTATCCCTTAGATCCCTTTCACACTGAGGCAGTTTTCAGGTGTTTTAGCGCTTGAAATAGCACATGTAAAGCGCCAGAAAACTGCTTCCCATTCTCTGCAATGGGTGCTTACACACCCAGGCGGTGTGCTTGTGGGACATTAGTAAAAATCCTGCAAGCAGCATCTTCAGGGCGGTTTGGGAGCGCTGTATACAGCGCTCCTAAAACGCCCCTGCCCATTGCAATGAATGGGAAGCGCTTCCAAATCTTCTGAAAAGTGCTTCAGAAGCGCTGCAACACAGGAGTTTTTAACCTCTTCTTTGAGGTTAAAAGCACCCTTCTAGCGGCTGAAAAGCGTTGCAAAAGTGCAGCTTTAAGGCCCCTTTCACACTGGGGCGGTAGGGGGCGTCGGCGGTAAAGCAGCGCTATTTTTAGCGCTATTTTACTGCGGTATTCGGCCGCTAGCGGTGCGGTTTTAACCCCCCGCTGGCGGCCGAAAAAGGGTTAAAACCCCTCGTATAGCACGGCTATAGCCGCGGTATTACCACGGTATAGCCGCGCTGTCCCATTGATTTCAATGGGCAGGAGCGGTTTAGGAGCGGCGAATACACCGCTCCTTCACCGCTCCAAAGATGCGGCTTGCAGGAGATTTTTTCTTCTCCTGCCAGCGCACCGCTTCAGTGTGAAAGCCCTCGGGCTTTCACACTGAACAAACAGCGGAGGCTGTTTAGGGGCGGTTTGCAGGCGCTATTTTTAGCGCAATAATGCCTGCAAACCGCCCCAGTGTGAAAGGGGTCTTACAGTGGTAAAGCGCCGTTAAAACGGCCGGCACTTTTAGTGTGAAAGAAGCCTTACAGCGTGGTTGTGCCTGCAATGCAATGGCTAATTGCTTAATTTTGTTCGGCTTTAACAAGCAATTATCTTTGAACCTGTTGGCAGTATCTTTTGTGGTATACATACCAATGTTTGAGAAACTTCCATATGATACTACTGGTATCATTATTATTCTTATGCCATTGGTCACATTGGTGTACTTGTGGCGCACTAAAATGCACCTTTCCAGTGCGACAGAAGCACATGGAAAATAGTTCCCTTTAAATTCAATCTGTTCACGCCTCTGTGCTGCATTTTTAAAAGCCCTGCTTGCTGCATCTTTGGTGCCCTGTTTGAAAAATTCACCAAAATTGCACTTTCTATTTTAGTCAATTAAAACACAGCAAGAATGCGCTGTGCAGTTTTTTGAGTCACATATCATTTTTTCTCCAGGTGGCCAGGGTAGAAAACACATTATGTGTTGCGATACATCTCAACGTATTAAAAATCTAAAAACACAATATGAGCTTTCAAAAAATGTATATCGCATTTTACAATGCACTAGTGTGAACGAGCTCTTACACTTCATGATTACTCTTATATGCCCGTAACTAAAGTTGTATTTACGGTTTTATTGTGTTTTAACGTGTTACAGAAAATTGTTACCTTCGTCTTTTTTGTCACCAACCTCCTTTCAATGTTAGTTAAACAATTTGTGATCTTTCCTAAAGGGTTGTGTTCTTTGCTTTATTAAACAACCTTCCTGGTGTTAACTTTTTTAGAAGCTAATTGTCACCTCTTCTCCCTGCTGCTACAAAGAAATAAGTAATCACGCGGCAGGTGATGTTTACCTTTGTTCCAGGCCAATTACTTCCCACTCATGAAATACAAATACCTGTTATATCTAAAACTATTGTTGGAGTCAAAGGTGGTTCTTTGGAGAGAAGACAAAACTTAGCCTGAATGAACTGTGAATGAGCTTATTCTGGAGTTTTGTGGCTTGCTGTGCTCTCGCCCGGAGGCATTGCCATTCTGCCATTAGTCAGGCAGGGAATATTGGGGTTGATTTACTAAAGGAAAATAGACTGTGCACTCTGTAAGTGCAGTTGCACTTGTTTTCCCCAGAGTGTAGTGAATATTATGAAACTCTGTTGATTTCCATCATCCAATCATGGGCAAGCAAAAATGCTATTTTTCTTTTTTCCGTTGCACCAGATTGGGTATTCTTTGGAAAATGAAGCTTCACTACATTCATCTCTGGGGAAAATGGGTGCAACTGCACTTGAAAAGTGTAGAGTCTATTTGCCTTTAGTAAATGTGATGCTCCTTAGGGGTGGTGGAACAAAATTTAACTTCTTGCAGCTCCTAAGCTACCTTCTAATACTTTGTTGAAAATGCGCTGAATGAGGAATCTACGTTGCATGATTGCTGTGATGGAGGAGAGCCAGGGCTTTGTGGCATTGAATGGGGTTTACTTGCAGGACACTTTCCTCACACCTACAGTCAATATTTAAAATCGTGGAGGTTTTAGGGAATTTTGGAAAGATAACATTAAAGTGTATGTCTGGAAAAAAAAAAAATTATTCTATACAACTTTGTGATACATGCACATTCCCGCTTTTGTTTTATCACTTTGAAACCACTGCAAGAACAGAAAACTACCCGTTAATCCTGCTAGAGATCCAGTGTGCTAACTTGCTGTTTGAACCCAGTGCTTCTGCTGTAGTGATATTTCAAGCCCTCCGCAATTCTCCCCTACTAGACTACAGGACTCATCCCTCTTATGCTCCGGAGATGAGAAAGGGAGGTATTCTGTGGACCAGAAGGAGAACGCCCCATGTAACTTAGCTTATAGACTGCTTTCCCAGATAGCAAGCAATTGTCCTGCAAGTTTGAAAATGACTTGCTAAGCTTGCCAGGCTTCACAAGTGTGTTGCAAAATTGCAGCAAATCAGCATTGCATGACTCTAGATCAACTTTCTTTGCAAACATTCTGCAAGTTGGCTGCAAGTTCTAGTTCAGTTATGTAGTGCAATAGTCATACCACTAAAAGGGTCACTGTGGCTGAATGTTCATGCTGTAGACTTGCAGAGCTCTTGCTGTAGACTCACCACTGCAACTCTGCTCTTGCTAGACACTACAAATTGGAAAAGTGTCAACTAGAAATCATGCTTCAAGTGCTCTGCAAGTGTACAACTTGCCAGTGAAAATGTGCAGCAAGTTAGCAGACTTACAATTCAACACTGCCACAAATTTGTGGCAAGTTATCTTTGCTATCTGGGTTGCGTCACTTCTATAGAAAAAGCTTTGCTCTGAAGTTCTGGTGTGGGAGTTGATTCTCGTAGTATTGCCAATTTGGTACTAGATTTTAACATAAAAGCAGCTCTAGATTGTAAGTAAAAGTGTTAAACATTGGATTTAATTTTGGGAACTGTCAAAAAATATTCATGTTTCAATTCTAACATTAAAAAAAAAGTTTACTAGTTCACAAATCCCTTCATTTACAATGTATTCTGTTTTCTTAGGGTATCAGCAGTCTTTTCAGCTCCCTGAAGGTAGTACGGCTCCTGCGGTTGGGCCGTGTTGCCAGAAAGTTGGACCATTACCTGGAATATGGTGCTGCAGTGCTGGTTCTCCTGGTCTGCGTGTTTGGTCTTGTTGCTCACTGGTTAGCTTGCATCTGGTTCAGCATTGGAGACTATGAGGTCATTGACGAAGCGACCAACACAATCAAGAATGCAAGCTGGCTTTACCAGTTAGGAGTAAGCATTGGTACTCCGTATCGCTATAATGCCAGTGGCTCAGGGCGGTGGGAAGGTGGACCTAGCAAGGACTCTTTGTACATATCCTCTCTATATTTTACCATGACAAGCCTTACAACTATTGGATTTGGAAACATTGCTCCAACAACCGATGGAGAGAAGATTTTTTCAGTTGCGATGATGATGGTTGGCTGTAAGTAAGCTTACATTTTCTTATATACAAATATTTAATTGATATGGCTGCTGTTTTACATCGAGACCTAAGCGATGCTAACATTATCAACAATCTAAGTGCAAAAGAATCCTAGCTTCCCATATAACCAGCCAAAATTTGTTGGTGACAAAGATATTTTTTTCTATTTCAAAATGTGAATAAGTGATATGTCTAGATGTCCTTTTCTTTTTGTATGTGCCTTTTTAGTCTACTTATATTTGGTGCTTAAAGTAGTGCTGTAGGCGTACTTCTACTACACAGCATACTTGCAAATTATGGCAGCCTCAACTCAATGTTTCCCTTCCCTTGTGCTAACATGTCAGAGCTATCCCTCATTATACCTCATCACTATGCCAATCATCTCTGTTGCTTCATCCAGGTGCTTTTCTTTCCGCTTCAGCCATTGGTTGATCAGTTATGATGTAACTCCTGTGCATGTACACAAGAATTACATCACCCTGGTTCCCTTTTCCATGATGCCAAGAATGGAGTGTACACTGCAATGTACATATGCTGTGCTATGAAGCAAAAATGGCTAAGTTGCTAGGGCTATGGGCAAACAGTTTTTAAAAAAAAAAAAGAGATAGAAGTGGAGGAAAAGAGGAAGCTGGAAGAAAGGTAACCTATGAAAGTTTTGTTTTCTCTATAAAAAATTTTATTGCAAGAAAAAAGATAATAAAAGTTGTACAATTGTATAAAAGTAATGACACTTGTACAGATATTTGTTTGCGTTTTAAGCTTAATAGTGAGTACATAAATTCACCAAAGTAATAGTTAAACAATTATCAATGTATTGTAGATTGGTGGTGTAATCAAAAAACTGGTAAAAAGATGGTGAACCCGCGCAGTGGAAATAGAGGTCTATTGGTGAGATTTATGGAACTGCTGCCGCCCAACAAGCAGTCACCATAAATGGGGACAGCTGAGTTGATTAGTGTGATAGAAGGGTCTGGCGCTGTTCCTTTAATTAAATAATACCCTACCTGCGTATAGGTTTCTAAAACAAGGCATATAAATATAAGACATATAAATATAAATTCCTAGGTGTAAACAAAAACGTGCAGGTATCAGATAGTGATATACTTAGAATATTGGTAAATATTGTGCAATTATAAATGATACGCAAGCTGTAAATATATAAAAAAATATTGGTGATATCAAATCCCATGCATGGTGTTGCTGGTTAGTATTCCAAATGACGTTAAGTGTGGGGGGAGGGGGAGGGAGGGGGGGGTAGGAGGGGGTGAAGGTGGGGAGGGGAAGGGAGGAAGGGGGAAAGGGAGAGGTGTGGGAGATCTACTCCTGGTTGAGGAGAAAGTGTTTGAATCACTCCTAATAAAGTGCAAACGTGCTGTTGAAGTTCAAAGGAAGTCCTTATTGTGTAATACACTTGTTGTCAAATTCATTTAAACTCTTATTGGTATAGTATCTTGGCATATATCTTGTGCAATATCTTGGTGCATGTGATGTTGTGGTTATAATCCTTCAATAGTTTTAAAATCCTTGCTCTGAAAGTGCAGCCACTCACCAGATCGCTTCACCCCTGCAGGGGTATCAGGCAGTTACAGTTTTGCGCCACTGTACGGCGATCACTGGCGGGCTCAGGATCGTGGTGTATCATATGTAAAGAGAGAAGGAGTGCCCATAGCGTAAAATCGTTTTTAAAAAGGATTTATTAAACAAATGGAGAGGTAATCACAATTTCACAGTGTAAATCAAGCGAAGTAGTAAAAACGTCACAGTTAGCCTTCAGCGCTGGTAAAGTAGGTAATGTTGGGAAGCACAGATTAGGCCACGCCCTACGCGTTTCGTCGTTAGGACGTCTACGGGAGCGTGACCTGTGCTGTGTCTTCCCACCCTTATATAGCGTGCGGTGTCCCCTTGTTGATTTTTCAATTGGCATTCATTTTGCCTGTGATTCCGCGGACCGGAAGTGCGCCCGTGGCCATTTTGCCTATGTTTTGCAGACCGAAGCCCGACTTCCTGTAAATGTAACAGTGTCTAGTTGTTTGGTGTTTCTAAGGGGCGGTTTGTTTTGGCTGTTATGTGGCCATTTTGCCTGGGATTTTGGCAGACAGTAGACCATATTCAGTGTCTCTGTATGCATACCCTCCAAAGTCAGGCCATTATACCTATGATTTTTTAGACAGAGGAGACCATAAGGAAGTTTTTCTTGCTATTGATTTACCTTAGTTTCACTTTTGAGATAATCCCAATGCAAATTACTAATTGAAATACAAGTATATAGTGTTGGGTATACCGCATACTGTAAAAAGGTTTTTACACATTTGTCAGTTTGCTCATGTGACAGTAAAGTTCAGAATATTTATGCTAAATTCAAATATAAAATATATAATAAAAAACACATAAAAACACCGGCATATGAGCCTCTTACTATGGGCGACTATAGTACAAAAACTAAAAAATAAATAAAAGCATTTTGAATAAAAGACGTTTAAAATTAAAACCATGTATATTCTATGTGAAGTGTCATTTTTGCACATATTTTTATTTTTATTTGTATGTGTTGCTCTGGAAAGAGGGAGAAAGTGTTTTTATGAGGAGCTTGTTATTCCGGACTCATGTGTATTGGCTATTAGATTGTCTATGTTTGTGCATTATATATCCACATTTGATTGCTAGCTGGGTGTGTTACTTCTATAATGCACAAGTGAGAGAGATATATTAGGTATCTGTGTTAAGTTCCTTTCTGGATAAAAGTGTGGACCTATGCCCAAAAAAATTTTTTTGGGATGGGAAATAAAATTAGGATATTTAAAATATGCATATATATTAGAAAGAGAGAGAGTGGAAAAAATGGAGAATCCCGGGTTTTTTTTTTCCTTAATTGGGAGGTGAATGTTCCCCATAGTGTGAACCAATCCTTTCATGTTGTAGGTATGTGTTAAAGAGAGGTGTTTTGAAGTCTGTATTATACCATTCATGCGTATACAATTTGTGCGTGTATATATATGATTTAAGTATGTGTGAAAGGACTCCTATTTGGGAGGTATACGGGACCTTTAGGCACTTTTCATACTTGTACCATGCTTTTGGTACAAGTTCCACTCATTTTTGGGGGAGAAAAAAAGGCTGGTTTGATACTAACATGCTTCTAAAGTCGGGTATGTAGGTGCTACATGTCTCCCAAGTTGATGTTACTGCTAATAATTGGTTAGGAAGCAGTTGAGGTCGAGGTCTATATTCATACCCATAGGCTGTAGGGTATCCAGCAGGAATATCCACTTGGTTTCGTTTTGTGAAACCTTAGTTTTTTTATTGTCGCCTCTCCAGTGGCCCTTGATTTTGTCTATTGCGTAGAATGTCATATGTGCCGGGTCTCTATTGTGATAGTCTCTGAAATGCCTAGAGACGCTGTGTTTGTTGAACCTTTTTTGATGTTTTTAATATGTTCCCTGATCCTAACGTATAACTCTCTGGTTGTTCTTCCTACATACTGCTTCCGACATGGGCACTCTAATACATAGGTAACGTGGGTACTGTGGCAGGTAATGAGTTCTCGAATGGTGAACTCTTTTTCGTTGACAGTTGATCTGAATTTTGTTATTTTCTTGTTGGTTTTTTTACTAGTTCTGCAAGGTAGGCATTTGCCACATTTGAAAAACCCTTTTAGGCCTTTTCCTATTTTTATCTCCCTGGGTGGATCTATTGCGTTGTGTACCAATTTATTCCTCAGGGTTGGTGCTTTCTTGTAAATGAAAACGGGTTTCTTAGGCAATATAGAATTGAGGACCCTGTCAGATTGTAGAATGGGCCAGTGTTTTTTAATTATAGTTTCCGCGTGTTTGTATTGCCTATTGTATCCCGTTAGAAAGGCTACTTCCATTTTTTCATTTTTTGTTCTTCTTTGTTGTGTTCCTGTTTCGTCTATCAGTTTATTTCTATCCATATTTCCGACTTTGTGTTTCAGTGCCACTAGGTCCTTCCTTTTGTATCCCTTTTCCACAAACTTGTTTATTAGGGTGTCCGTTTGTTTCTCGTAATCGTGTTTACTGGAGCAATTCCTATATAGTCGCATGAACTGGCCTTTAGGTATATTTCCTAGCCATCGGGGGTGGTGACAGCTACTGGTTGGGATATACCCATTTCTGTCCGTGGTTTTGAAATATGTTCTTGTTTTCAACTGTCCGTTGTCCTTATATATTTGTAGATCCAGATAATCCACGGTTTCTTTATTCCAGTTTCCCGAAAAGGTGAGTCCATAGGCATTGCCACTGATCTCGTCAAAGAAATTCTGTAGTTCTTCTACCGTGCCCCCCCATACAATGACGATGTCATCAATATACCTCCGGTATAATTTCAGATGTCTTCTTTCGATACTGTAGATCTGTTCCTCCTCCCATTTGTTCAGTAGTAGGTTCGCTACACTGGGGGCATACTTAGCCCTAGTCAAACAAGGTAAATCGTTCCTGAGAGACAGCAAACAGTTAATTGGGAAAATAAAGAACTTCAAAATAAATGAAAACGATATCCTAGTAACCGTCGACATAAATTCCCTGTACACCAACATCATACAGGATGACGGTCTGAGTGGTGTGGAATGGGCTTTACATACACTAACGGACTTAAGGGAAACACAAATCAATTATATATTGGAGGGGTTAAAACTGGCCATGAGCCACAACTACTTTTGGCACAAAGGTGATTTCTACTCCCAGATAAAAGGAGTAGCTATGGGGGCTAAGTATGCCCCCAGTGTAGCGAACCTACTACTGAACAAATGGGAGGAGGAACAGATCTACAGTATCGAAAGAAGACATCCCCCTCCCTCTCTCTCCCTCTTTTTCTCCCCCCTCTCTCTACCCCCCTCCCTTTCTCTATCTCCTCTTTCTCTCTATCTCCCCTTTCTCTCTGATTCGGTGCTGCCTATCAGTGCCACCTATCAGTGCAGTCCCATCAGTGCCTCCTGATCAGTGCCCACCAGTGCCGCCTCATTAGTGCCCATCAGTGTCACCTATCAGTACCACCTTATCAGTGCCTATCAGTGCAGTCTATCAGTGCCTCATCGGCATACATCAATGAAAGAGAAAAATTACCTGTTTGCAAAATTTTATAACAAACTATGAAAACAGTTTTTTTTTTCTCCAAAATTTTCAATCTTTTTTTTTTTTTTTTTGCTTGGCAAAAAATAAAAACCCCAGTGGGGATTAAATGCCACCAAAGTGGTAATTAAAATAATTCCATAAAATTGAAAGAAAGAAGGTAGAATGATATCAATTAGTGGAAGGGTACGCTACTTTTTTAATGAATTTTGACTTTACATCTATTAAGTCAGGATACTAAAAATAACACTCACAAAGGAAACGTGGGCTCAAATGAGCAGCTTCTCCTTTAATATTTACTTACAGTGTGGGGTGGGTGTTTGACTAGGCTCTGTTGTTTAGCTGTAGTATTCTTCTCAGGGGTTCCTGGACAACAAGACTGTCTGAACAGAATATTACTTATTTGTTTGCTTGGCGGTAAACTGTAAGCTAAATTGTGTCATATGTTTTTGTAATTTGAGGGTTTCTATGACACATTATAATTCCCATGTATCTATTAAGTTTTTATTCACTTTGATGTGGACTGAATTTATAAAGTTTTTTCGTTTTCCTGATTGACCAAGGGATAAATTATTTCACTAATGTGAAGTATCCTGATTCTTGCAGTTATTATGACAAATTATTTAATCAGATAAAATGCTCTGCTAATGTTTTATTGATGTTTGAAGCCACAATAAAGAAAAAAAAAAATCCAAGCCATTTTCCAGCATGATTTGTATCGCGTGCCTTTAACGTACACTTTGAAATGATTTATTATTATGCGTAATCGATGTTGATTGCCTTGATTGAAGCAGACAAGACTGAAAATGTAATCTCAAATTAGAAATCCAACAAGGGTATTCTATATAGAGCTGAAACACGATGAAGTCATTTGCCTTGGAGTGGGAGTCTAACAGAACAAATTTGACAGAATCCTACAACACTGAGTGTATAAATTATATATTGTGATATTGTGGGGTTTTACTCAAGTGTAGTGCTTTCCATCAAGTTCAGACCAACCAGGGAAGTTCCTTTTTAGGGCTTTTGGCCCACTTTTATTTAAAAGAAAATATCAAAAACATATCACAGGGTTACCCTTGCAGGAGTTTTTAGCATCAGAACATAAATCTTTCCATTTTCTGGCTATCCAAACTTTGTAGTCCCTGAGCCTGTCTCTGCACAGACTTACCACTTTGTCTCAATAAGCTTGGTGGCCAACGAAATGCCCACACTGGCTCCTAATGCCTCTCAGAAGATGGCCTGGTCGGATCTGGCCACCTCTTCTTGAGGCGAGGGTGGACACTCTCCTAGTGTCTTTCTCCACACACATACGCTGTTCCTGCAGCAACTTGTCTCCAGGGTAAAGGAGGCCTGAATCACAGACAACCCCTTGATTAAAAAGGCTGTGCACACCTGTAGCATCGGGCTGCTGGTCCCTAGCAAGATGTGGACACGGGATTGGAGGCTTCATCCCTCCCAAGACTTTTCAAAGTCTCTGGACTGCAGAACCCAATCCGGGAGTTACCAATCCTGGGGAAAACTGTAAAATCATTTTTCTCCACTCAGAATAACTATGCTGGAACCCCTCAACCTGCACAATTGAGAACCCCATGTGACATATAGCCTGTCTGACAATGTGATAAGGCAAAAAAACTGTCAATATATAAACGGTATCTCACAAAAGTGAGTACACCCCTCACATTTTTGTAAATATTTTATTATATCTTTTCATGTGACAACACTAAAGAAATGACACTTTGCTACAATGTAAAGTAATGAGTGTACAGCTTATATAACAGTGTACAATTTCTGTCCCCTCAAAATAACTCAACACACAGCCATTGATGTCTAAACCGCTGGCAACAAAAGTGAGTACACCCCTAAGTGAAAATGTCCAAATTCGGCCCAAAGTGTCAATATTTTGTGTGGCCACCATTATTTTCCAGCACTGCCTTAACCCTCTTGGGCATGGAGTTCACCAGAGCTTCACAGGTTGTCACTGGAGTCCTTTTCCACCCCTCCATGATGACATCATGGAGCTGGTGGATGTTAGAAACCTTGCGCTCCTCCACCCTCTGTTTGAGGATACCCCACAGATGCTCAATAGGGTTTAGGTCTGGAGACATGCTTGGCCAGTCCATCACTTTTACCTTCAGCTTCTTTAGCAAGACAGTGGTCAATCTTGGAGGTGTGTTTGGGGTCCTTATCATGTTGGAATACTGCCCTGTGGCCCAGTCTCCAAAGAGAGGGGATCATACTCTGCTTCAGTATGTCACAGTACATGTTGGCATTCATGGTTTCCTCAATGAACTGTAGCTCCCCAGTGCTGGCAGCACTCATGCAGCCCCAGACCATGACACTCCCACCACCATGCTTGACTGTAGGCAAGACACACTTGTCTTTGTACTCCTCACCTGGTTCCCACAACACACGCTTGACACCATCTGAACCAAATAAGTTTATCTTGGTCTCATCAGACCACAGGACATGGTTCCAGTAATCCATGTCCTTAGTCTGCTTGTCTTCAGCAAACTGTTTGTGGGCTTTCTTGCACATCATCTTTAGAAGAGGCTTCCTTCTGGGATGACAGCCATGCAAACCAATTCAATGCAGTGTGCAGCGTATAGTCTGAGCACTGACAGGCTGACCCCCCACCCCTACAGCCTCTGCAGCAATGCTGGCAGCACTCATACATCTATTTCCCAAAGACAACCTCTGGATATGATGCTGAGCATGTGCACTCAACTTCTTTGGTTGACCATGGCGAGGCCTCTTCTGAGTGGAACCTGTCCTGTTAAACTGCTGTATGGTCGTGGCCACCATGCTGCAGCTCAGTTTCAGGGTCTTGGCAATCTTCTTATAGCCTAGGCCATCTTTATGTAGAGCAACAATTCTTTTTTTCAGATCCTCAGAGAGTTCTTTGCCATGAGGTGCCATGTTGAACTTCCAGTGACCAGTATGAGAGAGTGAGAGCGATAACAACAAATTTAACACACCTGCTTCCCATTCACACCTGAGACCTTGTAACACCTTGTAACAAGTCACATGACCCCGGGGAGGAAAAATGGCTAATTGGGCCCAATTTGGACATTTTCACTTAGGGGTGTACTCACTTTTGTTGCCAGTGGTTTAGATTTTAATGGCTGTGTGGTGAGTTATTTTGAGGGGACAGAAAATTTACACTGTTATACAAGCTATACACTCACTACTTTACATTGTAGCAAAGTGTCATTTCTTTAGTGTTGTCACATGAAAAGATATAAAAAAATATTTACAAAAATGTGAGGGGTGTACTCACTTTTGTGAGATACTGTATAAACTGTACTGTGTGTATATATCTCTTTCTCACTGTTTGTTCATCCAGAAGCAGAGCACTTTTAATTTTCTTATTTGGATTTGTGTTACTTTGTGTTACTTTGGACTTTTATTTTACTGGGACTTTTTTTAACTTTTTCATTTTCTTGTGGCTGATTATGCACAGGAGTAATTATGAATTATATACACCTATGTATTTATACCTATGAAGTGTTATAATCATTTAGTATTTGAGATAAGCGTGGCATGAAATGGACATATGTTCATTCACTGATTGAAGTCGTGATTGTTCTTTTAAAGATCGTATCTTAAAGGGACAGCGCATGTTTAATTGATTTTCATTTTAGTTATTACATCTAATACCCTAGAGGTGCAGCAGTTTCTTCACATTTGTTTGCATAGCACAGATTTATACATTTTGGGCTTTATAAATGTGTAAATGTAACAGCGATCACAGTACTTCCTGACAATTCCTTAATTTGCTTTAATTTCTGAAAGGTGGGAACCATCTTTGTTCAGACATCATCCAGGGTCAGCATCTACTTCCTGGGCTAAGATGCTGGTTTAGCAATGAAAAAATCCAGTAAATCCTGGTACTTGTGCAGTTCTTGCTATTTCATAAATGTCTGACACAGATAAGCACCTGCAGAAGTCCTCTCACTCCTACAGCTGACTGATCACTGGGGGAAAAGTGACTGCAAACCGCTTTCCTCTTGTCCCAACAGAATGATGACATCATCTCAGCCCAGCCTAGGTCATTTGACTGCAACTCAGTGGTATTTTTGTAATGATAAAAGGTACAGGTTTTTTTAAATTCTACTAATGTTGTATATTGTATCACAACAGTGATTTATTCATTAAGGCTTGTAACGTTACTGAAATGTCTTTAATTGCTGGATACAGAAAAAGTAAGGCTTATTTATATTAGGTATAACATTAAAATAGACATATTGACCGTGAATAATTCAGCACCATTCAAGACTATGCAACAGAGTAGATGCACTTTAATAATTTGAAGCAGTGGTGTGTGCTGTCCATGGTGCTGAAATTGGACGTTTCAGGTTTATTTAAAGCAGCCTGACTCAACATTTTTATCTTGAAACCTTTGAACAAATTGGTAACGTCTGAGGGAACCTCTGAAAAGTTATATATATATATATATATATATATATATATATATATATATATATATATATATATATATATATATATACACACACACACACACACACTCACAGGCCAATTTATTAGGTACACCTTGCTAGTACCGGGTTGGACCACCTTTTGCCTTCAGAACTGCCTTAATTCTTGGTGGCATAGATTCAAACACGTATATAGGAAAATCAAAAAGAAAAACTGCGCTTGGAAAAAGAAAAGTAAAGCTGCGGTTACAAGTGAGGCACACCAAAACAACACAATATACAAAAAAAAAACGCGCTAAAATAATAAATATGTAATCTTAGTATAGTCCTTGTAGTCCCATATAAATGTCCACAACAGGTGAGGGAAGTAGAACTGTTATCTTCATATAACAGGTATATAGGAAGATCTTGCGAGCCACAGATGGGTTAATGCCACCAAATTAAACCACTAGTGATACAGCTGCAAACACTAATCACGTTTCATACCCGTGCAAAATAATATAATCAAGTAAGTGTGTCTGCGCTAGAAAAATTGTAATAAAATACAACCAATATGTGAAAAAATCGAAAAAATAGTGAATGTTGAGGAAAAAACAATATACTCCAATATATCTAAAACATTAAATTATGATCTGTGGTAAATATTTAGTGATATGGTCTACAAAGTATAATGTGCACACAAAGGAACATATACCAAAAGTCCAAAGTGCAAACTCTAGCTGAGGAGAGTGCTCACTCTTTCAATAAGGTGATCAATACAGTTCATAGATAAAAATTGTAAAGTGCACAAATATAGTGTTCATCTCCATAGTGGATATCACTGGAGATGGACACTATATTTGTGCACTTTGTGCAATGCTGGCAGCACTCATACATCTATTTCCCAAAGACAACCTCTGGATATGACGCTGAGCACATGCACTCAACTTCTTTGATCAACCATGGCGAGGCCTGTTCTGAGTGGAACCTGTCCTGTTAAACCGCTGTATGGTCTTGGCCACCATGCTACTGCTCACTTTCAGGGTCTTGGCAATCTTCTTATAGCCTAGGCTATCTTTAAGTAGAGAAACTATTCTTTTTTCAGATCCTCAGAGAGTTCTTTGCCATGAGGTGCCATGTTGAACTTCCAGTAACCAGTATGAGAGAGTAAGAGCGATAACACAATATTTAACACACCTGCTCCCCATTCACACCTTAGACTTTGTAACACTAACGAGTCAAATGACACCGGGGAGGGAAAATGGCTAATTGGGCCCAATTTGGACATTTTGTACTCACATTTGTTGCCTGCAGTTTAGATATTAATGGCTGTGTGTTGAGTTATTTTGAGGGGACAGCAAATTTACACTGTTATACAAGCTATACACTCACTACTTTACATTGTAGCAAAGTGTCATTTCTTCAGTGTTGTCACATGAAAAGATAGAATAAAATCTTAAAATGTGAGGGGTGTACTCACTTTTGTGAGATACTGTGTGTGTGTATATATATATATTAATATGGCACAAGATTGACACTCACAACCAATTCTTTTATGACACTCCCTTGCTCTATGGATCAATAAAATGCATAACAATTTAATTGCTTCTATAGGTAAGTCATTTTTTATCTTAATGCATTCCCAGCATTAAAATGGACCTTCAGTCATTTTTTCATCTTCCCATCTATTAAATCTTCTGCCTTTGTTGTTTTAACTTTGTATAGTAAAACTTTTTTTTTTCTGCCAGTAAATACCTTATACAGCCCACTTCCTGTTTCTTGTCTGATCATTGGCCCAGGCTTATGATATCATGCACAGCTCTCTCTCACTTACTCTCATGAGAGTTTGCCAGGAAGGGAGGGGGGATGAGTCATACGAGGGCCAATGAGAGCTACGGAGCTGGAGGTGTGCCTCTGTGTGTCTGTGTAAATCCAGGAAGGGAACAGGCAGCAGCATTGGCTGCCCACAGTTTAACCACTTGCCGACCGCCTCACGCCTATATACGTGAGCAGAATGGCACGGGCAGGCAAAATCACGTGCCTGGTACGTGATGCCTTCCCGCGGGCGGGGGGTCCGATCGGACCCCCCCCGGTGCCAGCTGCGGTCGGCATTTGGCTGGGAGAAGTCAGAGACGAGGGGGAGGCCATCCGATCGTGGCCCCCCCCTCGCAATCGCTCCCAGCCAATGAGAAACATCCTCTGCCTCTGTATAGTACACAGAGGCAGAGGATGTGATGTCATCTCTCCTCGGCTCGGGAGTTTCCGTTCCGGCCCGAGGAGAGATGACATGTAAGTAAGTGCACAACACACACACAACACAGTAGAACATGCCAGGCACACTAAACACCCCGATCCCCCCCCGATCCCCCCCCAATCACCCCCCCCCTGTCACAAACTGACACCAAGCAGGTTTTTTTTTTTTTTTTCTGATTACTGCATAGTGTCAGTTTGTGACAGTTACAGTGTTAGGACAATTAGGGTTAGCCCCCTGTAGGTCTAGGGTACCCCCCTAACCCCCCCTAATAAAGTTTTAACCCCTTGATCACCCCCCGTCACCAGTGTCACTAAGCGATCATTTTTCTGATCGCTGTATTAGTGTCACTGGTTCCGCTAGTTAGTGAGGTAAATATTTAGGTTCGCCGTCAGCGTTTTATAGCGACAGGGACCCCCATATACTATCTAATAAATGTTTTAACCCCTTGATTGCCCCCTAGTTAACCCTTTCACCACTGATCACCGTATAACTGTTACGGGTGATGCTGGTTAGTTCGTTTATTTTTTATAGTGTCAGGGCACCCGCCGTTTATTACCGAATAAAGGTTTAGCCCCCTGATCGCCCGGCGGTGATATGCGTCGCCCCAGGCAGCGTCAGATTAGCGCCAGTACCGCTAACACCCACGCACGCAGCATACGCCTCCCTTAGTGGTATAGAATCTGAACGCATCAATATCTGATCCGATCAGATCTATACTAGCGTCCCCAGCAGTTTAGGATTCCCAAAAACGCAGTGTTAGCGGGATCAGCCCAGATACCTGCTAGCACCTGCGTTTTGCCCCTCCGCCCAGCCTAGCCCAGCCCACCCAAGTGCAGTATCGATCGATCGATCGATCACTGTCACTTACAGAACACTAAACGCATAACTGCAGCATTTGCAGAGTCAGGCCTGATCCCTGCGATCGCTAACAGTTTTTTTGGTAGCGTTTTGGTGAACTGGTAAGCACCAGCCCCAGGCATCGTCAGGTTAGCGCCAGTACCGCTAACACCCACGCACGCAGCGTACACCTCCCTTAGTGGTATAGTATCTGAACGGATCAATATCTGATCCGATCAGATCTATACTGGCGTCCCCAGCAGTTTAGGGTTCCCAAAAACGCAGTGTTAGCGGGATCAGCCCAGATACCTACTAGCACCTGCGTTTTGCCCCTCCGCCCGGCCCAGCCCACCCAAGTGCAGTATCGATCGATCACTGTCACTTACAGAACACTAAACGCATAACTGCAGCGTTCGCAGAGTCA
The DNA here is from genome assembly GCA_037952835.1 of Lithobates septentrionalis. Taxonomy (NCBI): domain Eukaryota; kingdom Metazoa; phylum Chordata; class Amphibia; order Anura; family Ranidae; genus Lithobates; species Lithobates septentrionalis. The sequence goes on along the minus strand of JBBDGP010000163.1, from coordinate 1,560,832 downwards.
GGCCTGATCCCTGCGATCGCTAACAGTTTTTTTGGTAGCGTTTTGGTGAACTGGCAAGCGCCAGCGGCCTAGTACACCCTGGTCGTAGTCAAACCAGCACTGCAGTAACACTTGGTGACGTGGTGAGTCCCATAAGTGCAGTTCAAGCTGGTGAGGTGGCAAGCACAAGTAGTAGTAGTAGTAGTAGTAGTGTCCCGCTGCCACCAAAAAGACAAACACAGGCCCGTCGTGCCCATAATGCCCTTCCTACTGCATTCGCCAATCCTAATTGGGAACCCACCGCTTCTGCAGCGCCCGTACTTCCCCCATTCACATCCCCAACCAAATGCAGTCGGCTGCATGAGAGGCATTTTTATGTCCTCCCGAGTACCCCTACCCAACAAACCCCCCCAAAAAGATGTTGTGTCTGCAGCAAGCGCGGATATAGGCGTGACACACGCTATTATTGTCCCTCCTGTCCTGACAATCCTGGTCTTTGCATTGGTGAATGTTTTGAACGCTACCATTCACTAGTTGAGTATTAGCGTAGGGTACAGCATTGCACAGACTAGGCACACTTTCACAGGGTCTCCCAAGATGCCATCGCATTTTGAGAGACCCGAACCTGGAACCGGTTACAGTTATAAAAGTTACAAGTTTGCAAAAAAAACACAAACAAAAATAAAAAAAATAGTTGTTGTTTTATTCTCTCTCTCTATTCTCTCTCTATTGTTCTGCTCTTTTTTACTGTATTCTATTCTGCAATATTTTATTGTTATTATGTTTTATCATGTTTGCTTTTCAGGTATGCAATTTTTTATACTTTACCGTTTACTGTGCTTTATTGTTAACCATTTTTTGGTCTTCAGGTACACCATTCACGACTTTGAGTGGTTATACCAGAATGATGCCTGCAGGTTTAGGTATCATCTTGGTATCATTCTTTTCAGCCAGCGGTCGGCTTTCATGTAAAAGCAATCCTAGCGGCTAATTAGCCTCTAGACTGCTTTTACAAGCAGTGGGAGGGAATGCCCCCCCCCCCCACCGTCTTCCGTGTTTTTCTCTGGCTCTCCTGTCTCAACAGGGAACCTGAGAATGCAGCCGGTGATTCAGCCAGCTGACCATAGAGCTGATCAGAGACCAGAGTGGCTCCAAACATCTCTATGGCCTAAGAAACCGGAAGCTACGAGCATTTTATGACTTAGATTTCGCCGGATGTAAACAGCGCCATTGGGAAATTGGGGAAGCATTTTATCACACCGATCTTGGTGTGGTCAGATGCTTTGAGGGCAGAGGAGAGATCTAGGGTCTAATAGACCCCAATTTTTTCAAAAAAGAGTACCTGTCACTACCTATTGCTATCATAGGGGATATTTACATTCCCTGAGATAACAATAAAAATGATTTAAAAAAAAAAAAAATGAAAGGAACAGTTTAAAAATAAGATAAAAAAGCAAAAAAAAAAATAAAGAAAAAAAAAAAAAAAAGCACCCCTGTCCCCCCTGCTCTCGCGCTAAGGCGAACGCAAGCGTCGGTCTGGCGTCAAATGTAAACAGCAATTGCACCATGCATGTGAGGTATCACCGCGAAGGTCAGATCGAGGGCAGTATTTTTAGCAGTAGACCTCCTCTGTAAATCTAAAGTGGTAACCTGTAAAGGCTTTTAAAAATGTATTAATTTTGTTGCCACTGCACGTTTGTGCGCAATTTTAAAGCATGTCATGTTTGGTATCCATGTACTCGGCTTAAGATCATCTTTTTTATTCCATCAAACATTTGGGCAATATAGTGTGTTTTAGTGCATTAAAATTTAAAAAAGTGTGTTTTTTCCACAAAAAATGCGTTTGAAAAATCGCTGCGCAAATACCGTGTGAAAAAAAAAATGAAACACTCACCATTTTAATCTGTAGGGCATTTGCTTTAAAAAAAATATATAATGTTTGGGGGTTCAAAGTAATTTTCTTGCAAAAAAAAATAAATTTTTTCACGTAATCAAAAAGTGTCAGAAAGGGTTTTGCCTTCAAGTGGTTAGAAGAGTGGGTGATGTGTGACATAAGCTTCTAAATGTTGTGCATAAAATGCCAGGACAGTTCAAAACCCCCCCAAATGACCCCATTTTGGAAAGTAGACACCCCAAGCTATTTCCTGAGAGGCATGTCGAGTCCATGGAATATTTTATATTGCGACACAAGTTGCGGGAAAGAGACAAATTTTTTTTTTTTTTTTTGCACAAAGTTGTCACTAAATGATATATTGCTCAAACATGCCATGGGGATATGTGAAATTACACCCCAAAATACATTCTGCTGCTTCTCCTGAGTACGGGGATACCACATGTGTGGGACTTTTTGGGAGCCTAGCTGCGCACGGGACCCCGAAAACCAAGCACCGCCTTCAGGCTTTCTAAGGGCGTAAATTTTTGATTTCACTCTTCACTGCCTATCACAGTTTCGGAGGCCATGGAATGCCCAGGTGGCACAAAACCCCCCAAAATGACCCCATTTTGGAAAGTAGACACCCCAAGCTATTTGCTGAGAGGTATAGTGAGTATTTTGCAGACCTCACTTTTTGTCACAAAGTTTTGAAAATTGAAAAAAGAAAAAAAATTTTTTTTTTTCTGGTCTTTCTTCATTTTCAAAAACAAATGAGAGCTGCAAAATACTCACCATGCCTCTCAGCAAATAGCTTGGGGTGTCTACTTTCCAAAATGGGGTCATTTGGGGGGGGGGGGGGTTTGTGCCACCTGGGCATTTTATGGCCTTCAAAACTGTGATAGGTAGTGAGGCGTGAAATCAAAAATTTATGCCCTTAGAAATCCTGAAGGCGGTGCTTGGTTTTCGGGGCCCCGTACGCGGCTAGGCTCCCAAAAAGTCCCACACATGTGGTATCCCCATACTCAGGAGAAGCAGCTGAATGTATTTTGGGGTGCAATTCCACATATGCCCATGGCCTGTGTGAGCAATATATCATTTAGTGACAACTTTTTGTAAATTTTTTTTTTTTTTTTTGTCATTATTCAATCACTTGGGACAAAAAAAATAAATATTCAATGGGTTCAACATGCCTCTCAGCAATTTCCTTGGGGTGTCTACTTTCCAAAATGGGGTCATTTGGGGGGGTTTTGTACTGCCCTGCCATTTTAGCACCTCAAGAAATGACATAGGCAGTCATAAACTAAAAGCTGTGTAAATTACAGAAAATGTACCCTAGTTTGTAGACGCTATAACTTTTGCGCAAACCAATAAATATACGCTTATTGACATTTTTTTTACCAAAGACATGTGGCTGAATACATTTTGGCCTAAATGTATGACTAAAATTTAGTTTATTGGATTTTTTTTATAACAAAAAGTAGAAAATATCATTTTTTTTCAAAATTTTCGGTCTTTTTCCGTTTAGAGCGCAAAAAATAAAAACGGCAGAGGTGATCAAATACCATCAAAAGAAAGCTCTATTTGTGGGAAGAAAAGGACGCAAATTTCATTTGGGTACAGCATTGCATGACCGCACAATTAGCAGTTAAAGCGACGCAGTGCCGAATTGTAAAAAGTGCTCTGGTCAGGAAGGGGGTAAAATCTTCCGGGGCTGAAGTGGTTAAATGGTTGCAGCCTGACTCAGTGGAGGGAGCTTTCTGCAGCATATTTGGCAAGTACAGAATCACAGTATAAATAAAGTAATGTGCAAAGTGGTTGGAGGGAAGCTTCAGAATGGCAAAGATGTTTTTATTACAAATTATATGAGCAGACTGCAGTTCCTCTTTAAGTTAAAAATGTCCCAGTAAGTGTACCACCCCTTCAACCTCCCTATACTTATCCTATCTCGATCCAGTGCTGTGCCCATCTTCAGAGGTGCTGCTCTATCTTTCTCTTACATTACAGGACTCAGAGGCAGTAGGGGTAGCCATACCATTGCAAAGGACACTTACATATAACCTGTTTGTTATTTTAACCACTTGCCTACTGAGCACTTTCACCCCCTTCCTGCCTAAGCCAATTTTCAGCTTTCAGTGCTGTCGCATTTTAACTGACAATTGCGCGGTCAACTCTGTACCCAAACTAAACTTTTATCCTTTTTTTGGGACAGATAGATAGGTAAAACAAATAAAAAAAGGACCAATTTAAAAAAAAACAAAAAACGTTTGTTTTAGTTTCTGTTATAAATTTTGTAAAGAAATAATTTTTCTCTTTCACTGATGTGCGCTAATGAGGCTGCACTGATGGACACCGATGGGCATTGATGAGGAGGCACTAATATTCAAAACTGGGCACTGATAGGCGGTATTGATATGCAGCACTGATGGGCACTGATAGGTGGCACTTTTGGGCCCTGATAGGCGGCATGGATAGACAGCACTGATGGGCACTGATAGGCTGCACTGGTGGGCACTGATGGGCAGCACTGGTAAAGAGGCACCGATAGGCGGCACTGATGGACAATGAAAGGCAGCACTGGTGGGCACTAATGGGGCTGCACTGATCATCAATGCAGATGTCCCTGTTAAGGAATGCCAGGAATGTCACTTACCAGCTCTCCTCTCCTCACGCATTGTCAGCTTTGAGGAAAGGAATACCGATAACTGGCATTTTCTGTTTACTCTGATCAGCTGTGATTGGACACAGCTGATGACATGATAAAGAGCCTATGTCATAGGCTCCTTACCATGACCAGTGATGCGCTGTGTCCGAGGGACATACGACGTCCTCCCAGAATGAGAGTGCTCCGACCCGTCCGCCATTTCACTATACGGCGGGCAGGTACTAGTTGAAGTCCCCATCAGGGTCCCCTTCAGAGTTCTCCCTTACATCAGAGTCTCCTTCAGGGTTCTCCTTTACAACAGGATCCCCACCAGAGTTATGGCTTACTCACACGTGAGGTTGGGGGGGGGGGAGCTAAAACCAGTTGGTTGAACAATAATTTTACCACCACCCCCACCCCCCCTGCTGTGGCCACAATACTGTTCTTTTACATTAGAGTGCCAGATAAAATCTTGCAGCAGCCAGTATTTTGGTGACCCCTGAACTAAATGATGTATTTCAGAGGCTTGTTCACTGTCAGATATTCCCTTTGCATCAGTAATACAGTATGCTTACAAAATATGTAGTACCACATTAATTGTTTCTATCCCCCCTTTTTGTCTCCCCGAGCTCTGAATGCTCAAGGCCAGCTTGGTTTGTTTTATGTTTTTTATTTTTTTCTTAATTAACAACTGACAGGTTGTCCGCAAAAAATGGTAAATCCTTGTGGGCAGCCAAGCTGGCAATCCTAGCACCATGTCATTCTTTATTGCAGAGGGGAAGTTCACAAAAGCAACTTTTGAAGAACCTGGATTGATTGTTCCATACCGTCCTTCTCACCTTCCCCACCTACACACTTCACGCTTGTTGTCCATGGACCTTTCACAGTTCCAGAAAAAAACTCTAGTATCTTACCCTACCACTCAAAAATAAGTTACATTTCCCACAACGAGACCTGTAGGTTATTATGGTGGCAGTTCATGGAATGATTTAAGTCCTAGTCACCAGATCTTTTTGTGAGTTGAAGGGTACTATAACTATAGCCATGTACTGTTATGGATATATACAGGGGCGGACTGACCATTGAGCCACTCAGGCACTCATTGCCAGCCTCAGTAAAACCAGGGACAGTATGTATAAATCTGTGGTTTTTTTTTTTTTACATCTGTCTGTGTATACTGTGTGTACATGTATGTGTACACTGTGTGATTGTATACTGTGTGTGTGCATACTGTGTGGCCCCATAATCTCTGATTGCCTGGGGGCCCCATAATCTCCTATTGCCCGGGGGCCCCATGAGTTATCAGTCCGCCCCTTGATATATATTATTGTTTCATAAGCTCTGCTGTACAGAGCTGGATCTCCGTATAGATCTTTATCATCATGTTCTTTCTTCTGTCACCCAGAAGGCAACAGTAAAAGAGCTCCTATTTATTGCAGATAAGGGGCTGACTGACAGCCTAGTCTATTATTGGAATGTGTCTTCGGCACCCTGTCAAAAATGCTGATCTTGTTACACATTTCACTTTCCGATCCCTTCAGTCAAACTGAGGAAACCCCGTAGGGCCCACAGCCCACAGAAATTTTTTTTTTGTATAAAACTAAGTGTATCGGAAAGCCGCTAAGTTCCCCTCATTCCAATTTCAGAGGAGCCCGGGGAAGAACAGTAAAAATATTCCAGTCTAAATATAGGAGAAGTGACATTAAAGACAGCTGACAGTGTAGGCATTCATTCGGATGTTCTTTCCTCACTAGCTAGTTATATATTTTATCTGTTCTGAATTCACTATTTCTTGTTTTGTGAAAAGGCTCTGACTGCAAGCAGACTAAGGTATTTTTCTACTGCTTAGCAAGTTTTTCTTTCTTCTGAACATAGTTAATAAGGCAAAGAGGCAAATAATAGAACCTCACAAAGGTTAACAAGGGTCAAGTGTGGAGGCTAAAGAGTGGCAGTGTTGCAGTGCTAGAACTCTATATATGGCAATAGAGAACCATTCCAGCTACTCAACTTAGATGCTGTAGCCATGTAAGATCTGCAACCTAAATTGCAGCCGCGGGTGGATTGTAACTAGTAGCTTGCTGCACTGCTTGCCCAACAGACAGATGTGGCATACTTGCGTTTAAAGCCTTTCTTCTCTCTTCTCATTGTGAAATGGGAAAGATCATCTCTGACATGTTCTGAACATTTTGGAGTGTGATCATTTCCGTCATTGGCAGAGCTTGTTTTTGTCTCCAAGGGTAGACCTGAACACAGCCTGATCCTTGCCCAAGTGGTGCATTTTGGATTTGGTTATTTACGGAGATTCTATTTTTTTGGAGTGGCACATATGCTAGGTGTTCTATCATCACTCACATTACTGGAGCTACAATACTTGGTACAACATATTGTCTGGCTCAGTTGGTGGGCACATATGGTACTAGCTTTTTAAAAGGTATAGCAGTTCAATTTAAATTACAATCCCCTAAAATAACAGAGAAAACATCATATTTAACGTATTTTCAAGAGAGGTGACAATTTTCTTTTTCTTTTTTTTTTTTTAAGAGCAGGAAAGAATGAGATTGTCAGGAAGTGAAGGAATTCTCATACACACAGACAGTAGTTAAAATTTGACTAATGGTGTAACTCATCCCACTCATCTTAAAAAAAAAAAAACTTCTAACCCTTCCCAGTCTATCAATAATTTCCAACTCATATATAGACAGAACAGACACTGTTACATTACTTGAAGTGGATCTACACTTCATCTGAGCACCACAAACCAAAAATGTTGTTAAATTAATTTTTAATATTTAATATTCACTCATCCATCCATGTCTCCATGCTTTATTTTGTTGAGAAATCACTTTGAAAAACACCCCCTTAACATATCTAGCCGCGGCCATCTTGACTAAGGGCAGATGGTTCCTGCAGCGTTTCCTGGAATCCACCTGTCCTTAGCTCAGGCATGCAAGCAGGAGAGGGTGTGCTTAGCTGAGAAAGCCCCTCCTTTCGTACTGAAGACTCCTGGGATGTATGACATCATTTGCCTAGGCATGAAAACCAGGGAGTAACTGAAGAAATGTAAAAAAAAAAAAAAAGTTTAAAACAGGCAAACATGATATACTTTCCTATCCATTTACTAATGCTAGCAGCATGAAGATCGAAAATAATCAATGTTGTTTGAGAGAGTGAAGTTCTGCTTTTACCGGTTCCTGACCGGCTCACACATATATACTGTGGCACAATGGCTCTCCTGGGTGAAATCCCGTATGGGTCCATGCTTCCCTTTAGCGGCCACCAGAGGGCGCATGCGTGTGCCCTCTGCACGGCGGTGGACCCTATGTACGTGGCACGATTGCTGCCGACCACGCGCGATCACATGCATGAGAGCCAGCACAGGGATTTGTGTGTAAACACACAAATCCCTATGCTGTCAGGGGAGAGGAGACATATCATTTGTAGTTTGTAGTAAGTAGGAACAACAATATGTCTCCTCCCCTAGTCAGTCCTATCCCCATACAGTTAGAACACACTGAGGGAATACACATTTAACTTCTTGATCGCCCCCTAGTGTTAACCCCTTCACTGCCAGTGACATTTACACAGTAATCCGTGCATTTTTATAGCACAGATTGCTGTATAAATGTCACTGGTTCCAAAAACGTGTCAAAAGTGTCCGATCTGTCCGTTGCAATGTCACAGTACCGCTAAAAATCGCAGATCACTGCCATTACTAATAAAAATAATAAAAATGCCATAAAAGCTTTCCCATAGTTTGTAGACACTATAACTTTTGCGCAAACCAATGAATATACGCTTTTTGCCATTTTTTTTTTTTTTTTACCAAAAATATGTCGAAGAATATATATTGGCCTAAACTAATGAAGATGGGGATATTTATTATAGCAAAAAGTAAAAAATATTTTTTTTTTCAAAATTGTCACTCTTTTTTTGTTTATAGCGCAAAAAATAAAAAACGCAGAGATGATCAAATACCACCAAAAGAAAGCTCTATTTGTGGGGAAAAAAGGGCGCAAATTTTGTTTGGGTACAGCATTGCATGACTGCGCAATTGTCAGTTAAGGCGATGTAGTGCCAAATTGTAAAAAGTGCTCTGGTCATGAAGGGGGTAAAATCTTCCGGGGCTGAAGTAGTTAAAGCAGTACAATGTGTTATCCAAGGTGCTGGAATAACCAGTTTCAGATTTATTTAAACTAGCACTGGAAAGTACAGTGATGTGCATAGTACAATAAACTATAACAGCCAATCAAATTTTACCTTGCCTAAAATTTAGAATCACTATGTTAGTAATGTTACATCAAAAATATGAACTTTATAGGCACCACATCAACTACATATTGAATTACTTTAAAAATTAACTCTTGATATCTAAAGCATATAAAACAGCGAATATAAAAACAATTACAATTCTCAGTGCATCATAAAATGTTTGGTGGAGGAACTTCCCTCTTGTTTATTATATACTTGTAGCTTAGCCACGATTTTAGCATAACAATGTACTTGAGGGGTTCCACCATCCTTGTATACCACTTTGCTCTACACACAAAATTTACTGTGAGCTGAGAGATTGACTTGAACAACTTTTGTACTTCTGTAAACTTTGAATTGTTCCTCGATGCTTGCAGGGGTTGGTGAGAGTTTGCTCAAAATTTCATTTGTAGCTTGAATATCCATTGACTGGCCATAAGTTCACTTTAAAGCAAACCCAAGAGGGAAAACACAAATAGTAAAGTGGGATTTACACTGATAAGCATGCACCACCAGCAACTGCCACCATGCCGCCTTTAAAGTGGTTGTAAAGGTCAACGTTTTTTTACCTTCATGCATTCTGTGCATGAAGGTAAAAAACTTTCAGTATGCAGCTCCCCCCACAACCCTCCCCCCCCCCAAATTCTTACCTGAGTCCGAGCCCGATCCAGCATTCTGCATGAGAGCGGTTGCTCTCCCAGGTCTCTGTCGCCCCCTTATTTGCTGAGCTATTGGCTCCTGCTGCTGTCAATCACAGCTAGTAAGCCAATGATGAGAGAGCAGTGGGGCGGGGTCAAGCCCCGTTCTGTGTGTCTTATGGTCACACAGAGTGGGGCTCGGGAGCGAGCACGCATGAGTACCACTGGGAGAAGAGGAGAAGCCAGGAGCGCCAATGGGGGACCCGAGAAGAGGAGGATTGGGGCTGCTCTGTGCAAAACTGATACACAGAGCAGGTAAGTATAAAGCGTTGTACACACGGTAGGACCTTTCGACTGGACTGGTCCGACAGACCGAGTCCGGCAGACAATCTGATCGTGTGTGGTCTTCATCGGACCTTCAGCGGACTTTTCCAGTCGAAAATCTGACGGACTTTAGATTTGGAACATGCTTCAAATCTTTACGTCGTAACTCCGCCGGACCCAGAAATCCGCTCGTCTGCTAGTCCGACGGACAAAATACGACGCTAGGGCAGCTACTGGCTATCAACTTCCTTATTTTAGTCCGGTGTACGTCATCACGTACGAATCTGTAGACTTTGTTGTGATCGTGTGTAGGCAAGTCCGTTCGTTAAAAAGTCCGTTGGAAGTCTGTTGAAAAAATTATATAATTTTATTTATTTATTTTTACTTTTAATATCAATTTAATACCCTACAGAGCACCTTGGAACTCTAAAACCCTAAAATGCCATGCAGCTTTCTGATCACTGGGCTTGGCAAAAAAACTTTTCCCCATTCACACAAATTACTATTGGCTGTGATTGAGGCAATAAAGGGCAGGCCAGAGCCATTGGCCAGGAGGATAGGCCCCAGGGTACTTTTGAGGGTATAACAAGCAGTGTACAGCCTTCCAGAGATGCCTGCTTAACAGTGTGACTGTTTTCTATTCTGCCCCCCTACAGGTGAAACTGAAAACTCTAAAACCTCATATTTTACAATGTTGTTCAAAATTAATTACACTTATATGTCTCATTAATCGTGCCAAGTTTTCAGTTAAAAAAAGGCAGATTTTCATTTAGGATTCACAAACAATTACCGTAAACAGGAGTAAGATACTTTGCCTTTTCATCATTACAGCCCAAATTAAGTTTTGTGAAAATTGCTGAATTATTAGCTTTGGCAAGTCAGACTGCCATACTGCAAAGTAGTAATTATTTTTTGGACTTGAATTTGTCTGTGAAGCCTGGTTGTACATTCCTTAATTGATTTTCTGCAATAATAACAAATAGTAAGCCGAGATTTAAATGCTGGGAGAGGCAGTGAAATGTAGAGCAGTTTTGTCGGTAGCAGTGTTTGTTTCCTTAGCCGTGGTTGCAAGTTTCTACAGCTCTACGCAATATATATTGACTGTATTCCAACCGCTGTATTAACCATCTGTTTCAGAGGCTAAACAACCATCTGCCAGTGGTTTTATGAGATTGACTTTTGTATTAACTACATCTCACTTTGAACGATCAACATTATAGGCTTTTGTGTATTTTTTTAATTCTTTTTAAAAATCAGTAGCCATATTCCCTTGTTGTATTATAACTGAGTAAGAGGGTTTAAAGTGATATTAAACCCTCAGTTTTTAAGAACTTTCAGCATAAAACTGACAATTGCGCAGTCGTGCAACACTGTATCCAAATAAAATTGATATGCTTTTTTCCCTCACAAATAGAGCTTTCTTCTGGTGGTATTTGATCACCTCTGCGTTTTTTATTATTTGCGCTATAAACAAAATAAGACTCACAATTTTGAAAGAGTTTTTTTTGAAAAAACAATATTTGTAACGTTCTGCAATAAAATGCATCCAATAAAAAAATTGAAAAATGTAATTTCTTCATCGATTTAGGCCAATATGTATTCTGATACTTAAAAATACCAATAAGCGTATATTGATTGGTTTACACAAAAGTTATAGCGTCTACAAACTATGGGATATATTTATTATGGGATTTTTATTTATTTTTTACTTGTAATGGTGGCGATCATTGACTTATAGCAGGACTGCTAATCAGTCCTAATCACTTACTGAGTACGTAGCTTCATCTTTTAGTCCTTGACTATGTTCCTGTTTAAGTTGGTGCCATGACTGCTGCCCCAGGTTTCCAGTTTCAGGGTGGCTCCTTTCACTTATAGCATCCTATGGAGCCACTCTTGCATGCAGGGACTAGAGCTGTGTCTCCCTACAGTGCTTACATCAATAGAAACATATGTAGCCTAGGATGGAAAGTTGTAAGCTGCAAGTGAAATAAATTTGATACTAGAGGTCGGAGAATTCTCTACAGGCACCACCTCCCCTACATATATTCAAAAAATACCAAGAAGCAAAATTGGGAGTTTTGAGGTGCAAAAAAAAAATCTAATCAAATTGATATCACAAATTTCATAATTGTATTTAAACAAACATGGTTAAAGAGAGAATCAATATTAAAAACTGGAGCACAGAAAGTCATGCGGTCACAATACAAACGTTTGTTACCTCTACATGTTTCACCACAATCATGGCTTATTCTGGAGCTTTTGTAGGACCTTAATACAATGTCACTAAAAGAAAGCAATGAATTTTAAATTTTATTAAATGCAAATAAAAAGAAAAAAGGAAAAAAAGAGAAATAAAAAAGAGAAAGACAGGGGGTCCCCGGTTTATAAACAAGTTAGGGACTGTAGGTTTGCTCTTAAGTTGAATCTATTTGTAAGTCGGAACAGGTACATTTTTTTAAGTGTAGCTCCAGCCACAAAAAATATTTTTAAGCTTTTTGGATAGCATAGGGAGAGGTTAACACCCCTGTAACATTTGTTTTGCTGTCTGTGCTCATGTTAAGAAGATTTCACCTCACTTTCTGTCCCAATGACAATTGGTTTTTGAAAATCTTGGGTTGTGGAAACAAGCCTTGGTGATAAAGTATCGGTGGAGGTACCTTTTTCCCATGATAACTCTTACAGGAGTGAATTTCCCTTCCTAGAGGTAGATTTCCTCTCACTTCCTGTTGTCTCCCTCCGTTTGTAAGTAGGAGTCGTTTGTAAGTCGGATGTTTGTAACTATGGGACCCCCTGTACACACAAAGACTTTGTTCATACTCTTTATTTCTACGCAGGAGAAGTCTGTCATCTGCTCCCAGCAAGAGACTTCACCTACTGCTCAATTCCAGATCAGATAGAGTCCTGTGAACTGTGAATAGTTTTGTTCTGGAGTATCCTACTACAAAAACAAACAAAAAACAATAAAAGAAAAACTATAAAACAATACCCCTAGACTGGTCTTTGACTACATCGAACCTAAGTGTGTGTACCTAGCTGCAGGAAATCCCTTGTTCCTGGCTGCCAGTGAAGAAGTAAGGACTATCTGGGTAATATTCAAGTGGCTCCTACAGGGGTAGCCTTACACATAGATGACATACATTAATGTAAGCTTGATTTTTGTACCTCCAGATCTGCCCCACAAAACAGCCCTGGCTGTCATGGGATGGGACCCTTTCTCTGTTACAGTTTTAGTTTCAGTTACAGGTCTCCTCCCACCTGTCAATGTTACTGCATATTAAAAGGAGAAACTGCAATGAGCTCATAGCTCAGTCACTCTGCCATTTCCGCCTGTTGGCATTCTCCTTGCACTGCAGCATGTTACAGGGATCTTTTGCTGCTTTTTCCTCTTGCTGTACAGACTGTACAGAGACTTTAAGAGTCTAATGCTAAGTCAGGTTCAGGTACTTCCAATGCTTGCATTAAAAAAAATACATTTAACTACAAAAAAAATCAAAAACCAGGCCCAGGTGTGCCTCCTGATAGTGGCCAAAAGCCCCCACACTGTGCAACAATTCTGGTAAGGGTGAATTCACACTTTTCAATGCACCTGCTTGGTAATTACATGCAGGAACCAAAGCAGGGGTTCCTGCGATTAGCTGCAAGAGGCAGCCCCATGGAAAGTAAAGGTAGGCTACCAGGTCCTGCAGCTAATCGCACACGCTTGCATGTGATCGCTGCATTAGTGATTACATGCAAGTAAGCATGATTTGCTGCAGGAGCTGGCGGCCTCCTATTGCTTTCTATGGTGATGCCTCTTGCAGCTAACTGTTGGAACCCCACAAAGTTCTTGCATCCAGTCACCGATCAGGTTCATTTGCAAGAATGAATGCACCCTAAATGTCAGCTTAGGAGGCTTGGCAGTGAGCTTCTCATACTGAATATGCTTGGTGTGACTCTTCCCACAAGTTCACCCTGATGAAGGGACTTTCTATTCAGTCCCGAAACGTGTAGGTTCAAGTGGAAGACTGCACGAATATATATGTTTTCGACTACTACACCAGCATATCTATTTTTTAGCTTTTTTATATATTACTTGATTTATATGTTGATTTCTTTATTTTTTGTACTTTGTATATTTGTATCAATAAAACCGTTTTTTTACTACTCCGTTGCCTTTAAAGTCCCACCAACTATCTGAGGGGGTTATTTTATTTCTTTATTTAAAAAAAAATAAATAAAGACTTACAATTTAAGTATCAAACTTGTGACAAAGTTGAAGTTGCATATAATAATACATTTGTTTATTTTCAGTTTCTAATGTAAATACAGAGAAATAAAAAAGATTAGCATAATTAAATTTGAATGTAATGCATGCAATTAATAACAATTTTTACAGTATTTGGAAGTCTTGACATCTAAAGTTTTGCTGCTTTACGCAACCATTGTGTGCAGTAATTGTTGGCTGCAGGAGATCATCACTTTGCGTTTTACAATGTTGTGCTATTAATTACTGAAAGATTTTGAATTGGAAATGTTTTTCCCATTGTCAAGTAAAACAGTTTTGTGGTGCTAGGATGACTGTCACAAGAAAGTACTTTCTGCACTAATTGGGGAGCAGATGCTCGTGGCAGGTCTCCAGGTTTAGCTAATAGGCTCAATAGGATCAGGCTTTGATCCATATGAAAATATACAGCGCCTTGCAAAAGTATTCACCCCCTTTGGCTTTTTACCTATTTTGTTACATTACAGCCTTCAGTTCAATGTTTTTTTTAATCTGAATTATATTTTATGGATCAGAATACAATAGTCTAAGTTTGTGAAGTAAAATTAGAAAAATATATACATAAAACTATTTTTCAGAAATAGTACAAGCACGCATCCACAAATGATTTCTAAATATAGAAAATATTTGAAACAATAATTGTGTCAATATAAATGTGAAAGATGAGCTACAAAATTATTATACCAGATAAGATATGTTGACACAAATCTTACTGTGATATGTGAAACAAAGGATATATATTAAGTGTAACCAAATACACTAACACAAATTTAAACGTGATACGTGAAAAAAAGTTTAAAAAAGTTGTGTGGTTAGGTATAACCAGATGTGATAAAATGTATCTCTTGAGTTAATGAAATAAAGTGTATCTATTTGAGTTAATGAAAAAAAAAAACAAATCAACAACTAAACGTCCATATAAATCCAAAATTATTCTCATGAACGATAGTCCCAATGTGTAGTAGAAAATAACAGCCACAATTCCTCAACACTTGGAAAGAAATCGATGTTCTTCCAGCTTGAACATGTATTTAAAAGGGCCGCTTACCAGATGAGATGGAAAGCATCTACTCTCTGGTCGTGGAAATCAGATGAGGATACCTTTCTTGCTTGATCGAAGTGTGAGTGGTGACCATTGCTGCCGGCAGGCTAATGCACCAGGCGTATACGATCTCTATAATCTGAGGTCCAACATATCTGGTAAGCGGCCCTTTTAAATACATGTTCAAGCTGGAAGAACATCGATTTCTTTCCAAGTGTTGAGGAATTGTGGCTGTTATTTTCTACTACACATTGGGACTATCGTTCATGAGAATAATTTTGGATTTATATGGACGTTTAGTTGTTGATTTGTTTTTTCATTAACTCAAATACTGTAGATACACTTTATTTCATGAACTCAAGAGATACATTTTATCACATCTGGTTATATCTAACCACACAACTTTTTTTAACTTTTTTTAACTTATCACGTTTAAATTTGTGTTAG
Source organism: Lithobates septentrionalis (assembly GCA_037952835.1). Classification (NCBI taxonomy): domain Eukaryota; kingdom Metazoa; phylum Chordata; class Amphibia; order Anura; family Ranidae; genus Lithobates; species Lithobates septentrionalis. The sequence goes on along the minus strand of JBBDGP010000163.1, from coordinate 1,545,379 downwards.
TGTATTTGGTTACACCTAATATATATCCTTTGTTTCACATGTCACGGTAAGAATTATGTCAACATATCTTATCTGGTATAATAATTTTGTAGCTCATCTCTCACATTTATATTGACACAATTATTGTTTCAAATATTTTCTATATTTAGAAATCATTTGTGGATGCGCGCTTGTACTATTTTATGACACGTTTGGGTCTTTTGTATTTTGGGCTTACACGAGCAGCTGCACCGTTTTTTCCTATATATGGTTAGCGCAAGTACACCCTTCCCACATTCTTTGTTTTTCAGAAATAAAAAACTGATAATTGGCATGTGCGTATGTATTCACCCTCTTTGTTATGAAGCCCATGAAAAGCTCTGGTGCAACCAATTACCTTCAGAAGTCACATAATTAGTGAAATCATGTCCACCTGTGTACAATCTGTCACATGATTTGTCATTACATATACACACCTTTTTGAAAGGCCCCAGAGGCTGCAACAGCTAAGCAAGAGGCACCACTTACAAAACAATGCTATGAAGACCAAGGAACTCTCCAAACAAGTAAGGGACAATGTAGTTGAGAAGTACAAGTCAGGGTTAGGTTATAAAAAAATATCCAAATCTTTCATGATTCCTAGGAGCACCATCAAATCTATCATAACCAAATGGAAAGAACATGGCACAACAGCAAACCTGCCAAGAGACGGCCGCACACCAAAACTCATGGACCAGGCAAGGAGGGCATTAATCAGAAAGGCAGCACAGAGACCTAAGGTAACCCTGGAGGAGCTGCAGAGTTCCACAGCAGAGACTGGAGTATCTGTACATAGGACGACAATACGCTGTACGCTCCATAGAGTTGGGCTTTATGGCAGAGTGGCCAGAAGAAAGCCATTACTTTCAGCAAAAAACAAAATGGTACGTTTTGAGTTTGTGAAAAGGCATGTGGGAGACTCCAAAAATGTATGGAGGAAGGTGCTCTGGTCTGATGAGACTAAAATTTAACTTTTTGGCCATCAAAGAAAACGCTATGTCTGGCACAAACCCAACACATTACATCACCCAAAGGACACCATCCCCTCAGTGAAACATGGTGGTGGCAGCATCATGCTGTGGGGGATGTTTTTCAGCAGTCGGGACTGGGAAACTGGTCAGAGTTGAGGGAAAGATGGATGGTGCTAAATACAGGGATATTCTTGAGCAAAACCTGTACCACTCTGTTTGTGATTTGAGGCTAGGACGGAGGTTCACCTTCCAGCAGGACAATGACCCCAAACACACTGCCAAAGCAACACTTAAGTGGTTTAACCACTTGCTTACCGGGCACTTAAACCCCCCTCCTATCCAGACCAATTTTCATCTTTCAGCGCTGACGCACTTTGAATGACAATTGCGCGGTCATGCAACATTGTACTCAAATGACATTTTTATAATTTTTTCCCCCACAAATAGAGCTTTCTTTTGGTGGCATTTGATCACCTCTGCGGTTTTTATTTTTTGTTAAAAAAATGTAAAAAGACCGAATTTTTAAAAAAAAAAAATATTTTTTTTTATATTTTGTTATAAAATTTTTTAAAAGGGTAATTTTTCTCCTTCATTGATGTACGCTGATGAGGCGGCACCAATGGGCACTGATAGGTGGCAGTGATGGGCACTGATGGGTGGCAGTGATGGGCACTGATTGGTGGCAATAATGGGCACTGATCTTGTACACTGCTAGGTGGCACTGATTGGCACCACTGGTGGGCATTGTTAGGTGGCAATGGTGGGCATTGATAGGTGGCACTTGTAGGCATTGATAGGTGGCACTTATGGGCATTGATATGTGGCACTGGTGGGCACTGTGGGCACTGTGATGTGGCAATGTCAGGTTGCACTGTCAGTGGGTACTGTTGGCACAATTGAGGCACATATGAGGCATTATTGCCTCCTCCTCTTCGGGACCGATGTCCCTTGCTGCTGAGCCGGTGATCGGCTTTTTTTTCTCCTCGCACTGTCAGCGTGAGGAGAAAAAAAAAACGATCACAGAGCTTTTGTTTTGATCATGTGATCAGCTGTCATTGGCTGACAGCTGATCACATGGTAAGGGGCCGGGACCGGCCCCTTACACAGATCGGTGATCACCCGAGTCTCAGTGACTCGGTGATCACAGCGCGCTCCACGCGCGCCCTGCAGGGCGCGCGCAGGGCACGTGCACAGGGGAGGCCGTCATATGATGGCCTCCCGGGAATTCAGGTCCGCGCTGTAGCCGTCATTCGGCTATAGCGCGGATGCCAAGCGGTTAAGAGAAAACATGTAAATGTGTTGGAATGGCCTAGTCAAAGCCCAGACCTCAATCCAATAGAAAATCTGTCGTCAGACTTAAAGATTGCTGTTCACAAGTGCAAACCATCCAACTTGAAGCAGCTGGAGCAGTTTTGGCAGGAGGAATTGGCAAAAATCCCAGTGGTAAGATGTGGCAAGCTCATAGAGACTTATCCAAAGCGACTTGGAGCTGTGATAGCTGCAAAAGGTGGCTCTACAAAGTATTGACTTTAGGGGGTGAATAGCACATTGACTTTTTCTGTTATTTTGTCCTATTTGTTGTTTGCTTCACAATAAAAAAACATCTTAAAAGTTGTGGGCATGTTCTGTAAATTAAATGATGCAAATCCTCAAACAATCCATGTTAATTCCAGGTTGTGAGGAAACAAAACACGAAAAATGCCAAGGGAGTGAATACTTTTGCAAGGCACTGTAGAACACACAATACAGCTTTCAAGATAAGACTTGATGAATCACCTAGTATCATGCAAATAAGCAGACACAAACTCTGCATAAAAACTGTGTAATCAGACTGCGTGTTTGAACACATTCAGCTTGAGCTTTGCAAAGCATATATTGATCCACCAGGAGATACAGGATAGAGTCAACATAAGATGTAAGATGCAAAGATTACTAGGCCTAGGTATGGCTAAGTATTTTAACTTGAATTGTGTTGTCTGGGTAGAATGTTAGATTTATTCTTGCCTACGTAAAGAGAACCGGTCACTAAGGGAGAGAGGGGGTAAACTGCCACAGGTATGAAATGCAGGCACCTAGAGGCCAGTGGGGATGCCCATCATAGGGATGCGTCAATAAGAAAATGTGTAAACGGGGCTTGGTAGCAAGACTTAACATTACCTGAGCCTATCCAACAACTGGTCACTTACAATGTTACCTTGTCTTTACCCATATCATATATCAGGGATCTTCAAACTACGGCCCTCCAGCTGTTCCAGAACTACACATCCCATGAGGCATTGTAAAACTCTGACATTCACAGACATGACTAGGCATGATGGGAATTGTAGTTCCTGAACAACTGGAGGGCCATATTTTGAAGACCCCTGCCCTATATGATATAAGGTAAGCATTTACCATGTATGTCTCAAACATGCATTATACAAAAATATACTTTAAACTGATCTTTAAACCCATGCGGGGCAAAGCAACAGGTTCACTTAAATGCAGACCTTTTCAGCAGCGCATAAATACCTTCCTGTTTCCTTCTCCACCACACTGTTCAGCTGCCAGGAGAAAAAGAAAGGTCTTGTGTAAGCCTTGAATTGCCAAAGTATTAATTTACAAAGGGCTATGGATTACCATGTCACAGTGCTTGATGTCCCAGTGCTGTCACATGCTCCTCCATACCCAGAAGTACAATTTATGCTTCTTTCTGACATTCAACAGAGCAGTGGTGGAACAAAAGGTAATTATAGGTTGCAGGTAATGTGTAGATTAAAGCAAATCCATTCATTGCTTTTCCTTGAATAGGCAATGATCAGGTTGGTTTAAAGATGGTGTGTATGCTGCAAGGACATTAAACAGAGAAATGAACCACCTATTTTCCCAGTGTGATATGTTTTCACTAAAGTAAACCTGTCACACGTCTGAGCAATCAGATCCAGAAATATAATCAACTTAACCATTTGCCATCCACAAGCTGTGTAGGATTCAAGAAGTATTTTTTTTTTTGCAGCAGGCTCCTGCCTTTTTAATAAAAGTTATCTGGGTGACTGCACAGCTCCCATTCACTTTTATGGCACTGAGAAGGTACCACCTTCCTTCTGCCATAGGCCATGGTTCCCAGGCTCTCTTGCTTCTCTGGGGGAGCTTGGAAGCACAGTAAATTGTCTCAGAATGCACAGTGGAAGCAGATCGGTGAACATCCTTTCCCTGATTTGCTCTGCAAGCAATGAACCAAGGAACACTCAGCCCTAAGCAATGTACGTTCAGAACTGTCAAGCTCCCAGCTAAATAGTCAGATAAGCAGCTGATCATGCACTGTCTTTTACTTGGTCGGCTGGAGTGTAGGGTAGGGGGGACATTAAGGGTCTCTTAGACCCATGATGTCACTATAAAGAGAACCTATCACCTGGCCAAGCTTGTTAGCCCCTTTGTGATAGCAATAAAGTTAAATGAAAACAAAAAGTCTTAAAGTTAAATTATCATTAAAATATTTTAAAAGCTAACTTTCTTAGTACGCCTATTATTACCTTGCCAATCCTTATCACCAAAATTAAACATTTTGGATCTTTAAATTTCCACATTAATTACCAGAAATCGGAAGCTCCTAATCTCACGATCCCTAAAGGTGCTTTAAGTAATCTACAATCAAATTTCCATTTTAAATGGGCTTCATCCCACATGAAATACCTAGGTATTTTGCTGCCTGCAGACCTGTCTACATTATACACACTCAATTTTCCTGCCCTGTTATCTAAATTTCATTCTGAATTGTCATCCTGGTCTTCTTGTAACTTTTCCTGGACAGGCAGATGTAATGTTTTGAAACAGAATGTCCTTCCTAGGATTTTATACCTTTTTCTGACAAATATACCTGCTGGCTTCTTTAAATCATTACAATCTATATTCAATATTTTTTTTTGGAGCTTCTAAACCAGTCAGGATTAAACATACTATTCTTTGCAGACCAAAAACCCAAGGTGGACTGAGCCTCCCTAATACTAAACTTTATTATTCGGCCGCTCATCTCTCAAGATCAATCTATTGATTGGTGTCAACATTAAACAGTGGGTCTCTACGGGACAATTTTTTCTTCCATACCTCTACCTACTCTTCTCTGGAGCCCAATACTCCCACCTTCGACCCTACGGTCCCATCCTACTATAGCAACTACGTGGAAACATTGTAAATGCGCTTTTAATAAATGTGGGATCTCCCCTTTCCTACCTCCACTCCTACCGATTATAGATCATCCCAAACCACTGGCAGACTTACTGCATTTTTTCTGGACTTGTGCCTATCTTCATAATTTTTGGACTTAGGTTCATACTGTTACCCAAAAGTTCACAGATCATCCGGTTCCTAAAGACCCAATTTTTTTTTCTTATACACCATAATGACATTTCTCTTAAAACATACAAAAATGTGATCATTATTCATATGGTTAATGCGGCCCAATCCCGTATTCCAGTTCTTTGGAACTCCTCTTCGCCTCCCACTATGCGGCAATGTTCTGTAAAATTCATGCTATAGAATATATGGAAAACCTTACCAGTTTTCTTAAAGATACAACCAATAAATTTAACAATATAGGGTCCCCCTGGAAGGACTTCTCCTATTCTGAAAAGGACACCTATATCCTATCTAACTTCCCCCCTTCTATGGAGAGCCAGTACGGTAGATTTTGTTTGCATCATTCAGCACCTAGAGTACCTTGCAAAAGTATTCACCCCCCTTGGCTATTTACCTATTTTGTTAAATTACAGCCAATTAGTTCAATGTTTTTTTAATCTGAATTATATGTGATGGATCAGAACACAATAGTCTAAGTTGGTGAAGTAAAATTAGAAAAATATATACATTAAACTATTTTTCAGAAATAAAAAACTGAAAATTGGTATGTGTGTATGTATTCACCCACTTTGTTATGAAGCCCATAAAAAGCTCTTGTGCAACCAGTTACCTTCAGAAGTCACATAATTAGTGAAATGATGTCCACCTGTGTGCAATCTAAGTGTCACATGATCTGTCCTTACATATACACACCTTTTTGAAAGTCCCCAGAGGCTGCAACACCTAAGCAAGAGGCACCACTAACCAAACACTGCCATGAAGACCAAGAAACTCTCCAAACAAGTAAGGGATAATGTTGTTGAGAAGTACAAGTCAGGGTTAGGTTATAAAAAATATCCAAATCTTTGATGATCCCTAGGAGCACCATCAAATCTATCATCAAATGGAAAGAACATGGCACAACAGTAAACCTGACAAGAGACAGCTGCACACCAAAACTCACAGATCGGGCAAGGAGGGCATTAATCAGAAAGGCAGCACAGAGACCTAAGGTAACCCTTGAGGAGCTGCAGAGTTCCACAGCAGAGACTGGAGTATCTATACATAGGACGACAATAAGCTGTACGCTCCATAGAGTTGGGCTTTTTGGCAGAGTGGCCAAATGAAAGCCATTATTTTCCACAAAAAACAAAATGGCATGTTTTGAGTTTGCGAAAAGGCATGTGGGAGACTCCCAAAATGTATAGAGGAAGGTGCTCTGGTCTGATGATACTAAAATTTTACTTTTTGGCCATCGAAGAAAACGCTATGTCTGGCACAAACCCAACGCATCACATCACCCAAAGAACACCATCCTCACAGTGAAACATGGTGGTGGCAGCATCTTGCTGTGGGGATGTTTTTCAGCAGTCGGGACTGGGAAACTGGTCAGAGTTGAGGGAAAGATGGATGGTGCTAAATACAGGGATATTCTTGTGCAAAACCTGTATCACTCTGTGTGCGATTTGAGGCTAGGACGGAGGTTCACCTTCCAGCAGGTCAATGACACCAAACACACTGCTAAAGCAACACTTGAGTGGTTTAAGGGGAAACATGTAAATGTGTTGGAATGGCCTAGTCAAAGCCCAGACCTTAATCCAATAGAAAATCTGTGGTCAGACTTAAAGATTGCTGTTCACAAGTGCAAACCATCCATGAAGGAGCTGGAGCGGTTTGGAAGGAGGAATGGGCGAAAACCCCAGTGGCAAGATGTGGCAAGCTCATAGAGACTTATCCAAAGCGACTTGGAGCTGTGATAGCCCCAAAAGGTGGCTCTACAAAGTATTGAATTTAAGGCGGTGAATAGTTATGCACATTGACTTTTTCTGTTATTTTGTCCTATTTGTTGTTTGCTTCACATTAAAAAATAAAACATCTTCAAAGTTGTGGGCATGTTCTGTATATTAAATGATGCAAATCCTCAAACAATCCATGTTAATTCCAGGTTGTGAGGCAACAAAACACGAAAAATGCCAAGGGGGTGAATACTTTTGCAAGGCACTGTATGTATATATATATATATATATATATATATATATATATATATATATATATATATATATATATATATATGGACTAAAATTAATTAACACCAATGCCATTAATATTCTTCCCAATTGGATCAGGGGTGATACTATACCTAATGCTGCCCCCTCTCTACCCTCCACCTCATCGTTTTTTTTTTTTTTTTTTCTTGATGTATTATTTTATGTTATATTTTATACAAGTTTTATTTATTTTACTTTACCTTTTTTATATATATATTCAATATTCCTTTATATTATAAATGTTTATAGTGAGTGTTCTTCATATGTTTTCTTTGCATTGTAATACTTTAAATTCCTAAATAAAAGAATGCATAAAAAAAGGCAATAATAGCCCCACACATGTTGGGTACCGTAATGCCCTGTACAGACGATAGGATTTTCTGACAGAAAATGTTCAATGGGAGCTTGTGTGAAATTCCGACCGTGTGTAGGCTCCATCAGACATTTTCCATCGGAATTTCTGACACAAAATTTGAGATCTGGATCTCAAATTTTCCAACAACAAAATCCGTTCTCGTAAATCCCGATCATGTGTACACAATTCCAACGTACAAAATTCCACGCATGCTCGGAATCAAGCAGAAGATCCGCACTGACTATTAATCTTCATTTTTCTCGGCTCGTCGTACGTGTTGAACATCACCGCGTTCTTGACGTTCGGAATTTCTGACAAGATTTGTGTGACCGTGTGTATGCAAAACAAGTTTGAGCCAACATCCGTCGGAAAAAAATCATGGATTTTGTTGTCGGGAAAAACCTATCGTGTGTACAGGACATTAGACTGAGAACAACAATTTAAGAGCCACAATACATGGTTAACTCTAAATTAAGAACCTGTAAAGTGTCACCTATGGACAATTTGGGGTACCATAGTTTTTAGCCATTTCACTGGCATGCACAGTTTTAAGGCTTATCGTGTTTGGTATTTGTTTACTTGATGCAACCCTTTTTGTGATTTAACAAACAATGGGTATTATATTGTATTTATGGGCACTAAAATTTATTTTAGTGTCTTTTTTCTGAAAATATAGATTTATTAAACATTTATGCACATAACACGCAGCAAAACAATTGCAACTGTCACCATTTTATTCTACAGGGCTTTCAAAAAATATATAATTGTTTGGGGGTTTTAAGTAATTTTATATAAAAATGCAGATTTTAATGTGTATGTGAAAAATTTAAAATTTTCCCTAGATGTGAAATGGTTAAAACAGACCTTCACTCGCATCAAATACAATACATAAGAATCATATTTATTTTGACTAGAAACCTGCCACAACCCTCCATTACTCTGCTCCTGAAGGAGTGGATTACAATCCAGGAAACGCATTGAGCTTAGTCATAGAATGAATGTTTGATACGTTTGTAGAATTAATCTGTGAAGGTCGAGATGAACATAAGCTTTGGAAATGGACATACTATGTACAAATAACAATGGCATATGGAGGTTATTTTAAAAGCAATGTTCTCAATACATTTTTAACTTTATAATTTCTTTAGAATAAAGTACAGTGGGGCAAAAAAGCATTTATTGAGCCACCAATTGTGCAAGTTCTCCCACTTAAAAAGATGAGAGAGGCCTGTACTTGTCATCATAGGTATACCTCAACTATGAGAGACAAAATGTGGAAACAAATCCAGACAATCACATTGTCTGATTTTTTTAAAGAATTTATTTGCAAATTATGGTGGAAAATAAGTATTTGGTCACCTACAAACAAGCAAGATTTCTGGCTCTCACAGACCTGTATCTTCTTCTTTAAGAGGCTCCTCTGTCCTCCACTCATTACCTGTATTAATGGCACCTGTTTGAACTTCTTATCAGTATAAAAGACACCTGTCCACAACCTCAAACAGTCACACTCCAAACTCCACTATGGTGAAGACCAAACAGCTGTTGAAGGACACCAGAAACAAAATTGTAGACCTGCACCAGGCTGGGAAGACTGAATCTGCAATAGGCAAAGCAGCTTGGTGTGAAGAAATCAAGTGTGGAAGCAATAGTTAGAAAATGGAAGACATACAAGACCACTGATAATCTCCCTCAATCTGGGGCTCCACGCAAGATCTCACCCTGTGGGGTCAAAATGATCACCAGAACTGTGAGCAAAAATCCCAGAACCAAACGGGGGAACCTAGTGAATGACCTGCAGAGAGCTGGGACCAACGTAACAAAGGCTACCATCAGTAACACACTACGCCGTCAGGGACTCAGATCCTGCAGTGCCAGACGTGTCCCCCTGCTTAAGCCAGTACATGTCTGGGCCCGTCTGAGGTTTGCTAGAGAGCATTTGGATGATCCAGAAGAGGATTGGGAGAATGTCATATGGTCAGATGAAACCAAAGTAGAACTGTTTGGTAGAAACCCAACTCATCGTGTTTGGAGGAGAGAGAATGCTGAGTTGCAACCAAAGAACACCATACCTACTGTGAAGCATGGGGTGGCAACATCATGCTTTGGGGTTGTTTCTCTGCAAAGGGAACAGGAGGACTGATCTGTGTACATGAAAGAATGAATGGGGCCATGTATCGTGAGATTTTGAGTGCAAACCTCCTCCCGTCAGCAAGGTCATTGAAGATAAAACGTGGCTGGGTCTTTCAGCATGACAATGATTCCAAACACACCGCCCGGGCAACGAAGGAGTGGCTTCGTAAGAAGCATTTCAAGGTCCTGGAGTGGCCTAGCCAGTCTCCAGATCTCAACCCCATAGAAAACCTTTGAAGGCAGTTGAAAGTCTGTGTTGCCCAGCGACAGCCCCTATACATCACTGGTCTAGAGGAGATCTGCATGGAGGAATGGGCCAACATACCAGCAACAGTGTGTGACAACCTTGTGAAGACTTACAGAAAACGTTTGACCTCTGTCATTGCCAACAAAGGATATATAACAAAGTATTGAGATGAACTTTTGATATTGACCAAATACTTATTTTCCACCATAATTTGCAAATAAATTCTTTCAAAAATCAGACAATGTGATTGTCTGGATTTGTTTCCACATTTTGTCTCTCATAGTTGAGGTATACCTATGATGACAATTACAGGTCTCTCTCATCTTTTTAAGTGGGAGAACTTGCACAATTGGTGGCTGACTAAATACTTTTTTGCCCCACTGTATATGACAATTTAATTTAATTTAAGTTATGCCTCCAAAATTCTGCCATTAATTTGATACTTGCTCTATTTAGAAATAGTGCCTTGAAAAAGTATTCATTCCCCTTGAAATTTTCCACGTTTTGTCATGTTATAACCAAAAACGTAATCGTATTTTATTGGGATTTTATGTGATAGATCAACACAAAGTGGCATATAATTGTGAAGTGAAAGGAAAATGATAAATAGTTTTCAACATTTTTTACAAATAAATATCTGGTGTGGCGTGCATTTGTATTCAGCCCCCTTTACACTGATACCCCTTACTAAAATCGAGTGTAACCGCTTTTATGTGTGGTGGAAAACTAACACTGCACATCACCCTGAACACACCATCCCCACCGTGAAACATGATGGTGGCAGCATCATGTTGTGGGGATGCTTTTTTTCAGCAGGGACAGGGAAGCTGGTCAGAGTTGATGGGAAGATCAATTGAACCAAATACAGGGAAATCTTAGAAGAAAACCTGTTCGAGTCTGCAAAAGACTTGAGACTGGGGTGGAGGTTCACCTTCCAGCAGGACAACGACCCTAAACATAGAGCCAGAGCTACAATGGAATGGTTTAGATCAAAGCATATTCATTTGTTAGAATGGCCCAGTCAAAGTCCAGAGCTAAATCCAATTCAGAATCTGTGGCAAGACTTGAAAATTGCTGTTCACAGACATTCTCCATACAATCTGACAGAGCTTGAGCTATTTTGCAAAGAATAATGGGTAGAAATTTTACTCTCTAGATGTGCAAAGCTGGTAGAGACATCCCCAAAAAGACTTGCAGCTGTAATTGCAGTGAAAGGTGGTTCTACAAAGTATTGACTCAGGGGGGCTTAATACAAATGCATGCCATAGTTTTCATATATTTATTTGTAAAAGATTTTGAAAACCATTTATCATTTTCCTTCCACATCACAATTATGTGCCACTTTGTGTTGGTCTATCCATAAAATCTCAAAAAATAAATTTACATCTTTGGTTACAACATGACAAAATGTGGAAAATTTCAAGGAGTATGAATACTTTTTCAAGACACTGTACAATACATAGTCCTAAGGCATCATTCTCACGAGGCGGATCTGCTGCCTCGGAGTCCGCCTCTGTCTGCCAGCTCAGCGGGAGATCTCTCGGTTGATCTCCGCTGAGCCGGCGGATGACAGGTCCCTCTCTGCTCACTGAGCGGGGAGGGGCCTGTTTAGCGCCGCTGCTTCCTATGGAGAGATCAGATGAAAACAGACAGCATGTCCGTTTTCATCAGATCTCTCCTGATCCGATCCACCAGGGAAGGATGCGAACGTAGGGCCATCCGTCTGCTTTTAGCAGATCGGACCGGGTCGGATGTCAGCGGACATGTCACCGCTGACATCCGTCACTCCATAGACTAGCATGGAGCGCCCGTTCAGGTCTGCCGTCAAAACTGACAGGCAGACCTGAACGATCCGACAGTGTGAAAGGGGTCTTACCCTCCCTTTTACAGATTTTGAATTTTTTGGGGGGGTAGCAAGTACTTTTTTCAACAGATATTTTCTCCCACTTCCTCATTTCTTGGTCCACAATCCAGGAGGCTTCAGGACAGTCTCCCCCCCTTAGTACATCTTGCACATATGTACTAGGGTGCTGGCTGTGAGTGCTCAGGAATTCACAGCTGCATTCTCAATGCAAGAAGGTGGTGCAGGAACGAAAACAGCAGTGAATACCTGGGTGGTAGCAAGAAAGCGCTGGACTTCTTGGACTGGAAAGTATGTGCTTTTTAAGTCCACAGCTATAGTACTTATAGTGGCTGATTTGTACTTGTTTGTAAACTGGTGGAAGGTTTTTAAGATGTACACAAACCTTGACTTGTGTGAAGTTCAGTTTTGCCACCTCTTGAGCATCCCTGATTGGTCCATTCTTGTTATGTACAGCAATTTGTGCTCCCTTATCAATGTACTGCAGCCTAGAAATAGTAATTTATTGGCTCATGGAGGTAAAGACATAGGAGTTGGTTTACTAAAACTGGAGAGTGCAAAATCTGGTGCAGCTGTACATGGTAGCCAATCGCCTTCTAACTTCAGCTTTTTCAATTAAGCTTTGACAAAAAAAAACATGGAAACTGAAATCAACCCCCTTGACTCAAACAGGTAGGTGGACCTGATGACTTTCTTGTTCTCTTGCACTTATAGAGTTGACCACAGACCTTCTGAGTAATTTTATACTTTCTATGGCTTGGTCCTGTTATGATAGATCAGATAGAGGCAAGACGTTATATTTGCAAACTTTTATGCTATTCCTGATTTCCAATGTCAGTACTTTGGGCAAGACTGTCAAAGGCATGGTCATTACTATGCTGAAAGTGTACATTTGATTCTCCAATGCTATTTTCCTGCGGGCTCTCCCCAAATGAAATACTGCAGGAAAAAGTCATCATCTTGTATTCATCTTTAGAGTCCATATGTAAAGATGTTTAGATACAAACTTTGTAGATGTCAGTAATCATTGACATAATGCAGAAAATAATAAAGGAATGAAAAGGCAATAGCATGAGATAAATATAGCGTGAGTCTAATATACGATAAAGGTGTCAGAAGGGTGGTAAGATCTATAGCAGGGACATGGCTACTGTTCTGCTGAGTGGGTTAAAGGGATACAGAGGGACCAGTTTATGAAAACTGCAGAAATAAAGCATTAAGCCCATACTAAGAGGATTCCTTTCTCTGTTTTAAAGGTAGAGATTAGAAGTTGTCAAGTGGTTGACCAATGTAAATAAAAAGGGACCATTCTCGAAGCGTAACTTCCAAAACTTTTTTTCTATTGCTGTCTGTTTCCACATTGCTTACGTCCCATCTGTCCCTCATTTGGATAGACCTTCTCTCTTTTGGAACCAATTCCTTCCGTCCTTCTTTTCAACTCTATTGCTGCTGTTTTTAGTCTGATGTATGTATTTCTCTAATAAAAATTTACTCTTTACCTACCAAAGTGTTATACTACACTAAACCTTTTATCCAACCTCTACACTAAACCTTTTATCCAACCTCTACACTAAACCTTTTATCCAACCTCTAAACTGTTGCCTTTGTTATTTTAAAAAGCTAGGGCAGTGTTTTTTAACTCCAATCCTCAAGGCGCCCCAGCAGGTCATGTTTTCAGCCTTTTCATTATTTTGCACAGATGATTTGATCAGTTTCACTGCTTTAGTAATTACCACAACCGTTTCATCTGAGGGAAATCCTGAAAACATGACCTTTTGGGGCGCCTTGAGGACTGGAGTTGAAAAACACTGCGCTAGGGTAAAGGAAAAGTACTCATAGATTGAGGCCCCTTTCACACTTGTCCTGCGACTTAGGACGGCAAAGTCGCATGACAAGTCGTACCACATGATTTCCAATGACTACCATTCATATCTGTGCGACTTCAAAGTAGTCCCTGCACTACTTTGGTCCGACTTTGATGCGACCGCTTAAAGTCATGGCAAAATTGCGTCAAAGTCGCGGCAGAATCGCGGCAAAGTTGCGTGAATTTCAGGTCGCACAAGTGTGAAAAGGGGCCTTAACCAATTAGTTTTTTCTGTATTTATTCATATTGACATGTAATACTGGGAGTATATAAAGTGTGTGTTCTTTGCCTACTTTGTGTAAAAGGTGCCCCTTTTCCCATTTCAAAAAGTTGGGAGGTTCAGTAGGTGACCGCGATATTGTGTCAATCTCGCTGCTGTTATCGGCGAGATTTGACACCTGCGAGCCCCGTCGCAGGAGCCAGCGCCGAGCTGGCTCGCTCATCGCGAAAGGAAAAATGTGTTTTTTCCTTTCCCGATGAGCGACAAGCATTGCTGACAGGCGTTTTGTATAAATCATGAGGGGGGACCTCCACACCAAATTTTAAATAAAAAACTGGCATGGGTTCCCCTCCAAGAGCATACCAGGCCCTTAGGTCTGGTATGGATTTTAAGGGGAACCCCCTACGCCGAAAAAACAGCGTAGGGCCCCCCCAAAATCCATACCAGACCCTTATCCAAGCACGCAGCCTGGCCGGTCAGAAAAGGGGGTGGGGACGAGCGAGCGCCCCCCCTTCGGAACCGTAAGAGGCCGCATGCCCTCAACATTGGGGGTGTGCTCTTTGGGGTAGGGGGGCGCCCTGTGGCCCCCTCACCCCAAAGCACCTTGTCCCCATGTTGATGAGGACAAGGGCCTCTTCCCGACAATGCTGGCCGTTGGTTGTCGGGGTCTGCGGGCAGAGGGCTTATCGAAATCCGGGAGACCCCTTTGATAAGGGGGCCCCCAGATCCCGGCCCCCAACCTATGTGAATGAGTATGGGGTACATTGTACCCCTACCCATTCACCTGGGGGGAAAAAAGTGTCAATAAAAAAACACACTAGACAGGTTTTTAAAGTAATTTATTAGGTAGCTTTGGGGGTCTTCTTCTGTAATGCAGTGTGCGAGGTGCGCAATGACTTATATAGGCATGGGGCGGGGTCACCGGGTGATGTCACCCCGTGTGACGTCACAGTCCCGAGGCATGATGGGACTGTGACATCATAAGGGGCGGGGTCTGTGGGTGACATCACCCGGTGACCACGCCCCATGCCTATATAAGTCGTTGCGCATCTTGCACACGGCATTACAGCGGTAGACAGTGTTGTGTCAACATCGGAAGAAGAGAAGAGGGAACAAGACGACGGAGAAGACTGGGCCACTGCTAGCAAAAGAGCGGCAAAAGAGCAGAAGATAGCGGAGGAGCCCGGCAGAAGAACCGGAGAGCGGGAGAAGAACCGGAGAGCGGGAGAAGAACCAGAGACCTGGAGAAGAACCGGAGACCTGGAGAAGAGGCCGGAGAGCGGGAGAGGAACCAGGCAACGGGAGAAGAGGCCGGTGAGAGCGAAGTTGGAAGAAGACCCCTGGAGCTGCCTAAAAAATTACTTTAAATACCTGTCTAGTGTGTTTTTTTATCGATACTTTTTTCTCCCCAGGTGAATGGGTAGGGGTACGATGTACCCCATACTCATTCACATAGGGTGGGGGGCCGGGATCTGGGGGCCCCCTTATTAAAGGGGGCTCCCGGATTTCAATAAGTCCTCCGCCCGCAGACCCCGAGAACCAACGGCCAAAGCGCACACCCCCCCATGTTGAGGGCATGCGGCCTGGTAGGTTCAGGAGGGGGACGCTCGCCCGTCCCCACTCCCATGGTCATGCAATGCTGTACCCAAATAGAATGTATGTCTTTTTTTCACAAATATTGCTTTCTTTTAGTGGTATTTGATCTCCACTGCATTTTTTATCTTTTTGTGCTATTAAAAAAAAAAAAAACAGACAGACAATTTTGAAAAAGAAAAAACAATATTTTTTACATTCGGCTATAAAACATACCCAATAATTTTTTTAAAAAAATCAAATTTATTTATAAATTTAGACCAATTTGTATTCTGCTGCGTGTTTTTGGTAAAAAAAATCCCAATAAGCATATATTGATTTGTTTAGGTGAACATTATAGCATCTGAAAACTATGGGATATATACTGGAATTTTTATTTATTTTTTTATACTGTAATGGCGGTGCTCAGCGACTTGTAGAGGGACTGTGATGTTGCAGCGAACATTCGGGCACTAACTGACACTTTTGACACTTTGCTGGAACCAGGGACACTATAATAGTTATAAATAATATGCACTGTCACTGTACTAATGACACTGGCTGGGAAAGGATTAAACCCCCAGGCCGATAAAAGGGTTAGCTGTGTGCCTATCCAGTGTTTTTGTTTACTATGTGTGCTGCTTTTACTAGGGAAAGAGATGGATTTTAGTCCCTGCAGGAACACAAAATTCATCCCTTCCCCCCTGTCACAGCGGAACTCTGCCTTGTTTAGATAGGCAGAGCACCGTTATGAGTCTCAACGATTAGTGGGTGCCGGCAGAGATCGAGTGGCTGGCACCCGCAGATCAGCTTCTGCTATGAATGATCACAGCTGAAGCATGTGCGCCCCCTGCAGGTGGAAGTGCAGGATCATGTGTATGTATACGTGATCTGGCGCACAGCTACCATCCTGTAACAGTAAAGCTACTATCGGGCGGTCAGCAACTGGTTAAATGGGAAGAGAGGACATCAATAAGACATCAATAAGTTGACAACACTTCCCAAGTCTATGCAAAGTTTGGAGCGAATTTCTGCTTCAAAGCCCAATTAAACCCTTTAAAAGTTTTACTGTATTACTATAATGCAGCCGGGCCATATATACAATAATGAATGTGCTTCTTTTATCTACTAGGTGTTGAAGCAAAGGTGAAAAATACTCTACAGTGGCAGCATGTAGGAGAGTTGGATTGCTGCTCTGACAAACAAGCAGCAGCCCAGTTCTCCAACATGCCCCTCCTGAACATTGCTTTAACCACTTGTGGACTGCCCACAGTAGATTTACTGTGGCAGGGCGGACACTTCTGGATCTGGGGCGCGCGTGCACGCTGCCGGTGGCCTGCTCCTGCTGTGGTTATACACAGCGGGAGCTAATCGGTGAGTACGGTGGACTCGATGTTCGCCAGCACCCACCGATGCTTTGGTACACAAGCAGAACTCAGTCTGCCTATGTAAACAAGGTAAATTGGCGTTCTGTGAGTACAGAAGGCATGGATTCTGTGTACCTGTAAAGCAGAAACACCCATCCATGCCTTCCACTAGTAAAATCATCTCCCCCGCTACACTGAATTACAGGCTAGGCATACAGTTAATCCTGTGATCGCACCTGATGTTAACCCCTTCCCAGCCAGTGTCATTAGTACAGTGATATTTTTTTAGCACTGATCACTGTATTAGTGTTACTGGTCCCCAAAAAGTGTCAGTGTCCGATTTGTCTGCCGCATTATCGCAGTCCTGCTATAAGTCGCTAATCGCTGCCATTACTGCTAAAAAAATAAAAATAAACAAAAAAAATACCCCATAGATTGTAGACGCTATAACTTTTGCGCAAACCAATCAATATATGCTTATTGGAATTCTTTTACCAAAAATATGTAACAGAAGATTTTTTACATTTTTTTATAGCAGAAAGTAAAAAATATATATATGATTTTTCAAAATTGACGGTCTTTTTTTATAGAGCAAAAAATAAAAACCGCAGAGATGATCAAATACCACTAAAAGAAAGCTCTATTTGTGGAAAAAAAGGCATACATTTTATTTGGGTACAGTGTTGCAGGCAGTTAATCAACAGACCAAAGAAAAAAAATAATTCCAACTCTTCTGCAAGATACATACTGTCATGGTTATGCAATAGAGTTTCTGTCAGCTTACCTGTCTCCATGTGTTCATCTCTAGAGACCAGCTGACCCTCACCTGACTGGTTTTATAACCTCTCCTCTAGCATGGCCCCACCCCTGGTCCTATCAGGGAACCCTATATAACCTGTGCACTGCAAGTCAACAGTGCTGATCAACCATTGTGTGTTAGCCTCCGTGTGTACTTGCTGTGTTTCCTACGTCTGATTCCTGTTACCGACTTTGGCCTGTTCTCGACTCTCCCTGTCTGCTTGTTACCCTGACCTTTGGCGTGTTATGTTTCTCCTGGTCTGCTAGTCGCCCTGACCTTTGGCTTACCCCTTACTTCCCTGTCGTTCCAGCCTGCTGCCTCCTTCCTCTTCTCTTGTAGTCTGCGGTGAGCAGCGAGACCCTGGGGGCCAGATTGCAGCGCAGTCCATCCTCACCACTAGAGGCTCTGGTGAACACCCGCTGACTCTTAGACTCTGCGCCCTGGGGAATCTATGATCTAGCTCCCACTGGGACATGTTAGTTATCCTGTAGACCTGCTTCCTGAACCTTCCAGGGTTCGATCCGCAGCAGTCAGTCCTAGGGTCCACTACCTAGGCATGCAAAGGCCCTGGCTGGGTATTAAGCCAAAGTGTGTGTGACCTCCTATAACATGGGGTCAACAGCAGCTGGTAAGCAAGCATTTTGGCACCTGGCGGTAGTGATGTCACAGGAGGATTTCCTCCATTTATGGTGGTGGATGTCGTTCATATTCAATCAATTATCATTGTATTTCTATAAGTGGACTGTTTCTAACTTATGAATTTTTCACTAATTATCAATTGACAGTCCTGGAGCTAGCAGCACAGTTTTTTTTTGTATTTTTTTAACCCAGGTCGCAGCACTTGGCAGTTAAAAATATTTTTTTTAAATTTTAAGTAAAGGAGCCCTGTATTTATTACTGTATCTGCAGCCTGCCTACATTACAGTAGTCAAGGCAGCTCAGTTGGGCTTTAAATAATAGCTGGAGGTATTCTGTAATAGCTTTTGCTGTCCTCCAGTGACTTAAAAACGAGAGATTTTTGACAGGCCAGTACTATGAAAAAAAAAAAAAAGATGGTATCATTTCTGCCTACTGCTGTTACACAAGTGCCAGCATTTCATTCATCAAAGCGCAAATTCATAATCCATGCTGAAAGTAAACACAGTAAAAAGCTGATGTTTATATAGAAAGTTTGTGTTGCTAGAAAAAAATCATCTGATTATTATTTTTATCAAAAAATGCTGAATTGTAAAATGACAGAATGTGCTGCTGTTGTATCTCTGAGCAGGGAAAATGATGCGAAACAATCTTACTTTGTACATAATTTGTAGGCAAATGTGTCATTTTTAATATAGGCTTTCTCCATTCCGTTTTGCAGTTCACTGGGTGAAAACCACCCTTCTGGTTTTGTGGTTTAACACTAAATAGACACCACCACTGCCAACATCTGTGTCTATGTTGTCTTTTATGCTATTTGATTTTTGATTTATATCTATAGGGAACTCTTGTTTATATTTTCTTTTTCTGACTCTTTCTGGGCAAATTAATTGAAAGCAGAAGTTATTTTTTCTGAACTGTATATATGCCATGTAACAAGATGAATGCACTAAGGCAGTGGTTCTCAACCTTCTAGTGCCGTGACCCCTTGATAAAATTTCCCAAGTTGTGGGGACCCGTAACAGTAAAATTCTCATAGCGTGGGTTGTCAGCACCCAAGGCAAGACAAGTAATTTGCGTCCCTAACCCGCAGACATTTAGCACTCCCTGAGTCCCTTCCACTTGTACAGTATCAAAACCCCTTATGGCACATTTTAGGATGTTCTACTCTCTTTTTGTTCTCCTTTCTTTCCTTTTTATCTCTCTCTATCCCAGTGTTTCTCAACTCCAGTCCTCAAGGCGCACCAACAGGTCATGTTTTCAGGATTTCCCTCAGATGAAACAGCTGTGGTAATTACTAAGGCAGTGAAACTGATCAAATCACATGTGCAAAATAGTGGAAATCCTGAAAACATGACCTGTTGGTGCGCCTTGAGGACTGGAGTTGAGAAACACTGCTCTATCCTAATGTCTTGTTCTTTCCCCATCCCTCTCTCTAGCCATCTTTCTTGTTCTTTCTCTTATTCTTTCTCTTATTCTTTCTTTCTCTTTTTCTTTGTTCCTCCCCCTCTTTTCCTCTCCCTTCCATGTATTCTCTATTTTTATTCCTTCTCTTTCTCCTTGGTGGGGGGGGGGAGTGGAATGGGATGAGTGGCAGTGCTGTTGGGAGCGTGGGGGGGTGAGATCAGTGGCAGTGCTGGTGGGGGGGGTGAGATCAGTGGCAGTGCTGGTGGGGGGTGGGATCTGTGGCAGTGCTGGTGGGGGGTGAGATCAGTGGCAGTGCTGGTGGGGGGTGGGATCAGTGGCAGTGCTGGGGGAAGTTCTGATCAGCCAACTTTTGATGCTCTTGATCAAGGTCATCTGCTGATCTGAGAACTGTAGTGGGGACTTTTAATGGCAACTCTAAACACAGGTAACGTTACTCACTGTGTCTCAGGCTTCACTGTGTCTCCAACTTTGTGGGGTCTTATAGCAGTGACACCTATGCCGAAATCAGGAGTTGGGGTCTCCTCCAGCCTCTCCCACTTCACATTCCTCACCAGTCAGCTGACCTCCAGTCTCTGCCCCCCAGCCATGCCATGAACTGAATGGACGGCTGCGAAGAGGCTGAGTGGGCAGCCACAGGCTCCAGGGACAGCCCTGCTGGGTGGCCGCAAGAAGGCTGGGAGAGCGGTGCGGGCTTCAGGAACAGACCAGGATTCGGTGACCCCTGGCAAATCGTCATTTGACCCACGAGGGGGTCCTGACCCCCAGGTTGAGAACCATTGCACTAAGGCCTCATGTACACTGCTGCTGGTAAACGGACGTTTAGGAGCAGTTGGGTATTTTTTTTTCAACTGCTCCTTAACTCTCCTCTGTTATCTTATCAGTACATGTACACAGGGTCATTTATAGTTGTTTCTAGGCAGTTGCGTTTAAAAGGCTTTTTTTGGAACCCAAAAAAATGCATTCATAAGCTGTGTTTAGAGGCATTTCAAACGCCAAACGTGGCTAAACCCGGTAACTCGTGTTTAGCCACGTTTAGTTTATAGGCGTTTTTCATTTTTGGCTATTTTGAAAAAAAAAATTAATTTTTTTTTCAAACGCTTTTAAACGCAAACGTGGCATGTGAACGTGTCAAAACGGACGTTTTAAATGTGGGTTACTATCTGTCAAGTTAATTCGTTCAGGAGAGGTTGTGAAAACATCCTGTGTACATTAAGCCTAAATTGCCACAATACCATTTTGATTCACGGGAACGTCTCATTGCTTTGGAGTGTACTGTACGTTCTGCAGGATTAAATTCCTCCATATGATGCAAAGGAAAGACTGAACTGAATATTCTACCTTGAGAAGCGGTTTAAGGGGGATTTGATCACCTTGTATATATATCTAAATGGTTGCAAAGTTGCAAAGGAACCCTACCTAAAGAGGTTTAATCTCTGCACATGGGAAGGCTTCTTCACAATAAGGGGGCTCATTTACACTAGCAGCAGCCCTTACCACTCCTCTGAAAAGTGATCAGCTGTGTATTGCTTTTTAAAGGGCATTGCACGCAGTTGTGATGCACCCCCATTCTCTTGATTGGAATAGATTTTTTTTTAATATTCTTTTTATTGAAATTTTCCTAATAAAGTTGCAAACCTTAAAACAGAGTCAACAGTCAGCACTACAATACACCAGCACCAGTGAACAATGCAGCTCCAGACCATACCAGTGACCAGTTTCTTGTAAAGAGGTAAATAAGGAAAATAAAGCACACATTAACAGAGTCAAATCGCCTCAGCCCGGGGATAGCAACAGTTATCAGACCAGGTGCTCACCAAGGCCTGCATATAGTTAGCATTTTGCCCACAGTATAAACCTTTAACAAATAGACAGCCTGAAGCAGTAGCACTATCATTCAACCAACCACACCTTTTCAAATTATTTGGTACCCCTCTACTAAGATACGTAAATGGAATAGAATTTTTTACCATAGCCTCGAAGCAAAACATTGCGGCCGAGGCATGTGTAAAATCCCTCGTCCACTATGTTGGGTTAAAGTGTTACTAAACCCACAACAGTAAAATCAGTCTGTATTGCATATGCAGTAAAGCATGCTTGTTATACTCACTGTGGAGCTAAGGGATTAATCATTTTGCATTGTGTAAAAAAAGCTGCTTGATCCTGTCTTCTCTGATCCTCCCCTTCTTCCACTGTCCCCAAGCCATCTCCTGATAGAATGGAACCTTGGGGGCAAACTGCACATTCTCAGTTTGGTGTGTATTGCTAGAGAGTTGCTTTTTCTTGGGAGGGTGCATGTGATCAGCACAGGGCCAATCAGCACTGTTCAGATAGAGTGTCATGGGTCCTGCAGCCTCATTGGATAGTCAGAGGAGAATGAAAACTCCTTTTATAAGCTGTAACCAGACACTGATAGAAGTCACAAGACAAAGTTTATAGCAGTTTATATTTACTAAAACGGTTGCATTTCCATGTTCTGCGTACTGTGGGAGATCAGATATAGTGAATCCAGGATCCTCTGTTTAGTAACACTATCCACTTCCGGACCGCCGCACGACGATATACGCCCTGTCTTTGAAGAGGAATATCGTTGTTATGGCAGCAGCTAACTGCCATAACCTCGGTATCCTCTTCTTCGGGGGGGGGGGGTCTGGTTTCCGATAATAGTGGTCTCTGCGGCAGATTCGCAGCGAGATCACTTTTATCAGGGGCGGGAGGGGGCCCGCCCGCCGCTCTCCGGTGCCCTCTGCCACTTACCGGAGCCGTTGGTAGCAGTGGAGGCGATCGGATCCTTCTCATTCCTGGGTGTGGAGACGAGTGAGGGGAAGATGGCCCCCACCCGTCTCCATACAATTGCAGGGCGGAAGCAACGTCAAAACGTCACTTCTGCCCATAGCTCCTAAAGGGTCAATTTTTTCTTTACATTTTTTCAAATGACATTTTTTTAAATTTTTCTTATTGCATTTTAGTGTAAATATGAGATCTGAGGTCTTTTTGACCCCAGATCTCATATTTAAGAGGTCCTGTCATGCTTTTTTTCTATTACAAGGGTTTACATTCCTTTTAATAGGAATAAAAGTGACACAATATTTTTACTGCCCCTAATCGCAAGTATGAATGAGCCTTAATAACTCTTAAAGCTGAACTTTACCTATGACAACTATATAAAAAATAATGTTCTTTAGGAAGGAACATACATTCCACATTGTGTAAATGAGCCCTTATTGTAAAGAATGGAATTATCCTAACAAAATTGGTGTGTGCTGTAAATTGCCTCCACCATTACTCCTGTTTCATCTTGCCAGAGGCTGCCATTTTGCTGAAGCCCAGAGCCCCTGAGCAGCAGTAAATCATAACATGAAACTAACGGTTTCAAAAAACAGTTACATTCCTGGAATGCTGGAATTGCTAACTGTAACATTTGCATTTGTCCTCAACCAAACTGTCAAACCATCAAATGACTGGAGTCATACCTGATCTCTTGTACAGTACCATAACAGTTGCAGATCAAACAGAAGCAGCTTCATTGGCTGTAAAGAATAGGAGGCTTTAATTGCACTTTAAGGCTGTCAGCAGATCTACCTCTACAAACTTGGCAGTGTCTAAAAATGAGAGCAACTGAGCATGTGCAGAGCAGGGTAAGACAGTGTATTGCTGGCTTTTACACAGTATAGGCACTTATTTTTATTGTTTACAAATCTATACGTGCAAAAGGGGCCAGCCTGAAGTCATCTAGCAGGACTTAATTTTCTGACTAAAGTTCAACTTTACGATGAGGAATAGATCTCCACAGCAGCTGGTTCTAAACAACTCTGTAGTGTGCCTAAAAAAAGGCTGTATTTATTTCTGAATGCACAAAAATAACTGGCTATTAATATTTATAAGAAATAACACTGCAGGGCGTTGATGCAGGGAGAATCTAATTGCCTTAGGGGATCAGGAAAGGTTTTTTTTCCTTTTTTGGAGCAAATTGGACAAGTTTTAAGGGTGTTTTGCTTTCCTCTGGATCAACTGCAGCTTTACGGATCTGAGGATGCAGGTTTTTCATTTATTCAACTTGAACTCAATGAATATGTGTTTTTCATCCTGACTTAAGGAGAAACGACACGGCATCTGGACACCACAAAACAAAAATGCTATTTTTTAATATGCAAAGCAAACTCTCCCATCCGTTCATGTCCCTATGTTTTATTTTGCTGAGAAATCACTTTTAAAAACACCCCTCTAGCTCTAGCTTCTGGATGTGGCCATCTTGGATAAGGGCAAATGATTCAAGTAAGATTTACTTCCTGGAATCAATCTGTCCCTAGCTCAGGCATGCATGCAGGAGGGTATCCTTAGCTGAGAAAGCCCCTCCTCTGCTCCTGAAGACTGTGGGATGTATGACATTATTTGCCTAGGCATGGCAACCAGGAAGTCACTGAAGAAATGTAAAATTACAGTTTAAAACAAGTAAATATCATATACTTTTCTATCTATTTACTAATGCTAGCAGCATAAGGATTAATAATAGTGTTGATTGAGAGAGTGGAGTTCTGCTTTAACTACCGTATTTATCGGTGTATAACAGACACTTTTTTCCCCTGAAAATTTTGAGCAAATCACGGGTGCGTGTTATATGCCGATGGTGTACCTCAGAGGGGAAGGAGGGGGACGAGCGCTGCCGGAATTAACCAAGCCGCCATCTCCTGTTTACTCGGCTCTCACGTCACACACACAGTCTCGCCTCCGCCACCGGTATTGGAACAGTGTTCTGTCTATCACAGGAGCTGGTCCAATGCCGATGGCGGAGGTGGGACTGTGTATGTGACTGCCGACTGAGAGCCGAGTAAACAGGAGATGACGGCTCAGTATCTGGCTCTGAAAACCTGGACCTCCAGGTTAAAGAATTTTCCAGTCCGGATTCAATCCGACAATGCCACGGCTGTGGCCTATATCAATCATGAAGGGGGCACCAAGAGTCTCTCAGCTCAGAGAGAATTGAACCATATCCTAACTTGGGCAGAAAGGAATGTCCCATCCCTATCGGCAGTTTTCATTCCGGGAGTAGAAAATTGGCAGGTGGACTATCTAAGTCGCCAGCAGTTATTCCCAGAGGAATGGTCTCTTCACCCCAAAGTGTTTCGGGCTGTTTGCCAAAGATGGGGGACTACGGACATAGATCTTCTAGCGTCCAGATTCAACATGAAGTTAGTCAACTTTGTGTCCAGAACAAGGGATCAATTCGCATACGGAACAGATGCGCTGGTAACTCCGTGGAATCAGTTTTCACTGATCTACACTTTTCCCCCGATTCAGTTGCTGCCTCGACTTCTTTGCATGATCAAGCTGGAAAGAAAGCCGGTAATTCTGGTAGCACCAGCATGGCCCAGAAGGTCATGGTACGCAGAGATCGTAAAGATGGCAGTGGAGGGTCCTTGGCTATCGCAGGGGCCGATATTACATCCTACTTTACGAACGCTAAATTTAACCGCTTGGCTATTGAAGCCCACATTCTGAAGAAGCATGGGCTTTCCAGGTCTGTTATCTCAACTTTAATCAATCAAGGAAACCAGTTTCCAGAGCTGTATATTTTAGAGTTTGGAAAGCTTAGGTTTCCTGGTGTGAATCCAAGGGTTGGCACCCTTGGAGATATATTATAGGCCGAATCCTTGCCTTTCTAGAATTGGACGTAGAGATGAAGTTGGCCCTAAGTACTGTTAAGGGCCAAGTCTCAGCCTTATCAGTTTTATTTCAAAGACTGCTTGCTACGCATTCTTTAGTCCAGGGTTTTATGCAAGGGTGATATGGATTAATCCACCAGTTAAATCACCTTTAACCCCTTGGGACTTGAATTTAGTTTTGTCACTGTTACAAAAACCACCATTTGAACCATTACAGCATTTTCCCTTAGTCCTTCTGACTAGGAAGCTGATATTTTTGGTTGCTATATCCTCAGCATGGAGGGTTTCAGAAGTGGCTGCTCTTTCTTGTAAAGAGCCATATTTGATTATTCATGAGGACAGAGTGGTGTTACGCCCTCGTCCAGGCTTTTTGCCAAAAGTGGTTTCAGGCTTTCATCTGAATGAAGATATTGTCCTGCCATCGTTTTTCCCAAAACCATGTTCCAGCAAAGAAAAGTCACTACATTGTCTTGATGTAGTGAGAGCAGTGAAAATCTATTTAAAGAAAACTGCTCGGATTCGTAAGACTGATGTCTTATTTATTCTGCCAGAGGGTCCTAAAAAAGGACAGGCAGCGTCGAAATCCACTGTTGCTAAGTGGATTCGGCAAGTTATAATTCAAACTTATGATTTAAGGGGTAAGATTCCCCCTATTCAAGTTAAGGCGCACTCTACCAGAGCGGTTAGTGCTTCTTGGGCAGTGCGTCACCAGGCCTCCTTTGCTCAGATCTGCAAGGCCGCAACTTGGTCTTCGGCCCATACATTCACAAAATTTTACCAAGTGGATGTAAGATGGAATGAGGATATCGCCTTCGGGCGCAGTGTGCTGCAGGCAGCAGTATAAGTCCTTAAGGTCTTGGGGTGCCCTATGGGTTGTGTCTCCCTCTCCTCAAGTAGCATTGCTATGGGACGTCTCACTAAGTAAATACTTGAGGCTCTGTGTCCTATGATGTACGATAAAGAAAATAGGATTTTTAAAACAGCTTACCTGTAAAATCCTTTTCTTGGAGTACATCACGGGACACAGAGCTCCCGCCTGGTGTAAGTATATTGCTTATGTAGCGCTGGTAGATTTGCAATCTACCATCTAATAGGTAAATTTAGTAACTTGTTCGTTAGGAAGGTTAGATTTGCCTCTGTTCCAGCTTGGCTGACGTTGCGTGTGTTTCCATACTGAGCCGTGGGTGTCGCTGTTACCGCTGGCTAGTGTTGGAAGGGCAGCGTGTCTAAGCGTATGGATGCTCTTCTGTCCCGGAGACAACTCGGTGTAGGTGGTCCTCCGAGTTGCATTCTGGGCGAGGGCATTTATGGGACAGACGCCAAATTTTGGGGTTCGTTTTACAGCCACCTGCTGGCCCTCCTGGCTGACAGGTATGTGTTAGAGAGCTATCTCGTGGTCCTCCGTTCCGGAGGCCCACATCGCTGCAGCGCAGTGGTGGGCCCAGAAGCTTGTCTGGGGCCTACCACAGCGGCCGAGGAATGGTCCTGAGCTGTCTATCCAGAGTGAAGAAGCTGGACAACCGAGGAGATCCCAGGGGAGGACCCGTCATGGAAGGATCATGCAACGTGCTGGTCTGGAGAGAGGCCTGGTGACTCGGTTGAAGGACGTATCCTAAAGTAGTTATACAGCATAGTGTTGCCGGGTTGGCTTAAAGGTTCAAGCACGTTGACTGACATTCATCGTAGAAAAAAAAAACTACATCCTGTGGCAGAGGATCGTACGGGTTCATCCCAAACAAGTCTGTGGCAGAGACTTTTGTTTGTGCTACGTACTGGCTGCTAGGCAAGTGAGAGAGGCCTATCCAGGCGTGCAAGGAGTGTGTCCCACCAAGGGAGTGCATTCTACTGAAATATCCAACCCCAAAGGACATTTGTCAAGAATCTTGTTACAAAAGGTATTTGAGTTTTCCTCTGCAGTTTTCCTTCTGCCTCTTTCCTGCTACTTCCTTTGTTGATGGTTTAATAAAGCATTGAAAACTTACTCAAGTGTTGGTGCGTGTGTCGTCCAAAGGTAAACTCAACGGAACCCTAGACCCGGTGCCGGTGAAACAGAGGGAAGGAGAGTGAAGGTAACAAGCCCGCTTAAACCAGCAGCTCCGCCGAGAGTTATTGCTACACTTATATTGCTTGGCTACAAAAACTGAGGACTCCTGGAAGGAGGAGGGGTTATATAGGGGAGTCAACTTCCTGTATTGGGTGTGCCAGTGTCAACACCTGAAGGTAGCTATAACCCATTAAGTAAATACTTAAGGCTCTGTGTCCTATGATGTACTCCAAGAAAAGGATTTTACAGGTAAGCTGTTTTAAAAATCCTATTTTTTTTCGCCATCTGTGTCTCATTGCAGAGATTTCCCTTTACTTCCTGCCCCACAGCCCAATATGACGTTAGAGGAAATCCCTGCAAATTAAGGAAATTACTTGGGCACCCCCGGTCACCAGAACTAGTGTCCCCATTGGAAGATTACCCCTCTATTACTTTTCTAGGGACAACCCAAAATTTGTGATTTCTTTTACTTTCTTTGATAATGATAAACATGAGAAGTAGAGAGGGTGAATCTCCTTAATGGGGGAACAGACCACAATTAAAACTATCAGGTGTTCAAATCCCTCTCCACTCTATCCAAAACTAAAAAAAAAAAAAGTTTTTCCTTTAGTTGTGCTTTGTTCGCAATGTAAACAGCAGAATGTACCCCGGATTGTTATAGGCTATTTGGCTTCTGGGCACGTTCCAGTATTCACCTTGTAGATAAACTCTGGTGACTGTGCCATTTTTGGGTCCCCCTAATTACATACAATGTAATACAATACAATACAATTAGCCCCGAAATGTCTTGGCTGTTTCATTTTTTCTTGTTAGGAACAAGAAAAATAAACAATTCTGGACTACTTATGGGTATGGGTATATAAGGTTAGGGCTACTTCACACTTACATGTGGAATAAGCTTCCCAAGATAGGAAAAAGAAACACCTTGTAGTACAAGTATGTAGGCAAAGGACGCTTCTTCTGAAGAAGAATGAGTATACAAAATATGATTCGTTAAAGCCACAAGTATTTTTTTAACACTACTTTGCTTTATTCTGGCTTTTCAAAATAAATGCAATAACCGTTCTTAAATGAAAAATGTAGTTCAGTATAACCCTTTTGGTAAATAATGCATTTTTCCTATTGATGTCTATACATCATCAGACAAAAAGGACAACTGAAGAGAAAAGAAGGACTTCAAAAGACAGACTGGGGTACTTGGTAAAATTGAGAAACAGTCCTTCCAAACGTGGCACAGTTTGGAGCTATGAACCAAAAGTGAAAGAGAAGAAATGAGGACATAACACTGCACTTTTTACTTACAGAAGAAAAACATCTTAGAGTTCCAGAATAGAAATCACAAAGGACGTCCATTATGTACACTCCCGGCTATATCAGATTGTATAGTTTCATTGTAATACATGAAATACAAATGATTTCACTACAAACCTCGAGGACACTGTTCAAGCACATACTGACCTCCTTTTTCTCTGCTGTAAGGTATTGCTGTAATGGTTCTTAATCTCTTTTTACTTAGCTATTTTATGCATAGTGGATGATGGCATGCTTGTATATGCTCTTTTTAGTTAAAGTTGTTAAAAGTGGGTCTTCAGTTTTCCAAGTTAAAGTATAACTAAAGGCAAAACTTTTTTCTTTTTAGTTTTAGAGCAGAGAGGGATTAGAACACCTGTCAGGTTTTTATTGCTTGTGTCCTTGCTAATGAGATTCACCCTCTTCATTTGTTCTATTTGCCATGATCACCAATGGTAAAGTAAAAGACAATCCCAAATTTTAGGTTTTCACCAGAACAGGAAAAGAGGGGAAAACTTCCAGTCGGAACACTAGTTCCGGCGACCCTGGTGACAGCCAGGGATTCTCCAAAACTTTGAATCAATGACCTGTAAATCCAACCTTTCCCTGAATTTACTATCCAATTGCATATTCCACATCCAGATTTACTACCAACATTTTTTTTAGTTTTGGATAGAGTGGAGAGGAATTAGAACACCTGTATGTTTGTATTGCTGTCTGTGCCTCCGTTAGGGAGATTCACCTTCTCTATTTATCCTATTTACCATTATTATTGAAAGTAAAAAGTTATTTAGAGTAGATGTAAACCCTCTCCTATACTCAGTGAAGTGAACAGCCTCAGATGATACACAGGGAGGAATCAAATCTCACTACATAAGTTTTACATGTATATCTGCTGTCTACATTCTTTAGAAAATGCACATAGTGTTAGAAATTTTCTTCCTGTTTCAGCAGTGGGAGGGAAGTCTGGGCATATACTGTGTGTGAGCTGATTGGAGGAAAGGCCCCCCCCCTTCCCACATAGGCAGAGGAATGAAGAAACTTGCAGAGCTATACTGTGAATAGACAAGCCATCTGCTAATCTGTATCTTAGTTCCCTCCCGACACAAATTTCCAGCTGCTTTTATCTCCTGTGTCGGAGAGCTTGAGCAGAAGAAAGACACAGGACTTTGGGCTTTGGAGAGATATCAGTAAACACTACAGATATATGTGCCTAGGTCAGATTTCATGGATGGGCTGTCCTCAGAAAAGTAATGAAGGGGAAATCTTTCAATGGAGACACTAGTTTTGGTGATCTGGGGGGCCCAAGGGATTCCCTTAATTTGCAGGGATTTCCTTGTCCTTCCTGTTTGCCTATGGGACAGGAAGTGAAGGTAAATCTCCCCAAAGGGACACAGATGACGAAAATATAATCTGACAGGAGTTATAACCCTCCCTTGCTCTATTCAAAATGAAAAAAAAAAAAAGTTTTGCCTATAGATCAAATTTAAGGAAATTATACAAAAATATGTTGAGCTTTACTCAGTCTGAGTGCTGCCATGCAAGGCATTATGGGAAGGCAATAACAAGTCTGATCCAGATATTATGCCCCGTACACACGATCGGAATTTCCCTTGGAAAAACCTTGAATGGTTTTTCCGATGGAATTCCGCTCAAGCTTGCCTTGCATACACAAAAGTTCTCTGAACTTTCGACCGTCAAGAACGCGGTGACGTACAACACTACGATGAGCCGAGAAAATTAAGTTCAATGCTTCTGAGCATGCATCGAATTGTTTCCGAGCATGCGTAGGAATTTTGCGTGTCGGAATTGCTACAGATTATTGGAATTCCAATCTTTTGCTAAAAGTCCGATGGAGCATACACACGGTCGGAATTTCCGACCAAGAGCTCACATCGGACTTTTGCTGGTGGAATTTCTGATCATGTGTACGGGGCATTAGTTTAATGCAAAAACATTTATTGAATTTAAATGAAGACATACTGTAACTAGAATAAATGATGTTTTAGATATGTGTCTGGAGATCAGTCTTAACATTTTTGAATGTGCTAAATAAAAAAACTTTTTAAGCTTTGTATACCTTTTAAATCATAGAAGTAATGGTTTATTAAAATACATCCAAATAGGCGGCTGGAAGGAGTTTGTGGAAGTATTGCCCTATTGGTGTTTGGCATTCCAGATGGCAAATGTTTATTATTCATCTTGTTCGGACATATTGCAAAACCACAGGGAAAGCTCTCCTCTGCAGTTACCAATTTTAGTGGGGCCGTCCTGCACAATACTTCATATTACTCGCAGAAAAGTCATGGAATATTTAGTTCATCACATTTCATACTACTATATGTATCTTAGTAAAACAAACAAAAAAAAAAAACTTGGCAACTTTTAAAATAATATGTAGCAAGGGTTTAAATTGGTATAAAACCCAAACGAAAGCATTTATTATGTTGCATCTTATTAATTCTTAGATGTGATTGATTTTCTTTCTAATGCCGCGTACACAAGATCGGAATTTTGGCCTGCAAAAGACCCATGAGAGTTTTTCGTTGGAAAATGCGACCGTGTGTATGCTCCATCGGACTTTTGCTGGCCGAATTCCAGCCAGCAAAAGATTGAGAGCATGTTCTCAATTTTTCGGTCTGGAAAAGTTCCTACCCGAAAATGCGATCGTCTGTGGCAATTCCGACGTGCAAAATTCCTATGCATGCTCGGAAACAATTTGACGCATGCTCGGAAGCATTGAACTTAATTTTCTCGGCTCGTCATAGTGTTGTACGTCACTGTGTTCTTGACGGTCGTAAGTTCAGCAAACTTTTGCGTGAGAGTGTGTATGCAAGGCAAACTTGAGCAGAATCGAAAAGGCATCATATCTTTTTACGACGGGAAGTCCGATCGTGTGTACGTGACATTAGGCTTTCTTTCTTTTATTTTCACCTGGGGATCCTGTCAGTAAGGGCTTGTTCAGACTTGACTACATTTCTAACGCATAACGAATGCTCCTATATGATCCTTTAGCATGGGCGTTCGACTCGCATTAATGAGCTTTAGTATGGGCATTAGACTGGTGTTTTACAAGCCTTAAAAACGCTCCCCTAACGGCCTATGGGCAGTTTTAAAGTGTTTGATGAGCGTTAAGGCACTTTAAAATCGAAGCGTTACCATAGACTTGAATAGGAAGCATTGAAAGGCTTCAAACCCCTCCTTACTTAACATGAGGCTTTAATTTTGAAGCAACACTAATGCCGCGTACACACGATCGGACATTTCGACAACAAAATCCATGGATTTTTTCCTACGGATGTTGGCTCAAACTTGTCTCGCATACACACGGTCACACAAATCTTATCAGAAATTCCGAACGTCAAGAACGCGGTGACGTTCAACGTGTACGACGAGCCGAGAAAAATGAAGTTCAATAGCCAGCGCGGATCTTCTGCTTGATTCCGAGCATGCGTGGAATTTTGTGCGTTGGAATTGTGTACACACGATCGGAATTTACGAGAACGGATTTTGTTGTCGGAAATTCCGATGGAAAATGTCCGATGGAGCCTACACACGGTCTGAATTTCCAACAAGCTCCCGTCGAACATTTTCTGTCAGAAAATCCTATCGTGTGTACAGGGCATTACGGTACCCAACATGTGTGGGGCTATTATTGCCTTTTTATATGCATTCTTTTATTTAGGAATTTAAAGTATTACAATGCAAAGAAAACATATGAAGAACACTCACTACAAACATTTATAATATAAAGGAATATTGAATATGTATATAAAAAAGGTAAAGTAAAATAAATAAAACTTATATAAAATATAACATAAAATAAATCATCAAGTAAAAAAAAAACAAAAAAACGATGAGGTGGAGGGTAGAGAGGGGGCAGCATTAGGTATAGTATCACCCCTGATCCAATTGGGAAGAATATTAATGGCATTGGTGTTGATTAATTTTAGTCCATATATATATATACACACAGTGCCTTGCAAAAGTATTCACCCCCTTGGCATTTTTCGTGTTTTGTTGCCTCACAACCTGGAATTAACATGGATTGTTTGAGGATTTGCATCATTTAATATACAGAACATGCCCACAACTTTGAAGATGTTTTATTTTTTAATGTGAAGCAAACAACAAATAGGACAAAATAACAGAAAAAGTCAATGTGCATAACTATTCACCCCCCCCTAAAGTCAATACTTTTCCGAACGTCAAGAACGCGGTAATGTACAACACGTACGTTGAGCCGAGAAAAATTAAGTTCAATAGCCAGTGCGGCTCTTCTGCTTGATTCCGAGCATGCGTGGAACTTTGTGCGTCGGAATTGTGTACACACTATTGGAATTTACGACAACGGATGTTGTTGTCGGAAAATTTGAGATCCAGATCTCAAATTTTGTGTGATGGAAATTCCGATGGAAAATGTCCGATGCAGCCTACACACGGTTGGAATTTCCGACAACAAGCTCCCATCGAGCATTTTCGAAAATCCGTGTATGGGGCATAACACTTCATGTTTTGATAGTGTGAACAACACTATGTGCTGTCTATTGTATCTTGTTCATAGGCATTTAAGGGGGGTTTTTAACGCCTCTCAAACGCCTGCTTTTAATGCCAGTGTAAACTTAGCCTTATGTCCTGTACACACGATCGCACATTCCGACAACAAAATCCATCTGATTTTTTCCGACGGATGTTGGCTCAAACTTGTCTTGCATACACATGGTCGCACAAAGTTGGTCGGAAATTCCAAATGTAAAGAATGCGGTGACGTACAACATGTACGATGATCTGAGAAAAATGAAGTTCAATGGCCAGTGCTGCTCTTCTGATTGATTCCGAGCATGCGTGGCACTTTGTGTGTCGGAATGTCTACACATGATCGGAATTTACGCGAATGGATTTTGTTGTCAGAAAATTTTAGATCCAGCTCTCAAACTTTTGTGTGTCGGAAATTCCGACGGAAAATGTCTGATGGAGCCTACACACGGTCGGAATTTCCGACAACAAGCTCCGATCACACATTTTGCGTCAAAGTCAGATCATGTTTACAGGGCATAAGTCTATTTTTCAAAAGACAATATATGACAATATATATATATGACATAAACGACACTGGAACACGTGCATCATGGCCGCCGGCGTGCGTTCCATACCTCGAAC
Organism: Lithobates septentrionalis; assembly: GCA_037952835.1. NCBI lineage: Eukaryota > Metazoa > Chordata > Amphibia > Anura > Ranidae > Lithobates > Lithobates septentrionalis. Next base: position 1,511,392 of record JBBDGP010000163.1, on the reverse strand, counting down.
CAAGTGCCGACATACGAAAAGACGCTGATAACGTGGCGTCCAACGTGCAGTCCAGGCCTCGATCTGGCCAGATCATGAGATGCCAGTAACTTTGCTTTGAGCGTGCTAGCCATGCCTCGCTATGACTAGACATTCTAATAGCCGCGATCTTGCGATAACATGGCCAAAAAAAGAAAAACACACAATACTGCGCCGGCCGATTAAGTGTCAGCATAGAAAACAGATATAATCTAATGAATTGGCCAGTCAGGGCCGTGGACTTACATGCTGGAAGCCATTAATTGTACCTAATTAAGAACAAATAAATACACAATGAAAGCATAATTATAAAAAATTACAATATACAAGTAATCTCCAATGGTGTATGTAACCACAATAAACTGATGAAAAAATAAATAAAAATAAAATCTAAAATCTAAATTAAAATGATATAAACTAAAATGGGTTACTGCTAATGGTGTTGCACCTGTGAAGGAAGGAACAAAAGGGACACCTGACTAAAGGCAAGATGGATATTAAAGTGGAGTTCCACCCTCTTTTTCATGTCCTCTGCATTCAATGCTTCTTTGTCCCCTTAATCACATTTGGCATTTTTTTTTTTTTTTTTTTTTAAATCACAGTTTTATTGTTCATCTGGTTTCCCACTTCCTGGTTGCGGCCGCGGCCGCCCCCGTTCGCTATGCATCCTGGGAGATGTTTTTTTATCAATCCCAGGAGGCAACAGGCCGCTGGGCCATAGTATCGCGTTATTTCCAAACCGGAAATGACGCGATGTAGGACGGCGGCGGCGGCCGGCGCCATTTTAAATAAGGGCAAAGTGGATTTGTTTTGCCAGTGTTACTAAAGCGTCCATAGCAGCGCCATCGTTTCTCGTGGAAGTTAGTGCAGCAAGCAGCTACTTGAGAGCGGTATGTGCTGGGGGAGATGTGCTGTGGGCGATGTGCTGTGCTGTGGGCGATGTGCTGTGGGCGATGTGTTGTGGGCGATGTGCTGTGCTGGGGACATGTGCTGTGCTGGGGGACATGTGCTGTGATGGGGGACATGTGCTGTGATGGGGACATGTGCTGTGATGGGGGACATGTGCTGTGATGGGGGACATGTGCTGTGCTGGGGGACATGTGCTGTGATGGGGGACATGTGCTGTGCTGGGGGACATGTGCTGTGCTGGGGGACATGTGCTGTGCTGGGGGACATGTGCTGTGCTGGGGGACATGTGCTGTGCTGGGGGACATGTGCTGTGCTGGGGGACATGTGATGTGGGAGATGTGCTGTGATGTGGGAGATGTGCTGTGATGGGGGAGATGTGCTGTGATGGGGGAGATGTGCTCTGCTGGGGGAGATGTGCTCTGCTGGGGGAGATGTGCTCTGCTGGGGGAGATGTGCTCTGCTGGGGGAGATGTGATGTGGGAGATGTGCTCTGCTGGGGGAGATGTCATCTTCAATACATCTAGATGCATAAATTAATTTTGTTACTGAGATTATTATTATTTTTTTAAATTAAAAGCTGTACAGAATAAAGTAGACGCTGGGTGTAGATTTTTTATATATATATATATATATATATATATATATATATATATACATATATATACACACATACATACATTATATATATATATATATATATATATAAACACACACACACACACACACACACACACATTATTTATATATATACACATACATAACGAGGTACATATATAACAAGAGATTTTAATATATATATATATATATATATATATATATATATATATATATATATATATATATATATATATATATATATATACACACACATAACAAGATACATATATAACAAGATATACATCTCTTGTTATGTAGATATATCTGCACAGAAGCAAATGATTTAGTTTAAAATTTATTTATTTTTAAACCTTTTGCTGCAGATTTCTGTATTTCTTGTACATGCAGTATATTTCCAGGTTCCTGGAGGGAGGAGGGGAGGAGAGGTTTGCGTAGCTAAGGGGCGGCAACTTCCTTTGTAACTGTCGTTGCTATGGAAACCTGACTTGAAACCTATTACACTGCTTGAGCAGCACTGAGCATGTGCAAGGCTGAGATCCAGGAAGAGATACAGTCTGGCTTCAGATGCCCACACCTAAGATGGCCACGGCCTGCTGCTAGTTTATAAAGTTACAATATGATATATTTACCTAACAAAACTGAGCTTTTTTTACAGACTAACTTTACTAGAATATATTAAGCTTATGTATTATAGGGTTATTTTTATTTAAAAAGTAAAATTTTGGCCGGAACACCACTTTAAGCTTTATTGATGAAGGCATTAATGTCCCATTCGACATTCATACCATGGGGTGAATATGATTTTAGCTCGTAAATCCAAAATGTTTCTAAGCGTGATACTCCTCTGACATTAGAATCACCTCTCCAATGAGGGATGAATTTATCTATAATCTGAAACTGTGTACAAGTCGGGTCCTTCTTGTGATACTGAAGATAGTGTTTGGGAACACTGTGATTGGTACGGCCTTTCTTGATACTTGCTATGTGCTCATTGACCCTCACCGAGAACTGACGTATAGTAAGTCCCACGTATTGTTTTCTGCAAGGGCAAGTGAGCAAATAGACTATGTGCCGGATGGCACAAGTTGTAAAATGTTTCATCTGGTACCTATGATTCATGATAGTAGACTCGAACGATTCATATTTTCTCCTGCCGCAAGTGTTGTAAAGACAGACCTTACACCTGCGGCAAGGGTAATAACCCTTCATGTCATGACAAAATGATGTTCTAATTGGAGGGTCAATAACATTTGGAGCAATTTTACCACCTAGAGACAGTGCACCTCTATAAATTACTCTGGCACGGTCAGGCAGGACCGGGTCAAAAAATATGTAGTTCTTGAGGATTCTCCAATGTCTATTGAAGATGTCCTTCACTTTTCTATATTTAGTAGAAATTTACGTAAAAATTACTATTTAAACTTATTGTCCTGGATCTGTTTGTTTAGGATGATCCATCAATAATGTATTCCTATCAACCCGAAGACACCTTATGTATTTCAATATCAATTTCCTCAGCATTATATCCTTTCTCTATAAATCTATGTTTTAAGACTTGCGACTGATACTTAGAAGTCAAACAGATTGGTACAATTACGTCATAGTCGTAATAATTGACTTCGGGGAACTGACTTCAGCCAGAAACTGTGATGACAACTATTGACCGGAATGTAACCATTCCCGTCGGTAGGTTTGAAATACATCTTAATTTCAAGTTGATGGTTAATAATCGTAATTTCAAGGTCTAAGAAATGAATTTTTCCATAACTAGCCTCATAAGTTAAATATATGCCTCTGTTGTTGTTGTTAAGTTGTACCATAAACTTTTGTAAAGAATCTAGGTCACCATTCCATAGGAGGAGGATGTCGTTTATATATCTAGCCCAAAGGACCAACTCGGGCCTCTTGAGGGCATAGACAACATCCTCCTCCCACTGGGCTATAGCAAGATTTGCTAACATACTTACTGAGGTGAGGAATAAATTGAAAGCAAGAGGAATGCAGCAAAAATACTGTAAGGTATTAAGTGCAAAAAAAAAAATTGTATTTGATTGTGTAACAGTCAGGGGGAGGAAATTAATTAGAAAAAGTCAATGTGATTGTAAAAGGTCTGCTTTAAGTATCTAATAAATCAGAAAATAGATTGCATTGACATGAATAAGAAAATATCATCTATAGTTGTGGGATAGCAATAGGGGCAAAAGTAGAGAAAGAGTTAATATGTGTTGGATCTGGATTTGGTGACATTTTTTTTTTCTTATTGAGAAACCCATCAATGTACCAAACCATTTATGTGACCAAGTTTATCTTTCTTTTGTAGACAGTAGTACTAATGGCTGGCTATGCCAAAATCAATAGCTTGTTTAAGTGCTATGCTATCTGGACAAAAGAAGTTGTTGGCTGGAAAGGTCTCTATTTTGCTTAGTGCAGCTTAGAAACTTTGGAAAAACAATGTAATTTTACAGGTTATCTCTTAAAGTGTACCTGCACTCCACTGTAAATCTTTAAAAGAAACATAGCAGTCTCAAAGCAGACAACACAGTTGTCTGTTGCTGTTCCCTTTGTTAGCCAGAAAATCATCTTCTATGCACCTCTTCATAAAGCAGCAGAAGGGCCTTACTGTGTTTTTTTTTAGCTTTAAAGTGGTAGTAAACTCTTGGTATTAAAAGTCAGTGAACATTCAGGATTTTTATAACAGAAAGACCTTAGTGGTCCCCTCTGTCATAAACGTCTCCCCTGACAGTTGGTAATGTGATCTGAGCCGTACATGCACAACTCAGATCACATTTATGGCCTGCTCTTTGTGCTGCTGCAATGTGTATCCTCAGGAGTGATGTCGCTGCAGCCCAACCATTCAAGCGGCCAAACTTTCGAAACCCTAAAGGACAACAAGGCGAAAATGGAAACACGGGGGGGGGGGGGGGGGATACACTCTGGATTGGTAAATCCTCATTTGGGACCTGGAATGCAGAGGCTTGGAGAGATGTTGGGTGAGAAAGCCCTCCAAACCCTCATTAAAGGGACTTGATTACATGGACTTTTAACCCACCTGCAAGGGAGGCTTAAAAAGGGGCAGAAAAGAATCAGTACCTGTCCGTGAAGTGGAGTATGAGGCAGTTCACAGCTGTAGGTAGTGTGGACTGTCCAGCATCTGAGACTTTGTTTGCTAAACTTCTGCAGCTTTTCTTTTACCCCAAAGCAGATGGGAACCTTAACCTAGACATGGGACTGGAATTAGGGCGGTGAGGCATAATATTTCTTCCAATATACCAGAACTGTGAACTGTTTGTATTTGCTTTGCTAAAGAAAACTATTTATTTTCCTGACTTTTGAAGAAGCAAAGACTGTGTTACTTTTACAAATGGCTGGTTGGTGATCCCAACCTCCCCATATTATATGTGCATTTAGTAGTAAAGATTATTCTAGACTGGAGTTCTCATTTAACTAATCAACCTGGACCATTTTTTTAATGTTGTCAGAGATAGTACTTACCGAGGCCGAGATGCCGAGAGCGGTTTCGCCTTTGCGACTAAGCGCAGTCCGCCCCCTGGAGTTGGGACAGGGGGTGAACGGCACAAAGAGGCACAAGCTCCCCAATGGACCGTAGGTGGCTTGCTGGTGAGGTCTTGTAGAGAGGAGCCGCTGTGTAGGTACTGGTAGGCGGGTGCAGACAGAGGCAACCGGCAGGAGGTCCAGAGCTGGGCAGAGGGTCAAACACTGGAAAGGTGCTATGGCACTACAGGATCTGCAAGGTAAGGTGACAAGATCAAGAAAGTCCAGGTACAAGCAAGGGGTCAGGCTGGGAGACAGGAGACAGTCCAGGTAACAGGCCGAGGGTCAAACACAGGAGATTGGTGGGAATCCGATAAGCAGGCAGAGGTCAGGTCCAGGAGAGAGGCAAGAGAAGTCCAAAGGCAAATCCGGGTCACAACAGGTAGTCAGGCAGAGATTCAGGATACAGGTTCAGGTACTACAGGAAGCTGAGACAAACCAGCAATTTGTTTGATCCTCTGAGCGCCTTTTATAGGCTGCCCAGGGAATCACGTTGGGTGTGCACCAGTGCGCGTGCATGCGCCGAAACGCCGTTCCGCCGGGAATACGAGAAAAACGACCGGACCGGAACGAAGGCTTCTTCTGACAAATGTTCATGTTCTAATGAAACTAGGTCCAGCAATGTACTTTTTTCATGACTCATTTCCAGATTAGTGTTGCATCTTGGAAAAGACGGCATTTAATTCTTTTTACAGCACATATAAATTTGAATTGGGAATAAAAAAATAAAAAATCGATCTTAATCCAAAGAGTGCATGAGCTACAAAAGCTATTTAGAAAAGCTACAACTTGCAGTGACATACTGTATTTTACAGACTCAGATTGTTAATGTGTTTCCCAGTATATTCCTCTTGGGTTAAGACCATTGAGGAACAGGAAGAGCGGATACCGTGCTCTCTAAGCCATTTATTCTGATATACATAGTTGTCTTCCCCTCCGTAGGAGTCAGGCTCCTCTCCCAGAATTTACGAGGAAAAGCTCCAAGCGCTTTCATTGCTCTTTGTACGAAAGTCATGGCCCCCCAGCTGTAATTGTTGAAATTAAGAATTCAGATCTAACTCACTTTTTCACAATTAATAAAACTTTAGCTGGTCTTGCCAATGGGATGGATGGCATCTATAAATGAGACCAGATTAACTTCCTCATGAGTTTAAATGACAATTTTGCAAAGAGGTTATTGAAGCGTAACTGATGAGGGTTACCTAATGACAGTATGTATAGTAGAGCAGCTTGCTTTTTATTAAAGATGGAATCCTAGGCAACAAGTAAAGACAATTAGTGGGCTACTAATGATCTCCAGCAAACACTACAGCTGTGCTAAAGTAGACTAATGTGCTGCTGCAAGAATCCAAAAAGCACCCTACAGGGTCACCTGAAATGTCCTTTTGAAATAATTCTCTCTCTCTTTGTATCACCAGTCAAGTTCAGACTTTTACGGGTTGTTTAAAAAGGAATAGGTATTTTATAAACCCAAAAGTGCAGTGCTTAATCTGTATCGTCAATATATTATAATATGAAAAAAATCTGTGCTAGAAGTGAAAATAATATATATCACAATAATAAATCACGAAGTCCCATACCAAAAATCCCAGGTGATTGGTGATCTATTGACACCGTGAAAGGGTGTATCTGAGAAGGAACAGACTTCCAAATCCCAGTAAATCAACACAGTGGAGATAAGATGGGAGCTTACCAGATATTATTGACCTTCATTGGGGAGAAGTCATAAAAGCATTTGTAAGTATGTGCTGGCTCTACAGGACCTCCGGTTCGCTCATTCCGATTACAGCAGAACAGTATGTGTTATGCTGTATCACTACATACGCTGGACAATGGGGCTCCATATATCGACATTCCCATAAAAAGAAAATGTGGTTTATTAAAAGAGTTGCACTTACAATATCTGTGGTATAAGCAAGTATTCAAACAAAGCGAGCTATGGTCGGCACAAACAAAATGGCCATGGCTGGTTGGCGCATGCGCAGTGGCCTGTATTCTGGCTCCACCCCCATGTGTTTTGTCAAACGTGACATCATCAGGAGTACCTTTTATGACTTCTCCATAATGAGGGTCATTCATATCTGGTAATCTCCCATCTTACCTCCACTGTGGTGATTTACTGAGATTTGGAAGTCTGTTCCTTCTCAGATACACCCTTTCATCATGTCAATAGTTCACCAATCACCTGGGATTTTTTGTATGGGACTTTAACTTTTTCTGAAGGAAATTTCATTATTTATTATTATGATACAGTGGATATAAAATATCTACACACCACTGTTAAAATGTCAGGTTTTTGTGATGTAAAAAAATGAGACAAAGATAAATCATTTCAAAACTTTTTCCATCTTTAATGTGACCTATAAACTGTACAACTCAGTTGAACAACAAACTGAAATCTTTTAGGTGGAGGGAAGTAAAACTAAAATAACTAAAATAATATGGTTGCATAAGCGTGCACACCCTTAAACTTTGTTAAAGAACCTTTTGATTTTTTTTTTACAGCACTCAGTCTTTTTGGGTATGAGTCTATCAGCATGGCACATCTTGACTTGGCAATATTTGCTGGCATTTGGAACTGCTCATAATTCCCTCTACCTTAACTAAGGCCCATGTTCCAGCTGAAGAAAAACAGCCCCAAAGCATGATGCTGCCACCACCATGCTTCACTGTGGGTATGGTGTTCTTTTGGTGGTGTACAGTTTTGTTTTTGCGCCAAACATATCTTTTGGAATTATGGCCAAAAAGTTCAACCTTGGTTTCATCACACCAGAACACATTTTCCCACATGCTTTTGGGAGACTTCAGATGTGTTTTTGGAAACTTAGCCGGGTTAGGGTGTTTTTCTGTCTTGCCACTCTACCGCATAGCCCAAACATATGAAGAATACTAGAAATTGTTGTCACGTGTACTACACAGCCGGTACTTGCTAGATATTCCTGATGCTCATTTAATGTTGCTGTAGGCCTCTTGGCAGCCTCCCTGACCAGTTTTTTTCTCGTCTTTTCATCAATTTTGGAGGGATGTCCAGTTCTTGGTAATGTCTGTGTTGTACCATATTTTTTTCCACTTGATGATGACTGTCTTCACTGTGTTCCATGGTATATCTAATGCCTTGAAAATTCTTTCGTACCCTTCTCCTGACTGATACCTTTTAACAATACGATCCCTCTAATGCTTTTGAAGCTCTCTGCGGACCATGGCTTTTGCTGTAGGATGCAACTAAGAAAATCGCAGGAAAGATCTACTAGAACAGCTGAACTTTATTTGAGGCTAATCAGAGCCACTTTAACCACTTCCCTATCCGCCCATTGTCATATGACGTCTGCAGGAACACTATGTCCCTCTGGGTGGGTGTCATATGAGGTCCTTGGCTTCCCGGCGGTATAGAGGGGGTGCGCACACGCTGCCTCGTCGCTCGGGAACCGATGCGCTTGCCCGGCAGCCACGATGTCTGCTGGGCAACCGCGATAGCTGGTGCCACGTCCTGTCAGGGGAGAGGAGACAGATCGTGTGTTCCTAGTATATAGGAACACCGATCGGTCCCCTCCCCCCACAGTTAGAATCACCCCCTAGGTAACACAGTTAACCCCTTGATCGCCCCCTAGTGTTATCTCCTTCCCTCCCAGTGACATTTATACAGTAATCAGTGCATATTTATAGCACTGATTGCTGTATAAGTGCCACTGGTCCCAAAATAGTGTCAAAAGTGACCGACTTGTCTGCCGCAATGTCACAGCAGATCGCCACCATTACTAGTAAAAAAATAATAATAAAAATGCCATAAATCTATGCCCTATTTTATAGGCGCTATAACTTTTGTGCAAACCAATCAATATATGCTTATTGTATTTTTTTTTTTACCAAAAATATGTAGAATACATATTGGCCTAAACTGAGGAAAAAATTTGTTTTTTTTTGTTTTGTTTTTTTAAATTGGGATATTTATTATAGCAAAAAGTAAAAAATATTGTGGGGTTTTTTTTCCAAAATTGTCGCTCTTTTTTTGTTTATATCACAAAAAATAAAAACCGCAGAGGTGATCAAATATCACCTAAAGAAAGCTCTATTTGTGGGGAAAAAAAATGATAAAAATTCATTTGGGTACAGTGTTGCGTGACCGCGCAATTGTCATTCAAAATGTTGAAGCGCTGAAAGCTGAAAGTTGGCCTGGGCAGGAATGCCCTGTATTGAAGTGGTTAAATGATGGCAGGTGTGTACTGACTCCTACTTAACATGAGTTTGAATGTGATTGCTTAATTCTGAACACAGCTACATCCCCAGTTATAAGAGGGTGTGCACACTTATGCAACCACATTATTTTATTTTTTTATTTTTACTCCCCCCTCCTAAAAGATCTCAGTTTGTTTTTCAATTGAGTTGTGCATAGGGTGACCACATTTCCAAACTGCCATTCAGGGACACCCCTGGGGGAATGTAATCTCGGGCTGATGAGGAATTCGGCAGTGGGTGATTTGTCGGGCGAGTGGCTGGTGTTGTACTACATTGTAATATATAATGAAATAGTTCAACTCACCATAATGCAGAATCAGTGGGAACCTTGAGCGTGTCACTTGCCACCAGATGCAGCATGCCACTTGTCACTGTCGCCTGCCCCCAGGTGCAGCTTGTTATTTGCCACCGTTGCCTGCCACCAGAGGCAGTGTGTCACTTGCCATCCATAGCCTGCCACTAGATGCAGCGTGTCACTTGCCACCCATAGCCTGCCACCAGATGCAGTGTGTCACTTGTCACCCATAGCCTGCCACCAGATGCAGCGTGTCACTTACCACCGTTGCCTGCCGCGAGATGCAATGTGCAACTTGCCACCCATAGCCTGCCACCAGCTGCAGTGTGCCACTTTTTATCCATAGCCTGCCACCAAGTGCAGTGTGCCACTTGCCACCCATAGCCTGCCACCAGATGTAGTGCGCCACTTGCCACCCAGTGCCTGCCACCAGATGCAGTGTGCCACTTTTCACCCATAGCCTGCCACCCGATGCAGTGTGCCACTTGCCACCCATAGCCTGCCACCAGATGCTGTGTGCCACTTGCCACCCATAGCCTGCCACCAGATACAGTGTCACTTGCCACCCAATGCCTGCCACCAGTCCTACACACCAGGGCCCAGGGAAAGAGAACACCCCTCCTGCCACTGGCTGCTGATGTGATTCCTCCCACGCGGGGGCTGGGGTGTAACATCTTCAGCTCTGAGGGGTTCATGCTGGGACCTGTAGTCATTCACCTTTGGGGGATCACATCCCCCAAAAGTGAAGAACTACAAGTCCCAGCATGAACCGTGCCCTGATATCTAAGGATGTGTCCTCCTTCCATCCCTCCAAGGGTGTCATCTCATCTGTCAGAGGAGTCCCATGAATTTAGCGATGTCTTTGACAAGGGTCAAGCCGGTCTATATCGGCTGTATGATTGCGCAATTGACCTTCAACCTTGTTCCATATCTCCTCGTGGCCGGGTTTACTCTTTACCTGTCTCAGAGGATAAAGCCATGCAGGACTATGTTGCCGACACACTTTCTTGAGGGTTCATCCGCAAATCCTCTTCTGCTGGTGCTGGCTTCTTCTTTGTGAAAAAGAAGAGTAGTGAACTGAGACCTTGTATCGATTATAGTGGTCTCAATCGCATCACGATTAAGAACGCCTATCTGATTCTGTTGATTACAGAGTTATTTGACCGCCTCAAGGGAGCAATGTTTTTTTTACAAAGCTCAATCTGAGAGGGGCATACAATCTCATGAGGATCAAGGAGGGTGACTAATAACAGGACATTACGAATACCTTGTAATGCCGTTTGATCTTTGGGCTTTGCAATGCTCCTGCAGTTTTTTAGGAATTCATCAATGATGTCCTCTGAGATATGTTGCAACAATGTGTGGTCGTTTATCTCGATGATGTTCTCATATATTCCAAATCCCTAGAAAGTTATTGTCTCTCAGCCTCCTGTGTGCTACAGAGGCTGAGAGACAATAACCTGTATTGTAAGTTGGAAAAGTGCGAGTTCTATCGTGAACAGGTTAAATTTCTGGGTTATGTCAATTCTACTGACGGTTTTTTGATGAACCCAGAGAAACGACGTGCGCTACAAAGATTTCTTGGCTTTGCAAATTATCGGAAATGTATTCATAATTTCTCTTCTCTGGTCAAACCCCTGACTGATATGACCAGAAAGGACCCACAGAATTGGTCTCCGGATTCCATTAAAGCCTTTGAAGGCTGCCTTTGTTTCAGCTCCTGTGCTGGCACATCCTGATCCTACGTTACCCTTCATTCTTGAGATTGATACATCTGAGACTTGAGTAGACGCCCATCTGTCTCAACGTCCTACCTCTAAGAGCGCTATGCATCCTTGTGGCTACTTTTCTAAGAAATTGTTTCCTGCAGAATGCAATTATGAGATTGGGGACAGAGAATTGTTAGCTATCATTTTAGCTCTTAAAGAATGAAGGCATATTCTCGAAGGTACCACTGTGCCGGTCCTCATTTTAAATGACCATAAGAATCTCACAGTCTTGTCTGAGGCAAAACGCTTATCTCCCAGAAGGGTGCAATGGGCTCTTTTTCTGTCAGAGTTCAATTACATAGTCTCATTCTTACCCGGTACTAAGAATGTAAGGGCTGACGCGTTGTCACAACAGTTTTCCTCCTCTTCCAAAATGGAGTCGCTTCCTGCTTCTGTGATACATCCCGATCGAATTCTGGCCACTGTTTGTACTAGTCTCACTTCACCGTTGGGTGACAGAATTCTTGCCGCTCAGATACATTCTCCTCCCGAGAAACCTGGTGACCGCTGCTTTGTCCCTGAGAATCTCCACACTGCTTTGCTCTAGACTTACCATTCTCCCAAGGCAGCTGGCCACCCAGGGAAGAATCAACTAATTTGGACTATTTCTCAATAATTCTGGTGGCCTAGTCTCTGCGCTGATGTAACCGCCTTCGTAGCCGCTTGTTCTGTGTGTGCTCAGAGTAAGACATCACAACACCTTCCAGTGGGCCTCCTACAACCCATACCCAATGGAGAGAGGCCTTGGACCCACCTGTCTATGGACTTTATTGTGGAGTTACCAAACTCTCAGGGCAACACAGTTATTCTTATGGTGGTTGACCGGCTTTCAAAAATGTCACATTGTATTCCACTAAAGAAATTGCACACATCCAAAGAACTGGCATCCATTTTTGCTTGAGAGATCTTTCGGTTGGGCTACCCAAGGTTGTCATCTCGGAGTGGGGTAGCCAGTTTGTCTCCAGGTTTTGGCGAGCCTTTTGTGCACAGTTGGGAATTCAGCTTTTCTTCTCTGCGTATCACCCGCAGGCCAATGGGGCCGCAGAGCAAGCCAACCAAGCCTTGGAGCAGTTTCTATGTTGCTATATTTCTGACCACCCTAACAACTGCAAGTGCCGTCAATACCACTTCCTGATTGTCTCAGTTTATGGTGAATTATGGTTTCCAACCATCCATGTTGCCTGACTCATTTGTTCCTCAAATAATTCCTGCGTTAGAGGAGCATCTCCATGACCTTCGTTCCACTTGGGTGCAGGTCCAAGAGTCCTTGCGATGTGCCAGTGATAGGTGCAGACTCCATGTTGACCACAGACGCCTACCTGCGCCTTAATACCAGGGTCTGGCTTTCATCTCGTAACCTCCGACTCCGCGTTCCCTCACTGAAACTGGCACCATGGTTTAATGGGCCTTTCCGTATTCTCCTTAGGATCAACCCAGTGGCTTACGCATTAGACCTTCCTTCTAACATGCGTATTTCAAATGTATTCCATGTCTCCTTATTTAAACCTTTGTTGTGCAACTGCATTACCACCTCGGTACCACGTCCTCGCCCGGTTCAGGTGGAGAACCATGAAGAATATGAGATACAATTGATCATTGACTCCTGTAGGTTCCGTGGGCTCATACAATACCTGGTTCATTGGAAAGGGTACGGTCCAGAGGAACACTCTTGGCTCTCATCCTTGGATGTACATGCTCCTGTCCTCCTCCGTGCTGTCCATAGACGTTTTCCCCTCAAACCTGGTGGTCCTCCGAAGGGGGGGGTCGTTGAGGTGGGGGTACTGTCAGGCTGGGAGCTTCTTAGTGCTCAGGTTGCTCTGCTGTTGGTTAATTGCCAGCACTCATCGTTCCACAGTGGTCCGAACTAGTGATCATTTCCTGTCTACTGCCAGCCCCTTCTGGCTATTTAAACTGCCTGGTTCATTCCCTCCATGCCTTTACCTTGGTCAAACATATCTGTAAACTCCCTGCTGTGTTCCTGTTGAAGACTTGCCTGGTTGATGTCCCTTCTGGTTCCTGATCCTGTCTGCTGCCTCCGGCTACGCTGATCTCTGGCTTCCTGATTTACTGGCTTGTTCTGAGTACCCGCTTTGGCTACTGAACCCTGGCTATGTTTTGACTAAGTTTACTATTTGTACCATTTTTACCATTTTTTATTAAGAGATTCGATTTTTACTGCATTTTCTGTCTGATTCATGGTTCCTAACATGACCATGGTAATCATGACTGTCGTGAATCCATGATTCCATGATTACCATGGTCATGTTATGTGCCTCTGTCATACTGGTGCTCTCCTCTCTCCCCCTCCGTTCCTGCCTGTCAGCTCCTGTGTGTGTGAGCCACCCCTCCCCTACCCTTCTGCCGCTATTAGTAACTGGCAGTAAAGTTAAAGAAAATATACTGCTAGCCTCTCTGTTCTATCAAGCCATCCTACCCTATGTACATGTTTGTATAAAGCAAAGCCTCTAAATACCTTATCTCAGATCTTTTCTGGCCGGTCACATGACCTCTGGCCGCTCTCCTCCCCCGAACTAAGGGCTACAGTGGGAGGGACCAAGATCCCCTTTGATGTCAGCTGGGGAGATCACTGTGCTGCCTGCTCAGCCCCTCCTGCTGTAGCCCTTAGATCGGGGGAGGAGAGCTGACGGAGGTCACGTGACCAGCCAGAAAAGATCTGAGATAAGATATTTAGAGGCATTGTTTTATACAAACATGTACACTGTGTAGGATGGCTTGATAGAACAGAGGGGCTGGCAGCATAGGCGTCGCCAGGGGGTGGCTATCGAGGCTGGAGCCCCGAATCTGGAGCCCATAGCCCCATAGTCTCTGTCCCACCCTGCAGGTGCATTGTCCGCATAAGTTTGTTGATTATGTGATAGGTTTTGGCTCAGTAGGACCTGCAGCAGTGTGATCATCCAGCACAGCCAGGGATTGATGGACAAGCTGACTGGACATACACTGTGCAGTCAGGAAGGAAGACTTCACCTGTCAAATTGAGAGTGTGATGTCGGGTATGGGCGGGACTGCTACCCAGACCCGCCCCTCTGTCATCCAACCAGTGGAGAAGCGGCATTCATACATTGATGGCTGGGACAAAGGGCGTAGCGTGAGGAGCTGCAACTGTGACCCCGCCCATGCTTCAGGGGGGCTGTATTGCTCCCTGTTACATTTGGTTTTATTGCACTGCTGTGTGTGTAGGTAGCGGGTTCACATGAGGGTTAGTATGTTATAGGACAGACCACTCCCCTCTCCTGCACACAAGTGTCATTGGAACGTTGCTGAGTGGAGGAGGCGGGTCATCTGCTAAGGTGCTGTTCTCTTGATTAGAATGACACAGCCTCCAAACCACCTGTCCTCCCTATCCATGCACCTCCGTGAATTGTCCCCGCCCCTCCGCGAATTGACCTCGCCCCCTCTGTGAATTGGCCCCGCCCCCTCCATCAGCTGGACCCGTCCCCTCCGTGAGCTGGTCCTGCTATCTCGCTGGTCTCCTCACCTTTCGCTCCAATTCATTCACTGCTGATCTCTCCTGGCTTTGTTCTTTCCCTCTCACCCCCCACCTGTCCTCAGTAATGGCAAGGGTCCAGCCGGGGGAAATGCTCTCTAAGGGGGGGCAGTAGATCCTACAAGCAAGCATGTTTATGGTGAGAGCAGAGGATTGGGATGACTGAGTACATTCTACTGTCCAGGAAACTGACAGGGCTGGGGGCTTCTATTAAAAGGGAGGAGGACTGAGACTTCCCTGGATTCCCCCTGGAGTGACAGGAGCCAGCATGTGGAAGGGATAAGTTCTGAACATGCTGGGACTTGTAGTGTGCAGGCAGCAGTCGGACTTCTGTGGACATAATGGCATAATGCTGGGCCCATGCTCCAGAAGCCTGTTCCACCTCCCTGTCACATTATGTTAGGGGTGCTCAGCCGCTGGCCAGCGGGCCACATGTGGGTATAGCTGGCTGGCTTGCTGTCCCCCAGGGTGGTTATAACTGCCTGGGGGACAGCAGCAGCCGCCAGCCATACCCGCCCTGGAGGACAGCAGCAGCCGCCAGCCATAACCGCCCTGGAGGACAGCAGCAGCCTCCAGCCATACCTGCCCTGGGGGACAGCAGCAGCCACCAGCCATACCCGCCCTGGGGGACAGCAGCAGCCGCCAGCCATACCTGCCCTGGAGGACAGCCAGCCATACCCGCCCTGGGGGACAGCAGCAGCCACCAGCCATACCCGCCCTGGGGGACAGCAGCAGCCGCCAGCCATACCCGCCCTGGGAGACAGCAGCAGCAGCCACCAGCCATACCCACCCTAGGGGACAGCAGCAGCCGCCAGTCATACCCGCCCTGGGGGACAGCAGCATGCGCCACCAGCCATACCCGCCCTGGGGGACAGCAGCATGCGCCAGCCATACCCGCCCTGGGAGACAGCAGCAGCCACCAGCCATACCCGCCCTGGGGGACAGCAGCATGCGCCACCAGCCATACCCGCCCTGGGGGACAGCAGCATGCGCCAGCCATACCCGCCCTGGGGGACAGCAGCATGCGCCAGCCATACCCGCCCTGGGGGACAGCAGCATGCGCCAGCCATACCCGCCCTGGGGGACAGCAACATGCGCCAGCCATACCCGCCCTGGGGACAGCAGAAGCTCCTGCCAGCCATAACCGCCCTGGGGACAGCAGCAGCTCCTGCCAGCCATAACCGCCCTGGGGACAGCAGCAGCTCCTGCCAGCCATACCCGCCCTGGGGACAGCAGCAGCTGCCGCCAGCCATACCCGCCCTGGGGGACAGCAGCAG
Organism: Lithobates septentrionalis; assembly: GCA_037952835.1. Lineage (NCBI taxonomy): Eukaryota > Metazoa > Chordata > Amphibia > Anura > Ranidae > Lithobates > Lithobates septentrionalis. The sequence goes on along the minus strand of JBBDGP010000163.1, from coordinate 1,495,216 downwards.
CTGCTGCCAGCCATACCCGCCCTGGGGGACAGCAGCAGCAGCCGCCAGGCATACCTGCCCTGGGGGACAGCAGCAGCCACCAGCCATACCCGCCCTGGAGGACAGCAGCAGCCACCAGCCATACCCACCCTGGGGGACCGCAGCAGCCACCAGCCATACCCGCCCTGGGGGACAGCAGCAGCCGCCAGCCATACCCGCCCTGGAGGACAGCAGCAGCCATGAAGATTGAGGTCAGTTTTTTATAAAATCAAATGGCAATGGACGTGTCTGTTTTCTACACTGGGCTGCTTTCAAACTCATCCACAGGTGCAGCTGCAGGTTGCCTGCACTGAGCCATAGACTTCTGTTATTACCTGCAGGTTTGGTGCGCTTTCACAAAGTGCATCCATCACATCTGCAGTATATAATAGAATTCTATGGCAACTAACCTGCAGGAAAGCCACAGGTACACTGCGCTGCACCCACGGTGTGTGTCAACCACAGTGCATCTATGTGAAAGCAGCCTTAGGCCCTTTTCATACGATCAGTCCAATCGGGTCCGCCTGTCTGTTTTTCAGGTGGACCCAATCGGACCCTCCATTTAGTTCTATGGAGCGGCAGATGTAAACGGATTTGTGTCTGTGTACACTTGCCTACCTCCAACCTCTGCCTTACTGACAACCGTCCACTGCCCTACTGACACCATCCACTGCCCTACTGACACCGTCCTCTGCCCTACTCCACTTCCCTATTGACACCGTCCTCTGCCCTACTCCACTGCTCTACTGACACCATCCACTGCCCTACTGACACCGTCCTCTACCCTACTGACATCGTCCTCTGCCTTACTGACACCGTCCACTGCCCTACTGACACCGTCCACTGCCCTACCGACACCGTCCTCTGCCCTACTGACACCGTCCTCTGCCCTTCTGACACTGTCCACTGCCCTACTGTCACCGTCCTCTGCCCTATTGACACCGTCCTCTGCCCTACTGACACCGTCCTCTGCCCTACTGACACCGTCCACTGCCCTACTGACACCGTCCTCTGCCCTATTGACACCGTCCTCTGCCCTATTGACACCGTCCTCTGCCCTACTGACACCGTCCTCTGCCCTACTGACACCGTCCTCTGCACTACTCCACTGCCCTACTGGCACCATCCTCTGCCCTACTGACACCGTCCTCTGCCCTACTGACACCATCCTCTGCCCTACTGACACCGTCCTCTGCCCTACTGACACCGTCCTCTGCCCTACTGACACCGTCCACTGCCCTACTGACACCGTCCACTGCCCTACTGACACCCTCCACTGCCCTACTGACACCCTCCACTGCCCTATTGACACCGTCCTCTGCCCTACTCACACCATCCACTGCCCTACTGACACCGTCCACTGCCCTACTGACACCGTCCACTGCCCTATTGACACCGTCCTCTGCCCTACTGACACCGTCCTCTGCCCTACTGACACCGTCCTCTGCCCTACTGACACTGTCCTCTGCCCTACTGACACCGTCCACTGCCCTACTGACACCGTCCACTGCCCTACTGACACCAACCACTGCCCTACTGACATCGTCCTCTGCTCTACTGACACTGTCCACTGCTCTACTGACACCGTCCACTGCCCTACTGACACCGTCCTCTCCCCTTCTGACACTGTCCTTTATGGTAGGCTAACTTTATATTTTAACGATGATATTTTGTTTTATTATATTTTTTTCCCTATTTTAAGCCTTGCTGGGTAATTTCTAAAAAAAAAAGGGCGCCAAACCCCGGTGATCTTTTTCATTTTGTTCAGATTGATCTGTTGCCTACCCCTGCTCCAGAGTAGTCAAAAGATTTTGGAGAATCTGTCCACATTTTGACATACTGTTCCTCCAAATTCTTTTGAATGATCCTCTCAATATCTAAATAAAGATCTGAAATTATTCTTTAGCCACTTGGAGTATTTTGGCATGCGGTGGAAGTGGCAGGTGGTAGTAGGGGGGGTCAACTTTTGCATTAACCTTTTGTTTAACCATGTCCATTAAGCCGCTACCACTGTTAAGTTTGACCACACCCACTTATGCTGTAGTGCGCGTAGCGCGTTCACGTAGTGTGCCACTGGTTGCTTCCTCCCTCAAGTGTCCCTCATTCTGAAATTCAAAAGTTGGGAGGTATGCCACAGGGTCATGGCTGCGGCGGGCTGCATTAGAGGTGGAGGAGAGAGATGAGCAGGCGGATGGGCAGAGATGACATCATCTCTCTCCGCCCGCTCCACCGCTCTTCCGCCCTTACAGCCGGGCCACTTCAATGTGGAGCGATGTGCGGCGGGGAGCAGAGAGATGACATCATCTCTCACTGCCTGCCACACATCAGCGCTCTTCCGCCCTCACAGCACGGACCTCTTCAATGTCAGAGGTGCGGCGGGGAGCAGAGAGATTATATTATCTCTCACTGCTCGCCCCGCATCACCGCTCTCCTGCCCTCACTAAATGGACCAGTGCTGCCAGCCTGCCACCAATGCAGCGACAATGCACATTTGGTGGCACTGGCTGGCATGGCAAGTGTCAATCCACATCAGTTGGCAAGTGACAACCCACATCTAGTGGCAGGTGACGTGGCAAGTGACAGTCTGCAAATGGTGGCAGGTGACGTGGCAAGCGACAATCCGCATCAGGTGGCAGGTGACGAAGCAAGTGACGATCTGCAAATGGTGGCAAGTGACGTGGCAAGTGCCAATCTGCAAATGGTGGCAGGTGACGTGGCAAGTGACAATCTGCAAATGGTGGCAGGTGACGTGGCAAGTGTCAATCTGCAAATTGTGGCAGGTGACGTGGCAAGTGTCAATCTGCAAATTGTGGCAGGTGACGTGGCAATCTGCAAACGGTGGCAGGTGATGTGACAAGTGACAATCCACATCTGGTGGCAGGCGACATGGCAAGCGACAATCCACATCTAGTGGCAGGTGATGGTAGCAAGTTAAAAAGCTGCATCTGCTGACAGGCGATGGTGGCAAGTGACATGATGCATCTGGTGGCAGGAGATGTGGCAAGTGACAAACCCAGGGCTCCCACTGATTCTGCATTATGGTGAGTTGAACCACTTCATTATATATTAGAATGTAACAATAGAAACAATGCACCTCTATCACCCCGACACCACATCAACCATGGTGCCATGATGATTGAAACGCCAACACCAGCCTTTGCCCGCATAAAATTGCTTGCCACCAGCCCCCCTCCCCCGGGCCTGCAAAAAGGTTGGTGACTGCTGCTATGGGCTCTAGCCCCAGATCTTTTCAGACCTAGCAACGCCCCTGGCTGGCAGTAACATTTATTTGAGTTTGCAACCGCTTTAACCTTGCAGTGCCCCCCATTTTTTATTTTATAAATTCTGGATTTGGACTTAAAATCTGAACTCCAGGCAGATATAAAAGACACACATCAATACAGCTCTGTATTTCTGTATTTGTTTCTACATCCTTACCTGAATTTTTAATGCAAGCAGTGCAGGTACCTGAATTTGACCTGGTAAAAGCCTCTCTGTCTCTGTACAGCAGAGCTCAGACTGGGAGAGGGAGACATGCACAAGGGGCACATCAGTTGTATTAGAGCGCAAGGAGCATGTTTACAGGAGGAGAGAACAGGGTGAGATGAGCTCATTAGTGTGTTGCTTTTCCTTTAACTTATTACTGATCATGGTGCAATGACCCGCACCTCTATTTGGATGGCAAGTAGCATGTGACTAATGAGACCCTTTTCTGTGTCTCGGATTTTCTTTGAGCCAAATATAGCTTTACCTATGTAAAGCAGTTAAGTTTTTTCCTAACAAATACTGAATATTTTATGGGCTTGCAGATATAAATGTTATCCCATGAAAGAGTAATTCTTGATTACCATATGTTTCTTCATTTTCCACGGCTCCTAAAGACGGACACAAACTGTGTTACTTAATTGAGGCATAATTCATACCAAGACCTGAAACTTGGAGATTAGCAATTTGGGATGTTAGGAAAAGTGCATTTTATGCATCTCTGTGATTATTGAAACTGTCAAGGCAGGAACAGGGTGTTCTGGTGGCAGATTTTAGGGAGGGGGGCAGGAAATCATTTAATCTTATTTACATTTTCCTCTCTATTGACTTGCACTGTCTCTGCATCATCCACTTTCTGCCTTATGTATTTGTGTCTGCATAACAGTAAACAGCCCAATCTTAAAGCGGCTCAGTCATTTTTTCAATTTAAATTTGGATATTAAAACATTTTTTTCCTGCCACCAGTAAATACCTTATACAGCCCACTTCCTGTTTCTTGTCTGATCATTAGCCTAGGCTTATGGCATCATGCACAGCTCTCTCACTCTCGTGAGAATCTGCCAGGAAGGGGGGGGGGGGGTTGAGTCATAAGAGGGCCAATGAAAGCTGCAGAGCTGGAGGTGTGCCTCTGTGTATCTGTGTAAATCCAGGAAGTGAACAGGCAGCAGATTCAGCTGCCCACAGTTAAAATGGCTGCAGCCAGACTTGGTAGAGGGAGATTTCTGCAGTGGCGTTGCTATGGGGGTGCGGGGGGTGCGGCCCACACCCGGGTGACACCCGCCAGAGGGGTGACACCAGGCCCGGACACAGCGGGTGACATTGCACGGCTGTTGCGCTTCGGGGACACAAGGGCAGCACACCGCTCTTGCTGGTGACAGAGGCAGCACCGGCCAGAGATCAGTAGGGGGACTCATGAGAGGCAGAGATAATATAGGCAGTAAGGAAGGACTCGAGGAACCAGGAGGAGGCTGACCGCCTGGGATAAAGGAAGAGACCAGAGTGAAGTAGCCAATGAGGGGACTGAGTATTAGGTAATCCTTACAGTACGCAGCACTGAACACTCGATCCAGGCACACACCCAGCACATGCCATTCCCACAGATAAAGCCTCAAGCTGTGCTGTCTGTGCCTCCAATGAGGATGGCAGAGCCGGCTGTGTGCCTGGACAGGATGTGCAGGAAACGGCTGAAGGGTAAGGATCCGGGGCAAGGTGAGAAGGGGGGGAGTCTCACCGTCTCTGTCTCACCCCCCGCCCCCTCTCTCTCTTACCCCCACCCCCCTCTCTGTGTCTCACCCCCCCCTCTCTGTGTCTCACCCCCCACTCTCTCTGTCTCACCCCCACTCCCTCTCTCTCTCTCCCCCCCCTCTCCCCCCTCTCTCTCGCCCACACCCCCCTCTGTCTCTCAACCCCCTCTCTCACCTCCACCCCCTCTCTCTTAACCCCCCCTCTCTCTCCCCTCTCTAATCCCCCTCTCCCTCACCCCCACCCCCTCTCTCAACCATCCTCTCTCTCTCACCCCCCCTCTGTCACCCCCCACTTTCCTCTCTCTCTCACCCCTCCCTCACCCTTCCACTCCCTCTCTCACCCCCTCTCTGTAACTCCCCACCCCCCCTCGCTGTCTCGTTCACTCCCCCCCTCTCTCTCTCATCCCCCTCTCTGACACCCCCCACCCTCCCCTCTCTCTATCTCTCACCCCACCCCCCTCCTTACCCCCTCTCTGTCACCCCCTCCCTCCTCTCTATCTCTCACCCCCACCCCCTCTATCACCCCCCTCTCTCTATCACCCCCCACCCCCTCTCTCTATCACCCCCACCCCCTCTCTTTCACCCCTTACTCACCCCCACCCCCTCAACCCTTCTCACCCCATCTCTCTCTCAGACCCCTGCCTCTCTCCCCACTTTCTCTATCTCTCTCCTACTTTCCCATCTACCCCATCTCTCTCCCTCCTGTTCCTATCTCTCCTACCACTCCCCCCTTCTGTCTCGATGCCTCCAACCCCTCTTTCCCTCTTAGGGCAAATTCACACTGAAACAGCATGAAATCGCAAAGCAGCCGGAGCAATTTGGCACTCCAGCCACTCCGCTTTGCAGGCTGCTAGGGGGCAGTGTGATAAACAACTCAGTGCGTCGTACTGCCCCCCCCTTTTTTGTACAACCTTTGTTTGAAGTATACAAAATGTCATCTCAGCTTCTCAGGGAAAAAATGCATTCTGTCAGTAGATTTTTAATGTGTATAATAAAATTGTGGGGGGGTTGGCAATACTGTTGGGGAGGCGGGGAGTGGCTTCAGAGTCCAGTGCCTATAGGCTCCTGTGATGTAAATCCGGCCCTGGAGAGAGAGGCGGGGGGGGGGGGGGACAAGGACAAGTAAAGGGAGAGAAAGAAGAAGAGATAAAAAGAACAAGAAAGATGGATAGAGAGAGAGAAAAGGGAGAGATAGAAAGAACAAGAAAGATGGATAGAGAGAGGGAGAGATAGAAAGAACAAGAAAGACAAATAGAGAGAGAGAAGGGAAAGAAGGGAGAACAGAGAGAAAACAGTAGGGTAAAAATATATTGGGTAGAGGTTATGTGTGTTGTCGGACCGACAATTCATTAATAGCCGTGAGTAGTTTTAAATTACTTTTTTTCTTTTGAAATGTCATTTTGCTGTCAGACTGTTCTAAACACGGGAAACATGCGCCCCTTTACAGGCATACTATAGACACCCCCCAGGTACGAAATTTAAAGGAATATTACACTTGTATTGTTTCACTTTAAGCATTATTAAAATCACTGCTCCCGAAAAAACGGCCGTTTTTAAAACATTTTTTTGCATTGATCCATGTCCCCTGGGGCAGGACCCAGGTCCCTAAACACTTTATATGACAATACCATGAATATAAGCCTTTAAAATTAGCACTTTTGATTTCTCCCATAGACTTTTAAAGGGTGTTCCGCAGCTTTCCAATTAGCAGCGAACACCTTAAAATTGTCTGCTGTTCGGCGAACTGGTGAACAGCCGATGTTCGAGTGGAACATGAGTTTGACTTGAACTCGAAGCTCATCCCTAGCTTTGATAAAACAACCCGGAAGCCAATTGGTTTCTCCATGCAGAGCTGCACCAGAGTTTGCACTCTCCAGTTTTAGTAAGTCAACCCCACTATTAGCTAGCAAAAAGTTGATTGAAAAACATTCCTCATTACCCCCAAGGGAGCTCTACCTGATCTTCTGAATGTTACAGGTGACACTCTTAAAGAGGAGTTCTGCCCCCGACGAAAAATGTTTAAGTCAGCAGCTACAAATACTGTAGCTGCTGACTTTTAATATTAGGACACTTGCCTCTCCAGGAAACCCGTGATGTTGGCACCCCAGGTGATTTTCGGATCAGTTCTCGGGTGCTGCTGCCATCGCCATTCATGGTAAGGGAAACCGGCTGTGAAGCCAAAAGGTTCCCTACAGCCGGTTCCCTACTGCGCATGCGTGAAGTGCTCTGCGCTTTCTAACTGCCCCGCCAGCGGGGGAAGGAGGAGGGGGGCCGAACTTCCAAGGGACTGCGCTGTGGTGCATTCTCCTGGAAATGGGGAAGAGTACCTGTCAAAAACGGGTACTTGTTCCCCCCTCCCCCCTGAAAGGTGCCAAATGAGGCACCGGGGGGGGGGGGGAGCAAATAGGTGGAGCTTTCACTTTTGGGTGGAACCTTGCTTTAAGTTAAATCCACAAAATATTCTAATGCTGACACTAACATGAACCAATGCACCTATAGCAATAACAAGTGGTTTTTTTCCCTCCCCTTCACTGATAATCTTGCCTCAAGGACTTTTTCAGAGCCTCTCCAATCCTACGGAACACCTTACCCCAATCTGTCCAATTATCTACCACTCTATTCGCTTTTAGACAATCCCTGAAAACCCATCTCTTCAGAGAAGCCTATTCTGCCCACACCTAACTAACTCCATCAGCTCATCCCCCACAGTTATTACCTTTTGTTCCAATTGGCCCTGTTGGCGCTATATAAATCCTGTATAATAATAATAATTGATGAACACTTGTCAAATGCGCTGTAAACTCTACAGGTGCACTTACAGCACATTACCATAGACTTGAATGGAAGGAGTTGACAAGTTTCAATTCCTCCCAGTCTTGACTTAAAAAAAGGGACACAAGGGGTCGGCCCCTTGTGTCCCTTTTTTTTTGTGTTGCAGAGATTTTTTTTTTTTTGTGTTCCCAGAGAGTTGTTCCTGCCTCAGGTGCAGCTGCCGATTGAAGCAATACTTTTTGTGGAACTTTTTATGAGCTTGAGATGTAAAATAAGTGGATTTGTAGAACCATGGAAATTTTTCTTTTACTTTCCACTGCTGGGGCTGTATATGGGAATAGGGTCCCTTTAACTTTCTTGCGCCGTAAATCTACTTTTATTTGTCCCAGACATGACATGTAGCTTCATCTTTGCCACACAGTGACCTGAAGTGATGCAAACGCTACGTGTTTTTGAAAAGCGATCAACTCTGTCCACTGTCCAGATTATACATTGTAGGCTGCAGCAAAAATTTGCCCCAAAAGCTTGTTTTCTAAGGCCAATGTGAACATGACCTTATCCTGCTGCATACTGTCCTTATTGTCACTTCATATTCTAATGCTTTAAAACATACAAGGGACAACACAATAAGATAATAAAATGAGAAGTTGGGGGGAAAAAATGTGTCTTTATAATGAAGAAAATAAAGAGAGGAAAGTTTTTATGATTCCTTTGACGGATATATAGCCCAACTTTCCAATCTACTATCCATTAAAGCTACTCTAGTGTTTTGTTAGCGAGATTTTAACTTTTTAAAACTGCATTCCCTCTGCAGGTCATTTATACATCTATTACAATATTCCAATAAGCTAGGTCCATCTGCTTCAGCATTAAAATCTGATCAGTCTTTATATATTCATCTGTAGACCTGTTATGGCTTTCAAGAGCCCCATCATACAAGTAATTAGAGTCAATTAACCAAATTAGAATTACCTATTAGAAACGTTCAATTCCATTTTTATTTGATATTGGATTTTACTCATTTTACCTCTTAATGATTTGAAGCTCCAAGGCTGTTTAGAAAAAATATTTTTCTTTTATTTTTATTTCTTCCATTTTTAAATTAACGCTTAAACATGTCATCTGTTTGATTCCAGTAGAGAGAAAGGTTTCAGAGCTGCAGGCATTTGCAGTAAGCTTTTCATGCTGATTAGAAGGAAGTGTTGTAATGCTGATTTAAAGGCTTTGTGACACGGCTCTCATTTAGAGCTCTGGCACAGGTGATATCATATAGTCCATTGTGTCCAATGACCTGACTGAAGTTGCCGAAGGATTGCTTGCTGATAGGAGTCTCCATGTGTCTTAAAAGCTGCACTTGCCCTATAGCTATGCCAGCTCCTTAATACTACGTCCTTGTCCTGTATCATGTTATCCATTGGTAGTCAAAGGGATATACGCTTATAGATTATACATATGGGTAACTAACTGAATTTCAGACCTAAAATCAGGGCTAAATACATGTACCACGTGTATTCTTATTTGAATTTCAGGAACCTTTATGCATTTCTTCCAGAGCTGTTCAGTGATTGCTGACTGCCTAACTAAATTAACGTAATTAATTTGATGTTAAACACTGTTGTTATGGCAGCAACTAGCTGCCATAACCCCGGTACCTTTTTTTTCATTAGACGGCCAGCTTTCCGATAAAAGTGATCCCAACAGCGCATTTGCCATGAGATCACTTTTATAGGCGTTGGGGGAGATGACACCAACCCCCCCCCCCCCCCTCGGGGCTTCACAGACAATTTTAAGCTTACCAGAGCCATCGGTAAGCCCAGGGAACCGATCTGATGTGACCGATGGCTAGGCAGGAAGTTGAGTGAGGGCAAGATGGCCCCCATTCTATGCCCTTGGAGGACGCTGACGTCACTTCGGGTCGTCAGGCAGATAGACAGGATTTTTTTTTCCCCTTAGGGTCCTTTCACACTGGGGCGGGCGGCGGCGTCGATGGTAAAGCGCCGCTATTTTAAGCGGCGCTTTACCGTCGGTATGCGGCCGCTAGCGGGGCGGTTTTACCCCCTGCTAGCGGCCGAGAAATGGTTAAAAACCACCGCAAAGCACCTCTGCAGAGGCGCTTTGCCGGCGGTATAGCTGCGCCGTCCCATTGATTTCAATGGGCAGGAGCGGTGAAAGAGCGGTATACACTCCGCTCCTTCACCGCTCCAAAGATGCTGCTGGCAGGACTTTTTTTACCGTCCTGCCAGCGCATCGCTCCAGTGTGAAAGCCCTCGGGGCTTTCACACTGGAATGTAAGCAGCGGCACTTTCGGGTCGGTTTGCAGGCGCTATTATTAGCGCAATAGCGCCTGCAAACCGCCCCAGTGTGAAAGGACCCTAAAAGTGGATGTATAACCTCTCCTATACCCAGTGAAGTGAACAGCCTCAAATGATGCACAGGAATGAAACAAATCTCTCTACATACGTTTACATGTATATCTGCTGTCTTCAGCTTGCTATATTCTTTAGAAAGTGCACATCATGTTAGAATTTTTTCTTTCTGTTTCAGCAATGGGAGAGGAGTCTGGGCATACACGTGTGACAGCTGATTAGCGGAAAGGCACACTCCCTCCACATAGGCAGAGGAGCGAAGATACTTACAGAGCTGTGCAGTAAATAGACCAGCTCTCTGCTAATCTATTTATAGCACCCTCCCCGAAACAAATTTCTGGCTGCCTTTATCTCCCGTGTCAGAGAGCTTGTCAGAAGTTATCATGCTGATAACAGAAGAATGGAGCAGCAGAAAGACTCGGAACTTAGGGTCGGTTCACACTTGTGTGATGCGGGAACACTGTGAATCCACTGTGGGTGCCCACATCGCACCCGACTCACATGGCAGTTCACTCTGCCATATGCGAACTGCTGGGAGTGTCAGTACATTGTTAATGACACCCCTCATCTCAGTTCGCATATCGCACTGCGAAATGACAGTTCGGACATGAATCGGATTGCATGGATGTGAACACTCATGCAATCCAATTCTAGTGCAGAGCAAAAAAGGATCCTGTGCAAGCTTGGTCTGAATGCGATATCGTATCGCACGGACATCACATGTAATTTGCACTGCAGTGGGTTGTAAATCACATGCAATCTCGCAGAGCGCGCTGGTGTGAACCGGCACTTAGGGCTTTGAAGAGAGATAAGTAAACACTACAGATAAATGTGCCAGGTCAAATTTCATGAATCAGGTTTACATCCACTTTAACATTAACTTTTTTTGCTTTGAGGGGAAATGAGAGATCTGGGGTCTTTTTGACTGCGGATCTCTCAATAAAGAGGACCTGACATACTTATTTCTATTACAAGGGATGTTTACAGTCCTTCTAATAGGAATAAAAGTGATTAAAAAATAAATAATAAAGGGACAGTGTAAAAATAAAAAGTAAAATAAATAAGACATTTTGTTTTTTAAAGCACACCATCCCTCTGAGCTTGTGCACAGAAGCGAACCCATATGTAAGTCACGCCTTTCATGAATTAAAAAAAAAACAAAACACAATATTAACCCCATTTTTTTTTATTTTGTATACTGTGAAAGATGATGTTAGGCCGAGTTAATAGATACCAAATATGTCACACTTTAAAATTGCGCACCAATGGCACCAAAATATGTTACTTAAAAATCTCTATAGGTGATGCTTTAAAACATTTTACAGATTACCTGTTTAGAGTTACAGAGGAAGTCTAGCACTATAAATATTGCTCTTGTTCTATCGATCGCAGCAATACCTCACATGCGTGGTTTGAACGCTGTTTACATATGAGGGTGCAACCTACCTTCGCTTCTGTGTGTAAGCACGAGGGGATGGGGGCGCTTTAATTTTTTTTTTATTGTTTATTTTATTTTTACACTTTCCCTTTTATTTTAGATTTTTTGATCACTTTTATTCCTATTTCAAGGAATGTAAACAGCCCTTGTAATAGGAATAGGGCATGAGGACTAATGGTCCCCAGATCTCTCCTCTATGCTGGAAAGCCTGAAATAAAAATAAAAAAATCTCAGGCTTTCCAGCACTAAAAATGTGTTTATATCTGCCAGAGCTGGACGTGATGTCATGACGTCGCTTTTGGCCTCCGAGAGTCATAGAGCTGGCCAGGGACCAGATGGTAAACCGCTGCCGCCAGCAGATTCATTCTCCAGCTCCCCAATCGCACGGGAGAGAGCAGAGAAGCACTAGTATTGCACAGAGCGGTCCCTTGAAGTAGAAGTTTAGGCAAATTTTTATTTTTTATTTTGAACAGAGCAAGGGAGGGTTATGACCCCAGTCAGATTTTTTTTTTTTCGTCAGCTGTGGCCCATTGGGGAGATTTACCATTACCTCCTGTCCCATAGCCAAACAGGAAGTGAGAGGAAATCTCTACAAAGTAAGGGAATTCCTTGCCACCCCCCCCCCCCCCCCACAGGTCACCACAACTATAGTGCCCCCTCTATTACTTTCTGGGAACAACCCAAAGTTTGAAATGGTCTTTCACTTTCACTCTGTGTTATGTGTAGATAAGACAAATGGGCATAAATCTTCCTAACGGGGGCACAAACAGCCAAAAAAAACCTGACAGGTGTTTTAATCTTTAACAATTTTAGTAACACAATCATGCTATTGGAAATCATCCATGTGCTCCTAGCCTGAGTGGTCATCTGGAAAAGCTGTATTTTCATGATACTAGTTAAATTATATATTAACCAACCACCTTCTTGAATTTCTTGATATGTAAAATTGTCTGTGTAATGTGATATAGTAATGTGGGAGAAAGTACACCCCATGGAAACATTAAGCTTGATTTAAAATGTGCCTACAAATAAGGGTGGAATACTTGAACAAATGATGCATTAAATTAGACATGGTATATTCATTTCCATTATATAAATTACCATAAATGCAGATTGTCATGTGTAAAATAAGTATACCCCTACCTGTACCACCACTTCAAATTCATTAAATTGGATTACAGTGTATAGATTAGGTGCCAATGATTATAACTCCCCTAGAGAGTTTGCAGGTGGAACCGGTCTTAAAAGATCGATAAAGCTTTCCAAGGTCCTCAGAAAGTTGTGGGTGTCTATGAATCTGACAAGATATGTAAAAAGATTCACCAAAATGATTTAAAAGCAATCATTCCACTATAAGGAAAATAGTTTGCAAGTGGTGTAGATTTCAAACAAGTGCTAATTTGTACAGGTCTAGCCAGCCCAGCAAACTCAACCCAAGTCTCTAAGAACCCAAAAATCTCATTGTGGTATGTTCATGTAACTCTGGCAATGGTTTTGCTCAAAGTGCATGCATCTACAATTAGAAAGAGAGAGACTGCACCAATTCAACCTGATGAGACAGTGAGAGGTGTGTTTGGAAAAAGCCTCTGCTGTCCAAAAAAATTAAAATAAAAATACAGCTGGGGCCGGGTGTGGGCGCTGGGTTAGAGCGGATGCAGAGCCCGTGCCGAGTCCGTGCTGCACGAGTAGCTCTCCTCGACATGCTGCCGGGATGGTGGGAAAAACGGGTTAATAGAGAAAACGCTGAAGAACAGCAGACGTGGCAACCAGTAATTAAATCTAGACGATAACTGAAATATAAATAAGAGTTACAAGAAGAAGAAGAAAACTGACCACTGAATGCTGACCAGCGGCTAGTGGTGCAGGGGGGGTGGGATTGGGGGCGGCGGGGGAAGGGGGACGGGGGGAGCCGAGCAGAGGCAGACACCCCCAAACAACAACTGGGGGGGCGAACGGGTTCTGCCAGGTGACCATTTCTGAGTTCAACCTCCAGGGGGGCAACCGTTGAGCCAGGTGGAGAGAGGAGGGCTACGGTTTTTGGGGCCAGGGGGAGGCTAGTTCCCCCCGAGGGAGTGAGACAGAGGGGAATGGGTGGGGGGGTAGGGGGGGTTTGGGCTTTGGAGGGGGCTTGGGAGGGTGAGGGAGGTGGTGGGGTGGGGGGGGGGGCTGGTTGTGGTGTGTCAGGGTAGGGCGAGAAATTCCTGAAAGCTGAGGTGGCTATGCTCTAAGAGACACATCTTTGTACTAGTAACTGCCAAAAAAAATTTTCAAGAGATTTTCCAGTATGGTTCTATGGAGACTCCCCGATCAAGGGAGCAAAAGGAGTAGCCATAGGGTTTGCCAGAGAGGTAAGGTTCGAGCTGGAAGAAAGAATGACCGACTCGGAAGGACGATATCTCTTTTTGAGAGGCAAAATAAATGGATTGGCTTGCTCCCTGGCAAACATCTATGGCCCGAATAAGAATACAACTAAATATGTAATGGGTGCCTTGGCTAAGTTTGAAGAATTTAAGAAAGGGGGGGCCATTATAGCTGGGGACTTCAATCTATGTCTAGACCCAGCGAGAGACAGTACGTCCCATGCCCGGGGGTCAGGTGGAGTTTGGGTGAATAAACTCAAAAAGAAGCTGCATCAGTTCCAGCTCGTGGATGTCTGGAGGATACAGCAAAATAATCTAAGAGACTATACATTCTATTCCCCCCGTGCATGGGACATATTCGCGAATCGATTTTTTTCTTGTTGAACACCGGTTATTGGAGGCGGTCACTGATGCAGGTATTGGTAACATGACGTTCTCAGACCATGCATCGGTGAGTCTCCAAATGAAAATAGGGGCGCCCCAACAGGCTGGAGATTGAATGAGGAGCTTTTTCAAGACAAAGATACTGAAAAGAGGATCAAAGATGAACTAGACATGTACTTTAAAACAAATGTGCCAGGGGAGATTACTGAGGCCACAGTCTGGGAGGCTCACAAAGCTTACATCAGGGGCATACTAATGATGGTAGGATCAGAAAAAAAAAAGAGAAGAGTAAATGAGAAGAGCGCCCTGTTAAATGTAATCCACGAGCTGGAACAACAACACAAGACATCGGGAGATGGGGAGGTGTTGGCAAGACTATATAGGAAAAGGGAAGAGATGAGGGATTTAACTGAGCAGGAAACGCGTAAGGCTTTTAACCTAGTGAAAGAAGATAGATATATAAATGGCAATAAACCGGGCAAATTACTAGCGAGGGCCTTAAAAAAAAAAGAAAAATACTAATTATATTGAGAAAATAAGGACAAAGTCTGGGGAAATTAGATACAGAACATGTGACATTGCGAAAACCTTCCAAGAATTTTATGGAGAACTATACGCAATAAATATACACAACTCACAAGAGACCAAAGGAAATAAAAGAGAGAATATTAAAAAGTTTCTAAAGGATGCGAGACTACCCAAGATAACGGAGAGCGATAAAACCATATTAGAGGCCCCTATAACAGAACATGAGCTTAAGAAAGCCCTACAGCAAACTCCAACTAGCAAAAGCCCTGGGCCCAACGGGCTGACTGCCCTATATTATAAAAAATTTCAGGACCTATTGATTCCCAAAATGTGCTCATACATGAATGGGATAGAGGAGAAATGGGAGATGAGGAAAGAAGCACTAGAAGCCAGTATTGTTATTATATGGAAAGAAGGAAAAGATAGCACGTTATGCTCGAGTTACAGGCCTATATCACTTTTAAATGTCTACATGAAATTTTTCGCTAAAATTCTAGCTGATAGGATGAAATGGATAATCAACGAGATTATACACCCAGACCAGGTGGGTTTTGTACCAGGTAGAGAGGGGAGGGATAATGGCATCAAAACGCTACTGGTAGCCCAGAAAATCAGAGACAGTGGAGCCCCAGGTCTACTCCTGTCAATCGATGCTGAAAAAGCTTTTGACAGGGTAGACTGGGGCTTCATGTGGGACACTCTGGAGGAGATCGGACTGGGTGATAGAATGCTTAGCTGGATAAAAGCCTTATATATACACCCCACAGTGTGAGTGAATGACGAATGGAATTCTCTCTGAATCATTCAAAATGTACAATGGCACAAGACAGGGGTGCCCACTTTCCCCACTGTTGTTTGTGATGGCATTGGAGCCCCTCCTAGCGAAGATAAGGCTCAGTCCGGATATTAGTGGGGTAAAAATAGGTGAAGAAGAGTATAAATTAGCTGCCTTCGCGGATGACGTATTGTTTTATATCACTCGCCCGAGGACTTCTCTCCCGAATCTGTTAGCGATCATAAAAGACTATGGTAGACTGTCCAACTTCCGGGTTAACGCGTCCAAGTCAGAAACATTAGACATTAATAAAGGCAATGTTGGGGATAAGGCATTTCAAAAGTCTTTCCCATTCAAATGGGGGTTAAAAGAGCTCAACTACCTAGGAGTTAAAATAACCATATCTAAAGAGTCATTATTCCAGGCAAACTTTATGTCACTCCCTAACGAAATCAAGACTGAACTAAACAGAATCTCATGTACCCAACTTTCATGGGGCGGAAGAATCAACTTATTCAAGATGACAATTCTGCCAAAAATCATTTACAAAATGCAAATGCTCCCAATCCCAATCCCTCAGACCTATTTTAATAGATTACACACCATGTTCTTAAGGTTCATTTGGAGAGGGAGAAAATCCTGAATACATTTTTCACAATTAACAAACGTTAAGAAGAAGTGGGGGTGGGGGGCACCCGACATTAGAAAATATTATGAGGCGATAGCCCTATCATGTTTATTAGACTGGGTAAAAAGTAATAAAGAAAAGCAATGGGTGAAAATAGAGAATAAAATGAGTGAAGTAGACTTGGGTAGGATAGTATGGATTCCACCACAGTGTAGAAAACTTAGCACCGAAATAACGGATATTACAAAACATACACTTAATATTTGGGATCATTTGCATAAAAAGGAGCACTGGGAGTTTAACTCACCGCTAATTCCACTTAAAAAGACAGATTATTTTGCACCGGGGAAGAAGGTCTGTTTGGGAGGTGGATTTTGAAGGATGATGTCCAATTAAAAGATGTCATGAGACAGGGCAAGATGTGTACATTTCAAGAACTAAAATCTAAAGATGAATGGTTTATCATAGATTTATGGTGGTATAGGCAGCTGAAACATTTTGTTGACTCACTCCCGCAGCCAATTAGGTCGATGGAGAACCTACTCCCCTTGGAGAAATTATGTTTGGAGAAAAAAGGGAGGGGGGGTGTCTCTAAGATCTATAGAGTCCTTAATGAATTAGGAGGTGTGGTGAGCCCGAGATTTATCGAGAAGTGGAAGAAGGAGCTGGATATCAAGATTAGCGGACAGGAGGTGGGGTTGATTCTGAAAAGGGTGAATGTCACCTCGGTTAGCTGTAAGCTTTCAGAGATGAACTACAAGATTCTTGCAAGGATGTACATCACCCCTGATAGAGCACATAGAATCAAGAAGGAAACTTCGCAATTATGCTGGAGAGGTTGTAAAGAAATTGGGACAATGGCGCACATATGGTGGCAGTGTCCGGTAATCAAAAAATACTGGGGGGAGATTAAGTGAACCATCAGCGAGATTATGAGCATTGATATCCCTGATGACCCCTGGGTGTGCTTACATCATGGGAGTAAAATCCCCACGAAAATATATTTGATGTCGCTACTACCACACCTCCTAAACGCTGCCAAAAGTCTTATTCCTAGATAATGGCAAGATAAAAGGAGACCTACAATGTGGGAGTGGTTCAACAAGATCAATGAAATTCATCGCCTCGAATACTTGAGGTACAGTGAAGGGACGGAGATGGAAGTCTTCGAGGAGATATGGAGGGATTGGGTAAACTTCAAGTATTCACTTCGAGCGGCCAAGGTGTGGGGAATATAGTTTGATGCCCCACTGTAAATAGAGAAACTAGACGAGTTATACCAATCTGTGAAATATTGAAGCATGGGGATTGGATTAGATAGGAGTAATGGTATTAGGGGTAGGAACCGGGAAGGAAAACTGCACGAGGGTTATATCGGGGGGGATGTTGGGGTGGAGGAGGGGGAGTTGGTATAGGAGGTTTGTTGGGGACAAATAATTTCAAGGGGTTGGTTTGTATCTTTTAAACTATCATGAGCAAATGGCTAATAAATACTGATGATAACGCCACAATGATGTGAATATGTAAAGGGACGAGATTGAACTGTAAAGTTGAAACCATTGCCCCAGAAAATACTTCGCTGAAGTGGCAAAAAAAAATAAAAAATACAGCAAGACTATAGTTTGCTATTGAACATACTGTATAGTCAAAGACCATGATTCCTGGAACAATGTGCTGTGGACTAATGAATCAGAGATTTGTTTGGTCACAGTAACAGTAGGCATGTCTGCTGCTAATCTAATACAGTATTTCAGGGGAAGAACCTCAACATAACTATGAAGCTTAGTGGTGGAAATGATATGGTTTGCTTTAGAGCCTGGGCAACTCACAGTCAACAATACACTCTATATCATACCAAAGTATATTTAAAGTGGAGCTCAACCCAAAAGGGCAGGCTTCACTTGTTCGAACCCTCCCTCCACTGCCACATTTGACACTTTTTGGGGGGGAACGGGTAGCTGGTTTTGACGGGTACCAACTTCCGGGTAAGATTGCTGTAGCGATCTCTGAGTATGTCCGGCCCCTTCTCCTTCCCCCTGCTGCCTTCTGGGGCACACACAGGTCCCAGAAGGTGGCAGGACCATTCAGAAAGCGCAGCGCAATGCGCGCATGTGCAGTAGGAAACCGGCTGTGAAGCCTGAAGGCTTTACAATCGGTTTCCCTTAGTGAAGATGCCGGCGCCTGCACCTGAAGCTGATTGAAGAATTGACTCAGGGTGCCGACATTGCTTGATCCCTGGACAGGTATTTGCCCAGACTGGAGCTCCTCTTTAAATAAAATGTAGGGCCATCTGTTGAAAAGTTGAACCTTGTAAGGAGTCTTTCAACCGTAGCACACTGCAAATCCAACAAAGTATTGCTCAAAAAAAGCAGTAGACAGTTATGGACTTCCCTAGTCAAAACCCTGATTTGATTCCCATTGAAATTTTGCATTGATGATTTTGAAACAGGCAGTTCATGTAAAGAAAACCCACAAGCATGTTGCAACTGAGGACATTTTGCATGGAGGAATAGTCAAAAAAATTAAAGTCAATGTCAGACTGGTAGGCAGTTATACAAAATGCCTACAAAAAGTAATTTCTGCTACAGGTTGGCAATACCATCTTATGATGCCAAGGGTGTATGTCAGAGAATGCTTTGCATGTATTCAGAAATTGAAAGCATTCTGTGAATGGCGCCTGTGCTGAGCAGCTGTCATCCTGTGTTCACAACAGTGTATTAAGCCTCGACTCTACTCGGGACCCAGAACAAACTGAAAATCACTATGATGTGTACTTCATTGATTTCCTGCTTCCAGGGGAATCGGCCAGGTATGGTATATACATAGTTACATGGGTCCAAGCTGAACTAATCGACTGTTGGTCTCCTTTCAGTGTTTACATTTGTATTGAAGGTTGGTAGGTGGAACAACCTATGTGCCTTTACTCCTGAGAGTTTAGCAGCACACACTTAGGCCCCTTTCACACGGTTGGACCGATCAGGTCCGCCTGTCAGTTTCTAAGGCGGACACGTTTGGACCATCCATTGCCCCCTTTGGAATGACAGATGTCAACAGACATTTGTACGTTGACACCTGCCGACCTCCGATCTGATCCTATCCGCTAAAAACAGATGGGGATCCATTCCCCATCTGTCTAGCGGATCAGATTGGTTGGCCGTCTGGTGTAAGTGGACAGGCAGTCCGTTTACATTCAACCACCTATAGAAGAGAGCGGGCTGTGTCTGGGTCCGTTCTCCATAAGCGGAGCGGATATGGGCAAGCTAGTCATCTGCTCAGTGGGGGTTAGCAGACAGATTTCCCACTGAGCAGGTGGACTCCTGGCAGGGTCTGCCCCATGTGAAAGGGGCCTGATTGTGATATGGCCTCTTGCCTACAAGTGATATGCGTATGTGTGTCACTTTTATAGTTTTAGAACAGCTCGATGCAAAAGAAGAGGGTTGATGCAGCCACGTGTACTGGTACTTTATTTGCTCAGAAAATATATATTTTTTTAATTGTTTGAAACAAGATGGCATTATCTGAAATTTACCTTTAAAAGATAATCTGCCTCTCTGTGTAATGCTGTCATAATGTTAAAAAAAGGTAGAGGACAATAGTTTGTTAGTATGCATATTTTGTAATATTTCACAATACTACTTACTGACTCTGGGGTGCGCTAACTGCTATCTGACAGTTCATTGTGTCATTAACTTTGGTGCTATGGCTGGCTGGCTCACTAATGTGTACTGAGATCCACTAATCACACAATAAGCTCACTTGGAAGGAAACCTGCTGGGCA
The DNA here is from genome assembly GCA_037952835.1 of Lithobates septentrionalis. Lineage (NCBI taxonomy): Eukaryota > Metazoa > Chordata > Amphibia > Anura > Ranidae > Lithobates > Lithobates septentrionalis. The sequence goes on along the minus strand of JBBDGP010000163.1, from coordinate 1,475,160 downwards.
TCTGTATAGAGGCACTTGCAGAATGCTGGAGATATGTAAAGACAAATTTAAAGAGGACAGCTACAAATAAAATTAAAAAAAATCATTTAAAGAAGAACTCTAAACATAAAAAAAAATCTGCTGGGTTAAAAATTGTTAAATCCGAGGAGCTGTATGCATCTTGGATCGCTGCCTGTTATGTTCAATTTACATTTTCATTAAAAACCAATAGTATAGCTCTTGCTAGACTTCCAGCATTTCGATAGGAGACTTGAAGCTTTCTTACACAGTAGCCATCCTGTTGGCCTCTCCGCCCTGCCCTATCCCAGAATGCTTTATTTTCTGTGAACCATTCACAAAATACAAAGCGTTTTATCAATGTATGGGGAAAGGAGGGGCAGACAGGCTGTGTGTAGGAGAGCCACAAGTCTCTCTAAAAGGTTCTAGAGCAGTGATGGCGAACCTTGGTACCCCAGATGTTTTGGAACTACATTTCCCGTGATGCTCAACTACACTGCAGAGTGCATCACTAGAGCCTCTCTGATGTGTTTGTCACACGTATGGCAGTCCATCTAAGTGGAAGCCCTCCCCGTGTGTAAAAAACAAGAAAAAAAAAAAACATGAGCAGGAACGTGTGTTCCCACTATGCAAAGTATATAGGGGGCCTTAGGGGTGGTATATAGAAATAGCTGGGCAGAGATGTCTATCAGCTGGAGCTGCTAGCTTCAGCACTGAAGATGCAGCTACCTGCAGTTGTAGGCTGGCTCCATATTCACCCCCTTTCCAAAATACTACAATTTTTGTCCCTTCACTCCAGCAGCATGCATAGAATACATATAGGTAAAACATCTTAAGCCTTTAGAACGACGTTAAAATTAAAGGACATCTGTAATTTCATAGTAAGTACAGTTATCCTTTTCCCCCCTGCCTACTGACCTACACTAATCACCCACCACCCCAGCTCCAGATATAGACCTAAATCAGATGACTGCAGACCACAAGAATTTTCTGAGTATTTCAAATGAAATCTTAGTTTATATCGCGCTTAAGGAACTATACCTTTTTCTAAAGTGCCTACAGGTGCTCTATATTATGTGCAGTATTCAAACTCCATAATGATGTTAATGTTATTTATAATACAGTTTACAGACAATGATAAATGTGATTAATAAATGCGTTGTACTATAATTTTCTAAATCGAATATTTTCTGCTACATACAATAGTTTATGTATTTCCTGATCATTTCTATTGCTTTACATACTTTTTAAAGTCTGTCCAGTAGATGTCTAAACTGTCCACCAATCGCCCCATCCTCATTCACAGCCCCCTCGGTCTCTGGCCTTTGTTTCACTAGAATATCGATTTATGTTATTAATCTGAACCATGATCCAATTCTGCTGTGATATTTATGCACTGCACTCAGCCTGGGCTTCAAATAAAAATCAAAACATAGCACAAGGGCTGCCAACAGCAGCATCAGGATAATATCAACCTGGAAGCCCTGCCAATGACTGAGGGATGACTTCATCGCCTGTCATTAATGAAGAAGGATATTTAGAAAATGATTTGTCATTGAATTACTTTATATGTGTGGGTGTTTGTAAAATAACCAAATGTCGCTTCCAATGATTTGTGAAAAATGAAAATGGTTCATTCATTTCTGAAACATATTATACCTAGTGCTTTTAGTGTTAGTAAGGCATCTCTGTTTTTCGGGCTATATCGTAAAGCTAAACACTATAAAAGACACAACTCTGTAATCATTAATACATTGTTAAATTTATTTTTTAAATGAAAGTAGTGTATATCCCTGAATGTGACTTGGTATCAGGCTTCTGCAGTCCTTGTATAGCAGGGCTTAAGTGAGCGAGGTGGAAGTAGTATAAGGTGCTGATCAGCTAATGTGCTGACATGAAGCATGCTGGTGGTAGGAAAGCAGAGTGACAGAGATTTGAACACTTTACCGTTTGCTTCTCCTTTCACTATACAGTCACAGACTGGGTGGGTGCAGGATGACCTGGGCTCAGAGGACGTGATTTGAATGATGCTGGCTACCAGACTGAGGACATCTAGTGGAAGAAAAATGGGTACTGTAGGGGAAATCTTTAGTTAGTAAAAAAGTATGAGAAAGGTAAAAGCTGTATTTTATGAAAAATATTGATAGGTTGTATATACAATTCTAACATGTGGTTTTACTTGGTAGTCAGTTCAGTAAAATGCCAGGAGACAGGCAGAGAGAATAGAGACGTTAAAAGTATTGCAAGGTGTAGCAATAATGTGCAAAGAGAGACAAACTACATAATGTAAAAATGGGGATCAGCACGTTTTCCTTCTAAAACTGAAATAGCAGCACTTTTCTCTTTGCAATTCTTAAAGCCAAAATCTAGCTTGGGTGAGCTCATCTAAATCTTTTGTATTCATACATTTTATCTAGGTGTCTTCTAGCTAGTCATATGATATGCAGGGTCCTCTTCTTCCTCTCTTCTTGTCCAGCAATAGACAAACCTCAGCGCAGCTGTGGCACTGCATTGTCCGAGTGAAGGGTGCCATGACGCACCTCCCCAAGGAATGGGTCCATGATGCCATTGGAAGGAAGTGATGTGCCACTTCCATGATTAATTTGCTGCTGTATGAAAACTTTAATTTGGGTGCTGTAGGCTGCGGGCTATTCTCAGCAAAGCAGATGAGAATAACCAAGGAAAACATGAAAAGAAGGCAGGAGCCCAATATATATATAGATATAGATATATAGAGATATACAGTATATATACTGTATAATAAAATAGATTTCTCTGTTGTCCAGACCATAATAATAAAAAAAACTTGTGCCATATTCTTTCCATTTTTGGATGATGGATTGAACAGTGCTCCATGAGATGTTCAAAGCTTGGGATATTTTTTTTATAACCTAACCCTGCTTTAAACTTCTCCACAACTTTATCCATTATCTGTCTGGTGTGTTCCTTGGCCTTCATAATGCTGTTCGTTCACTAAGGTTCTCTAACAAACCTCTGAGGCTCGGTTCACAATAGTGCGATGCGAGAACCTGTACAAATGCAGGTTCCTGCATCGCACCCGACTCGCAGGCAGTTCACACTGCCATATGCAAACCGCTGGGAGTGTCAATACAAAGGTAATGACACCCCTAGATGGGTTCACATATCGCAGTGCGAACTGTCAGTTCGGACATGAATCAGATCGCATGGGTGTTAACACCCATGCAATCCCATTCTGGTGCGGACCAAAAAAAGGGTCCTGCATGACTTTGGTCCCAATGCGATGTGAATTAAGCCATACAATTTGTAGGGCTGAATTTGCATTGCACAGACATCGCATGTGATTTACACTGCAGTGCTGTGTAAATCACATGCGATAACGCATAGCGCACCAGTGTGAACCAGGACTGAGGGCTTCACAGAACAGCTGTATTTATACTGAGATTAAATTACACACAGGTGGACTCTATTTACTAATCTGGTGACTTCTGAAGACAATTGATTTCACTAGATTTTAGTTAGGGGTATCAGAGGAAAGGGGGGCTGAATACAAATGCACGCCACACTTTTCAGATATTTATTTGTAAAAAAAGTTTGAAAACCATTTATCATTTTCCTTCCCCTTCAAAATGATGTGCCACTTTGTGTTGGTCTATCACATAAAATCCCAATAAAATACATTTACGTTTTTTGTTGTAACATGACAAAATGTGGAAAATTTAAAGGGATATGAATACTTTTTCAAGGCACTATATATTTGAAACCACTATGCAGTGTCCATAACATTGAAATTATTTGTGGAATGGAATGATTACTGATTCACAGCATCTAGTTCAGATATATGTGATAGATATAGATATGTTGTGCCATGACACTGGCATTAGTGTGTGCAGTGGTGACCAGTGTAGAAGTCTCTGGCAATGATGACCAGTGCAAATGTCAGGATTCAGATTTGAACCCAGGGTCTCTGTAGTACCCTTGTGAGCCACATGAAGTGCTGGGTAGCTCCTTGCCTGATCCCTTGGTTAGTTTTCATTGATACCCCGTTTTCTGCTAAACTCTAAACTTTTTCCTCCTGTGTTGAACTTTCTATTTCAGCCATTGCTCTGCATTTCCCGTTTTCCAGATTATTGTCCTCATGCCAGGGTTTTGCTATTCCTACTACGCCATGTCCTTATTATCACTATTTGTGTCCTAACTCTTGGCTGCATTTCACCAACCACTCTTATCGCTCTCCACTTTAATCTGATACCCTTGGCTAATCACTTTGGCACAATCACCAGTTCTTAATTGTGCCAAGGGTATTCTGCTTGATTCTATACTGCTACCGCCTGCTTGTGAACTGAACCCGGCCTGTACATGACCACAAACTTGCCTGCTGTTTCAGCTTCTGAACTCCGATTCTGATCACAGCAAAAGTCTCCATCAATGCAATGGTTACCATTGCAGAAGTGCGCAGTATAGTTGAGGGTGGTACAGAAGTGCCTGATGGTGATTGGCTGTAGTGTGCAGAAGTGCCTGATGGTGATTGGCTGTAGTGTGCAGAAGTGCCTGATGGTGATTGGCTGTAGTGTGCAGAAGTGCGCATTAATGCACTGGTAATGAATGAGGTAGTGCGAATAAGTGAAATAACTGAGAATGTGGAAGTGCATGCCAGAGCAGTAGCAGCAAGCAGAGATGGTACATGGTGGTGCAGTAAAGTATATTAGTGCACATGAAGTTTGTGGCTGGCAGTGTGTCAAAATTTCCTCACTTGCTTATCCCACAAAACTGAGAATGATGTAGTTCCAACATCACAATACAGGCAGTGTTGGGTGGATCACTCCTCTTGCACACTAGACCGAGGGACCTGCAGAGTGCTGAGGCTCAATTTATCTATAAAGCATTAAACTACTGGACCCATTCCCCCTTTCCAAAAATGCCCAGACAACAGCATTTTATTTGGAGTTGAATGGCCATAGCAGCCTTTTGATTGCAAAAACAATTAAATACAATATTCAAGAGAAACAAGCTTAATGCATATAATACAGTCAACACATAACAAATAAACAAACCTCAGATTAATCCTGCCAGGTCTAAGATCTTTGAAGCCGATATATTCATAACAAACTAGTAGTATCTGCCACCCAATAAAAGCCGCCACTACACCACCTCGGGGACCATTAACTACTTATGTACTACCAGATACAACCCAATTAAAACCCCGATGTTAACAACTTTTTGTTAGGAAGGGACACCTATAATTCTCCACAATTTTAAACCAGCGCCACCTTCAAAGATCCAATAGACCCCCCCTGCCAGTTGCTATGACAAGAAAATAAAAGGAACAAGAAAACTGAATGGCAAGCTAAAACAGAAGTACAGAGAACCCACTATATATACACCAGCACCTTGAAAAAAGACAGAAACAAACCAAAAACAACGAGGGAGAGAGGGTGGGAGAAACCTATTGGACATTGGCACAAGCTCTGACAAGATCCCCCCTCCTCTCTAAACACTACAGGACACACCTTATGCCCAAAACCCCTCAATCCAGTAAGCGCAATAAATCTTTCAAAAATCACCCCACGAATACTCCGCCTCATCCGCACACCCCAGTCATGCTGGCCCTCCTCCTAGTTTCACTCAGCTCCAGGCCATGTACTTTGCCTGTGTGGACATGAACTGTTGACAGTGCAGTTCCAATCCTTGTTGATAGGAATCTGTCTGCACCGTATAACCTTGTGACTTATGGCTGCTAAGTTTCTGAGAGCCTCAACTCTCCCGCTAGTGCTTAAGATGAATCCACAAACTGAGATGGAGGAACCCGCGTTAAGTACTGAAAAAAATCAAAGTTGTTACAAATGGTTTCCTTCCATTTATGTTTGTAATTTGTGCATTAGCGCATTCCAATATCATATCTTAACAAATTACAATAAACTGAAATGTGTGGCTGCTTATTGTACTTTGCTCATCCCCGTTGCACTTTGAGGTACTTTACTAGGTAAAGCATAACAGAATATTACTCTTTAGCAACATATACCATTACAATAATGGAGAGAAGCGTGTCTGTATTTTCTGGCTGGGTTAGAGCCGACTCGCTCCCTCTCAAGCAGTTAAACCAGCCTTGGAAAGAGCTCCATTTGACTCCATCTGCTCATATCATTTGTCCAAGATTAAAATCCAAATAATGCTATTAAATATTTATAGAAACATAACAGTCAATGAGCCCATACATCTTTAATAGACTGTTGTATTTCAAGTGCGGCGCTCTCTTCTTCTTAGGCAGCCTATGGTTTTTCCATTGTGTCGGAGAATCACACAAGATCACACATCCTCTCTCTTGTCTCAGCTGGTTCTTTAGTATTTATTCTGCTTGTAGAAAAGAGTTCAGTCCTGCTGTAAAGAGACAATGGTTGTTTGTGGTTTGTATTGGTATCTGACACCTCTGATGCAGATGCAGATAGAGAGTGAACATGTTTAGCACACGTTTTTAAGGTAGAAATCTACAAAAGAGGGTGGCATATAAAGTGGACCTGCCACATTTTATCTGACATAGAATGAGCTGGAAAGGATATGTTTACTGTAGTGTTTTTTCCCCAGAGATGTTTAATACAATTATGCTAAAGGAAAACTATGGTCACCGTGTGGACTTTCATTTTATATCAGCACAGTAATTGCTATACAAATAATAGTTATTTTTGACAATCCGACATAAGCCTTCTTGAAAAATCTCTTTTCATGTTGTGATTGCTGCCTGTCTGCTGGTCATCTCTTTCTACAACTTCCTGGGTTCCCTGCATGCTTTGCAGATGTCTTCCCTCAAAATAAATGATGTTATACGATGTCTACCCGAGGGAAGTGGTTAAAAAAAAGGGTCTCTGGTTGGTTCCTTGCCACCAGTCGGGACCTGAGCTGTCAGTGACAGCTGTGTTTGAGAGTCAGCAGCCACAATAAGTGTTGGTTGTTGGCTCTCAAAGTGGGTATGCTTAATAACATATCCCCAGCATAACACACTGTGTTGGGGAATGTTAATACAGTGCCTTGCAAAAGTATTTACCACCCTCCTTGGCATTTTTCGTGTTTTATTGCCTCACGTCCTGGAATTAACATGGATGGTTTGAGGATTTGCATAAATTAATTTACAGAACATGCCCACAACTTTGAAGATTTTTATTTTTATTATTGTGAAGCAAACAACAAATAGGACAAAATAACAGAAAAGGTCAATGTGCATAACTATGCACCCCTCTAAAGTCAATACTTTGTAGAGCCACCTTTTGCGGATATCACAGCTCCAAGTCGCTTTGGATAAGTTTCTATGAGCTTGCCACCTCTTACCACTGGGATTTTTGCCAATTCCTCCTTGCAAAACTGCTCCAGCTCCTTCAAGTTGGATGGTTTGTGCTTGTGAACAGCAATCTTAAAGTCTGACCACAGATTTTATATTGGATTGAGGTCTGGGCTTTGACTAGGCCATTCCAACACATTTACATGTTTCCCCTTAAACCACTCAAGTGTTGCTTTAGCAGTGTGTTTGGGGTCATTGTCCTGCTGGAAGGTGAACCTCCTTCCTAGCCTCAAATCACACACAGAGTGGTACAGCTTTTGCTCAAGAATATCCCTGTATTTAGCACCATCCATTTTACCCTCAACTCTGACCACTTTCCCAGTCCAGACTGCTGAAAAACATCCCCCACAGCATGATGCTGCCACCACCATGTTTCACTGTGGGGATGGTGTTCTTTGGGTGATGTGATGTGTTGGGTTTGCGCCAGACATAGTGTTTACTTTGATGGCCAAAAAGTTCAACTTTAGTCTCATCAGACAAGAGCAACTTCCTCCATACATTTTGGGAGTCTCCCACATGCCTTTTCGCAAACTCAAAACATGCCATTTTGTTTTTTGCTGAAAGTAATGACTTTCCCTTGGCCACTCTGCCATAAAACCCAACTCTATGGAGCGTACAGCTTATTGTCGCTCTATGTACAGATACTCCGGTCTCTGCTGTGTAACTCTGCAGCTCCTCCAGGGTTACCTTAGGTCTCTGTGCTGCCTCTCTGATTAATACCCTCCTTGCCCAGTCCGTGAGTTTTGGTGTACGGCTGTCTCTTGGCAGGTTTGCTGTTGTGCCATGTTCTTTCCATTTTGGTTATAATAGATTTGATGGTGCTCCTAGGGATCATCAAAGATTTGGATATTTTTTTATAACCTAACCCTGACTTGTACTTCTCAACAACATTGTCCCTTACTTGTTTGGAGAGTTCCTCGGTCTTCATGGCAGTGTTTGGTTAGTGGTGCCTCTTGCTTAGGTGTTGCAGCCTCCGGGGCCTTTCAAAAAGGTGTGTATATGTAATGACAGATCATGTGACACTTAGACTACACACAGGTGAACATCATTACTCTAATTATGTGACTTCTGAAGGTAATTGGTTGCACCAAAGCTTTTTATGGGCTTCATAACAAAGGGCGTGAATACATACGCACATACCAATTATCATTTTTTTATTTCTGAAAAATAGTTTTATGTAAATATTTTTCTAATTTTACTTCACCAACTTAGACTATTGTGTTCTGATCCATCACATATAATTCAGATTAAAAAAAACATTGAACTAAAGGCTGTAATGTAACAAAATAGGTAAAAAGGCAAGGGGGATGAATACTCTTGCAAGGCACTGTAACTAGATTGCAGGAAGGAAGGGGTCAGAGGACAACACGATAAAATGTTCCTCAAGCATGGGCAACCCATATAGTACAATGGACATGGCTTTACAAATTTCCCCAAATACACTTTTGCCTACCTTTTATATTGTTCTCTTCAAAATAGACAGGTGCAGTGAAATTTTTTTAAAAATCTTTCATCACAAGTTAACAAGATACCATTTTCAGGCAATACATTATTTTATTTTACACTCTGAAATGATTTGATATTTGAAGTTCTGAGTTAGTAACTTTAGTTCGTTCTCCAAGATGATAGCCTTATTTCTCCCTCAGCACTCCCACAGGCTGGTGGGAAGATGACTCGTCAACATGTTCTAATGCTAATTGCATAGCTCATTAAGGTTATGGTAAATTTTACTGGAGGTAATTCAAAGTGAGCTTGTTCAACAATTCGGAGGGTAGCAATGTCTTATTTACATAAAAAACTGATCAGAGACTTCATCGTAATGACTTTAACTACACGGGCCTCCTCTCACCTCTGGATGAAGTGTTTCATAAATTGTATCTGTATAGACAGAACACGATTAGAATTGGAACACTATGCTGAAGGACATGGAACAGAAATTGGCTTGCTTCAAAGGCACATCCAAACATATTGTATGCCAGTCCTAAATTGACATGAACGCACAAATGTTTATTAAGGACTTTGTGTAGAAGTAAACCTCTACATTCTCTATACTTTTACAGCTCAACTCATACCCTCTACTCTCAAGCTAATATTAATTAGTGCTGCAACTTTTGTCATACAATTTCAGTATGACAAAATTATTTTTATATCAGTCCTTGTTACATGCTGCATATAGTCTGAAGTAACTAAATACAGTATACCACTGCAGACAATTTTAAACTTATGATTAGGGATGAGCCGAACACCCCCCGGTTCGGTTCGCACCAGAACCCGCGAACGGACCGAAAGTTCGCACGAACGTTAGAACCCCATTGACGTCTATGGGACTCGAACGTTCGAAATCAAAAGTGCTCATTTTAAAGGCTAATTTGCATGGTATTGTCCTAAAAAGGGTTTGGGGACCCGGGTCCTACCCCAGGGGACATGTATCAATGCAGAAAAAACTTTTAAAAACGGCCGTTTTTTCGGGAGCAGTGATTTTAATGATGCTTAAAGTAAAAAAAAAAAAGTGAAATATTCCTTTAAATATCGTACCTGGGGGGTGTCTATAGTATGCCTGTAAAGTGACGCGTGTTTCCCGTGTTTAGAACAGTCCCTGCACCAAATGTCATTTTTAAAGGAAAAAATCTCATTTAAAACTGCTTGCGGGTTTAATGTCATGTCGGGTCATGGCAATATGGATGAAAATCAGTGAGACAAACGGCATGGGTACCCCCCAGTCCATTACCAGGCCCTTTGGGTCTTGTATGGATATTAAGGGGAACCCCGCACCCAAATTAAAATAAGGAAAGGTGTGGGGCCACCAGGCCCTATATACTCTGAACAGCAGTATACAGGCGGTGCAAACAAGACAGGGACTGTAGGTTTGTTGTTAAGTAGAATCTCTTTGTAATTTTGAACATTTTTAACGTGTTTAGCTCCAGCCAAAAAATCTTTTTTAAGCTTTTTAGAAAACATAGGGAAGGGTTATCACCCCTGTGACATTTGTTTTGCTGTCTTTCCTCCTCTTCAGAAGATTTCACCTCACTTTTTTGTCCCAATGAAAAATGTTTTTTGAAAATTTGGGTTTTTTTGTGGAACAAGGATTGGAAAGCATCAGTGGAAAGGAGAAATTGTTTTCCCATATTAACTCTTACAGGAGAGAATTTCCCTTCCTAGGGGTAGATTTCATCTCACTTCCTGTTGTCTCCTTCCGTTTGCAAGTAGGAGTCGTTTGTAAGTTAGATGTTTGAAAGTAGGGTCCTGCCCTATATACTCAGCAGAAATTTGGGCCTTAGGTGTTGCTGTGGCCACAACACTGTAAGCCCTCACAGGGCCCTGCTGTGAAATATTAGATCAAGAATTGTAATTACATGCCCCTGTTGAACAGGAGCTGAAAAATTAGGCCTTAGGCACTGGTGCTGGTGCCACAACACTGCAACCCCTCACAGACACTCTAGTTGGAACGCAGGAACGAGCCCTGCTGCAAAGTATTGCATCAAAAATTGTAATTACACGCCCCTGTTAGACAGGGGCAGAAAAATTGGGCCTTAGGCACTGGTGCTGGTGCCACAACACTGCAACCCCTCACAGACACTCTAGTTGGAACGCAGGAACGAGCCCTGCTGCAAAGTATTGCATCAAAAATTGTAATTACACGCCCCTGTTAGACAGAGGCAGAAAAATTGGGCCTTAGGCACTGGTGCTGGTGCCACAACACTGCAACCCCTCACAGACACTCTAGTTGGAATGCAGGAACGAGCCCTGCTGCAAAGTATTGCATCAAAAATTGTAATTACACGCCCCTGTTAGACAGGGGCAGAAAAATTGGGCCTTAGGCACTGGTGCTGGTGCCACAACACTGCAACCCCTCACAGACACTCTAGTTGGAATGCAGGAACGAGCTCTGCTGCAAAGTATTACATCAAAAATTGGAATTACACGCCCCTGTTAAACAGGGGCTGAAAAATTGTGCCTTAGGCACTGGTGGTGGCGCCCAGAACCAAAAATGTTCTTACAAGCTATCAGCGTGATGATTGAGGAGGAAGAGGATAATTACTCAGGGATAGTCACTCAGCATCAGCATAGGCAGTCTTTGAAGGGATCTGAGATTTCAAAAAAAATTATTCGGTTACATCAGCATCAGGTGCTTGGTAGCTGGTGGTGATCCAAGACTGATTCATTTTTATGAAGGTCAGCCGATCGACCGAGTCGGTGGACAGACGCACCCTGTGATCGGTTACCACGCCTCCAGCAGCACTGAATGTGCGTTCCGAAAGAACGCTGGATGCAGGACAGGCCAGTAGCTCAATTGCATACTGTGCAAGCTCTGGCCAGTGATCCATCCTCAAGACCCAGTAACCCAGAGGATTTTCGGTGGGAAAGGTGTCCAAGTCTGATCTTGCCCCTAGGTATTCCTGCACCATGTAAAACAGACGCTGGCGATGGTTGCTGGAACCGATCATACCTTGGGGCTGCGGACCAAAAAATTGTCTGAACGCATCGGTCAGACGGCCACCTTCTCCACCGCTCCTTCTTTGACTGACCAAAGCCTCAGCAACACGTTGTCCAGAAACAGGAGTTTGTAACCTCCCAGTCTCTGGGAACGCATTGCACAGACCTTTCTGCAAGGCCTCCCAAAGATGTTTCATCCTCTGCGATGGCAAGATAAGGTCCGCAACCTTACCCTTGTAACGTGGATCAAGGAGGGTTGCCGTATTGGTCCTTCTCCTTGATACCACGAATACGAGGATCCTTACGCAGGCTTTGCAGGATCAGGGAGGCCATGCAGCATAGGTTTGCTGAGGCATTCGGTCCGGAGTCCTCTGGGTCACTAAGGACGACAACGTCCGCAGCCACCTCCTCCCAGCCACGTACAAGTCCATGTGTTTCTTGGGACTGATCCCTTAAAGACTGCTGCTGATGCTGAGTGCCAGGCTCCACCTCCATACTGACACAATCTTCCTCCTCCTCCTCCTCCTCCTCCTCTTCGTCCTCTTCCTGTGTGATCGGCGGGCACGCAGGAACACTGTCTGGATAAAGGGGGCCTTGAGAGCTAAGGAAGTCCTCCTCTTCCTGCCTCTGTTCTGCCTCGAGTGCCCTGTCCATTATTCCACGCAGCGTGTGCTCCAACAGGTGGACAAGGGGGACAGTGTCACTGATGCATGCGCTGTCACTGCTCACCATCCTCGTGGCCTCCTCGAATGGTGACAGGACAGTGCATGCATCCCTGATCATGGCCCACTGGCGTGGGGAAAAAAAACCAAGCTCCCCTGACCCTGTCCTGGTGCCATAGTCGCACAGGTACTCATTGATGGCCCTCTGCTGCGTGTGCAGCCGCTGCAGCATGGCCAACGTTGAGTTCCACCTGGTGGGCATGTCACAGATTAGGCGGTTCTTGGGCAGGTTAAACTCCTTTTGGAGGTCCGTCAGCCGAGCACTGGCATTATATGACTGGCGGAAATGCACACAGACTTTCCTGGCCTGCCTCAGGACATCCTGTAAGCCCGGGTACCTGCCCAAGAACCGCTGCACCATCAAGTTAAGGACGTGAGCCAAACAGGGCACATGGGTCATTTGTCCCTGTCGGAGGGCAGAGAGGAGGTTGGTGCCATTGTCGCAAACCACCATTCCTGCCTTAAGTTGGCGTGGCGTCAACCACCTCTGAACCTGCCCCTGCAGAGCTGACAGAACCTCTGCCCCAGTGTGGCTCCTGTCCCCCAAGCACACCAGCTCAAGCACCGCATGGCATCTTTTGGCCTGCGTACTTGCGTAGCCCCTTGAACGCCTACGGAGCACCGCTGGTTCCGAGGAAGAGGCCATGGAGGAAGAAGAAGAGGAGGGGGTGGAGGAGAGAGGTGTGTCACAATCAGCATTTTGGAGGCGTGGTGGCGGAACAACCTCCAACACTACTGCACCTTGTCCTGCATCCTTCCCAGCTGCCAGCAGAGTCACCCAATGCGCCGTGAAACTTAGGTAACGTCCCTGTCCATGCCTGCTGGAACATGAGTCAGCGGTAATATGCACCTTACCGCTGACCGCCCTGTCCAGCGAGGCATGGACATTGCCTTCCACATGCCGGTAGAGAGCCGGAATCGCCTTCCGTGAGAAAAAGTGGCGTTTGGGTACCTGCCACTGAGGAACCGCACATTCCACAAACTCACGGAAGGGGGCAGAGTCTACCAACTGAAAAGGCAGCAGTTGAAGTGCTAGCAATTTTGCCAAGCTAGCATTCAACCGCTGGGCATGTGGATGGCTGGGAGCAAACTTCTTTCGGCGGTGCAGCAGCTGGGGCAGGGAAATTTGCCTGGTACAATCTGACGTCGGTGTACCAAAAGCAGATTGCCCACAAGTACTTGGCTGTGACACACCTAATTCTACACCTTCATTCCTCTCACTGCAGGTCTCAGAGAGGACTGGAGGTCTAGTGGGGTTGGAAATCTCAGCTGATGAGGAGCAAGGAGAGATCCTCTTTGTTCTTTGGTGTGGGTCTTTTAGATACGCTTGCCAACGAACTGCATGGCAGGTCAACATATGTCTGGTCAAGCATGTGGTACCCAAGCGGGAGATGTTTTGGCCACGCGAGATACGCTTGAGACATATGTTGCAAATAGCAGCGGTGCGATCTGATGCACTCGTCTCAAAAAAGGCCCACACCAAAGAACTTTTTGAATAACGCGCAGAGACTGCAGCGCCCTGCACATGTGGAGCTTTGGGGTGTGATGCAGTCAATGTGCTGCCCTTAGGCTGGTCCCTGGAGGGCATCCTGCCTCGTTGGTGATGTGCTGCCTCCTCCTCCTCCTCCTCCTCCTCTCTCCTATCAGGCACCCACGTTGAGTCAGTGACCTCATCATCCCCTCCCTCCTCATCACTGGAGCAAACCTGGCAGTATGCTGCAGCAGGGGGAGCATGACTGCCAGATTGCTGTCCTTCTTGGGCACCCCCTCTGTCCGTGCTCATGTTACTGCCTTCATCGAGCTCAGTATCATCATCAGAGCCTTCCAAACGCTGGGCATCCTCCTGGAGCATGTACCCAACACTGTGGTCAAACAGTTCGAGGGAATCCTCAGGAGGACATGGTGGAGCTAGGGAAGGAGTCACTGATGACATTGAGCTGAGGGAAGAGGCCGCTGCTTTGCCAGACAAAGCACCCTGGGTGAGAGAGGATGAGGAGGATGAGGACGGCTTGGTCATCCACTCGACCAAGTCTTCCGCATGTTGCGGCTCAACACGGCCAGCTGCCGAAAAAAAGGCCAAGCGTGTCCCATGGCCACGTACTGATGAGGATGCACCGTCTCCACGACCAGCACTAGACACAGAGCCTGCTTGCCCTCTCTTATTGGCTTGTGACTGTCTGCCTCTCCTTCTTGGCCTTCCAGACATACTAATGGCCTGTAGCTGCACTAAGCTGGGATAGAACACCAGTAATTTTCTTCAGGTAGCTTTATATACTGTAACCAGACAAGCCTGCCTGTCAGTGGGAAGATAACAGGAACGGATCTAGCTGAACACTGTGAGCAGGACGCACTGTACTAAATGTAAATAGTCTAGCTGCCTGACCGTGGTACTAATAGGATTAAATAGAACACCTGTAATTTTCTTCAGGTAGCTTTATATACTGTAACCAGACAAGCCTGCCTGTCAGTAGGAAGATAACAGGAACGGATCTAGCTGAACACTGTGAGCAGGACGCACTGTACTAAATGTAAATAGTCTAGCTGCCTGACCGTGGTACTAATAGGATCAAATAGAACACCTGTAATTTTCTTCAGGTGGCTTTATATACTGTAACCAGACAAGCCTGCCTGTCAGTAGGAAGATAACAGGAACGGATCTAGCTGAACACTGTGAGCAGGACGCACTGTACTAAATGTAAATAGTCTAGCTGCCTGACCGTGGTACTAATAGGATCAAATAGAACACCTGTAATTTTCTTCAGGTAGCTTTATATACTGTAACCAGACAAGCCTGCCTGTCAGTAGGAAGATAACAGGAACGGATCTAGCTGAACACTGTGAGCAGGACGCACTGTACTAAATGTAAATAGTCTAGCTGCCTGACCGTGGTACTAATAGGATCAAATAGAACACCTGTAATTTTCTTCAGGTAGCTTTATATACTGTAACCAGACAAGCCTGCCTGTCAGTAGGAAGATAACAGGAACGGATCTAGCTGAACACTGTGAGCAGGACGCACTGCACTAAATGTAAATAGTCTAGAAGATAACAGGAACGGATCTAGCTGAACACTGTGAGCAGGACGCACTGCACTAAATGTAAATAGTCTAGAAGATAACAGGAACGGATCTAGCTGAACACTGTGAGCAGGACGCACTGCACTAAATGTAAATAGTCTAGAAGATAACAGGAACGGATCTAGCTGAACACTGTGAGCAGGACGCACTGCACTAAATGTAAATAGTCTAGAAGATAACAGGAACGGATCTAGCTGAACACTGTGAGCAGGACGCACTGCACTAAATGTAAATAGTCTAGAAGATAACAGGAACGGATCTAGCTGAACACTGTGAGGAGGACGCACTGCACTAAATGTAAATAGTCTAGAAGATAACAGGAACGGATCTAGCTGAACACTGTGAGCAGGACGCACTGCACTAAATGTAAATAGTCTAGAAGATAACAGGAACGGATCTAGCTGAACACTGTGAGCAGGACGCACTGCACTAAATGTAAATAGTCTAGAAGATAACAGGAACGGATCTAGCTAAACTGAATACAGTGTATATATATATATGCAACACCTGGGATGCATATATATATACACAATACACTGTAAGTGCAGCTAACTGACTGACTGTTCTGCCTAATCTATCTAACTCAAATCAAATGACACTGTCTCTCTCTCTCTCTATCTCTCAGCACACCGGAACACACACTACACAGGGCCGCCGTGCAGGCGGCCTTATATAGTGTGGGGCGTGTACTAAATCCCCTGAGCCATAATTGGCCAAAGCCACCCTGGCTTTGGCCAATTACAGCTCTCTCTACTGACGGCGCTGTGATTGGCCAAGCATGCGGGTCATAGTGCATGCTTGGCCAATCATCAGCCAGCAATGCACTGCGATGCCGCAGTGAATTATGGGCCGTGACGCGCCACACGAATTTGGCGCGAACGGCCCATATCGTTCGCAATTCGACGGACGGTCGAACAGCCGATGTTCGAGTCGAACATGGGTTCGACTCGAACACGAAGCTCATCCCTACTTATGATCATATATGATAGGTTAAAAAAAAGAAGAAAAATCTCAGCACATCATTTACTTGTTTACTTGCCCAAATCTGGGGTCACATGATGTGCTTGGTCTAAAGTCTTTTATTTTCTTCACTGCAAAAGAGGAGGGTCTTCTTTTGTTGTCCACGTCACAGCCTGGGTGATGTGGACATTTCTTAGTGGCTGCCCAGTGGCAGGGTTCTCTCAGGATCTAGAAGACTGCAACAGTGTAATAATATCACAAAAAAGCATCCAGACATGGACACCGATGGCGGCATTAGGCGAGTATCAGAGAGGTTTCAGAAGGTATTTTTTTCTCATAACTATTGAATTTAATGTGTGGTAGGGATGGGGTGTGTGAGCTTTGCTTGGAGCTGAGCTTTAAAATTTTTCTAATGAATAGACACCTGCAATCTTAATTTCTAATCAAATGAAGTTATACTTACTGTAGACAGTGAAGGTACTTCACTAACTGCTAAAAACAGAGAGGTTATGTTAACCACTTCAGCTCCGGAAGATTTACCCCCCCCCCTTCATTACCAGGCCTTTTATTGCTATTAAGTGACAATTGCGTGGGCGTGCAATGCTGTACCCAAATACAACTGACGTCCTTTTTTTTCCCACAAATAGAGCTTTGGTGGTATTTGATCACCTCTGCGGTTTTTATTTTTTACGCTATATAAAAGGCCGCCAATTTTGAAATAAAACAATATTTTTTACTTTTTGCTATAAAACATTCCCAATAAAAAAATCGAATTTCTTAATCAATTTAGGCCAGTATGTATTCGGCTACATATATTTGGTAAAAAAAAAAATCCGAATACGTGTATATTGATTGGTTTGCGCAAAAGTTATAGCGGCTACAAACTATGGTATATCTTTATTTATTAATTTTTTTTATTACTAGTAATGGCAGCGATCAGTGTCTTATAGCCTTGTAGGACTGCGATTATGCGGCGGACAAATCAGACGCCTAACTGACACTTTTGACACTTTTTGGGGACAATGACACTAATACAGTGATCAGTGCTAAAAAAAAATGCATTGTTACTGTACTAATGACACTGGCAGGGAAGTGGTTAACATCAGGGGCTATCAAATGGTTTCATGTGATCCCTGGGTGTGCTTACTAAATGTGGGGGGTGTGCTTTGACTGGGGGAATGTAAAGATCCTTGTCCCTTGCACATTCCCCTCTCACATAACGGCGGTCTGCCTTGTTTACATAGGCAGACCACCATTCTTCCTGCCCTGGAGACACACTAATGCCCTGTACACACGATCGCACATTCCGACAACAAAATCCATGTTTTTTTCCGACGGATGTTGGCTCAAACTTGTCTTGCATACACACGGTCACACAAATCTTGTTGAAAACTCTGATCGCCAAGAACGTGGTGACGTACAACACGTACGACGAGCCGAGAAAAAATGAAGTTCAATAGCCAGTGTGGCTCTTCTGCTTGATTCCGAGCATGCGTGGAACTTTGTGCGTCGGAATTGTGTACACACGATCGGAATTTCCGACAATGCATTTTGTTGTCGGAAAATTTGAGATCCAGATCTCAAATTTTGTTTGTCGGAAATTCTGACAACAAGCTCCCATCAAACATTTTCCGTCGGAAAATCCGACCGTGTGTACGTGGCATTAGAAGTGAGAGGAAATTGCAAAGTGAGTTAAAATTTCCTCTCAGATGGCTCTCTTTGGGACAGGGCTCCCCATTCGGAAGTAAAGACGGTGAATCTTCCAAATGGTGACACAGACAGCAATACAACCCTGACAGGGGTTCTAAGCCTTCCCTACTCTATCCAAAACAAAAGTTATAGATATAGAAATGAAATTAATATAAATTATTAGTATAACTTGCAGTATAACTGTTTGGAAAACACAGACAATGTTTTCTCTTCACTGTATAGATTAAGATTTATTACATAGTAGATCCTTTTGAGTATATAGGCTAAGTAAAGTGTATTGATGTATTGATTTGGACCATCAACAACGTACAGTAATTGGCTTCTAACTGAATCAATTAACATCTCACATATTGCTGTCTGCAGCATAATGGTAAAATTCAGAGACCATCCAAAAAAATGGAAAATCCCTGTAGGTTACAGGAAAAGAAGCAAATGTAGAAATAGAGTATAATGGCAATATTGATGTCAGCCAGGTGACAAATTAACATCCTAAAATTTTTTGGAGTTGCCTGGAATAAATGGTTAATTTATAATTTTTCTGCCTTAGCTTTGTCATTTGTGGGTAACGAGGTAAAAATGTCATCTGGTTTTAAGCTTTTTAAATTCGACACTTCCTTACTCAAACTTGAAAGCATTGCCCCTCCTTCTGTATGACAATGCTCACACATCTGCCAGATCAGTTCTCTCTCGCATACATTGCTAAAGTGGCAGTCAGATCTGGGGACTTCTTTTTCATATAAAAATAAAAATCATATTATTCCATTTACTCATAAGACATCATTTTCAAGCAAAATACAAGAGACTGGTTTTAAGTCATGCTGATATAGAGTCCCAAAGACCTTACATATAATCTTTCCCTAGTGCTCCGTCTTTGCTGGAGATGTCAACAACAGAAGGGGACTATACCACATGTGTTTTGGAGTTGCCCTCTCTTGCATAACTTTTGTAATCCAATGAGGGACATTACATTTAAATTAACTGATGTCTACCTAGGAGGCAACCCTGCTGACTACCCCCTCCACCTTATACCACTGTCAGCAAATAAATATAAACATTCTATCTTGATACAACTTCTGAAGGCAGCAAAAGCTTGCACCCCTCTATATTAGAAGCAGATGGCCGCCCCCCTTCCCAATCAGTGTTTGGCTCAGTAAAGGTAATGAAATCAAAATTATGGAGGATGTCATGCCTTCATCAAATCAAAGAGGGGAACAATTTCATAAGACGTGGTTTAATTGGATTGACTTGTACACCTGAATACTGAGCTTAGATGAGAAGTCTGTGACAAACCACCCACCCTTCCCAAGCCCCTACTACGAACACCTTACCTACCGAGCTTTGATGAGAAGTCTATGACAAACCAATCACCCTTCCTAAGGCCCTGCTACGAACACCTTACCTACTCTAACAACCTCCCGACCCCTTTCCTTTTTTTATCCCCTTCCCTCCCTCTTATAGCACCTACCACTTTCCTCTCCTGCTAAGAGATTTAGGGCCTCCCCCACATCGTTTTAGAGGTCCCACTTCAGACTTGTGCCTTAATAAGGGTTGCATGTTGAAATTGCTGAACATGAGTTACTTTGTAGTCAGTTTAGAGCCCAAATACTTCTTATATTATCCTGTAATTAACAGACTCCTCATTCTGCTACAACAGCAGTTGAGGTGATAATTGTGAGCAGAATACAGAATGATATGTGTTGTATATCAATATCGATTAAGAGGCTATGTATATCCAAGTATGTCCCTTTTACCATTTTTAACTCATGTACATATAGCAATTTTTTCCTGTATTCTTCTTTAAAAAGAAAAACAAATAATAAAAAAAAGAAAAGGGCCATCTGGTTGTTTTGTTTGAGAACCAAAAGTTGACCATACCTCAGACATAGCAGGAAACTCTGACAGTTCCCCCGCTTTGTTCTTCACCTACCCAGGTAAAACATTGAATGCACAACTTCACAGATTCATACCCATCTTTTACTTATTACCTTGTTCTGTGGGCAGTTATCCAATCCCCATGAATTATGGTATACAGTAGTATTATCATTAAATCTCAAGCCTTATGTTATTCGCAGACATGAGATGAAAAGTCACCTGTCTTGGCAATTGTCAGCTGCAATAAAAGAGCTCTATGCAGCATTCTTCTGGGACCTTGCTTTGAGGTTGGTCAGATCATACCTCCTTGATCAATCCCCTTAAAAATGCATTTTCAGCTTTCAACTCATCTTGCCCTTCTCTTTCAGCAACGGAAATGCAGGACAGCATTATGAGTCTCCTGTCTCAAACATTTGTTCTACTGACAGGTCACAAGTGTGGTCATACAATGGCTGACCTATTCTCATCATCCTGGTCATTTGATACACAAATTGATGTCATCTAGCCCTGGAAGACAGGTTCACTCTACATATAGTTAGATTATCAGAAGATAAGTATCAAATAATGTCTGTTCAATTAGTGTGTTCATCCAAGATATAAAAAAATGGCTAAAAGGTAGAGACACTTGAAGCCCAAATATTGCAACTTTTGGACAGAATGTAGAACCTTTGTCCCATTTTTGTTGGTGTCCTTTTTTGGTACAGCCTCTTTACCTAATGACTGTCAGACACAGTAGAAAGGGATCTTCCCACAATCTATTTCATGAGTGCAAGGACAATAAATAAGAGGGAAATACTTAGCAGAGTATGAAAAGGCTAGATCTTCTAAATATTTTATTGCTGTCTGACATTTTTCTTCCTCTATGGAAATCACCTCTATGAATACACAGTCAGCATTGAAAACTTGACAAAAGTTCTAATTCTTCCCCTCTCTATTCAAAGCTAAAACATGTTTTGTTAAGTTGGGCTTTAGAATGACTGTCAAAATAACTCTTGGTGCCAAGAAAACGGAACACTTAACTCTTTTGCTGCCCTCCCCACTATTCTCTGCAGTAGCAAACAGACAACAGTGCATGAAGATCCTGCAAAATTCTTACTAGCCCCCCCACTTCACTCAGTGACTCAAACCACTGCCCCTCCATTTCAAGTGTGTCCTAAAGTAAAGTAGGTACACCACTTCACTCTGAAAGGGACCAGGAAATCACAGGTTATTCAGGTACTAATATCTGTATTCAACAGTGGCATACTAAGTGGTGGCGTGGGGGGTGCAGTCCACACTGAGTACCGGCACTCTGGGGGTGCCGGGCTGGTCGCTTGACAACTTTTTTTTGTGTGTGTTACACAGTGCAGTACTGATAATACTAACAGCACAGCACTACAGCCCCATATCTGTGAGCCTTGCAGCAGCAGTTCAGAGCTAGAAAAGCTCTGCCTCAGCTGCTGTCAAATGACACAATCAAGGAGAGGACTTCACTCACTCTAAGCTGCCAGCATATGGTAAGTGTGCACTTTAGGGCTGTCTGTATGGAGGGGAGGTGTCTGTACTAGGGAAGTTCTGTACTAAGGGAGAGGGTCTGTATTGAGGGGGGTGTCTGTACGGAGGGATATGTCTGTACTGAAGCAGGTCTGAACACTGGATGTAATTTGAAGACCCCTCTTTGCCCTGCTGTTATGGCTGAATGTAGGGCTCTTTTGGTTAGCAAAACTCTGGCACTTGTTGGTAGTTAGAGCTTGCTGCGACCTCTCGCCCCCACACATTTCTTTTGGCCTATCACTGGGGTGGGCTGCCTCCCCGCAAATAGGAATGTGCAGGAGAGATAAAGGGTGGACAAGCTTTCAGAATTCAGAAAGAAATCTGAACATGTCTGCAAGCCCTGCCTGTCAGAACAGCCTGGGATTTTTCCAAAAGGGCAAGGAATTCAAGTATGCTGCAGGTATATTCAGGTATGCTCTCACTGCTGTCAATCAAAGCCAGTGATGAAATAGTGGGATATGGAGGTGTGAGGCAGGGCTGAGCCTCACTGTCCTTGTCTATAGACGCAGACAGCGTAGCTAGGAGTGAGTCTACATGAGTTTCCCCATAGGAAGCGGCTTTCTACGATATGTCTGTCGGAAATCCAATACAGCTTACCATCCAAATAGCACTATTCCTACAGTAAAGCATGGAGGTGGTAATATCCTGTTATGGGGGTGTTTCTCTGCAGCAAGGACTGGAGCACTTGTCAGAATAGAAGGAAAATGGATGGGGCAAAATTCTTGAGGAAAATCTGCTGCCGTCTGCCAGAAAGTTGTCAATTGAAAGAAGGTTTACCTTCCAACATGACAATGACCCAAAGCACACAGCAAAAATGACCACACAGTGGTTGAATGAGAAAGGGTGAATGTCCTTGCATGGCCTAGTCAGAGCCCAGACTTAAACCCCATTAAAAATGTGTGAATTACTTGAAGATTTTGCAATTAAAATCTCCTAAATGGTAAACGTACAGAATTTCCCCCTTGAAAGACTAGTATCCAGAAAATTGTCCACATACTTGTCACCTAATTCTGTTTCTTTATGGAAAGCTGGCACTCCATAATTGTTGATGTCCTTGAAGACTAGCTTCTCTGGTGTTTGCTTACTCTAATGCCCCGTACACACGGTCGGACATTGATCGGACATTCCGACAACAAAATCCTAGGATTTTTTATCGACGGATGTTGGTTCAAACTTGTCTTGCATACACACGGTCACACAAAGTTGTTGGAAAATCTGATCATTCTGAACGCGGTGACATAAAACACATACATCGGGACTATAAATGGGGCAGTAGCCAATAGCTTTCATCTCTTTATTTATTCTGAGCATGTGTGGCACTTTGTGCGTCGGATTTGTGTGCACACGATCTGAAATTTCAACAACGGATTTTGTTGTTGGAAAATTTTATAGCTTGCTCTCAAACTTTGTGTGTCGGAAAATCCAATGGAAAAAGTCCGATGGAGCCCACACACGGTCGGAATTTCTGACAACACGCTCCGATCGCACATTTTTCATCGGAAAATCCGACCGTGTGTACAGGGCATTAGACTGGTTATTATTTCTATCTCTATGGGGACTTCTTGAATGATGGTAACTTCTTGAGCGACATCTGTGCGTAACTTTTGTCTCTTGATCTGTTGAAGGGGGATTTCTCATTACTTTGTTTCCTTGCACTCATTAAATAGACAGGAAGTGGAAAGATGTTCCTTCACTTCCTGTTTTGTCTCACACCTGTCAAGCAGACAAGGAAGCAAGGAGAAATATCCCAAAAATTCTTGCAACAGTACATAAAGTTTAATAATCGGATAACCCTATTCTCAAATAAGACTGCTGGTGTGGTTGTATAGTAACTATGGAGCTCGTTCTATGTGGTCACCATTGGGTCATAGTTTACACCCATGCCCATTATTACTTGACCACTTTACTTAGATGTTTATTGGCAATACTAATCTTTTGACATTGTCAATATTTC
Organism: Lithobates septentrionalis; assembly: GCA_037952835.1. NCBI lineage: Eukaryota > Metazoa > Chordata > Amphibia > Anura > Ranidae > Lithobates > Lithobates septentrionalis. Next base: position 1,451,592 of record JBBDGP010000163.1, on the reverse strand, counting down.
ATGCACTAGAGGCTAAAAAAAAAGTGTTGCCACAGAAAACCAGAGCAAGTTCAAAAAGGAAATCCAGGGATTACTTTTGGTCTATTTCATGTATAATTTTTTAAATTTCCCAACAAAGTACATTTGAGCATGTGTAAATTCTGAAGTTTTGCTTTAAAATAGAGCAATCGGAGCAATATGGTTAACCGTAAGGGAAACTGTTCATTTCTTTGTAAGTGTTAGGCTTTTATTTTAAAGAAGCAAATCTTTATTATTGCTAGAATGTCTACACACTCTTAATTAAATGATGTTCTCGAGGCATGTTTGAGGCTAATTTGTAGAATAAATGAAGTGGGATTGTTAACTTATTTATTTATATACGGATGTTCTGTGCTTTGGTTTAATTAGGAGAGATAACAGCATGTAAGACAATTAGCTGTAGATATAAAAAAAACTGTTAACATTTCAGACAAGTTTGATAATTTGGCAGCAATTATTTCAATTGCAACCACCTTACACTTAAGAAAAACTGTAGGATGTTAGGAAAGCAAACTGACCCAATGAGAGGGAGGCAAAGGCTGGAAAACTGTGATTCCAATAATGCTTCTCTAACTAAGCGCAAATAATAATTTGATTGTGTCATTCCAGTGATGTTCCAAGAAACATGAGGATCCCTTCTCACTTAAATATGATGCAGTGGTGCTTTTCACTGAAAGAAAATGCACATACTCTGTATGAATGATAGGGATTAGAGGGATAGAGATTGTCTGCCTGGGTTAGGGTTTGCAAATAATGCTTGAATCTTATTAAATTCTGACCATTTGGGGCTAAAATGTGAAAAAAAAATTGGAAGCAGGGAATCGCCATGTGGGATGTGTACCAATGTCAAAATTTAAAGCACAGTATTTTACATACACCGATCAGCCATTAGGATGGCCCACCTAATATTAAGTAAGTCCCTTTTTCTTCCAAAACAGTCCTGACCCATCATGCCATGGATTCGAATAGTCCTCTGCAGGTATGCTGTTGTATCGGGCACCAAGCTGTCAGAAACAGATCCTTGAAGTCCTGTAAGTTGCAAGGTGGGGCCTCCATGGATTGGACTTGCTTTTCTAGCACATCTCAAGGATTCTTGATGGATTAAGATCTGAAGTAATTGAAGGCAAATTTAACACCTTGAACCTATTATTGAGTTCCTTAAACCATTCTTGAACCATTTTTGTAGTGAAGCAGGGCGCATTATCCTGCTGAAAGAGGCCACTGCCATCGGGGAATATCAGTTTCCATAAAAAGATGTACTTGGTCAGCAACAATATTTATACTCAGAACACAATAAGAATATTGAGTAAATGCACAATGTAGCAATCATAAAGGAATGTGCATGGCACACTGAGTGCAAGGATCCAATCGTGAGTAAAATTACAATAGATAATGCACAGTAAAGTCCACAAAAACTGAAAGTAGACAGGATGAACTGGATCAGGTGCTGTACATGGAGGATGGTCGGATGGATCAGGTTCGGGGTCCCCGATTCTCCGTCCACGAACTCCACGGAGTTTTTTTGTTTCTGTTGCCACACATTCCCCATATAAAATCCCATTTTATTTATTTTTTGTTTCTACTGAAACTCATTCCTAATGAATAGGGGCTTAAAAAAGAATTCCAGGCATTGTATATTTTTGCATGGTTACAGTGGTCCAGCTTGAACCAATGTAACTATGAATATACCATCCCTGACCAATTCCCCCAGAAGTTGGAAATCACTGAAGTAGACACCACTACTTTAGTGATCTCCACTTGGCTTCTGGGTCCCATGCTGAGTAGCCAGCCTGGTGCATTGTGAGTACAGGAGGTCAGGTGGGCACCATTCAGAGAAAGCTTTACATTTTGTGAATATATGTAAAATCTGATCCAATAAGGTGGAGAGGCAGGGCGGTAATGTCATGCTCTCCTCTTTGTCTAATCAGAAAACGCATTTAATTCATTCGGAATTTGCATTCATACAGATAATGACTAATGATGAGTATTGGTAACACATACTGTATGTTTTTCTCTACCACAATTTTAGATTTGAAGTTATGATGTTCTTTCAATATTTGTAGATGTTTTATTATACCGCTACTCGGTTTGTTAAATATTGCTTTAAATTGTTTTATATGTTGTTTTGACAGCTTGAATTGCTTGGCACCGCTGTCAATATGAAAGCTAAGAAAAAAGATAATTGCAAAAGCCAAAAATAAGCACGGAAGAGGTTTGTTTAAATCCTTAAACATCAATTACTAATAGGCAGTAGACATTCATATTTGCCTTGGTTGACCCTAGGACTCTGACATTTTGCAGGGCAAATGCTGCCTCAGGGTGGTGAAATTTTACAATTTTGCTATTAAGGGTTGAAAATGTAAATGTTTTTAATCAAATTTTGGGGCAACATTTTTATGGCAACACCATTTAACATGCAGTTTAACCACTGGTTGATCTATATTCCACATGCATTTTACAATAAGTCATTTTAAAGCCTATAAAGTGTAGTGTATATGGCAGAGAAAATAACACAAGCCAATAAGGTACATTTGGAATGGAGTCTATAACTCAGGTGGAGGTTGTGTTGTGCCCGTGTAGGCTTTTGAAGCATCCCGTTGAACGAAAATTCACATTCTGTGAATTTGCTTGTCCACACAGTCCAAATTTACCTGTGAGTCTGAGTGGAATATTGTCATGAACATATTTCAAGTCAACTTTCTTTTCCTTTCCTTAAAAATGTTCCTAAAAAACTTGAAATTGGCCTAGCAAAGGACGCACATCAAAGAATGTTAGTTTTAAACTTTCCACAGATGCTGGAATTATTTATGAGAGTAGTTTCCTTCATTAGCATGAGAAGAATTTCTCCATGGGCACTGGATGTTCTCATGTATGTATTATTTCATGTGAAGTTTCCTATTCTTCCTATACAATTTTCCTACAAAATTTAGATTGGCCCACCAAAGCGCAGCTTAACTTTCTGGAATCTTTGTTTTAATGATGAACTTTGACAAATATAAGAATTATTTATGAGAATTTCCTCCATGAGCGTTCCATCCTAATGCCACTTAACTATTATAGAAGAAATGAATATTGTCCGGGGGTTATAAGATTATTGATTTCATCTCCAGCAATTCCATTAAGAAAATTGAGACCGCATAAAAAAGAATGTATGGTTTCATGGGCTTTGATATTAAATAGTGTATGTGTACAGTAACATGAAGACCTTTGATTTATCTCCGGGAAAGGGAGAAGCTAGTGTTTTTTTCTTGCTGGGGGCTGTTGTACCTTGTCCAATCAATTTGCCAGATTTACAGCTAATGAATATTAGGTTGACATGCAGAGGCACAAAATATTTGACAAAGCTAAGCGTTTACATTCAGTGAAACCGCCTAGCTGTTAGGATGGTAGAAACTGTTTGGTGCGACATGTCACACTTGTTCCTTGTTATTAATTAGAAATTAGTGAAGTGATTTCGAAGAAATTTGATTTAGTTGAAAAATTACAAATTTAAACTACATTTTGTTGAAATTAGCCTCCTTATGTGAATATTGCCATCATAATGTCAGCACTCACATAGTGCTCACAAGGCTTTGTCGCTAAACAATGGATTAGGTTTAGGTACCACTATTCCTTAATATCTTGCATCATATCCCAACTAGTATGGGGACATTTTGTAAACGGGTCTAGGAAAAGTTGGAAGGGGCTCATGTAACCCTCAGGATATATTTAGAGCCCATTGCACCTTAAAAAAACCACCAAAAACACTTAATTTAGACTTTCCAACAAACTCGAATACTTTTCACTGAAAAAGGCAAAATTTCAGCAAAATGTCCCAATTTTTTACCAAAATTGAGGTCAAGCAGAATCTCACAATGTTTCTCATCTCTAGTAGTGACACTGGATCTATTCTGTTATGTTTATATCATGGATTATTCAAACAGGTTGCTTCATTATTGGGCTCACTTTAAGTATCTTGTTGTTACACTTGTGTGCAGCTCATTTATAGGAATGAGTGGAGCGGTTTTATTACACCAGTGGTATACTGTAGTTTCAGCTGAGTGCAAACTCTCAAGCTGAAGCTTAATGAGCTACTGTTGCCCTTTTTGTGTGCATTTAGGGTATCAAAAAAAATAATTATGCCTTGCCAATTTACTTCAATATTTCAAAATAGACTAATATCATGAAAATCTCCAGTTTTGCAAAAAATTCAGGGAAAATTAAAACTCGGCTTTACTTATCTGCCAGTCTCAAATATTTTTCCAATTAAGTCAACATCTTTTCTATTACCGGTATCTAGTTTGTCAAGTGCATAGAACCTATAACATGACTCTCTTGGCATCAGCACTCTACATCCCATGACTAACAATTCATTTTCCTGTAGTGTGTCTAAGATTTTCTGTTCAGTTTTTGATCAGTGTCGAATTCTCAAACTTTTGGATCTATCAGTCAATGAGAGTTCTGCTCCTGGTGTTGCTGTAAGGACTTTACATGTATTATTCTGTTTGATGATCCGTCTTCATCATCCTTTGTCCTCGTCACCCTCCCCGTGCTGTGCCTTAAACTAAGTAAATGAGAAGATCATTGTATTGTGATGATTTCACATTTCTGACTGCATTTTATTACCCTCTACCTTCACTCTTTACAACAAAGTGACAAAGGTGAATCAGAATGTGTCTCTGTTCCTAGCATTTCTTACCTAGATTAGAATAAGATTATTTTCATAATTGAGAGAAGGAATGAGGGTTGAAGAAAAGGATGCAGGGTGTAGGTGACACTACAACAATACGTCTGTCCCTTAAAAATAAATCAAGAAAAACGCCATTATTAGGTAATAACCATTTTGAGTCTAATGAGAATGGATGCACATAAATCTGCTGGAATGTTCAAGGAATTCATCTTATGTCTATTACTTTAACAATGCTGAATATCCAGAACCTATTTTATTAAGCTTCTGGCAGAATTCGAAATAATTTGTCATTGTAGAATTTTGGTTGCTGAAGAACTCATTTGCGTTATTTAAAGGGATAAAGTAAAGAATGATTTAAGTAAGCAAATATTTTAAGTTATTATTGCAGAAATTTTAAAGCTAGTAAATTCTGGCACAAGCATTTTAATTTAAAGCCCATTGGACTTTAATTTTAAATCATCTAAATACATTTGAGGTGCATAAGAACTACAGGTTTTCAAAGCCATACATTTGGTTTTCTTTAGAAAGCAGCCACAGTCTGGGTAGAGAAGCCTATCCCCTTGCTCCTTGTTGCAGAGAAGGACACTTGCTCTGTGTGTTAAAGCATTTGTCTGTCTGCAGAGAGCTACAGCTCAACATTCTAAAAAGAAGATGCTTCCTGATAATTGGAGAGCTCTATCTCTGACTCAGCAGGGGTTGGGTCAGATCTCTACAGAGAAGCTGTTGTTTCTGCACATAGTGCAAAAACATGGTTTGCAGCATTTCTATACAGCATGCTGACATGGAACAGGCTTTTCTACTCAGGCTGTGGGTGCTTTCTAAAGAAAACTAACTGTAAGACACTACACACATTTTATTTTGATGCACCTGGATTGTATTTAGCTAATATAAACTAAATGTCCTATCTGGCAAAAAAGGACAGGAAAGCAAGGGTAAAGCATTCCACAGGGATCCTGGATAAAACATTACAGGAGTTCCTTTCCAATGTTCCTTTACAATGTTTGAATAGACATACACTTGAAACACTTGGTCTCCGGAAAGGTTTACACCCTTTCATGACCATGCCATTTTTTTGTGACACAGCGCTACATTACTTTAACTGACAATTGCGCGGTCATGCTATGCTGTACCCAAATCATTTTTTTTCTTTTTCCCCACAAATAGAGCTTTCTTCTGGTGGTATTTGATCACCTCTGCGTTTTTTATTTGTGCGCTAGAAACAAAAAAGACAGACAATTAAAAAAAAAAAAAAAATTATATATATATATATATATATATATATATATATATATATATATATATATATATATATATATATATATATATATATATATATATATATATATATATTTTTTTTTTTTTTTAATTTTTTTTTTACTTTCTGCTATAAAACATATCTAATAAAAAAAATTCAGTTTAGGCCAATATGTATTCTGTTACATATTTTTGGTAAAAAAATCCCAATAAGCTTATATTGTTTTGCGCATAAGTTATAGCGTCTATAAACTATGGGACTAGTTTCATTTATGTTTTTTTTTTTTACTAGTAATGGCGGTGATCAGCGACCTATAGCGGGAGTGCTAAAAAATTATGGGGACCAGTGACACTAATACAGTGATCAGTGCTAAAAAATATGCACTGTCACTGTACTAATGACACTGGCTGGGAAGGAGTTAACATCAGGGGCGATCCAAGGGTTAACTGTGTGCCTAGCCAGTGTTTTTCTGAACTGTAGGAGGTGCTTTTACTAGAGGAAGACATGGATCCTAGTTCCTGCTTTGCAGAGGCACAGGATCCATGCCTTCCCTCCTGTCGGAACGGCAATCTGCCTTGTTTAGATAGGCAGACTGCCATTCTGCCAATCTGCTGGATGATCGGTGGGTGCCGGCAGACATTGAGTCCGTGGTACCCGCCGCTGGGCTCTGGCTGTGTGTGATCACAGCAGGAGTGAGCCACTGGCGCCACCTACCTAGAGGAGCATTCATACAAAATGGGGGGCATTGTAATACAGAAGGTGTGTAACTGGCTGGATCATCAGGTGACAACAGAGGGAAAAAAAACCCAAACAATGAAAACTAATAGAGACACAACATCTAATGATTGGTGAGCTGCAATATATAAAGATTTTTGGGTTTAATACTGCTTTAAAAAAATTTTGAAATAAAATACAAAACACACAAGTTGATAAAAGTAGTAAGCAGTGCCTGCATGTGTATTAACTCCTTTTCTACTGGGGTACTTATTTAAACAACAATGCAATGGTGGCCCTACATTTACCCAGTGCTGTTCATAAATGCACTGGATAAATAGCCCTCTGCCAGCTGATCTGCCCAGCAATCGCTGTGTACCGAGCTCTCATTAGATTGCTTGGTACTCAGAGGCACCAAGCTGATCCAAGGGGCTGGGTACCATGTGATCTCTGTGTGACTGATCATCACAGAGAACACACGGCCTGTTTACAGTGTTGACCCTTACCCTTACCCTAAAACAGGGGAAGGAGATAGATTGAGTGCTTATAAATGGGGAAAGAGCAAACAGATCAGCAGCTGCAGATTCATTCATTCTATTTCAGTGATGAATCATTGTTTTTCTTCACCCCTTCATGGTCCTCCCTCCTAACACATTCCATCACCATTCTGTCTCCTTGTGACCTGTATAATAACCCTTACCCTGCATATCTGAACATTAACCCCTTCATTTCCAACCTGCCACTGTATGTGACAGTACATCAAGCCCTTCATTGTTTCCATCCTCTGTGTAGGACGTGACAATTTACTGTATCTAGTGCACAATTCTGAGGCTCGCTGTTTAACCTCCTTAATACCAGCATGTTTCTTCACTTCCCAAAAATTGTGGCAAATAAATGAGATCACCATGGGGTGTCTACTTTCCAAAATAAAGGTTAATGTGGGGGGGGGGGGGGTGTACTATTCTGGCATTTTTTAGTTTAGCAGAATTAATTACGTCAAAAAGATCTTTTTTTCCCCCTTCTTATAGTAAAACATAAAAACCCAATGGGTATTAAATACCACCAAAAAAAAGTCCCATCCCTCCCAAAAAAAAAAAAAAATGATATAAAATTAGTTTGAGTACAGTGATGTGTGACTGAATAATTGCCAATCAAACTATCAGAGTATAAAAATTCTAAAGCAACGCTAAATTCAAATACCATATTTGCAAATAGTGCAAAAATAATTAAAGTGCATAAATGTCAAAAATCCTTCAAAGACTGTGCCAACAAAGATGTATATATAAAACATATATAAAACCTATAAAGTGCAAGTGCTGTGTAAAATAAGTGAATTGTCCACCAAATGTACAGTCTCTGAGGCTTTCTAAAAGGTGGCGTGTGATATTGGAAGCATATTTTTTTTACCTGGAAGCAGAAATGTGAAGACACTTGGCGTTAACACCTGATTTGCCATTTGGTGGACAATTCACTTATTTTACAAAGCACTTACACTTTATATGTTTTATATATTTTTTTATATATACATCTTTGTTGGACCGGGGTAAAAGGATTTCGATATGTATTTAGGGATTTTAATTGTTTTTGCACTATTTGCACAAATTGTATTTGAAGTTAGCGCTGCTTTAGAATTATTTATTGCTTGTGCTCAATTGCTATCACAGTTGTCTAGTAGCTGCTTTATTCTCTGACCTTGTAATTTCCTCAATGCAGATCATTCTGTTATTTTTTATGTTCAAACTATCAGAATGCTAAAAACTTAAAAATCGCCTGGTAATGAAGGGATATGACAATGAAGGATGACATTTTTCATGTGCCAGTCATCCTTATGAATAATTACAGATCATAATGCGCATTGGCTGATGTCAGAGTGTCATTAGTGAATGTAACAGACCTTCTACCTGTTAGATAAACCCATTGGCGTGGCATGTCGGAGTGAGCGTTGTGATGTTGTTGCAATAAACCTTGGCTGGAGTTTAATGTCTTTGGTGTGTGGCCCTTTGTTTGGATGGTGCATTACAGTGCAACCTTCTACCTACTGTACAATGTACCGTGGCCACAAAGATGAGCATAACTTAAAGGAATATCTCTATTTGTGTGTGTGTGTATGTATATGGCTATAAATATATACAGTGTATATATACGAGGGGTCTTCAAAACGTTTTATATATTTTTTTATATGTACATCTTTGTTGGTCCGGGGTAAAAGGATTTTGACATGTATTTAGGCATTTTAATTATTTTTGCACTATTTGCACAAATTGTATTTGAAGTTGGCGCTGCTTTCAGAATTTTTTATTGCTTGTGCTCATATTTTTGTATTTAATAGAGTTAAACTAAATAAATAAATTTCTTTTGTTTATTAGTATATTTGGGTTATGTTTAACAAATGACCGGTTAATGGAGATGAATGATAGGTTCATCTTTGGGAACATGTTACATGTTCCAGCAGTTTGTAGAGTGGAACAGGTAACATGTTCCCACTCCTGCAGCCACTGTCTGCTGTCTCTAGTTACAGCAAGTGAGGGATCTTCTCCCCCTGCTCACTGTCACTATTTTGAAAAAAAAAGGCAGCCGTGTGGGTCTCTGCCTGCCCAGCAACGTCATTCATTTTTTCAGTGTTCTGTGAATGGGAAACTACAAGTACCGACAGCCTTTGCGGTAGTTCTTAATGAACTACCATGGCTCTGTTGCGCGTTCTGGTAGTTCATGGTCTCTTCTTGTCAGCGTGTACTTGCCTGTACAAGCTATGAGCAGACAGATACACTGACAAGTCTGTAGAAGTCCTGCATGTGCAATGCTTTACAGGCTCCAAGTAAAAAAAATAATAAATGCAAATTTTTTACCTGCAAGAAGATGTTCGGATCAGTGCAGCTCCCACTGTACTTCTGGTTTCTCTGTACTTCTCTCAAAGACCCCAGCACTGCAGTCCTGTCTCTGTGCTCCTCTCTTCCGACCATTATAAAGAAAGCCGTGGGTTGTGTTTTGTGAATGTAGGGCAGCCAGAAGGTACAGCAAGAGCTGTACTAAACCTGGCGTCTAAACAAACTGGTTTGCATAACATAAGACCTTCCTGGTGGGGATTTGCTTCTGAGGGAAAGGAACTTTTACTCTTATTGGGGTTTAAAGTAGCTCTAAATGCTAAGGGCTCATTCACACATGTGTTGATACCCAGTCTTTTGATACCCAAGCCCCTTTCACACTGAGGCAGTTTTTAGGCATTTTAGCGCTAGAAATAGCGCCTGAAAACTGCCTCCCATGCCGCCCCAGTGTGAAAGCCCGAGTGCGTTCACACTGGGGCGGTGCGCTTGCGGGACGTTAGAAAAAGTCCTGCAAGCAGCATTTTTTGGGGCTGTTCGGGAGCACTGTATACAGCACACCCAAAATGCCCCTGCCCATTGGAATGAATGGGCAGCGCATCCGAAGCACCTGAAAGAAACAGCGAGCAGGCAGGCTTTTATTGCAGAATAGACATGCAATATCTCCTCTCTTTTATATATAAATATATAAAAACATAATTTCGTAAACACTGAATAATCTGTCAGATGCAAGTCTATTAGAAATTCCTCCCATTCATTATATCCCCTTAGAATGTCCCATTCCAAATAATATACAAATTACGCATTTGTGTGAATTGATCTTTATGAAGCAATATGCAGGCTTAAAGGATAACTAAACCATACTTTTAAAAAAAAAAACAAAAAAAAAACATACATGCCATACTTAAATCCTCTGTGCAGTTGGTTTTGCACAGAGTGGCCCCGATCCTCCTCCTCTGGGGTCCCTCAGCAGCGCTCCTGGCTCCTCCTCTTCTCGAGTGCCCTGTCGGAGAAGCGCTCTCCCTCGGGGCACCCATGTGGGCCTGCTGCGTCCATTGACACAGACAGCAGGACTCGCCTCCGCCCTCCGTCTCCCGCGTCATTGGATTTGATTGACAGCAGCCTGAAGCCAATGGCTGCGCTGCTATCAATCTATCCAATCAGGACCCGAGACACCGGCTGGAGTGGGTGTGCTCGTCCCTGGCGTAGGAACGATCAGGCTCAGGTAAGTAAAACGGATGCATTAAGGTGAAAACACTGAAGGTTTACAACCCCTTTAAGAGTAGAATGATGCACTGGGAATATTTGAACAAGTGGTTATTGACCTTATCACATTTCGTGGGAGCACCCTGCTTCTTCAGGAGTAATGAGGGAGAACCTTGCAAGCTGTAGATGATAACCCGTTAAGGGCTTGTTTACACTTGCTTTGACTTCAACACACATTAAAGCACCTACTACTTCAACATGCTTGTTTGATGCTTCTGCAATGCTTCATTGGTGCTTCGGTGGTGCTTTTTTAAAGCTTTAAAAAAGCTTGGCAGATGTCCTGTGTCTGGATACCTCATACCTGCAATAGTTTCAAAACAAATTGAAGCTAAAACTGAATTAAGGCCTCTCAAAAGCTACAGGTGTTTCAAGCGAGCTTTGTCATAGACTTCTATAGAGGCTTTGAAGCACCACATAAGCAACATAGGGGAATCATTTTTGAAGCAAAGCCAAACCAAAGCAAAAGCAAGGTGTAAACAGGACTGCAAGCTAACCATTTGATTTAGTGACAGGAGCTTTGACTGGCCTGGAGAGTTTTAAAAAAGTGTCTCCAAAGCCATGTTTTGAAGCAAGTGTAAATGAGCCCTTAGTGACATCACAATAATACAAAACATTTTGTACACAAATTACAAATGTGCAACTATAATATAATAATATAATTATACTCACCATCCATGTGCTCAAAGGGTCCAGAAAATAGGTAGTAGACGCCAATCCCCTAATGCCCCCTGGAGGGCAGGCGTGGGGGCAACCAAGTCAGTACAGGCTGCAAAGGGGGAGGCAGAGAGTGAAAGTGAGTCCTTCAGTCCAACCCCATAGACTGATCATTTAGTATAAATATAATACCCTCTCACTTGTATGTTAGGACTCAATTATACTTGCTTCGGCTTCAACACACATTAAAGCGCCTACCGCTTCAAAATGCTTTTATGATGTGTTTTTGATACTTCGGTGGTGCTTTGATGAAGCTTCAGTGATGCTTCGATGATCCTCTTTTGAAGCTTTGTTGAAGCTTGGCAGATGCCCTCTGTGTGTGAATATCTCATACCTGCAATTTCTCTAAGGGCTCATTTACACTTGCTTCAGCTTCGACACATATTAAAGTGCCTACCACTTCAACATGCTTTTATGTTGTGTTTTTGATGCTTCGGTGATGCTCTTTTGAAGCTTTCTTGAAGCTTGGCAGATGCTCTGTGTGTGTGCATGGATGTCTCATACCTGCAATTTCTCAAAAACAAAGTGAAGCTAAAGATTAAAGCCTCTCGGGGCATGGCCTGACGCAGCATGGAGTAGGACACTCATTCCCTGAGCTCCGTCCATTACTCCTTATATTATTAATCCTGGACTGCTTATACTATCCTAAATAGCTGGATTACTTTAACTGTGACACCTACAACGCCCTGAAATAACTTTTGAAGCGACTAGACGAACGGCGGCCCGAACGGAGCCGCGATCCTGTACACGGCGGCCGAATTCAGGCAAGTCCGCGGCTCGGGCCTACTCCTGGAGGTCCGCGGCCATCTTGGTACTCCCCTGCCTCGCACTAACACTGGGATAACTTTGCCCTGCTGCTGCCCGGATACAAGATAACCCCATAGGGGATCTGGATTGCATTCCTCCTAACACAGAGAGACTTCCCTGGCCCCCAGTACTCCAGAAGGAGCGGCGGCCGTGATTTGGCTAGGCGAGGCCTAGGCCTGTATGTAGGATCCGGCGGACATATTGGTAAGCCTATTCATCCAGCCTGTGCTGCATTTTCAGCTTCTTGCCTTATTGATCTCCCCTGAGCAACCCCCCCCTTTTTTTTTGGGGCCCTTATATACTCCCCACTGTAGTCCCAGATTGCTGACACCCCAAGGGAGCAACAGTATACCGAGTGTTTGCCACGTGGGAGCGCCCTTCACCCCCAGACATATTAGTGGTCCTACGACCCCAGCCAGCACTCCTCCTTATCCTACAAGTAGTTAATTTTGCCAACAAGAGATAGGGGACTGTGTGATACCCCAGGCCCTCATAGCATGTCACCAACCAAAGGACAGAAGGCAGCGGCAGCCAAACTTGATCAGTATCGCCGACAAGAGAAAGAGGACATGGAGGAAGATGGAGCCTCTGAGAAAACTGGAGGGGGAGAACGAACGGCGAGTGATACTGACAGACTTCTTGAAGCAATTACTCTTTGCAGAACTTCACTCACAGCACAAATAGAGGAAGTCAAGATGGATATTTCTCTTATTAGGCAAGACTTTCAAAAGCTCAGAGACAGAGTGAAGGAAGCCGAGACTAGACTGAGCACGGTGGAGGATGCCATACCACCTTTACAAACATCCTCAGATCGTGTACAACGACAAATACACCAACTCCTAACAAAACAGGATGATATGGAGAATAGGCTGAGAAGATGCAACATACGCTTGATCGGCCTGCCGGAGGGGTCTGAGGGCAGGGACACTACCACGTTTCTGGAACAACTTTTGATCAATACCTATGGGAGAGAAGCCTTCTCCCCTATGTTTGCGGTGGAGAGGGCACATCGCATGCCAGCAAGACCCCCCCCGCAGGGAGCCCCCCCTCGCACGTTCATAGCTAAACTCCTTAATTACAAAGATCGAGATACAGCTCTGAGGATGGCAAGGGAGAGGGGCAATCTTCCAGTAGGAAACGTTAAAGTGGCTATTTTCCCGGACTTCTTGGCGGAATTACAACGCCGTCGGCAGAGTTTTACGGAGGCCAAGCGTAGGCTAAGGAACCTACAATACAAATACTCTATGCTCTTTCCTGCCCGCCTTAGAGTGGAACATGACGGTCGTGCAATCTTCTTTGAAGATCCTGAGGAAGTGATCACCTGGCTGGAACGTCGTGCTGTACCCGAAAGAGCGGATTGATCAAATCCCAGACATAGTCGCATAGTTACTGTTGCCTGAGGACATAAACTGTCTATCACTACACACGGCAACCCTTTGAATGTGCTGTAGAAATGTTCCCGAACCAGCGCAAGTTGAAGTTTAAATCCTAGATACCCACAGTATAAGAGTCCACTCACTTTCCGGGGCTCCGGAGAGGTAGAAGTCCTACTGACAATATGCAGTGTGCAGCGAGACTTTACCCCACATAATACTGGGAAGCAGCATCATCACTACTGGAACTTTTTCTGGATCTTATTTGTTGCAGTTAACAGGAAGCAAGGGGATTGGGAGATCACACCATGTCTTGTACAAGTAACGTGGTTGATACCTTTCGTTCTACTCAGCCCCTGGGAACTTAACCAGATGTTTCACATTCCACCTGTAACCAAGAAGATGGAATGTTTCCCAGTCAAGCTTAAGTTACGGGAATATGCCCGCACCAGTTTGGGACAGTGCAGGGCAGGGAGGGGGGTGGGAGTTCATATGTTTATAGTTTGGTTAAACTTGATTGTGCATACCAATTACAGAAAACAGGTAACATACCGAATGATAAGTACATGTGAATGTTCATATATGTTTATGCAGTTAGGTTTACATACTAAGAACATAGGTATCCTACACATAGTGAGCGAATTGCTAACCATAACTGTTATATTAGATCTTAATAGGTTTTGTTTATGGCATCTTTGAAGTTTCTCACATGGAATGTGAGGGGCATGCGTGAGAAATTTAAGCGCGCGGCAGTCTTCACATTCCTCAAGAAACAACATGCTGATATAGTAGCATTGGTGGAGACGCATGTTGAGGGAGGTGTCCAGATGGCACTTCGCCGTCCATGGGTTGGATGGGCATATCATTCTACCCATACATCTCACTCCAGGGGAGTCTCTGTTTTGATAGCCAATTCGGTACATTTTGAGTTATGTGAGTTGTCCACTGATCCACTAGGCCGATATGTCTTTATCTATGCTAAATTATATGGAGAACCCCTACTTATATTGGCTTTTTATATACCACCTCCATTTAACATCTCCATAATTAAAGAGGGACTGTCATTCATGGCCCGACATTCGACTGTATCTGCAGTTTGGCTAGGCGACTTCAATACCACACTAAACCAGACTTTAGACAGGCTTCAACTTACTTTGCCTACCCGCAATACTCCAAATGAGACTAGGTTCTCTAAGCTCATCTCCGCCTTTCACTTAATAGACACATGGCGCCATAAGTTCCCACAGGCCAAATCATACTCATGCTTCTCGTCTTCTCACGGGTCTATGTCCCGTATAGATTTTATACTTATATCCCACAGATTGACACCAAGACTATCAGAGGCTGTATTTTGTCCCAGGATACTCTCGGATCATAGTCCCTATTGGATTACATTAAGAATCCCTATAGCAAAGCCACCACGATCATGGCGTTTAAACCCATTCTGGCTCTCTCTCCTACCTGAGGATGATGAGTTAATAAATAAATGGAAAGTGTACTTTGTGGAGAATGATAGGTCAGCGACGCCATCCGCAGTATGGGATTCCTTTAAGTTATTCGCACGCTCCACATTGATTACTGCTATCAATAAAATTAAGACAAACTCTTCCAGTGCCCTCGGGAAGGCGCTGGAGGATCTATCCTCTGCCGAAAGAGACTTTGTCACCACCCCATCCCCCACAAATGCAGATCAACTCAAACTACAAACTAGAGTAGTAAACCAGCTACAATACCAGAAAGCTAGACAAAAAATATTCTTTTCCAAACAGAAAATGTTTGAGCATGGAGAAAAAGCAGGCAAGTTGCTAGGATACTTGGTACACAGCGAAGATAGACCCCCAGTGGTCATTACATTACATGGCCCTGGAGGACAACAAATAACAGACCCACCTAGAGTAACTTCCATGTTCAGAGATTTTTTTGCAGACCTATACAAAACGACAGCTCCCACTGAGACACAATCCATGTCTCTCTTTTTAGAGAAGGTGACTTTCCCACAGCTGACAGAGGAACAGGTCAAACTACTTGAGGCACCCCTCACCACAGACGAAATTACGACAGCTATAGCCAGTTTCGCTAGGTCTAAATCCCCAGGATCAGACGGACTCCCAATCGAGTTCTATTCCCAATTTAGAGATGTACTAGTCCCTAAACTGCTAACATTGTACAATCATCTCTTTGAAACTGGAACTTTACCCCCATCTATGACGGAGGCAACAATAGTCCTCATCCCCAAACCGGGAAAGGACCCAGGATACCCAGAATCTTATCGTCCAATATCCCTTTTACAAGTTGATATTAAAATATTAGCTAAAGTACTATCTATTAGGCTTAATCAAGTAATTTTATCACTAATACATACAGACCAGGCTGGTTTCATGCCTGGTCGCAACACCTCGTTTAACCTCCGGAAACTGTATATTAATATACAGGCTACACACGAGGAGGTTGGCTCACGGGTTGTGGTGACTTTGGACACAGCAAAAGCCTTTGATTCGGTGGAGTGGAGGTATCTGTGGAGATGTTTGGAGGGTTATGGCTTCGGCCCGAAATATATTAAATGGGTTCAATTACTATACCAGGCACCTAGGGCCAGAGTGGTGGCTAATGGGTGGTCGTCTCAGATGTTTGACCTCAGTAGAGGCACGAGACAGGGCTGCCCCTTATCCCCACTATTGTATGCCCTTGCGGCAGAACCCCTGGCGATATCCATCCGTGCGAATCCGGAGATTAAGGGACTCAGAATGGGCTCTTTGATTGAAAAAATTAGTTTGTACGCAGACGACACGCTTTTATATTTAGCAGATTCGGGCCCATCACTAGATACCGCACTCCACACGATTGAACAATTTGGACTATTTTCAGGGCTGAAAATCAATTGGGACAAGTCCCAAATTTTACCAATTGATAGCTTCCCACCCCCAGAATCCCAAGCCAGAATACCGATTCAGAGAGTTGATGTCATTAAGTATTTGGGGATTCGTATATCTAGATCCCCTGCAGACTTTGTATCCCTCAATATAGATCCTCTCATCTCTACGGTTAAAAATAAAATACGAGTCTGGTCCAAACTACCATTGGGTGTTTGGGGTCGCATAAACTTAATCAAAATGATACTACTCCCTAAAATACTGTATGTCCTCTGGCATACTCCGGTTTACTTACCCTTGAAGCATTTTAGATCTTTAGAGTCCCTCCTCAAGCCATTTGTGTGGGGGCATAACAGACACAAACTAGCATGGCAAACACTCAAGAATCCAACGGACCTTGGTGGCACAGCTCTCCCCGACTTCAACCTATATTACATTGCAGCACAACTGCCACAGATGTTCCACTTGGATAAAACGGACAGTGAGAGATTCCTCGCCCTTCTTTGTCCAAAGTGGGCACAACACACCAGGGACTCGGTATACGCAATAGCATCGGGCTGGGGGGGGATAGAGTTAGGAGAAAATAGACAAACCATGTTATATCATTACAGGAAAATATGGGATTTAGCCGCCTCTAAACTTGAAATTCCACAGATCAATGATTACACACCGATATGGCATAACAAGAATCTCCCCGAGTTTAATAAAATTCATGACACATTCCCATGGTCCACGCAGGGAGTATTTTACCTGCACCACTTATTGAAAGATGGACATCTCAAAACATTTGATACACTTAAGGAAGAATTTACAATTCAGAACCAGATGTTCTTCAGATTTTTACAAATCCGGCATGCGTCACAGTCACAATTTCCTGACTCCCTTCCAAACCCCACACCTAATATTCTTATGGCAGTAATTAAAAGTACAGACCCTCATAAACTCATCTCAGCCTTTTATAATATGCTCTCAATCCCTGTATCTACTAAAATGGCATATGATCTCAAACCAAGATGGGAAAGAGAGGTGGGGCCAATTGAGGATGAGGAGTGGGGGGAGGCATTGGAGTCCTGCAAAACTGTGTCCCCTAAATTATCGGATCGATTGTCGCAGCTCTTCATACTTCACAGGGCATATCTTACACCTCTTCGAGTGGCAAGATATAAACGCACACAACCCACCACATGTCAGATGTGTGAGAGGGAGACGGGCACATTCTTTCACTTGATCTGGACGTGTTCTAAGATTCAAGTGTGAGGGGGAATGATTAATGCGCTACCAAAAAGACAATAAAATGTGAAAAAAGAAAAACAGCTGCTACAATACCATGTGACAAAAATGGAAGAACAAATGTAGAAATAAATTGCAGCGCTAAACACACATATACAGTGTAAATGATAAATAAAGTTCAAAAGTGTATATGGACGTAATGTCCTAGGAAGAGCAGATATGTGATCCAAAGAAACATAAAAGTCCACAATAAGAATGGATGATCCGTGTATCAATCCTGTCTGCTTCCCAACCTTCAGCTTATGTATCATCAATTAAAGCGAGTAGATGGAATACGCTTACCGGAGGTGTTGGATTCTACTGCCGTAAGCATAGAATCAATGGAGCTTAGTGCCACCCAGGGCGAAGTGATGAAATGTTGGAGGCAAGGGTAGAGCCTCTACCAAGCCGGGACGTCCCCTCTCTCTCAGCAGAAGCCAAGCCGGGAATGGGTTCCGGAAGACGGGGTGGTTTCTCAGTTCTCCAGGGTATGTGGAAAAAAGGAAAAATGCTCCCACATAGTGTGACTTCTGGGTGTTTTTATTTAAAAAAACAACGATACATATAAAAATTGTGATCACAAAGATAAAATGAAAAGCAGTGTATGGGGTCTGTAAAAAGCCGCCCTACGCGTTTCGGTCCAGTGACCTTCAACAGGGGCAATTGATTGATTGGGGATTGATACACGGATCATCCATTCTTATTGTGGACTTTTATGTTTCTTTGGATCACATATCTGCTCTTCCTAGGACATTACGTCCATATACACTTTTGAACTTTATTTATCATTTACACTGTATATGTGTGTTTAGCGCTGCAATTTATTTCTACATTTGTTCTAAGATTCAAGGCCTGTGGGAACAAATAGTGACATTTCTACATGACACAATGGGCTCACCCCTAGCCCTAGACCCAAAACAATGTCTCCTAGGTATAATACCAGATACAATTGATAAATACACCAAAACATTTCTACATGAAACACTTTTCGCAGCAAGAAAGGTTATCGCCAAAATATGGATGAGACAAGTGCCTCCTAAAATGGTGGAATGGAAGGTGGAGGTGAATAATACATTACCGTTCAAGAAATGCATATATATTAATAGAGGTTGCCCGACCAAGTACAATAAAATATGGGATCGTTGGCTACAAGAATCTGCTACCTGTGTCTAACGTAACTAAATGGGTACAGGGTGATATATTTGATGTGAGTTTAGATGTATGGTTGCATGTGTCAAATGTTTATACTCTGAATATCCCCTCATGACAAGTATTTTATACCTAGTTTCACAAGTACGGAACTTACAACAATCAATGTACTGTTACTTTGTTCATGTGTTACCGCAAACATATTATGTATGCACCAGTTGATCAATAAAACCTTGTTTGATTTAAAAAAAAAAAAGATTAAAGCCTCTCGAGCTTTGCCATGGACTTCTATGGACGCTTTGAAGCACCACTAAAGCGATGTGGGGTATGATTTTCGAAGCGAAGCCAAAGCAAAGCAAAAGCAAGGTGTAAACAGGTTTGTAAGCTAACCAGGGCCTTTGACTGGTTTTCAGAGAGCTTTAACAAAACATGTCCGAAGCTTTGTTTTGAAGCAAGCGTAAACTAGCCCTAAAACAAAGCTAAGCTAAAGCTGAATTAAAGCCTTTCAAAAGCTGCAGATGCTTTAAGCGAGCTTTGTCATAGACTTCTATGGAGGCTTTCAAGATGCTTTGAGGCACAACCAAAGCAACATGAGGTTTTTGAAGCAAAGCAAACGCAAGGTGTAAACAGGACAGTAACCTAGCCATTTTATATAGTGACAGGAGCTTTGGCTGGCGTTAAGAGCTTTAAAAAAGTGTGTCTAAAGCCATGTTTTGAAGCAAGTGTAAACAAGCCCTTGGTGTGTCATAAACGGCATCCAGTCCCAGTAGCCGCCCAGTAGTGCATGGACCTATCAGGATGTTAAAGCAATAATATATGATTTATTTTTAGACTTTGGGCATGACTATGTCAGCATACTTCATCTGAGATGCCATCTCACACCCGTCTACCTTCTTATTTAGGAAGGGCTTTAATTCTCATTTAAAGAGGTGCATTTATCACAATTGTTTGATATGTTCCATATATGATTATACTAGGGATGGCATTTGGTAAGATGAGCAGCTTAATGTATTACGTTTCAATTTTCAAATGTTGGGGGATTTCGAATCCAGCGTGATAATTGAAGGTACATAGCAATTTTTTATTTTTTTATTTGAGTGCATCTTCAAACCAACTACGTAACAGAAGGATCAATGTTTGCTTTTTGATTTTGTGCTCCAGTTGTGTTAAGGTATTAGTGAATTCCCCAGCAGAGAGAAAAAAACAAAAACTGCTTTGTCATTTATTTTTCTGCGCTTAGAGAACAAATTAGAACACGGTCATGAACGGTAACTCAATCAATAAACTGTTGTAGATGTTATTTCTAGATAGAGATACAAAGTCTGTTATATATTGTTTTCATTTATTTCATCATGTCTTGTATGAGAGAAACTTAGCTGACGTTTATATGCACTTTTGTTCTTCTTTAGCAGAACATATATAATAATCAGGAATTGGGCTCAGCTATCAAAATAAACTTAACCAACAGTTTAACTGCTTACGGGTTATTCCATATTGGAATCTGAACTAAACCCTTATGCCGTGTACACACGGGCGGACTTTTCAACCGGACTGGTCCAACAGGCCGAATCCGGCGGACAATCCAACCGTGTGTGGGCTCCATCGGACCCGCAGCAGACTTTTTTGGTCAAAAAATCTGACGGACTTTAAATTTGAAACGTGTTTCAAATCTTTCCGACGGACTCGAGTCCGGTCGAAAAGTCCGCTCGTCTGTATGCTAGTCCGATGGAAAAAAAACAACGCTAGGGCAGCTATTGGGTACAGGCTATGAACTTCCTCATTTTAGTCCGGTCGTACGTCATCACGTACGAATCTGTCGGACTTTGGTGTGATCGTGTGTAGGCAAGTCCGTTCGTTGGGAAAGTCCGTCGGAAGTCCGACGAAAGTCCGTCGGATAGACCGTCGGACCAGTCCAGTCGAAAAGTCCACCCGTGTGTACGCTGCATTACAGTATAGTTGCCACTATCCTCATTTGCCTGAAGGTCCCGAATCTGAATGTGCAAATATGAGTCAGCTGGACTGTTTGAAACCAGTCACAAAATGGAAATGCTACTCTTTGGGATGATGGATTTATATAGGATACTGCTCTGACACACGCTTCCGCTGCTCCAAGGTGAGTGGGCATTCGGTTTGTGGTCTGTATGTACAGTCGGTCCCCTAGTTACAAACATCCGACTTACAAACGACTCCTACTTACAAACAGAGGGAGACAACAGGAAGTGAGATGAAATCTACCCCTAGGAAGGGAAATTCACTCCTGTAATGACGCGTACACACGGACGTTTTTTCCGACAGAATTCCGCTGAAACTGTCTTGTGTACACACGATCACACCAAAGTCTGATCGTCAAGAACATGGTGACGTACAGCACGTACGATGGGACTAGAAAAAGGAAGTTCAATAGCCAGTAGTCAATAGCTTCTGTCTCCTACTTGCTTCAGAGCATGCGTTGTTTTTGGTCCGTCGGAACAGCATACAGACAAGCGTTTTTCCCGATAGGAATTGGTTCCATCGTAAATATTTAGAACATGTTCCATTTTTAGGTCCATCAGAATTTTCGAGAAAAAAAAAGTCCGATGAGGCATACACACGATCGAAATATACAATGAAAAGCTTCCATCTTAATTTTTCTGTCGGACATTCCGCTCGTGTGTACGCGGCATTAGAGTTATTATGGGAAAAAGGTACCTCCCCTGATGCTTTAGCACCAAATCCTTGTTTCCACAACAACCCAAAATTTTCAAAATACAATTTTCATTGGGACAGAAAGTGAGGCGAAATCTTCTGAACAGGGACACACACAGCAAAACAAACATTACAGGGGTGTTAACCCTTCCCTATGCTATCCAAAAAGCTTAAAAATAGTTTTTTTGGCTGGAGCTACACTTAAAAAATGTACATGTTCTGACTTACAAACAGATTCAACTTAAGAACAAACCTACAGACCCTATCTTGTTTGTAACCCGGGGACCGCCTCTAATTCTTGCTTTAAGTGTAAAGCTGGTCATCCAGCTAGCAGGCTGAATGAAAAAAATGGATGGATTCCTCAATCCACACAAGCAAGATGGATAAAGGAATCCCAACCCCCCCCCCCCCCCCCCACTGAGACATTATTTTGTGATTTTTGTGACAGGTGGACTCTCCACTGTCAGAATACACTGATTAACAGAATAGACTGATCAACAAAAGTTTCCAAAATTCACGTTTGACAGAAGTTGATCTAATGACTAGCTTCTATCAAATAAGGTGGCCACACATGGATCGAAATTCATTTGGTCCCTGCTGAACTAGTTACATTTTATCCATCTATGGCCTGCTTTGGTTTAGTCAGGCATATCTTTAAAAATCAAAGCAAGACACAGTACTTTATATAAATATGAAGTGTCCCTTGTGCTGATGGCTGCTGCTTTTGTTGAAATCTGCCACCTTTGATCCCCTACGGCACTGGAAGATTACCGGTCTGGTGGTTAATAGAACAGAGGGACCTGAAACAGGCATAAAGAGTACCGACTGCCCACTCTTACTATCTCCATATTTCATTTATAGAAGTCATACATGAATGAAAAGCTGAGTAGGAATGGAGGACGGATGGATGAATAAACGCTCCATTCATTGTTTTTCATTCATGGAGGCTATAGCTACAGCTTCTGTGAATGGAGGAGAAGGACAAAATGGGCAGGCATAATTGCCACTCTTAATGACTGCCTGTGCCACATTCCTTTAGCTTTATTAACCCCAACAGCACTGGAAGATTACTGCTGTGGGGGGAAATTGAGAATGGAAAATTTCAACTTAACCATTTCCCGCCGACTGCACACATACTTTACTGTACATGCGGCCTCAAGGAAGTCGTCTTTTTTCTGTGGGGCCGCATATATGCGTTTTCTCATTTTATGGTCTCACAGCACGCTGTCTGCACAGAGACCTGGCTCTCACCGAGAGCCCTGGGTCTCGTACTAATGATTGGGACCTAGGACTCACAGTTTCAGTTCACCTGATCACTGTGATAGTTTATAATTGGCTATCGCAGAGATCAATCACTGGGAGCCCACCCCTATGATTACTTCCTCTTCTCAATGAAGAGAAAAATACATTGCATCTTCCTCCTCTTGCAGGAGAGGAAAATGTAAACAAACCAAAATGTAAAAGAAAAAAAAAATCTAATAAAAATGAAAAAAATAAATAAAAATAACATGAATAAGGTTTGCCAGGGTTAGTGTTACGGTCTGGGTCAAAGGTCAAGGTCAGCATAATTTGGGTAGAATTAAAAAAAAATTTGTATCCGCGTCAGTGTGTTTTAGGCAGGATAAAAAAAAATGTGCACCATTGTTTCTAGGCTGTACTACGGGTACAAACAACAACTAACATACACATATGTGGTATCACTGCAATCAGGAGCAGGAGAATTTATTTTGGGTTGTTCTTTGGTTGTAAATGATGATGATAATAGCAAGACATATACAGCTACATTTAAAAAAATATATATACTTTTTTTTACTATTTTGGGCCAGTTTTCCTTTGTTAATAACAAAAAAAATCTAAAGATAGCTGTTACCATTTACCACCAAAAGAAAGCCCAATTTGTCATGAAAAAATCAAGGTATAATCAATCCATCTGGATATACAAAGTAGTTGTGGCCATAGGTACAGTTTTACGAACCCTTGTCAAAGTTGCAAAAGTGTGCTTTTACATTTATTTTACCCTTAGGCGTGAAGGGGTTAAACAGCAGTCATCAAGCATAAGGGACATTTTACAGTGGGGACGGAAAGTATTTAGACCCCCTTAAATTTTTCACTCTTTGTTATATTGCAGTCATTTGCTAAAATCATTTAAGTTCATTTTTTTCCTCATTAATGTACACACAGCACCCCATATTGACAGAAAAACTCAGAATTGTTGACATTTTTGCAGATTTATTAAAAAAGAAAACCTGAAATATCACATGGTCCTAAGTATTCAGACCCTTTGCTCAGTATTTAGTAGAAGCACCCTTTTGATCTAATACAGCCATGAGTCTTTTTGGGAAAGATGCAACAAGTTTTTCACACCTGGATTTGGGGATCCTCTGCCATTCCTCCTTGCAGATGCTCTCCAGTTCTGTCAGGTTGGATGGTAAACGTTGGTGGACGGCCATTTTTAGGTCTCTCCAGAGATGCTAAATTGGGTTTAAGTCAGGGCTCTGGCTGGGCCATTCAAGAACAGTCACTGAGTTGTTGTGAAGCCACTCCTTCGTTATTTTAGCTGTGTGCTTAGGGTCATTGTCTTGTTGGAAGGTAAACCTTCGGCCCAGTCTGAGGTCATGAGCACTCTGGAGAAGATTTTCGTCCAGGATATCCCTGCACTTGGTCGCATTCATTTTTCCCTCGATTGCAACCTGTCGTCCTGTCCCTGCAGCTGAAAAACACCCCCACAGCATGATGCTGCCACCACCATGCTTCACTGTTGGGACTGTATTGGACAGGTGATGAGCAGTGCCTGGTTTTCTCCACACATACCACTTAGAATTAAGGCCAAAAAGTTCTATCTTGGTCTCATCAGACCAGAGAATCTTATTTCTCACCATCTTGGAGTCCTTCAGGTGTTTTTTAGCAAACTCCATGCGGGCTTTCATGTGTCTTGCACTGAGGAGAGGCTTCTGTCGGCCCACTCTGCCATAAAGCCCTGACTGGTGGAGGGCTGCAGTGATGGTTGACTTTCTACAACTTTCTCCCATCTCCCGACTGTATGTCTGGAGTTCAGCCACAGTGATCTTTGGGTTCTTCTTTACCTCTCTCACCAAGGCTCTTCTCCATCGATAGCTCAGTTTGGCCGGACGGCCAGCTTTAGGAAGGGTTCTGGTTGTCCCAAACGTCTTCCATTTAAGGATTATGGAGGCCACTGTGCTCTTAAGAACCTTAAGTGCAGCAGAAATTTTTTGTAACCTTGGCCAGATCTGTGCCTTGCCGCAATTCTGTCTATGAGCTCTTCAGGCAGTTCCTTTGCCCTCATGATTCTCATTTGCTCTGACATGCACTGTGAGCTGTAAGGTCTTATATAGACAGGTGCTTGGCTTTCTTAATCAAGTCCAATCAGTATAATCAAACACAGCTGGACTCAAATGAAGGTGTAGAACCATCTCAAGCATGATCAGAAGAAATGGACAGCACCTGAGTTAAATATATGAGTGTCACAGCAAAGGGTCTGAATACTTAGGACCATTTGATATTTCAGTTTTTCTTTTTTAATAAATCTGCAAAAATGTCAACAATTCTGTGTTTTTCTGTCAATATGGGGTGCTGTGTGTACATTAATGAGGAAAAAAATGAACTTAAAAGATTTTAGCAAATGGCTGCAATATAACAAAGAGTGAAAAATCTAAGGGGGTCTGAATACTTTCCGTCCCCACTGTATATTAATAGAAAGTACTGTCCCTTGTGCCTATTAAAACAAACAAAACAAAAAACAGAGGTTACCTTCAGTAAAAACAAAAGTATGTCAGAACAATCAATGAATCCAGTATTTTTTGAATTGGCTGTCTACTGAACCAAAAAAGGTGATGTTGGCCGTTATCAAGAACCAGTGAGAAATTGTAGGCAGAAAAAATATGAGATGAACCTCAAACTTTATTGGAAAGACCAGTGTTATATATTTTAGCAGCCTTTATCTCTACTGATAGTTTTAACTTGCAGTTTTCACTGAAGATGACCTCTGCTTTATACATTTTATTATCATATACTCAGTTTGAATGGAGCAGATTTGTGACCTGTATAAGTGTTAATGTCTGGTTACTGCATTAAATTCATCTGCCCATTGTGTTATTTCTTTTAATATTCTGCACACTTTCGGAGAAAAACGGCAATATCTGTATATGAAGAGTATAAATTATTTTCTGCAGAGGGCAAGGGAAGATAGCTGAATGCGTATATTCTGTATGCCGTACAGACCTACAGTAAGGGTCAATTAGGAATAGTGGATAGTGTCTGCAATCTTTCATTCCTGGAGGAGTGAGCAGAGCACATTAATCTCCAAAGTTATCCACAAATTGAACCTTATGAACAGAGCCATACATCATGTCCCTTTGCTAAAGTAACCAGTTCTCGTCACCCCTTTCATCCGGCGTCTTCCACACCCTACCCAATTTTCACATAACATATTAACGTGGAAAGGCAGAGTTTGACTTATAACTTTAAGAGTGATTTACTGTATATTTGACTACACTTGCCAATAGCACGCTAAATAAACGAGTTTTTCTTTATGAAAACGATGTTCTGGCGAGAGTTATGCTTCCAGGTCTCTGTGATTGTATCTGTGGAAATTCAGAAATAGCTTCATGCATTATTGATGGACTGTTGACCTAGCCGGAGACAAAGTGCCCAAGAAATGCCATATATATTCTTAGAACTGTAAGATATGCTGTAAATTACAGTGGCTGTCAAAAACTACAAGCCATCATCAGCTGCCAGAGCGTGCGTTTTTTTCTTTAAAATTAGCAACGTTTTCATACCTCTTTATAGCTTTAGACAGGGCAAGGTGCAGTAATTATGTTTGCAACAGCCAATTGGGTGTCAGTTCATAAAACAGCAAATAAAATTTAGTGTTAAAAAAAGTAAGGTTATTCAACTAGGCTGAAAGAATAGCATGATCCCCATGCCTAGAATTAAATACAATATGGCAAAACAGAGTTAAAGAAGATGGGAATATTGTTGACAACAAGCTAAGCAGCACAACTTAAAGTGATTGTAAAGGTACGTTTTTTTTTGTTTTTTTTAAATAACAAACATGTTATACTTACCTGCTTTGTGCAAGGGTTTCACACAAGGTGGCCCCAATTCTCCCTTTCTGGTGTCCCCCTCCTCTTCATTGAGTGCCCCCGCAGAGAGGCCCTCTCCATGGGGGCACTTGTGCGGGCGCGCTCCTGAGTCCTACTGCTGTGTCTATTGACACAGACAGCAGAACTCAGCCCTGCCCCCTGCTCCCATGTCACTAGATATGATTGACAGCAGCGGGAGCCAATGCTATCAATCTATCCAATGAGGACACGAGACAGCGGCTGGAGCTGCTGAGCTCGTGCTCGTTGTTGGAACTATCGGGTTCCATTTAAGAAAAAGGAGGGCAGCTGCAGCACAGAAGGTTTTTCACCTTAATACATCTCAAACTTACTGAATGACATATTAGTATGGATAAACGGATAAACCGCGCTAAAGTGAGTCCAATTAAAATCTGTGATAATAAACAATTAAGTCCAAAATTTTGCAAGAATTCTTCTGTATGATGAAGTGAAGAAAATAAAAGTGACTGTGTGGTGAACTGCTTACCAGAACGTAAGCCAAACCAGGCAGATGGCTTAAAACCCAGCCCGGGCCTTTGGGAGCACTTCAAATGGACAAGATCCTTTGCGCTCAAACAGCAGAACGAATCCACATAGGGTTAAATCAAATAAAAAGACCATAGTGTGATACTGACATAAACATATTTCATCAGAGAAGAAGGGGGTGTGTTCACACATAAAATCATAAAATCATAATATCATACAGGCACCCTGAATGTATAGCCAATACAGGGACGCAGAGAAAAATGTGTGATCTTAAAAAAAAAAAACGTACAACTCCAATTTATTAAAAAAAGCAAGCACTTACATATAAAAACACGAATAACATCTTGGGAGGGACGTGCTGACGTCACCACGCTTTGCTCTGAGTGGACGGGAGCTGTTTGAGTGCCGGCCGGCATCGCTGTTATTCGTGTTTTTATATGTAAGTGCTTGCTTTTTTTAATAAATTGGAGTTGTACGTTATCAAACCATTGGCTGCTTCTCCTCTCTAATATATACACCTATCCGAGCCTGTGAGGACCTGCCAGGACGGGATCGTGGTACTCTGCCAGTGCTTCGTTTGGGCTATCTCTGGTCGTCTCTCTGGTGAGCAGGAACCCCTATAGGTCTATTCAATTTACACTCTGGGTCACACAGAGGCTGCAATCCTATTATTATTTATGTCCTCACCAGTTCACCATCTGGTAAGCGGCCCCTTGTATCTGTGCACTGGGTGTTCTTTTTGCTGTATAAACTTTGGTCTGTTGGCTCAACTCTATTTTTGGCAAACTGGTGGTTTTTTACACTAGATAATAAGGACACCTTTTCATTGCATGCTGCACACATTTTTCTCTGCGTCCCTGTATTGGCTATACATTCAGGGTGCCTGTATGATATTATGATTTTATGATTATATGTGTGAACACACCCCCTTCTTCTCTGATGAAATATGTTTATGTCAGTATCACACTATGGTCTTTTTATTTGATTTAACCCTATGTGGATTCGTTCTGCTGTTTGAGCGCAAAGGATCTTGTCCATTTGAAGTGCTCCCAAAGGCCCGGGCTGGGTTTTAAGCCATCTGCCTGGTTTGGCTTACGTTCTGGTAAGCAGTTCACCACACAGTCACTTTTATTTTCTTCACTTCATCATACAGAAGAATTCTTGCAAAATTTTGGACTTAATTGTTTATTATCACAGATTTTAATTGGACTCACTTTAGCGCGGTTTATCCGTTTATGTATTTTGTTGGTGGGCCCCACTTATAACCGCAGCTTTTTGAATTTTGCTATGATACCTGCATAAGGTGTCCTCTCACTTTTATTCATTTTCACACTGGTATTTACCCATATGTTATAATTTTTGTTTATCCAAGCGCAATTTTGTTTTTTCTTATTATATTAGTATGGATGTCACACCACTTTCTCAAACTCAATCTTCTTAAAACTGAGCTTGTAATATTTCCTCCTTCCCGGTCCCCCCCATGACTTTATTATTAATATTATTATTATTATACAGGATTTATATAGCGCCAACAGTTTACGCAGCGCTTTACAATATAAAAGGGAGACAATGCAGTTATAATACAATAAGATACAAGAGGATTAAGAGGGCCCTGCTCAGAAGAGCTTACAATCTAGTATGGTGGGGCAGACTTTACCATTAAGATCAACAGAACAACCATTGGTCCCTTCACACATGCTAGGGTACTGGGGTGTAATCCTTGACTCTGACCTCTCCTTCAGCCCCCACATCCAATCACTGACTAAATCCTACCGCCTTAACCTCCGCAACATCTCCAGAATTCAAACCTTCCTGACTAATGACACCACAAAGCAACTTATTCACTCCTTGATTATTTCCCACCTCGACTACTGCAACTCTCTCCTTAATGGCCTACCCTTACGCAGGCTACCCCCCCTTCAGTCTATTATGAATGCTGCTGCTAGACTAACACACCTCACTAATCGATCTGTGACTGCTGCTCCTCTCTGCCAAACCCTTCAGTGGCTTCCCCCACCCCACCGTATAAAATTCAAAATGCCAACCACAACATACAAGGCCATCCAGAACATCGCCCTCAGTTACATCACCAAACTCATCTTCAGATATCACCCAAATCGTCCCCTCCGCTCCTCCCAGGACCTCCGGCTCTCTAGCTCCCTTGTTACCTCCTCTCATGCTCGCCTTCAGGACTTCTCCAGAGCCTTTCCCTTCCTCTGGAATTCCCTGCTCCGGTATATCCAATCAGCCCCTACCCTCTCCACCTTTAGGAGATCCCTGAAAACTCACTTATTCAGGGAAGCCTACCCCACACCCACCTGACAACTGTCTCCGAGCCCCTCCATCAAATCATTCATCTATTACCTTTTGTACCACCACCCCCTCCCTTTAGAATGTAAGCTCTACTAGCAGAGCCCCCCTGTCCCTTCTGTATTGAACTGTACTGTAATTGTGCTGTCCCCCCCTCTACATTTTAATGCGCTGCGTAAACTGTTTGCACTATATAAATCGTGAATAGTAATTATATAAAATAATAATACATAGAATATAATAAGGTGAAAAACCATGAGAGTTTACAACTTCTTTAACCACTTGAAGACCGCCTCACGCCGATGTACGTCGGCAAGGTGGCACGGACAGGCAAAATCACGTACATGGTACGTGATTTGCCTTCCGCGGGTGGGGGGTCCGATCGGACCCCCCCTCGGTGCCCGAGGCGGTCGTCTTTTGTCCAGCGGCGATCAGAGGTGAGGGGGAGACCATCCGTTCGTGGCCCCCCCCTCGCGATCGCCGCCGGCCAATCGAATCATTCCTTTGCTGCTGTATGCTAAACAGCAGCAAAGGAAATGATGTCATCTCTCCTCGGCTCGGTAATTTCCGTTCCGGCCCGAGGAGAGAAGACAGGTATGTGAGTGCACAACACACTACACACTCAGTAGAACATGCCAGGCACACTAAACACCCCGATCCCCCCCCCCCTGTCACAAACTGACACCAGCAGTTTTTTTTTTTTTTTCTGATTACTGCATAGTGTCAGTTTGTGACAGTTACAGTGTTAGGACAGTTACTGTTACCCCCCTTTAGGTCTAGGGTACCCCCCTAACCCCCCCTAATAAAGTTTTAACCCCTTGATCACCCCCTGTCACCAGTGTCGCTAAGCGATCATTTTTCTGATCGCTGTATTAGTGTCGCTGGTGACGCTAGTTAGGGAGGTAAATATTTAGGTTCGCCGTCAGCGTTTTATAGCGTCAGGGACCCCCATATACTACCTAATAAATGTTTTAACCCCTTGATTGCCCCCTAGTTAACCCTTTCACCACTGATCACCATATAACCGTTACGGGTGACGCTGGTTAGTTCGTTTATTTTTTATAGTGTCAGGGCACCCGCCGTTTATTACCGAATAAAGGTTTAGCCCCCTGATCGCCCGGCGGTGATATGCGTCGCCCCAGGCAGCGTCAGATTAGCGCCAGTACCGCTAACACCCACGCACGCAGCATACGCCTCCCTTAGTGGTATAGTATCTGAACGCATCAATATCTGATCCGATCAGATCTATACTAGCGTCCCCAGCAGTTTAGGGTTCCCAAAAACGCAGTGTTAGCGGAATCAGCCCAGATACCTGCTAGCACCTGCGTTTTGCCCCTCCGCCCAGCCCACCCAAGTGCAGTATCGATCGATCACTGTCACTTACAAAAGACTAAACGCATAACTGCAGCGTTCGCAGAGTCAGGCCTGATCCCTGCGATCGCTAACAGTTTTTTTGGTAGTATTTTGGTGAACTGGCAAGCACCAGCCCCAGGCAGCGTCAGGTTAGTGCCAGTACCGCTAACACCCACGCACGCAGAATACGCCTCCCTTAGTGGTATAGTATCTGAACGCATCAATATCTGATCCGATCAGATCTATACTAGCGTCCCCAGCAGTTTAGGGTTCCCAAAAACGCAGTGTTAGCGGGATCAGCCCAGATACCTGCTAGCACCTGCATTTTGCCCCTCCGCCCGGCCCAGCCCAGCCCACCCAAGTGCAGTATCGATCGATCACGGTCACTTACAAAAGACTAAAACGCATAACTGCAGCGTTCGCAGAGTCAGGCCTGATCCCTGCGATCGCCAACAGATTTTTTGGTAGCGTTTTGGTGAACTGGCAAGCACCAGCGGCCTAGTACACCCCGGTCATAGTCAAACCAGCACTGCAGTAACACTTGGTGACGTGGCGAGTCCCGTAAGTGCAGTTCAAGCTGGTGAGGTGGCAAGCACAAATAGTGTCCCGCTGCCACCAAAAAGACAAACACAGGCCCGTCGTGCCCATAGTGCCCTTCCTGCTGCATTCGCCAATCCCAATTGGGAACCCACCACTTCTGCAGCGCCCGTACTTCCCCCATTCACATCCCCAACCAAATGCAGTCGGCTGCATGAGAGGCATTTTCTTTATGTCCTCCCGAGTACCCCTACCCAGCGAACCCCCCCAAAAAAGATATTGTGTCTGCAGCAAGCGCGGATATAGGCGTGACACCCGCTATTATTGTCCCTCCTGTCCTGACAATCCTGGTCTTTGCATTGGTGAATGTTTTGAACGCTACTATGCACTAGTTGAGTATTAGCGTAGGGTACAGCATTGCACAGACTAGGCACACTTTCACAGGGTCTCCCAAGATGCCATCGCATTTTGAGAGACCCGAACCTGGAACCGGTTACGGTTATAAAAGTTAGTTACAAAAAAAGTGTAAAAAAAAAAATATATATATATAAAATAAAAAAAAATAGTTGTCGTTTTATTGTCTCTCTATTGTTCTGCTCTTTTTTACTGTATTCTATTCTGCAATGTTTTATTGTTATTATGTTTTATCATGTTTGCTTTTCAGGTATGCAATTTTTTGTACTTTACCGTTTACTGTGCTTTATTGTTAACCATTTTTTTGTCTTCAGGTACTCCATTCACAACTTTGAGTGGTTATACTAGAATGATGCCTGCAGGTTTAGATATTATCTTGGTATCATTCTTTTCAGCCAGCGGTCGGCTTTCATGTAAAAGCAATCCTAGCGGCTAATTAGCCTCTAGACTGCTTTTACAAGCCGTGGGAGGGAATGCCCCCCCCCACCGTCTTCTGTGTTTTTCTCTGGCTCTCCTGTCTCAACAGGGAACCTGAAAATGCAGCCGGTGATTCAGCCAGCTGACCATAGAGCTGATCAGAGACCAGAGTGGCTCCAAACATCTCTATGGCCTAAGAAACCGGAAGCTACGAGCATTTTATGACTTAGATTTCGCCGGATGTAAATAGCGCCATTGGGAAATTGGGGAAGCATTTTATCACACCGATCTTGGTGTGGTCAGATGCTTTGAGGGCAGAGGAGAGATCTAGGGTCTAATAGACCCCAATTTTTTCAAAAAAGAGTACCTGTCACTACCTATTGCTATCATAGGGGATATTTACATTCCCCGAGATAACAATAAAAATGATTAAAAAAAATAAAAATGAAAGGAACAGTTTAAAAATAAGATAAAAAAGCAAAAAAATGATAAAGAAAAAAAAAAAAAAAAAAAAAAGCACCCCTGTCGCCCCCTGCTCTCGCGCTAAGGCGAACGCAAGCGGCGTTCTGTCGTCAAACGTAAACAGCAATTGCACCATGCATGTGAGGTATCACCGCGAAGGTTAGATCGAGGGCAGTAATTTTTGCAGTAGACCTCCTCTGTAAATCTAAAGTGGTAACCTGTAAAGGCTTTTAAAGGCTTTTAAAAATGTATTTATTTTGTTGCCACTGCACGTTTGTGCGCAATTGTAAAGCATGTCATGTTTGGTATCCATGTACTCGGCCTAAGATCATCTTTTTTATTTCATCAAACATTTGGGCAATATAGTGTGTTTTAGTGCATTAAAATTTAAAGAAGTGTGTTTTTTCCCCAAAAAATGCGTTTGAAAAATCGCTGCGCAAATACTGTGTGAAAAAAAAAATGAAACACCCACCATTTTAATCTGTAGGGCATTTGCTTTAAAAAAATATATAATGTTTGGGGGTTCAAAGTAATTTTCTTGCAAAAAAAAAAAAACTTTTTCATGTAAACAATAATGCCGCGTACACACGAGCGGACATTACGGCGGACTTTGCCCGGCGGACTTTTCGACGTACTTTCCGACAGACTTTGTGAATGAACGGACTTGCCTACACACAATCCACCAAAGTCCGTCGAATTCGTACGTGATGACGTACGACCGGACTAAAACAAGGAAGTTCATAGCCAGTAGCCAATAGCTGCCCTAGCGTGGCTTTTTGTCCGTCGAACTAGCATACAGACGGCGGACTTTTCGACCGGACTCGATTTCAACGGATAAATTTAAAACAAGTTTCAAATCTAATTCCGTCGAACTTTTGAGAAAACAAAGTCCGCTGGAGCCCACACACATCGAATTGTCCGACGAAATCCAGTCCGCCGGGCAAAGTCCGCCGTAATGTCCGCTCGTGTGTACGCGGCATAAGTGTCAGAAAGGGCTTTGTCTTCAAGTGGTTAGAAGAGTGGGTGATGTGTGACATAAGCTTCTAAATGTTGTGCATAAAATGCCAGGACAGTTCAAAACCCCCCCAAATGACCCCATTTTGGAAAGTAGACACCCCAAGCTATTTGCTGAGAGGCATGTCGAGTCCATGGAATATTTTATATTGCGACACAAGTTGCGGGAAAGAGACACATTTTTTTTTTTTGCACAAAATTGTCACTAAATGATATATTGCTCAAACATGCCATGGGAATATGTGAAATTACAACCCAAAATACATTCTGCTGCTTCTCCTGAGTACGGGGATACCACATGTGTGAGACTTTTTGGGAGCCTAGCCGCGTACGGGACCCCGAAAACCAAGCACCGCCTTCAGGCTTTCTAAGGGCGTGAATTTTTGATT
The DNA here is from genome assembly GCA_037952835.1 of Lithobates septentrionalis. NCBI lineage: Eukaryota > Metazoa > Chordata > Amphibia > Anura > Ranidae > Lithobates > Lithobates septentrionalis. The sequence goes on along the minus strand of JBBDGP010000163.1, from coordinate 1,417,479 downwards.
TCTCTCTTGACTGCTTATCACAGTTTCGGAGACCATGGAATGCCCAGGTGGCACAAAACCCCCCCCCCCCAAATGACCCCATTTTGGAAAGTAGACACCCAAAGCTATTTGCTGAGAGGTATAGTGAGTATTTTGCAGACCTCACTTTTTGTCACAAAGTTTTGAAAATTGAAAAAAGAAAAAAAAAAAAGTTTTTTATTGTCTTTCTTCATTTTCAAAAACAAATGAGAGCTGCAAAATACTCACCATGCCTCTCAGCAAATAGCTTGGGGTGTCTACTTTCCAAAATGGGGTCATTTGGGGTGGTTTTGTGCCACCTGGGCATTCCATGGCTTCCGAAACTGTGATAGGCAGTGAAGAGTGAAATCAAAAATTTTCACCCTTAGAAATCCTGAAGGCGGTGATTGGTTTTCGGGGTCCCGTGCACGGCTAGGCTCCCAAAAAGTCCCACACATGTGGTATCCCCGTACTCAGGAGAAGTAGCTAAATGTATTTTGGGGTGCAATTCCACATATGCCCATGGCCTGTGTGAGCAATATATCATTTAGTGACAACTTTGTGCAAAAAAAAAAAAATGTGTCACTTTCCCGCAACTTGTGTCAAAATATAAAATATTCCATGGACTCAATATGCCTCTCTGGAAATAGCTTGGGGTGTCTACTTTCCAAAATGGGGTCATTTGGGGGGGTTTTGTGCCACCTGGGCATTCCATGGCCTCCGAAACTGTGATAGGCAGTAAAGAGTGAAATCATAAATTTACGCCCTTAGAAATCCTGAAGGCGGTGATTGGATTTCGGGGCCCCGTACGCGGCTAGGCTCCCAAAAAGTCCCACACATGTGGTATCCCCATATTCAGGAGAAGCAGCAGAATGTATTTTGGGGTGCAATTCCACATAGGCCCATGGCCTGTGTGAGCAATATATCATTTAGTGACAACTTTTTGTAAATATATATATTTTTTTTTTTGTCATTATTCAATCACTTGGGACAAAAAAAATAAATATTCAATGGGTTCAACATGCCTCTCAGCAATTTCCTTGGGGTGTCTACTTTCCAAAATGGGGTCATTTGGGGGGTTTTGTACTGCTCTGCCATTTTAGCACCTCAAGAAATGACATAGGCAGTCATAAACTAAAAGCTGTGTAAATTACAGAAAATGTACCCTAGTTTGTAGACGCTATAACTTTTGCGCAAACCAATAAATATACGCTTATTGACATTTTTTTTACCAAAGACATGTGGCCGAATACATTTTGGCCTAAATGTATGACTAAAATTGAGTTTATTGGATTTTTTTAATAACAAAAAGTAGAAAATATCATTTTTTTTCAAAATTTTCGGTCTTTTTCCATTTATAGCGCAAAAAATAAAAACCGCAGAGGTGATCAAATACCATCAAAAGAAAGCTCTATTTGTGGGAAGAAAAGGACGCAAATTTCGTTTGGGTACAGCATTGCATGACCGCGCAATTAGCAGTTAAAGCGACGCAGTGCCAAATTGGAAAAAGACCTCTGGTCCTTAGGCAGCATAATGGTCCGGGGCTCAAGTGGTTAATGTCAAGCAGCAGCTAAAAAAGCAGCTTAACCGCTTAAGCCCCGGACCATTTGGCTGGCCAAAGACCAGAGCACTTTTTGCGATTCGGCACTGCGTCGCTTTAACTGACAATTGCATGTGGCAATTGCTCGTGCGACGTGGCTCCCAAACAAAATTGGTGCCCTTTTTTTCCCCACAAATAGAGCTTTCTTTTGTGGTATTTGATCACCTCTGCGGTTTTTATTTTTTTGCACTAGAAACAAAAAAAATAGCGACAATTTTGAAAAAAACGCAATATTTTTTACCTTTTGCTATAATAAATATCCCCAAAAAATATATATATATATAAAAAAAAAATTCCCTCAGTTTAGGCTGATACGTATTCTTCTACATATTTTTGATTAAAAAAAATACAATAAGCATTTATTGATTGGTTTGCGCAAAAGTTATAGCGTCTACAAAATAGGGGGATAGTTTTATGGCATTTTTATTAATAATTTTTTTTTTTACTAATAATGGCGACGATCAGCGATTTTTATCATGACTGCGACAATTATAGCGGACACATCGGACAATTTTGACACATTTTTGGGACCATTGGCATTAATACAGCGATCAATGCTAAAAAATGCATTGATTACTGTAAAAATGTCACTGGCAGTGAAGGGGTTAACCACTAGGTGGCGCTGTAGGAGTTAAGTGTGTCCTAGGGAGTGATTCTAACTGTGGGGGGGAGGGGCTGTGCGTGACACATCACTGATCGCTGCTTCCAATTACAGGGAGCTGTGATCAGTGTCAGTGTCACTAGACAGAACGGGGAGATGCTTGTACGTGCCCTTCTGCCGCAGTATATCTGCGTGAGGCGGTCGGGAAGCGGTTAAAAAAGCAAACATAATTTTGGTTGGTATAGAATCTGGGATAAAACACATAATCATACACTATATGGTCATAAAGTTTGTAGATACCAGACTGTCATAGCCATACTGTATGGCTAAAAGTTTCAGGACACCCCACCAAATGATAGAATTAGGCGCTTCCAGTAAGGCCCCTTTCACACAGGATGGATTCAGCAGACCTGCTCACAGCTTCCCTGCTGATCAGAGCAGATTGAGATAACACATCCATGTCTGCTCAGTTTCTGGTGCACTTCATAGCTCAAACACATATGCGTGTGTGCACGTATATTTATACTGACAGTGTCAGTAGGGCAGAGATTGGTGTCAGTAGGGCAGTGGATGGTGTCAGTAGTTTTTATTTGTATTATTTTACTTTTTATTATTTTTTACAATTATATTTATTTTTTATGAATTTTTTAGGAGCCCCCTTAGGAGGCTTTGGTGAAATATCAGGGGTTTAAACAGGGGGAATCTGCGCCACACAGGGTGATTAGGGTGTGCCCAGGTGGCACAATAGTGTACCTTCACTCAAAAGGTTTTTTTTTTTTCTTTAAAAATAACAAACAAATGTTATACTTACCTGCTCTGTGTAGTGGTTTTGCACAGAGCAGCCTGGATACTCCTATTCTCGGGTCCCTCTTCGGTGCTCCTGACCCCTCCCTACTGTTAAGTGCCCCCACAGCAAGCAGCTTGCTATGGGGGCACCCAAGCCGAGCCACAGCTCTGTGTGTCCATTCATACTCTCTCTCCTCATTGGCTAACGTACGTTGATTGACAGCAACGGGAGCCAATGGTGCCACTGCTGTGTCTCAGCCAATCAGAAGGGGGAGTCCCGGACATCTGAGGCATTTGTGCACATTGCTGGATCGAGATGAGACTTAGGTAAGTATTAGGGGGGGCTGCTACACACTGAAGGTTTTTTATCTTAATGCATAAAATGCATTAAGATTAAAAAAAACCTTGTGCCTTTGCAACCACTTTAAGACCTCCTTCTCGCCCTTCTTTGACATTTGAAATTTGTTTTTGGGGAGGGTGGGAGCGGGTGCCTGTCAAAACCAGTTCCCACTTCCGCTTGGATCGCTTTCCCTTCCCGCAGTCTTCTGGGACAGGTCACACGCATGCTGTGAGGCTCACGCATGTGCAGTGGGCAGCCAGCTGACGCTGGAAGCTGTCACAGCCAGGTGCCCACAGTTAAGATGCCGGGGACCAAAGATGGTTCCTGGCACCCCCTCACGTGAGCACAGCACTGGATCCTGGGACAGGTGAGTGTCTGTTTATTAAAAGTCAGCAGCTACAGTTTTTGTAGCTGATTTTCAATTTTCAGAAAAACGCCTGAAGCTCCTCTTTAAGCTTTGATTAAAAGAAATTAAAGGAAACTTGTCATGAGCCAATCATGAAGGCTACCATTTCTGACCATTCCTTCTGAAAGTGCTAGCTGCCTGATCAACTTTGCCAGTTGATACTTTCGCTTCAGTGCTTCCTGAGTCACCACAAGTATAGAAATATTTACACTATACTTATTCCAGGTCTGTGAATACAGACACCAGACCCCCCTGGGCAACAAGCCGTTTTAGAAGGAGGTCAGCAATAGCAGCTCCGCTACTTCTGCCATGGCAAGGTCACTTTAACTGTAGTAATAACATTATCACAGCTGTTTTATCTATATCAGATTTTTAAAGGTTGTTTTGTGTTTCCTTTTTTGCAGCACTTCTATATGCAACTATTTTTGGAAACGTGACCACCATTTTCCAGCAGATGTATGCCAACACTAACCGCTACCATGAGGTGCTGAACAATGTGCGTGACTTCCTGAAGCTTTATCAGGTCCCCAAAGGCCTCAGCGAGAGGGTCATGGATTATATCGTATCAACGTGGTCCATGTCAAAGGGCATTGACACAGAAAAGGTATGAGTGCATGAAATAACACTTGTGCCCTATTCCTTTTTATTTTCTTTTTATGCCACACTGAAAGTAGATAAAGTCTTAAAAGAAAATGTATACTCTTTTTGCATATACTGCATATGTCTTATTGCCTATGCTCAGAACTAAACACTTGAAATATTGCATATAAATCTTTCAGATTTTTATAGTTCACATTAGTTGGAGCCCTAGGTTCCTTTTCCCATTTGCCTCTCTTTTCTTGGCTTCAGTCCTGAATATAAGCCTGTTGTTTACAGAGCTCGGTAGTAGCTAAAACCCACATTTACACACAACTGAATGAGTAAGAGGATTGACAAATGTCACCTCTCTCCTGGCCTGTTCTTTTCAATCACTTTCAATCAGAGAAAGACAGTCTGAAGGCAATCAGCCACTGCTGCACCTATCTAGCAAACCCATAATGATCTGAGCCGACTGGTGCACCCTGTATTAAATGTTTAAACAAAAGATTTTTTTTTTTTTTATTAAGAAAAAAAAAAGATAAAGTTTAAAATAGCATAATTGGCTCCTAGCACAGCTTCTACATCTTCAAGCCCAAGTGTTCTTGGTTAGGAGTTGACAGACGCAGTTATCAAAAGATTTAGGTACTTATGCTAGTTGCAAGTGAAAATACAGTTAAAATATGGAACTTAACTGTATCTGAACACCACAAACTGAAAACGCTATTTAATTCATTTTTATTTTTCAAAGTTACCTCTCCATCCATGTTTCCATGCTTTGTTTTGATAAGAAATCACTTTGAAAAACATCCTTAGCTTTTCTAACGACAGCCATCTTGAGTAAGGGCAGATGATTCATGTAGCATTTACTTCCAGGAATCCATCTGCCCTTAGCTCATGTATGTAGGCAGGAGGCTTTGCCCCTCCCCTAGTTGAAACAAAAAAATGCCCATGAGGACTCATGGGATATATGATATCATTTTGGCCTAGGCTAAAAACCAGAAACCAACTGAAGAAATGTAAAAAAAATCTGTTTATTTCTAACTATACTCTTTAAATGTCTGGAAACTTTTTGGAGAGGAATGTTGTCCAATTTTTGCCTGATAAATGATTCTAACTGCTCAACAGTCCTGGGTCTTCTTTGTTGTATTTTTTGTTTCAAAAAATGCGCCAAATATTTTCAATTGGTGAAAGTTCTAGACTGCAGACAGGCCACGTAAGCACCCAGACTCTTCTACTTCAAAGCCATGCTGTTGTTATAGATGCAGCATGTGGTTTAGCATTGTCCTACTGAAATATGCAAGGCCTTCCCTAAAATACATCACCTGGATAAGAGCATATGCTGCTTTAAAACCTGGATGCATTTTTCAGTATTGATGTGCCATTCCAGTTGTGCAAGCTGCCCATTCTATATGCACTAATGCACCCCCATACCATCAGAGATGAAGGCTTTTGAACTGAGTGTTGATAACAAGCCAGAAGGTCCCTCTCCTCTTTAGTCCGGAGGACATGGTGCCCATGGTTGCCATAATAAATGTCAAATTTTGATTAGTCTGACCACAGAACAGTTTTCCACTTTGCAACAGACCATTTTAAATGAGCTTTGACACCGATAAGATGGTGGTGTTTCTGGATAACAATCAGATATGGCTTCTTCTTTGCATGCGCCTAAGCTTGCATTTTTCAATGGCACAGCAAACTGTGTTTACAGACAGTGTTTTTTGGAAGTATTCTTGAGCCCATGCAGTGATGTCCATCACAGAATCATGCTTGTTTTTAATACTATGCTGTCTAAGGGCTCAAAGATCACCGGCATCCAATATTGCATTTAGGCTTTGTCCCTTGCACACAGAGATTTTTTCAGATTCTCTGAATCTGTTGATAATATTATGTACTGTAGATGATGATATGTTTAAAGTCTTTGCAATTTTACGCTGAACATTATTTTGAAATTGTTCGACAATTTTTAGATGCTGCTTTTTTACATATTGGTGATGCTCTGCCCATCTTTACTTCTGAGATACTCTGACTCTCTGAGATGCTCTTTTTATACTCAGTCATGTTACTGATCTGTTGCCAATTAACCTAATAAGTTGCAAAAAGTTCTTCCAGCTCTTCCTTGTTAATGCCACTTACTTTGCCAGCTTTTTGTTGCCCTTTTACTTTTTTGAAACGTGTTGCTGACGTCGGTTTCAAAATTTCTTTGTTTTCTTCATCTTAAAATGCAACTTTTTTCATTTTAAACACTTGATATATTTTCTATTGCAAATATTATATGGGTTTACGAGATTTGCAAATCATTGCCTTCTGTTTTTATGTAGATTTTACACAGCGCCACAACGTTTTTGGAATTAGGGTTGTGTAAGGCCAATTTAAATTTCTTTCATAACAGAGTGAGCATGGAGCAACGTAGAGGTGTATTGTGAGAACACCCCAAAGGATAAAGATGAAAAGTCTAGGTGACAACTTAGTGGTAACAAAGGAGGAATATTTATCTTGTTTGATGAAGTTTGGTGTCACTCGGGAGATCATATTTCACCTGCTTTCTGCGCTTCATTGAGTTCTACCCTTTAAGTTATTAATTACATTCCATTAATTTTGTTAACGTTTTAACATCTTAAGTGGTTACCTGCCAAAGCATCTTTATTCCACAGATGTTCAGATACATTTCAGTTGAAAATTACTGAAAGCCTCTATTATTCCTCAATGGTCTGTAGAGTAATTTCAAAGATTTCAAGGACAGAATAAGACTTTCTTTGTAACTCTGAGGGGTCTATTTAAAAGACTATGGCAGTACCGCTGCTTAAAAAAATGCTCTGCACATGATCAAAGTCACATAACTGACTCTGTTCCTCTACATCAGGGGTCTCCAAACTGCGGCCTGAGGGCCAAATGTGGCCCTTTGTCATCTGTTATCCGGCCCTTGGGGCACTATTCCTCCCACTGATATGGGGCACTATTCCTCCCACTGACACCAACAATCAGGCACTATTTCTTCCACCGATACCAATGATGGGATACTACTCCTCCTACTAATAGGGACACTACTCCTATTGACCACTAACCCCGAGGCCATATTTATTCTCACTCATGCTGAGCCTGTGACATTTTCTGCCCCTGCTGGCCACCATCCGGCCCTCTTAAAGTCTGAAGGACAATTAACTGGCCCTTTGTTTGAAATGTTTGGAGACCCCGGCTCTACATTAAGTAGAGACAGCTCCATAGCATGCTTTACACTGCAAAGCGCATCCATAATTTTATGAATGAGTATAATAGAGAGTAAATAGTGATATTTGCTCTCCATTCTAAATTAATCCCTATGGACCCTTTAAACCCCAACTGTATCCAAACCTTTTTCTCTGGCTAGGATGGGAAAGGGTGAAACCTTCTGTCAAGTGTTGCTGGAAGAAGTAGGAAGACCAAGAATCATAGCAGTCTAAAGACAACAATAATACATATTTAGAGGGCTGTAAGGTCCCCCCATATTAGGGTTTACAGTAATTATAAATCCTCATTGTTTTTTACCTTAACACATTGAGCACAAAATAAGCATTCCCTAGTAAACTATTTGTTAAAAATCTTACCCCAGCATTTGTAGTTTACATCTTTTAAGTGATATTAAAGCTTAATTTTTTTTAAAATAACAGACATGTTATACTTATCTCCTCTGTGCAGTGGTTTTGCACAGAGCAGCTCTGATCCTCTTCTTTTTGGGTCCTCCGTCAGTGCTCCTCCCCCTCGAGCAGAGCCCCCAGAGAAAGCTGCTTGCCATGGGGGCACCGCTGCATGCTCACTCCTGAGCCACTGCTCTGTGTCCATACGACACACAAAGCCGCACCTCGGCCCCACCACCGCTTTTTCCTCATTGGCTCACAGGCTGCAATGGATAACAGTGAGGGCCAATAGGCTCTCGCTGCTGTCTCAGCCAATGAGGAGGGAGAGTCTCCATACAGCCGAGGCTGTTGTGAATATCTTTGAATCAGAGGGGGCTTAGGTAAGGATTGGGGGGCTGGGGGGGAGCTGCTGCACACAGAAGGTTTTTTAACCTTCATGTATAGAATGCATGAAGGTAAAAAACTTTTAGCCTTTAGAACTACTTTCAATGCTGTTGGCTCCTGCTTTCTGTGCTGCTTCCCTGAACATCTGATCTTCACAGAAAAGCATTAGCAATGAACCGTGCAGTCTCCAGTCAGTCTCTTTGGAAAGAGGGAGGAGCAGGGGAGTGCTTGTCATCCTAGGTTGCAGGGCTATGTGTTTCTATTGAGGTACACCGTGTAGAAGGAGACACACTGCATGCAAGGGTAGCTCCAAGTGAGGAGGCAAGAGAAAGGAGCCTTTTTGCAGTCACATCATCAAATAATCCAAAGATGTATGTTGGGGATTTAGAGAAAAATAACTCCATACTAGATAGGCCTCAATAATCGGCGTAGTTGTTGTATAGATCTAACATTAGATTTTGTTGTGATTCGGTAGCCTGAGAGAACTTCAAAGCTTTGTGTGCTAAAACCTTTTCTGGTTGATGGGCTGGTAGGAGTAGAGCACTTTAAAGTGTTATTGATGCATTTTAAGTCATGTTTGGTTAGGTGTTCTGAATTTGGACAGTCAGTTCAGTGGTCCCATTTGTTTTGGGGTTTGTAACCGCACATCCTAAAAGTCACATGTATATGTTTTTGTCATAGTAGTTTTGATTTAGGCACATGATTTAGTTGTTTGGGTAGTGCTACACCATTTTATTCATTATGCTGTTACCTGATGTTATGACAATAGGGCATCCCTGGTCCCTGAGGAGGAGGTTGGTTGAGTGGAGAGTGAGCAAAGTCTGAAAGTATTTTGCTGAAATACAGTCAGTACAAGCTAAAAAAAAAAAGCATTCAAAAGGACAGGTGCTCAGTCATTGGGTTTTTCTAATAATTTTATACCTATAACAGGAGAGAATGTAAAACCAATACAACAAAACAAACTCTCTTGCGCATAAATGTGTAGGCCCGACAGTTCAAAGTTCAGAATGGACGATAGCTTTCGGCTTTGCTGCCCTCAAGGATAGGGACATCCTAACAGTCAACGAAAAACAAAAGAAAGAGGGCGCACCGGCCTAGTGCATTATCCTTAAAAAGGTTTATTAAAATGTACATAAAAAAATACTACTCACAAAGATGGATGAAGACACGCTTAGAACGATCTTTTTGATAAGTGGTGATCAATCCACTGATGGCAGTCTCCAGATCCTACGGGGAAGACGTGCAGATCGCTGCCGGCTGACGTGTTTCGAAGGTAGGCACCTTCTTCTTCAGAGGCTCTGAAGAAGAAGGTGCCTACCTTCGAAACGCGTCAGCCGGCAGCGATCTGCACGTCTTCCCGTAGGATCTGGAGACTGCCATCAGTGGATTGATCACCACTTATCAAAAAGATCGTTCTAAACGTGTTTTCATCCATCTTTGTGAGTAGTATTTTTTTATGTACATTTTAATAAACCTTTTTAAGGATAATGCACTAGGCCGGTGCGCCCTCTTTCTTTTGTTTTTCGGAGAATGTAAAACCACCGGGTATTTTAATCCTTTATTGAATCTGTATTGAATCCGTTCCACTCAGCCAAAATCACAAAGGTTGCAACCAAACTGAGAACCCTCTTGTAATAATTAGGATTTACAAAGATGTAAAAAAGTGTTTGATGAAAGTTCTCTTTATTCCCTGCAGATATTTCCCAGAATCTTTTTTTCTCATAGAAAAGGTGTACAGTCCTTTCATTGCACATCTGCCAAAGTTACATTTCTCCTGAGCTAGGAATAAAAAGTCAAGGCGGGTTTGCCAGTTCAGAGTTGTGGCAAAGATTGGCACATTTCTCACCTCCAGCTGTAATCGTTGAGAGATCTTTTAGGTTATGGTTGGCTTTTATACAATGAGTTGTCCATCATTCCATTCAAGAAGTCTTTGCTGCTGAACTGCTCAGTCAATGTGTGCCTAAATAACAATCTGTCAAATAAAAGAAAAAGCGTGGGTTTCTATGGTAATGAACAGCTGCCCTGATCGTTATAGCAACAGATTGTCTAAAAATAATGCAGCTGGGGATTATCATGAAGAAAGCTGATACATAACTTTCAGAACGCGTAAAATGGCTTTGAGCATATAATGAAAGTAAATCATAAGTGGAATTGAAGTGAAGAAAGGTTTGCTTAGTAAATACAATTAACAGGATATTTCTATTCATATCATGCTGAAGTCCCGAAAACATTGAATAGGTGTTAAGCCAACCAAACATAATAAAACTTGAACTTTAAATAAACCTGTGCTGAGAGATATGTGTAGGCTGCTGTTGACTTCACGTGGAACCTTACTTGCTACATGTTTGTTCCTAGCCAAAGAAATTCAGGCCCCTAAGATTTTTAAAAGGAGTCCGCATTATTTACCAGCGTATACATATATATATATATATATATATATATATATATATATATATATATTTATTTTTTATTTTTTAATATGATATAATAGATTTACTGCACAGGCAGTTCATTCCATTTGTGTTGTGGGTGCAGAGACACCTTGGCATGTGTGTAGAACATTTGTGTATGGACCTGCTCATCAGTGATTGTGTACCTAGTTTGGACATTGGGTTGTGGTTTCCAAGGCACAAAGTGATAGCTACATTTGCTCAGTTTCGGTGAACTGAAAACTTTTGAATAGGGATTTTGTCGCCTTTAAAAGTTTTTTTCAAAAAGTTTCTGTTTATATTGCCCTCAACTGTGCTACCCTTAGCTTCAACCTCAATTGCTGTAGCAAATTACCACCAATGTGCCCAAAAATGACCAAATCCTTATATACAGGTACATCTCATAAAATTAGAATATCATCAAAAAGTTAATTTATTTCAGTAATTCAGTTAAAAAAAAGTGAAACTCATATTTTGTATAGATGCGTTACAAACAGATTGATATATTTCCTTGTCAAAAGAAGTTTATTGAGTATACAATGTTATAAAGATACATAAAGTAAGTTTACAAGGATCTATAAAGTAAGCTCATTGTTTTACAGTAGGGTTTATATAGGTAAATATCATGGAATTTCAAATATTAAACATCGGGTTCACGTAAACCTAAATTAAAGATATATATCATTTCCTTAGTTACTTTTGTAGGTATTTAAATGATTTATACCTACTATACATATTGTTTACAAGTAGAGTGTATATAGGTCAAATAAATTCTGATAATGAGCTTTAATCGTAAGGTGGAGAAAAGGAAAGAGAAAGAAGAAAAAGGGTTGAAAGGTAGAGGTATGGTCCACAAGGTTGTCCCGCTCGTCAGTTTATTATTCTTTTTAGTTCTCTTTGAAGCCTTAGAATGGGTGTCTCTGTAAGTCATTTAATCTGTTACCATGGCAACAGGACAGAGTCATTGAAGTTTGAAAGGAACTGTTGTTTTATCCAAGGATGCCAAAGTTTTTCAAATTTTGGAATTTGATTTTGATCGATGGCTACCATCTTAGCATGGGACATTGTATTATTCATTCTGTGAATTGTTTCTGCTAGTACCAATGTAGGAGATTTCCATGCCTTGGCCACTGTTTGTTTTGCAGCCGTTATTAGTTGGATCATAAGTTTGAATTGAGAGAGTGTTAACCATTCCGGTTTTAGATTAAGTAAAGTTAAATATGGATCTGGTTGTATTATTTTTTAAAATATTTTAGATGCAATCACGAAGACTTCCTTCCAGAAGGTTTGGATTACTGGGCACGTCCACCATATGTGTAAATATGTGCCTATTTCTGGGCATCCTCGAAAACAAAGAGCTGAGGTATTAGGTGAATATTTTGCCACTCTAGCGGGTACAAGGTACCAGCGAGTTAGGACTTTATAATTTGTCTCCAGTGCTAAGATGTTGGGTGAAGATGACTTAGATGTGAGCCATATGTTAGACCAGGCCGTGTCTTCTAAAGTTCGTCCCAGGTCCTCCTCCCACCTCTGAACGTAAGAGGGTCTATTAAGATTTGCTACTCCATATAATTGATTATAAAGTGATGAAATTGTACCTTTAGCAAATGGATCTTTTGTACAGATTGATTCAAAAATGGATAATTGGGATAATGGTGTATGTCCCCTTTAGGAATGGTGTATAGAAATTTTTAATTTGGAGATATCTAAATATCTCAGAGTTTGGTAGATCATATTTTTCTCTAAGCGATGGGAATGAAAGGAATGATTTAGATGCTATGAAGTCATTTAGTGTCTGAATGCCTGATGTTGTCCAAGCTTTAAAAGAATTTGGGTAGACCCATGCCGGATAAAAGGCCAGATTTCTGATAAAAGAAAGGAGAGGATTGTGTGGAGATTGTAACTGATATTTGGTTTTTAGTTTATCCCAGAGAGATAAGAAGTGTTTAGTTATGGGATTATGAATTTTAAAGCGGTCTTTAGGATCAAGCCATAATAAATTTGATATTAATAGAGGGTCATTTTCTGAAGCCTCTATAAATACCCATAATGGGATTTCCTGTTTTGCATGGTATTTGGACAGACTGGCCAAATGTGCTGCTCTGTAGTAGTTAGTAAAATTAGGGTATCCCAGGCCTCCTTTATTTTTGGGAAGATGTAGTGTGTGTATAGGTATACGTGGTTTAGAAGAGCCCCATATAAATGAAGTTGCTCTTTTTTGTACTATTCTCAAAAAATAGGAAGGAATTGGAATAGGGAGGACTCTGAATAGATAAAGCAATTTGGGTAGAATAGTCATTTTGATTGCATTAATCTTCCCTATCCAGGATAAAGGAAGTTGCGACCATTGTTTTATTAGATTTGTGATCTGTCTTAATACAGGAGGATAATTGGTTGAGAATAAGTCAGAATGAGATGCTGTTAAATGAATTCCAAGATATGGGATTGATTTTTCTGCCCATGTGAATGGGAGTGCAGCCCTAGCCGGGATCAATTCCATGTTTGTGAGTGAAATATTAAGCACTAGGCATTTCTTAGGATTAATCATAAGGCCGGATAGGGCTGCAAATCCATCAAGAGCTGGTATTAAGTTAGGACCAGAGACCTGTGGTGATGATAGAAAAAGTAATATATCGTCTGCAAATATACATAGTTTGTGTGTAATACCTCCTACTTCAATGCCAGTTATAGTTTGGTTTGTTCTGATGTATTGGGCCATGGGTTCGAGTATAAGGGCAAATAATAAGGGAGATAATGGGCAACCCTGTCGGGTACCTCTTTCGATATTAAAGGCTTCAGATTTGTATCCAGCATATTTTATATAGGCTTTGGGTTTATTATATAATGCTTTGATCCATGTTAAAAAGTGGGGTCCAAAACCCCATTTTTGTAATGAATATTGCATATATTGCCAGGATACTGTGTCAAATGCCCTCTTAATATCGAGAGATAGAAAACATAAAGGGATTTTCCGTTTTTTTAGCAATATGTGCCAATAACACTGCCCTGCGTATATTATCGCCTGCCTGTCTATTTGGCATGAAGCCTACTTGATCTCTATGTATTAATTTTCCTATAATGCTATTGAAGCGTTTTGCTATTATTTTTGCTAATAATTTAATATCGAGGTTTAACAGAGAGATAGGCCGATAATTCACACAGGAAGTATCATCAGAAAGGGGTTTTGGGATCATACAAACAATTGCCATTAGTGTTTCTTGCCGAAAAGAATGTCCATCTAGAAGTTTGTTAAAAGTTTCAGTGAGAATGGGAGAGAGTATTTCTGAGAATGTTTTATAGTATAAAGCCGAGTAGCCGTCTGGGCCTGGTCTTTTGTTAAGTTTTAGGTCTTTTATGGCGTTAGCAACTTCATCTATAGTTATAGGCTCATCCAAACTGTTTTTTTGATTCTGAGATAACTCAGGTAAGGTTATTTTTGAGAAGAAGGATTCAGCCTCTGTAGGATTAAATTCATTGTTTGTCTTGTATAAAGTTGCGAGATGTGAGTGAAATTTATGGACTATTTTAACTGGATTACAAGTGTAAACATTTTTTGATAATTTCAAACGTATTGGTTTGAAAGATTTGTTAGTTGAATTTAATGCCCGAGCCAAATATGTACCTGGTTTGTTTGTATTCATGTAGAAATTGTGTTTGGAGCGTTTGAGGGATTTATCAACTGACTCAGTGAGAAATAGATCGTATTCCAATCTAGATTTTTCCAGATGAGATTTTGTACTCTGAGATGGATTATCTTGAAATGATATGTAGGCTGCATTAAAATTGAGTTCTAGTTTTTTTGCTAGATTTTTGCATTCCCGTTTAAATAGTGCCATTTGTCTTTGTATTGTACCATGCAAGACAGGCTTATGAGCTTCCCACAGTGTTATTGGGGAGATGTCTGTTGTATTATTAATTGATATGTATTCCTTTAAAGCTTGTTCAATGGCCATCTGATGTGGTGGGTGTTTGAGCATTATGTCCGGTAAGTACCACGTTGGGTCATGCGCTTTTGGTATGGCTGAGGCTATAGTAGTGTATACTGCATTATGGTCAGACCACGGAATCGGAATTATATCTGATGCAATAATTTCTGGTATCATTCCTATTGTTAGAAAAATATGATCTATTCTGGTGAAGGTTTGATGAGGGTGCGAGAAATAAGTGAATTTCTTTTTCATTGGGTTACTTTCTCTCCACGAATCTACCAGATTGTATTTGGAAAGAAGTTGAGAAAAAGGTAATCTAGAGGTTATTTTGGATGGTGTAAAAGGTGATTTATCTAGAAATGGGAGGAGGACCTGGTTCGAATCCCCACACATTATCACTGTTCCTATTTTGTGTGTATTAATCACTTGTAATATATGTGAGAGGAATGGTGTAGGTTGTTTGTTAGGAGCGTAGTAGGAAATCACCGTGATTGCTGTATCCATTATATAACCCATGAGTATCAGGTATCTACCTTCTGGGTCTTTAATTTCTGATGATAAGGTGAATGGTGTGGATCGGTGAAATGCAATTAGAGTTCCCCTTTGCTTGGTACAGGCAGAAGCCGTGTAAATTTGTTGATAAAAAGGAGAAATATATTTTGGAGTAGAATCTTTGGTGAAGTGTGTTTCTTGGAGGCATACTATGTGAGCCTTCTTGTTATGGAAAGTACGGAAGGCTTTGGTCCTTTTTTGAGGGACATTTATTCCCTGAACATTCAGGGAAAGTATATTCAGTGGTGCCATGGCAATAGATCAAATAGTTTTGACTTACTTTTTGTTATGCAGAGCTGACTGCGCAGATCAACCTGTGTGGACTGAAGAGATGAATAGATAGAAAAGAAACCAGTGAATTCTGGAGTAAAGAGTAAACAAAAAACATATGAGATTAGATGATACATTGTATAAATTATTTTTTGCAAGTAATCGCAATTTACCCGTGAAAGAGAATAAATATCTCTCTCAGGGGAATAAGTGCCTTCGTCACACTCCCACATAATATGGTTGGGAGAATGAGGAGGGCTAATGGGGGTACACGGATCTTCCGCTTACAGGAGAGAAGTGCTATGTCAAAAGACATCAAAATGATGTTTCATTAATTGGAGTGCAGAATATAGTTTTTGTTGAAATTATTTATTCCAGGGTGGTTGTATATGGTTAGTCTTGCCCTAGGTTAAATAATTCAGTTAGAAAGGTACTGTTAATAACTTTGGTATTGATGAAGATAGTTTGAATTATTTTGGGATTGTAACCCTTTTAGAGTAAACAATTACATATTTTATTCATATGTAACTGTTTAGATATGTTAACTCATAAAATCGAGGTTGTATTGCTTCAGATTAGAATAAACAAAAACATAGTTCTAGGAACTAGTTAGGTAATAATATATTTGTTTTAAGAAAAGAAAGAAAAAGCTTCCATTACTTCTGGATTATTGAACATATTTGTCCTAAAAAGTAATAAATCTATTGTTATTACCTGATAATATATAACTGAACAAGAATTTCCTTATTTCACTTATATATTCTAAGGCTATATGAATCAGAAGTAATAAGAAATATAACTGGAATGTAACATGATCCCACACAGTGTGTGACTATCAGAATGCAGTTACATTCAGTTATAAATATAGTTTTTTTATAGAGAACCATCTCTTAGTATAATAAAGGAAGAGATATCAGGAATTAGGATGTCAGTCCATTGAATCTTCTTGGTCCATGGATGATGTGGCATAACGGCCTCTTTTGTGAGAATGATGATTCCCATTTTGTTCTGAAATTTTCTGGGTGCTGCCTGAAGGTGAAGATGATGCCATTCTTCTGCGTGCGGGAGTGTTGCTGCTTGTGGGTTCTGTCAGATTTAATTTTAAAAGGGTTTGTTGTAGTTCATCTGCTGATCTGCTTCTGTAAATTGTACCTTGGTAGTTAAATCTGACTGAAAAGGGGAAGCCCCATTGATACATAATGTTGTGGCGTTGCAGTTCCATTAGTTGGGGTTTCATGGATCGTCTTTTAGTAATAGTAAGTTGGGATAGGTCAGCAAAAATTTGGTAATTGTGTCCTTGAAAATTAAGTTCCTTTTTTTCTCTTGCAGCAATTAGTATTTGTTCTTTCGTTCTGTAATAATGAAATTTTGTGATTATATCACGTGGGGGTCCATCTTTCTTTTTGGCTGTGAGGGCTCTGTGTACTCTGCCCAGTTCTAAACGTTCAATAGGGATATCTGGCTTTAGTTCTTGTAATAGAGCAGTAATAGTAGATTGCAGGTCTGTCACAGTTTCAGGTATTCCCCTTATGCGCAAGTTTGAACGTCTGGCTCTATTTTCGGAATCTTCGAGCTTAGTTTGAAGTATTAAATTCTCTTTTTTTAATTGTTCCAATTCTGTTATATATTCTTGGGTTGTAATTTCAATTTCATCCATTTTTATTTCTAAGGCTGCGGTGCGGTTTCCCAGCTCTCTTATTTCTTTGGTTAGGCTTTTTGTTATTTGGTCTGAGGTTTGTTTTAAAGCCTTATGAAGCATCTTTTCAAATTGTAATAATATTACTGGGGATACTGAGGAGGCTTGTGGAGAAGTTTGTGAGAGGATTTGTTCTGTATCTGACTCAAATGGAGAGTCTTGCTGTGACATTTTCTGTCTGTGAGAGCGCCCTGATGCTGTATCTTGTGAGGTGACTGGAGCTGCTTCAGCTGCAGTGAGTGCCTGTGAGCTCTTTGTGAGGTGATTTTTATTTCTGCCACGGTTTCCTCCCAGTACCATATTTCCTGCCCAAACTTTCACAGTTTGTTCCCTGGGGCAAAAAGGTTCAAATGGATACCTTTTGAGCCTGCAGGCTCCGCTTTGTCCTTCTCTTCTCTCCTCAGCGGTGTGGAGCTCTAACAATGCATGTCTGCTCCGCTAGGCTCCGCCTCCTGCCCCCCCAGATTGATATATTTCAAGCATTTCTTCCTTTTAATTTTCATGATTATGGCTTACAGCTAGTGAAAACCCAAAATTCAAACTAAAATATTACATAAGACCAACAAAAAAAAAGGATTTTTAATACAGAAATGTTAACTTACTGAAAAGTATGTCCATGTACAGTATAGTATGCACTCAATACTTGGTTGGGGCTCCTTTTATATGAATTACTGCATCAATGCGGCGTGGCATAGAGGCAATCAGCCTGTGGCACTGCTGAGGTGTTATGGAAGCCCAGGTTGCTTTGATAGTGGCCTTCAGCTTGTCTGCATTGTTGGGTCTGGTCTTCCTCTTGACATTACCCCACAGATTCTCTATGGGGTTTAGGTCAGGCGAGTTTGCCTGCCAATCAAGCACAATGATACCATGATCATTAAACCAGGCAGTGGCAGTGTAGGCAGGAGTCAAATCCTGCTGGAAAATTAAATCAGCATCTCCATAAAGCTGGTCAGCCGGAGGAAGCATGAAGCGCTGTAGAACTTCCTGGTAGAGGGCTGCACTGACTTTGGACTTGATAAAACACAGTGGACCAACACCAGCAGATGACATGGCTCCCCAAATCATCATTGACTGTGGAAACTTCACACTAAACCTCATGCAACTTGGATTCAATGCCTCTCCACTCTACCTCCAGTCTCTGATACCTTGATTTCCAAATGAAATGCAAAGTTTTCCAAAGTCAGTGATGATTTTCTGATGAATTCCTGATCAATTTTCTGAGATACTGGATTTTGGGTTTTCACTAGCTGTAAGCCATGATCATAAAAATTAAAAGAAAGGAATGCTTGAAATATGTCACTGTGGGGGTTATTTACAAAGGTAAATCCATTTTGCACTGCAAGTGCACTTGGAAGTGCAGTCACTCTGAATCTAAGGGGTAGATCTGAAATGAGTGGAAGCTCTGCTGATTTTATCATCCAATCATGTGCAAGATAAAATGCTGTTTTTTATTTTCTTGCATGTCCCTCTTGGATCTACAGCAACTGCACTTCCAAGTGCACTTTTAGTGCACTTTCAAGTGCACTTGCAGTGCAAAGTGGATTTTTCTTTAGTAAAAAACCCCCTGCGTGTAACACATCTATATAAAATATGAGTTTTAGTTTTTGAATTGAATTACTGAAATTAACTTTTTGATAATATTCTAATTTTATGTGATGCACCTGTAACATGCAGTGCTTGAGTTATTATATGCCTATTTATGCATAAAGTGCCCAATAATCGATTCATATGTGAACAACTAATTATAATAAATTCATATACCTATTTCACATATACATAAAGTGCAGTTCCAAAGTGCGTGATATAGAATGTCCCAATAAAGTGCTCAGTGCTTTACAAAATTAAAGTGTCCAATTTCAGTGCTGTAGTTCACATTAAAAATACAGTGTTGTTTTGGTTCCTCCACTCCTTTAATCTTTGTCACCAGGTGAGTAACCTTCACCCACACCCGTCACTCACCAGATCAAATGACCCACTCAGCCCTGGGTCAACTTGCACGCACAATCCAAACCGGGGGATTCAACCATTTCTCCACTCTGTGTCCACCAGGTCTATCTACCACTGTTTAAATCTATCAGTTACCTTCATGCGCTTTGAAAACTCCTTTTCTCCACCTCTTTATGTCATTTACTAATGCGGGAAAAACAATAAAGAATGCCATAGCATAAAACCTTTTTTATTTAGTTAAAACACTTAAAATCAGTTGCACTCACACTGCTTCGTTCTGGCCCCCAGCATCTAGGTATAGTGCTTGGGGCTTTCTGGTCCTGGCTCCACTGCTCAGCCTGGTGCCAAGTGAGCTGGACTTTTGATGTTATTTCTTCCAGTATGATTACAAGCACAGGCCTTGACGTCAGCGCACTTGTAGTCCATTCACATTGTGTTCAATTAAGCCCTGACAAAGGGACATTTTTGAACCCCTTGAAACACACTGGATACACTTTGAATTGTCCACCTGATTTTTATTGGAATAAAGTTTGTATCTGAAACCCTTATGCCGCGTACACACGAGCGGACTTTTCAACCGGATTGGTCCGCGGACTGAGTTCAGCAAACAATTCGACCATGTGTGGGCTTCATCGGACCTGCAGCAGACTTTTTCGGTCGAAAATCTGACGGACTTTAGATTTGGAACATGTTTCAAATCTTTACGTCGGAACTCCGCCGGACCCAGTTCCTATCGAAAAGTCCGCTCGTTTGTATGCTAGTCCGGTGGACGAAAACCGACGCTAGGGCAGCTATTGGCTACTGGCTATCAACTTCCTTATTCTAGTCCGGTCGTACGTCATCACGTACGAATCCGTCGGACTTTGTTGTGATCATGTGTAGGCAAGTCCGTTCATTCGGATAGTCCGTCGGACAAGTCTGGTCAAAAAGTCCGCTCGTGTGTACGCGGCATTAATGGTGTGGCGCCTCATTTGCCATTTTTGCTACTTTACGATGCAAGCTAAGGAGACTGTGCAGATCCTCTGGGGTGTAAAAGCCAGCTGCCCAGGTACCAAATTTTTTACATGAAGATCACTACTTTAACCACTTCAATACCGGACACTCCCCCTAACCCCCCTTTCCTGCCCAGGCCACTTTTCAGATTTTAGCACTGTCACACTTTAAATGACACTCAGTCATGCAACACTGTTCCCAAATGAAATTGTTATCATTTTTTGAGACAGATAGAGCTATCTTTTGGTGGTATTTATTTAATCGCTATACAAAAAAAAAGCCAAAAATTTTGAAAGAAAAAGAAAAAACATGTTTCTTTCTCGAACATCACGGGACACAGAGCCACAGTAATTACTGATGGGTTATATAGGTATCACTGGTGATTGGACACTGGCACACCCTATCAGGAAGTTCAACCCCCTATATAATCCCTCCCCCTTGCAGGGATACCTCAGTTTTTACGCCAGTGTCTTAGGTGATGGACGTGTAAAGATGTCCTGTGCTGAGCTCCAAAGGGAATATCCTGATATCCTATACTGGGGCAAGCCAGGCGAACCGGATCCATTCAAAGTGTCTTTTCATGGCCGAATTGAATGGTACCCGGGCCTCGTGTCCGAAGAAACGAGGTTTTACCCGTAACGCTTCTCTTTTTAGAGAGCTGGACCCCGCAGATCAGAAAATGGCTTTAAACTTCCTAATTTCTGGCGAGGTGCTTTACAGTCCCAGAACTGTTGGATCCCCCTACTGATGGGGGCCCCAGTCTCTGACGGTTTTTTCAAACGGAGCCCACCGTGAGAGGTGAAGATTGGGTCTGTGTAAACAGCACCCTGCGGCTGGATAAGGTAAGAGGAGATTCCACAGAATTTTTGAGTTCTAGTGGCTTTTCTCCTTTAAGGTAAATGCATGCTATGCCTATTGTGAACACCGGGGGCTGCCAAGAGCACAAACCTGCACATGCTGACTGTCTGTCTCAGGTGTTTTCATCGCTGATTATGTCCCAGCATCTCAAACAGGCTGCAAGCAGGTAAGATGGAAAGGGGGATTTCTCATGTTTGAATGTTCCCCCCCAGGCTAGAGAGGGGCCACAGGGGTCTAGAAAGTGGTTATACCACCCGGGCTCTGCGGCCTAATGGCCACCATCTCTGAAGATAGCCGTTCAGGCAGATCTTGTTACCAGCCTCCCTCCCCCCCCCCCATCCCCAGCCTTTCTCCAGAAGCATGACAGGAGAGTCGGCAGCGCGGGAAGCGCTCGTTTTTTTCAAAACTCGAGGGGGGGGGGCGGTAGAGGAGGGGGCGGGACGTCAGCACAGGTGCTTAGACTCCCACTCAGGCCAGCTGCAGGCTGTTAAAGGCACTCTGTACAGGTGCACTCAGCCTTCTGAGAGACACAGAGCTGACGGTCGCATGTAAGGTGGGACACAGGCATTCTCCTAGGCAGCATTTACTTAAGTAACACCAGACTGAGCATTGGGTAGCAAGGCTTTTAGCCAGACTACATCGCTCAGCGAGCAGTGTTCATTTGTATACCTCACACCTTGTTGCTTTGCACTATGGGTAGAAGAGGTTCAAGCACCCCAGGAACCAGAGACACTAGGGGATCTCTTTCAGGTTCTGAGGGCCCCCTGTCGGCAGCATCCTCCCCCCTAAAGATGGGCCAGGGACAGCTAGCCAGGGAGAGCCATCGGGGTCAGGGCCTACACCTGCTTCTGGCACTTCAGCCCCTGTATATATTACACAGGAGGTTTTTTCCTCAACCATTAATGGTCTAGAGGAAAGATTAATGGCCGTGATTACGTCTTCACTCAGTGGAAGAAAACGCACTAGGCTTTCCTCTGTTCCCCAAGACCCTCAGACAGAGGAGCTCTGGGATAAAGGAGACGAATCCCTTTCAGAGGATCGGGATGGGATGGATGATTCCTCTTCGGAGGAATCAGGTGGAGAGGGACCCTCTGCGACTTCCCAAGAGGAGAAAGTCTTAGTGCAGATCCTCACTGGATTGGTCCGCTCCATATTTAAGTTGCCCATACCTGAAACTGCTAAAGAATCCTCTTCTGCTTTGGGGTCACTGAAACCTTTCCAAGCAGCACATGCTTTTCCTTTTCATACTTTACTTGAAAAGCTCATTTATTCTGAGTGGGATCACCCAGACAAACGTTTTTTTCCACCGAGAAAGTTTTCAACACTTTATCCGATGGAAGAAAAGTTTATTAAAATGTGGGGAATACCGGCTATTGATGCCGCCATTTCCTCCGTAAATAATAGCCTGTCCTGTAGACAATGCTCAGATGCTCAGGGATCCTGTAGATAAAAGGATGGAATCCCTATTGAAGGATGTTTTCTCCTTAGCAGGATCAGTGGCCCAACCTGCAGTAGCAGCGATTGGAGTCTGTCAATACTTACGAGACCATGTTAAGCAGGTCATCAAAGTATTACCTGAACAGCAGGCCCAGGGGTTTGCTAACCTTCCAGCGGCCTTATGCTTTGTGGTTGACGCCATTAGAGATTCTATCGTGCAAACCTCCCGTCTTTCACTGGGGTTGGTGCATATACGTAGAATCCTATGGTTGAAAAACTGGTCAGCCGAAGCACCATGTAAGAAGAGGGCTCAGGGTATAGCTGTCATAGCATACCTAGACGACCTGCTCTTGATAGACCGGTCGGTAGCCTCTTTGAATGGAAACTTGAGGACCACGGTCAGGTATCTAGAACACCTGGGTTGGATCCTCAACTTAGAAAAGTCTTTCCTAAAACCAGTAAGAAGACTGGAGTATTTGGGTCTGATCATAGATACAAGCCAGGAGAAAATATTTCTACCCCAGGCAAAGATCACTGCTTTGAGGGAGCTGATTCTGACAGCCAGGACCAAGAAGGGTCCTTCTGTCCGCCTTTGTATGAGGCTACTAGGGAAGATGGTGTCTTCATTCGAAGCAGTTCCCTATGCTCAGTTTCACTCAAGAATGCTGCAACACAGTATTCTGTCGACCTGGAACAAGAAGGTTCAGGCATTAGACTTTCCGATGCACCTGTCGCATGCGGTGCGTCAGAGCCTCAATTGGTGGCTCATACCCGAAAACCTGCAGAAGGGGAAATCCTTTCTACCGGTTACCTGGACGGTGGTAACAACAGATGCCAGTCTGTCAGGTTGGGGAGCAGTTCTGGAACAGGCTGCGGTCCAAGGGGCATGGTCCAAGACAGAGAGGACCTTACCCATCAACATTCTGGAGATCCGGGCGATACAACTAGCTCTAAAGGCCTGGACTATCAGGCTACAGGGTTGTCCGGTCAGGATCCAGTCCGACAATGCCACAGCAGTGGCTTATGTCAATCATCAGGGAGGCACCCGGAGCCGAGCTGCTCAAAAAGAGGTGAACCAGATCTTAGTCTGGGCAGAGATGCATGTGCCATGCATATCGACAGTTTTCATCCCGGGAATAGAGAATTGGCAGGCGGACTATCTAAGTCACCAGCAGTTACTTCCAGGGGAATGGTCTCTGCATCCCGACGTCTTTTGGGCCATATGCCAAAGATGGGGGGTTCCAGATGTAGATCTCTTTGCATCCCGATTCAACAAAAAGATAGACAGATTTGTGGCAAGGACAAAAGATCCTCTTGCATGCGGGACGGATGCGTTGGTGATTCCGTGGCATCGGTTCTCACTGATTTACGCATTCCCGCCTATTCTGCTACTACCACGACTCCTTCGCAGGATCAGGCAGGAAAGGAAGTCGGTACTTCTGGTGGCCCCCGCTTGGCCCAGAAGGACTTGGTATGCAGAAATAGTAAGGATGACGGTAGGTTCCCCGTGGACCCTACCGGTACGCCCAGACCTGTTATCTCAAGGTCCAGTGTTCCATCCTGCCTTACAAACACTAAATTTGACGGTTTGGTTATTGAGACCCACGTTCTGAAGAGTCGTGGGCTCTCAGGTCCTGTCATATCTACCTTGATTAATGCAAGGAAGCCAGCTTCCAGGATGATTTATCATAGAGTCTGGAAGGCTTATATAACCTGGTGTGAATCCGGAGGTTGGCATCCCAGGAAATATGCCATAGGTAGAATCCTTGATTTTCTACAGATAGGATTAGAGATGAAGCTGGCCTTGAGTACCATCAAGGGCCAGGTCTCTGCTTTATCAGTATTATTTCAGCGGCCACTTGCTTTGCATTCTTTGGTCCGAAACTTTATGCAGGGGGTGATGCGTCTTAATCCTCCGGTTAAAACGCCCCTAAACCCCTGGGACTTGAATTTGGTCCTGGCTGTGTTACAGAAACAGCCTTTTGAACCAATAAGTCAGATTCCTTTGGTCTTGTTGACAAGGAAATTAATTTTTCTGGTGGCCATCTCTTCTGCTAGAAGAGTATCAGAATTAGCAGCTCTTTCCTGTAAGGAGCCTTATTTGATTATACACAAGGATAGAGTGGTACTATGCCCTCATCCTAGTTTTTTACCGAAGGTGGTTTCTGATTTTCATTTAAACCAAGACATTGTTCTACCTTCCTTTTTTTCCAGATCCCTGTTCTCCGGAAGAGAGATCTCTACATTCGTTGGATGTAGTAAGAGCAGTTAAGGCCTATCTAGGGGCAACTGCTCAGATCCGCAAGACGGATGTTTTGTTTGTGCTGCCAGAGGGTCCCAATAGAGGACAGGCAGCGTCAAAAGCTACCATTTCTAAATGGATTCGACAGTTGATCATTCAAGCTTACGGTTTGAAACAGAGGATTCCTCCGTTTCAGATCAGGGCACATTCCACAAGGGCTATTGGTGCTTCTTGGGCAGTGCATCACCGGGCCTCTATGGCTCAAATCTGCAAGGCCGCAACCTGGTCTTCAGTTCATACATTCACCAGATTCTATCAGGTGGATGTGAGAAGGCATGAGGATATCGCCTTTGGGTGAAGTGTGCTGCAGGCAGCAGTACAGGGTCCTCAGGTCTGATTGCACCCTACTTGGTCGTGGTTCCCCCCCCTCAGGTAGCATTGCTCTGGGACATCCCATCAGTAATTACTGTGGCTCTGTGTCCCGATATGTTCGAGAAAGAAAATAGGATTTTTTAAAACAGCTTACCTGTAAAATCCTTTTCTTTCGAAGGACATCACGGGACACAGAGGTCCCGCCCCTCTTCTAATATACTATATTGCTTGGCTACAAAACTGAGGTATCCCTGCAAGGGGGAGGGATTATATAGGGGGTTGAACTTCCTGATAGGGTGTGCCAGTGTCCAATCACCAGTGATACCTATATAACCCATCAGTAATTACTGTGGCACTGTGTCCCGTGATGTCCTTCGAAAGAAAAGGATTTTACAGGTAAGCTGTTTTAAAAAATCCTATTTTTTCTTAGTTTCTGTTATAAAACTTTGCAAAAATGTAAGCTTTCTTCATAAATTTAGGTCAAAATGTAATCTGCTACATTTCTTTGGTAAAAAAAAACCTAAATCAGTGTATATTATTTAGTCTGTGTGAAAGTTTTAGATTTTACAGGCTATGGTACATATATTTGAAAATGTATCAATCCAGATGTACTAACTGCCCATCTAATTTCTTGAAGCTATAAAATGCCAAGACAATACAAATAACCCCCAAATGACCCATTTTTGGAAAGTAGACACCTCAATGTAACAAGTAATTCTGCGCTGCCTAGAAAGTAGCAGCTAACACGGCAAATTAGATAAGTGCAATAAAAGTGGGTACCAAAAGTGTAGCGCTTAAATATGAAGCAAACTGCAACAATGAAATATAAAACAGATGGGAAATAAACCCCAGTGGTCACTAATAAAAAAGTAAAAATACAGTGAACACGATGTGAACTTGAAGTAGAGAGTGCCACCACCAAACTTAAGGAGGCTGACCAGAGCATTTGGACACACAAGAACGTATGTTCTGTGGGTCAAACAGGCTTGTGTTGTGTGTACAACCAATGGAACAGGACACTGGGATCCTCTAAAGGCTCCAACAGGAACTCACAGCTGTCCTCAGGATAGGTGGTAGTGATGGTATTTCTCATAGAATTGTTAACCAGGTGATCGTGGATATGGCAGATGAATTCTGCAAAGTTTTCAGGTAGGTCCTGCTTTCACAAGGCGTTCAGCAAGTGTAGCCTGCAAAGTTTTCAGGTAGGTCCGGTTTTCAAAAGGCGTTCAGCAAGTGTAGCCTTGTGTGCTGCACAGTGTCCGGGTTTCACAGCGCGCTCCTCCGCTCCACACTGGGCGCTCTGTGTCAGCAGACTGGCTGTGATAAAAGCAGAGCCGACAATCACACGGGTGTCTGCCTGTCCCAAGGCTGCTTCGGTGCCAGTTCAGCAGTGGTCCACTCAGGTTGTGAGTCAGGTGCACGCCACCTGTATGCCGGAGCTCGGTGCTATGTATGGCGCTTATTCATTTGAGAGCGACAAACACAGCACCGAGCATACAGGCGGCATGCACCTGACTCACAACCTGAGCGGACCACTGCTGAACCGGCACCGAAGCAGCCTTGGGACAAGCAGACACCTGTGTGATTGTCGGCTCCGTTTTTATCACAGCCAGTCTGCTGACACAAAGTGCCCAGGGTGGAGCAGAGGAGAGCGCTGTGAAACCCGGACACCGTGCAGCACACAAGGCTACACTTGCTGAATGCCTTTTGAAAACCGGACCTACCTGAAAACTTTGCAGGCTACACTTGCTTAACAATTCTATGAGAAATACCATCACTACCACCTATCCTGAGGACAGCTGGGAGTTCCTGTTGGAGCCTTTAGAGGATCCCAGTGTCCTGTTCCATTGGTTGTACACACAACACAAGCCTGTTTGACCCACAGAACATACGTTCTTGTGTGTCCAAACGCTCTGGTCAGCCTCCCTAAGTTTGGTGGTGGCACTCTCTACTTCAAGTTCACATCGTGTTCACTGTTATGATTTCTACAAAAAGTGTTTGGATTCATTTACATGTGATTTAGAATATATTTGTCCCTAACAATACTGTTTCATTAATTATTTTTTCATACTCTGTTCACTTGGACTTTTTTTTGGACACTTATCACTAGTCACTGGGTTCATTTGCATTTGTATTTTCACTTTTTTATTAGCGACCACTGGGGTTTATTTCCCATTTGTTTTATATTTCATTGTTGCAGTTTGCTTCATATTTAAGCACTACACTTTTGGTACCCACCTCAATGTATTTAAGAAGCATGGTGACTTTTTTGAAGTTGTAATTTTTTCCCACAATTCTTTGAAAGATGAAAAAATGTAATACAATTTGTTGTTTTTTCACAAAATTTTAATCTTAATAAGTTATTTCTCCCACACGGCATAGGCATATTTGCAATTATACCCCAAAACACATTCTGCTACTCCTCCCAAGTAAGGGGACACCACATGTGTGAGACTTGTTTTACAGCCTAGCCCAGGGATCTTCAAACTACGGCCCTCCAGCTGTTGTGGAACTACACATCACATGAGGCATTGTAAAATTCTGAGCTTCACAGGCATGACTAGGCATGATGGGAATTGTAGTTGCTGAACAACTGGAGGCCCATAGTTTGATGACCCCTGGCCTAGCCACATAGAGGGTCTCAAAATCCAAGAAGCACCTTTGGGCCAAGGGGCATAAATCATGCATCTAATTTCCTGACTGACATTTTTGGAAGTGCTGGAGCACCAAGACAGGGGAAACACCTACAAGATGACCACATTTTGGAAAGCAAACATCCCAGTGTATTTCTTTGAGGCATAATGAGTCTTTTGAACATGTCAATTTTTTAACACAAGTTTTTGGAAAATGTGCAAAAAAAAATAAAAACATAGGATTTTTCTAACACACAGCATGGGCATACTTAGAATTACATTGTGTATATAAGTATATATAGTGCAGCGCTATTATAATGGTAACTCTAATACCACACCTTGTGCAAATAATAAAATTAATAATAATAATAATAATAATAACAATAATCAGTCATTGCAATATCACATAACAGAAAAAGTCCTTATTATAAACACAATTCTTGATTGCTGTGATTTTCTGTGATATTCTATCACCACCGTGCTTTTCTTTAAACACTGTATACTTGTTCACACCTCCACTGGCTATTTTACCTGCTCACCTCAAGAATGAGTCAGGCAGACTCAAACGTAGCTCCTTGTCTTTGACTCTTCAATGATCTCTCCCTTCTATTATGGATCAGCTGTTCACCTTCCGCCCTCTTGTAATTCCAGCTACTCTCAATGTGCTTCACATGGATAAAGGGTTGATCTCTCATAAAAACAGCCTCTCTCCTTAGACTCTCCTCCTATCCTAAGTACTAATTTCCAGTGCCATGTAATCACAAACATAGCAGACATAGTGCTCTCTGGTTTTAAATTTTATTAAAAAAACCCTGCTTAAAAATAGGACACTTACAAGATAAAAAACAAACACTCGCATATGTGTATAATAAGAGCATCCACTCGCTCATCACAGTGGCTGCGTGACGTAACAGGCTCAGTTCCTCCCCTCTGCACGCTTACCGACCTCTGATTGGTCTTCATCAGCAGATGGGTGGGTCACCTCGCCCGAGCCTTTTATATTCTTTATTGTTGTTAAAAAGTGAGCCCTGGGGCCCGCAGGAAGTGGGCGTTCCTTGAGTCACTTGAAACTGCCGGGGAGAAGCCTGAAATGTTGCCATAACAACGATAGAGAATATAAAGGCTCAGGCAAGGTGTCCCACCCATATGCTGATGAAGACCAATCAGAGGTTGATACGCGTGCAGAGGAGAGGAACTGAGCCTGTTACATCACACAGCCACGGTGGTGAACGAGTGGACGCTTTTATTATACACACGCGAGTGTTTGTTTTTTATCTTGTAAATGTCCTCTTTTTAGGTGGGGTTTCTTAATACCTCATCCTTTTCGTGAGTATCCTTTCTTCCTCCGATTCAGTTACTGACCCACTGCTCTCTAGGGGTTCACACTCAGAATCCGACTCTGACAGTGAGAGCTCCCTGCTGCTCTCATCTGTCATTGTCAGAATCTGGAAGGCCTCCTCACTGGTGTACATTTTGTTTTGGACATGGTGTTTGCTGGCTCTGGTGACACTGGGACAGGTGTGACTACAATTA
The DNA here is from genome assembly GCA_037952835.1 of Lithobates septentrionalis. Lineage (NCBI taxonomy): Eukaryota > Metazoa > Chordata > Amphibia > Anura > Ranidae > Lithobates > Lithobates septentrionalis. The sequence continues at coordinate 1,388,284 of JBBDGP010000163.1, read as the reverse complement.
GAGACACAGCGGATGGCTGCACTGGTGTGGCTGAAAAAGGGCACACTGACAGATGTTGCACTGGGAGGGTGATCAAGGCACTGATGATGGCTGCACTGGTGTGACAAGTACACTGCCTGATCAGGGCTCTGATGACAGCTGCATTGATGTGACAGGTAAACTGGCCGATCAAGGCACTGATGACGGCTGCATTGGTGTGACAGGTAGACTGGCTGATCAGGTCTTGGATTTCAGCTGCACTGGTGTGACTAAATCACTGCGCTGACCGATGCTGCACTGGTGTGACTAAATCAGGGCGCTGACCGATGCTGCACTGGTGTGGCTGAATTAGGGCACTGATGATTACAATATGTTGGGCGGGAAGTGGTTAGGATAGCAATACCAATAACATAACCGTATGGGTCCAATGCTATTTTACCACTTTCATAAACGTTTTTAGTTTTTTTTGTGTCAGCATCACTGTTGTATATTTTCCCTCACTTCCTATCCGGTGAAACAGTTGTCAGCAGGACAGGAAATGCGGGTAAAACTCTGTAACAGGGACTAAATAGCAGTAAAACCCAAAATGAGTTTCAAGCCTTCTTCACGCTATCCAAACTTGGAAGACATTTTGGCTTGACATATACTTTAAGCATCTTCTTTGCAGGCAATATCAGATTATTTATTTTTGTAAAGCAACAGTAATTTTACAAGGATTTTCTACTTTCCCCATTTTTACTCAATCCCTTCTTAAATATGAGGAAGCAAATTGCTCCAGGATTCAAGTTTTATGGTAATACAGTACTATTCATTTAGAGGACCAGCATATTGCATTTTTGTCTCTATGAATGAAGGCCTGTTTCACATGGGCTTCAGCTTGTATAAGAGTAGCATGAACAGCAAGCTTAAATTAAACTTTCAGCAAGCTTTTGCAAAGCTTTTAGAAAGCTTTGAGCAGCTTTCTTTAAGCCTTTGGAGTGCCCTTCAGCACCCGATTTAAAATGTTATACACAGATCCTAATAGGTGTGTTGATTGTCACTTTAAACAAGCTGCTATCAGGCTTCAGTAGGCTTTGAGCAAGATACAAGAAGTGCTGTAGCCTGCTAACAACTTGTTTAATATGGCAATCAGCACTTCCATTAGGATCTGTGTTAAACATTTACAAACTGGAGCTGAATGATACTTTAAAAGCTTCAGTAAAGCTTGCTGAAAGCTCTGTAAATCCTTTGTAAAAGCTTGCAGTTTATACTGCTCATATACAAGGTGAAGCCCGCATGAAATAGGCCTTAAAGTGCTTTAAAGTGTACTCTGTTCACATTTCCAGGACAGGTGTGTTTTACAACAGATTTGGGAAGCCTCAAGAGAAACTGGTGCCTTAAAAAGTAGAGAGAAGATCATTCCAAAGTGTATGTGTTACAACCCAAAGTGGTCATCATGGTCATATCCAGCAGTCTGTGTACTGCTGGAAAATACAGATACTGTCCATTCTGCAACTTCTAGTTGTCACCAACAATGTCTGGCTGTTCACATGTCCATGACATCCCTGTTGCTATGATTGTGTGTATCACCATTAGATTAGATGCGAGGCAACAGGCAGAGTGAAATGTGCAGGTAATGAGGACTTTGGGTTGAGACAAAAGGAAATTTCTCATCCTCCTATTTCTCCCAGGTTTAATGGGTGCCATGCCTAGCTTTAAGATGTCAGCTTTTTACCCTCTTCTTCCTCACCCAGCACATCATTTTCCCATATTTCTTAAACAAGGGTTGAATCTCTCACTTTTTTGTTTTGTTGGTGTTGTTGATTTCTTGAAAGAGCACCAGAGCTTTTAAAAGAGCCGCCCCCTCCATAAACACCTACAATTAGTCTCTTACAACTTTAAGAAGGTCCGGAAGCACTGTCAGTATAGAGATGAATAGATTATGTTAGAGCTCATTAGCCACAGCCTGAGATTTCAAAGTATATAGTCTATACAGGGATTGAACAAGTCAAAAAATTGGTGGACTTTGTGGGCACACAATGAGAGGGAGAATCAAAAATGTACATATTTTATTACAGCATAATTAAAAAACATATAAACAACATTCAAACAACACCCTGTATGGACACTATTACCAGTTACCCAATAATGCAGTTACAGAGGGCTGGATCTAAGATACAAATATTGATTTGGTAATATATCAAAGTGAGAAGAAGATTTCTGATGCAGTAATGCCTCCAACAACTTGCTTGTCGACGCGTTTCACTAAAATATTAGCTTTCTCAGGACAGATACTGGGTAGTACATGTGTAAGTATTTAATGTAGTATATATATATGAATGTATAGCTATAGTTATTACAACATTTCTCCAGGAGGAGTACATATACACAAAAATCAATTACATATAGACATGACAACATATATGCTTGCCTGGTGAACTTGTGGCTCAGGGTATGGTAGAACCTCACAAAACTAACAGACAACCAGAAAGACGAAATTTCATATGTAAGTGTGTAGTAGTGAAATACACACATATCATGTGGTCTATGGTAGGTACCACTAAATAAAACAGAAACATATGCATTATGGACTAGGGTGCCACTATACATTTGTAGTGAAGTAAAAATCCCCAAATCAAAAAGCGGATTATACTAAAATAGCTCTCACCTGATGTATAACAGTCATATAGATTGAAGATGTAACAGTATTAGAGTATAGATCACACATAGAGGTAAGTGGTCACAGATTCTCACTATAAATGTTTCCAACACAGTATCTGAAAATAGGCGAAGCCTATAATTAGGTATTTACCCTTTGAGCAAGGTATATATAGTGAAGCAGAATAAAGGAAAAATACAAAAAGTATATATGATTGGTACTTACCAATAGTACCAAAAAATGGCCATTAGGAGCAGAATCAATGTATTAAATGGGTGAGTACAAAATCCCCTCAAGTATAGAGACATATAGCATGTTTAAGAGAGGGGGTATAACAACCTATTAAGTACTTTGCATATATATAAAAACTCCTAAATGCAGGCACGACTAACAAAAAAAAAGGACAAAGAAGGGACGTGAGGACCAACCTGGATATGTAAATATTGCACTTATCCCACAGGGGGAAACCTTTTGTTAGGGCTCAGACCAGTGTTGCCGCATAAGCCGGGGGGGAAATGTGCCCCTGTAACAAAAGCAGTGATATGAATGGAGTAAATGTCCAATCAAGAAGAGATGTTGCAGAATGGTTCACTAGAAAGGCTATCAAAAATACGGCTTACCCTTCGAAACTGCACCAGTGTGTACAGCTTTCCTCTCTGTGTATGGCCCAAACCCATATGTATTCCTATTTATACACCTGTATATTTACAAAGGATGCTCTGTAAATATAAAGGTGTTAAACCAAACATTACCTTCAGGAGAGCAAGATCACTCAGGGACAGATTGACACAAAGCCATTTCTCTGAGGCAGCTAGTGAGGATAACACCTCGAGAGGAACTTGGCAAAGTGGTTCATGTGCTTTTTGCCCATGGGTATACGAAAGCCATGCAATGTATCTGCCAAATGGCAGACTACACTCTACTGTACATCATGTCAACTGTCAGACGGAGGGCGTGGTGTACATTATGTTTTGTGAATGTGGCAGCTTCTATGTGGGCAAAACCAAACAAGCTTATTGGCATTGAATCAAGGATAATATCTACTACATCAACAGTAATCAACTGTTGACACCAATAGGACGACATGCAAATCAAATGCATGCTGGCAACAACAGTGTAGTTAAATTTGTAGCATTAGAACACATTCCAACAAACTCTCGAGGTGGTAACCATGATAAAAAATCTACAAAGGGAAATGAGATGGATTCACACTCTGGCTGCCACCACTGTCCCTAGCCTTAATGATGCTATAAGCTATAAACCATTTCTGTAAAAGTATCCATATCTTTATTCTCTATGGGAAAAAATGTATACTTGTCTATATTGTTATTTAAAACAGTATACTTCAAACTGCTCTGTTTTTTTGGTGCAATGGTAACTTCCTGGCATGGCCACAATGGTCCTGCTGTGACTTTTTTTTCTTTTGCGTGCATGTGTTTAAGTTGTTATTGAGCTTGCCTGCTGTGTCTCATTTGCTTGTTGGCTGGAGATCTTTACTCAGGGGACGTTTTGATGGGGTGTGCCTTCCTTGCTGGGTCTGTATGCTGAGACCTGACTTCGCCTTTGTTGCTGTTTTTGAGGGCATGGTTTGAGATGTGGGCGTTTGTAGATGCTGCGTTGCACTTTGACGTTGAAATGTTCCTGGTTTGCACTCTTGCGTCGTGTGGACGCGCTGATGCGGGGGGGGGGGGGGGTATGTACGCAATGGTCATCTACCATGAATGGCTCCATCTATCTGTCCATTTGTTTAGGGGCGGAGTCTTAGTCTTATGCAATTCAGCATAAATCCATCTGCAGCATGACAAGAGTATGAAATAATTGGGATGCGCTGTGAAATTACTCTACCCAGTTCCTTGGAGGTGGTCTTTGCCATTTATACTGTATAATTTTGGCTTACGCTTCTTCAGCCGTGTTTATCAGAATGCAGTTAAAACGTTAAACTACTCCATGTGTAAAAGGACAGTTTAGCAACAATAGAAGGTGGGATGGGAACACCAAACTGGGAATAATAAAGTAAGGAAGACTTTGCACAAGACACACAATACATAGGCAGGGGAAGAGGGTACATTTCAGGAGAAAGAAATACAAAATGAAACCTCTCCCATCCTTACAGGTTTGTATATCAGCTGCTTCATCATATTGGAAGAAAAATAGATAAGTGTAACTGGTTATGCTTCATGTTTCTGAATAGTTTCTATCTTTTCTTGCAGCTTCCTAAATTGTTGGTGTGTCTGAGAGTATATGTATGTGGGCTAGTATGAATGTCACAGCACAAATAAACTAGCAAGACTTTTAGGCTTTATATACTCTTGGTATCCACCAGTACATTGCTGAGCATGGAATTATTCCATTTCACAAACCTTTCTTGTCTCTGGCCATGCTCCCAAGTGTGAGCCGACTTGATTTGTATGCCAGATGTGCTGCCTTTTATTCCCACTCTGGCACTGCTTCCTTTCCTATATGCACCATTAACTGTGGCCTCTGTCTTATTCAGTTCTACTTTTAAGTGCAGAAAGATGGCAGTTTTCGGAGCTCAACTTTAAATGAGGTCCTCTGTGTTTAAAATTCCATTATATCAGAATAAACAATTCACAAAAAACATCAGAGGTTGCACCCTCTTCTCCGGTTCTACTTTTATAAAATAAAATAATGGTTGCCAGTTTTATACAAAATTTGTATATTTTAGTGTGTTTTGTAAAGTTTTTTAAATTAATATAACTCAGAGGAAACCCACACAGATAAGAGCCATGTTTTCATTATCCATACAAAGGAAGAAATAGGAAGGTTTGATACATTTTCTGGAGCAGTTTTCCATTGCTAAAGCATACATACTATGTGTCGAAGATTAGTGATAAACATGCACAGTGCCTAGCTTTGAAAAGAAAGAATTCTCCTGGTTTGGGAGATATTACAAAACATTGAATTTTTTTTTTTTTTTAAGAAAAAGGTTTTTTGTAGCAATCTGCTGTTAGGGTTTGTATGCTAAAGTTGAGATATAAAAGAGACAAATTAAAAAAGTATAGCAAAAGCTTTTTTAAATGTACTACTTATGTTAGTTCTGCACTCCTTTAACCCATTTTCAGCTACCAGTGGGCTAAAGTGGTCCAGGTTCTGATCAGACCATGTGGTCGGGATCCACCTAGATGCCTGGTGAGGCAGCTCGCTCAGCCTTTCAGCGAGCCTCTGGGAGCCTGAGCCAGCCACTCCCGTCTCCTCCACAGCCCAGCACTCTGCTCAGCAGGGAATCTGCTGATCCACACTGAGCAGATGGATGGCTGGTCCGTGTCCACTCCACTTATGCAGAGCCGACACAGACACAGAGCCCGATGGGTGGTTGTCTGTAAACTGCCTTACATTTACACCCAACTGCTATCTGATTCGCTAGATGGATGGGGAATTGATCCCCATCCATCTGTTTTTATGGGATCGGATTGGATGTGGGCAGGTGTAAATGGACACATGTCTGTTTACACCTGCCGCACCATAGAGGACAAGGGAGGCTCCAGTCGGGTCCACCTGAAAAACTGACAGGCAGACCCGATCAGTTGTGTGAAAGGGGCCTAACATCCCTCCCATCCTGTGTACTTGTTCAAAGTTAAGGACTCACTAGCTGTACTTTTAGGTTGTTAAAGCCCAACTCCAGTCAAAATATTTGTTTCATTTGAATAGAATGGGAAAGGTTAGAACCTCTGTCAGGCATTTGTTGCAGCTCCATTGGCAACATTTCTTCTTGTTTTATCTCTGACACCAGGACAAGAAGTGAAGGCATGATGGGGGCCACTGTGACAAGAAGGCAAAAACAGAAATACAAATCTATCAGAGTTTCTAATGCCGCGTACACACGGTCGGACTTTTCGTCTACAAAAGTCCAACGGACGCTGACGGACTAAAGCTGGCTGGTAATCCGATCGTGTGTGGGCTTCTCCGGACTTTCAACGTACTTTTTTAGCCTCAAATCCGACGTACTTTAGATTTGAAACATGCTTTAAAACTTTACTTCGTAACTACGACGGACCCCGAAATCCGCTCGTCTGTGTGCTAGTCCGACGGACAAAAAGCCACGCTAGGGCACCTATTGGCTACTGGCTATGAACTTCCTTATTTTAGTCCGGTGTACGTCATCACGTACGAATCCGACCGACTTTTGTGTGGTCGTGTGTAGGCAAGTCCGTTCGTTAGAAAGTAGGCCGCAAGTCCGCCGCAAGTCCACCGAAAGTCTGCCGGAAGTCTGTCGGACAGGCTGTCTGACTTTTGTAGACGAAAAGTACGACCGTGTGTACGCGGCATAAGTCTTCTCCACCTTTCTTAATGCTCTAATCCAGGCAAATAAAAATGATTCCTTGCAGTGTGTCTGTACTGCAAGGGTTAATCACTCATTTTGTTTTGGGGAGATGAGACACACTTACCGCCGCTCCCCCAGATCATGATACCCCACTGCTCTGGTGGTGGACTTCTATCTGCATCATCATGATTTGGTCTTGATGATGTCAGGAACCATCTACCATGTAGATTGCTACAGCATGGGGGAGAAGAGACTAGGGGGGGGGGGACTGGTCTAGCTGCGGGGAGGAGCAGAAGATCTGATAAGTACATATTTTTTGTTCCCCTAGACCAAAACAACCAATTAACCATTGCAGTGCAGGCATAGCCCCAACTGTGTTGTCCAGAGTTGGGCTTTGAGAAAAAGTGTTTGTTGCTGTGTGTCTCCATTGGATAGAATTCCCATCACATCCTCTCCCTCTGATCGGGAAGTGTGGCATCCCTGCGAAAGTTACACTCAGTGGACTTAATAAAATATTTTTTTTATGATTCTGTTTTAGACTGAAAGTAGAATTAATTATCTACTACTGTAAGTGCTTAAAATTAAAAGGGAAGTGTGGTAAACGGGGTCTTTCAAAATAAGAATCAGGATGTTCTTCTGCATCCAACTCTCATGTGAATGAGGGGAAATGCACTGTCATTCTCATCTTGTTTTTATAAGCTCAAAAATTTAAGTCCACTTCCTGGAAAGTGGAAGTGTCATTGCCATAATGCAATTATTGTGGAGTTAACTGTGTTGTCTAATGTTTCTCTATAGAGTTGGCAGGTATAGCAGCCTTATTAGCGTATAACATCTTCTTTACATCTAACAACATGCATATATTTAGTGAGTGGAGCCAAAGCACAAACATAAAACCAAGGTTACCATGGTTTGCATCACCAATCTTTTTAAAAGGGTTCTGTCAGCTCTTTGCCCCGGCATGGGCTGGTATAACAAATCACATTATGATAAATTGTTCTGTGCAGGATAGACTGCCAATGACCTACAATGCCTGCCAGGTTGCCAATGGTGTCGACAAGCTTTTTGTTTTATCTATAAAAGCTATTTTTCTGCTTGGCAATAAGTGTGTGTTTTTTTGTTCTGTATGTTAACTGATGTCCTGTTGTCCTTCTTTTATCACTGCCAGAGTCGTTATTTTTTTTTTTGCATGCAAGTCTCCATATCAAAAACGAAGAGCTTACTAAAGTACAAAAATTCTCATATGATAGAATAAAAATTTGGAAGTGATCTAATGTACTGTAGTTGTACTTTCGGACTAAAACTGTACTGATGAAAGGAAAATCGTATGATCTGGTATCGTATGAGCAACATTCTTGTGTTTGTCTTTTTGGATAATTTGGGGCGAAGCTGTGTACTAACGATCAGATTATCGTACGATTGCTTCAAAAGCGCAATTTTTTGAACGATTCTAATTGTGTGTAGAGTTTATCTTTTTTGTGGAATGGCTTCACAGAGCTGACATAAAAAATGTATTTACAGTAAGGCACCCGAGATCAAGTGGCAAGAGCAACTAGCGATGAGGTGACAGGCCCAGCATGACAAAAGGGGAAAAAGAAGCTTCAGAGCATGCGTCGTTTTTAGTCCTTCAGAACAGCATACAAACGAGCGGTTTTCCCGATAGGAATTGGTTCCGTCGGAAATATTTAGAACATGTTCCATTTCTAGGTCCATCAGAATTTTCGAAAAAAAAAGTCCGAGGAGACATACACTACCGTTCAAAAGTTTGGGGTCACCCAAACAATTTTGTGTTTTCCATGAAAAGTCACACTTATTCACCACCATACGTTGTGAAATGAATAGAAAATAGAGTCAAGACATTGACAAGGTTAGAAATAATGATTTGTATTTGAAATAACATTGTTTTTACATCAAACTTTGCTTTCATCAAAGAATCCTCCTTTTGCAGCAATTACAGCATTGCACACCTTTGGCATTCTAGCTGTTAATTTATTGAGGTAAGCTGGAGAAATTGCACCCCACGCTTCTAGAAGCAGCTCCCACAAGTTGGATTGGTTGGATGGGCACTTCTGGCGTACCATACGGTCAAGCTGCTCCCACAACAGCTCAATGGGGTTCAGATCTGGTGACTGTGCTGGCCACTCCATTACCGATAGAATACCAGCTGCCTGCTTCTGCTGTAAATAGTTCTTGCACAATTTGGAGGTGTGTTTAGGGTCATTGTCCTGTTGTAGGATGAAATTGGCTCCAATCAAGCGCTGTCCACTGGGTATGGCATGGCGTTGCAAAATGGAGTGATAGCCTTCCTTAGCTTTTACCCTGTACAAAGCTCCCACCTTACCAGCACCAAAGCAACCCCAGACCATCACATTACCTCCACCATGCTTAACAGATGGCGTCAGGCATTCTTCCAGCATCTTTTCATTTGTTCTGCGTCTCACAAACGTTCTTCTTTGTGATCCAAACACCTCAAACTTGGATTCATCCGTCCACAACACTTTTTTCCAGTCTTCCTCTGTCCAATGTCTGTGTTCTTTTGCCCATCTTAATCTTTTTCTTTTATTGGCCAGTCTCAGATATGGCTTTTTCTTTGCCACTCTGCCCTGAAGCCCAAAATCCCGCAGCCGCCTCTTCACTGTAGATGTTGACACTGGTGTTTTGCGGGTACTATTTAATGAAGATGCCAGTTGGGGACCTGTGAGACGTCTGTTTCTCAAACTAGAGACTCTAATGTGCTTATCTTCTTGCTTAGTTGTGCAACGCGGCCTCCCACTTCTTTTTCTACTCTGGTTAGAGCCTGTTTGTGCTGTCCTCTGAAGGGAGTAGTACACACCGTTGTAGGAAATCTTCAATTTCTTTGCAATTTCTCGCATGGAATAGCCTTCATTTCTAAGAACAAGAATAGACTGTCGAGTTTCAGATGAAAGTTCTCTTTTTCTGGCCATTTTGAGCGTTTAATTGACCCCACAAATGTGATGCTCCAGAAACTCAATCTGCTCACAGGAAGGTCAGTTTTGTAGCTTCTGGAAGGAGCTAGACTGTTTTTAGATGTGTGAACATGATTGCACAAGGGTTTTCTAATCATCAATTAGCCTTCTGAGCCAATGAGCAAACACATTGTACCATTAGAACACTGGAGTGATAGTTGCTGGAAATGGGCCTCTATACACCTATGTAGATATTGCACCAAAAACTAGACATTTGCAGTTAGAATAGTCATTTACCACATTAGCAATGTATAGAGTATATTTGTTTAAAGTTAGGACTAGTTTAAAGTTAGCTTCATTTAAAAGTACAGTGCTTTTCCTTCAAAAATAAGGACATTTCAATGTGACCCCAAACTTTTGAACGGTAGTGTACACACAATCGGAATAGACGATGAAAAGCTTCCGTCTGACTTTTTCTGTCGCATATTCCGCTCGTGTGTACGTGGCTTGAGTGTTAGGGGAAATAATCTTACCTTTACAGCTATCTCTGGTAGCAGTGTCTCCATTAGAAGGTATTCCCTTTCTTTTTGTTCTAGTAACAACTGTAAAATTTAGAATTTTGCATGACTTTGTGTCAGTTGTAATGTTCACCATGAGAATTGAAGAGAAGACTTTTTAAGGCCTCATACACACTGAGCTTTAAAAAACATCGCTTTTACAGGCATTTGGCTTTTTTTTTTTTTATGCAGCCTGTAAAGCATCTCTATGTTAACCTACTGTATGTGTCAAAAAAACATCACCTGCGTTTTTGGGAGAGGAGCTGAGGATGCTAGATGTCTAGCATTTGGGCATGAACACATTCCAATGGCCAGAATAAATGAATGAAATCCATTAATGTTCAAAAGCTTGATGCACCTAAATGCGCTTTTTTTAAAGCTGCTTTTTTTCTGCCAGGAGTAAAAGACGTTCAGAGGAGAAAATAAAACCTTGTGTGCATATGACCTAAACTGCCCAAATCAATGTTTGGAGCAGATCCTTTAATTTACTCTGAGATTCCCCATTTGGATTACACCTTTTTTAATTCAATTATTTAAGCCCTGTTAAAGGGTATTTAATTATGCCATTTTTATACTCTTTAGTGCAAGTAAAGTGACATCATTGTAGTTATTTGTAGCTTCCTCCTGTGAGCCTACTTCTAGTGTACTTGACACATGAGCTCACAGTGCGTGGGCTGAATGATGCAGGGCACTGGGTTGCAAAGCAGCGAGTCTGCGGGGAACAGCACTTTTTTATTTTATTTAATTTTAATAACTATCAGGCACTTTAATTTGTATTTTTTATATGAAGGTGAAATTGGGATTTAAAATTGAACTGTGGAGTATTGAAAAACCTATACCCCTGCAGTGGAAGGGTTAATATCTAATTTCTAGGGGTAATGCCATGCTCCCCACTCTCAGTGCTGACCTCTTTGCCTGATGCTCCAGGTTGTGTGCAGTCCCTTGGCAATATCACATACAATGCAGGGCTAGTTATCCTGCATTGTAGGTGGAGGAGGCAAGCATGTGACCACAGCTGAGAGCACCTTACAGATGCGGGATCACTGGACCGATTGCATAGATGGAGGAAGCCTGCTGGAGCCAAGAATGGGGTATTACCTCTTCTTCCTGTACCCCTAGACTTAAATATAAGCATTTAACATTTGCAGTGAGGGGGTCACCACTGCAAGGGTATTTTTCCAGCTCAAAGTTCAGCTTCAAGGTGGAATTTATGGGAGGCTACTCTAAATGTCACATTTCTAAAATACAGTAAAACCTTTATGATAAAGCAATGGCAGCTTTCCCTACTCACCTCTGTTACAGTATGCTGTTTTCTAAAGGACAGGTGTACATTAGATGAAAATCTATTAATTATTGTATCTATTCACAAAGGGACAAAAAGACCACATGTCATGTTTCCATCATCGCCCTTTTTTTTTTTTCTTTTACTTCCATTCCTGACTGTTGAGATTGCATACCAATCCATCTGTTCAGTTCATTTAAAGCTCATAGATCTTGCTGTTTGTCTAATTTAAGTGGAGGTTTAAAACTTTTCATTTGCATATTCAGTCATTTGTGTTCTTTACAGCTTTGAAGTGTTTCAGGCTGGGTTCACACTGCTGCAGGGAGTGGCTCACAGCAGGGTCCGGTGCGTCCCTGCTCAACAATTTCAGTACGAATTTTTGGCTGAATTCGGACCTGAAACGGACCAGAAGATACACAGGGCTCCTGTGCAATTCACACCTGGAGCCGCTCTGGAGATGTGTTAACTGGCTCCATAGAGAATTGGATGCGGGGAAACAATACATGATGCCTTATTTCATCTAAACCCGTTAACATCCAAACTGATGAAGTTAAACATACAGTCTTATCAAAAAGAAAAAGTTCTATCAGTGAATCTACATTCATGGATTTCCTTGTTTCCCCAACCTTTCATTTTGATTAAATTGTCATTTTTCTTATTTTTATAATACTGTAATCCACATTGAAAGACATATTGGCACAACTGAATCTCACGATAATTAAAGAATAGATAATATGTGTATATATATATATATATATATATATATATATATATATATATACACACACACAGTTGTGCTCCAAAGATTGCATACCCTGGCAGAAACTGTGACATTTTGGCATTTATATTGAAAATATGACTAATCATGCCCAAAAACTGTCTTTTATTCAAGGATAGTGATCACATGAAGCCATTTATTATCACATTGTTTTTGGCTCCTTTTAAAATCATAATGATAACAGAAATCACCCAAATGGCTCTGATGAAAAGTTTATATACCCTGGAATGTTTGGCCTTTGTACGGACACAGAAGGTGGCACACACAACTTAAAATGGCTATTAAAGTGTCTGTGTATAAATAGTCAATGAGTTTGTTAGCTCACACATGGATGCAGTAAGCAGGCTACATACTAAGCCATGGGTAGCAGAAAAGAACAGTCAAAAGACCTGCGTAACAAGGTAATGAAACTTTACAAAGATTAAAAAGGATATAAAAAGATACCCAAAGCCTTGAATATGCCAGTCAGTACTGTTTAATCCCTTATTAAGAAGTGGAAAATTCAGGGATCTTTTGCTACCAAGCCAAGGTCAGGTAGATCAAGAAAGATTTCAGCCACAGCTGCCACAGGATTTGTTTGGGATACAAAGAAAAACCGACAGGTAACCTCAGGAGAAATACAGGCTGCTCTGGAAAAAGATGGTGTGGTTGTTTCTAAGGAGCACAAAATACGATTATACTTGAACAAAAAAGAGAGTCATGGTCAAGTTGCCAGAAAGAAGCCTTTACTGTACAGGGTCCACAAAAAAGCCTGGTTACAATATGCCTAACACCACCTTACCATGCCTCATTGACTTTTTTGTGGCATTGGCGCAGTAAAGGCTTCTTTCTGGCAGCTCAACCATGCAGTTCTTTTTCGTTCAAGTATCGTTGAATTGTGCTCCTTAAAAACAACCACACCGTCTTTTTGGAGAGCAGCCTGTATTTCTCCTGAGGTTACCTGTGGGTTTTTCTTTGTATCCTGGGCAATTCTTCTGCCAGTTGTGGCTGCAATCTTTCTTGGTCTACCTGACCTTGGTTTGGTATTAAAAGAGCCCTGAATTTTCCACTTCTTAATAAGGGATTAAACAGTACTGACTGGCATATTCAAGGCTTTGGGTGTCTTTTTATATCCTTTTCCATCTTTATTAAGTTCCATTACATTGTTACGCGGGTCTTTTGACTGTTCTTTTCTACTTTCTCAAGGTTCAGTGTCTAGTCTGCTTAGGGCATCCAGGTGAGAGCTAACAAACTCATTGATAATTTCTGAAATTTATTAAGTCAAAGGGCAGCGCCGCTGAAACACCTGCAAAGCGCCGCGTCAGCAGCGCTTTGCGGGGGCTTTTAACCCTTTATTCAGCTGCTAGCGGGGGTTAAAAGCCGCCCGCTAGCTACCAAAAAGTGCTTCTAAAATGATGGTAAAGCGCCGCTAACGTGGCCACGCTGTCAGTGTGAAAGGGCTCTTACAAAGAATAGTACACAGCAAAATTGCAGAGGTCTGCAGCATGATATGATTTTTGCATGTGAGGGTTTAATAACACTTTAATAAATGGATCAATGAAAGGGGGGCTTCTCTTTTACTCTTCTTTTACTTACACTGCAGTGATAATTTCCCTCCTATGGTAACATTGGAATTAACTACCTTGCATGCAGCCTAAATTCAATACCCTTGCTTGATCCAGCCATGGCACTAAGATCTTCAAGGAATGATCTTACTGTCCTCTGACAGCACACTTTTCACTTTTAGTCTTATGGCATCAAAAGAAATACCTCAGTAGTAATGTCTTGTCAAATTTGGAGTCTAGCTGTAGCTGTACTCCAGATGCTTATGTAGCGCTACCCCCATAGGGGCCACTGGATTTTTGGGCTCCCCTTTGCAAGTACAGCCTGCAACAGACATTTTCAGGCACAAACTCTGTAGACAGAAACCAGTCCAAGGGCTTTTTTTTGTTTTTAAATTATTATGGGAATTAACTTGGATGGGGAAAGGGTGGTATGGGATGCCCAGTACTGTAATATAATAGAACATGAGAACATGCAACAAACTGTTTCTGGCTTCCAGAAAAGGACACAAGGCTGCGTTCCAGTATGAAAGAAATGTATAAATATCTAATACTATAGATATTATCAATTCTTATTCTCAGGGGCGTTTCTGGATGTATAGCAATGTCTTTGTGTTATATGTTATATAAATATCAGTGTCCTCTCTCCTAGAGGGTAGGGTGTATAGGAGATATGTTGATCAAACTAAATAACCCAACTGGCAATGATCCATTTTGAACTTCTGACTGAAGGTACTCTCCCTCCTCAGAATAATGCCAAAGCACCTGGTTCCTCTCTAGAATCCCCAAGCAGGATAGCTATGCTGGCTTGAATGATTCTAAGCTGTCCCTTGTAGATAGCTAGTTGGGCATTGCACCTTGCTGCTTCTCTTCTTATAGGCTCTGGGGTGTAGAATTGAAGCTACTCACTCAGTCCCTTGAGAAGAGCCTGTAGCTCATGTGGTGACTGCTGAACAGCTGAACAGGCCTCCACCTAGCTGATGCTAAAAAGTGTGTGAGGCTTCCTCTGCAGCTTTCAATCTCTTCCTCTCACGCTTCTGCCTGGAGGCAGAGCCCCCAGCACAGGGATCCCCTCTCAGGCCACTGGATCCTCGACACATGGGCTTCAACACAGCCAGACTGCAGAATACTTATGGCTATCTCTCCACCTTCTGGGCTGTCCTCACAAAGGGATTAGAGGAGATTCCATAAATATTCATCATCTCTGCCCCCCGCCCTCTAAGTTTTAAAACTCACAGGGACTCAGCCCTTGGAGCTCTGCCAACCTAATTCTCAACAAATTAACCCTGGCTCCTCTGGCTACAGCAGGAGCCCAACTAAATTTACCTACTGTACATCGGGGGTGCTACACTTATTTTGACACTGTGCTTACTCTGTAGTAAGCAAGGTGGTTTCTCTGTGCCTTCTATTCATGGTTTTAGTGTAATTCAAGATACCGTATATACTCGAGTATAAGTCCTTCCGAGTATAAGTCGAGGCCCTAGTTTACCACAAAAAAATGGGAAAAACTTATTGACCCGAGTATAAGACGAGGGTGAGAAATGCACAGCTACTGTAAGTGGAAAAGAGGGTCAACAATGCCCATTTGCAGCCTCACTGTGCCCATTTGCATGCCTCACTGTGCCCATTTGCAGCCATAGGTCCCCCGAACTTCAAACTCGGTAGTTAAGGGTTCCTAGATGCCCCCTAGCTGCAGCCAAAATTTGGGGTCTCTGAACCCAAAGGGTCCCAAAATGACATTGCTGCAGATGGACACAGTTGACCGAATTTGGGCTCCGTATCTTGGGGCCACTTAGTGCTAAGAACCCCAAATTTGGTGTGCAAACCCAGTGGAACTAGCACCATAAAATATCCAAAGCTGGGGTTTCTAGCACCAAGAGGCCCTGAGATACAGGGCCCCAAAAATCGGTTCAGAAAATGTCAAGCACTTTTCTGTAGCAGAGAATGACATTTTCCGAACCGGCTTTGGGGCCCCGTATCTCAGGGCCACTTGGAGCTAGGAACTCCATCTTTGGATATGGTACCAGTTCCACTGGGTTTGCACACCAAATTTGGGGTTCCTAGCACCAAGTGGCCCTGAGATACGGGGCCCCAAAATCGGTTCGGAAAATGAAATTTTTTGCTGCAGAAAAGTGCTTGACTCGAGTATAAGTCGAGGGGGGCACTTTCAGCACAAAAAATGTGCTGAAAAACTCGACTTATACTCGAGTATATAAGGTAATAACTTAAAGTAGAACTATAGGCAAAACTTTTGTTTTCATTTTGGATAGAGTAAGGGACGGCTGTAACCTGTGTCAGATATTTTTTCGTCATCTGTGTCCCATTGCAGAGATTTCCCTTCACTTCTTGTCCCACAGCCAAACAGGAAATAACGGGAAATCCCTGAAAATTAAGGGAATTCCTTGGGGACCCCAAGGTCACCAGAATTAGTGTCCCCATTGGAAGATTTCCCCTCTATTAATTTTCTGAGGACAACCCAAAATTAATGGTTTTCTTTTACTTCCACTTTTAATGATAATGGGAAACAGGACAAATAGAGAGGGTGAAAAGAAGAAAAGGCTCCTCTAAGTGCAGAAGTAAAGCTTTATATTTCCCAAAAGGGTTAAAAACACTTACAAAAGGGTGGATGGGTAGAAGCACATCATATTAGTAATATGGCAGGTGGTCCAGCATTCTGGTAGTCCCAAGGAGTCTCAGTGATATGCACAGGTGTGATTCTATGGCAGCATATTCTGAAGTGGCCGACAGATGGAAGCCACAACTCTCCTGGATACTGCGAAGATATCTATTCTGTCTGAGACAGCATGGAAGCTGAATCCAAGAAGTGATGTCAGCAGGAAGGGACCAGCAACCAGCGTGGACAGCAAGCCGGAAGTGATGTCATCAACATGCAATGCGTTTCGGAACAGCTGATTGTTTCCTTCTTCAAGCAATGACTCTGAATAACAATAAAAACTGACTAGCATTCTAATCCTTCTACACACTATCCAAAACTCATTTTGCTATACTTTAACATGCTGTCTAATCTTCATTTTAATCTATCAATACGCCCCTTTAACCCTTCTCAGAATGCCAGATTGCTCTGAAGGGCAAAGCTTCTGCACTTTCATATAGTGTTAAACCTTGCCTGTCGCTTTCTGTCTCCTGCTATTTGCCAGCGCAGCAGCCCAACATAGTGATGGGCTGACAGGAATGTGGGGCTTAGACAAAGTTCCTATATTTCAACACAGTGTAATGCCCCGTACACACGGTCGGATTTTCCGACAGAAAATGTGTGATAGGACCTTGTTGTCGGAAATTACGACCGTGTGTAGGCTCCATCACACATTTTCCATCGGATTTTCCGACACACAAAGTTTGAGAGCAGGATATAAAATTTTCCGACAACAAAATCCGTTGTCGGAAATTCCGATCGTGTGTATACAAATCTGACGGACAAAGTGCCACGCATGCTCAGATTAAATAAAGAGATGAAAGCTATTGGCCACTGCCCCGTTTATAGTCCCGACGTACGTGTTTTACGTCACCGCGTTCAGAACAATCGGATTTTCCGACAACTTTGTGTGACCGTGTGTTTGAGCCAACATCCGTCGGAAAAAATCCTAGGATTTTGTTGTCGGAATGTCCGAACAAAGTCCGACCGTGTGTACGGGGCATTACAGAGAAGCTTGGAAATCAGTCATGACAGGTAAGTTTGCAGGGCTACAACAAGTAATGCACTTCTAGATGCTGGCATATTATACCTGCTGCAGTTTTGGCCTTTTTGAGTCTCTTTATTAAAAACATTAAATCTGCCACAATGGTAATAAAGTCATCTTGAGCTCAAAGTAACCATGCACTTTTCCCATTCAGGGAAAAATAGTAGGTATTTTTATAAATTGCTTCCACCCCTGCAGGTACCTTCTTTCCACTTCCACCACCTTTGCCCCATTTTTCTAACCCAGCTAAGTGAAAAAGACCAGTGCCATCTCCAAGTCAGAGTTTACACGGAGCTAATGGCTTCCTTTTGCCTATACATGACATCACTCAGACTTGGTCATTGTCCACTCAAGCACCCAGCACTGCAAGGTGAGGGGAAGAGGAGAGAGGGTCACATACTCCTCCATATGTGGAAGCACTGGTTAGTTTGCTTGGCTCCAATGGGTGAATAGCATGGGTTGGAATGGATAAATGTACAAGTTCACTTGATAGACACGTGATGCCTCCCAATGCCCCTTTAACCCCAACCCCCCCCCCCCCCCCCCCCGCCTCACCAGCACTAATGCTAACTTTTTCTAACCCTATATTTCAGTGTATGGTGGAGCATGAGGCTTCTCCCTTTCCATGGAATGTGATTCTGAATATATTCATCTTGTGATGTCAAAGACTCCAAACTAATATGCAGACTTGCATTATGAGAATGTTTACTTCCATCTGAGGCTTCTAATATAAGTTTTTCCTCTTCCTGACAGAATTCAAGCCAAGGGTGACATATTGTAGCTGCGTTTTTCCAAGTATAATAAGGGGCACAGCCCATTGTTAAAATTACTAGGTTTGAGTAAAACGTTTGCCATATAAATTCAGTCATTTTCCATGAGCTTATTTGTACCAGTCGATAGTAAGTGAATGCATGCTGGCAGTCCTGTCTGCATTGTAGGTGACTTGAAGAATCTTCTACATTATCGCTGTTCATTTGTCCCCCTAGATACACACATAAAATGGGTACATTCTTTCAATCTGTCAAACACTTCTTTAACCTCCTGTACCAAGAGCTTTATCTGTTCTGGGCACAGCTCCAGAGCTCTAAGCTGAGGATTACAGAACATATTTTATACATTTCATACATTTCAGAGGTGCCACAATGGTAATTCTGCCTGACGTCAGCGGGAACCCAGAGACTAAAATTGGCGGTAGCCCACAAAAGCTGGTATATACTGTAATTTGTGTGAAAACACATTGATTCTACTGTATCTCTACCAAGATTCTGAACTCACAGCTGTTGGAATTAGGAGGATGATGCCTGGCAGTCTTTGTGCACAATTACCTTAAAGAGAAACTAGAATTTATTTCAGTTAGTACTTATTTCTACCTACTGTAAATCTTTTTCTTTTTGCATGTTTTGCTGGTCCGAATGTTTTGTGCATCTTAAAATCAGATGTGTAGGTTTTCCCTCATTTCTATGGACCAGTCAGCTTATATGTTATACAAGTTAAATGTTGATAAAAGGGAGCAGTATCAAATATTGATTTAGTTCTTCAGTATGAAGATAATTTAATATGGTAGAGCACAATGACTGTGGCTAACTTGCTTTTAAACAAAGGGACCCCTTAAAGGGGTCTTGGATGAACACTGAAAGGAATAGGGGAATAGGGAAAACAAGGCAATCACGCAACGTAGGGTTGTTGAAAATAATCGTTTAATTGATGTATTGCGATTCAGCCTTAAGCGATTCCGCATTGATGAGGAGAATAGCTAAATTGCAATTGCACCAATGACGTCATCCTGGCGGGCCCTCCCTCCTCCTTTCTGATTTTATCTCACTGAACTTGAATCTTAAATTCGTAGAGTGGCCAATGCTGAGAAATTCGATCAGTGTTTGTCTATCACAGAACCTGGTCTAGGAGGCGGGACTTTGTTACAACAGCTCCTGGAGGAGAAGGAGGGAGCAGGAGGACAGGCACGCCAGGATATTCAAATCAAAGCTCTGTGACACAGAGATGCCCACTGTGTGTGATCCAGGCACTGGTGAGTCTGCATTGATGGGCACAGTGACTCTGTAGTGATGGGCACAGTGACTCTGCATTGATGGGACACATTGAAGCTGAATGATGGGCACAGTGAGGCTGATTGATGGGCATAGTGAGGCTGATGGGCACAGTAGGGCTGATTGATGGGCATAGTGTGGCTGATGGGCACATTGACTCTGCATTGATGGGCGCAGTAAGGCTGATTGATGGGCTCAGTGACTCTGCATTGATGAGCACAGTGGGGGTGATTGATGGGCACAGTGAGGCTGATTGATGGGCACAGTGAGGCTAATGGGCACAGTGAGGCTAATTGATGGGCACAGTGAATCTGCATTGATGGGCACATTGGGTCTGCATTGATGGGCACAGTGAGTCTGCACTGATGGGCATAGTGACTGTGCATTGATGGGCTCAGTGAGGCTGATTGAGTAGCACAGTGAGGCTGCATTTGGGCACAGTGAGGCTGCATTTGATGGGCACAGTGAGGCTGCATCTATTTATGGGCACAGTGATGCTGCAGTTGATGGGCACTGGTTAGGTTGCATTTGATGGGCACAGTGAGACTGCATTTGATGGGCACAGTGAGGCTGCATTTGATGTGCACAGTGAGGCTGCGTTTGATGGGCACTGAAGAGGCTGCACTGATGGGTTTTTGATGAAAAACCATGGGCCATAATTGTGATACATTGCGGAATTGAATCGTTGACATGATAACCTTAATCAAATTGAATCCTGAGACCAGTGAAGTTGCGCAGCTCTACGCCAAAGGTTTGGGAGTCTAGCATTATTTATTTAATCACAGAATTTCAAAATGTTTAGGTGGCTGTGAGGTTTGTCATGGTTACTTACTATACCTCTGTATACAGCCCTAAGTCTCCACGGCACCCCAGACTGCTCCCTGCAGTATCCACAGCCAAGCCACTGCTGCAGTTTCAGCTCAAACACTGTACTGCACCCCAACCTTGTCTCTGCTACACCTTCAACCAAAGTCTTCAGTGCACTCTAGCCTGGTCTCTGCTGCATCCACAGCCCAGCTACCGCTGCACCTGGAACCAAAGTCTTCACTGCATCCTAGCCTGGTCTTTGCTGCATCCACAGCCCAGCCACTGCTTCACCTGCAGCCTCAGTCTTGGCTGCACTTCAGCCCAGTGTCCGCTGTATGTGCAGTCTAAGCTCCTTAACCTGAGGGTAGCTAGCAGCAAAGACCAAACTCCTGGGAGGGGGATACCATCTACCTCTTATGCTGCGTACACACGAGCGGAATTTCCATCAGAAAAAGTCAGATGGGAGCTTTTCATCGTATATTCCGACCGTGTGTATGCCCCATCTGACTTTTTGTGTGTATGCAAGACAGCTTGAGCGGAATTCTGTCGGAGAAACCTTCAGAGTTTACTCCGATGGCAAAACCACTCGTGTGTATGCGGCATTGGACTTCACTCACAGGTAAGTCACACAAGTTGTTACACAGGGGGGATTTTCTAAAACTGGTCCACTCAGAATCTGGTGCAGCTGTGCATGGTAGCCAATCAGCTCCCAACTTCAGCTTCTTCAATTAATCTCTGACAATAAGCCTTTGTTTACACTCGGTCGATTTGATATGGTGCCGCACAAGTGGCACTACTTTTAACGACTTCGGGGGCGATTTCAATAGATATCTGTGCATGACTTGGCACAAAAGTTTCTTAAATTGCCCCCCGAAGTCGGACTGAAATGTTGGTTTGAAATCATGTGAGTTCAGCTGAACTCACACGATTTCAAACCCGCATTCAGTGTGAACCTAGGCTTAAACCTGCAAGCTGATTGGTTTCTATTCACAGCTGCACCATATATTGCACCATGCAGTCTTCATAAATAACCCCCACAGGGTCCACATTTCAGTTTGCAATCATGTTCATTAGGGCTAAGAAAAATAAAGGCATTGTATATGTAAATCATAACAATAAAAAAATAATAGGATGGAAAAATGAGAAGATATAAAATTGGAGAGAAGTGTAAAAAATATGGATAAAAACACCCTTTAGAGGTATATTTGTAAAGCAGTGAATGGGACCTTGACTAAACATTCACTGAAGGTAAATCTTCCTGGTACATGTGTTTTACATTACAGTGATTGATTTACCCACAGTGAGGTTGGGTTCACACTGGTGGTCCGACAAACATTGGGAGATCATGTCGTATGACGTGTGAAATTCAATGTTTCCCTATGGGAGCCGTCGTAACTGTTCTGACACAAGTCGTTCCGACTTTAGAAATGCTCCCTGTACTACTTTGGTCCAACTTTGATCCTACTTCAGCCCATTGACTATGATTGAAGTCGGATCAAAGTCAGATCGCCGTCTCACATGATCCGACTTCAGCATGCCACTTGTGCTCAGATGATCTTGAGGGGGAACTCTGCGCCAAATTTTAAATAAAAAACCGGCATGGGTTCCCCCTCCAAGGGCATACCAGGCCCTTGGGTCTGGTATGAACCTTAAGGGGAACCCCCTATGCTGAAAAAATGGCGTGGGGGTCCCCCCAAACCCATACCAGACCCTTATCCGAGCACGCAGCCCAGCCAGTCAGGAATGGGGGTGGGGACGAGCGAGCGCCCCCCTCCGGAACTGTACCAGGCCGCATGCCCTCAACATGGGGGGGTTGGTGCTTTGGGGCAGGGGGGTGCCCTGCGGGCCCCCCCACCCCAAAGCACCTTGTCCCCATGTTGATGAGCACAAGGGCCTCTTCCCGACAACCCTGGCCATTGGTTGTCAGAGTCTGCGGTCGCCCACTTATGACGCCCCCTTATGACGACACAGTCCCAGCATGCCCCGGGACTGTGACCTCATAAAGGGGTGGGGTCACCGCCTATATAAGTCCATTGCGGAGCGCTCAGAGAGCATTCCAGCTGGAGAGAGCATCGTGTCAACATCGGAAGAAGAGAGGAGGGAAGAAGACAAGAAGGCAGAAGTCCGGGCCACCACTAGCAAAAGAGCGGAAGAAGATAGCGGAGGAGCCCGCAGAAGATCCGGACACCGGGAGAAGACACCGGAGAGACCCCCGAAGTCGGAAGAAGACCCCCAGAGTCAGAAGAAGACCCCAAAGTCAGAAGAAGACCCCGGAGCTGCCTAATAAATTACTTTAAAAACCTGTGTACTGTGTTTTTTCATTGACACTTTTTTCCCTAGATGAATGGGTAGGGGTACAATGTACCCCATACTCATTCACAAAGGGAGGGGGGCCTGGATCTGGAGGCCCCCTTATTAAAGGGGGCTCCCGGATTCTGATAAGCCCCCCGCCCGCAGACCCCGACAACCAATGGCCAGGGTTGTCGGGAAGAGGTCCTTGTCCTCATCAACATGGGGACAAGGTGCTTTGGGGTGGGGGGGCCCGCAGGGCGCCCCCCTGCCCCAAAGCACCAACCCCCCCATGTTTTTCCGGCATAGGGGGTTCCCATTAAGGTCCATACCAGACCCAAGGGCCTGGTATGCTCTTGGAGGGGGAACCCATGGTTTTTTATTTAAAATTTGGCGTGGAGTTCCCCCTCAAGATTCATACCAAACACAGTGCCTGGTATTGGCGGGGATCCAAGTCGGATCCCCGTTCATTAAAAGTCAGACGTATGTCGGCTTTAAATCACGGGGCAAAGTCGGATCCAAAGTAGGGCGGCTGTCGTGTCGCACCAGTGTGAACCCGGCCTGAATGTTTAATGAAAGCCACATTCACTGCTTTATAAACATACCCCCTACTGTATATATAAATCTTTAACTTTAAAACATAATTTATAAAAGGAACTGTTGCACTAAACAGAATTTAGATTTAGCCAGCCTAGTACAACAGTTCTTTTTTATAATAATATTTTATACAATTATATAATTACATTTTAAAGCCTGAGGTGCATGATGTCTCTGCTCACTCTAGCTGAGCCAGCACCGGGTATTTTAGTGGCAACTGTAACTGAGCAAGAAGTGGCAGGTGATTGCTGAAGAGGTACGTATCAGTGGGTGTGAGGGGCAGTTTTGCACATGTACTATTTAGGGCAAAGTGACAATTTCTATTTAGAAAGTTTATAGAGTTTTGTTTTTTGTTTTTTATATGTGGTCATTGTTAACAAAAAAAGTAATCAAATACGTATGTAATATTACATAACAAAATTACATATTTGTCACTTGCAACCAGCAGATGGAGCTGTCCTCTAGAGTGTTGTGCTTTGCAGTGTCTTTGCTAGAAGCTGTGCTGCGCTACACATAAAGCTGAATAGCAGAGACAACCCTCCCGTTCTCCTAGCAGAGACGAGAGACCAACGAGAGTTCCTATTGCTGACATTGTTCTGGAAATGTTATGTTATCACCTCCTGGTGACACTCTTTCAACAACAAAACTGGAGACCTTTGATAAAGTGAGTACATGGAGCAAGCAGTCTGGGAATCCAAGTAATGGCCTTCTGCAATAACATTTCCATGTATAAATGTCACCTCTCCATAGTGTTCTTGCCACGTTTTCTAAAGTGACATTAATGATTATAGTTTGCATGTAGCCTACTGCAGTGCAGAACAATCATCTACAAAAACATAAAAAAAAAAATAAAATAAATAAAAACACAGGACAGAGATTATGTAGTTGTATTCTCTATCATGTTCATAGAAGAGAATGGCATTAGAATAGCGATATGTAAATTTGTCCCTATCTTTAAATACCTGCAAATAGCAGTAGTGAAAGAACAACATATCAGCTGCATGTAAAGCAATTCCTCTCTATTGTTATATAATTTATGATTTTCACTGTCATTATGCTAGAATTCTACCGCTGTACGGCTGATATGGAAGACGTGGTTGTTTATTTTTTTTAACATTTCTTTGAACTTTTTTTTATACTTTAGCTTTTTTTTTTTTTTTTAAATAAATCTATGTCAATGAAGTTTTTTTCCACATATTGTCAATGGTAATTTTTAAAATTTTTTAAACAGTTCCAGCTTTATAGAAAAACGTAAGGAGCTGCGCTCTCAAACCATATAGTAATGACTTACTATATGTCCCAGTGTGTGAATCATGTGACAAATAAATACAGAGAATAAATGATCCTAGAAAGTCCTCCAATGGAAGAATGGGTAAGTGTATGAAACAAAACACAATACAGTGAGGACGGAAAGTATTTAGACCCCCTTAAATTTTTCACTCTTTGTTATATTGCAACCATTTGCTAAAATCATTTTAAGTTCATTTTTTTTCCTCATTAATGCACACACAGCACCCCATATTGACAGAAAAACACAGAATTGTTGACATTTTTGCAGATTTATTAAAAAAGAAAAACTGAAATATCACAGGGTCCTAAGTATTCAGACCCTTTGCTGTGACACTCATATATTCAACTCAGGTGCTGTCCATTTCTTCTGATCATGCTTGAGATGGTTCTACACCTTCATTTGAGTCCAGCTGTGTTTGATTATACTGATTGGAATTGATTAGGAAAGCCACACACCTGTCTATATAAGACCTTACAGCTCGCAGTGCAGGATAGAGCAAATGAGAATCATGAGGTCAAAGGAACTGCCTGAAGAGCTCATAGACAGAATTGTGGCAAGGCACAGATCTGACCAAGGTTACAAAAAAATTTCTGCTGCACTTAAGGTTCCTAAGAGCACAGTAGCCTCCATAATCCTTAAATAGAAGACATTTGAGACGACCAGAACCCTTACTAGAGCTGGTCGTCCGGCCAAACTGAGCTATCGGGGGAGAAGAGCCTTGGTGAGAGAGGTAAAGAAGAACCCAAAGATCACTGTGGCTGAGCTCCAGAGATTCAGTCGGGAGATGGGAGAAAGTTGTAGTAAGTCAACCATCACTGCAGCCCTCCACCAGTCGGGGCTTTATGGCAGAGTGGCCTGACGGAAGCCTCTCCTCAGTGCAAGACACATGAAAGCCCGCATGGAGTTTGCTAAAAAACACCTGAAGGACTCCAAGATGGTGGGAAATAAGATTCTCTGGTCTGATGAGGCCAAGATAGAACTTTTTGGCCTTAATTCTAAGCGGTATGTGTGGAGAAAACCAGGCACTGTTCATCACCTGTCCAATACACTCCCAACAGTTAAGCATGGTGGTGGCAGCATCATGCTGTGAGGGTGTTTCTCAGCTGCAGGGACAGGATGACTGGTTGCAATTGAGGGAAAGAAGAATGCAGGTTTACCTTCCAACAAGACAATGACCCTAAGCACACAGCTAAAATAACGAAGGAGTGGCTTCACAACACGACTGTTCTTGAATGGCCCAGCCAGAGCCCTGACTTAAACCCAATTGAGCATCTCTGGAGAGACCTAAAAATGGCTGTCCACCAACGTTCCAGAACTGTAAAGGATCTGCAAGGAGGAATGGCAGAGGATCCCCAAATCCAGGTGTGAAAAACTTGTTGCATCTTTCCCAAAAAGGCTCATGGCTGTATTAGATCAAAAGGGTGCTTCTACTAAATACTGAGCAAAGGGTCTGAATACTTAGGACCATGTGATATTTCAGTTTTCCTTTTTTTAATAAATCTGCAAAAATGTCAACAATTCTTTGTTTTTCTGTCAATATGCGGTGCTGTGTGTACATTAATGAGGAAAAAAATGAACTTAAATAATTTTAACAAATGGCTGCAGTATAACAAAGAGTGAAAAATTTAAGGGGGTCTGAATACTTTCCGTCCCCACTGTATGGTGACTGTCTCCTGTGACTTCAAAAACAAACAATATGAATCCACCACCCAGTAGTGTATTTAGGTTTTGTGCTGCCCTAGGCCTGACTAAACTCATGCACCCCCTAATTTAAATATGACCCACCCCTTGCTGTTTAAGACCTGCCCTGAAATTTTCGAGCGGGGACACTAGTTCTGAGGGCCTGGAGGGGCAATGGATTTTCTTAATTTGCATAGATTTCCTCTCACTTCCTGTTTGGCTATGGGGCAGGAAGTGAAGGGAAACCTCTGCAATGGGACAGGGATGGTAAAAAATAAACTGACGGGCTATAACCCTCCCTTATTCTCTCCAAAATGAAAAAAAAAGTGTTGCCTATAGTTCTACTTTAAGACACATTTCTGATAATTTTATGGAGAGGACTAAGAAGATATAACCATGCCAATGGAGCAGCAGAAAACATATAGCACAGTGAGGAAGGTTTTTGGTCCAGGATGAGAGGAGAGTCAAAATTAGAAGCGCCCCCCCCCACAGTTGCGGAATGCTGTCCGCCCGCCCGCATACCAGAAGCAATGCGGCCGCTTTATGGAGGCACTAGACTAATTTGCCTCTCAACCCAGTCCGCCCCATAAGACTGGCGCTACAATAACAGTATAGCGCAAGCCGGTGGGGACTCTTTCCGTACTGCCCCCCTGCAAAGTGCTGCCTTAGGCCTGGGCCTTATCGGCCTAGGCCAGGATACAGCGTTGCCACCACCACAGAGAGTGCAAGCTTACCAGCTGCACAAGCTTTTGAGCTTGTGGCTAATACCCAGCCAGTGCCTTTAATCCTCCAATAGCCCCCAGTGGCCAATCAGACCAAATACTGCTGGTTTCGGTTTCTGTATATAAACATTAAATACCACCTGGGTTTACTTCCTCTTTGACAACCAGGCACTAGATGTTCAGTAAGGTGAATCTGATTTTAAATTCACATTGGACTTAAAATAACTGTCCCTTTTGAAAATAAAGATCCTTATGCTGGTGAGCTTTGTAAATTGAGCTTATTAAAAGTAACTGACAAAGTAAAAATACATACAGGAAATGATCACATTATGCATGACAATGGGTTTTGTACAAAATTACATTCAGAATTCCAGGTAAACAAAATTACTATTGTAATACTTATAAACTGTCTTAACTAAAAAAAAAAATTGCAGTTCAGTTCATAGAGGTTTGTGATGGACATCTGAAATACAGATATACACTATATTGTCAATAGTTTTGGGGCGCCTGCCTTTACACGCACATTAACTTTAATAGCATTCCAGTCTTAGTCCGTAGGGTTCAATATTAAGTTGGCCCACCCTTTGCAGCTATAACAGCTTAAGCTCTTCTGGGAAGGCTGTCCACAAGGTTTAGGAGTGTGTCTACGGTAATGTTTGACCAATCTTCTAGAAGCGCATTTGTGAGATCAGGCACTGATGTGGGATGAGAAGGCCTGGCTCGCAGTCTCCACTTACCACTTAAGGACCAAGCCTCTTTCTGAGATTTGGTGTTTACAAGTTAAAAACTTTTTTTTTTTTGCTAGAAAATTACTTAGAACCCCCAAACATTATACATTTTTTTTTCTAACACCCTAAAGAATATAATGGCGGTTGTTGCAATACTTTGTCACATCGTATTTGCGCAGCGCTCTTACAAATGCACTTTTTTTGGAAAAAATACACAATTTTGAATGAAAAAATAAGACAACAGTAAAGTTAGCCCAATTTGTTTTATATTGTGAAAGATAATGTTATGCTGAGTAAATTGATACCCAACATTTCACGCTTCAAAGTTGCGCCGGCTCGTGGAATAGCGACAAATTTTTACCCTTAAAAATCTCCATAGGCGATGTTTAAAAAATTCAACAGGTTGCATGTTTTGAGTTACAGAGGAGGTCTAGGGCTATAATCGCGGCGATATCTCGTGTGGTTTGAACACCGTTTTCATATGCGGGCACTGCTCACGTATGCGTTCGCTTCTGCACGTGAGCTCGGCGGGACGGGGTGCGTTTAAAAAAAAAAAAATTCTTATTTATTTTACCTTTTATTTTTTATTTTTACACGTTTCGTTTAAAAAAAAAAAATGTGTCACTTTTATTCCTATTACAAGGAATGTAAACATCCCTTGTAATAGAAAAAAAAAGCATGACAGGACCTCTTAAATATGAGATCTGGGTTCCAAAAGACCTCAGATCTCATATTTACACTAAAATGCAATAAAAAAAAAATGTCATTTAAAAAAAAAAAAATGTTGCTTTAAGAGCTATAGGCGGAAGTGACGTTTTGACATCACTTCCGCCCTGCAATGGTATGGAGACTGGTGGGGGCCATCTACCCCTCACTCGTCTCCATAGCCAGCCAGGGAGAGGACCCGATCGCCTTTTGCCGCTACCGATGGCTCCATTAAGCGGCGGAGGGCACCGGTGAGCGGCAGGAGGGGGGCCCCAATCCTGCCACCGATAAAAGTGATCTTGCAGCGAATCCGCTGCAGAGACCACTCTTATCTGAAACTGGACCGCTCACTGAAGAAGAGGATACCGGGGTTATGGTAGCTAGCTGCTGCCATAACAACAATATTCCTCTTCAAAGTGTCGACGTATACTGGCGTGAGCTGGTCCGGAAGTGGTTAATTCATCCCAAAGGTGTGCTGTCAGGTTGAGTTTAGAACTCTGTGCAGGCCAGTTAAGTTCCTCCACCCCAAACACACTCATTCATGTCTTTAAGGACCTTGCTTTGTGCACTGGTCTAACTCATTTGGTGGAGGGGGGATTATGATGGGGGGTTGTTTTTCTAGGGTTGGGCTTCGGCTCTTAGTTCCAGTGAAAGGAATGTTTAAGGAGTCAGCATATCAAGACATTTTAGACAATTTTATGCTCCCAACTTTGTGGGAACAGTTTGGGAATGGTTCCTTCCTGTTCCAATAGGACTGCGCACCAGTGCACAAAGCAAGTTCCATAAAGACATGGGTGAGTGAGTTTGGGGTGGAGAAACTTGACTGGCCTACACAGAGTCCTGGCCTAAACCCGATAGAACACCTTTGAGATGATTTAAAGCGGAGACTGCGAGCCAGGCCTTCTTGTCCAACATCAGTGCCTGACCTCACAAATGCGCTTCTGGAAGAATGGTCAAACATTCCCATAGACACACTCCTAATCCTTGTGGAGAACCTTCCCAGAAGAGTTGAAGCTGTTATAGCTGCAAAAGGTGGGCCAACTCAATATTAAATCCTACGGACTAAGGCTGATTACTTTAAGCAAAGAAGATTAAGATGACAAATAACAAAAAAGAAAGACAAGCCTTACTCAGTCAAGCGTACTAGAATTTAAATGAACAATACTGTCATGGATCCAACACATCTATTGTGGCATATAGTATATAGGACGTCATTCATAGCAGACCAATAAAACATCAGTAGTACATAAAAGATTGACAATTCCAAAGAAGAATATATTCAACTTCTCACTAAAAATAACACAACAAGAAGGAAGAAAAAGGAAGCGGAAACAAGAAAGAAATTAAAGGATAAGGGTAAAAGAATATATATATTTTCTGTTTTGCTTCTCAAAACAAGAAATAAATTCTTTTTTATTGAATATATTGGATGATATTTTTGCACCTCAAAAAATCCCCACCCTACCTTCCTATTGTTTCCATGTCAATTTGGGGATTGGTGCCATTATCTAGCTGTATTTTCCTCAACCAATTATCTATAGATATGATTTAAAGGTGTCTGAGTCCATACAAAGCAACTAGGGACACCACGTAATGAAAATAGTTTTAGTCGCTTCACTGTAGTCATTCCGTAATTTCCTCCATATATATGAGATGGCATAATTCCTTGGCCCACTCACTTTGACTGACAACATATTTCCAATGGCGCGATATGACCGCACACGCTGCTAGTAAGTAAAAAAACAAGGAGACCTTTTTTAATGCGAGTAACAGATCATAGGAGGATTGATAGAAGTCCAATTTGGGGGGTGCATGGTATGGCACACGTGGAGACTTGGTGGAATATGGCAAAGATGGTAGACCAAAAGGAATGGCTGCTGAGACAATCCCACCAGATATGTGCTAAAGTAGCCTTATCTCCTCCACATCTCCAACAGTTATCTGGAATTGAAGGTAGCATTCTGTGCAACACCAACACATATGGCAATCTGTACCATCGGGTTAAAAGTTTAAAGCTCCTTTCCTGAGCCGAGGAGGCCACTGAAAGTTTGTGAGGAAACGTAAAAGACTTCTGGAGATCAGAGTCAGAAAGAGTACAATTAAGGTTTCTCTCCAAGTCTGCTACATAATACAGCCTAGTGGAATAAAATTCAGTGAGCAGCAATCCATAGAGCAAAGAGATAATGTGTTGGGCCAGAAAAGCAATGGCATTAGAGTACTTCAGGGACCCCAATCGGCTAAGAGAGGAGCAAAAATGACCCAATTGAAAATATGGTAGCCAAAGTCCACCAGGGGCAGGCGAAGGTACTAAAGTTGATGGTTTGAGATGTCTTACTTCCAGGGTCGTTCTAGTTCAACTTTAAGGCATAGAACATATACCAGAGTTTGAGCAAACTGTGACCTGAGCTCTAACCATGTCATAACAGCTAGGCTGACCATGTTGCCTGGGTGCTATGCTGACTCCCTGGCTTCAATACTTTCAGTAAAAAAGTATGGGGATTGGAAATGTCAGAATTGTTTAACTGCGAATTTGGGTTGGGTTACCTACTCAAACTATTGAAGCAAGATTGACAGCAGAACAGCAAGAAAACTAGCATTTGTAGAATTAAAACATGGTAATGGAAGCATTCATGTCCCTCACAGGAAAGAGCCTACACTTTTGATGTCAGCATTGGGCACACCCATATATCTATACTGCATTCAATTGAACCAGTACTCTATTGAAAACTTTTAAAATGAAAAGTCCTACCCAGTTTAAGGGCAGATGCCACAGCATACCTAATATTGTCTTTATCAGAAATAAATGTCTCCTCTGTGCTTCTTTATGATGTAGTTGGGCAAATGCTTATGCCGCGTACACACGGTCGTACTTTTCGTCTACAAAAGTCAGACAGCCTTTCCGACAGACTTCCGACAGACTTCCGGCAGACTTTCGACGGACTTGCGGCGGACTTGCTAACGAACAGACTTGCCTACACACGATCACACAAAAGTCAGTCGAATTCTTACGTGATGACGTACACCGGACTAAAATAAGGAAGTTCATAGCCAGTAGCCAATAGCTGCCCTAGCGTGGGTTTTTGTCCGTCGGACTAGCATACAGACGAGCGGATTTTTCGACCAGACTCGAGTCCGTCGTAAAGTTTTAAAGCATGTTTCAAATCTAAAGTACGTCGGATTTGAGGCTAAAAAAGTACGTTGAAAGTCCGGAGAAGCCCACACACGATCGGATTACCAGCCAGCTTTAGTCCGTCAGCGTCCGTTGGACTTTTGTAGACGAAAAGTACGACCGTGTGTACGCGGCATTAGTCTCATCAAGTGGCTGTTGGAGCTTAGCCATGAACCAATGAAAGTCAAAACAAAAATCACCGAGGGGCACAGACAAGATTGTTCTGGCAAATAAAAGTATTAGGCATGTTGTGGTGTCTGCTCTTTGAAGCACATTTACTTTAGGGTCTCTTTAAACTGTTGTGCAGTTAACCCACCTGGAAATAAGTATGTGGTTGTGGTGCATTGCCATGTATTTTTAACCTCCCTGGCGGTATGATTATTTCGGATTTTAGGTGCTGAAAGCGGTACAATTATTTTGCATGGAAATTTGGCGTTTTATATTGTAGGCCTGTAATTCTTAACAATAACACACTTAAATCTGTCCAAACAAGAGTCTAGTAGATATCCCGGGTATGATGAAGTTTGAAACACAAAAACATAAATTATAATATAATAAATAAATATAAATAATTATAAAAAATAATAATATAATAATAATAAAATAAATTTCCCCACGATTCACTATCACTCAATTCTGCAAGTGTTCTAATTTACTATCGCTGTTTTCTAGCTGGTCTAAAGCCACTTTTGACATAAAGGGACACTTTTTGGTTGCTATGGACAATCTCCAGTTTCCAGGCAGAAAGAACAGTATATATCATATAAAACTGCATGCAGGGCATGGGCCAAAGCACTGGGGACAAAAGGGATGTGAAATGATTTCATACAGTACTGTAATCCTGTAAGATTACAGTACTGTATGTGTTATGATTTTTACATTTTTATGAATTTGCCGCCAGGCTCCGCCCCGTGCGTCGCACCGCTCGCAGGGAATGGAGCCTGGCATGGAGAGGCTTCAGAGGAGACAGAGCCCACGGACACTGCGGGGGACATCGCAGGATCCTGGGGACAAGGTAAGTAACGCCACACCAGGATCCTGCAATGCGATCCCGAGTGTGGCTCGGGGGTTACCGCTAATGGGACTGAAATTTAACCCCGAGCCACACTCGGGATTACCATCAGGGAGGCTACTGGAGCCCAAATACACATACATGGAGTGAGAAATACACCTGCCCCTCGGCACACGTCAACACATGTCATTTTCGGCCCATTGATGTTCATCGAGGTCCCAAATTAATGGTGCAGTGCAAATTGATGCACCCCCCAAAAAAAAGCACATTGATACAAGCAAAGAAGGAGGGGGCCTCTCAAAAAAACCCTATCATCTTGCCAGACCACCTTATTCTCACCTTCGCAGGTCTCCTCTGCTGCTCCTTCTTCTGTGGTTGCCATCACAAAAAAACAACCTTTTTTGGCTGAGGACGGAGCTAAGAAGAAGCAGTAACATGACCCCCTCCTTGATGTAACCGTGCTTGGCATAGCTATTGGCTTCTGCATCGTGTGAGGAGGTCACATACTCCCTTTTAACCTGAAAGCACCAGCAGGGTAATGGTTAGGTTTTGTCTTTAAGGGCACACTGGGTATCAAAAATGCCACTTTTTCAATTGTTTGACTTTTTTTTCTATGCCTCTAAATGCCCCCCTATGTTAATCCATGTGTCTATGATCACACAAAGGGGTTTAGAGGCAGAGCATCTAAAGGCAAAAAAAAAAAACTTGCTTGCTCAGGAAAGGAGCATTTGAGCAGAAAAAACACTTGACACACCTATACGTGGGTAAACAAGTCTAAACACTAGGCACGTTTACAGCATTTGATCACTCCAATGACTACATTAAATTAAAATTCTGACCAATGGAATGCATGAAAGCCCAAATGTTTGACATGCCTAAACGCATTTGCAAAATGCGGCGTGTTTTTTTAAACTGCTTTTAGACGCTCAAAGGAGCCGGGCAAACGCTCAGTGTGTATGAGGTCTATGCAGACCTTGTCATTTGTCCTAAACCGAAAAGAAGACAGGGTCTCTTTAAATATGGCGTGCAATTTCACTTTACCTGATCTACCCCCATTTCTCTTTTCTACTTAAGTTAATTTCTTACGTGTTTTTGTTCTTCCTTCCTCCCCCACTGTAACCCCTTTCCTGTTCTTTTTTTCTTCTCTCCTTTCTAATTGCATTCTTTTCACCTCTTTGTTTTATATTTTCTTTTCTATATGACACATTTTTACTTTGCTTTTAAAGAATTTCCCTGTTTACACCCCACTTTCAATTCTGTTTTGTGAAAGGATGGGGCTGCAATTTTCTCAAAATAATATCTATCCCGCTGCTGACATAAACCATTGTTTTTTTTATATGCATTCTCTACACCTACCTTGTGTTTATAGCCTTAGCCCATATCCGTGACAATTGCCTAGAAGCCAATATTCTTGGGTTGTATAATTTTCCTCTTTCTTGCCGGAACACCTCTGCTCCTCGGCGTGTAGGACTTTTGTTGAAGTTTCTATCACAATTTGTTTAACAATTGCACATCACTTTCCACTTCTTTGATCCCGAACACTTTAATATTCTTACAATATGAGTAACGCCCACATTATGTGATCACAATTTCAAATGTTTCCCACTTATCATTGTGAAGTCAAGTTATGTATTTGGGATGAAGAGGAGACAGCTCGGGGAGTTTCCACACAAACACACACGGCTAAACACCTACACTGATACTGTTGGCAATTTACTTCAAACAGGCGTCACTAAATTCTCAATAATGCTGTCAAAATGAGAGACTGCATAGCAAAATCAAACAAGCAGAGACAACTGATAGAATGTTACTTTAGGTGGATAGATGAACACATTTATGTAAAGGATGAAAAAATCAAGGAGGTTTTCTTCTTTACCTAGTAATGTCTTCAATCTTCTTTTTAACTTCTGGACCTTTTAGTAGCATTATAAGTCTTCATGATTCATTTCTTGACATGAAACAATATGCAACAGTATAAAAATAAAATCTGTACTTTCCTGATAGCACAGACACAGGCTTCTTCAAATGAATTCCTTATCATTGGCAAGTATGCCGCTACTTTCAAATGATTGGATACCAGCAAAAGAAGCTACAAGGACATCCACGATTTAACCGCTCCTAGCTAGTCTAATACCCTGTACACACGATCGCACATTCCGACAACAAAATCCATGGATTTTTTCCGACGGAAATTGGCTCAAACTTGTCTTGCATACACATGGTCACACAAAGTTGGTCGGAAATTGCAAACGTCAAGAACGCGGTGGCGTACAACACGTACGACGAGCTGAGAAAAATTAGGTTCAATAGCCAGTGCGGCTCTTCTGCTTGATTCCGAGCATGCGTGGAACTTTGTGCGTCAGAATTGTGTACACACGATCGGAATTTCCGACAACGGATTTTGTTGTTGGAAAATTTGAGATCCAGATCTCAAATTTTGTGTGACGGAAATTCCGATGGAAAATGTCCGATGGAGCCTACACACGGTTGGAATTTCCAACAAAAAGCTCACATTGAACATTTTCCATCGGAAAATCCGACCATGTGTATGGGGCATTAGTGTTTTTGCTAGTGTCCTTAAATGATGGACTTCTTTCTACTGGGAAACTCTTCCCTTGATTTATGAAGTTTTTTTTAACCTCTCTGGATCTTTTCAGTGGTGCTTCTCCTATCAAAACTTG
This sequence comes from Lithobates septentrionalis, assembly GCA_037952835.1. Lineage (NCBI taxonomy): Eukaryota > Metazoa > Chordata > Amphibia > Anura > Ranidae > Lithobates > Lithobates septentrionalis. The sequence goes on along the minus strand of JBBDGP010000163.1, from coordinate 1,352,879 downwards.
ACCGCACCATAGCCATTGTGGCTTTTTGGTAGCTTCTGGATCAGTTGACTTCTTGGCAGAGCCTTGCGGGATGTACCTAGACCCCACCACATGCAAGATACACCTGTAATGTTGCTGTGGCACTCCAGGAGTGCAGTTTGTCAAGGATGGTACTACATTTTACCACCTGGGAACTTGTATTTCTGAAGACTATTGCTGTTGGCCTGTTCCATTCTGGGTAAGGCCTGTGTGGTAGGGCACTACTGTGCCTGTGCTGCCTCAACCCTTGCAGTGTGTGTCACATGAAGTGGCTAGCAGGGAAGAAGAAGCCCCTATCAAATTATTATTATTCCTGTTGGAGCCACCCTGCAAGCTGACATAGTAATTAGATGGGGCAGAGAGCAGGGGAGAATGGGAAGTTGTCGCTCAACATGCTTTAGCCGCCCCTCAAGCTAACAAAATAGGCATGTGGGACAGCTTTCAGAAGGTAAAAGAGGAAGTAATTGGCTTCCGCATGGGTGCTGGCGGCAGGGCTGGTGCAAGGCTGTTTGACACCCTAGGCGAAACCTCATTTTGCTGTCCCCGCCACTGACTCCAGCCCCTTTGCCTTGCCCATGTATACGGTGGAGGTGGGGGGCTAGGACAGGCTTGAGTAGTATATGGACAGGCTAGGATAGTATAATGGACAGGTTAGATTGGTATAAGGACAGTCCCGCCCCTACTCTGCTTACCGGCCATCGGGATTCCTTCCCTGGCTCCTCATCCTGTTCCCCAGAGGCAAACTAAAGTTTCCATGCTGCGCCCTCTCTTCTATGGGGCGCAGGGTGGAAGTTTTAGTTTGCCTACTGGAGGGACAGACGGGTATTTAAAAAATCCAAATCCCCAGCGAGTGGCTGGGGATGCGTATTTTGCCACCCCCTTACCCTGGTGCCCTAGGCAGCCAGGTACAATAAGAGAAACTGCTTGCCAACCTTGTCTTTTTGCCTCATTTAAAGTCCCAAACCCACCTTTTTATATACAGAACCAGGGATGTAGATGCATGTTGCCATGCATCTCATTTAAAGTCCCACTCTTTTTCCATTTTTATACTAATGATGCAAAATCGATTAACGAAAAACTTCTGCTACAAGGTACTGATAACACTTTTAAAGACAGCCACTTAGGAAATGTTTGGGCTTAATGACACTTTAAGCTTTAAAGCTCAACGTTTGTCAAAAAATGTTTTCCCATTCAATGGGGCTGTACCCGCACTGCATGGGTTAATTGCTTGTTTTCTCTAGGGGTGAACACAGCGCCTATACTCACCCAATCCTTTGATCCTCCTGGAAAACGACGCTTACCCATGTCAAGCGTGAATTGTTCCTGATGTTTTCCAGAGCCGGTGTATTGATGTAATGATGTCACAAACAGTTCACCACCCAAGAGCACTAGACTGCGTGGGGCAGGATCTGCAGGCACCAGTTTTGCGCTGGGAGGATTGGAGGATAAGGGGAGTATATCTTGGCTCTCCAATCCCCTAGACAAAAACTAGCAGCCAACCCATGCAGTGCGGGCGCAGCCCCACTGCATAGAAAATAAAAACTGCCCAGAGTTCAGCTTTAAGTATAACTCTGAGAGTGTGATTACTGTTAGGGACAGGTAATAGGGTGATGTGGGTGTTGGTGTCTTACATTTTGTAAAGAAACTTGCATTAAAATACTAGTAAAAGGAGTTTACATTGTGCCTTTTAGCGCAGCTCCATAGACACACAGCTCGAGGCGCAGTGTGCCCCCATAGCCAACGGCTTGCTATTAGGACACACAAGAAGAGGAGGAGTCAAGATTGCTGGCAGGGGACCTGGGAAGAGGAGGATCCAGGCAGCTCCGTGCAATACCATTGCACAGAGCAGGTGCGTATAACATGTTTTTATTTTTTTTTTAACTTTTACCCTTTAGTAAAACTTTAATTCCAGGGTGTTCATATACTTTTTCTTGCCTCTGTAAATATATAACTTCATTCCCAATTTTAGCATCTGTGTGGATTGTGAAGCATACAGTAAAAAACAAAAAATGGTAAAATGCAATTATGCATCACTGGGGAAGTGTGGTGATAAATTGTCTTTTTCTTAAATGGCACTTGAATAATTTATTAAAGCAGGTGTGACAGATTAGCATCATGATCAGCTCTTTACCACACTAAAAATCAGCATCGAAATGAAACAATACAAGTGCTGTAATTTGCAAATTGAATGGAAAAATGTTTCATAAATTAATCTAAATGTTTTTTTGTTTTTTTTTAATTCTTTCTTATTAAGTTTTTTACAGTACAATACAGTACATACTAAAACACAAACCCGGTAGGCAATGTGCCATCCCGGCGTCGGCCACACAGGGCCATCAAAAAAGAACTAACATAGTTCAATCTAACTCCCTTCCCTCCCCCCAACCTCCCTACCCGACCAATTGCCAAAGTTTCACAGTTATAGAGGTGTGCACCTTAGGATTAGTTACATCCGTACCATTCCCCCCACGTAGCAGATATCTACATGCTTATGTAAATAGGAACAATTTTATATGCCTCTTGATGGGGATTTTGTTTATTACCGAATAACATAATTTACAAACTCAATGTTTTGTTTAACCTCATATGCATACATACACCATCATATTTAGCCCACTGTATCCGAAGAGTCAAGCCAAGCCTGCCAGACCTTTTTAAACTTTTTTTCACAGCCTCTGGACCTGTAAGTTGCTCTGTATAGATGTATGACTGAATTAACCAGTCCTTTCCAATACGACAGAGTGGGTGAAGTTGGTTTCTTCCAGTTCAATAGTATAGCCTTCCTACAATCAAACAGCCCAATATTCAGTAGAGTGCGGTGAGCTCGGGATGGAACTACCTTCTCCACCAATCCTATTAGGCAGACTCTAGGTGTCATAGGGACCGGGATGCTGAGTACCTCCAAAAGGCATTCTGTAATACCAGACCAGAAAACTTGGATCTGTGTGCAACTCCAGAATACATGTTCCGAATCAACTGGGGAGTGGGAGCATCTTCAGCACTGACTGCTGGCAGATGGATATATGCGGGATAACCTGGCAGGTGTAAAATTAATGTGATGGAGGAACCTGAAGTAAATTAGGTGGTCCCTTGCAAACACTAAATATTTAAAGGGGTGTTCCCACATATCATCTCAGTCCTCCCCTTGTGTCAGGAAATGTTCCATCCGCTGGTAATACCTGTTATTTGGCATGCAGTACTGAGGTCCACCAGCAGGTGTCTCCTGGCAGTTTGGAACTGTCAGGAGAGCTTTTCCCTGTTAATATTATATCATCTTTGGGCCACAGTACTGGCGTCCACCAGCGGATGGATCCTGGCAGTGTGGAGCAGACAGTACCTCCTACAATCAGGTGTCACTTGAGGCCAATCGCAAGCCTATAAATACCCGGCAAACATGCACATGTTTGCCTTGATTTCTTCATTGCCTCCTGACCTGCTAGCGATCTGATCCTGTGCCCTGAACCTGAACCTGAACCTGATCCTGTCTCCCTGTCTCGGACCCTATCCTGTCCCACCTGTTACCTTGCATCCCTGCCTGCAGTCTGACCCATCCATCCTCTCCCTGTCCTGTGTTCCATACCCCATCTACTGACCTCCCTGTGTATGACCTTGGCCTGGCTTACGTTTATGTCTTTGGAACATCCCCTGTCCATCTGCTGATCTGCTGTGTATGACCCTGGCCTGGCTATTGTTTATGATCCTGGTATTTCCCGTTTATTGCACTTATCTGTCTGTTGTTATTTGTGGGTCTCTGTCTGTGGTTGGTTATTGCACTGTGTTATATTGGAGTTGGTTGTATTATATTACTCACTTTCCTTAATAAATTATTATATTTTCACTTATATACGTTTTGGCGTCCTCTGTCGCAGATCACATGGTTCTGGTCACACCTGTTCATGACAGTAAATCAAGGCCATCTCTGACCAGAAGTGACTGCACAGAGGAACCATTGTAGTGCTGTTAAAATGCAATCAGAAACAGTTGTTCTCCTTGCCTCACTGGTGTTGGAGGATAACAATTACTGTCGTCTGGTATTGAAAGAGTGGTCCAGCGATCAGCTCCTGGAGTGTATCCGTCTGGCCCATTCTCTGGTTGATCAGGGTAGATTTCTGTTTGAGACCGTTCAGCCCCTGATACAGGTGTGTGCTGAGCTAGCCTTGTCTAGCAGTTCTAAAGGAAGTGATGATTTTCTCCCCCCTTCAGTAGTGATCAGGTGGAGTCTCTGGTGTGGCTGTTGGAGGATGATGCTGTATACTTTCTGGAGCACTATTCAGCTTGTCCTAAACAGGTGCTAGTGGATTGTATAGATTCGGTGCAGTCCCTGGTTAGACAGGCAGTATGTGAACCCACGTTTGTTCAACCTGTACTACAGGCATGGTCAGACTTATTATTTCCAGCTTCGGTCAGCTCTGCACAACCCAGACCTGCTATTAGACACCTGCCTGCCCAGGAGTCTTTTTTCCCTTCACCCATGGCAACCTCTGTTTCGGTCCAATATACCCTGCTTCCCACCAAATATCGATACCCTGTCCCTACCTGCTGCACCTATCCTGCATTCAACCCACCTGCCTCTTCTCAGCTGTCCACAAACCCACAGGAACTTCCTCCAGCTACTGTCACCTCTTCTCTGCCATATTCCAATCCTCCTTTCCAGTCTGCTGCACCCCTCACCTACAGAGCTTCAGTGGCTAAGCCAAAGAAAAAACTAAAGTTTTTTCCAACCAAGACGATCCTGCCAGTAACCCAACCTGCCTCCGCACCAGCTAATCCAACCCATACCATCATGCCAGTGTCCAATCCTGCCTCCCCGACAGCTGATCTGTTCCAGCCTGATGTGTTCCTGTGTGCCACCCAGCCTGATGTTCCGATGCCTACTTTTGTGCCAGTACCTGCTGTTCTGTCTGTTGTGCCAGTACCTGCTGTTCTGCCTGATGTGCCAGCACCTGTGCCCACTGTCCAGTCTGAAGTTCCAGTACCAGCTGCCCGGTTTGAAGTTCCAGTACCTGCTATCCAGTCCAATGTACCTGCTGTTCAGCCTGTTGTGCCAGTACCTGCTGTTCTGCCTGATGTGCCAGCACCTGTGCCCACTGTCCAGTCTGAAGTTCCAGTACCAGCTGCCCGGTTTGAAGTTCCAGTACCTGCTATCCAGTCCGATGTACCTGCTGTTCAGCCTGTTGTGCCAGTACCTGCTGTTCTGCCTGATGTGCCAGCACCTGTGCCCACAGTCCAATCTGAAGTTCCAGTACCAGCTGCCCGGTTTGAAGTTCCAGTACCTGCTATCCAGTCCAATGTACCTGCTGTTCAGCCTGCTGTGCCAGTACCTGCTGTTCTGCCTGATGTGCCAGCACCTGTGCTCACTGTCCAGTCCGAAGTTCCAGTACCAGCTGCCCGGTTTGAAGTTCCAGTACCTGCTGTCCAGTCCGATGTACCTGCTGTTCAGCCTGTTGTGCCAGTACCTGCTGTTCTGCCTGATGTGCCAGCACCTGTGCCCACTATCCAATCTGAAGTTCCAGTACCGGCTGACCGGTTTGAAGCTCCAGTACCTGCTATCCAGTCCGATGCACCTGCTGTTCAGCCTGTTGTGCCAGCACCTGCTGTTCTGCCTGATGTGCCTACTGCCCAGTCTGAAGTTCTAGTACCTGTTGCCTGGCCTGATGTCCCGGTGCCAGCCCTCCAGCCTGATGACCTGGTGCCAGCCCTCCAGCCTGATGACCCGGTGCCAGTCCTCCAGCCTGATGACCCGGTGCCAGCCCTCCAGCCTGATGACCCGGTGCCAGCCCTCCAGCCTGATGACCCGGTGCCAGCCCTCCAGCCTGATGACCCGGTGCCAGCCCTCCAGCCTGATGTCTCGGTGCCAGCCCTCCAGCCTGATGACCCGGTGTCAGCCCTCCAGCCTGATGTCTCGGTGTCTGCCCTCCAGCCTGATGTCTCGGTGTCTGCCCTCCAGCCTGATGTCTCGGTGTCTGCCCTCCAGCCTGATGTCTCGGTGTCTGCCCTCCAGCCTGATGTCTCGGTGTCTGCCCTCCAGCCTGATGTCTCTGTGCCAGTGTTCCTGCCGGAAGTACCAGTGCCTGCTCTCCAGCTTGATGAGCCCTCTGCCCAGCTTGATGAGCCCTCTGCCCAGCTTGAAGTGCCCATGCCTGCTGCCCAGCTTGAAGTGCCCATGCCTGCTGCCCAGCTTGAAGTGCCCATGCCTGCTGCCCAGCTTGAAGTGCCCATGCCTGCTGCCCAGCTTGAAGTGCCCATGGCTGCTGTGCCACCACCTGTTGTTTTGCCTGCTGTACCACCACCTGTTGTTTTGCCTGCTGTGCCACCACCTGTTGTTTTGCCTGCTGTGCCACCACCTGTTGTTTTGCCTGCTGTACCACCACCTGTTGTTTTGCCTGCTGTACCACCACCTGTTGTTTTGCCTGCTGTACCACCACCTGTTGTTTTGCCTGCTGTGCCACCATCTGTTGTTTTGCCTGTTGTGCCACCATCTGTTGTTCTGCTTGATGCCATAGACTATGGACAATTACAACCAATTGGAGCATCCGGAGGCCGCTCCTTTGAGGGGGGGTACTGTCAGGAAATGTTCCATCCGCTGGTAATACCTGTTATTTGGCATGCAGTACTGAGGTCCACCAGCAGGTGTCTCCTGGCAGTTTGGAACTGTCAGGAGAGCTTTTCCCTGTTAATATTATATCATCTTTGGGCCACAGTACTGGCGTCCACCAGCGGATGGATCCTGGCAGTGTGGAGCAGACAGTACCTCCTACAATCAGGTGTCACTTGAGGCCAATCGCAAGCCTATAAATACCCGGCAAACATTCACATGTTTGCCTTGATTTCTTCATTGCCTCCTGACCTGCTAGCGATCTGATCCTGTGCCCTGAACCTGAACCTGATCCTGTCTCCCTGTCTCGGACCCTATCCTGTCCCACCTGTTACCTTGCATCCCTGCCTGCAGTCTGACCCATCCATCCTCTCCCTGTCCTGTGTTCCATACCCCATCTACTGACCTCCCTGTGTATGACCTTGGCCTGGCTTACGTTTATGTCTTTGGAACATCCCCTGTCCATCTGCTGATCTGCTGTGTATGACCCTGGCCTGGCTATTGTTTATGATCCTGGTATTTCCCATTTATTGCACTTATCTGTCTGTTGTTATTTGTGGGTCTCTGTCTGTGGTTGGTTATTGCACTGTGTTATATTGGAGTTGGTTGTATTATATTACTCACTTTCCTTAATAAATTATTATATTTTCACTTATATACGTTTTGGTGTCCTCTGTCGCAGATCACATGGTTCTGGTCACACCTGTTCATGACACCTTGTATATCAGTGACTTCCTTCTCCCACCGCTCCCTGCATTTGGATATTCCCAGAGGTGTTTTTTTGAAGAGAGATTTGTACACTGTTGATAAAGGCTTGACCAGTTCCTCTTCAGTCAAGAGAGTCTCTAGGGCTGATGGCAGATACTCAATTCTTTGGCCATTGAACTGCGCCTGAAATGCGTTGCAAATAGAGAAAGAAGGAGTTGGGCAAATTATGCCTGGCCTTCAACTGGACAAATGTACAAAGCTCTCCCTCTCTGGTAATGTCTTTCAACACCTTCACACCCCCACATGCCCATATCATGGGATCTGGGAGGGAGTAAAAATGCGGGAGATTAGGGTTCATCCACAATGGGGCTGATGGCGTAACTCTCAAATAACTAGGAGACATCAAAGTGGTGGTAGTTTCCCATGCCCTGATGATCGCTTTCATCGAGTCTGTTAAAGTCAAGCAGGATTTTGGAGCCCTGTAGAGGGCCAGCCTCAAACTCTCATAGGACCCCAAGTGCGCCACTTCCATAAGCCGAGTCCCCATCATCCGCCAACAGCCATTGCCTAGCAAACACCATCTGGCCTGCCAGATAGTATTTCTGCCAGTCAGGTAGTGCCAGTACCCCATATCCCCACGGCTCCTAGAGAACTTTGATATTTATGCAAGGTGACTGCAGGGACCATATGAAAGACCCTATTATGCTGTCAAGTGTTTTAAAAAAAGTTTTGGGTACCCATAGAGGAGAATGACGTAGGAAATACAATATTAGAGATAGAAACTTAATTTTTTTTAGGCTAACCCGCCCCAATAAGGAGAGGGTTAGGCTTCTCCATGCCTGGGTCTTTTGTTTAAGTCTAGTCACGAGCGGTAGGAGGTTTAGTGACATATAGTCCTGAACATTGGCAGTTATTTTAACTCCGAGGTAGGTAATTGAATAGACCCACTGTAATGGTAGTGTGTCATCTAATAGGTTCCGTGCCTCGGGACCTAGTGGCAGGATTGATGAATTGCTCCAATTCGCTTGCAGACCCAAAAAGGTGGCAAACTTGTCTAAGATCAATAAGGCAGCTCTGAGGGATGGCCCCGGATCTTTAAGGAACAGAGGCAGGTCATCGGCATATAGCGCTAAATATTCTTTAATGTTCCCTACCTGAATTGCCCTCACCATCTCAGACTGCCATGGGCTCCATCATCAGGGCGAATAGAAAAGGGGAGAGAGGACACCCCTGTCTGGTGCCCCTTCCTATTGTGAAGTAATCAGAAACCATGATTCCCAGCCGAATTGCCGTCCTTGGAGCACTATATAGCAGTGCGACCCAATGACGGAATCCAGGACCGAACCCCATGGCCTCCAACACCTTGTGCATGTATAGCCAGTCCGCAGAGTCAAAGGCTTTTTCAATGTCTATAGAGACAATGACCTTGGCCGGAAACTCTGCAGTGTCTAGCTGTAAATGTGCAAATAATCTCCCTAGGTTCGTGTCTGTCGACATGCCGGGCATGAAACCTGTCTGGTCAATGTCCACCAGGGTCGAAATAACCCTGGCCAACCTTGATGCCAGCACTTTACCAAGCACCTTCAGATCCATAATGAGCAATGCTATAGGGCGATAAGAGGAGCACTCAAGTGGGTCCTTGCCTGGCTTCAGATGAAGTACCATATAGGCTTCCATCATTGAGTCCGGCAAGGCCCCCTTCCCAACAGTGTGCAAAAAATAGGTTTAGCCTGTGGGTCAGTTGTGACATATATACTTTGTAAAAAATCAGCGGCAAATCCGTCTGGGCCGAGAGCTTTCTGAGGGGGGAAGGCAAGTATGGCTGCCTCAATTTCTAGGACTGAGATACCTTCATCCAAAAGGGCAGCATCAGTGTCTGTTAGTCTCGGCATGGAAAGGCTCTGCAGTAACTCCTCCAACTCAATGAAATTATAGGATGGAATAGGCGAGTACAAGGCTTTGTAGAAACGTACAAATTACTGACCAAAGACCCATCTCCACTTCTTACTACCGAGATACTAACTGGTATCCTCTGGTCAGCTGCCAGATTGGCCAAAAGCTTGCCATTCTTGTCTCCGTCAGCAAAAAATATTTTCTGCCCTCTGCCTCGCCTCGGTATGAGCTAAATTCATGAAATGCAATGCCACTGATCTCCTACTCTCCAGCAGGGACACATAGCTAGCCTCTGAGGGAGAGTCAGCGTGGGTTTTAGCACTCTCCCGCTCTTTGGCTAGTAGGAGCTCACCCTCCTCATTGTGTTCTCTCCTGGCTGCCTTTATTGCAGATATACACTCACCCCTTGACACTGCCTTAAATGTATCCCACACCATGGGTGGGGCAGCCGAGTCTACTTTAGTTGCCCAGAATGTATCCATGGCTGTTTGAATTTGAGCCGTTACCTTCTCTTCTTCCAACCAACCCAGAGATAATCTCCAACCCCCCTTCTTCCCCCCGGAGGGGAAGACCAGGGTAGCTAGAAGCGGGTTATGGTCGGAGGTTCCTCCAGCCAAATACTCTGACTCAAAGAGGTTGTTTAAAATGGACGCATTTCCAAATGCCAAATCATTTCTAGCTGAGGATTTGTGTGTGGAAGACAAGTGAGAATATGTTATGACGTCTGGGTGCTTCCACCTCCACAGTTCAGTTAAACCCGCTACCGATGCCCATAAGCACAAATCCATTGAGACGGGTCTAGCTATATTAGATGAGTCTAGCACAGGGTCCAAGATGGCATTATAGTCTCCCATGAGTAGCATTGGGAGTTGCAGGTATGGTGCCAATGTTACCAGTAAGTCATACAATATCTTCACCTGAAAGGGGGGGGGGAGTAAATGTTTACCAACAATATTTTATGATAGGACACATCTAAAACAATTGCCACATATCAACTTCCCAGATCCGTAAACACCTTGTGGATTGTACATGCAATTGCTTTGCTAATCAGTATGGAGACCCCTCTGGTGTACGTGGAATAGGTGGAGTTAAACACCCTCTGAATCCAGGGTTTGCGTAAAGATAGCATTTTACTACCCTCCAGGTGGGTCTCTTGAAAGAGGACGATATGTGGCTTCACCCGGTATTGGAACACTGCTACCCTCTTAAATGTATTGTTTAGTCCCCTCACATTCCATGACAATATCTTTATCCTGCTATCCATCATAATAGTCGAAAAAACCTGTTAATCGCATTACCCTTGATAGTAGTGAAAGAACTGATGAATAAAACATATTCAAGGACATGTACGCTCTAGGCATTATTGGTGCACAAATAGCATGTGGCATATGGCCTTGGTCAATCCCCCCCTCCCCTGCTGTTATACCAGAAATTACTAACCTAACAAAAAAACAAAACCAAAAATTGTCCAGTATGCAGCTTGAGCCCTGTAACAAAAAAACTAAAAGAGTTCAACCTGAAGTGTCGACAGTTCGGCATTGGAAGATGAAAAAAAGTTTGAGTCTTTCGCATGAGACTCCATGCTCAGTCCATGTATGTGAAAGTACAGCCGATTGGCCATGTAAACAGAAGTTGTTCTATAATGATAGCTGCAGATAGCAATAAGTAAATGACTCACCATGTTGCAGTGCTCATCCCATAGTAAGCGTCCCCCCTCAACTGTGTGCAGGCGTTTCTCAGATGCAGTTCCTTAGTTATATGGGGGAACCATTAAGGAGTAGATACAGGGGTCTCGGTCCACCGGTCACACAGGAGGGCCTGTCATGAGTCCATAACCCATCTAGAAAGGGAAAAATTAAAAAAGGACAGGAAAAACAGGAAAAAACAGAGAACAGTGGAACAAATCACAAAAACTCCCCTCCTCAAAGGACTAATGGTGTTTCACGGGTTTTGGTCTAGCCAGTCGTAAGCACCTTGCAGGGTTTCAAAGAATTTCACAGTACCTTTGTATTGCACACGGAGCCGACTGGGGTACAGCATGCTGTATTTCAGCTGCTTTTCCCTGAGCTTTCTCTCTCTGAAAGATCGACGTCTTCTTTGCCTCTCTGCTGAGAAATCTGGGAACAGCATAATACGGGCATTTTCAAACTTTAGCTCCTTATGTTTCCATGCTTCACCAGTAACATGTCTCGATCCCTGTAATTAAGGAACCTGACCAGGAATGGCCGTGGTGGGGGCGCCTGAGGGCCTATCTCCCATTGGAACCCTGTGCACTCTTTCAGCGACATATGTGGGAGGTAGGTCACCTAATGCCAGCAGGGATTTAAAAAACTGTTCTGCAAATGTAGTTGTGGCAGTCCCTTCAGCCCCCTCCGGCAACACCACCACCCTCACATTATTTCTTCTCTGGCGGTCCTCAGCGTTTTGGCAGGTGAGGTTGCATTCCGACGCTAGGAGGTCAATGCGCCCCATGAGTTCTGACTTTGATGCCGCTATGGCATCCAGGATCGGACCTGTTATGGCTGCTATGTCCACCTCAATCTCTTGTGGCATGAGAGAGGAATCCTCTGGCCCCCCGTGGTGTAGAGCTGCCTTGTTGCGCCATCTTCACTGCTGGAGGTTTGGCGCGCTGTGCTGCTGGAACAGGAGTTGTGAAGGAGTGGGTGGGGCTAGCTGCCATGCTTCCCTGGGAGCGGAGCTGTCTCTGTTCTAGCGGCGGCTGCAATTGCTGTGTCTTCTGCTTTTTTGTTGCTGAGGACAGCATCTTACTGTGCCTGGCTGACTCCGCTAGTGTGGTGTCACTGACAGGGCCGGTGAGAGCCGGTCAATCGGCCGTAATCAGGATAATGTACCGGAGAATAGCTGGTGCTCCGAGAAAACACGTCCTGCCGTGATCACATCCGGCCACGCCCCCATTAATTAATCTAAATGTTTAAACAGAATTTTGGGGTCATTTCTATTTTCATTTTCTTTTGTAAAGTATATGTTTTTGAACCAATGTTTATATCTGCTTTTAATATGCAAGTGTGTTTGTGTGGTAGCTACAGTAGATAAAAAAAGTCTACACATCCCTGTTAAAATGTCAGGTTTCTGTGATGTAAACAAATTAGACAAAGATAAATAATTTCAGAACTTTTTCCAACTTTATTGTGACCTATAAACTGTACAACTCAGTTGAAAACCAAATTGAAATCTTTTAGGGGGGAGAAGCAAAAATGAAAAAAATAAAATAATGTGGTTGCATAAGTTTGCACACCCTCTTATAACTGGGGATGTAGCTGTGTTTAGAATTAAGCAAATATTCAAACTCATGTTAAATAGGAGTCAGTACACACTTGCCATCATTTAAAGTGCCTCCGATTAACCCCAAATAAAGTTCAGCTGTTCTAGTAGGTCTTTTCTGACATTTTCTTAGTCGCGTCCTACAGCAAAAGCCATGGTCCGCGGAGAGCTTCCAAAGCATCAGAGGGATCTCATTGTTAAAAGGTATCAGTCAGGAGAAGTGTACAAAAGAATTTCCAAAGCATTAGATATACCATGTAACACAGTGATGACAGTCATCAAGTGGAGAAAAAAAGGCACAACAGTGACATTACCAAGAACTGGAAGTCCCTCCAAATTTGATGAAAAGACGAGAAGAAAACTGGTCAGGGAGGCTGACAAGAGGCCTATAGCAACATTAAAGAAGCTGCACGAATATCTTGCAAGTACTAGCTATGTGGTACATGTGACAACAATCTCCCGTATTCTTCATATATCTGGGCTATGGGGTAGAAAATCATCCAAGCTTGGCTAAATTTAGAAAAATCACATCTGAAGTCTCCCAAAAGCATGTGGGAAAATTTGTTATGGTCTGATGAAACCAAGGTTGAACTTTTTGGCCATAATTCCAAAGGATATGTTTGATGCAAAAACAACACTGCACATCTCCAAAAGAACACCATACCCACAGTGAAGCATGGTGGTGGCAGTATCATGCTTTGGGGATGTTTTTCTTCAGCTGGAACATGGGCCTTAGTCAAGGTAGAGGGAATTATGAACAGTTCCAAATACCAGTCAATATTGGCACAAAACCTTCAGGCTTTTGCTAGAAAGCTGAACATGAAGAGGAACTTTATCTTTCAGCATAACAACCAAAGCATACATCCAAATCAACAAAGGAATGGCTTCACCAGAGGAAGATTAAAGTTTTAGAATGACCCAGCCAGAGCCCAGACCTGAATCCAATTGAAAATCTGTGGGGTTATCTGAAGAGGGCTGTGCACAGGAGATGTCCTCGCAATCTGACAGATTTGGAGTGTTTTTGCAAAGAAGAGTGGGCAAATATTGCTAAGTCAAGATGTGCCATGCATAGACTCATACCCAAAAAGAGTGAGTGCTGTAATAAAATCAAAAGGTGCTTCAAAAAAGTATTAGTTTAAGGGTGTGCACACTTATGCAACCATATTATTTTATTTTTTTATTTTTACTTCCCTCCACCTAAAAGATTTTAGTTTGTTCTTCAACTAAGTTGTACAGTTTATAGGTCACAATAAAGGTGGAAAAAGTTCTGAAATGATTTATCTTTGTCTAATTTTTATTACACCACAAAAACCTGACATTTTAACAGGGGTGTGCAGATGTTTTTTATCCACTGTATGAATAAGATATACCATTTAAGTTTTACAAATAAATATTTATTACATGACAAAGCATTCCCGGAGTACTATGATTTATCTCAAGAGAGTACAGCAGAGGTTTCCTGCTTTCAGACATTCTCTGTCTGATTAAACCCTTCAAAGTGAGCCTTTCTAGGGAGATGACTCAAATCTCAGACTCACTAACATGTATATTAATTTCAGCTTAAGCTACAGAGCTCTGTAAACAGCCTTTTTTTAAAAGGTAAGTAAGGAGAAACTAGAAAAAGGAGCCTTAAGCTTCACCTTATGGATTAAAATGAGAATGTAAATTATGCAATATTTCACATTTACCTGGCTAAAATAATTTTTTATGTATTTAATCCCAATAATAAGAAAGACAACACATACATAACCCCCTAAAGCCTCCTTACATTCCCATGAAAAACCTGCTTGGGTCTAATGTAAACACTCAAAGGCCAGTCTGACAGCCTAGCAGACAAACCTATTATTCGGGAATATTCAGATCCCACTGACCTGTGACATGTGCTCAAGACTTTCATCTTAAAGATAGAATACCAGTGGTAAAAAAATACAGCTTGGCCACCAAAACTCCCTGTTACAAATAATATTTTCACTTTTACTATTGTATTCATGTGTTGCTATTGCTGAAGGTTTTTTCTTCTGAGACTAAACCATATGCATGAGCAGATGATGAATCCTAGACCCTGGATATGTTTAAAAGCTTTTTTTTTAACTGGGCATGTATTCCTAAAAACAGGTTTATACTTAATTAAAACTATTATTTGCACTTGAATGTGTCCTTTTGTTAGCCTAATGAATGCCTTGCACATCAGCACTCAGATTGGGAGGGGAAGGGATACTATTTGTTGAGAATGCCTAAACATTTGTAATTGCAACAATTTTCTGGACGAAGTAGTGTATCATCTGAAGGAAATGCAGGAGTGCCAATATTTTTGGCAATGACTGTATCTAATCAGTATAATAAAACCTTTCAATGCTTTAGTTAACCAAAATGAAGCAGATAGGGGAAGTTAATTGTTAGGGTTTATATTTTATTTGACTAATAGACACCCTTTAGAAAGTTATCTCTATCTTGTATTCTCACAGGTTCTTGGAATATGTCCCAAGGACATGAGAGCGGACATCTGTGTGCACCTGAATAGGAAAGTGTTTAATGAGCACCCTGCTTTTCGTCTGGCCAGTGACGGCTGTCTGCGATCTTTGGCGGTGGAGTTTCAAACAATCCATTGCGCTCCTGGAGACCTTATCTACCATGCCGGCGAAAGTGTTGATGCCCTGTGCTTTGTGGTGTCGGGATCGCTGGAAGTCATCCAGGATGATGAGGTGGTGGCCATCCTGGGTAAGAAAACCTATTCTCTGTAGATGCATTATGATTCAACGGCAAAAGACATCTATACATAACATCAAATTATTATAAAACTCAGATCACTTTTATAATATTCCCAACTAGAAATTGCTGTGCTTTTTTTTATTTTCTGTTATATTCAATGATATTCTTTTCCCTTTTCTGGTTCACTGTATCTTTCTGGCCCCTTCCACTAGCTTAAAATTTCCATTTTATCATGAAAGGGTTTATTTAAAACGTCTCAGAAAATATTTACTTTGCTGTCATGTCACCACTGCGCTTTTTTTGGTGCTTCATAAATGTTTTAAACAAATTAAGGCATAGAGTAGATAGACTCTACAGAATGCTTTTTCCATGAGTTAATATGCATACACATTGACTTACATAGAGAAATATAGGCAAACAACAAGGCTTTAAACTGAATTCAGAAGGCAGTGTACATTAGCTTTTAATTCAGTGGAGCTATGCTGATAGCTTAGTAGATTATGATGAAGTTGAAACCCTCCTTTACCTTTGGCCACTGTATTTGGTCATTGAATGTGAGGATCCTTTGTGTCACTGAAGATTGACAGCCAACTAAATGGCAATAACCAGAAGAATTACAGAAGTGCAGGGCAGAAATGTAGTGAGATGTGCTGGAGGTCATGACAGGTGGCTGGCAAAAACAATAACCAAGAGAAATCTGAATCAATACCAAAGAACAATCTACAAATATAAATTGGCCAGACAAGTAGCATGACCCATAGACAGAATGGATGTTGAAAACACAATTTAAGCCCTCTAAATTTAGACCAGGTGTGCATCTACAGTGCGATTATAGGCCTGCGCAAAGGGTGTTTAATATATGCATGAGCACACCCTTATCACCCCATGTCTTGTCTATATTCCAATTGCACACGTTCCTGGAAAACAAGGCACATGGATGTCATCAAATGTACTGTACCGACTCCAAAACGTTGCACTTATCTTTTATGATGTGATCTATCTGCAGTATAAACTTTGGACGGTGATTGTAGATCCATGGTGTGCTGGCGAATATATACACTAATCACCCCATGTAGCGCAGAGTCCCCCTGCTTAGACCCCTGATAGTGCATCAAAGCCCCCTAACAGGGGTCCTAAAAAAATGTAAAAAAAAAATTGAGAAAATTGTAAAAAAAATGTACAATATAAAATAATAAACTGTCAGTATGTATACAATTGCACACGCATATGTGTTTGAGCTTTGGGGTGCACACCCTACTGCAATAGGCTGTGCACACCTATGATGAAAAAGCTGTAGGTTGATCACTACGCATTGGAACAATTACTTTTTCTAGTGCCCTCCTATTTTATTATTTGGCAAAGTCTCACCCTTTTTTGCTGTACTTCTCATCATACACAAAGAATGGCAACACCATCAGGAAATAGACGACTTCCTTGCAGAGACCCTGTAACAGTGGCGGCCCATCCATTAGGGGTGCCTGGGCGCCGCCCCCTCTATCCACGTCACTCCCTATATGAATAGTGGATAGATTCATGCATAGCATGAATCTATCCACGTCAACCACGGTCACCCCCTATTCATGAGTCTGGCCCCTTTCAGGACGCCGGGCGCCTGAATTACAGCAGCAGGGGTGTTTTTTTGAAGCACCTAATTAGAGCCATAGGCTCCAATAGGCTTCAAAATAGGGTGGGATCGGAGCGCAGAGCATTGCGCCATGAGCCCACCCAGGTGTTACAACAGATTTGCTGTTGTAACACTGATCCTCAATCTGGCCAATCAGAAGCAGGTCTGAGACCCATTTTCCGAGTCGCCAAAAAGAGAAGACTACCGATTGGCCGCCGAGGAGGAGGGAGGAAACTGAAGCCGCCGATGCCCATGGAGAGCAGAGGAAGGGAAAGCTGATGCCGCAGCCGAGCAAGGGAAGCCGCCAGTAAAGCGCTGCATAGATGGGGTAAGTGCACCAGACCCACCTACTGACCGACAGGAGGGGGGTTTGTGGCCCCCCCCCCAAAAAAAAAAATTGCCACCACCGCCCTGTAATGTAGACAATCCTGGGAGCTCATGCATATTTGGCATTCAGAATCACAAAATAACAGTAGGAAATGGCAGCTGATTCAATATCAACCAAAAAATCCAGTCTAGTTTTGGGTGAACTGACCCTCAACGAGAAAAACAAGTTAGAAATGTAGACTAGCGTTTGTTGGTTGTCTCTTGCTCTTTTATACTTTTGGTAGGAATAAGTTAAACAGATCCCCAACAGATAATAGAAGTTCACCAGGGTTGACATACTTTAAGTATATTTGTGGGGGATGTGAATGAATGTGAATGTTGATTAATTGCCAGACTTGTAGCAAGACAAAACCAAAACAACAATTGAAGTTTGAAAAGATTTGGTAATGACTGAGAGGTAGAGCGGTTCAGCGAAAAGCAAACCATGCAGATCATTTATCCTTCATAGATTTCGGAAGTTGTTGAAGCAAATTGTGCAGCAGAGGATAAGCCTGTCTGGGTGACTGATGTGTAGATGTTATTTCAAGCCTCGCCGCTCCCAACGCATTTTACTCCTCTCCTTTAATACATTTTTTTTTGTTTAATCTGCCCACTCGTCCCTTAAATTAATAGGATTCCCAAATACAAGATGAAGTGTTTGATATTCGTGAAAACAGCAACATTTATCTAGTAAACATAATTATGTCAACGCTTTGATATATTGGTGGGACCAGCGGTGTAGGTTTGAGTAGATGAGTGATTGGCTTTGCTTTATGAGACAATTTGTTACTAATGACATGAGCAGTGGGGGTCCAGCAAGATGTCCTATTTGGATAAATGTTGTAAAATGCTGTGTATTATTGAGCTTTTGAGTGATTGAGTATTATTGAGTGATTTATGTTAAAGCTGAACTCCAGGCAACTAGCTACACAGATGCAACACATATGAGATCTGTTTTACCTGCCAAAGGAATTTGTAGATCTGTCCATTTAGTCCTCAGAGTTATGACTGTCTGCAACACAGCGCAGCCCATCCTTGCAAGGGAGGGGACGTGATCTTTTTCTGCTGCAGTTTCACTTTCACTTAAATGTATTCTCTTCACCCCCACCCTGTGACGAGAAAGGGAAAGGAGAAGAAGCATATTGGTGGGCTTATCTCTCTGTCTCACTCTGTCACACTCTTCTCTCTCCTCTTATCAGCATGCTCCTTGCACAGCAATACCAGAGTTTGTCTCTGTCTCTTCCCATCTTGCTGATGCCAAATCATATTAAAGTAATACTAAAGTTTTTTGTTTTTTTTTTCTTTAAAAATAACAAACATGTTATAATTACCTGCTCTGTGCAGTGGTTTTGGCCTGGATCTTCCTCTTCTTGGGTCCCTCTTTGGCACTCCTGACCCCTCCCTCCTGTCGAGTGCCCCCCACAGCAAGCAACTTGCTGTGGGGGCACCTGAGCCAAGCCGCAGCTCTGTGTATCTATTCAGACATAGAGCCACGGTTCGCCCGCCCCCCCCCCCCTCTACTGATTGGCTAGCTGACTTTCATTTACAGCAGTGGGAACCAATGGCGCCACTGCTGTGTCTCAGCCAATCAGGAGGGAAAGTCCCAGACGGCCGAGGCACTCGTGCACATTGTTGAATAGAGATGGGGCTCAGGTAAGTCTTAGTGGGGCTGCTGCACACAGAAGGTTTTTTATCTTGATGCATTAAGATAAAAAACCTTCTGCATTTACAACCACTTTAAGTTACTTACACTGCTTGCATTTAAAAAAAATAAATGTAATGATGTATTTAGAGCTGCATTATGTGTACCTTTTTATCTTACTGGAATTCAGCCCTAAATAAACATGGATGTCTATGAAAAGAATAGAATGGAGCAGAAATGGTCTAGACTACAATTTGATAGACAAAAAACCCCACTTTTGCTACAAAAATTAAATAAATTCACATTTACATAGCCTGTGTCACTTAAGGTTTTCTAAACTTACAGTGGGTATAGAAAATAATCACCCCCTCACACTTTAAAAAAAAAAAAATCAAATTTTATTGCCCTGCAGCCTGAAATGAAGACAGCGTTTTAGTTTTATCCAACTGCATTTACTTATAACATCCAAGTGTAAGACATAACACCAACATGTCAAAAAATATAAAAAAAATGAAGAAACAGAATCACTGAGTACAGCATATGATTCCCCAGTTTGTATAATATATTTAATTCTTCTATTGATGTCAACTCTTCGCCATCAGTGATAAAAGTTAAAGTCAAGACACCAAAGTGAAGTAATAGTTTAGTATAGAAACACCCTGGATGGCATAACAGAACTGTAGATAACTTATTTATTTTTATTTTTTATTAGAAGAAAAATAGAAGTAAAGGGTACAGTATGTAATATACAATACAGAGAAAATACATGCAAATGGACAACTAAATCGTACATTATTTTGTCAGACAATTAACTAAGTAAATAGCGCCACCTTCGTTCTTAGCTAATGAGTCCAATCTCTGTAACTACCACCAAGGCAAAAAGTGTTTAAAAATTAACCAACTAGTCAGAGACAAAATCATCATCACTAATATAGTTATGAGCAGTAGTGTCTGTGTTAGGTAACAACCTTGTACAGTCAAAGTACCTTAAGAAACCCAAACATAAGTAAGAGTAAGTAGAAGAAAGAAAGTTTAGAGTAGTAGAAGAGGGTAAGAGAAAAGATGGTGGGGGGGGAAGAGATGGAGGGGGGGAGGGAAAAAGGAGGGGGGGGGGTGGACTTGCCTCAGTCCGGACTCTTATTATGCAATATAAACCAGCAAAAACATTTTACTTAGGATGTGACATTATTTCCGCGAATGCGGTTGTGTATTTAAAGGCAGACCAGCAGGACCGCATTCTTTTTACAAAATCAGATTTGTTTCTAAGAGATAGAGTAAGATTTTCCATATAGTATGTACGGTCAACTTCCACTAGCCATTGGCGTAAAGTGGGTATAGTTTTTTGTTTCCAGAATCTGGGGATAAGTGCTTTAGCAGCATTAGGTAGGTGAGGGATTATGGATTTCTTATATGTACCCACTGATTTGCCTGTACAATGTAAAAGTACAACCAACGGATCATTAGAAACCTCAGATCCTTGGATCTCTTTGATCCAGTGAAGGATAGTCAACCAGAATGGTCGTATCAGCGGGCAGAACCACCAGATGTGTGCGTGGGTTGCACACTCCCCGCATCCCCGCCAACACAGGGGGGAGATGTGTGGAAAGATTTTATGAAGTACCACGGACGTGTAATGCCATCTCGTCACAAGTTTATAATTCACTTCAGCCGGTTTGGTGGCCGAAGAAGAAATATGGGACATTATGAGAATAGTAGCTTTTTGGGCTGTTGACAGTTCTTTCTGAAGATCTTTTCCCCAATTGTGTAGAAAGGCCGGATCTCCTGCGGGAGTTAGCATTTGCAATAATTGATAAAAGTGGGAGACAGGCTTGTCCACTGGTTGGGGCTCAGCAAGAGCTGCTTCAACAGGTGTTAATTCTGTAAAAGACCTGATAGGTTTAGGGAGAGAGTGGACAAAGGCCGCTAGTTGTCGATATCTCCATTGATCCATGGGTGTAATCACAGAGTCATGTAGAATTGTGTTCAAGGGGACAATTCCCGTTGGGGTGGTAACTTGATATAGTTGGGCCGACCTCCCTAGATTCCATGTATGAGTTTTGGGGTCTATATTCCCCGGCGGGAAGTAGTTATGACCTGTCAGTGGCATGAGAGGAGAATTATATGGCCAATTATTTGTCTTACACAATGAATCCCATACCATAAGGGTAGAGTGTGTAAGCGGAGACGTCTTGGACGATAGTGATCTATGATTCTTAGGAACCAGTGGCGGCCCGTCCATAGGGCCTGGGCGCCGCCCAACCCCCCCCCCCCCCCCTCCTGTAGTCAAAAAAAATAATTTTTTAAAGCGGCCCCTTTAAGAACAAAAAAATTCTTTTACAAAGTAACACAAAGTTTAACAAAGTGCACTGTGGCGCCGGACGCAGTGCACTATGGGAAGCGCCACGTCAACACGAGATTGCAGACGTGGCGCTTCATTTGCGGGCTTTTAACCCGCCTTGTGGCGCAAACGAAAACGCCGATTAGCTTCCACCCGTAGAATCAGTGTGATTCTATGGGCGGGAGCATTGCTTTTCAAATCTTGAGGTCACTTCCGGCTTTCGAGAAACAGACGAAAGCTGGAAGTGACGTCGGCAGCTCCGTTCTTTGGCCGAGCAGAGCTGCAGGAGGAAGGTAAGAGCAGTATGAGGGATGGGTTGCTGTCTGGCAAGGAGGGTGAGCTCCAGCACAGCACAGCTGCATCTGTATCTGTCCCTCTCTTCCCCATTCCCCCCCCTCCTGTCTCCCTAACACACGGACTAAAGACACCTCCTATACACAGACAGAGGGGGAGGAGAATGGACACATACACAGGACGTGCTGATCTGAGGTCTGAATATGACACTGCAGGGGAAGGGAGGCAAGTTATCAAAGAAAAATAATCACAGTGATTTGGGGGGCTGGGAGAGGATGCTGTATGTGCTAGGGGCCACTTTGGGAGCAGAGAGGATTTGTGCTAGTAGGGGGCTTGAATATAAAATTAGACCCCCCCCAGCACAAATCCTCTCTGCTCCCAAAGTGGCCCACATAAAGCATCCTCTCCCAGCCCCCCAAATCACTGTGAGTATCCTTCTTTGATAACTTGCCCCCCTTCCCCCTTGTTCAAAGAGATGCTGGCTGCTATTAAGGAGACAATCATGGTTTCTGGGATCAGTGGACACAGTGGCTGCGTTTTTGATGACACAGTGGCTGCGTTTTTGATGACACAGTGGCTGCGTTTTTGATGACACAGTGGCTGCGTTTTTTAAACAGTGGATGCGATTTTGATGACAGTGGCTGCGTTTTGATGACAGTGGCTGCGATTGATAACACAGTGGCTGCGTTTTGATGACAGTGGCTGCGATTCATGTTTTTTTTTCAGAATTTTTCAGTTTGTTTGCGCCCCCCCCAAAAATTTTGAGCACCAGCCGCCACTGTTAGGAACCCATAGTTGCGCAAAAAGGTCAGATCCACTTAGCTCCGCTTCCAACTCCACCCAAAGCTTAGATTCCTTATGGAATCTCCAATCAGAGATTCTAGTCAAGACGATCGCCATGAAATACTTTTTAAAGTCTGGTAAGGCTAAGCCCCCTTCTCGCTTAGATCTATTGAGAATGGTCCTAGCGAGCCTGGGGCGTCTTCTGTTCCATATATATTTGCCAATCAACGATTTTATTATCGTAAAAAAGCCTACAGGTATTCCGAACGGGATCATTTGAAATAAAAACAGCAACCTTGGTAGTATATTCATCTTCACAACCCCGATCCTCCCCAGCCATGAGTGAGCCATCTGAGACCATTTTTGTAGGTCAGCTTTAATCGTGTTTAATAGGGGCAAGAAGTTCGAACGAAATAGGGCGTCTAGGTTCGGAGTAAGGTAAATACTTAAGTATTTCATTTTGTGTGCCTGCCAGCTAAAAGAAAAGGATCTTTTCAATTGGGAAGCAGTGTGTGCGGGGACAGATATATTTAGGATTTCAGATTTGGACATAATGATTTTAAAATTAGAGATGGCACCGTAGTTTGCGAATTCCGACAGAAGGTTAGGAAGGGATATGAGGGGTTGTTGCACATAAAACAAGATATTGTCCGCATATGCGGCATATTTGTGTTCAACTTATCCTATGGTAATCCCATGTATAGAGGGGTTATGCCTCACAGTAGACAAAAAGGTTCAAGCGATAAGGCGAATAAAATAGGTGAGAGAGGGCAACCCTGTCGAGTGCCATTATACAGAGTGAATGGAGCACTAAGGGTGCCATTCACTCTTAATTGAGCAGTGGGGAAATTATAAAGTGCCGATATTTGAGTCAGGAGGGGAGCCCCAATACCCAGATGAGATAGTGTTGCCATGAGATAGTCCCAGTCCACCCTAAACGCTTTTTCAGCATCCGTTGATAGCAACAGGGTGGACTGGGACGACTCCCGAGCATGAGCTATTAAAGATAGGGTACGAAGGGAATTATCCCTTGCCTCCCTACCAGGGATAAATCCTGTTTGATCGGTGGATATTCATTGCGGAATCAAGGGAAGGAGTCTATTTGCAATAGCTTTAGCATATATTTTGGCGTCAATGTTTAACAACGAAATAGGGCGATAGCTTCCACATGCACTAGGGTCTTTGCCGGGTTTGGGGATGATAGTAATGTGTGTGTGGATGGTCTCAGGTCTGAGGGACCCACCATCAGAGATCACGTTAGCATAGGAGGTTAAATGCGGAAGGAGGATATCTGCAAATGCACAGTAATATGCTACAGTAAATCCATCCGGACCTGGGGCTTTACCATTTGCCATAGCTTTTAAAGCAATGCGTAACTCTGAAGTGGTGAGCTCCCCATCCAGGGTAGCCAGAGTGTCAGGTGATAATCTAGGTAGGTTGGCTTGTGCTAAATAGTCCCTAATAAGCTTAGTCTTAGCGTCCCGGTCTGTTACTGAATGTTGGACATGATATAAGTATTGATAGAACTCACAGAACTCTTTAGCTATGGATGGCGTGTCATGTACTAGCTCATCTGCAGTGTTTTTAATATTGGCTATAAAGGTAGCTGATTTCTTTTGTTGTAGTAAGCGGGCTAATAATCTGCTCGGTTTATTACCCCATTCGTAGAAACGTTGGGCCACTATGCGAGCTTGTTGTTTTTGTTCTGTGTGGAAAAGGGACTTCAATTCTTCCCTCTTCAGAGTCAGAGTGTGTAGTACCACTTGAGATTGTTTCGCTTTGTGTTTTTGCTCCAGATCCCTAATATCATTTAGC
This sequence comes from Lithobates septentrionalis, assembly GCA_037952835.1. Lineage (NCBI taxonomy): Eukaryota > Metazoa > Chordata > Amphibia > Anura > Ranidae > Lithobates > Lithobates septentrionalis. Next base: position 1,328,812 of record JBBDGP010000163.1, on the reverse strand, counting down.
AACTTAGATTGTTGGAGTGTCCGTTCCCTGTTTTTCCTAGCACCCATTTCTATGAGCTTTCCCCTGATATGGGCCTTGTGCGCCTCCCATAGCTTGCCCGACGAGATATCGGGGTGTATATTCACAGTAAAATAAAGGGATAAATCCTCACCTATTTGCTTTTTGTCTATTTCCTCAGCTATGAGATGTTCGTTAAGCTTGCAATTAGTAGACCTTTGTGGTAGAGATGGGACTTTAATGGTTAGTATGATCGGGGTGTGATCTGATAGGGGTGATGATTCAATATGAGTGTTTGTGGGGAGTGAGAGATGGTGGTGATCAATGAGAAAAAAAGTCTATTCTTGAGTAAGTATGGTGAACCTGAGAAAAGTGAGTGTAGTCTTTCGTTCGTGGATGCATAATTCTCCATATATCAACCAGTTGGGATTTGTGTAGGCGTTTGCGTATGAACAACAAACGTTTATGTGGGATGATAGTTCTACCTCTAGATGTATCTGGCAGGTTCCAATGGGGTGTTAAAATCTCCAGCCAGGAGAACGCACCCTCGTGCGAAGTCTCTAAGTTTTTTAAGTGTGGATGCAATGAAGCCGGCTTGGTCACGGTTGGGAGCATATAAAGTTGCTAAGGTACAAGGCATACTACCCAGGGTGCCTCTAATGAACAGAAAACGCCCAAATGGATCACATAACATGGTTTTGAACGTAAACGAGGTACCCCTGGGGAACCCAATGGCCACTCCTTTAGCTTTATGTACATCCGATAAGCTATAATACCATGTGGGGTACTGTTGGGAAAAAAGTTTTACATGCGTATTGTGAGTGAGGTGAGTCTCCTGCAGAAAAACTATGTCTCCCCGCAGGCGACCCAGCCCCCTATATAAATTGTGCCTCTTCCCCGGGCATACAGCCCCCGTACATTAAAAGAGATAAGATTTACTTTAGCCATGGGGACCAACAGGGGGCATCCGCATCCACTGTGACCTGAGGAATCGTACCTGAGGCGGGGAGGAAGAAGTTAAGAGGAGAAAGGGCAGGGGGGGAGGGGGAAAGAAAAGTAAAGAAGTTGTGAGAAAGGAAAGAAAAGAAGGACAATCAATATCCAGTAACAAGAGAAACATAGACCATTCAGGGGGGGGTCAAAAAGTGCACGCATAAAACTGCGGTGCATGGTGGGGCACACGAATGGCCCAACATCCCCACACCTATCACCCAAATATGAGCAGGAGCATGGAGATGCAGGCCCACACAGCACCCCAAAAACAGGGGAGTGAAGGTCTCCGTGCATATGTACACGGCCACCAAAATTGGTGTGGGCGTCGTCGGGCTGCCCCGGCGCAGACACCAACACATTACAAGGTAAGAATTGCAAATAGGAAGGCACTTAAAGTGCATCATTACACCTTAACCCAGTCGTGGCAGGCCATACGACTGAGTGCCCGAAGTATAAAACATAAAACACGTAAGAGCATAAAAACATATATAGAATCAAACAGAACTACGGCCTGATGCTAGACTGCTGTGGCAACGCCACGCAGACAGGCAACTTAAGGCCTAAGCATCAACCTTCCGGGTCTGTACTATTACCAAAGTGTGAGGGACCTAGTAACAGTCAGAAGAGATCCGGGTGGGTCAGGTGTAAAGTGGAAAAAGAGCTTGAGCCATCCAACTTGAGAGGTTAACCCAATTTGGGTGATCCTCCAGAGGCAGAAGAGTGATGTTTACGGTCAACTTTTTGCCATCTTGTTTTGGCGTTGTTGGGCAGAGATGGGATGTGTTCCTGCCAACCAGGAAGCTCCGGCGGGGATATGTTAACATCCATGCAGAATTTTTCCAGGTCTTCGGGAAATCGGAGAACCGCTGTCTTACCATCTTTGTTAGCGATCAGCGCAGCCGGAAAACCCCATCTGTATTTAACCAAGGTGGCTCGCAATTTCTCCGTGAAGGGGCGCAGAGCCCTGCGACGCTCCAGAGTCTCCCTAGCAAGGTCTGTGAAAAAAGATAACATGGCGCCATCAAAGTCCAGCGAAGCAGCATCTCTAGCCTTTTTCATGATGAGTTCTTTTTCCTCATAATAGTGAATCCTGCAAATAACATCGCGAGGGACGTCTAAAGAGAGATTACGGGGGCGAAGGGCCCTGTGCACTCGATCTATTTTCAATGGGTGGTCAGCAGCCTGGCCTAGTAAGCCATTGAAGATGCCCCGGACGGAGGGGAGAAGATCCTCATCCCCAGTCGCCTCTGACAGACCTCTAATCCGGATATTATTCCACCTTTGCGGTTTTCCTGGTCCTCAATTTTATACAAGGCCATTCTATGAGCTATGGTGAGTTCGCGGGTTGAAGTTTGTAGGTGTCTAATGGCCACCGCGTGGCAGTCAAGGCGCTGCTCTGTCTCCTCTACTCTCTCTAAGACATGTGAGAGGTCGGCGCGCACTGCAGACACTTCCTTTTTAATGGCACATTCAAGGCCTGGAAGCCAGTTCAGACTTAGTTGGTAGGTCGCTTACCAGAGCCGCAACTCCCGAATGTCTAGGGGAGTTCTCTTCTCCCTCCGAGCCGGCCGAGGATACTGGAGAGCGGTGTCTGTGTTCAGGCCTGCGTCGGGGGGTGGAGCCTTACCGGAGCTCACGCCATCAGGAGAGCGGCCCAGGCCGTCCATGTCCACCGGATCGTCTGGTTCTGCAGCTAGGAACCGTTTAATCAATCCCACGGAAGCTCCTTTCTTAGGCAGAGGCTTGCCAGATCTCTTCCGCATCGTTGTGAGGTGGATGGAAGCGATCAGATTAGTGAAAGTAATGTGTCGGCACCGGAGCACGAGAGAGACACGTCCTCACCGCTGCATAGCCAAGCCACGCCCCCGTAGATAACTTACTTGCGCAAAAGCGCAACAATTGAAACGGTACATCAAGTGAAGTAAGTTGAATATAGCAGCAGGATGAGAGAACTCTAGTGAGGAGCAAATCTCTAGTGGACACAGAAGAATGGGGGATGATTGAGGGCAAAAGAAAAATTTGAAGAATCAGGTTTGCCCTTACCGGTAGTTGAGAACTTGTTGTAACTGCTTTTATATTTAAAATACTCAATTCCCACACTTGATTGTTTTATCAGCATTCCCATAGGGATTGACATTTAGAGCAATGTTTGTTTCCGTGACCTCTTTGTTACTGTTGATCTATTCACTTCGGCTTTGTAAACCATTTGATTGTACAATGATGTTTTAAGCTATGTTGTAGGTGGAAATAAAAAGAACATACTGTATAAATATAAAAAATATATATATTACTCAATTGCCATCACACAAGAAGGTATTATGCTGTTAGTCATCCTCTATGGAAGGAAGTACAGGTGGAGATGAGTCTGTTCTGTCTATAGTGACTGACAGTCTCAGTCTGATGGTTTCTAGTTTAAGTGCGTGCTAAAGTGATTATTGTTAAAAAAAAAAAAAAAAGTTCAGAAAAAGTAGCCTGCAAAAAACAATAAAGGAAACAAAAACTGATGATCAGTGCTCACCTGTCCAACCACCTGTTCTTGAATCTTTGCCTCAGCCACCAGTATAATTTCTTTAGGTGTGGTGCATGCCTGCTCCCCTACTGCAGGTTTTGATTTCATCCACTGGCCCTCTACATCAGTGTTTCTCAACGCCCCAACAGGTCATGTTTTCAGGATTTCCCTCAGATTAAATGGCTGTGGTAGTTACTAAGGCCATGAAATTGATCAAATCACCTGTGCAAAATAATGGTAAGCCTGAAAACATGACCTATTGGGGCGCCTTGAGGACTGGAGTTGAGAAACACTGCTCTACATCACCAAAGGACACATTAGGGAGTTGCGGATAGCACGGCAGCGTGTGGCAGGGGACACAGTCATCTGACAGAAGAAAAATATTACAGCGCACACATGCAAAAAAACATTCACCTCCAGAAAGGCTAGTTTAAAAACACCTAAACATTATCAAAAAGACATTTTCAAAAATATGGGGATTTGGTCACACCATATTGATATATGGTGCTAAGCCCACTTACTGCAACAAAGTACCCCATGATTAGTGGGTCCTACACGTTCCATAGATTTGTGAGATCCTGCTTCTCTGAACCATGAGAGCTACACTCTTCTAAATGGGAGAATTTAAAGGTCTCCACCTATGACACAAGTGGACACTAGTCACTAGTCACACTCGCACTAGACACTAGTCACACTCGCAAAAGTGTCTGATGTGAAGATTCTTCTGAAGGCCATATATTTGCAAGACAGTGAAGATCTGAAGAACAGGCTGAGGGATAGGTAAATATTAAAGTGATTGTAAAGTCTGTTATTTTTATAAAAAAAAAACAAAAAAAAATAAACATGTTATACTTACCTGCCCTGTTGCAGTAGATTTGCACTGAGCAGCCTGGATCCTCCTCTTCTGTGCTCCTGGCTCCTCCCCCCTGTCGAGTGCACCCACAGCAAGCAGCTTGCTATGGGGGGCACTCGAGTCGAGTCACATCAGACATGGAGCCCCACCCCATCTCTCTCCTAATTGGCTGACTGATTGACAGCAGCAGAAGCTAATGGCGCCGCTGCTCTCTCAGCCAATCAGAAAGGAAGAGACTAGGACGGCCGAGACACTCGTGGACATCGCTGGACAGAGAGGGGGCTCAGGTAAGTATTTGGAGGGCCGAGGGCAGCTGCTGCACATAGAAGGCTTTTCATCTTAATGCATAAAATGTAAAAGTATTTAAAGTAGATTTATATCCAAAACTTTAAAAACAAAAGGATACCAAGGCGCCACCATCTACGTGTATCTATTTAATAAATGAACACTAAAAACAATTAAGTTTGCAGAATGTAGAGAAATTGGGCATATCATCAATCACAGTCTGTACATATGCCCAATGATATGCCCAATTTCTCTTCCATCCTGTGAGCGCAATTTTAATTGTTTTTAGTGTCCATCTAATAAATAGATACACTTTTGCAGAGTACACACGATCAGATTTTCCGCCAACAAAGCTGTGGATTTTTGTTCGAAGGTTGTTGGCTCAAACTTGTCTCGCATACACACGGTCACACAAATGTTGGCCAACAATTCCGAACGTGAGAATGCGGTGACGTACAACGCTCCTTCTGCTTGATTCCGAGCATGCGTGAACTTTTGTGCGATGGACTTGTGTACACACGATCGGACTTTCCGACAACAAAGTTTTGTTGGCGGAAAATTTGGGAACCTGCTAGCAAACATTTGTTGGCGGAAAGTCCGACAGCAAATGTTCGATGTAGCATACACGCGGTCGGACTTTCCGACAACAAGCTCACATCCAACATTTCCCGTCGGAAAATCCGACCATGTATACGCAGCATTACAGTGGGGAGAACAAGTATTTGATCCACTGCCGATTTTGCAGGTTTTCCTACTTACAAAGCATGTAGAGGTCTGTAATTTTTATCATAGGTACTCTTCAACTGTGAGAGACAGAATCTAAAACAAAAATCCAAAAAATCACATTGTATAATTTTTAAGTAATTCATTCGCATTTTATTGCATGACATAAGTATTTGTTAAATCAGAAAAGCAGAACTTAATATTTGGTACAGAAACCTTTGTTTGCAATTACAGAGATCATACATTTCCTGTAGTTCTTGACCAGGTTTGCACACACTGCAGCAGGGATTTTGGCCCACTCCTCCATACAGACCTTCTCCAGATCCTTCAGGTTTCGGGGTGTCGCTGGGCAATACAGACTTTCAGCTCCCTCCAAAAATTTTCTATTGGGTTCAGGGCTGGAGACTGGCTAGGCCACTCCCGGACCTTGAGATGCTTCTTACGGAGCCACTTTTAGTTGTCCTGGCTGTGTATTTCCGGTCGTTGTCATGCTGGAAGACCTAGCCACGACCAATCTTCAATGCTCTTACTGAAGGAAGGAGGTTGTTGGCCAAGATCTCGTGATACATGGCCCCATCCATCCTCCCCTCAATACGGTGCAGTCGTCCTATCCCCTTTGCAGAAAAGCAGCCCCAAAGAATGATGTTTCCACCTCCATGCTTCACGGTTGGGATGGTGTTCTTGGGGTTATAATCATCCTTCTTCTTCCTCCAAACACGGCGAGTGGAGTTTAGACCAAAAAGCTCTATTTTTGTCTCATTAGACCACATGACCTTCTCCCATTCCTCCTCTGGATCATCCAGATGGTCATTGGCAAACTTCAGACGGGCCTGGACATGCACTGGCTTGAGCAGGGGGACCTTGCGTGCGCTGCAATATTTTAATCCATGACGACGTAGTGTGTTACTAATAGTTTTCTTTGAGACTGTGGTCCCAGCTCTCTTCAGGTCAATGACCAGGTCCTCCCGTGTAGTTCTGGGCTGATCCCTCACCTTTCTCATGATCATTGATGGCCCACGAGGTGAGAACTTGCATGGAGCCCCAGACCGAGGGAGATTGACCGTCATTTTTAACTTCTTCCATTTTCTAATAATTGCGCCAACAGTTGTTGCCTTCTCACCAAGCTGCTTGCCTATTGTCCTGTAGCCCATCCCAGCCTTGTGCAGGTCTACAAGTTTATCCCTGATGTCCTTAATGTCCTTACACAGCTCTCTGGTCTTGGCCATTGTGGAAAGGTTGGAGTCTGTTTGATTGAGTGTGTGGACAGGTGTCTTTTATACAGGTAACGAGTTCAAATAGGTGCAGTTAATACAGGTAATGAGTGGAGGACAGGAGGGCTTCTTAAAGAAAAAATAACAGGTCTGTGAGAGCCGGAATTCTTATGCCGCGTACACACGAGCGGACTTTACGGCGGACTTTGCCCGGCGGACTGGATTTCGTCGGACAATTCGATGTGTGTGGGCTCCAGCGGACTTTGTTTTCTCAAAAGTTGGACGGACTTAGATTTGAAACTTGTTTAAAATTTATCCGTTGAAATCGAGTCCGGTCGAAAAGTCCGCCGTCTGTATGCTAGTTCGACGGACTAAAAAGCCACGCTAGGGCAGCTATTGGCTACTGGCTATGAACTTCCTTGTTTTAGTCCGGTCATACGTCATCACATACGAATTTGACGGACCTTGGTGGATTGTGTGTAGGCAAGTCCGTTCATTCAGAAAGTCCGTCGTAAAGTACGTCGAAAAATCCGCCGGGCAAAGTCCGCCGTAAAGTCCGCTCGTGTGTACGCGGCATTACTGGTTGGTAGGTAATCAAATACTTATGTCTTGCAATAAAATGAAAATTAATTATTTAAAAATCATACAATGTAATTTTCTGGATTTTTGTTTTAGATTCCGTCTCTCACAGTTAAAGAGTACCTATGATATAAATTACAGACCTCTACATGCTTTGTAAGTAGGAAAACCTGCAAAATTGGCAGTGTATCAAATACTTGTTCTCCCCACTGTAGTCGGCGGCGCCTTTGTTTCCCTTTGTTTTTACAGTGTAAAGAAGCGATCCAATATCCTGAGAAGGATAGTGGACTTTGAATTTGTACCTCCTTTACAATATAGACCACTGATGGCGAACCTTGGCACGCCAGAGGTTTTGGAACTACATTTCCCATGATGCTCAACTACACTGCAGAGTGCATGAACATCATGGGAAATGTAGTTCCAAAACATCTGGGTTGCCAAGGTTAGCCATCACTGATATAGCCTTTATGGCTTTTGTAAGTGTTCTTCCCACAGTTTTTGAGCTTTTTTTTCTCCTTTTATATCCAAAATTTGAGTTTTTAGTTTTAGATAAAATAGGGATGTATCACAACCTCCTACTGTCATTAGTGTCCTGGCTATGTAGATTACCCCTCTCAATTTGTCCTTATGATCACTGTCACTGAGACAGAAGGTGAAGGAAAATTTTTGAGTTGTCACCAGAATAGAGGGTAAAATTTTCCAATAAGGATCATTTATAACTTGTGATAACAGTCTAAAAAGGGAATTCCTCTCACTTTTTTCGGTCCCAGAGATGCAAGAGAAATAAGAAAAATTTCCCTAACCGGACACAGACAACGAAAACCTGACCTTCAGGGATTTTAATCCTTCTGTACTGTATCCAATACTAAAAAAAAGGTTTTGGCTACACATACATTCGAATTATCTCCTTTTGTGTGCTGCTTTTTGGACACAGTTTATTTCGTCATGGTGGCACCAAAAGGGGAAGAAATATTCCTATTTTATTGCATGTTAACCTCTACAGTCTCTAATTTGCACAGAAGCACTTACTGAAATACATTATAACAATGTTACCATGTATTTTTTATGAATGTAGTCTGCAACCAGACTGCTTCTGCTGTGCTACTGGATATAATGTTAAATATTCCTCCCTCGGTCCCAGCTATGGCCGTCCCCCCACAACCCACCCACTACAGTTTCTGGGGTGAGCACCTCTTGTGCTTTTGTTTCGGCCCCTACAACTGCGTCAATTCCTGGTAGTGCTGTAGCTTGGCCACTCCCTTTTGCATGGTGAGGCAGTCCAATATAGTGATGGACCAGGTGGATTTATGGAGTGAAAGGGAGCAGGCAAGCTCTGTCACCCCCAGGACGTTCCAGAGCTTTGCCTGATTAGCATGTCCCAGCAATCCAGCATAGATGGAGCAATGAAAGCAGCTCCAGGTATGTACAGCTTGCTTGTCTATCTTTTTATTTAGTTAATTATAAGTTAAAAGTGTAATTTTAAAGTAAATGTACCTACTTCTTGTTGGTAGAATGAGACTAGCCAATGAAAGTTATTGGAGGAGTAATAACTTTTTACATTTTTGCACGCTAACTTCTCATTTAATAGCCTGGAGATTATTTGGAAAACATTAAGCTTAACTTTAAACTTAGCTGCCTGCCAAGATGCCAGTCAAATTGAGAGTTGTAGTTACATAATGGCCGAAGTGAGGTGGATTTTCTTTTCTTCCTGCAAGTCACTCAATCTGCATCAAACTCTCTGTTCCCACTTGGAGAGTTCAATCAGACTGATTCCAGAGCGGTGTCATCTCTAAAGACGTTGACAAATGGTGTTGGTAGGGCAGCATATGCTGTGCATAATCAGATTTTAAGTTTGCCATCTACAAGAGAACACTGAGCCATTAAAATAAAGAGCTTTTCAGCAGTCTTGTAGCTGGAAAGACATACTGATTATTTATGTCTCACTTAACTAACCACTGTCCCCCGCTGTGTGTTCTTGCTGCAATCTGCCTCTCATTGAACCAACTCCTCACGTCTCTCTGCCGTGTGTGCACTTGGATTAAGCATGTAACAAGACCTTTGCATTTTTGGCAGTAGATAACAAAGTGCCTGTTTGATGAACTATTATCTAGAACTTAATTATGAAGTATGGGACTTAATTGGTTTGTTAACGGGTCCATCTACCCGATACAGTATTATGATTATAGAGATATGTTCACATGAATTCCCCTTGAGCCCCGGTTCATGGAAGTGCTTGAAAGAGATGTTGCTACACTATGCATATAAAAAATATTTTTATTTTTGGTATGGGTTGGATTGTTAGTTATATAAGGTGTTGGGGTTGGTCTTGAGCTCTGACCCTGAAGGTTTGACATCTGGTCAAAGCGTTGTCAGTCCACTCTCCCTACATCTGACAATTGTAATCACAGCTTTATTGGCAGTTTAACCTTGCCAGTGGTTAGCATTTGTTACAGTTCTATGCTGTTAATCGGGTTTTGGGGTAGTCAAGTGCCTATCTGGCATGTAGGGTAAAGACAGGCATTTTGGCTATACACCATTATATTGTTAAGGTGTGCTCACAGTATTATTTGTACTGGCATAGGTTATATTTATTATTGCAGTGGACACTGTATAAAGCTGTGACCTTGTCCTTTTTCAGCCTATCTTGTTTCCACGTTATCTTTGGGCAAGAATATATCCTAATTTGTTAGAATATCGTTTCTTCATATGCTTCTCACTAATCATGAATCACACAATGCTTTATCATATCTGTACACTGAATGGCCTAACTCTACCCCCAACCATGGTTGGTCTCTCTCTCTATTGGCTAGAGTGTGGCACCTGGTAATGGGAATGCCAGTTGGTTGGATCTGGAAACTCTTCCAGGAAAAGGCATTTATTAATATTCAGCTCCTGACATGTCTTGGTATGAATACAGAAGAAAAGTAGCGATCCACAAAAAAGACCCCTCCATAGGGTTTTTGTGTGCCTCTTTATACAGTAGATTGCATTTAATTGTAAGCATACAGGGGAAAAAAATATATCACCAAAAAGTTTGTGGACATCTCCCCATCAAACCTAGCTTGTTGGACTTTCCAAAACGATGGAAAATAATATAGCGCTGACATCAACCCTATTAAATCAAAACGGTTTAATAGGGATGAGGTCAGGGCTCTGTTCAGGGCACTTAAAGTGTTGCTAAACCCAGGACCCTGCATTCACTATATCTGATCTCCCACAGTACACAGAATATTGAAATGCAAGTTTTTGTAAATATAATCTGCTAAATACTTTTTCTCATGAGCAGTTAGAGCAATCTTGTGACTTCTATCAGCGTCTGGTTAAAGCTTGTAGGAGTTTTCATTCTCCCATGATTGCCCTATGAGAATGCAGGGCCCTGGATGGTGCGGATTGGCCCTGTGCTGATCACATGCATGCTCTCAAGAACAATAAACTCTCTAGAAATACACACCAACCTGAGCTTGAGCAGCTTGTCCTCAAACCTCTGTACTATCAGGAGATGGATTCAAAACTGTGGAAGAAGGGGAAAATAAGAGGAGACAGCCTTTTTACACAATGCAGAGGATTCACCCCTGAGTACCTGAGTATAGCAAGCATGCTTTACTGCATATAGGGACTGATTTTACTGTTGTGGGTTTAGTTAATAACACTTTAAGTTCTTCCACACCAGACCCATCAAACTACATATTTTATGGAGCACGCTTTGCGCATGGGGACGCAGTCATGCTGGAACATGAAAGGGCCTTCCCCAAACTGTTGCCAAAAAGTTGGAAGCATACAATTGTTAAAAATGTAGCATTAATGGTATTCTTTATTGGAAACAATTAAACTCAATAACTTGACAACACAGTAACACAAAACTGGCTTAGATACAGTTCCAGTGTATGTAGTGCCTAGTTCATTTCTGGCTAAGATTAAACCCTGTTTAAAATCAATATACTGTTTTAAAAAAAGAAAATATTGCATTCTGGTTTTTATAGATAGGCAACTCCTATCCTCATATTGATTAGTGGTTTCAAATTAATAATAACTACTGCAGTAGGGAACAGACACAAAAGATACACTTTTGTGTAGACTACACGCATCTTTCCAAATAACTGTTCTGCTTTATTATATCACAATTGAAGGTTTTTATACACATGATTACGTAGGTATCACATTAATATTACAATTGAACTTGTATGGTAACAAGGGGCGTAACATAGGCAGACTAATTCTTATCAGAACTCGAAAGAATGCAAACATGTACTGAAAACATTATTAGTGCCGTGTGCACAGTGAGGGCAGTGTGCAATACATACAAAATAGAATACAATTATATACAGAACTTACAAATATCCTTTACAACCTCATTGGCGAGATTTTGCCCCTGTTCCATTCCCTGTGAAACCAGTACAAAAAATGAAGGAGCAGTTGTCACCGGGATTAAAAAGCACAGATTGTATTAAAGATGTTAGGGTTTATTTACTAAAGGCAAAATGGGTTGTTCACTTTGCAAGGGAATTTGCCCATAGTTTAGTGAATGAGGTAAAGTTATCATCCAATTTTGTGCAAGCAAAAATCATGTTTTTTTATTAACGTATATACTCGAGTATAAGCTGACCCGAATATAAGCCGGGGCACCTAATTTTACCACAAAAAACTGGGAAAACTTATTGTAAGTGGAAAAGAGGGTCAACAATGCCCATTTGCAGCCTCACTGTGCCCATTTGCTTGCCTCACTGTGCCCATTTGCAGCTATAGGTCCCCCGAACTTCAAACTTGGTAGTTAAGGGTTCCTAGATGCCCCCTAGCTGCAGCCAAAATTTGGGGTCTCTGGACCCAAAGGGTCCTGAAATGACATTGCTGCAGATGGACACAGTTGACTGAATTTGGAGCCCCATATCTCAGGGCCACTTGGTGCTAGGAACCCCACATTTGGTGTGCAAACCCAGTCGAACTAGCACTACAACATATCTAAAGCTGGTGTTCCTAGCACCAGGTGGCCCCGAGATATGGGGCCCCAACTCGGTTCGGAAAATGTCAAACACTTTTCTGCAGCAGAGAATGACATTTTCTGAACCGACTTTGGGGCCCTGTATCTCGGGGCCACTTGGTTCTAGGAACCCAGCATTGGATATGTTGTAGTGCTAGTTTCACTGGGTTTGCATACCAAATTTGGGGTTCCTAGCACCAAGTGGCCCCGAGATACTGGGCCTCAAAGTCGGTTCAGAAAATGTAATTCTCTGCTGCAGAAAAGTGCTTGACTCGAGTATAAGCCGAGGAGAGCATTTTCAGCACAAAAAAAATGCTGAAAAACTCGGCTTATACTCGAGTATATACGGCATTTTCTTTGCACATGATTGGGTATTCATTGCTGAGTGAATTTTCACTACTTTTATGAAGCTCTGGGTAAAATTCCCTTGGAATGTGAACAGCCTTTCTGTCCCCATTGGGAAGATTTCCGATAAATTCCTGTCCAGGCAGATAATGAAGGAATAAGCCTACAGTTCGTGGTGGATTTTGTCAATCTGACATATCAACATCTGTTTTGTCAGTTTAAGAAAACTCATGCAATCTGATTCAGAGCAGTTCTCTATAGCTATCTAAGTGACTTTTTTCTCTCTATTGGCTGCAATGGGTTTGATTTACAGTGCCTTTCAAAAGTATTCACCCCCCTTGGCTTTTTACCTATTTTTTTACATTTCAGCCGTTAGTTCAATGTTTTTTTAAATCTGAATTATATGTGATGGTTTAGAACACAGTATAAGTTGGTGCAGTAAAATTAGAAAAATATATACATAAAACTATTTTTCAGAAATAAAAAACTGAAAATTGACATGTGCGTATATGTATTCACCCCCTTTGTTATGAAGCCCATAAAAAGCTCTGGTGCAACCAATTACCTTCAGAAGTCACATAATTAGTGAAATGATGTCCACCTGTGTGCAATCTAAGTGTCACATGATCTGTCATTTTATATATATACACACCTTTTTGAAAATCCCCAGAGGCTGCAACACCTAAGCAAGAGGCACAACTAACCAAACACTGCCATGAAGACCAAGGAACTCTCCAAACAAGTAAGGGACAATGTTGTTGAGAAGTACAAGTCAGGGTTAGGTTATAAAAAATATCCAAATCTTTGATAATCCCTAGGAGCACCATCAAATCTATCATAACCAAATGGAAAGAACATGGCACAACAGCAAACCTGCCAAGAGATGGCCGCACACCAAAACTCACGGACCGGGCAAGAAGGGCATTAATCAGAGAGGCAGCACAGAGACCTAAGGTAACCCTGGAGGAGCTGCAGAGTTCCACAGCAGAGACTGGAGTATCTGTACATAGGACAACAATAAGCCGTACGCTCCATAGAGTTGGGCTTTATGGCAGAGTGGCCAGAAGAAAGCCATTACTGTCAGCAAAAAACAAAATGGCATGTTTTGAGTTTGCGAAAAGGTGTGTGGGAGATTCCCAAAATGTATGAAGGAAGGTGCTCTGGTCTGATGAGACTAAAATTTAACTTTTTGGCCATCAAAGAAAACGCTGTGTCTGGTGCTAACCCAACACATCACATCACCCAAAGAACACCATCCCCACTGTGAAACATGGTGGTGACAGCATCATGCTGTGGGGATTTTTTTCAGCAGTCGATACTGGGAAACTGGTCGGAGTTGAGGGAAAGATTGATGGTGCTAAATACAGGGATATTCTTGAGCAAAACCTGTACCACTCTGTGTGTGATTTGAGGCTAGGGCAGAGGTTCACCTTTCAGCAGGACAATGACCCCAAACACACTGCTAAAGCAACACTTGAGTGGTTTAAGAGGAAACATGTAAATATTTTGGAATGCCTGAGTCAAAGCCAAGACCTCAATCCAATGGAAAATCTGAGGTCAGACTTAAAGATTGCTGTTCACAAGCACAAACCATCCAACTTGAAGGAGCTGGAGCAGTTTTGCAAGGAGGAATGGGCAAAAATCCCAGTGGTAAGGTGTGGCAAGCTCATAGAGACTTATCCAAAGTGACTTGGAGCTGTAATAGCCACAAAAGGTGGCTCTACAAAGTATTGACTTTAGGTGGGGTGAATAGTTATGCACCTTGACTTTTTCTGTTATTTTGTCCTATTTGTTGTTTGCTTCACAATAAAATTTAAAAAACAATCTTCAAAGTTGTGGGCATGTTCTGTAAATTAAATGATGCAAATCCTCAAACAATCAATGTTAATTCCAGGTTGTGAGGCAACAAAACACGAAATACCAAGGGGATGAATACTTTTGCAAGGCACTGTACTATAGGACATAGGCTGTTCACTTTGCAATTTGTCTTAGTTTAGTGAATGAGCTTAGTTCTGCTGACTTCCATCATCCAGCCATGTGCAAACAAAAATACTTTTTTTCCCTTGGAAGTGATTAGGTATTCTTTGCTGTGATTTTTTACAACATTCACTAAGCTAAGGAAAATGGCTTTAGTAACTCATCTCCACTATTTTTATTGCAATCCCTTCTGCCTGCTGTGATTGTTTTCAAGCCAAGTATCATTGCTGACGGCAAAGCTAGGAGGATGTGAGGCCAGTGACTGACAGGTGTGGAGATCTGTTTAAAGATGGACTCTAATAATGTTAACATCTGTAGCCATAATGCCCACCAGGAGGCAGTCTACCAAGAGTGTTTTTCTAGTTTGCCTTCACAAACCCTCCAAGCCTGATTTTAAGAAAATTATTCCATAAAATTTGTGAAGTTCAAAAAAAGCACAAAGCCGCATTCTGTTTGTAATGAGGTTCATTGTACTAAAACGTCAAGAAACCTCTCATAATAAAAACTCTAAATATTCCTGTTTTCCATTTTTGGTGCGGTAGATTAGCTTCAGTTTGCTAAATACATCTTCTAGAGAACAAATAAATTACATAATTATGTGTTTGAAGAATGATCTAATTTAGAAATCCATTTGGCAGCTTGTATACAAATATATCAAATGCATCATACTTTATTTCAGAAATGCAGAATTCAGAATCATAGAGAGTACCAATCCTGTACTTGATTATTATTGTCAGCCGTCAATTTTATATGCATAGATAGAAACACTAGCAACTGAAAGAGGAAGAAGATGTCTACATCTGTATATGCAAGTTTGTGCACCTGTACATGTGTATGCACAAAATTTCTATGGAACATAAAGCAAATACAAACATTTCTGCATTCTCCCTAAACCCCCCCCCCCCCTCCCAACCCAAGCTGTTGTATGAATCTGTTAATATTAAAAAAAATGTTACAAACACTATACAGCGCTGTATGTTGTATTGTATAGAACACTTTTTACAGAACATACGTTGCATTTTTTGCTTAGGATCTTTCTGCTTGCCTGTGCCAGCAAGATCCTGCTTTTAAGCATCAGTAAATTATTACTTCCGTGTGCAATGAAATGATCATGTATGGGACTGCAGCCATCTGCTCACTGGGTTTCCCAGTTCTTTCCATCTACACACCACTGTTTTAATTGTCTGAGGTTTAGCTGTATGTTGCTTCCTCAAAACAGAATTTTTTTTCTCTTTTGGCTTAGCTTTACACCAGAATTATTTTCTTGTATTCATGCAGCTCTTGGTGGAATCTCTGTGCTGTAGGTCAACTTTATTTTATTGATTATGTCTCATTAAAATTGGTGTCTGTCTTTTGTTTCACTTTGCCAGGTTTGCTTACTGAATTGGTTTTGTCCAATATATCGCTTAATGCGGAGTTCCGACAAAAAAACAAAAAATTTAAAGTCAGCAGCCACAAATATTGCAGCTGCTGACTTTTAATAAATCGGACACTTACCTGTCCCAGGGTCCAGTGATTTGGGAGAACGAAGCCCCACTTGTCTCCCCCTCCTCTCTGCGGCGCCAGGCATTGTCACTGTGGGCGCCGGGCTGTGGCTTCACAGCGGGCACGCACTGTGCATGCGCGAGCAGTGCTGCGTGCTGTGACTGGCCGATGCAATCATCTGGGACCTGTGACGTGTCCTAGATGATTGCTGAGAGGGAGGGAGAGGGGAGAGGAACTGATTTCCTGTGCCGCGGTGCCCCGGGAAGAAGTGGGAGCTGGAACCCTCTAAAAAGAGGGTCCCCCCCCCCCCCACAAAAATGCCATGCCAAATGTGGATGTCAGGAGGTCACCTTCCCTTAAAGCGGAAGGTCCATTTTTGGGTGGAACTCCGCTTTAAAGCGGGGGTTCACCCACACCGCCAAACAAAAAAAAATATTAAAAGCCAGCAGCTACAAATACTGCAGCTGCTGACTTTTAATACATTGCCACTTACCTGTCCCGGGGTCCAGAGATGTTGGCAGGGGACGCCGAGAACCCGCTCGGTTCTCGGCAGCTGCCGCCGCCATCCTAGGTGAGGGAATCAGGAAGTGAAGCGTTGCGGCTTCACTTCCCGGTTCCCTACTGCGCATGCGTGAGTCGCGCTGCGCGTCCCTAGTGGTCCCTGCTCTCTGCTGGGAGATGTGTGTTCCCAGCAGACAGCGCGGTCGGGACGGGAAGAGGCATAGACTCCCATGGGAGTCTATGCCGGAAGTGGGTGCAAATACCTGTCTTTGACAGGTATCTGCACCCCCCTCCCCCCTGAAAGGTGCCAAATGTGACACCGGAGGGGGGGAGGGTTCCGAAAAGCGGAAGTTCCATTTTTGTGTGGAACTCCGCTTTAAATCAGATATTTTGTTGATTTGTGCTTTGTTTTCAAGTTTAGGATTCATAGCTTTTTGGGACACACTATATAAACTGAGTGAGTGGTGTAAAATGTTTTTCCATCCTTAAGGATAGATTGAGGGCAAACTGCTATGAAACTGCAACACTGATATGAGTTATTTTTGTATTGTTAAAGAGAGAAGTTAAAGGATAACTCCGCCTTTTTAGATTATGCTGTCCTAAATAGGGGTGTAACCTTGGGCCAAGCCTCATAATTAGTCCAAAATTCAGAATAAAGTATAAAACACTCATATAATATTAGCGTATTTTTTCAATAATCATGCCATGCCAGTCACTGAATAAAAGTTACTTATGAAGTTGTTTGGGGTACATTGTTACATACACTAGGTAATGACACGTTGCATTCATTTAGTTGGCTATCAGCACATTGCAGGGCACATGCAAAGCACAGACTGACTTGAAATAAGTAGGTAAAGGTCAACAAAGGATAGTTTTGTAGATATTACCAGAAAAACATTTATAAAGTCCAAGCAAGCATAATTGTTGTCTGCAACATACAGTACAGGCAAACATAAAATAAAAATGCACCATTTATGTGGCTTATGTCTGTATATGCAGATGTGTGTCCTTATAGGGCACAATGCCTATGCAAGCCAAATTCATCCTGTAGTTATTCATAAACTGGAATATTTTCATTCAATGAAACTCGAATTGGCACCCTTCTATGGTTGACCAGTTTTTGTCTTCCCAAAACATATGTACAGTGCTCAGCATAAATGCGTACACCCCAACAAATATGTCAGAAAACCTACACTTTCCTCTCAGAATCAACATTTTGTATGGGACACTATACTACAAAATACTCCCACAAATGCGGGCCATTGATCGCAACCAAGATTTGTTAATTTGCACACACAAAAAAAAAAGTATTTTTCCTAACATTCATTCAAGACCATGTTGCAAAAATGAATACACCCTGTTGAAAGTCTTAGGAGCAAAGCTACATTTTAGGCAACAAAATCATACTTAACAAGAATTCAACTACAGATGAGTCTAATTATTCATTAAACAGATGGCCAGCAGATAGTTTATTATAAAAGGGCATTACTTAACAAAGAAAACCCCTTCCCATTTCATGCTGTCAGCAATGACACCACATGGAAGAGAAATGTCACAAGGCCTGAGGAAGAAAATAATAATAAAGGTGAAGGCCACAAGAAGACTGTAACAAAAGTGATACAGAAATTTAACAAAGATGGTACTGCAACCATCTCACAGAGATGTCCAGGCCATCCACGGACGTTAACACCTCGACAGGAGCGTCTTCTGATGAGAAGGGTTGAAGAGAAATCACCAAACAAGTTCATTACAATTAGCTAAAGAAATAGAAAGCCAAACTGGGGTGATCGTTTCCCGTGACATAATACAGCATACGCTGCAGAGGAATGTCATGCATGGGTGTCATCCATGAAGGAAGCCTCTCCTAAAGCCCATGCACAAAAAAAGCCCACCTAGAATTTGCCAGGGGCCATGCTGAAAAAGAAGACGACTACTGGGACCCTGTAGTCTAGAGTGATGAAACCAAGATAAATGTTTTTGAAACTGATGGCTTCAAAACTGTATGGCGTCGCTACTGCTACTGGTGTCGGGGAGCTGCATTTCATTGATGGTATAATGAATTCACAGATGTACTGTTCTATATTGAAAGAGAAGATGCTACCATCACTCCGTGCCCTTGGTCGCCGTACACTTTTCCAACATGACAATGATCCAAAACACACATCTAAGGCCACTGTTGCATTTCTGAAGAAGAACAGGGTGAAAGTGATTCACTGGCCAAGTATGTCTCCTGATCTGAACACAATCGAACACCTATGAGGAATTCTGAAGAGATAAGTTGAGCATCACTCTCCATCCAGCATCCAGGCTCTAAATGAGGTCGTTCTTGAAGAATGGAAAAAGATGTTGCAATATGTCACCAACTTGTTCATTCCATGCCTACTTCGAAGACTTGGTGCTGTCCTTACAAATGATGGAGGTCATACAAAATACTAGATGCAGTAGTTCTTGTTGTGGGGTGTATTAATTTTTCCATCAACTAATTTGAGTAAAACTGAAGATTTTGTAAGTTATATTATTAACCCTACTTTCATGTAATGAGCTAAACAAATGTTCTAGAGAACTCAGTTTTGTCAAAGATTTGGAAATTGTTCTTGTGTTCATTGAGCTATTGATAAAAATCTTACTTTTCAAAAGGGGTGTACTAATTTATGTTGAGCACTGTATATGTGTGAGTGTTCAGTGGATTAACTTTGTAATTTATGATAGCTACAGATTATGTTACCATCATACATGGTTTTGGAAGAGTGCTCAGGAAGTCAGCTAAAGGTGTTGACAGGGCAAAGCGCTTGATTCTGGGTTGAAGATAACCAGTTAGACCCTGGGTAGAAGAAATGTAGAACAAGACATCTAGAGGTATGGTTAGAGCTTGTGTACACAGACACAAGAGGTGCATTTGAGATAGCCTTTGTCGTTTAGATTGACTTTTATAGGAGAAAATACAAACTTATATGAAAAGTTTGTGTATGATAACCCTTAAACTGGAACTGAAATTATAAAGTACAAATGCATTCAAATATTTTCCCTTAATCTTATCATATAACCCCACATAAATCTAGGCTTAAAGTGAATCTGTGGCCAGACCATGCACACTAAAGTACTTTTACATTCTGAACAGCAGTAATAGCACTTTAAAACAATCCCAGCTTCCTTAACGAGCATTAACAGCAATACCCATATATGTAGGCAATGATGTAATCGGCTATATTCCCTGCCCATTTGCTTGTGTGGCCAGGGATTTTTCAGCCACGTAAGTGAATGGGCTGAGTGACATCAGTTGTTGGGAAGGATGCAGCCACTGCTTCCTTAGCAATCGTTCACAGCCAGAAACGGTGACATTTGTCTGTGCCGAATGTCCTGAATGGTCAACAAACATCTGAACAACCCATGTTCGGTCTGAACTTACGATCGGACCAGACATTAAGCTCATCCCTATTCCCATTCCCCAACCCTGTGACAAGACAATGAAAAGAGAAACAGCACAGTGATGACCTCATCTTTTTGTCACTCTGCTCTATACTCCTTTCAGCATGCTGCTTGCTTTGCAGCACACCTGATTTGGCTCCTGAAACCAAGTCACATTCATGTACTTACACAGCTTGCGTTTGAAAGAATCTATTTTATGATGTATTCATAATTACAGTGCTGCATTAATTGATGCCTTTTAAATCTGACTGGGTTATATATTCCAACATATCTCGAAAGTATTTGCATGGAAATGTTTTAATGTTTTTGTAAATACAAAAAAATCTAATAACCACTTTTATAGAACTTCCTGATATCTGTATTGAGTTGAAATAGTTTCAGTAACATTTATTTAAAGCTCTACTAATTTGTAGGCATACAGACTTTCTTTTTTTTTTACTGATCTAAATATAGCTCACCTGTACACACAGGTGCGTAAACATGCACTGCATATAGATGATTAAAAAAGAGAATCCAGAAATCTGAGTTGGCGGTCAGTATTTTATGCATGTAAAATGTTAATTTGAAGAAGTTAGAATGGCATTTTGGGAGATTTTACTCGCGTATGCACAAAGTAAAAACTAATTTCAGCCAGGAATACTAATGTTCAAACACCTGTACCGTATGCAAGTACCCCAATATGATCAGTAGAATATGAATACCTAGGTTCCTTTCCCCATTTGTCTTCAAATGTCTCTGAAGTTGCTGTGAAGTATGGTGTAGCAGATTCAGAATCTACTCTATGGAGTTTATTTACTAAAGCTGGAGAGTGCAAAATCAGGCTCACTTCTGCAAAGAAACCAATCGGCTTTTAACCTCAGCTTAATTAATTAACCACTTCCCGCCCGCCTTATAGTAAAATGACAGCGGGCGGGATGCGCGCTCATTGTAGGACGCTGTCATATGATGGCGCCCCAGAACCGTCACGCGGTAATCAGTGCCCATCAGTGCTGCCCCTTCAGTGCACAACAGTAAAGGAGAAAAATTACTTATTTACATAATTTACTGGCAGAAACTAAGAAAAAAATAACTTTTCCCCCGTTTTTTTAGCAAATATAAAAAACCCAGCAGTGATTAACTACTTGCATTTCGGGCCATAGACAAATGATGACAACGTCTGGTTCTCGCCCATTCTTCGGCCCCCGGCGATCAGGGATGAGGCGTGTCCCTCGGACACAGCCCATCCCCGATCAGGGTAAAGAGGCAATGAAATTGGCTCTTTACCACGTGACCAGCTGTGTCCAATCACAGTCAGTCAATGTATTCTGCTCATAATCGCCGCTCGTGCGCAACCCCCAGGAGCACGCAGCATGGTGATCGGGGATGAGGCGTGTCCCTCGGAAATTGGCTCTTTACCATGTGACCGGCTGTGTCCAATCACAGCTGGTCACATGTATTCTGCTCGTGATCGCCGCTCGTGCACGCCCCCAGGGGCGCACAGCGCGGCGATCGGGGACAAGGCTTGTCCCTTGGACACAGCCCATCCCTGATCAGGGTAAAGAGCCAAAGAAATTGGCTCTTTATCACATGACCGGCTGTGTCCAATCATGGTATCGCCATACTCAGGAGAAGTAGCAGAATGTATTTTGGGGTGTCATTTTTGCTATGTACATGGTATGTGTTAGAAAAATCTTATAAACTGACAACTTTGTGTAAAAAAATACGTTTTTATTTTCTTTCCACATTTTACAAAAACTTTTGGAAAAAAATGGCATGTTCAAAAGGCTCATAATGCCTCATAGATTATAAGTTGGGGTGTTTGCTTTCCAAAACGGGGTCTTTTTGTGGGTAATTCCATTGTCCTGGTGCTCCAGAACCTTCAAAGGTGCGATAGGTCATCAGGAAATTATATGTGTAAATTCATGCTCCTAGAACGCCCGATGGTGCTCCCTGTATGTTGAACCTCTGTATGTGACCAGGCACACGTGGTATCACCATACTCAGGACGAGTAGCAGAATGTATTTTGGTGTGTATTTTTCATTACATATTTTTTTTTTTTTTTTCACAATCAAAGGTTTATTAAAGCTTGTGATATTACAATAATTGCATGTAATACAATTTGAACAGCAGAAAAAAAACACAAGAACATTTATCCTCAGTGTAAAGGTATTACAATTGGTAACTGTTATTTGCAAATTGAATTTCGTCATAAAATTGAGTAAGTAATTATTGGAGTTTATTTTTGCTATGTACATTCTATGTGTTGGAAATATCTTATAAATTGACAACTTTGTGTAAGAAAAAATAAGTTTTCTTTTTCTTTCCACATTTTCCAAAAACTTGTGGAAAAAAATGACATGTTCAAAAGATTCATAATGCCTCAGATTATACGTTGGGGTGTTTGCTTTCCAAAATGGGGTCATTTTGTGGGTAATTCAGGGCCGATCCTAGGCGGGTGCACGGGGTGCAGTTCACCCAGGCGCCACAGAGGTGGGGGCGCTCAAGCGCCAGAATGCTCCCCTCCCTCCTTCTCCTCTCCTTGTTGGTGTCCACAGGCCGCTCTCTCCGCCGCCGCTGTGTTTCCTGCCCAAGTCCGTCCCCGCCCGCTCCATCCTCCTGTCAGAGGAGATCGGAGCAGCTGTCTCTGTTCGGAGAGAGACCCGCACAGTGACGTCATTGGGGGGCGGGGCGGTCCGTGCCCCGCGGCGTACAGTGCCTGTCATTTCTTTTTTCCCCGCGGCGTACAGTGCCTGTCATTTCTTTTTCTCCTCTCGGTCACGATCTTCTCCACCCGGGTGGCGCGGCTGCACGGGGAGTCTGTACTAATAGAGGAGGGGGGTTTGTGGGGGGGAGTCTGTACTAATAGAGGAGGGGGGGGTTGTGGGGGGGGGAGTCTGTACTAATAGAGGAGGGGGGGTTTGTGGGGGGGGGGGTCTGTACTAATAGAGGAGGGGGGGTTTGTGGGGGGGAGTCTGTACTAATAGAGGAGGGGGGGTTTGTGGGGGGGAGTCTGTACTAATAGAGGAGGGGGGTTTTGGTGGGGGGGAGTCTGTACTAATAGAGGAGGGGGGTTTGTGGGGGGAGTCTGTACTAATAGAGGAGGGGGGGTTTGTGGGGGGGGGTCTGTACTAATAGAGGAGGGGGGGTTTGTGGAGGGGAGTCTGTACTAATGGAGGGGGGGTAGTTTGTCCTGAAGGGGGTCTGTACTAATGGGGGGGTTAGTTTATCGGGGGGTCTGTACTAATGGAGGGGGGGTTTGTCCTGAGGGGGGTCTGTACTTATGCAGGGGGGTCTGTACTAATGGAGGGGGGGTTTGTGGGGGGGAGTCTGTACTAATGGAGGGGGGATCTGTACTAATGGAGGGGGGTGGTTTGTGGGGGGTCTACTCTGTACTAATGGAGGGGGAGGTGGTTGGTGGGGGGGTCTGTACTAATGGAGGGGGGTGTTTGTCCTGAGGGGGGTCTGTACTAATGGGGGGGGTGGTTTGTCCTGAGGGGGGTCTGTACTAATGGGGGGGTGGTTTGTCCTGAGGGGGGTCTGTACTAATGGGGGGGGTGGTTTGTGTGGGGGAGTAAAAATTCACAAATGTGCAAAGAGAACCACTCTTGTTTAAAACCTTTGAAATATGGCAATATAAAGAGTGTGTATCACACAGATTGGACCCAACCCTCTAAAGCCAACAACTGGCAGATAGGGATGGGAACAAGTGATAAGTCCCTGAAGTGAGAGAAGTTCTTATATTCAGGTAGAGGCTTCTTAAAGTATAGATCCAGATCACATGGAAATGGTTGTTACTGATGGACTCCTCCACTGATCAGCTTGATGCAAAGAGTAATAAAAATGCCCTTACCAGACGCGGTGGACTCACAAGCCATACAGCGGTGAGTCGTACGAGCTTGAACCGTGTAGCACGGTAAGGTTATAGCTGTTCCTGGTCTGCAACCGGATGGACTTAAGAAGGACTCCACTCTCAAGCAGTCTCTCGATTCGTCCTCCAGCACTCTCTTGGGTCTTTAGATCCCTCAGAAGAGGAACACCATCGGTCCCAGCTGCAGGGACCACACCCGCTGCTATAGCCAGACACAGAGCTGGCTATAGCAGCGGGTGTGGTCCCTGCAGCTGGGACCGATGGTGTTCCTCTTCTGAGGGATCTAAAGACCCAAGAGAGTGCTGGAGGACGAATCGAGAGACTGCTTGAGAGTGGAGTCCTTCTTAAGTCCATCCGGTTGCAGACCAGGAACAGCTATAACCTTACCGTGCTACACGGTTCAAGCTCGTACGACTCACCGCTGTATGGCTTGTGAGTCCACCGCGTCTGGTAAGGGCATTTTTATTACTCTTTGCATCAAGCTGATCAGTGGAGGAGTCCATCAGTAACAACCATTTCCATGTGATCTGGATCTATACTTTAAGAAGCCTCTACCTGAATATAAGAACTTCTCTCACTTCAGGGACTTATCACTTGTTCCCATCCCTATCTGCCAGTTGTTGGCTTTAGAGGGTTGGGTCCAATCTGTGTGATACACACTCTTTATATTGCCATATTTCAAAGGTTTTAAACAAGAGTGGTTCTCTTTGCACATTTGTGAATTTTTACTGCTTCACTGATTTTTTGTTTATTTGTTCCAATATTATTGAATTTTTGGGATATACACTACTGGTCAATCAGTACACTTTAATGTTAATGTCTTCTATTGACACATTATAGCGCTACACTTTTTTTCTTATATTTATTGTCACAATTAGTCTAATTGGTGGTGTTGGCAGCTTATCGTTTTTTATCACATTTTGTATTTTATACATACTTGATTTTTTTTGTTGGCGCAGCAGTTCCTTCCTCTATTGTGTGGGGGGGTCTGTACTAATGGAGGGGGGTAGTTTGTCCTGAGGGGGGTCTGTATTAATGGGGGGGTGGTTTGTCGGGAGGTCTGTACTAATGGAGGGGGGGAGGTTTGTCCTGAGGGGGGTCTGTTCTAATGGAGGGGGGGTGGTTTGTGTGGGGAGTCTGTACTAATGGAGGGGTGTGGTTTGTGGGGGGGGGTTGTACTAATAGAGGGGGGTGGTTTGTGTGGGGGGTCTGTACTAATGGAGGGGGGTGGTTTGTGGGGGGGTCTGTACTAATGGAGGGGGGTAGTTTGTCCTGAGGGGGGTCTTTACTAATGGGAAGTGGTCTGTACTAAGGGAGGGGGGTGGTTTATGGGGGGAGTCTGTACTAATGGAGGGGTGTGGTTTGTGTGGGGGGTCTGTACTAATGGGGGGTGGTTTGTGGGGGGGGTCTGTACTAATGGAGGGGGGTCTGTACTAATGGAGGGGGGGTAGTTTGCCCTGAGGGGGGTCCGTACCAATGGGGGGTGGTTTATGGGGGGGTCTGTATTAATGGAGGGGGGTGGTTTGTCGGGAGGTCTGTACTAATGAAGGGGAGTCTGTACTGAGGGAGGGGTTTATACTTAGTGGGGCGTCTGCACTGACGGAGGGGATCTATACTTAATGGAGGGAGTCTGTACTGTACTGTACTACGACTATAGTTGGTGGAGAGGGGGGTGACACCATGTTTTACTGCACTGGGTGACACCAACCATAGTGACATCACTGCAGCCGTGGGCTCTTCTTTCCCCCCTCCCTCTCTCTCTCCCTCTCCTCGCGATGCTGTACTAGTGAGCAGCGCTTGCCAGCACAGCTGCCCCACTATGTTTCTTCCCCTGCCTTTATATCGGCCAGGGAAGAAATAGAATAAAAATATAATCAGAGAAGAGGATTGTGGGACATGTAGTCCCGAGGACTGGCAGCCCCACTGTAACACGGAAACAGCCCACACAGCATGCCCAGCTGAATGGGATAGAGAGAGAGCCAGGAGCCTGGGAAAGCTTTCAGGGAAGTACACCCAGGGCTCCAGAGGGAGAGGACAGTGCTGAGGGAACACCATCAGAGAGAGAATCCCGCTGCCCTGCGGAGAAAGGAATGGAGTCATTGCCAGAATGCAGATCTGGGCTCTACCCAGCGGAGTCGCCACGGGCAATTCAGAGTGAGCAGACTCCTGATCAGAGGAATCGTTGTTGCTGGGTCAGGTGAGAGGGCCGATCGGCCATTATCTCCTGTAGTATGTCTGCAGTCTTTTGACCATCTCCTGTATTATATCTGCACTCTCTGACCGCCTCCTGTGCTATGTCTGCAGTCTCTGATCATCTCCTGTACTATGTCTGCTGTCTCTGTTCATCTTCTGTATTATGTCTGCAGTCTCTGATCATCTCCTGTGCTATGTCTGCAGTCTCTGATCATCTCCTGTACTATGTCTGTAGTCTCTGACCATCTCCTGTGCTATATCTGCAGTCTCTGATCATCTCCTGTACTATGTCTGCAGTCTCTGACCATCTCCTGTGCTATGTCTGCAGTCTCTGATCATCTCCTGTACTATGTCTGCAGTCTCTGATCATCTCCTGTACTATGTCTGCAGTCTCTGATCATCTCCTGTACTATGTCTGCAGTCTCTGATCATCTCCTGTACTATGTCTGCGGTCTCTGATCATCTCCTGTACTATGTCTGCAGTCTCTGATCATCTCCTGTACTATGTCTGCAGTCTCTGATCATCTCCTGTAGTATGTCTGCAGTCTCTGACCATCTCCTGCAATATGTCTGCAGTCTCTGACCATCTCCTGCAATATGTCTGCAGTCTCTGACCATCTCCTGTACTATGTCTGCAGTCTCTGACCATCTCCTGTACTATGTCTGCAGTCTCTGACCATCTCCTGTACTATGTCTGCAGTCTCTGACCATCTCCTGCAATATGTCTGCAGTCTCTGACCATCTCCTGTACTATGTCTGCAGTCTCTGACCATCTCCTGTACTATTTCTGCAGTCTCTGACCATCTCCTGTACTATGTCTGCAGTCTCTGATCATCTCCTGTATTATGTCTGCAGTCTCTGACCATCTCCTGTACTATGTCTGCAGTCTCTGACCATCTCCTGTACTATGTCTGCAGTCTCTGACCATCTCCTGTACTATGTCTGCAGTCTCTGACCATCTCCTGTACTATGTCTGCAGTCTCTGATCATCTCCTGTATTATGTCTGCAGTCTCTGACCATCTCCTGTACTATGTCTGCAGTCTCTGATCATCTCCTGTATTATGTCTGCAGTCTCTGACCATCTCCTGTATTATGTCAGCAGTCTCTCACCATCTCCTGTACTAGTTCTGCAGTCTCTGATCATCTCCTGTATTATGTCTGCAGTCTCTGACCATCTCCTGTACTATGTCTGCAGTCTCTGATCATCTCCTGTATTATGTCTGCAGTCTCTGACCATCTCCTGTACTATGTCTGCAGTCTCTGACCATCTCCTGTACTATGTCTGCAGTCTCTGACCATCTCCTGTACTATGTCTGCAGTCTCTGACCGTCTCCTGTACTATGTCTGGGGGCTCTTTCTAACAGAAGCCCTCTCTGTGTGCATCAGAGAGACTCATTAGTGTAAGCTTGTCCTGTATTTTTTTTTATTGTTAGAAGATCATGAGAGGATCCTAAAAGACTTCTTAGGGGAGCATCTCTGTGTTTGAGTCGTTGCCATAGAAACATGTGTAAAGGGGAGCAGTTTGTAACATGAACACGCCCATGTGGGGGCGCCAGAAATATTTCTGCACCCAGGCGTCTGTGACCCTAGGATCGGCCCTGGGGTAATTTCATTGTCCTGGTGCTCCAGGACCTTCAAAATTGTGATAGGTATAAATAAAATGGATGTGTAATGTACAGTATGCTCCTAGAACACCTGATGGCGCTTTCTGCATGTTGGGCATATGTATGTGGCCAGGCTGTGAAAAAGTCTTACACATGTGGTATCACCATACTCAGGAGGAGGGGCAGAATGTTTTTTGGGGTGTATTTGGAAGTATGCATATGCCGTGTGTGTGAGAAATAACTTATTATGACAATTTTGTGTAAAAAAAATAATAATAATAATTTCTTAATTTTCCCAAGAATTATGGGTAAAAATTACAACTACAAAAAACTCACCATACCTCTTACTAAATACCTTGGACTGTCTACTTTCCAAAAAGGGGTCATTTGGGGAGTATTTGTACTGTCCTGACATTTTAGTGCCTCAAGAAATGACAGGTCGTCAGTACATCAGGTGTGATCAATTTTTAAAAAAGAAGTATGGGCTTTTTTTTTTGTTTTTTTAATATTCATACTTACCAAGGTGGATGCAGCATCGGACTGATGCTGCAGCTGTCCCTCGGGGTCTCTGCACGGGGATGGCTCGGTTCTCACCCCTCCCCGAGCGAAAAGATGCTGCCTGTCAGTCAGCATTTCTCCTGCTCTGATCCTCCATGCTCATTGGAGCGATTAACTGTGGAAGGGGGGGAGTAGCCGTCTCAGCGGCTCACTGAGACTGCCATCAGTCGAGGCAGCTGGCGGGTCCAGACTTGGAAAGCCAGGATGACGCGGTGCCTCGACTGATGGCAGTGACGTCAGCGGAGAGCGGACTTC
Source organism: Lithobates septentrionalis (assembly GCA_037952835.1). Classification (NCBI taxonomy): domain Eukaryota; kingdom Metazoa; phylum Chordata; class Amphibia; order Anura; family Ranidae; genus Lithobates; species Lithobates septentrionalis. The sequence goes on along the minus strand of JBBDGP010000163.1, from coordinate 1,300,494 downwards.
AGACCGCTCACTGCTGAAAACCGGTCACAGGAGTGCAAAATGAATTGCACTCCTGTCATACATAGGAGAAGCCCAAAAGCTCAGGCTGGACTTCTTCTTTTAATGATTTGCACCATAGCTTATAGACTCTCTAACTTTCACACCGACCAAATAATGTACACTAAATTTGGTTATTTTTACCAAAGATATGTAGCAGTATAAATTTTGGCCCAAATTTATGAACAAAAATTATTTATTTGCAAAATTTTATAATAGAAACTAAAAAAAGTGGGGTGTTTTTTTTCAAAATTTTCGCTCTTCTTTTTTTTTTTTTTTTTACTTAAATCGCAATAAATAAAAAACAAGTGGTGATTAACCATCTCCCGTCCGCGTTATAGCCAAAAGATGGCTACAGCACGGACCTAATTTGCCGGAAGGGCGTCCATAGATGTAGCGGGAGGAGAAAAAAAAAAAAGCTGATCACCGGTGGCTGTTAGAGGGACATCAGTCCCGATCTGGAGAGCCTCTGCAATGGCTTCTCTGCCACCTACCAGTGCCCACCTGCGCCACCTACCAGTGCCCACAGTACCACCCATCATTGCCCACAGTGTCACCTACCAGTGCCCACCAGCGCCACCTATCAGTGCCCACAGTGTCACCTATCGGTGCCACATCACCAGTGCTGCCTATCAATACCACCTACCAGTGCCCATCAGTGCCACCTACCAGTGCCCATCAGTGCCACCTATCAGTGCCCATCAGTGACATCTATCAGTGCCGCTCATCAGTGCCACCCATCAGGACCCATCAGTGCCTATCAGTGTCGTCTTATCTGTGCCCATCAGTGCAGCCCATCAGTGTGCATCAGTACAGCCCATCAGTGTCCATCAGTGCAGCCTCATCAGCGAATATCATAGAAGGAGAAAAATTTTATAACAAACTATGAAAAATGTTTTTTTTTTTTTAATGTCTGTCTTTTTTTGTTTGTTTAGCAAAAAAATAAAAAACCAAGTAGTGATTAAATACCACCAAAAGAAAGCTCTATTTGTGTGAAAAAAAAATTATAAAAATTTAAGTTGGGTACAGTGTTGCATGACCACGCAATTGTCATTCAAAGTGTGACAGCGCTGACAGCTAAAAATTTTCCTGGACTGTAAGAGGGTGAAAGTGCCCAGTAGGCAAATGGGTAAAGTAAAACTGTAGGCAAAGCTTTTTTTCTTAATTTTGGATAGAGTAACGGAGGGTTATAAGCCGCACAAGATTTTTTTTCGCCATCCGTGTCCCATTGCGAAGATTTACCTTCACTTCCTGTCCCATAGCCACACAGGAAGTGAGGGGAAATCCCTGCAAATTAGGGGAATTCCTTGGGGACCCCAGGGCACTAGAACTAGTGTCCCCATTGGAAGATTTCTCCTCTATTACTTTTCTGGGGACAACCCAAAATTTGGGATTTTGGTTTACTTTCACTTTCAATGATAATGGTAAACAGGACAAATAGAGAGAGAGAAGCTCAACGGGGGCACAGACAGCAATAAAAACTGTCAGGGGTTCTAAACCCTCTCCACTCTATCCAAAACTAAAAAAATTTAAATCTAACTTCTAACTAAGTTTCAAAGGAGTACAAGATGCTGCTAGTGGAATTTAAAGCAGTTAGAATTTAGTATATAGCATAACTGGTTCCTGACCGGCGCACGCCGATGTACGTCGGCAAAATGGCATGGCTGGGCAAATGGGCGTACCTGTACGTCCATTTGAATTCCCCGCCGTGCCATTGTGTGTGCGCCGCCGGCGGCGCGCACGCGCCGGCCGGGAGCTCTGTGAGTCGGGTCGCGGGTCCCGCGGACTCTATCGCCGCGGGGATACCCGCGATCGCCTCACAGAGAGGACGAACAGGGAGATGCTGATGTAAACAGCATCTCCCCGTTCTGCCTAGTGACAAGTGTCACTGATCACAGCTCCCTGTCATCGGGATCTGTGATCAGAGTAATGACACTGCTAGCCCATCCCCCTACAGTTAGTAATCACTCCCCTAGGACACATTTAACCCCTCCCCGCCCCCTAGTGGTTAACCCCTTCACTGCCAGTGTAATTTACACAGTAATCAGTGCATTTTTAATCGCACTGATCGCTGTATAAATGACAATGGTCCCAAAAATGTATAAAAAATGTCCAACATGTCCGCCATAACGTCACAGTCACAATAAAAATCGCTGATCGCCGCCATTACTAGTAAAAAAAAAATTATTAATAAAAATGCCATAAAACTATCCCCTATTTAGTAAACCCTATAACTTTTGCGCAAACCAATCAATAAACGCTTATTGCGATTTTTTTTTTACCAAAAATATGTAGAAGAATACGATCGGCCTAAACTGAGGGAAAAAAAAATGTTTTTTTATATATTTTTGGGGGATATTTATTATAGCAAAATGTAAAAAATAATCAGTTTTTTTCAAAATTGTCGCTCTTATTTTGTTTATAGCGCAAAAAATAAAAATCGCAGAGGTGATCAAATACCACCAAAAGAAAGCTCTATTTGTGGGGAAAAAAAAGGACCTCAATTTTGTTTGGGAACCACGTCGCACGACCGCGCAATTGTCAGTTAAAGCGACGCAGTGCCGAATCGCAAAAAACACTCTGGTCAGGAAGGGGGTAAAATCTTCCTGGGCTTAAGCGATTAAACTGATTAATAGTTTGGTTGACCTAAAGCTACTTGTCAAGATATTTGGTTGTTATTAAGTACAAGAATGGTTTACTAATCTGTTGTCCCTGTGCTCCTATAGGTAAAGGTGATGTGTTCGGGGATGTGTTCTGGAAAGAGACCACTCTTGCTCATGCTTGCGCCAATGTCCGAGCACTGACGTATTGTGATCTACACATCATTAAACGGGAAGCTTTGTTAAAAGTCCTGGACTTCTATACAGCATTTGCTAGTTCTTTCTCCAGGAACCTTACACTAACCTGTAACTTGAGGAAGCGGGTAAGTACATATGTATTTTATATATAAAAAAAAAATATATATATATATATATATATATATATATATATATATATATATATATATATATATATACACATACATACATACACACACACTATGTATATGAATAAGAGGTATATTGATCTTATCTAAAGCTGAACTCCAGGAAAAAAGAAAAATCCTCTCCCACACTGCAAGGGCTTATGCTCAGGGTACGAGTAAAAATAACTTTTACTTACCTAATCCCTCGCTTCTGCAGTCTCCCTACACACTATGCAATCAGCCCCAAAGCCTCTTCTGTAAGGCACCCGGTTTTCAAAGGAACTTTGATGTCATCAAGTACAATGCAGGTCCAATGGCCCTGCACTGTTTTTGAGAACCTGGATGGGCTACCCACAAGTCAGAGCATCACGAAGAAAATTTGATATCTGGCCGTGGAGGGAGCAAGGACTTAAGCATGTTAAAGTCTTTTTTTTATTGCTACCCTAGGCATTTACCCATTCCTGTGCAGGGGAGCCTCACTGCAAGGAAGGATTTTTCTTTTGAGTTCAGCTTTACAAGCTAGTTTACTCCCAGAAGACAATTAAAAATCATGAGATATTGAATAGTTGCAGCAGAGAGTTTGCATTTCAAATGTATCTTCTCAGGCAGTGGAAATCACAGGCACTCAGGTGGTTTTTGAAGCCCATACCACCCTAAAATCCACCCCAAACCATCTTACTTTCACCTTCCTTATTGACTCCAAGACATTTTGACAAAATGGTGAAATTGTTAAGAAGTTTATTTATTTTTTATTGAAATGTTGAGTAAACAAAATCTCTGAGTAACTATGCTCATCTCTACAAATACCCCTGAAGATGGGGAGGGTAGAATTGTTGAGGAGGGGTGGTAAAATGAAAAAAAAATGAATATCTCTTTAGTCGAATCTATGAAAGGGAACTTAGTTCAATGATTATCCATAGAATCAGGAGTGTTCTTTGGGTTAATGTTGCAGCACAGAAAATGCACCCCCTATAAGTAAATGTCCCTGGATTAAAGTCAATAGGAACTCGATGGAGAAGAAGATTTTCCGTTGCTATGCCATACTAGCACATATTCCATAAATGGCATAGCCTCATTGGAATAGATCAGGCATTGCATTTTCCCAAGTACAGGTTGGTATATGCTGGTGCACAAGCCGTGCCCATAGCTGATCCATATACAGGAGAGTAATGGGTGCCCTCATAAAGAAAAATGAAGTTCCCTTACCATGGCATGCCCTATACCAGTGATGGTGAAGCTTGGCACCCCAGATGTTTTGGAACTACATTTCCCATGATGCTCATCTACACTGCAGAGTGCATGAGCATAATGGGAAATGTAGTTCCAAAACATCTGGGGTGCCAACCTTTGCCATCACTGCCCTATATCATGGGCTATTCTGCAATTTGTCCCCTTTATAAATGCTAAAATTATTTCTGGTAGAAAGTTTTTTTTCTGTGGCATTACAAAAATATACAAATGCAAATTTAAAATGTGTATATATGAACAGTAAAAAAAGAAAAAGACTAAAAAAACCTAACAAAGAGTTAAATAAGGAGCTAAAACTAACTAGGGTTCTTAGGGAACTAAAATTTTAACTTTTTTTCACAGCTGTATTCTGTACAGAAAACAACTGTGACTATGCAAAGAAAGGAGAGACTCCCACCCGAGCACATTGCCCAAGGTGGGAGCCTTGCCAATCTCTGCCTTTTCAAAGCCCTGGCAAAAGATGACCAGTGCTGGAGTAAACTCTGTGGAGGCCCCTAAGCAGTTGAAACCTTGGGGCTACCCTTGCAGGTTTCTCGTGTGTGTGTACTCTATTGGGATAACATTGAACTAGGTAGTGTGCACATCGGCCACTAGATAGAGATGACCATCACTATTGTACATTACACGTATGTAGGTTGCACCAAATTTTTTTTACAAACTGACAGCTGAAAGAAGAGGAGCTTTTAAGAGAGAAACTGTAATGTGAACCTGATGTCTATTATTTATGTACTTTAACCACTTGCCGCCCGCCCACTGTCAAATGATGGAGGAGCGGTGCGGCTCTCGTTCTGGGAGGACGTCATATAACAGGTCCCCAGAACGGCCGCTCTTGTGCGCCCGCGGGAATGTGCGGCGATCATGGCTGCTCCGTGTTCCAAGGATACGGCGCAACCCTGATTATTGTAAAGAGCCGATGACACGGCTCTTTAACCATTTGATCGGCTGTGTCCAATCACAGCCGGTCACGTGAATGCGGAAGTGCTGTTAATTGGCTCACCTCACCTCACACTGACAGGAGTGCCGATCAGCGGTATCTCCTCGCAGGGGAGACCAGGGCAGGTAATCAGGGCACTGATCATCAGTGCCCTGATTACAGGAAAGCCCCATCAGTGCCCATTAGTGCCACCAATCAGTGCCACCAATCAGTGCTCATCAGTGACACCAATCAGTGCCAGTCAGTGCAGCCTTTCAGTGCCCATCAATGCCTGCTCATCAGTGCTGTCCATCAATGCCGCCTATCAGTGCCCATCAGTGCCACCTATCAGTGGCCATATTAGTGCTTCCTCATCAATGCCACCTAATCAGTGCCCATAAGTACCGCCTCATCAGTGACCATAAGTGCCGCCTCATCAGTGCAGCCTATCAGTGCCCATCAGTGCAGCCTCATCAGTGCACATCAGTGAAGGAGAAAAAGTACTTATTTATAAAATTTACTTTTTTTTTTCAAAATTTTCGGTTTTTGTTTAGTAAAAAATAAAAAACCCAGCAGTGATTAAATACCACCAAAAGAAAGCTCTATTTGTGTGAAGAAAATAAATAAAAATTAATTTGGGTACAGCGTTACATGACCGTCGAAATTGCCAAAGTGTGACAGCGCTGAAAGCTGAAAAATGGCCTGGGCATGAAAGGGGTAAAAGTGCCCTGTATCAAAATAGTTAACCTCCTTACATCAACGCAGTATTTTCTCTATAGAGTCTTTAAGACAGCAAGCTGATGATAAAAATCTTGCAGGATTTGGTCCTTTTACCATCCAGACAACAAATATAAGAGCAGTTTGGATAAATCCTAGAACCATTCATTTTGCACAAAACCTTTCTAAAATAGTGAACATATCCCAGTGTAATACATTGGCTGTAATTGCCTAACCAGCGATAATGGAAATCTCGTGACGTTTAATGGTACTTTTTAATTTAATGAAAGTATTCCAATTTATCCCAGTTAAAGAGATTGTCAATACAGTTGTTTAACTTCAATTCATTTCCCTAATGAAGAAAACTGTGACACAAGTTTTAATGGCTAACTGTCTAATGTAAGAAAATGCATATTTTAATTAGGAGGAAACATTAGCTCATAGCTTTTTTCTTTTTATGTATAATGTTGAAGTTGTTCTGGAGTAAATAAATATGTTTTAGCAATCATGGCAAAACAAAATAAAATTGTTTTGGTTGTTGAAGTTTTCGAGTGCAAGGAAATTCCTGTACTGCCCATTAGGAATAAAATCACTTGGAAGGAAACTCCGCTAGGGCTTGATCCCATGACTTACCACCACAAATTCTCTGCCCATCAGTTTTTTTTGGGTGATAGGGATGAAAAGCAGAGCTGGACAAGACAGAGAACTGTTTGCTTTCTATGCACCAATGTATTTTGTCTCTAAAGGAGCCTGACATTTCTGGGCATCAGAAAAATAGAGGTATAGTACCAGTGTATCATAGTCTGATAGAGGCAGCGCATGATGCACTGCATACTTAGATGCTTTACTGGAGTGACCAGTAAAAATGCCCCCTATGTCCATCTTACTGATACTTCCCTGTGAGCTTTTTCAGCTCAGTGAACTCAGCATGGGTGCTCGGGTCACTTTGCTTAACAGAACATGAATTTGAGTGGCCCAGTTTGCAACTGTATTTTTCAGCCGAGCTGGAATGAGGTATCCTCAGCCCATCCACAGGGGTGTGCCGCTGAGCAGACAGATCCTTTATCATACCCCTTTAGGGGCATCAAATGTGCTAGGATTCATCAGACAGCTACAAGGGAACCTATCTTCTGATTCAAGTAAAAGGGAATTGTAATCCTTCAAGTTGTAGCATCATTAGATGCAACCTCACATTTACAAAATTGAAAAAAAAAAAGGGAAGTCAGCCAACTCTCAAAATGGTCTGTGAGACAGATGAAGTGGTAACATTTATCCGACAGTGTAACTGGAGCTTTATACAGTGAGGGAAAAAAGTATTTCATCCCCTGCTGATTTTGTACGTTTGACCACTGACAAAGAAATGATCAGTCTATAATTTTAATAGCAGGTTTATTTTAACAGTGAAAGACAGAACAACAACAAAAATATCCAGAGAAACGCATTTCAAAAAAGTTAAATTGATTTGCATTTTAATGAGTGAAGTAAGTATTTGATCCCCTATCAATTGGCGAGATTTCTGGCTCCCAGGTGTCTTCTATACAGGTAATGAGCTGAGATTAGGAGCACTCCCTTAAAGGGAGTGCTCCTAATCCCAGCTTGTTACCTGTATAAAAGACACCTGTCCATAGAAGCAATCAATCAATCAGATTCCAATCTCTCCACCATGGCCAAGACCAAAGAGCTGTCCAAGGATGCCAGTGACAAGATTGTAGACCTACATAAGACTAGGGATGAGCTCGATGTTCGAGTCGAACATCAGTTCGACTCGAACATCGGGTGCTCGCCCATTCGCAGAATTTATGTTATATATAGTGTTTACTGGATTCATATATTTATATAGTATTGTTTCTATATTTATCAGCGCTGCACTGTGTGTTATATAAATTGCATTATCACCATCTGGGGAAGTGTGGGAAGTGCGGGCAGCTGATTATAGGTATATTACCTGTGTTTATTTTAGGTTAATTTAGGCTTATGCCCCGTACACAGGAGCAGAAATTCCGCCAGCAAAAGTCCGATGAGAGCTTTTGGTCCGAAAATGCGACCATGTGTATGCTCCATGGGACTTTTGCTGGCGGAATTCCAGCCAGCAAAAGATTGAGAGCATGTTCTCAATTTTTCGGTCGGAAAAAGTTCCGATCTGAAATTCCAATCATCTGTACCAGTTCCGACGCGCAAAATTCCTACGCATGCTCGGAAACAATTCGACGCATGCTCGGAAGCATTGCACTTCATTTTCTCGGCTCGTCGTACTGTTGTACGTCACCGCGTTCTTGACGGTCGAAAGTTCAGCGAACTTTTATGTGACCGTGTGTATGCAAGCCAAGCTTAAGCGGAATTCCGTCGGAAATACCATCCAAGATTTTTCCGACGGAAATTCCGCTCATGTTTACACAGCATAAGTGTAGCAGCTCACAAGCTTTTACCCATTGGTTTCTTTAAAATGAGCACTTTTGATTTTTCACGTTCGCGTCCCATAGACTTTAACGGTGTTCGCGTGTTTGCACACATTTTTTGCCTGTTCGCATGTTCTGCTGCGAACCAAAGCAGGGGGGTGTTCGGCTCATCCCTACATAAGACTGCAAGATCATCGCCAAGCAGCTTGGTGAGAGGGTGACAACAGTTGGTGCGACTATTCGCAAATGGAAGAAACACAAAATAACTATCAATCTCCCTCTGTCTGGGGCTCCATGCAAGATCTCACCTCGTGGAGTTTGAATGATCATGAGAATGGTGAGGAATCAGCCCAGAATTACACGGGAGAATCTTGTCAATAATCTCAAGGCAGCTGGGACCATAGTCACCAAGAAAACAATTGGTAACACACTACGCAGAAAAGGACTGAAATCCTGCAGCAACCGCAAGGTCCCCCTGCTCAAGAAAGCACATGTACAGGCCCCTCTGAAGTTTGCTAATGAACATCTGAATGATTCAGAGGAGAACTTGGTGAACGTGTTGTGGTCAGTTAAGATCAACGAGCTCTTTGGCATCAACTCAACTCGCTGTGTTTGGAGGAGGAGGAATGCTTCCTTCCCTCAGCCAGGGCATTGAAAATGGGTTGTGGATGGGTATTCCAGCATGACAATGACACAAAACACACAGCTAAGGTAACAAAGTCGTGGCTCAAGAAAAAGCACATTAAGGTCCTGGAGTGGCCTAGCCAATCTCCAGACCTTAATCCCATAGAAAATATGTGGAGGGAGCTGAGGGTTTGGGTTACCAAACGTCAGCCTCGAAACCTTAATGACTTGGAGAGGATCTGCAAAGTGGGACAAAATCCCTCCTGAGATGTGTGCAAACCTGATGGCCAACTACAAGAAATGTCTGACCTCTGTGATTGCCAGTAAAGGTTTTGCCACCAAGTACTAAGTCATGTTCTGCAAAGGGGTCAAATACTTATTTCACTCATTAAAATGCAAATAACTTTTTTTGAAATGCGTTTTTCTGGGGGGGATTTTTGTTGTTATTCTGTCTCTCACTGTTAAACTAAACCTACCATTAAATTATAGACTGATTTTTCACTTTCTTCATCTAGATCGTTTCAAGGTAGGCATGCTTTACATAAAGCAACTTTTTTAATTATGTCCTTTACAAAAAATAAAGCCACTTTTACTGCAATGCTGGTCTTATTCCAGTGCAGGCGCACTTCACCAATTTCCAGTAATGTTCATCACCTGGATTGAATGATGGCCAGCATCATCCAACCCACTTCTGTGACCGCATGCTGTCATGAACACCCCTCCCCCCATTTGGGTGCTGCATCCAAGGGCTCACAATACCCCTGGACTAATAGAGAATCACACATTACATGATGCCACTCAGTCAATCTGGCCTGAAGACTTAAGGAAAAATGTATGTATAGGAATTTTTTGTTAAGAAAATAGATTGAGGGGTTTCTTCAGGAAGGTTAGGGGAAGCTAATGTTCCTTTTAAAATGCAAGCATTGCCTACTTATGATAATGTGCTTGTATTCTTTAACACCTGATAATGTGTCAAAGTGTTTAGCAGTTTTTTGTTTTAATTTTCAACCAGTTAAAAAAAAAAAACTGTTCGACAAAGTTGATAATGGTATCTCCAATATTTCTACCAAGTGGCTTGTTCCTTGAGTTGATTACTTGCCTTGAAAAACCATGTAGCTATTGTAAACCCTTAAGGCTGGCCATGCACTGCTCCAATCTCGGCCGGTTCAGCAGGAACCGGCCAAGATTTGAACCGTTAAAGGGCTGGCTGAATGTACAAAGTTGATCGATCCGTCAACTTGAGTACAACCAGCCTGCCAGATTTCCTTACGATTAGTGCTAGCAGCTGCTATAGTCACTGGCAATAATCACTATCTCCTCTTGGCAGAGAGGGCTGCCCCCACCCCCCCACCAGGAGCAGACATATGCTCAACAGGAGGGATTCCCCTGTCAGCACTGTCTGTGTTCATGGGGGGGGGGGATCATATAAATTTCTTTCCTGCAACCAAAGAAATTTGCGCTGTGTATACATGGGTCGAATTCTGAACTAATCTTCTTTCGAAAATCATAAATAAGGATTTTCATTTCCATTTTGCACCATTAGTGGCCTGCAGCAATGGCCAATTTTCGTGTAGTCATCGAATTAGTGACAAATTTCTTAAAGATGGTAGAATCGTGTGAGAAATAGAATCGAAAAAAAATTCTCATGAGCTGTGACCTGGAAAGAAAAGAAGATTCCCAGCCACAGAAATTCTATTCTGTAGCAACATGAGGGGAAATTGAAGGCTTGGTTGGTTGATTTTGAAATCAATGGTGGCACCATCCATTTCAGAAAATTAGTTCAGAATTTGACCCATGTATGGCCTGCATTAGGCGTGTTTTAGGATAGTGGCTAAGTAGCAAAACCATTAGATGATCATGACAGCCAGGGACCTAGCCACTTAAAGTCAGCATTGGCATCTCTCACACTTCTGCTTGGACAGCTTTACCTTACTGCTTACTTTGACAGCTCTGTTTTCTTGCTCTGCTTTGTTAAACATCCCGTAAAATCAACTACTTATATCTCGCACTCTGGTTTTTAATTTATCTTGCGCGCCATGCCTTGTTGCAATTCCCGAGGTTGGTTTAAATCCTTGGCAGCTCTGAGGATCAGAGGGGTTAATCTAAACAGATCTTTCACCCTTTTCCATACTTATTATATTTGTTATTAGAGCTTTAGGGTTCTGTGGGTTGGATTTGTGCCTGAACGTAGCGATGCAAGACGTCAATTTCATTTACTTGAAATCCCAAGGCCATACAACAGTTTTAGTTTAAAGCTGAAAACTCCTACAATATGCAGCAGATCAATCATTCACTCTATCTTCATTTCAGCGTGTTTGAAACTGATTAAAATCTTAAAACCAGCATTTTCTTTGGCTTGGGAATAGGATCATTACACTTGCTTCAGGGGAAGAGGCAGTAGGAAGTGAGTTTAATTAATTCTCAGTTTCGAGTCAGAAATTATTTTAAGTTCAAGTACAATAATGCGCTTTGGAGTTTGTGTTGTAGGAGACGGGAATCAGACCTGTCATCTCTTCTAGGGCTGATCTGGGCCATGTTGGAATGGGTGGATCTAATTAGTGACAGTTGGAAGTACACATACTATAGGAATGCACATTAATGTCTACCTGACATTTTATGCCAATGTTAGACCGAAAAGTAATGCCGCGTACACACGGTCGGACTTTCCGGCATACTTGGTCCGGCGGACCAGAGTGTGCCGGACAATCCGCCCGTGTGTGGGCGGCGCCGGACTTTTCCGGCGGACTTCTTCCCAAAAGCCCGCCGGACCTAGATTTGAAACAAGTTTTAAATCTTTCCGCCGGACTCAGTTTCGGGCGGAAAGTCCGCTCGTGTGTGTGCTGGTCCGACGGAAAGCCCGCTCGTGTGTATGCTGGTCCGACGGACCAGATATGACGTGAGGGCAGGGTATTGCATCTCGCGCTCGCTGCAATAGGAAAAACAAATTTTCCTATTGCGGCGAGCGCGGGTCATACCAGGCCCTTAGGTCTGGTATGGATTATAAGGGGAACCCCGCTACGCCGAAAAAACGGCGTGGGGTCCCCTCTAAAATCCATACCAGACCCCGATCCGAGCACGCAGCCTGGCCGGTCAGGAAAGGGGGTGGGGACGAGCGAGCGCCCCCCCCTCCTGAACCGTACCAGGCCGCATGCCCTCAACATGGGGGGGTGGGTGCTTTGGGGGAGGGGGGGCGCCCTACGGGCCCCCCCCCCACCCCAAAGCACCTTGTCCCCATGTTGATGAGGACAAGGGCCTCTTCCCGACAACCCTGGCCGTTGGTTGTCGGGGTCTGCGGGCGGGGGGCTTATCGGAATCCGGGAGCCCCCTTTAATAAGGGGGCCCCCAGATCTCGGCCCCCCACCCTATGTGAATGAGTATGAGGTACATGGTACCCCTACCCATTCACCTAGGGAAAAAGTGTAAGTAATAAAACACACTACACAGGTTTTTAAAATATTTTATTAAACTGCTCCGGGGGGGATCTTCCTCCGGCTTCGGGGGTCTTCTTCCGGCTTCGGGGGTCCCTCCGCTTCATCTTCTCCCGGCGTCCGGTTGGTTCTTCTCCACTCTCTTCTCCCGGTGTTCCAGTTCTTCGGCTGGCTCCTCTGCTGTCTTCAGGTAGCTCTCTTGCCAGCAGAGGTCCGGACTTCTGGGCTTCTGGGCTTCTGGTCTTCTGGTCTTCTGGTCTTCTCTTCCCCAGATGTTGACACGACGCTCTCTCCGGCTGGACTGCTCTCCGAGGGCTGCGTTGTGACTTATATAGGCGGAGACCCCGCCCCCTTTTGATGTCACAGTCCCTGGGCATGCTGGGACTGTGACGTTTTAGGGGGCGTGGTCAACATCACCCAGTGACCACGCCCCCTAAAACGTCACAGTCCCAGCATGCCCAGGGACTGTGACATCAAAAGGGGGCGGGGTCTCCGCCTATATAAGTCACAACGCAGCCCTCGGAGAGCAGTCCAGCCGGAGAGAGCGTCGTGTCAACATCTGGGGAAGAGAAGACCAGAAGACCAGAAGACCAGAAGCCCAGAAGCCCAGAAGCCTGGACCTCTGCTGGCAAGAGAGCTACCTGAAGACAGCAGAGGAGCCGGCCGAAGAACTGGAACACCGGGAGAAGAGAGTGGAGAAGAACCAACCGGACGCCGGGAGAAGATGAAGCGGAGGGACCCCCGAAGCCGGAAGAAGACCCCCGAAGCCGGAGGAAGATCCCCCCCCAGAGCAGTTTAATAAAATATTTTAAAAACCTGTGTAGTGTGTTTTATTACTTACACTTTTTCCCTAGGTGAATGGGTAGGGGTACCATGTACCCCATACTCATTCACATAGGGTGGGGGGCCAGGATCTGGGGGCCCCCTTCTTAAAAGGGGCTCCCAGATTCCGATAAGCCCCCCGCCCGCAGACCCTGACAACCAACGGCCAGGGTTGTCGGGAAGAGGCCCTTGTCCTCATCAACATGGGGACAAGGTGCTTTGGGGTGGGGGGGGCCCGTAGGGCGCCCCCCCTCCCCCAAAGCACCCACCCCCCCATGTTGAGGGCATGCGGCCTGGTACGGTTCAGGAGGGGGGGGGCGCTCGCTCGTCCCCACCCCCTTTCCTGACCGGCCAGGCTGCGTGCTCGGATCGGGGTCTGGTATGGATTTTAGGGGGGACCCCACGCCGTTTTTTCGGCGTAGCGGGGTTCCCTTTATAATCCATACCAGACCTAAGGGCCTGGTATGACCCGCGACGGGGCTCGCAAGGTGTCAATCTCGCCGATAAAAGCGGCTAGATTGACATCCTTTGCTAGTCCCGTCGCACCTGAGTCACGTTCAAAATGAACGGACTTGTCCGTGTGTGGACAAGTCTGTTCATTCTGAAAGTCCGCCGGAACTCCGGCAAAAGTCCGTCGGAAAGACGGGCGGACTTAGCCCACCGGAAAGTCCGGGCGTGTGTGGGCAAGTCCGTCCGTTTTAAAGTCCGGCGCACCTGGCGGACAAAGTCCGTCGGAAAGTGTGCCGGACCAAGTAGGATAGAAAGTCCGACCGTGTGTACGCGGCATTAGTTTTCTTTTTTCTTCAGCATGAATATTTTTAGTGTATTTTATGATATACTCCACTCAAGTCATCCTAATAACTCCCCAGTCTAATAATCCCGGCTTATTAAAGTACAAAGATAAGATTGTGAGAATGTTATGTTTCATGGGCTCTGGTGCTCTGAGGAATTGATTGGAAGAGAAGGAGCTATAGAAAGAAAACATGGAGAAGTAGTCAAGAGCTAGAGACTAGGTGGCAAATATTATATTAATTACTAATCCTAAAGATAACCTGAACATGCCTTAAAGGCGAAGTTTGCCTTTTCCAGAAAATAAACTTTGCAGTCAAGGGGCCCCAGTAGATTTTAAAAATCTGTGCAGCTTTGTAAAAATGATCACTCATTTCATGGTTTTACTTGTAGGCCATTTGTGTCCCCTCAGAAGGCTGGCTAAAAAACTCCTAGTTAGTAACCCCATGTCCTGCCTTGTTTTCTAGGATGTGAATACTGTTAGTTCTGACACTTTGCAATGTAGGGAGTGAGCATCCAACAGTTTATATGTCCTAGCAACAAGGCAGGATGTGTGAATTACTAATTAGGAATATTTTTAGCCAGGCTTCTGGGGGGACCCTAATTCAGTGCATCCGGAAAGTATTCACAGCGCTTCACTTTTTCCACTTTTTGTTATTTTACAGCTTTATTCCAAAATTGATTAAATTCATTACTTTCCTCAAAATTCTGAAAACCATACCCCATAATGACAATGTGAAAGAAGTTTGTTTGAAATCTTTTCAGATTTATTAAAAAAAAAAAAAAGGAAAAAAAAAAAATCACACGTACAGAAGTATTCACAGTCTTTGCTAATACTTTGTTGAAGCACCTTTGGCACCAATTACAGCCTCAAGTATTTTTGAATGTGATGCTACAAGCTTAGCACACCTATTTTTGGACGGGTTCTCCCATTCTTCTTTCCAGGACCTCTCAAGCTCCAGCAAGTTGGATGGGGAGCGTCTGTGCACAGCCATTTTCAGATCTCTCCAGAGATGTTCAATCAGGTTCAAGTCTGGGCTCCAGAGTTGTCCTGTTGCCACTCTTATCTTGGCTGTGTGCTTAGGGACGTTTTCCTGTTGGAAGGTGAACCTTCTCCCCAGTCTGAGGTCCAGAGTGCTCTGGAGCAGGTTTTCATTGCTGCATTCATCTTTCCCTCGATCCTGACTAGTCTTCCAGTTCCTGCCCTTGAAAAACAGCCCCACAGCATGATGTTGCCACCACCATGCTTCACTGTAGGGATGGTATTAGCCAGGGGATGAGTGGTGCCTGGTTTCCTCCAGACATGATGCTTGCCATTCAGGCCAAAGTGTTCAATCTTTGTTTCATCAAACCAGAGAAGTTTGTTTCTCATGGTCTGAGAGTCCTTCAGGTGCCTTTTGGCAAACTCCAGGCGGGCTGTTCATGTACCTTTTCCTAAGGAGTAGCTTTTCGTATGACCACTCTACCATACAGGCCTAATTGGTGTAGTGCTACAGAGATGGTTGTTCTTTTGGAAGGTTCTCCTCTTTCCACAGAGAAACGCTGGAGCTCGGTCAGAGTGACCTTTGGGTCACCTCCCTGACTAAGGCCCTTCTCCCCTGATCGCTCAGTTTGGTCAGGCAGCACGCTCTAGGAAGAGTCCTGGTGGTTCCAAACTTCTTCCATTTACGGATGATGGAGGCCACTGTGCTCATTGTGACCTTCAATGCTGCAGAGATGTTTATGTACCCTTCCCCAGATCTGTGCCTCGATACAATCCTGTCTCGGAGATCTACAGACAATTTCTTGGACTTCATGGCTTTGTTTGTGCTCTGACATGCACTTCTAACTGTGGGACCTTATATAGACAGGTGTGTGCCTTTCCAAATCATGTCCAATCAACAATTTACCACAGGTGGACGCCAATCAAGTTGTAGAAACATCTCAAGGATAATCAGTTGAAACAGGATGCACCTGAGCTAAATTTTGAGTGCACGGGCTTTGCATACTTATGTACATGGGATTTTTTATTTTTAATACATTTGCAAAAGATTTCAAACAAACTTGTTTCACGTTGTCAATATGGGGTATTGTTTGTAGAATTTTGAGGAAAATAATGATATTAGTCAGTTTTGGAATATGGCTGTAACATAACAAAATGTGGAAAAAGTAAAGCGCTGTGAATACTTTCTGGATGCACTGTAGCATACAGGTGAAACCATAAAATGAATGATCATTTGACAAAAGGTGCACAGATTTTTTATATATACTGGGGACCCTTGGCTGCAGAGGCTTTTTTCTGGACAAGTGCCTTTAAAGTGGATGTAAACCCTCACATATACCCAGTAAAGTGAACAGCCTCAGATGATACACAGAGATGAAACAATCCTCCTACATAGGGATTTCTTCAGAATAAAAAAAGGTAGGAATCTGCAACAAAGTTTGTTAAAATCCTTGCAATGTTCATAGAGCACCCAGGGGGGAATGTTTTTTTTCTCAACAAAAGTGGAGTTATGCTTTAAAGTAGAGTTCCACCCATATAAAAGTCAGAAGCTACAAAAAGTGTAGCTGCTGACTTTTAATAATCGGAAACTTACCTGTCCCATGGTCCAGCGATGCGGGCAAACGAAGCCCCGCTCCTTGCCCCCTCCTCTCCTCTGCGCCAGCATTGCGACTGTGTGGCGCCCGGCTGTGGCTTCACAGCTGGGCACGCACTGTGCATGAGCGAGATGCGCTGCACGCTGTGATTGGCTGGGCAATCTTCTGGGACCTGTGACGTGTTCCAGAAGATGCAGAGAGGGGGGGGAGGTGAACTTCCTTCCGGCTCCGCGGAGTCCCGGGAGGAAGTGGGAGCTGGATGGCCCTAAAAAGAGGGTATCCACTCCCCACCCCAAAAAAATGACATGCCAAATGAGGCATGTCAGGGGGTCACCTTCACTTAAAGCGGAAGTTCCATTTTTGGGTGTAACTCCGATTTAAGTTAGAACTAAAAGGCAAAACTTTTTTTTTTCATTTTGGGAAGAGTAAGGAGCAAATAAAACTCCTGTCAGTTTTTTTTTTTTTTTTTCGTCATCTGTGTCCCATTGGGGAGATTTATCTTCACTTCCTGTCCAATAGTTAAAACTGGAAGTGAGAGAAAATCCCTCCAAAGTGAGGGGATCCTAATGTGTCATCAGAACTTTCCTCCATTGGAAGATTTCCCCTCTATTGCTGTTCTGGGGACAACCTAAAATTTGTGCGTTCTTGTTCTGCACAGTATGTAAGTGGGAATTTGCGCACATGAGGCATAAATTACTGACCATAAAAACCAGATTTTTCTATTTATTTTTTTTTCACTGAAGAATGCACACCGCTTGTTTACATGCCTGTGTGCATTGGCACATTACAATTAATGGGCTGTATTTTAGCTCAGTTAAAAAAAAAAAAAAAAAGAAGCTGCACTGAGCTTTTTCAAGCTGCAATGTGCAAGAGGCCTTAAAATGAACCTATCTGGTATAAACCCATTATACATGACATTATATTTATGTACAGTATAGTGACATCACATTACAATTGTGCCATTTTAACCACTTAAGGACCGTAAGGATTTGCCCCCTTAATGACCAGGCCATTTTTTGCAATACGCCACTGCGTCACTTTGACTGACAATTTTGCGGTCGTGCGACGCTGTACCAAAACAAAATTGATGCCCTTTTCTCCCCACAAATAGAGCGGTATTTTATCACCTCTGGGGTTTTTATTTTTTGCACTTTTTAGCGGGACTGCGACATTGCAGCAGACAGATCGGACACTTTTGAAACATTTTTGGGACCATTGACATCTATACAGCGATCAGTGCTATAAAAATGCACTGATTACTATGTAAATGTCACTGGTAGGGAAGGGGTTAACACTAGGGGGCGATCAAGGGGTTAAATGTGTTCCCTTGTGTGTGTTTATAACTGTATGGGAATGTGACTAGTAGGAACAGATGATCTGTCTCTCCTCTCCTTCCAGAGCAGGGATTTGTGTGTATAAACACACACACATCCTCGTTCTGGCTCTCGTCCCCGCATCATTCTAGTCCAATCCTCAGTAGGGTCTGGTGGCCTACAGCTATCTCACACTGCAGACCACTTGAGTTCAGTGGTTAAATGAGCACCCTAAAATATTAGTACAGTTAAGCTGCTTATATGCTGCACAAATGAATGACTTATTAACTTCTCATTGCTTTGTACATTCCAACATAAGAACAGGTGCCACAACCCTAAAGTAGAATTCCAACTTCAACCTATCAAGTTTTAAAAATGTCCCCTGCCCTTCCCAACACCTATGTTGACTAACCTGTGTAAAAATATATATACTTACCTATTCTCATCCTGCTTCGGTTTGCTCATGTGATCCCCTGTGTCAGCCAGCAGTGGCTGCAAGGGAGAGAAGAGAATGCTTGGCAACAGCTGGGAATGCCTGGGAGTGGTGATGTCACAGCATGTCCCAGCCGCTGCCAGCACTCCCTCCTCTCCCCTGCAGCTGTAGCTGCTTGAAACAGGGAAGCCAGAACACATGACCAGACTCGAGCAGGCTGAAAATAGGTATATACAGTCCCTGGAAAAAGTATTCATCCATACCCCTTGAAATTTTCCACATTTGATCATGTTATAACCAAAAATGTAAATGTGTTTTATTGGGATTTTATGTAATAGACCAACACAAAGTGGCACATAATTGTGAAGTGGAAGGAAAATGATAAATGATTTTCTATTTTTTTTACAAATAAATATCTGAAAAGTGTGGTGTGCATTTGTATTCAGCCCCCCTGAGTCAATACTTTGTAGATCCACCTTTCGCTGCAATTACAGCTACAAGTATTTTTGGGTATGTCTACCAGCTTTGTACATCTAGAGAGTGAAAGTTTTGCCCATTCTTCTTTGCAAAATAGCTCAAGCTCTGTCAGATTGGATGGAGAGCGTCTGTGAACAGCAATTTTCAAGCCTTGCCACAGATTCTCAATTGGATTTAGGTCTGGACTTTGACTGGGCCATTCGAACACATGAATATGCTTTGATCTAAACCATTCCATTTTAGCTCCGGCTGTATGCTTAGGGTTGTTGTCCTGATGGAAGATGAAGCTCTGCCCCAGTCTCAAGTCTTTTGCAGACTCTTATGCCCTGTACACACGGTTGGACATTGATCGGACATTCAGACAACAAAATCCTAGGATTTTTTCCGAGGGATGTTGGCTCAAACTTTTCTTGCATACACACGGTCACACAAAGTTGTCGGAAAATCCGACACTTCTGAACGCAGTGACGTAAAACACGTACGTCGGGACTATAAACGGGGCAGTAACCAATAGCTTTCATCTCTTTTCTTTATTCTGAGCATGCGTGGCACTTTGTGCGTCGGATTTGTGTACACACGATCGGAAATTCCGACAACGGATTTTGTTGTCGGAAAATTTTATAGCCTGCTCTCAAACTTTGTGTGTCGGAAAATCCGATGGAAAATGTCCGATGGAGCCTACACACGGTCGGAATTTCTGACAACACGCTCCGATCGGACATTTTCCATCGGAAAATCCGACCGTGTGTACGGGACATAACAGGTTTTCTTCTAAGATTGCCCTGTATTTGGCTCCATCCATCTTCCCATCAACTCTGACCAGCTTCCCTGTCCCTGCTGAAGAAAAGCATCCCCACAACATGATGCTGCCATCACCATGTTTCACAGTGGGGATGGTGTGTTCAGGGTGATGTGCAGTGTTACTTTTCCGCCACACATAGCAGGGGCGGAAGTATAGGGGTCGCAGAGGTCGCCATTGCGACTGGGCCCCATGCTGCACGGGGCCCGTGTTCCCCCCCCTCCTCGAGCGGAGGCTGCATGTGGGACCGAGCTCCCCGATCCTCAGCCGATGCGTAAATCGGCAGTGCAGGAGCTCGGCCACGCTGTGATTACTCTGAAAGTGAAAGCAAGGGAGAGGTGTCTAGCACAGTGTGTGCTGTGCTCTCTGCCTCCCCCTATAGTGCAGTACCCGGCATGGAGAGTGAAGGTACAGTGCTGCAGCTGCCGATTTTTAAAAAGGCGATCTATATATGTTTGTATGCATGTGTGTGTGTCTGCATGTTTGGGTGTGTGCATGTGTGTGTGCGTTTATTTGTGTGCATGTGTATATGTTTACATGTGTGTGTGTGCATGTGTATATGTTTATGTGTGTGTGTGTGTGCACGTGTATATGTTTATATGTGTGTGTGTGTGTGCATGTTTTTATATATATATATATGTGTGTGTGTGTGTGTACGTGTATATGTTTATATGTGTGCATTTAGGTGTATATGTTTATGTGTGTGTGTGTGTGTGTGCTTGCTCATGTTTGTGCGTTTATGTGTGTGCATGTATTTATATGTGTGTGTATGTGCGTACGTGTGTGTTTTACATGCGTGTGTATGTATACACATTACTTTTAATCCTGAGCTCCTTTTTCTTTACGATCAGAACTGATTTTTTTTATGGCGGGTTCAAAATTCCAACAAGAAAATACCATTCCTCTGAAAAACGATGCAGGCTCAGATCGCTTTTCAGAGGCACTTGACAGGCAGTGAAGAGGAGAGCCTGCTGGAAACAACTGTCTGATGCCTGTTTGACCCACCGCCGTACTGTGTGTGTGTCCACGCTTTGGGGTGACATGTTTTACGATGGAAAGACAACGGCATCTCTGCATTATGAGTACAGAAGAAAGGATAAATGTTGGTGGCCTCTGCATCTGCCATTTACCATCCAACATCCTTATCCATGTTGCCCACATTGCCAAATCTTATGGAATAGGGATCAAAACGGATACCACCAAGGTGATGACTATGGATGGGTCACAGGCCTTTGTTCACCTCAAAGGAATCAAATCGACAAATATATGGGAGCATTGGTGCTAGAGAAGGTGGCATCCAAAACCATAGAAGTTCACAGCAACATTGGCCAGGCAACAGTAGTGTTCACCTTGTTCAAATAGTGCCCTTGGAAGAAGTCTAACATCTCCACCAAGACCAAAATTTGCCTCTTCCAAAGACTGATCCAGCTAGTCCTTCTGTAGAGATCGGAAACATGGACTCCACTCAAACTTGACATGGATAAGCTTGAGGTCTTCTAAATATGATGCCTATTGAGGCACCATCCCTATTAAAATAATTAGATCGAAAGGAATTTTTTTCTCATGCCCATGATGGAGGTGAAAAAATATGTTACGGGATATATGTGTCACAATAAAGGTCTAATACACAAAACAAAAAAAAAAACAAAAAAAGAGGCAATATGTTGCGCCTTGACTGGTAAAATGTTGAGAAACACTGATCCAGAATAACTGATCGCTCCATTTTCCTTCTGCAGCTGCTGAAAGCCTGCAGGAGGGAGATGAAAAGTGGGGGATATGGAAAGATCAGTTCCTCTATATGCAGCTGCACCCACCACGCCTCCTATGCAGCTTCTTTCTGCTGCCCCCCTGTGTGCTCTCCACCCCCCTTGTACTTTTTCCTTGCCCTCCATGCACTCTCCTGGCCCCTCCCCTTGTTCCCACAGCTCAGTTCCCCCCTCCCCTCCCCTGCCGGGTGCTGTAGGGTATCTGCATGAATAGTCAGTCACCCATACCGATCCAGTCCATTCATAACTGAAACATAGTAAACTGTATTTACTATGCTTTGCGAATAAAGAGGCAGCTCTATACCGACCTATTCCTGTCCTTTCATTCTCTGCAGCTGAGGCTGTGTTTTCAATCTTCTTTCTCGGTCTCAAAGGTGAAAAATCAGAGGTCTGCTTAGACCCTAGACCCCTGATGTCTCACCAAAGCCCCCCAAGTGTTAAAAAAAAAAAATTAAAATATTTTAAAAAAATAATATTGTAAAACGATAAATAAATAAATGGTACAAAAATACAAAAAAATTTAAAAAAATAACAGACGCCAGTGACAGAACTACCAGGGTTACAAACGTCACACTTGCGAGCGGGCCTTGGTGTTTACGCCATCGGCTCGGAGGGAGGGGCCCCATCTGGGGGTCAGGGGGGCCCTTCCTGATTTCTTGCACCGGGGCCCTGAAGGTTCTAGTTACGCCACTGACACATAGTGTTTCTTTTTTAGGCCAAAAAGTTCAATTTTGGTCTCATCTGACCAGAGCACCATCTTCCATATATTTGCTGTGTCCCCCATAGCATCTCGCAAACTGCAAACCGGACTTCTTATGGCTTTCCTTCAATAATGACTTTCTTCTTGCCACTCTTCCATAAAGGCCAGATTTGTGGAGTGCACGACTAATAGTTGTCCTGTGGACAGATTCTCCCACCTGAGCTGTGGATCTCTGCAGCTCCTCCAGAGTTACCATGGGCCTCTTGATTGCCTCTCTTAATAATGCTCTCCTTGCCCGGCCTGTCAGTTTAGGTGGATGGCCATGTCTTGGTAGGTTTGCAGTTGTGCCATACTCTTTCCATTGTCGGATGATGGATTGAACAGTGCTCCGTGAGATGTTCAAAGCTTGGGATATTTTTTATAACCTAACCCTGCTTTAAACTTCTCCACAACTGTATCCCTGACATGTCTGGTGTGTTCCTTGGCCTTCATGATGCTTTTTTTTCACTAAGGTTCTCTAACAAACCTCTGAAGGCTTCACAGAACAGCTATATTTATACTGAGATTAAATTACACACAGGTGGACTCTATTTACTAATTAAGTGACTTCTGAAGGCAGTTGGTTCCACTAGATTTTAGTTAGGGGTATCCGAGTAAAGGGGGCTGAATACAAATGCACGCCACACTTTTCAGATATTTATTTGTAAAAATTTTGGAAAGACATTTATCATTTTCCTTCCACTTTACAATTATATGCCACTTTGTGTTGATCTATCACATAAAATCCCAATAAAATACATTTACGTTTTTGGTTGTAACATGACAAAATGTGGAAAATTTCAAGGGGTATGAATACTTTTCAAGGCACTTTTTTCAATGTTTTAGCAGCTGCTGCGGATTTTATTTTTCGGTCTTTAGTTTGAATTGTTAAATTCTATTTCTGGCTGTAGTGCAGTCTAAACATATAGTTTGATATGAAAAATTAAATACTATTTTAGCATCACTACAACCTCTGCGTTCCCCCCCTACTTTGTGTAACATTCAATATGCTAAAGAACAGAAGTACTGTAATCAAGACAATATTATGGTATTTTGGCCATGGAGAACTAAAGATCAGCCTCAGTTAGTTTCTGCAAGTATTGGTTTTAAAAATGTCCTATACAGATGTTAACCTTTAAGTGCAGTAGAGAAAAGTCAGGTCTCCAGACAGGAGCCAAGTCCACCTTTTGCAAAAAAATATTCACAGGTAAAAAGTGCATGTATTTTTATTTTATTTTTTTTGCAGTCAGCCTGCAAAGCTGGTCAGTGGATCGAGGGTACAATGTGAGTCTCCTGCAAACTCTTGCTCCAGCTAACTGTACTGAGTTATAGATTTTCAGGTAAAGAGCTGGAGGCAATGTCAATGTACTATGAGTGCAGTAATCACCGCACTTAGTTTCCATTGAGACCTACAAGTCCACCTGACACAGTAAGAGGCAGGACTTGTAGTTTATGCATCCACAGATCTCTGTGGATGAATAATGTGGCGGGGCGGGTGCGTATATGTCAAAAGTGACAGCTGCTACAGGAAACAAGTATCCCCACACGCTGCCAAAATTAATGGCGTTGGGGGGGTTCTATGGCTGGACAGTGATGGTAAAGCAGCATAGGTGTGTGCACAGGGTGTGCCGGATGTGCCTCAGCACACCCTAATCACCCCATGTTCTTTAGCATTATCGGCACGAAGATGGGAAAGATCTCCCTCTTACCAGTTTTTCTACAAGAGAAGTGTTTACGCTCTTCTTTTACTGTGCCAGTAGGGAGATCCCTGTGCCGGGGTCATATTTATGTAGACACACACACAGACACGCGTTTGAGATTTAGCGTGCACACCCTAATGTTATAGGCTGCACACACCTATGTAAAGCAGCAAACTGATGGCTTTATTCTAGGGTCTTTTCAAATGTTTCTTTGCTACGAAAACTCATGAATACAGATTCAGTTTGCACAGCCATCTTTAGCTCATTTCAGTTCAGTTTAGTTTGCAGCAGTGTATATTAGTTCAGTCTACATCTGCTTTTGCATCGATTTTTTTTTAACCAGACGTGACAAAAAATAAACAAAAAATGTTTCTTTCTTTAAAAACTGACATAAACAGAATAAATGTAAAAGGACGGCATATGTTTAGATGGATCTAGACTGAACGTCCATGTGAAAGGGGCCTTAGTGCTGTTTCTCCTTTACTGTTCAATCACAGGCTGGGGGCTGGGGCAAGACCTGTAAGTATTCCTTAAAGTGTTTGTTAAGCTATTTTTATAAGTCTATGCCAGCCCCTCTATTGAAGACTGGCATAGCACACTATGTAAGTCATTTTTTAAAAAACGAGTGTTGTAAATACTGATTTTGAGCTGTCTTCAGGCCAGTCACATGACTCACGGCCGATTTACAGATCCGATGTATGGTTTCTGCGGGAGGGGTCGTGATCTCCCTCTGATGTCTTCGGGGGAGATCGCATGGCTGCTTGTCTCCTCCTGGAGAAGCCATCCATCGGAGCTGTAGAGCAGCTGCGAGTCATGTGACCGGCCTGAAGACAGCTCAAAAACAGTATTTACGATACTCTATTTTTTAAAATTCCATAAAATAGTGTGCTGTGCCAGCCTTTAATAGAGGGGCTGGCAGTGACAGTTCTAGTTTTTTTTTATAATAATAGCGGGGGAGGGGCGGGGCCGGAGACAGACGTAGAGAGGGAGCTGACAGGCAGGAAGGAGGGGGTGAGGGGGAGAGAGGAAAGCAGAGGGGACAGCAGCGTATGACGGAGGGACGCACTCTGACCACGGTTGTCAGGGCTCAGCAGCCCTGAACTTCGTGGTCAGTACAGAGCGGGCATACAGGAAGTGGTAGGTTCAGGGAGGTTTTTTTTTACAGTTTAGAGGGGGCAGATTACACAGCACAAGCACTGTGCTGTTTAATCTGCTTTAAGGGGACCAGGATCTGTATTTTTTTATTTATTTGTTTGGGTTAACAAACACTTTAACTGCAACATAGAAAAATCAGGTCTTCTTCCCTGTCAGTCAGGACTGCGGTGTGGCAGAGCTGTGTACATTTCATAACTGGATAGACAAAAATACAAATCTTTTGACAGGTAAACTGTTCCAATATACTCTATATTACCAAAAGTATTGGGCTGCCTGTCTTTATACGCACATGAACTTTAATGGCATCCCAGTCTTAGTCTGTAGAATTTAATATCGAGTTGGCCCACCTTTTGTAGTTATAACAGCTTTAACTCTTCTGGGAAGGATGTCCACAAGGTTTAGGAGTGTGCCTATGGGAATGTTTGAGCATTCTTCCAGAAGTGCATTTGTGAGGTCAGGCACTAATATGGACGAGAAGGCCTGACTCACAGTCTCCACTCTAGTTCATCCCAAAGGTATTCTATCGGGTTGAGGTCAGGACTCTGTGCAGGCCAGTCAAGTTCATCCACCCCAAACTCGCTCATCCATGTCTTTATAGACTTTGCTTTGTGCACTGGTCCAAATTATTTGGTGGAGGAGGGATTATGGTGTGGGGTTGTTTTTGAGGGGTTGGGCTTGGCCCCTAATGGGGCGTACACACGGTCGGACTTTTCGTCCGGACTGACGGACGCCGATGGACCAAATCCGGCGGACAATCGGATCGTGTGGGGGCTTCACCGGACCATCAGCGGACTTTTCCAGTCGCAAATCTGACAGATTTTAGATTTGGAACAGGCTTCAAATCTTTACGTCATAACTCCGCCGGACCCAGAAATCCGCTCGTCTGTATGCTAGTCTGACGGACAAAAACCCGACACTAGGGCAGCTATTGGCTACTGGCTATAGACTTCCTTATTTTATTCCGGTGTGCGTCTTCACGTACGAATCCGTCGGACTTTGGTGTGATCATGTGTAGGCAAGTGCGTTCGTTAGAAAGTCCGTCAAAAGTCAGTCGAAAGTCCGCTGGAGAGTCTGTCGGACCAGTCCGGTCGAAAAGTCCGCCGTGTGTACGCAGCATTAGTTCCAGTGAAGGAAACTCTTACGGTGTCAGCATACCAAGACATTTAGGACAATTGCATGCTCCCAGCTTTATGGGAACAGTTTGGGGATGGCCCCTTCCTGTTCCAACATGACTCCGGTAATTGGGAAGGACTTATGGTAGAAAGAACTCAATATAAAATCTCGGCTTTTGCCGATGATTTGCTCTTCTCATTAACAAATTCAATAATCTCCCTTCCTAATCTTTTCCAAGAGATGGAGACTTACAGTACTCTATCCTACTTTAAGATGAACTTTTCTAAATCAAAGGCGATGGGAATAGCGGTCCCCACCGCTCAGATGAGAATATTGAAATCTAGTTTTAAATTCAAGTGGACGGATCAGGCTTTGAAGTACTTCGGGACTTTGATTCCAGCAGACCTCTCGTGTACATATGAGATTAACTATCCACCACTCCTGTGGGAGGTGCGGACTCTCCTGGAGAGGTGGCATAAGGGATACCATTCGTGGTTCGGAAGAGGTAACATTATTAAAATGAGTATCCTACCAAAGTTCTTATATATGTTTCAGGCTATACCTATAGGTATACCTATGCAATACTTTAAACGGATACAGGCACTTTTCACTGGATTTATCTGGGCATATAAAAATCTGAGGATCAGAAGTTCTCTCCTGATTCTTCCTAAGCAACATGGTGGATTGGCAATACCCAACTTGTACAGATACTATCAGGCAGCCGACTTGGGTCACCTGATAGATTGGTGCAGGCATGGGGACATAAAAACTTGGCCAAGCTTGGAACAGGCACAGAGCAGTGTAGCATTAAATAGAGCATCATAGTGTTTTAGAGGCCTCCCATGCAATATTAAGACCCACCCCCTAATAGGACCCACATTGAGGCAGTGCTCAGGGCTTTTTTCTAAAGGCAAGCTTTCATCATTAGACTCTTCACTGCTCCCAA
Organism: Lithobates septentrionalis; assembly: GCA_037952835.1. Taxonomy (NCBI): domain Eukaryota; kingdom Metazoa; phylum Chordata; class Amphibia; order Anura; family Ranidae; genus Lithobates; species Lithobates septentrionalis. Next base: position 1,273,538 of record JBBDGP010000163.1, on the reverse strand, counting down.
TCTTGGGGAACCCACAATTTGCCCGGGGCCTGAGGGGGGGAAACTTCGATGGAATAATGGAACAGGGGACCTATCAGGTCTCATTTCATATCATCTGGGGAATGGGTTACATTTCAAATGTTGACCTCGGGAACCGGGCGATATCAACTGGATTTCTGGCGAGCAGCTCAATTGAGACACTTCTTACATACCTAACATGCTCCTGATGTTTATGAACATAATTTACTCCTTTGAAAAGTACTGTACCGAGAGAGGTCCACTCTCTCATACTATCTCAAAGATATACACTTTATTGGTAGCACCTCATGAAAACTTCCAATTGCCATTCTTTCAGAAATGGGAGGTGGACTTGGGCATAATCTTCACAGAGGAACAGCGAGCTAACATAATTCACTCCATATTTGAAAGCTCAAATTGCACAAAAATACGGGAAACAAATAAGATCTTTTCGCAATGGTACAGTACTCCGGCCCTTCATAGATATTTTAGAAAAACGCCTCTAATCGATGCTGGCGCTGACGGAGGGAGCAAGGGACATTTTTTTTTTTTTTTTTTTTTTTGCCACTTCAGCGAAATTTATCTTAAGAGAAGTGGTATCAACTTTGAAAATCAAAATTTGTCCCGTCTCTTTTTTTTCACATCATTGTGGCTAATGTTCTGTTTGTTTTTATTAATCCTAGACTTTATAGTTAAAAGCAAAACACAGATTTCCTCCAAGCGAGCAGATCATATAGAGACCACATATACAATCTTCAGTAATATTCACAAACCTTTAAACCCTCCATTTTCCCCTCATACCCCCCCCCCCCATCCCTCCATTCCCCTCCACCATCCTCTCATCCCATTCGCACACCACCCATTCCACCTAATATTCTTACACCTATCCAACCCATTCATACTCTAGCCATAACTTCCATATATTCTTATATTTCTTTAAACTGCCTCTCTTTCTGTACCAGAATTCCTCTTTCGTGATCATGTCCTTAACCTCTTTTCTCCATTCTACTACTGTTGGTAGTTCTTTCTCCTGCCACTTCCGTGCTATGATTTTCCTTCCCTGAAACAGGCATCTTATAATAGCGGTCTGGGTGTCTTTCAGCATATCATTTTCCTCCAGCAAACTCAACAGGCAAGTTCTGGCCTCCATTTCCAATGAGGACCCAAATATTGCGTTAATTTCCTCCACTAATTTTTCCCAATACCTGTATAACTTGGGGCATCGCCAAAACATATGCACTAGGTCTCCTCTCCTATCTCCGCACCGCTGACACTTCGCATCCTGCCTCAAGGGACATTATTACACGTCTTCTGGTCATGCTGCATACTCAGGGACTATTGGAGAGAGGTCCGAAGGATCACTCAAAGATTCAGTGAGCCCGAGATTCCTGAAGGCTTTTTCTTTTGCATGACACTAAAATACTGGGTAAGAGGCACAAAAATTCTTTTATGGGCCACCTTTTGAATGTGACTAAATCTTGCATCCCCCTTACCTGGAAGCAGATCTGAGCACCTTCAGTGGGATTATGGCTCAGAAAGGTGGAAGAATTGAGTAGACTGGAAGATTTGGTTTGGACAACTAGACAGAAGCGAGAGATACATGATAAAATCTGGGCTCCATTGAACCTTTTTATTAATTCAGAGGAGGGAATGAACCTTATTGATGCGTATTTCAATAGTTCAGGATAGAGGGCACTGTCCTATTCAAACTAGCTTGGCTCCTGGTGAGAGTGGAATCCTGCTCTCTGGCTGGGGGGGGGGGAGGGGAGGGGAGGAATGGAGGAAGAAAAGGGATTTATTCCCCCTTTTCTTTTATGTATAAATTTTTTGTTTTGTTTTGTTTTTGTTTGTGATTTGTTTTTTTTGTTTTTTGAAAAAGAAGGAAAAGGGAAGGCTAAAAATTCTTATTACTACACAAAGATACTCCGAAGGAGGTTTTACTCAGGTACTTTGAGTCTGAGTAGGCTATGTTTGTACAGGAGCTTATGACCGAGAGGGGGAAGATATTCAGATTAAGATGTTGATATGAAACACTGTAATGCTGATAGCTTTAAACTGTTGGATGGGAATGTATTACCTATTAATGACGTTTAAAGTATTTAAGATACGCAAGATACGCAAGTTATATTGTTCGGAGCCTGTATGTGTTTCCCTTTAATAAAGAATGAATAATAAAAAAAACAGATGGCGTAAAACTGATTTGTTGTACGTTTTCTTAGGATTATTCAATACGTGTAGGAGAAAGAGAGCATCGTCTTCTGGGAGGGTGTAATCGGTGAATTTTTGAGAAATACAATGTACCTCCTTCCAGAAATGTTCCAATTTTGGACAGGACCAAAAGATATGTCGTAAAGTCCCCTTTTCATCCTGGCATCCCCAGCATCTGTCAGAATATTTATAAAGTATTGAGGGCATACGGTACCATCCCATGAAATGTTTAAAATTGGTTTCTTGGGCATGTGTACAGATGGATAATTTTAAGGCAAAACGGATAATCCGCCCATGTGTCAAAGAAAAAGTCCTATTTAATGTCAGTTCCCACTGCCGTATGAAGGGGGAGCATAGTCATCAGGCGGAGCAATCAGCAGCGCATACAATTGCAAGAGTGAGTGGGGGAGGGGACCCGTCTCCTCACAAATTTGTTCAGAGGGAGTCTACTGTCGTTGGAAACTGTCCAGGGGCGGAAGGGAGTTCAAAAAGTGTCAGAGCCTTTAGGCAATCCAAAAGTCATGATTGTAGCGTCCATTCAAGTCAACACTGATAATGAGGGCCAATGTGTGGATCCCAGGAAATGAGAGGCTTGGTAACATTGCGAGTCTAGGAGTGCACAAAATGGTCCCCCTTGCAGTCCAGGAGAGAAGGGAGGATTCCCCACAATAGGGTAAAGGGGGGAGTGGACAGATAACAAGATAGTAGAGCATATCCGGGAGCAAATACTTATTGTGGGTCCCAGGGTCGGGTGCATTATAGGAGCGGGGGTAAGGTCTGCAAAGCACCAGACCGCACGACACAATGGGACTGCGCATTGGGACTGCTCGATCTGTGGCCATAGTTTGAGTTCAACATGTCTACACCAATCAATTAGTCTTCCCATATGGTCCGCCTGGTAATATTTCTGTATACCAGGTACCGCCACACCACCATGTTGTTTAGGCAGATTCAAGAGTCATCATTGTAGTCTAGGTCTTTTGTGGGCCCAAATAAAATTAACTGGCAGGGAGTTCATTTGTTTGAAGAATCCGAGGGTATACACATTGGCAACGCTTGAAAGAGATATGAAAAATTGGGAAAGCATTTTAATGATGTTGCATCTTCCGAACCAGGAAAAGAGGTCCGGATGCCAATTGGAAAGCAAGGTTCGTACTTTACTAAGCAAAGGTGGAATCAGTCTGTGTATTTAACCATTATTCTGGAGTTCAGATTTAAAACATGTCCGCCTTCTATTACAATACAACCCTATCCATATGTCATCAAAAGCATTTATAAAGAGAAAAAAAATATGCATATTTCTTGGAGTTTTACTAGGTTCAGACTAGGGTGACTGGAAACAATTTTACTTCTGAGTAAATGTATTTTTGCCTAATGAGACATATAGAGAATTTGGCTATGAAATTAGTTTTGAGGTGCTCCGAATCTTGGTAGCAGCCCTGAACTTTGCACATGGCACTTAGGATATGGAGTATCTCTGCAATATTCATTAACTGTTTTGCTGCAGTCAACAAAAGTGCCTATTTCAGTTCATTGGAGGAATTTGTATCAAATAAATCAGTGTCTGTGAGTGGACAAAGAAATAGTGACATTTCTGGTCTAGCTGGTAACTGTAATTGATTTTGTTTCGAGTCTAGTTCAGTTATTACGCTCACAATTTTCAGGACATGTTCTTACTTTCCTGCTCAAGTAGGTTTTATTTTATTTATTTTTTGTTCAAAAGACATTTAGTCTGTTGGTTCTGGTTCAGCAAACATAAAAAAGGCAAAAGAAGGAATATCCCTAAAAGCTACACATCTTTGTGATCCAAAAGCCTTTTTTTCACACTACTGTACCTAATAACATGATTGTGTGGGTTTCAAAACAGATGTTAAAATGTGTTTTGGACCTAAAAAAACTACAGAAAACTTACAACTGAAAAAAGGCCAATAAGCATAAAACTACATAATATCCATAAACAGATTTGTGTGAAATCCCAGAGAGGTGGAAATAGGGGACACCTATGAGCAAATATAGGTAGACATAGGACACACACCCTGCCACGCCCCCTTAAAGGAGAATCATACATTAAAAAAATTGTTAAATCCACAAGTGCTTTTTTTACCACTATTATTCCTTTATACAAATTTAGCAGTTTAGAAATTGGATGAAAGGTTTAGCTCTGGGAAAGACTTTTAAAAGATAAATAGTGCATTTTAAATACAACTATATAGATCAGACCAAAATGAGGGACAAATGAAGAAAGAGGGACGTTGTTGCAAATCAGGGACAGTTGGGAGCTATGTTCTAAGGTGAACATAAAACAATTGGGGTAGATGGGTGTAAAATTTGAATGTAAAATTTCACATTTATAGCTTGGGGGCAGAGTCATGGAGCATAAAAAGTTCTTCTTACAAAAAGACAAGTTTTTTTTTTTCTTTAAAATTATTCAAGTACCACCCCAAACTCCTGCTTCTTGGACGCACACAAAGAGGAGAGCCTCTGCTCTTTCTATCTCCAGTGGCCCAAAACACCCTCTGCACATTTCAACCGTTACTAATGTAAATGCTGTTCTTTCAAGTTAAGCTGGCCATACATAGATTGAAATTCAGCTGGACCAGCCAATATTTGATCCACGCATGGGCACTATGGTTGAACACAAGTTGATGTGCCGATTGACCTCTGTTCAACTAGCCTATTGGAAGATTTCTGCTTGATCAGAGCTGCTAATCAGTGTATTCTGATGGTGGGGAAGTCTCCCTGCTGCCCAATACAATGACGCAGTGGGCAGGATTTCTCCATCCACATCACATGTGTGAATGGGGAATCGGATCAGTTTTTTCCTTCAACCTGTTGATTTAACGAAAAAACTGACTCTTCTATGGGCTGGCTTAGTTACTCAGAACGTGGTGAAGCCAGAGGTATGATAGCCAGGTAACTAGCATTTTCAGAAGGAGATCATCAATGACAGTCTTTCACCCACAGTTAAGTGTGAATGCAGCCTTACTGCAGACCTCTGTTCCTTTTACTGTCCAGTACACAGAATGGCTGTTAGATTTACTTTCTTATGATAGCTAAACTGACCATACACAAACATTTAAAGTCAAATTTATATAAACTGAAGACAAAGTCCTTCACCAGAATTAAAAACTTGGCCAATCATGTTTTGTCTTTTATGCTTCGGGAAATGAAAATAATGAATCTGATTTGTGCATATGGCAAGTTTTCCACTTTTTATATAAAGGTCTCTTTACATTGGCAGTTGTTTATGGTAACTAAAAAAAAGGCTTTTCATTTTTATAATATAATACAAATAGAACCCTATTTCCATTTTTTACGATAATTGGTGGTGAGCTCAGTATGCACTTACCTTTACACTGTTAGACATGACAGGACATAAATGATTGGCAGTGTGGCAGGCAGTGTGAACAGAACAAGTATTGGTAACCTTCTCATTAGATGATTACATTGCTGCCAAGGCTTTTTTGTTGAAACATCTGTCAGCAGTATCGTATGAGGTTCCCAACAGCAGCCACTATAATTTGCACTTATGGGAACATGCTGCAGTTTCCAGCTTTCTTCTCCTACAGTGTGCAAGCGCTCTCTGTACAATGCGCCTGTCTTCCCATTTTGATACAGCCAGTGATGATGAGGGATCAGATTCTTGACAAACTGAAGAAATGTCAGGCATTTCAGTCAAGGGAAAAAATCCTTAGTCTCCCTCAAGCCTGTCAAGAATGTTCCTTCCAAAATTTCTCATCTACAGTGCTTAAAGATGATGAATTCTCAAGACATTGATAGAAGCAGATATGGGAGGATGAATTCCTCAGTAGATATGGTGTAGGTTAAGTTGGAAAAAAAAATGTGCATCATTCAAATCTTAGGTGTGAAAATAAAAAATATTTGCGCAAGTAAACATTTCTAAAAAAAAAGTTCAAATCCGATTCTTGTGAAGGAATAATTCACACATTCATAGCTATTGCGTTAAAACAAAATCATCAAGATTCATTTTAGAAATTAAACCTTGAGCATTAAGGGAACACAACCAACCTGGCCAAAGGTATTACCATAATATATCAGGCCAGCCTATAAACTGAAGATGAATTTATGGCAATGCTAAAAGCCCTCCATTTAAATATGCGCCTTCTATGTAATTCTGAAAGGCATGGCTTGACCACACACCCTCCTATATAGCTGGATCCAAGTGCTGTATATTCTGCCTGCCCAACAAATTAAAAGTGTTGGTAGATAAAAAGTGTTGCTAGATATCTATCTATATATATATCTATATATATATCTATATATATATATATATATATATATATATATATATATATATATATATAGATATATCTATCTATATATATATCTATATATATATAGATATATATAAAAACTATGCGCTTTAAAGTGAAACAATTAAAGCTTAAAATAAGATTTTATGTTAACATTTTAAATTCGCATGGTGAGCATGGTAAAGGCAAAATTATAAGCAAATTAAAATGTAGTTTTTAACTTTTTAGTCTAGCAGCAGAGTCACTTTGTAATCTCTGCCCTGGTTTGATGCAAGGGCAGAGCTGTTGCTGTTAATGGTTAATTAGGTGAAACGGTTGATTGGACAATTAATCCAGAAGATCGCAGTGCTTTTATAAACCAATAGATGTGCTACATATATGACAGCCTGTGTGCTGGACCATTTGCCATTGTGTACATTCTTGTATAGAAATGTTTCTTCTTGCTATGTGTACTACGTTTCTGTCTTATAAACTATATTTAGGCAAAGGAAGACTTGCATATTGCAGTTATCAATATTTTTTGATGGAGTTGTTTGATAGGAATTCATCTAAAAGTAAGAAAATATCTTCCCTGTAATTTGAATCTTTAACTCAAAAAAGTTAAAATTTTGATTTGATATAAAAAAAGTTTACTACCTGTAGATCCTGGCATTTCTTTCCAGTACACCTAATTTCCTGTGGAGTGCTGACAACACTGTAAGACCACTGCTAAAAGGACAGCAGTGTTGTCAGACCTCAGCACTGCATCTCCCTAATCTTCAGTAATGTATATGCAGCCCATCCATCAGCTACTGGTCTTGTGACCACAAGAAAAGCACAAAAATTGTATTTAACAAATGTATTTTTTAAAAACAGCATGAATAGAGCTTTTTATTCCATTTACATGTTGATCAAGCTGTCTAAAAAATAGAACAGTGTAGGGATCAAGCTAACACTACCAGGGTTACTTAAAACAGTTGCAGCCAACAGTTTTTACAAAGCTGCACTCTAAGCACATATAAAAGACACAAACTGATGCAGCTCTGTTATCATTAAGACATCATTAAATAAATCTTTCAAATGCAAGCAGTAGTTCGAGTAATGGTAGGAAGAGAAAGCATAGTGATAGAGAAATGAGCTCATAAATTTGCAGCTTCTTCTTTCACTGCCCAGTCTTAGGATTGGGGTTGAATGATGCTGGGCGTAATGCCACGTACACATGAGTGTCCGACAGAAAAAGTCCAACAGGGGAGCTTTTCATCATATATTCCGATCGTGTGTGTGCTCCATCTGACTTTTTACGTCGAAAATTCTGACGGACCTAGAAAGAGAACATGTTCTAAATACTTCAGACGGAACCAATTCCTGTCAGGAAAACCGCTCGTCTGTATGCTGTTCCGACGTACCAAAAATGGCGCATGCTCTGAAGCAAGTACGAGACGGAAGCTATTGGCTACTGGCTATTGAACTTCCGTTTTCTAGTCCCGTCGTACGTGTTGTACGTCACCGCATTCTGGACGGTCGGAATTTGGTGTGACCGTGTGTATGCAAGACAGCTTGAGCGGAATTCCATCAGAACTCCGTCAGAAAAACCTTCAGAGTTTATTCAGACGGGAAAACTGGTCGTGTGTACAGGGCATAAGACTGAGTTCATATAGTGGCAGAAAAAAGTACTACTTTGGAAATCACTGGATTGAAAGTAAATATTGCAGCAAAGACTGGCTTTGTTATTTTATCTTTTTAATGGATTATTCATTTTTATCTTGTTTATGGTTGAAACTCTGCTTTATAGTATGTACCAGCCTCTGTCAATTTCACATTTGCCTCATAGATTTTTCTGCATGCAAATGTGGAGAAAATATAAACAGCAGCGTGTGAACTATGAAAAGGGTTTATTAATACAATTATCGAAATACCTTATTTCCACTCCTTTCTGTCCTAGTGATTTTCTAGTTGTTAATCTCTTGACTGTGATTTACTCAGCTTTCTGCTGGGTTTCGTCAGGAGCTGAGTCAGGCTATTGCTGGCTATTGAATGCTTCTGTCTGTACTGAACAGATGTGCTATTGATTTCACATGATCTATCAGTGCCTTACTGAAATCTGTATCCGATTTGTCTCAATTGATGCTGATCAGTTGGGTATAGACCAGGAAACAACTGTTTTACAAATGGATTCTCATAAAAGACCAGAAAGCAGTACTAGGGACTGGCTAAAGTTTTGCAAATGAGAGCGGAGAGATTTGGGTTTCTAAAAACTAGAATAATAATCCTTACTTGCTTATAAGACCATCATGAAGTTTAAACTTTATGGGACCTTTATGGAATTTAGACACAGTTAGCTTGACACATGATCCCTCAGAATCTGCCATAACCAAGGCTGGCTTTGCCAATTAATGGGAAGCTGTGTCTACAGTATGAAATGCGTGACCCAAAGTCTCGTTAAAATCTTTTGCATTACTGACATTTAAGTGTGCATGGCCACTCTAATGGCCCTTTTGTCCCCAGAACATGGGTAAGCCTATATTGCTTTGTGTTTGAAAAGCTCCTTTTGAATTGACATACTGCAGGTCAACACATCCATAATGCAGCATATGACAATTTTTCCTGCATTATGCCACAGTTAATGCTTGATCCACATCTTACCCAGCCATAAAGGCTGGAGATTGACAACTCGAACCTGGAAGTGCTCAGAGCTGAATGTTTCTGGGTTTGTTCTTCACAGGGTAAATCAGTGTAACAAGCCCCTGCTCGCTCAATTCCACTCTCCCGACACTCCTCTGCTGCCATAGAATCAGATTGCAGATCACAACGTCTGATGGTTCAGTCATCCGATGTTCCGGGATTTGAACTACAGCTATGTGCCGTTCGAATCCAGTTGTGATAGCTCAGAACAAACACCAGGCAGGCTGTATGTAAGTTCAAACAGGGATCTCACTTTTATTGGATGCACACAACACACTTTTATACACAGCAGTTTGAAGGCCCTGCCCCCAACAACCACTTTCCTATTGGTCAATTGTAAAGTACACTTTAGTCCTCAATTAGGTCCTCTTGGCCATGCAAATGAGGACTTGAAACAGGGTCAGCAGGGATTGGTCCGATAGCTTGAATAGGAGGACTGATATGTGTAATGACACAGAGAAGCTCCAGGGGGTAATTAAAGTACATAAACAAACAGTCAAAAACAGAACAATGCCTTCCTTCGAGACCATGGAGCCATCTGGTGGGGGTTAGCCTTAAAACAGGGCAAAAGATTCCCCCCCCCCCCACTGTGTAATAGAATCAATGGAGAAATACTTCAGTATTCCAAGCTTCATGACAATCAGTAAATGGTGGTTTGCTCATCTCCCTCCACTCTCTATCCAGACACCTGCCATGGAGGACCTTGGCACCCAGGTGGGACAGGTGAGCCTCGGACACATGGTTTAGGGGGTTGAGTGGCACCTTTCACAGCATGTGGAAGTGATTGGACAGCTGTAAAGAATGACCTATACTAGAAATCTGCTTACTATGAAAAGGTAAACAAACTCCTGGCTGCTGTAGCAGTCTGGAGTCTGTTTATATGTCAGTGCAACTGCCACTGTAATCTTATGTTGGCTACAGCAAAAAGGTTAAAGAGACCTCTTTAGAGTCCACTTTCAGGTAAAAGCACAGAAGATGCAAGCCCTTTTAAATGTTTACTTGCAGAGTTTTGCCTTTCCATAATTATTTGTATTCACTTCACATGTGCCATTCAAACATGCTAGCAAATTTCACCAGGAAGAGTCCGTTTTCTAGCACACCCCCCTCACTCCTTGCCCACTATTATCCTCTCCTCTTCTGGGAATAGCTAATTACTCTCTTACCTTTTGTTTAGCATCCCGAGACAAGTGAAGGGCAATTCTACAGTGCCTTGAAAAAGTATTCACACCCCTTGAAATTTTCCACATTTTGTCATGTTACTCCAAAGATTTGAATGTATTTTATTGGGATTTTTTGTGATAGACCAACACAAAGTGGCACATAATTGTGAAGTGTAAGAAAAATGATAAATGGTTTTCATTTGATTTTTACAAATATGTAAAAAGTGTGACGTGCATTTGTATTCAGCCCCCCCCCCCCTTTTTTTTCACAGTGGGGATGGTGTGTTCGGGGTGCAGTGTTAGTTTCTCACCACACATAGCGTTTTTGGGTTTTTTTAGGCCAAAAAGGTTACATTTTGGTCTAAACTGACCAGAGCACCTTATTCCACATATTTGCTGTGTCCCCCACATGGCTTCTGCAAAAAGGACTTCTTATGGCTTTCTTCTTGCCACTCTTCCATAAAGGCCAGATTTGTGAGGTGGACAACTAATAATTGTCTTGTGGACAGATTCTCCCACCTGAGCTGTGGATCTCAGTTACCATGGGCCTCTTGGCTGCTTCTCTGATTAATGCTCTACATGCCCAGCCTGTCAGTTTAGGTGGATGGCCATGTCTTGATAGGTTTGCAGTTGTGCCATACTCTCCATTTTTGGATGATGGATTGAACAGTGCCCCTTGAGATGTTCAAAGCTTGGGATATTTTTTTATAACCTAATCCTACTTCTCCACAACTTTATCCCTGACTTGTCTGGTGTGTTTCTTGGCTTTCATGATGTTGTTTGTTCACTAAGGTTCTCTAGCAAACCTCCGAGGGCTTCATAGAACAGCTGTATTTATACTGAGATACTGAGATTAAATTACACACAATTGGACTCGCAATTGGTTCCACTAGGTTTTAGTTAGGGCTATCAAAGTAAAGGAGGCTGAATACAAATGCACCCCACACTTTTCACATATTTATTTGTAAAAAATGTTGAAAACCATTTATCATTTCCTTCCACTTCACAGTTATTTGCCACTTTGTGTTGGTCTATCACATAAAATCCCAATAAAATACATTTGCGTTTTTTGTTGTAACGTGACAAAATGTGAAAAATTTCAAGGAGTATGAATACTTTTTCAAGGTACTGTATAGATCATTACTTAAGTGACAGCACTGAGACTGCAGGGGCTGCTTAGATCACATTTAAGATGGCAGCTCCCAGCACCAGTCTCAGGGCTTTGCATGTCCACCCAAGGAAAGTTTTTTACAGGTTAATGACTCTCTCGCTCACATACTCTGTCTTGCTTTGGACTCCAACATACTCCTTTCCCAGTAACTGTGCCTCACTTTTACCTAACACCACATCCCACTCTGCATCACTTTTAACTCATATATATCCAAAGCTAAAAATATTATTTTAATCGTACAGTACAGGTAAGGTATTCATATACAGTCATTGACGGGGTCATCTTGTATCTCTGACCATTACTGTGTAAAATGGGGCTATTTTTGCAATGAATTCACTTACCAGTGTAAACACTTCAAACTTGGCACTAAAATTTAACCACTCAGAGCTTAATCTCAGGTGGATGACCAGGCATGTTACATCACACCATAGGTCGCACACTTTAACACCACTCCACTTTCGCCTAGAACCCTCACAAGGTATTCAGGCAACTCCTCACTATGAGGATTCCTTGCAGGACGAACTGCACCTGGGTTACCATGTACTCCTTCCAGACACACCCGGTCTCCCACTATTCTCTATGAGTACCTCACAGGAAAATACCCACAGGTAAACATTCTCTCTGCCAAATGCCCACACAACACAAAGCTCAGAGTAAGCATACATCTGTTGCATCAGAGAAGGACCCAGTTTTAACACTGGTCTTGGCATCAAATTCTAGCTCGAGTCCAGGCATGCAACAAGCAGCCTACTCAACAAATGCAGAATTCTCTGCATCTATATCACACGCATAATGCTTGCTAACGTTGAAAAGCGAATTGCGCCTGTCCGCAAAATCCTTGGCATAGTGCAGATTGACTCTTCCATCTCGCCATAGTTACATAGTTAGGTTGAAAAAAGACACAAGTCCATCTAGTTAAACTTATAAAAAGAAGAAAAAAAATATATGTACATATTAGGGATGAGCTCAAATATAAGTTCGACTCGAACATCTTGCATTCGCCGAACAGCGAATATTAACGGGGTGTTTGCGGGAAATTCGAGGGCTGTGGAACGCCCCACAATGCACCGTGTATAGTGTTTGGACGGAGATAGTTTGAGCTAGAATAGACAGGCAGGTTAGTTAGCTGCAGTGCACTTGATAGATAGATTTATATATATATATATATATATATATATATAGATATATCTATAGATATAGATATATCTATAGATCTATAGATATATCTATATACAGTGGCTTGCGAAAGTATTCGGCCCCCTTGAACTTTTCAACCTTTTGCCACATTTCAGGCTTCAAACATAAAGATATAAAATTTTTATTTTTTTAATTTTTATTTTTTGTGAAGAATCACCAACAAGTGGGACACAATTGTGAAGTGGAACGAAATCTATTGGATATTTTAAACTTTTTTAGCAATTAAAAAACTGAAAAGTGGTGCGTGCAAAATTATTCGGCCCCTTTACTTTCAGTGCAGAAAACTCACTCCAGAAGTTCAGCGAGGATCTCTGAATGATCCAATGTTGTCCTAAATGACTGATGGTAATAAATAGAATCCACCTGTGTGTAATCAAGTCTCTGTATAAATGCACATGCTCTGTGATAGTCTCAGGGTTCTGTTGAAAGCGCAGAGAGCATCATGAAGATATCCATAAAAAGTCTCGTCTAAAGTTTGCCACAAGCCACCTAGGAGACACACCAAACATGTGGAAGAAGGTGCTCTGGTCCGATGAAACCAAAATCAAACTTTTTGGCCACAATGCAAAACGATATGTTTGGCGTAAAAGCAACACAGCTCATCACACTCAACACACCATCCCCACTGTCAAACATGGTGGTGGCAGCATCATGGTTTGGGCCTGCTTTTCTTCAGCAGGGACAGGGAAGATGGTTAAAATTGAGGGGAAGATGGATGCAGCCAAATACAGGACCATTCTGGATGAAAACCTGTTGGAGTCTGCAAAAGACCTGAAACTGGGACGGAGATTTATCTTCCAACAAGACAATGATCCCAAACATACAGCAAAATCTACAAAGGAATGGTTCACAAATAAACGTATCCAGGTGTTAGAATGGCCAAGTCAAAGTCCAGACCTGAATCCAATCGAGAATCTGTGGAAAGAGCTGAAAACTGCTGTTCACAAACGCTCTCCATCCAACCTCATTGAGCTTGAGCTGTTTTGCAAGGAAGAATGGGCAAGAATTTCAGTCTCTCGATGTGCAAAACTGATAGAGACATACCCCAAGCTACTTGCAGCTGTAATCGCAGCAAAAGGTGGCTCTACAAAGTATTAACGCAAGGGGGCCGAATAATTTTGCACGCCCCACTTTTCATTTTTTTATTAGTTAAAAAAGTTTAAAAAATCCAGAAGATTTCGTTCCACTTCACAATTGTGTCCCACTTGTTGGTGATTCTTCACAAAAAATAACAATTTTATATCTTTATGTTTAAAGCCTGAAATGTGGCAAAAGGTTGAAAAGTTCAAGGGGGCCGAATACTTTCGCAAGCCACTGTATGTATGTATATATATATATATATATATATATATATATATATATATATATATATATACACACAGTGGGGACGGAAAGTATTCAGACCCCCTTATATTTTTTACGCTTTGTTATATTGCAGCCAGTTGCTAAAATCATTTAAGTTCATTTTTTTCCCTCATTAATGTACACACAGCACCCCATATTGACAGAAAAATACAGAATTGTTGACATTTTTGCAGATTTATTAAAAAAGAAAAACTGAAATATCACATGCTCCTAAGTATTCAGACCCTTTGCTCAGTATTTAGTAGAAGCACCCTTTTGATCTAATACAGCCATGAGTCTTTTTGGGAAAGATGCAACAAGTTTTTCACACCTGGATTTGGGGATCCTCTGCCATTCTTCCTTGCAGATCCTCTCCAGTTCTGTCAGGTTGGATGGTAAACGTTGGTGGACAGCCATTTTTAGGTCTCTCCAGAGATGCTTAATTGGGTTTAAGTCAGGACTCTGGCTGGGCCATTCAAGAACAGTCACGGAGTTGTTATGAAGCCACTCCTTCGTTATTTTAGCTGTGTGCTTAGGGTAATTGTCTTGTTGGACAAGTGCAGTTCTTAATACCGTGTATTGCCCCCTTTAACATCAATGACAGCTTGAAGTCATTTGTGGATGAGGCTCATTATCTTCTCAGATGGTAAAGCTGCCCATTCCTCTTGGCAAAAAGCCTCCAGTTCCTGTATATTCTTGGGCTGTCTTGCATGAACTGCAGGTTTGAGATCTCCCCAGAGTGGCTCAATGATATTGAGGTCAGGAGACTAAGATGGCCACTCCCGAACTTTCACTTTATTCTGCTGTAGCCAATGACAGGTCGACTTGGCCTTGTGTTTTGGATCATTCTCATATTGGAATGTCCAAGCACGTCCCATGCGCAGCTTCCTGGCTGATGAATGCAAATGTTCCTCCAGTATTTTTTGATAACATACTGCATTCATCTTGCCAACAATTTTGACCAAATTTCCTGTGCCTTTGTAGCTCACACATCCCCAAAACATCAGCAATCCACCTCCATATCTTTCATCATAGGCCTTGTTGACTCCTCTCCAAATGTAGCATTTATGGTTGTGGCTAAAAAGCTCAATTTTGGTCTCATAACTCCAAATGACTTTGTGCCAGAAGGTTTGAGGCTTGTCTTTTTTAGTTGGTCTATCTGACCGTGGTTTGGTTTCAACAGAACTCCCTCATTTTACACTTCTTGATTAGAGTTTGAACACTGCTGATTGGCATTCTCAATTCCTTGGATATCTTTTTATATCCCTTTCCTATTTTATACAGTTCTACTACCTTTTCCCGCAGATCCTTTGACAAATCTTTTGCTTTCCCCATGACTCAGAATCCAGAAACGTCAGTGCAGCACTGGATGAAAGATGCAAGGGTCTGTCAGGAGTCCAGAAACGCATTGACCTTTTTGTACACACACACTAATTACAAGCAAACAGATCACAGGTGAGGATGGTTACCTTTAATAGCCATTCAAACCCCTTTGTGTCAACTTGTGTATACATTACCAGGCCAAAATCACCAGGTTATGTAAACTTTTTTGATCAGGGTCATTTGGGTAGTTTCTGTTGATATTATGATTTAAAAAGAGTAAACACCGTTTATTGATAATAAATTCCTTCAGCTAAACACTAACCATGAATAAAATAAATGTTTTTGTGTTATCATTCATATTCTCTGAAAAATGGCCAAGAAATCATAAATTCTGCCAGGGTATTCAGTCAATGCAGGCAGTGTAGTTTATATAACACAGTGTATTGTAGTGGTTAAGGGGAATCCTGCGCTTTTTTATTTTCTAAAATGATGTGGGGGTCCCCTCAAAAATCCATACTGAGCCCTTCAGATCTGATATGGATTTTAAGGGGAACCCCGCGCCATTTTTTTTTATTTAAAAAAACAGACCCTTATCCGAGCATGCAACCTGGCAGGCTGCAGGAAAAGGGGGGGGGACGAGAGAGCGCCCCCCCTCCTGAACCGTACCAGGCCACATACCCTCAACATCGGGGGGTGCTTTGGGGTGCCCCCAAAGCACCTTGTACCCATATTGATAGGGACAAGGACCTGATCCCCACAACCCTTGCCCGGTGGTTGTGGAGGTCTGTGGGTGGGGGGCTTATCGGAATCTGGAAGCCCCCTTTAACAAGGGGCCCCTAGCTCCCCCCCCTACGTGAATGGGTATCGGGTACATTGTACCCCTACCCATTCGACAAAAAAGTGTCAAAAAAGTAAAAACGACAGTTTTTTACAATTGTAAATCCATCTTCAATCACGGCGCCGACGATACCAAGAAAAAAGAAAGAAAAGGAAAAACTCTGCCTTAATGGGAGGCGTCCTGCCGACTGCCGTCTTTTCGCAGTGACAGCTGTTATATAGCCAAGGTCAGGACGTTATGTGATGTCAGAGGGAGGCGGGGTCACCGTTTACATCACCGGGTGGCCCCGCCCCTGCCTATATAACAGCTGTCACCGTGAAAAGACGGCAGTCGGCGGGGCGCCTCCAATGGAGGCAGAGTTTTCCCTTGGGACCATCGGCGCCGTGATTGAAGATTGATTTACATCGCGGGACACTTTTATAAAAAAAAAATTTAATAAAGGAATTGTAAAAAAGTGTCTTTTTTACTTTTTTGACACTTTTTTTGGTGAATGGGTAGGAGTACATTGTACCGATACCCATTCACCTAAGGGGGGGAGCGGGATCTGGGGGCCCCTTGTTAAAGGGGGCTTTCAGATTCTGATAAGCCCCTCGCCCACAGACCCCCACAACCTTTTTTTTGCGGTACTCATACCCCTTGAAATTTTACACATTTTGTCATGTTGCAACCAAAAACATAAATGTATTTTATTGGGATTTTATGTGATAGACCAACACAAAGTGGCACATAATTGTAAAGTGGAAGGAAAATGATACATGGTTTTCAAAATTTTTTACAAATAAAACATCTGAAAATTGTGGCGTGCATTTGTATTCAACCCCTTTACTCTGATACCCCTAACCAAAATCTAGTGGAACCAATTGCCTTCAGAAGTCACCTAATTAGTAAATAGAGTCCACCTCTGTTTAATTTAATCTCAGTATAAATACAGCTGTTCTGTGAAGCTCTCAGAGGTTTGTTAGAGAACCTTAGTAAACAAACGGCATCATGAAGGCCAAGGAGCACACCAGACAGGTCAGGATTAATGTTGTCGTGAAGTTTAAAGCAGGGTTAGGTAATAAAAAAAATATCTCAAGCTTTGAACATCTTTTGGAGCACTGTTTAATATATTTTCTGAAAATGGAAAGAGTATGGCACAACTGCAAATATACAAAGACATGGCTGTCCACCTAAACTGACAGGTTGGGCAAGGAAAGCATTAATCAGAGAAGCAGCCAAGAGGCCCATGGTAACTCTGGAGGAGCTGCAGAGATCCACAGCTCAGGTGGGAGAATCTGTACACAGGACAACTATTAATCGTGTACTCCACAAATCTGGCCTTTATGGAAGAGTGGCAACAAGAAAGCCATTGTTGAAAGAAAGCCATAAGAAGTCCTGTTTGCAGTTTGCAAGAAGCCAAGTGGGGGACACAGGAAACATGTGGAAGAAGGTGCTCTGGTAAGATGAGACCAAAATGGAACTTTTTGGCCACGCTATGTGTGGTGGAAAACTAACACTGCACATCACCCTGAACACACCATCCCCACTGTGAAACATGGTGGTGGCAGCATCATGTTGTGGGGATGCTTTTCTTCAGCAGGGACAGGGAAGCTGGTCAGAGTTGATGGGAAGATGGATGGTGCCAAATACAGGGCAATCTTAGAAGAATACATGTTAGACTCTGCAAAATACTTGAGACTGGTGCGGAGGTTCACCTTCCAGCAGGACAATGACCCTAAACATACAGCCAGAGCTACAAAGGAATGTTTTAGATCAAAGCATATTCATGTGTTAAAATGGCCCAGTCAAAGTCCAGACCTAAATCCAATTGAGAATCTGTGGCAAGACTTTAAAATTGCTGTTCACAGATGCTCTCCATCCAATCTGACAGAGCTTGAGCTATTTTGCAAAGAAGATTGGGCAAAAATGTCACTCTCTAGATGTGCCAAGCTGGTAGAGACATACCCAAAAAGACTTGCAGCTGTAATTGCAGTGAAAGGTGGTTCTACAAAGTATTGCCTCAGGGGGGCTGAATACAAATGCACGCCACACTTTCAGATATTTATTTGTAAAAAAGTTTGAAAACCATTCATCAATTTCCTTCCACTTCAAAATGATGTGCCACTTTTTGTTGGTCTACCACATAAAATCCCAGTAAAATACATTTACGTTTTTGGTTGTAACCAAGGCACTGTGTGTGTGTGTATATATATATATATATATATATATATATATATATATATATATATATATATATATACACACATATACACATACACATAGTTGTGCTCATAAGTTTACATACCCTGGCCGAATTTATGATTTCCTGGCCATTTTTCAGAGACTATGAATGATAACACAAAACTTTTTTTTGACTCATGGTTAGTGTTTGGCTGAAGCCATTTATTATCAATCAACTGTGTTTACTCTTTTTAAAGGGGTTGTAAACCCTCATGGTTTTTCACCTTAATGCATTCTATGCATTAAGGTGAAAAACCTTCTCTCATGCTGCAGCCCCCCAGAGCCCCCGTTTTACTTACCTGAACCCAGTCATTCTCCCCGGGGACAAGCACACCAGCTCTAGCTGGTGTCTTGTGTCCTGATTGGATAGATTGATAGCAGTGCAGCCATTGGCTCCCACTGCTGTCAATCAAATCCAATGACGTGAGCGTCGAGGGGCGGGCCGAGTCCGGCATTCATGTCTGTGGATGCAAATGCTGGACTCAGGAGCGCGCCGACAAGGTAGCCCCCTCGGGAGAGCGCTTCTCCTAGGGGGTAATCCGATGCAGGGAGGAGCAGCGAGAGCCTCCGGGGGACCCCAGAAGAGGATGTTCTGGGCCACTCTGTGCAAAACAATCTGCACAGTGGAGGTAAGTATGACATGTTTGTTACTTAAAAAACAAACAAACAAACGATCCTTTACAATTGCTTTAAATCATAATGACAACAAAAACTAGCCAAATGACCCTGATCAAAAGTCTACATACCCTGGTGATTTTGGCCGTATAACATGCACACAAGTTGACACAAAGGGGTTTGAATGGCTATTAAAGGTAACCAATCCGCACCTGTGATCTGTTTGCTTGTAATTAGTGTGTGTGTATAAATGGTCAATGAGTTTCTGGACTCTTGACAGACCCTTGCATCTTTCATACAGTGCTGCACTGACGTTTCTGGTTTCTGAGTCATGGGGAAAGCAAAAGAATTGTCAAAGGATCTGACACAACTGTAAATATTATATATATATATATATATATATATATATATACACACACACACACACACACACACACACACACACATACAATCCCATATACACAATCCTATACCTACAGTAGATCCAGAGGAAGGCATATTCCCTGGATCAAACTTTACCTATAATTGTTAGTATCCAGCTATATTATGTACATTTAGGAAGGAATCCAGTCCTTTTTTTAAAGCAATCTACTGAGCTGGCCAGAACCAGCTCTTCACAGAGTCTATTTCACATTTTCACAGCTCTTACTGTAAAAAAAACGTTACGTATTTGGAGATGAAATCTCTTTTCCTCCAGATGTAAAAAGTGCCCCCTTGTCATCTGTGATGACCCTTTGGGTACAAAGAGACCTACAAAAACTTACAAAACATTCCCTGTTCAGATATAATGTGCAGTCTGTAGTGATGGGGTCACTATTGAAATATTTTTATGCCCCCAAAAATTAACTCACATGCAGTGGAAAAGGAGTTTCCAGAAAAATGGGCTATTCTTGTAGTTGACCCCTACCATCTCTGTCCTGAACAAACATCCCACTGTACTTTACCATTGAAGATGTTCTGATTTTAAAAATTATGCCAACAGAACTATTAAGACACTCTTAAAAGCTCTTTAACCTTGTAAGCCCAGCCCTGCAACCAGCTCTTGTTGCTATTTCTGTATATGGACTAGGACAATGAATAACCAACATAATCCTGTATTTCAGGATTGTGCTAATGCAGAGCAGTTACAACTGCTTTCTGCTCCTTTTCTATATAGATGTCATGGAACATCTCCATTCATATGGGCAGAATCTTACGGCTAAAAGCTTGGACAGCAGAAAACGCCTGTAAAAGGCACCTCACAAATGTGTTTCAAGGACAAGGTCTGTTGGGTGAGACTCTTGACCAATTCAAGAAGGGAACAGGTGGGAAAGGAATCCCACAGTGAGATTTACTATGAGAGTTTTAGGGTTAATAGTTGCCTCCTTTGAGGCAGTTCCTTCCGCCCAATTACATTCAATGATGCTCCTACCGTACATTTTGTCAGCATGGAAAAAGCAGGCTCTTTCCCAGGACTTACCCATACTCCTATCCAACAGATGAACTTTCTTGTCCTGTGGATCACAACTCCAGCTTTAACAGTGGGAAAATCTTTCCTTACTTACTATTGGAAAGTTCTTACAATAGACGCAAGTCTATCAGGCTGGGGAACAGGGAACATGGTCAAGAGAGGAAACCAAACTCCCAATCGACATCCTAGTGCTCAGAGCAGTCAGGGTCTCCTTCTAACACTGCCTCCACCCCCAAATAAAGGGAAACCCAATTCAGGTGTCGTCAGATAATATTGCCACAGTAGCATATATCAATAATAAAGAGGGCACAAGGAGCCTGGCTGATGAAGGAAGCAAACCAGATTATCTTGTACACAGAAACTCACTGTCCTGCAATTTCTGCAAACCACATCTCAGGAGTACACAACTGGCAGACAGATTATCCCAGATGCCAGTGTTTGGACCCTAGGGAAATGGCGTCTTCATCCAGATCTATTCAATCTGATATGCCAAAGTTGGGGTCTGCAGGTGTGGCCTTCCTGGCCTCCACATACAACATCCTATCCGTTTCTTGCCAGAACCAATTCTGATTTTGGATGCTCTAGTTATCCCCTGGTCTCAATTCAGACTCATTTATGCCTCCACTCTACGCGGATTCTGCCTCAACTCTTTCACTAAATTGAGCAGAGGATGAAACTGAAGGGAACAGGTGGGAAAGGAATCCCACAGTGAGATTTACTATGAGAGTTTTAGGGTTAATAATTGCCTCCTTTGAGGCAGTCGTTTGGACCCTAGGGAAAAAGTGTCTTCATCCAGATCTATTCAATCTGATATGCCAAAGGTGGGGCCTGCAGGTGTGGCCTTCCTGGCCTCCACATACAGCATCCTATCTGTTTCTTGCCAGAACCAATTCTGGCTTTGAATACTCTAGTTATCCCTTGGTCTCAGTTCAGGCTAATTTATGCCTTCCCTCTACTGCGGATTCTGCCTCACCTTTTTCACTAAATTGAGCAGAGGATGGAACTCTACTGGCTCCAAAGTGGCCCAGAAGAACCTAGTAAACAGACATACTCAGACTTCTTGCAGATGATCCCTGGCCTCTTCTCAACACCTTCTCAACCTCTTCCCTATCTCAATGCCCTCTCTATTCCACCCTGCTTCACAGTTTCTGCCTTTAATGGCATAGCTGTTAAAACTCAAGTCCTAAAAATACAGGGGTTTCTGAGTCTGTGATTCCTACCTTGTTAAAAGCAAGAATTTGCCATTTTCAGGAAGATTTACTATCTGACCTGAAAATGTTACTTTGTCTGGTGCAAGTGCACTCTGTTTAGTCCCAGAGATTACTCTGTGTCTCACATTCTGGACTTCCTGCAAACAGGTCTTGGCCTGAATCTAGTTCTTAGCAGACTAAAATGGCAGGTATTGACCTTATTCATCCTTGCAAGGGTCTTTGGGTTTTCACACTCTTGTGATACCCTTTATTCAATGGTTCTCTCCACCCACCAGATTCCACCAACTTTCCAGCAAAGTAGCTTTTAGGGTAGCTATCACATCTGTCAGATATGCCTCTGAACTTGCATCTCTTTCCCGTGAAGAGCCTTTCCACATACTTCACTGTGATAAGGTTGTATTATGCCCAAGACCTTCCATTCTTCTAAAGGTGGTTTCAGCATTCAGCCTTGTCCTTAAGCATCCAAAGTTCCTCTACATTGTCTGGTCATAGAGCCATTAGAGTATACCTTAAAGCTTCTGCTTCCAATAAACAAATGGATTTGCAGTTTGTTCTTTCCTTGGGACCTCACAAGGGGAAACTCGATTACAAGAGCTTATGCTTTTAAAAAAAATCTCCTCCTGCGCTATTGCGTGCCCAATCCAACAGATCTGTCTGTGTATGCTGGGCCTTTAGTCACCAAGCCTTGGTTACAACTTACAACTGTGTAAGGCCACCACCTAGACATCTGTTCATACTTTCTCAAAATTTTACCAAGTGGATGTCAAGTCTTCTGCAGTTGCAACTTTTGGCAGCAAGATTCTAGGAGCGTCACTCTGAACTTGGGTCTTGGACCCCCATTGTTTTTTGGCCCGGTTGGCACAATTCCATTTGCCTAGTTGGTGCCCACCTATGTATTCATTGCTTGGGAGTGTCCTATGGTGTATGAATAAGTTGCCTGTTTCTTGTACTGTTAGATCAAGATAAGAGGAAATCTGACTTACTTGAAGTATAGTCTTGAAGTATAGTACATGGACCCCCTCCCCTAACCCTCCTTACTCTGCATTGCTGCCTACAAAATAAAGGATTCATGGAGTGGGGTACGGTTATTGGGGAGGCACCATGTCCTCAAAAGCTTGCCAGTGTCCAGTCACCTGGAGGTATGAGCTTATAACACATGGTGTATGAATAAGTTGCCTATGTACTGTACTGTACTTCAAGATTTACAGGCAAGTCAAAATTCCTCTTTTTGTCTATCTTCGATAGGGCAAGGAATTTTTAAAACACCCAAGTAATTTTTTTTTTCCTATGTGTCTGGAGGTTTTTGCCTTATTGGGAAGTTTTCCCTTTATTGTCATGTAGACACAGTAAAGAAATGGGAAGGAAAAGTTCCTACCAAAGTGAAGAACCAGAGCAAGTGCTCCCACTGGAAAGATTCAGCTTTACTCCTGCTCTGGTGAAAACTTAAAATTTTGTATTTTCCAATCACTTTCAGTGCCAGCCGTCACCAGGATAAATAGTGAGAATGACATCCTATGGGGATACAAGCAGAAACAATAACCTAACAGAGGTTCTAACCCTTTACTACTCAAAAAAAAAAAAAAGTTTTGGCTAAAGATACACTTTGAATTTAAAATACATTCAATACTAGCTAATCTACCATGCAAGTACTGAAAATTTACTAAATTAAAGGAATGGATACAGCCTGCATTAATTGCAGTGAGCTAATCTAATTAATATTAGAGCAGGCAATTAAATGCGTTAAATAAAATCAATGAATTTATCATTACGTCCATGACTGCACTACTGCGTTAAGTCGATGTCATGTTAATTATACTGTTGCAAGGTACAGTTACGATGCATTATTTATTGGCCTATCAATTATGCAATCATGCAGTACTCATAAACTGGGACATTAACGCTCTACTTAATTAGCCAAACACGCTCGTCTGCCTCGTGCTTCTTGTTTAAAATAATAAAAGGCCGTTATTTTTTAAGGCTGGAATTCATGAACAGGTGAATGGAAATGATCTACCAATGAATAAACAATCAACAAATTTTATTGAAATGGCTTACATTTACAGACCTGTTGCGGAACAAAAAGTTTAATGCCATTAAACCTTACATTTTTGTGGATTTATGCACAGGCTTCTTTAATCTGTATTTTGTTTAATGGCAGTAGGCATCACAAGATTAAATTATGTTAAAGCTGAACTGCGGGCAGATTTAATAAAACACAAATGAAGGCAGCAAGTTAAAGGAGTTGTAAAGGCAGAAGGTTTTTTTATCTTAATGCATTCTATGCATTAAGGCCAGGGTTGTGAGGAAGAGGCCCTTGTCCTTATGTCCTTATCAACCTGGGGACAAGGTTCTTTAGGAAAGGAGGGGGTTCCCCCACAAAGCACCCCAATATTGAGGGTGTGTGGCCTGGTATGGTTCAGGAGGAGGGGGGATGTGCTTGCTCATCACCATCCCCCCTTTCCTAGCCCGCTGGGCTGCCTGCTTGACTAAGGGTTTGGTATGTGTGTGGATTTTGGGGACCTCACACCATTTTTTAAAAATATTTTGCAGCGTGGGGTCCTCCTCAAAATCTTTACCAGATTCAGAGGACCTGATATGGATTGGAAGAGGGGGGGGGGGGGGGGCAGGAGGGCACTCTGTTTTTCATTCGCCAGCTTTTCTTTTGTTTACATTCTGCTGTCAGTGGGGAGTTCCACTGACAGCAGAGGAGTCACTGGTCGTGGCTGGTGAGTGCCAGCTCCTTAACAATGAGCTAGCTTGTGGTTCAAATACTACAAGTTTTCACTACTAAAATACAACATCAAGAAATAGTGCATAGTGTATTTTAGTAGCGTTTTTTTTTTTAGTGACTTGCAAAAAACTTTTTAAAAAACGCCATGAGCTATTTTACCACTGATCTTAAATTGGTAGACGTTTCATGAATTGAGCCCATTGTCCTTTATGGGCTTGATTTCGTCCTTAAGTTAGATGCCAGGGCCTGTAGTGTAAACACTTGCAGCAAGACATATACCAACCATTGGTATGCAATATACACTTTAAGAACTGCAAATCTACCATATTGTGTTTCTTTTTATACTTTGTGTTGGCAAGAAAGAAAAATAAATAAAAGAATCAATATGTAGTCAGACTGGCCCGCTAGAGACACACATTTCCCGCATCCTGGCCCTGCAGTAGCTGTGCAGTCTAGGTTGTCTGTAATGACTCCCCTGGGCATATACAGAATGTAGTGTTTGAGTTGGTTGATAGTACATTTCAGTACATTAAGCTTACAGAGTCAAGGGACTGAAGTAAAAAATAGAAGCCATCCTGACAGTAAATTGTTTAATATCTATTCTCTCCCTTCAGGCTTTTTTATGCAGTTCAGGAAATTAATTGAACTCTTAAGTTTATGTAATGCATCAAAGAGCTGATAGAGGAATGCGAATTAAAGTGTGCCTGGTGCCTACACACTGCAGATAAGCCATCTTGTGGGTGGAGGGCTATCTGGTGCAGAATATTTTTTAAAGGGATGAGTAAAACAAATGTTTTTTGCTTTGTCAATATTTTGCCCAAATTTTACCGTTTTAGTAAAATACATTTGAATTAATGGGATGGCAACAGTAGGATTGTTTTAAATAGCGCAATGGCCTTTAAATGGATACTGAGGGTCATGGAAACCCTTTAAAGGTAGATATGGATGCATGGTATGCATTTTAAGGGTCACGCCTTTACATTGATATGGCATGTCAACACTTATAAATGTGTTAATGCATGCATTGAATTGAGTGCAATGGGCCTTGCAACCAGGGCTGGATTTCAGGCTAGGCCACATAGACACTCTAACTGAGCATGAGTGCCATGGCCCTATTCATTCCTATGGGGCAGCTGTACTCTGCAGGACCACTGGAGGCCTCCATGGGTGGCTGCACATAGTCCACCCCTCCAGGCAGTTATACTTATCCAGCCCAACACCCCAACAGCTTTCCAGCACTGCTGGAGCCCTCATTAATAGAGCAAGCTTTAAATTATGAAGCAGGAGACCATGCTTGGGCCTAAGCTGCCAACCACAAGGCCAAAACACTGTCACATGGGGGGGGGGGGGGGGTTAGGGTGCCATAATGTCATCGCCCTGTCCAGGCCCCAGTATCAGAGGTCAGACAGAACATTTTAGGAGAGCAATCTGTAACTAACAGAAACTCACTGAAATGTTGGCAATAGTTTTTCTATTGTTTTTCTTACTCTAAGTGACAAGACACAAACTTTTCAAACAGCACTTTTCTGTCTTCCAGTGTAACAGTTGTGTCCATTACACCCTAGCCTCCTAGTATTTCTGTACTAATATTCATATAGTATGGAGGTTGTACTTTTACAAGACTTAAAATGTAATTCAAGCTCAACATTTTTTTTCGGATAGTGTGGGGAAGGGTTGGAAGAGATTTTCACTCACATGTCAACATATGAGGGCAATCTCCAAAATAGGGGGTATACAGACAACAACCAAATGCCAACAATGCTCCTAACGCTTACCATTATCTGCTAAAATGTGTTTTTAATGCTGTATGTGTCCCTGTTGGAAGGATTTTCCCTCCACTTCCCTACTCAGCAAATGCACCAGAATGGAAAAAAACAGCAATAAAGAAACTGAACACCATGAAAATGGTTTGATTTGTGTTCAAAGCTTAAAGGTTAAGTGTTACTAAACCCAGCAGCCTGTATTCACTATATCTGGTCTCCCACAGCACACAGAACATGGAAATGCAATTTTTTTTAGTAAATATAAACTGCTAAATACATTTTTTCCTCAGCAGTATATAGCAGTCTTGTGACTTCTATCAGTGTCCGGCCAAGCACTGGTTAAAGCTTGTAGGAGGAGTTTTCATTCTCCTCTGATGGTCCTATGAGGCTGCATGACTCCTGACCCTCTGTTTGGACAGTGCTGATTGGCCCTGTGCTGATCACATGCTCCCCTCCCCCCTCACACACATTAAAGAAAAACGCTCTAGCAATACACATCAAACTGAGCATGTGCAGAGTGCCCCCAAGACTCTGTACTATCAGGGGATGATCAAACAGCCTTTTTACACAATGCAGAGGATTAACCCCTTAGGTTCCACAGTGAGTATAATGAGCCTATTTTACTGCATATAGAGATTGATTTTACTGTTATGGATTTAGTAACACTTTAAAAGATGCAAATCCAAGGTCAGTCTTCATTTTCCTACTCATTTCCTTCACTACATTATGTCTGCCAAATGACAAGTACACTTTAAAAGTATTCAGCGAATATAGATAATAAAGGGAAAACTATAGGGTTGGGTCAGTCTTGTTTTATTTTTTATTTTTTCCAAGTTGCTATGATTTTAAACTGATATTTTATCACTGTTTTTCTACTATATCAAACTATCTTTGTTTTAAAAATAAACATTTAATACATAAGAGGATTCCCAGAGCAGAACGGGTTATCCAAACAGAGCAGTAATGATTGCCTGCTTGAGGCTTACTTTGTCTGACTGAAACCTCAGTTGGAGATGTCTGATACACACATTCATCTGTGTATAAATTTCAGCTTATAAATGTGAAAAGAATCCTAAATCACAACCCTCTTCTCAAAAATAATTATATGTAAAATGTCAATATGTCATATTTTATATTTGGCTAAATAAAGTTATTGTAGCCCTGACTATAACAAAGAAAGTATATACAAAATCAACATACATTTGCTGCTTACTTCAGATCATGATCTACAAATGGAGGTCATTCGTGGTAAATTTTAATTAGTGCAGATAATTTTTTATCTCTCTAGCCACGAAAAGATAAAGGAATATGTGCATAAATCCTTTCTGATCCCTCCTCAATAAGTAACAAAAACAATCAGAGAGGTGATGGTCCAGCTGCGTGGGGGAAACTGTAACAGTCCTTACAATGTTTATTGCAAATGACTTTGCAAGAGCTTTCTTGGCACCCAGCAATTGAATGCATTTATAAAAAATAAAAAAAACATATCCCTCTGTCAATTGATGAGCTCATTAGGGGGATAATGAACCATAGACAAAAACTTTAATAATGTAATGATAGCATGTGCTACTGGTAATTGAGCAGATAATACTGTAGCCCTTAATTTACAAGGTATCATCTAAATTACAGAATCTGTAAGGTAAAATTTGTTCTAAAATGGAACAGAAAATAAGTAATTTGTGAACATTTTTTGAACTATAAATTCTTCAAAGACTTGCTAATAAATTTGACTACTGGAGGAAAAGCCAATTCCCTAGCACAGTCTCCTCCCTCCTTGCATGTCATAGCCCTCTGCTCTGTTGGGATTGTTTAATTACTGGCTGTGCTGGCCCAGCTCTTACACCCCTCCTTTCATAACCTTAAATGTAGCAGCCAGGGGAGAAGCAAATAGGAATACTATGGAGTGTCACTTGAATGACAGCTCTGAGTCTGCTAACATTACTGTATATTCAAGATGGTAGCATCTAACAGATGTTCCAGAGCTTTTCCAAAGGCTATGTAAGAGAGGCTTTTATGCATAAAGAATATTAAATGCACATTTAATCTTATAAGAAGATTTAGTTGGCAAGAGGGTCTCCAAGATTCCATAAAATGTTCATTTTTCTGTTTATTACAGTCTCGTCTTGGTATACAGGGCACAATTCTAGCATAGGGAAAGAGTATGCACTGTAATAATATTGTATTTTTTTTTTTTATCTGAATGCTTACAACTTTTTCGTCTCCTGCCTTGGAGCAATGAATTTATAAATAAGAAAAAAGAAACACCAGTGTACGTTTTCTAGCCAAGCATGTCTTATTTCTTTTAGTGAAAAACACAGAAGCAAACTTATTTTTGTAATGACTTTTCCTTTGCCTCCTTTTTGTATCTCCCTCCATTAGATTGTGTTCCGAAAAATCAGCGATGTCAAGAAAGAAGAAGAGGAGCGTCAGCGGCAGAAAAATGAAGTGACCCTCACTATCCCCGTAGACCACCCGGTACGGAAGCTCTTTCAGAAATTCAAACAGCAGAAAGAGCTACGAAATCAGGGCTCGGCGCACACTGACCTGGAAAGGAACAAGCTCCAAATCGAGAATCGTTCCACAATGCACAATGGAGCTGTCATTACTGGCACCAGTGTTGTAACCGTGTCCCAGATAACTCCCATTCAGACGTCTCTTTCTTACGTTAGAACCAGCGAGTCTTTGAAGCAGAACAACAGGGATGCGATAGAGTTGAAGCCGAATAGCGGCAGTGACCCAAACTGTCTCAAAGTTACCAGCCCCATGTGCGTCAAAAACGCTAATGCCAAGGGTTGGCTGAGATTAAAAAATAACATGCAGGTCCATGAGGAGAAAAAGGAGGACTGGAATAACGTCACAAAGGCAGAATCCATGGGCTTACTGTCAGACGACCCAAAATGCATTGACCCCGAGAGTGGGGTTTCTAAAAATCCCTTGAGGAAAACAGACTCATGCGATAGTGGTATAACAAAAAGTGACCTTCGGTTGGACAAAGCTGGGGAAACGCGTAGCCCGCTTGAGCACAGCCCGATTCAAGCTGATGCAAAGCACCCTTTTTATCCTATTCCTGAACAGGCCTTACAGACCACTCTGCAAGAAGTCAAACATGAGCTTAAGGATGACATTCAGCTATTAAGCTCTCGCATGTCTGCCCTTGAACAGCAGGTGGCAGAAATCCTAAAACTACTATTGGAAAAGAAAACACCCCTGACACCCCCCAAAACGCCATCCAGTCCCCTTCAGATACCATGTCAGGATATTTTTAGCGTTTCCAGGCCGGTAACCCCGGATTCTGAAAAGGACGAGATACATGTATAACGTATATTGTACATGAGTGTGAGTGGGTGTATGGGTGCATAGACGCACATGTCCAGTAGGCATATATACAAATATATGCAGTGATAAATAATTTTAAAATGCATTGTTCACTCTAAGCTGACTGAACTGAAATGACCATGGTAAACATGGATCTTCAATCCATTCTGTGGGGTTGCACTGGATATTGGTTTCTCTTTGAAGTCATTTTAGTGTGGAAAAAAGGCCCTATATTATTAAAGTAGCTTTGGGTTAAGGGTAATGACCACCTGTTGGATGAAGTACTTACTGCTAGAACCCATGAGGAAGACAGTCTATTCTTCTGGTCAGGGGGACCCAAAAATGGAATAAAAAAAATAAAAAAATTCTTCTGGTCAGCCATATATATGGTCAGAATTGTGGTCAGATTTTAGCACGGACTTTAATGACTACCAATAGATAACAAAATAAAAACAGGTATTGAGGGGCAGGTAATCGAAACTACTTCATCACAATAAAAACTTTGTAATTCAGGCAATCAGCTAAATACCCCCTTTAATATTCCAAAATGAGCAGAAAGTCAACACAGGAAGCTGTAAAAGCTGAACCACAAAACAGCGGTGACCTCCTCGTGACTATGCAGTGTGGCTGTGGCATGTGGAGGAGGAGTGTGTATCACAAGACTGGCTGAACAGTTTTTTGTAAATGGGTATTTTATGGATAATGGATCAAGAAAATACTACATTTCCCAAACACAGCCTCTAAAGAACTTAATAAGACTCTCTACAGTATATCTGCGCAGTGTGTCTACCAGTTCTGAGGTCAGACTCGTGTGCTTACCTGAAGATGAGGATTGAGCATATTGCTTATTATTTTATATGGCAGGACACCATTTTCCCTGTCCCCAGACTTGTATATGAACCCAGTTTTTATAAAGCTACGCAGACCATTGGAAGGCCAGGGAATAGGCTGTTTTCTATATCATGAGTGTACAGCATCCTTTTAAGTTTTTGTACTGCAAAAGGCTTGAAGTGCATTTATCTTTAAACATAACTTCATTTAACAGGTGTCCTAAGCCAGTCTACATGAAGCTAAAAGATTTGGGCTAGCATTCCTATCTACAAGTAATAATATCCCATTCCAGAGTTCATGATTTAGGGTAGGCATCCTGCATCTCTCCAACAACTGATCACCACTATTCCATGACAGGAAGTGGATTTTTGGGACCTGTGGTTCCTCAGAAATTGGAGAGATACGAGTTGCGCCCATCTCATGGCTTAGAGGGAACATTGCTTCAACATAACTTGAATATATTATTTTATCAATTTTCAATGTGTAAATATTGCATGTCCAGCTGGATACTGGCCTGCCAAAGATAAAACTCCTTACTCTAGATATTGCTTGTAAAATATGCAGTTGACTGCATGCGTTCTTTACGTTAATTTATAATCTTAATTACACTATTTATATGATAAAAAGGCAATGCTATATTTAACTATCAGGGTCCATCCTGCCAATATTGCTAGGAAAAGTCACAGACATCAGGCTTGTAACAGAAAACATCTCTTTTTACAACTTTTCAATATTAAGCTTATAATAACCTTAAGTAGATAATTGAGGAGTTAAATAAGTATTCCACTAGCAGTAACTGCTTAAGACCCCTCCATGTAGGTCCCTCCCCTCTAGTACCCACTTTTTCTGTTGACATGACAGTAGAGTTTTAGGTAGAACCTGGATAGTGGTTGAGCTATATCAGTGAAATATTTCTACCTGTTGTTTTGGAGCAGGATACTATATGGAGGAGTCTTTAGCCACTTTAGAAATAAGACCTTAGAACATGCGTATAGGTTAAAACATGAATATGTATTAACTTGGTTTAATGTGGAGGAACAATGTTTATAGCAAACTCTTCCCATTGTTCCTTACCTCCATCTCACTTGAAGCTCTAGTCTAGTGTGAGTGGCTACAAGCATCAGACCGGTGGGGATGGTCTAAAATGACTAATTAAATCTCAGGTTCATCAAAACAAAAAGGTATGCAAAGTCTTACACCCCATTCGCACTTGTGCGACCTGTCATATGATTTTGGACATCAAAGTAGCATGACAAGTTGTACCCCATGCTTTCGAATGATAACCATTTATATATTTGCGACTTAAAGTCATAGCAACTTCAGAGTAGTTCATGCACTACTTTGGTCCGAATTTCTTGCAACTTGAGGGCCAAAGACTTCAATGTTAACCCTCAAAAGTTGCACGAAAGTCATACCTGAATGTTTTACATGAAACAGTGGGTCTGATTTTGCAAAGAGAAAACAAGTCACATCCAAGTTGCACCAAATCTATAGTGCATAGAATAAGTGCAGCGCAATAAGGTATAAACATAAACTATACATTCATTAAACGACATACACTCTACAAAACTAGTGACCAGAGTGAAAATATGAACAAAAATCTAAATAAATCGGAAAGTCCCATACACAGAACTATACCTCTGTGTAATGAATAAGTGAAAGTCCGTATATCTTCGCAGTGTTTCAGGTGATCCACCACCTCCAGATAAATTGCCTGCTCACCTCCAATACCAGACCTTACTACAGTGTCACATTTGCCTCTGACCAATTACTGTTAAGAAAGGTACAGCAACACTCTCCTTCCTCCCATCTAGGGTTATAGCTACTGCCCTTCTCTACTTGATCCTCAGTCATCAGCGTAGCATAGAATTAAAAACAGAAAGACCATAGTGCTATTTCCAAACATTTATTGTTAAAACATGAGGGAATTAAAAACAGTCACAAGGATATACAAATAACAAGCGTTCAGTATTATCAGCTCACCACGCTGACACTAATAGCTGCTGTGTGACATTACAGGCTTCAGCTCCTCCCACCACTAGCAAGCAATTGGTGATTAATCGACCATTGAGGAGTATGGGTATGCCAACCTTGCCACTTCCAGATGATGATGATTAGGTGTAAGGCTATTTAAGGGCATGTGTGATGTCAGTTCCCCGCCTACTGAAGAAGCCCAATCGGAGGGTGTAACGTGTATGGGTGGAAGGTGCTTAAGCCTGTGACATCACACAGCAGCTGTTAGTGTCAGCGTGGTGAGCTGATAATACTGAACACTTGTTATTTGTATATCCTTTTGAGCGTTTTTAATTCCCTCATGTTTTAACAATAAAGGTTTGGAAAGAGAGCACTATGGTCTTTCCGTTTTAGTCTATGGTATATCATGCTGATGACTGAGGATCAAGGAGAGAAGGACAGTAGCTATACCCCGTGACGGGAGGAAGAAGAGTGTTGCTGCACCTTTAATAGGAGGAATTGGTCAGAGGCAAATGCGACTCTGTAGTGGGATCTGGTATTGGAGGTGGTGGGTCACCTGAAACACTGTGAAGATATATGAACTGTCACTTATTCATTACACAGCGGTGTAGTTCGGTGTATGGGACTTTCTGATTTATTTTAATTTTTGTTCATATTTTTAGGATTTCACTTTGGTCACTAGTTTTGTAGAGTATATCTCGTTCAATGAG
Source organism: Lithobates septentrionalis (assembly GCA_037952835.1). NCBI lineage: Eukaryota > Metazoa > Chordata > Amphibia > Anura > Ranidae > Lithobates > Lithobates septentrionalis. Next base: position 1,240,545 of record JBBDGP010000163.1, on the reverse strand, counting down.
TGTATAGTTTTTCTTTAAACCTTATTGCGCTGCACATGTTCTATGCACTATAATTTTATTGTGGTGAATCTTGTGACTACAACTATAAAGTGTAAAGTGTTAGTGGCAATCATCTTTGCCTGGTTTGCAAGGCATATATATATTTTTATGTGAGAAATATTTTGTATACGCGGTTCAGTTGGTGATTGCGCTGATTATTTTTCACTACTGTTTAAGCAAAGTTGCATCAAAGTTTCACTCCAAGGTCGAGGGACTTTGGAGTCCTACAAGTGTGAATGGGGCCTTACAGTTGGTTTTCTTTAGAAAGTAGAACAGCCTGTCCAGAATGCAGTAGAGAATGACCCTGTGTAGATACAGTGATCTCTGCTGAATCGGACCTATAGCTCTCCAATAAACAAAATTAATGCCCTGCCGATCGGATTGCTTAAGCCCTGACTCGGGAGAGAATGTGGCCAACCTCTGCCGAGAGACTACTGCCTCCTGACAGAGAGCAAGGATAATGCTGGCACGGGAAGGCTGTGGCTGCTTTCTAAACAAAAAAAAAAAAAATGTAAGACTTTGCACACCTTTTGTTGCACCTGGAATGCAGTTAGCTGATTTAAAATGACAGCTTGTGGACTTTTACATAGTGACATTTTTGCCTTGATTCTAGCACTTGTCCTTGTGGCTTGTGGACAGCAAGTCCTAGCTGAGATAGGTGAGGGCAATATGGCAACATGTTCCCTTTAAATGTTATTGTCATTTTTATTTTACACTGCTGCTTAAAATGAGGGTACTTCCATATTTTTTTACTTATCTCCTTAGCCATAGACATTAGATGATATGTGTTCATTTTGAAAAACCTAGCCTAAAAATCAGCATGACCTGGAAACTTGTGCATATTGTAGGAAATATACACAGGTGAATGTCAGCTGGGGCTTATCCGTGTACACCGTGGAGGACTGTAAAAAAAAAATACTCCATGTTTTCCAATTTCAGTGTCCCAAGGTTATGTTGTGATTGCTTGTATTTTATCTTCTGTCCAGTTACAGAACAAATCAATATCCTTAATGGACCAACATCTAATATCTATCACTAATTTTAGCTGCAATTTCATAGATCTGGCACATGCCAAACGCTTGTGTATATTGCAGGTATCTAAGTGGAGCACTGCAGTTAAAACTATGCATACTCAGAAACTACTTTCTACACCCCCCCCTGCAGGCTCGACCTGGTAATACATCTGATAAATATCAGCAAATTAAAACTACTGTCAAGATGTAATATATAAACATCACTCTCATTAAGTAACAAGTTAGATATGCTTACCGTCATCGTCATTCACTGTGTGGGTGTCATTATTAATTTTGCTTTGTGAGGGGGATTAATAGCTAAAGTGACTTCTTAACTAGTAAATTACTACAGAGAGGTAAAATCTTAATATAGTCTGAATCTATGCATAATGGCAGAATTCATTTTTGTTTAATTATACATTGCATAATAAATTCTATACTAAATAGCTTCTTTATGTTTACATTATGTAAAGGGTGAATTTTACTTTCATGGAATGTATACTATAATCTTAAAAAAATATTTTTCTTATATCAAAAGATTTGCTTACACAGTTATATGTATGGGGTATATTATCAGGAATACTATCTTAAATTTGCACATAATATCTATATTAAATAGACCTATGTTTTCCAACATTGCTCCAAATGACCCTAAACTGTTTTTTAGCAAGCTTTAGTTTTTGAGTTCTGTGAAATAACGATTGTAAAGCAGAAACTGCTCTGGGTAAAAATAGTGACGAGTAAATAGCATTCCTTTCTCCCAGTGCAGTGCTGGAGAAGAAAATGGGCAATAAGTCCTTTAAACGGGGCAATGACTCTTATTGTAGACCTCATAATCCATAATTTTTTAGAAAAATAATGAACATTTTGTAATGATCGATTTCAGTATATATATATATATATATATATATATATATATATATATATATATATATATATATTTCTGATTTTGCTGTACAGCAAATTCCATGGTCCAAAAAATGAATACAATGATGTGGATAGAATATATGCTATAACAAATGGAAGAGGTAATATAGTCACTTTTGTGGTGGCCTATGTCTCCTAGCTCTCATTGCTTTCATAAGTGTCAGATGTCTTTGGCCCTCATTACAGGACTCAGCAGTAAGGTTTACACACACAAAAAAAAGATCAATTATCCAATCATGTGCAGGTGAAATAAACAGGAATTCGATTTTCAGATTTGGATAATCAAAATGAACCCTCACCTAATTTTTTTTCAGTGAATGTTCTTAACTCCTTTAGTAAACAGCCTTCAGTCTTTGTCACACAGGTAAAATTCTTACCTCCCGCTACAATGTGATCTGCAGTGGATTGCTTTTCATTGGGTGGTATATCCGCGACTGACAGGTATTCAGGAGGCGCTACTGCCACCTCCCAAACACCTTTATTTTTAAATTGTGGAATGACAATTTTACATTACGGGACGGTGACACAACTGTAAGTCAAATGTTCAGGTCATGCTTGCGGTGTGGCCCTATTGAACTCAAAGGCCAAGTTGGACAGGCGTTGCCTTGTAGATGTGTTTACAGGCCTGTCTGAGGGGTGGCCAAACTGACTCAACTCGCCCTCCCTGGCCACCTATCTGCAAGAGCCCTTACTAACTAGTATAGCTAAGATTAGGAATCTTAAAGGGTAAGTTCACTTTTAAAAAAATAAATAAATGCACATTTTTTTGCAGATGTGCATTTATTATTTTTTGTTGCAGAAGCTTGAAGAGCATTGCACCAGCCATCAGCAGATCTTTGATGCCATCCAGGTCTCCTGCAGATCTGTCAAAGTATCGGCTTGCTCTTACCTTGTAGGAGGAAGGCAATACATTCTGACAGGAAGACTCATTAAACTAACACAGTGTTCACAGCGCGGTAGTAGTTCATTGAAAACTACAAGCCGGCAGCCACAAAGGCTCCCGGACCTTGTCATTTTCCATTCACAGGACACTGTAAATGAGTGTTACGGCCAGGCGGGCAGAGCCCTGTTCAGCCCTTTTTTTAAAATTGTAACTATAACCCTGAATATGGGTGTAACATGTTACGAAAGGTGAACTTATCCTTTAACAAGTCATCTGTCATCATATTTCTTTTTTAATATCACTCTTCCAAAACAGACCCCAGGGCCATTCTTATTTGTTCTACCTGCCTCTTTTATAGCGATCTGCTTTCTACCAGACTGAGCTGATGCAGCTTTCCTTTATGATCAGTAAACATCTGTCTGCAGTTTTTTTTTTTTCACATTTCTATACAAAGAGGACTTTGTAATGCCGCGTACACACGGTCTGACTTTTCGTCTACAAAAGTCCAACGGACGCTGACGGACTAAAGCTGGCTGGTAATCCGATCGTGTGTGGGCTTCTCCGGACTTTCAACTGACTTTTTTAGCCTCAAATCCGACGTCCTTTAGATTTGAAACATGCTTCAAATCTTTCCGACGGACTCGAGTCCGGTCGAAAAATCCGCTCGTCTGTATGCTAGTCCGACGGACAAAAACCCACGCTAGGGCAGCTATTGGCTACTGGCTATGAACTTCCTTATTTTAGTCCGGTGTACGTCATCACGTAAGAATTCGACGGACTTTTGTGTGATCGTGTGTAGGCAAGTCTGTTCGTTAGAAAGTCCGCCGCAAGTCCGTCGAAAGTCCGCCAAAAGTCCGTCGAAAGTCTGTCGGACAGGCTGTCGGACTTTTGTAGCTGAAAAGTCCGACCGTGTGTACGCGGCATTAAAGGTATCTCTCCCCCCAAAGATAAGTATTTCCCCGAATGAAATAACCTTTTACTAAAAAATGGATAGTTGACATATATTCTATATTTTTATATAGCGGCTACTAAGACTAAGATGTGCACCAAGTTAATACAAATTTTAAAGTATATCTAGTTTAAATTATTTTATTTCAGTTTTGGATAAAGTAGGGAATAGTTTGAACTTCTGGCTTTTTTTTTAGCTGTGCCGGTATGAAGATTTTCCATTTCCTATCCAAGTGTAGTCAATGGAAGATTTCCACTCACCTCCAGTTTCAGTGACAATCCCACAGTTTTCATTTTTCCATCACTTTCTGTTCCATTGAGAATGGTCACCAGGAGCAGTCTTCCCCAATCTATCCAAAACATTTCTAGCTAGAAATACACTTACACAAGTGTAAAAAGTTACAGTCCTGTAGCTTTGAATGATAGTTATGTATTCAGCAATAAATACAGAATAAATGAAATGATTAGGTAGACCAGGAATGTATGATGTATAGGATATTGAGTGTAAGGATTTGGAATTATAATAAAGAGGTAAAGCTGCCCACACACACATTGAATTTTGGAGGCATTATGCTGAATCGACCGAAATTGGCTCTGTTGGTAGCCCTGATTGATAGATATCAATTTTTCAATCGACTTTTGTAAAAGGAAAATTGGCAGCGGAACAGCGTCTGCATCCAAGTAGATGCAGGGTAGAATACAAGAGTCCGCAGCAGGATGGAAAAATCTTTTAAATTTTTTTTCGAAAAAAATCTAACAAGCCTTTATGAGTTTTGCTGCTTCCAATCATGACTTTGTGGGTCAGAATAAATACTCTCACTGTTATAATTATTGACTCCAACAGTGCAAACTGTTCATAAAACAGCCCTGGGAAATTCCCATGCTCCCTCACAAAAACTGGTGTTATATGTTACTTATAATTAAGGGAATTTGGAGAGAAAACCATTTGTGTGAAAAATCTAGTTTTCCCAGCTGTTTATAATGAAGTTTAATACTGAAACCTGCCAGAGAAACCATAGTGGCAGCTAGGACTGGACCCGGCCTGAACTTTCAATTAAAGAATGCTAGGAGTGGAGAGATGGGGACACAAATTGGCCTGCACCACCTGATTGGCAAAGTATTCAAATAAACCAAGTATTTGCAAAAGCTAAGATACAGGAAAAAAAACTTGTTTTGGAGACAACATACTGCTATTGAAATCCACTGTAACTACACATACATTTCAAGAATTACCAAATAAGTTAGGCCCCTTTCACACAGTGCGGAATCCGTCCAAGCGGATCTGCCTGCTCAGCGGAGATCTCTGCGCTGATCCCCACTGTGGCGGCAAATGGCAGGTCCATGTCTGCTCCGGTATGCAGAGCAGACACGGACATTCTCTATTGCATGTCAGAACAGACTGCATGTCCGTTGTCATCCGACCCGTCTGTTTTTAGCAGACTGGATAGGATGCCAGTGAGTGACAGCAGATGCATGTATGTTGACATCTGCTGCCCCATAGAGGATTAGTCAGCTTCTGACTTCTAATATATCTAGGATACTCAAACAGTGAGATCTCCCTGTCATAATTCATGATTCTGCCCCTGTCTACTTGGGAGGTTTGGAAGTTTCTGGCCACCTCTGCATGTTCTGGCACCTCCAGCAGGAAGAGTGGGAACCCCTCATAATGGCCATAGCAGATATCTAGACCCAGGAACTCAGGGCAGAGATCTTACCAGTAAAGTCCCTAAGAGATATAGGAGATATATTAATATAGCTATAAAGACGGTCAAGGTGGTTTATCTTTCCAGCCTCTACCAAAAACTGAAATATTAATTTTGAATGGCCTGACCCTTTAAAAACAAACACCACAACTATGGATTACTCTGTACCCTTTTGTTGTATCACAGTTAAAGATGAAATCTTTTCTTGAAAAGGAAACATCCAAGCCTTGTAATAAGCTATAGTGCTGCTACATATATCTCAGTCTCTATGTGCACGTCCATATTATACAGTGTTGTATGTATAATAGCCAAAACAATTTAAATGAAGCCCCAAAATATCTAATCAATTATATAGGTTGGATTAAATGGATCAATGGTACCTAACAAGAACCCAAAGTTAAAAAAATATATATGCAAGAGTATGAAAACTAGTGCCTTTAAGAAACCACTAGAATATAGACTGAGATTTTAGGTATAAGAAGCAGCAATGCCAAATAATTCAGTAATACTTAGTCCTTCTGCCATCTCTATAGTCACCACCAGATGTCCAGTCCAAGTCTGGATGAACAACTGTAGAATAAGTGATCTCAGTGGCAACCTGAAACAGATCTTGGAGCCACACTGAGGCATCTTCTGAACTCAGATGTAGAGTCACCAAAACACAAATTAGTTTGTTTAAAAGATGCTAAAATAATTCACTACAATGTAATTTTACTGCATTTTAAATGTGAAGCTTCATGTTAAAAGGAAAAAATTTAAACAAATAGAAATGTACCTTGATAGGAATTTTATTAAACCTTATTTTGAATAATTACCTGCTTCTGTTATGTGTATGAAATTAGGTTAGACATTGTACTAACTTTTCCAGATTAGTGGGAGGGTGTTGATCAGTCTCAAAGGAGAGGGAGAGAGACATTGCATCCCTGCAGGTACATGGCCTGCACCATGGATCCATTGTAGACCAAAAAAAGTTACTTTAGAATTATCTTTTGGATAACAGTTGCATAAGAGCTTTTGGGCCCCTGGGGTGCTTGAGGTACCCAACTGAGCGCTTGTGCATTAGATTACTTTTCATTCCTGGGGAAATTAATGCAATTAAATATAATCATGTTTACTTACAATTTCTCTCTAAACTATTTCTAGTGCGTTACTAAATAAATCCACCTCAAATTTTAATTAATGGTGGTGACTTTGTTTTCTCCTTCACTCGTTTTAAGACAGACAAGTGTAATGTGGTACAGGGCATGTGCAAGATGAGGCAGGTGTGCACAACAACTTTAGGCCCCTTTCACACGGGTGCCTCTGCTTCATGGAATCCGCTTGCTTGGGGCGGATCGCTCTGCTGATCCCCGCTGAGCAGGCTGGTGACAGATCCTTGTCTGTTCTGCTATGCAGAGCGGACACAGTCCCGCTCTCCTCTATGGGGAACTCGAAAGGAAACGGACCACCTGTCCATTTCCATCCTATCCATCAGGCGAATGGAAAATAGGACCACCATCCATCTGCTTTTGGTGGACGGATCGGATCGGATCGGATGGTGGTGGGTGTCTGCTGACATCTGCCGCTCCATAGAGGACAATGCAGGGTCTGATCAGGTCCCCCAGAAAAACTGACAGGCGGACCTGATCGGACAGCCCATGTGAAAGGGGCCTTACATTCACCTGTAATAAAGCCTTTAACCCCATCCACCTCAGAGGTCTTGCAAGATTTTTACAGTTTAGAGACAAGGTCTCCTGGAAAGACACTGGTGCTGTAGCCTTCCTGGGGTAGGGGGTATCTGTGAGGCCCTAGCTATGGCACCAGCACCTTAAGAAGCCACAATATGGAATCAAGGTAAGTTTAATTTTGACCACAAATTGGGGAATTAAAAAAAGTGAACGGCATTAACTAATGCCATGTACACACGGGCGGACTTTTCGGCATCAAAGGTCCGACGGTCTTTCCGACGGACTTTCGACAGACTTTTGACGTACTTTCGAACGAACGACTTGGCTACACACGATCACACCAAAGTCCGACGGATTCGTACGTGATGACGTACGACTGGACTAAAATAAGGAAGTTGGTAGCCAATAGCTGCTCTAGCGTCGGTTTTTGACCGTCGGACTAGCATACAGACGAGCGGATTTTTCGACTGGACTCGAATCCGTCGGAAAGATTTGAAACATGTTTTAAATCTTAATTCCGTCTAATTTTCGACCGAAAAGGTCCTTCGGAAGTCCGATGAAGCCCACACACGGTCGAATTGTCCGACGGGTTCGTTCCGTCAGACCAGTCTGGTCGAAAAGTCCACCCGTGTGTACACGGCATAAGCGTACAGACCTTGTCACAAATACAACATAGAACAGGGAGCAGAAAACCAGTCCTAATTAACAAAGGGGTTTGCGTACCTTTTGTTAACTAGTAACGGCATTTGCTCTGTTTTGAGTTTCTTTCCCCCCCAAAAGGTTTATTTTTTTAATAACTGCATTATGTTTGATATTCAGCTTGCATGTATTTTATTTTCTTTGTATGGGAAAAAAGGTCTCCTTTAAATATAGAAAAACGGGTTTTACGGTGCTTGTTTCTTGTCGCAGGTTTATTAACCAAATAAAAGGCATTGGCAGCTTAACATCAACAGCAAAGCCTTCTAAAATAGTGGATGGGGAAGCTGGTCTCCCTGGCAGCTGCAGCATTAATGTTCATTAGTTTTCTCTTCCAATTTGTTTTGATACATCACAATGTCAATAACAATCTGATTTTAGGAATGTTAACTTTAAGAGACACAATATTCCCTGCAGCTATTGTAGCCCAATCGAAATAAGCGTTCTGCATTGCTGCTACCTTGTTAGAGATAAGTAGGCACTTTGCTTCTAATTATAGAATTATTTTTCTGATGGAAGTTTGTACTGAAGCTCAGGGTGTTTATCAGTAGTGATAGAAATGTTATAAACAGATTGGCATTTCTTCTTTGTAAACCTATCATTTGAATTCAGAACATGGGCTGTTCAGAGTAAGAGGAAAAACTGTAGAAGCAGAGGTAACCTTGAATGGAAACCATATGTCAAAATGATCAATATACACAGAGCTATAGGCAGCTAAATTATATGTGAATCTCAACATTTTCCATAAGGATTGGCTGCTACCTCTTCTAGGAGGTAAGAGGGATCAAGCTTGATTGTTACAGAAAAAGTTGAGGTTTGTATAGAACTTCAGCTGCTGTAGATCTACTGATTGTTCTAATTGAAGGGAACTCCTTTGTCTCAATGTTTTGCCTCAAATGCCTTGTCTGCATTGCCTATGTTTGCAAAAAGGTTTCTTTTTAAAGCTTACATACCTCCCAACAACCAAAATAAACTTCTTCTGATGGCTAATGAAAAATGATACTTGCTTTTGTATATGTTGTCAGTATTGTCCGTTTAAATAGACACAATCTGTATAAAATGCCTTGTAAAATGTCCATTGGTTGTTTACAATGATGTCTGTATGTCCATTGAATGTTTTTATGAAAATCCAGAATGCCAGCTTTCCATAGTAGTAGGCAGTTGTGGAAGAAGCAAAAAGCAAAATGAGTACTTGAAGTGTAAAAAAACAGGAATGGGTCAAAAGTATGTAAATATGTAACCATGTTAGCTTCCTAATATTTAAGCCCATTAGCACAAATCGTTGAATAGCAGGCAGCCCAAATTGCCGCATTCTAGTGTTACAGCACCTTCCATTTCTCCACTGCAACACTAAGGCAGAGATGCCAACCAAAAAAAACTGACTTTCTGAAAGATCGTATTTGCATAGGAATAGGCCCAAACCCCATGGGGCAGTGGCCTAATGGTTCACTATGAAGTTAGAAGCTGATTGGCTACCATGCACAGCTGCACTAGGTTTTGCACTCTCCCATTTTAGTAAATCAACCCCTATAGGTTCATTGCATCCCAAAAGGTGTTCAGTAGGGTTGAGATCAAGGCTCTGTGTGGATAACTCAAGTTCCCTCACTCTAAACTCAACAAATGTCTTAACAACTCAACAAAATGCCTTCATGGAGCTGACTTTGTACACCGAGGCACAGTCATGCTGGAACAGAAAAGGGGCTTTCCCAAACTGTTGTCAAGAGTTTAGAAATGCACAATTGGATATAATGTATTTGTATCCTATAGCATTAACTGCTCCCTTTAGTGGAATCGACTGAAATCAGTTATTTGGAGCGGTGTCCATATACTCTTAGCAATATATTCAGATATTGGCAGGTGTGATGGGTGGGTGTTCACGAACCTATGGCCCCATTTATCAAAGTGTCTAAACTAAGACCCAGAGAATGGTAGTAGACAGGCGTTCATCCAGAGCTTTTGGCGCTGCTACTACTACTGACACGCTTACCTCATTTTTCAGTGAATATTGAGACAAAAATTATGTACAAAAGTTACTGAGTAATTGCTTAACCACTTCCCATCCCAGCCATTGTAATACGACGCCTGCTCGTGGTTCTGCCATCCTGGACGGGCGTCATATGACGTCCTCGGCTTTTTGGCGCTGTAGGGGGCGCACGCGCCCCCGCCATGTCACTCGGGGGCCGATGCGCGTGCCCGGGAGCCGTGATATCCGCCATGCACCCGCGATTGCTCGTCACAGAGCTGGAACTTGGATTGGTATGTGTAAACACACAGATCCATGTTTTGTCAGGGGAGAGGAGACCGATCGTATGTTCCTAGTATATAGGAACATCGATCATTCTCCTTCCCTAATCAGTCCCATCCCACCACAGTTAGAATCACTCCCTAGGTAACACATTTAACCCCTTGATCGCCCCCTAGTGTTAACCCCTTCCCTGCCAGTGACATTTACACAGTAATCAGTGCATATTTATAGCACTGATCGCTGTATAATTGTCAATGGCCCCAAAATAGTGTCAAAAGTGTCCGTTGTGTCCGCCGCAATGTCGCACTCCTGATAAAAATCGCAGATCACCGCCATTACTAGTAAAAAAAAATAAAATAATAAAAATGCTATAAGTCAATCTTTTGCGCAATCCAATCAATATACGCTTATTGCGATTTTTTTTTTAATTGGGATGTTTATAATAGCAAAAAGTAAAATATATTGTGTTTTTTTCAAAATTGTCAGTCTTTTTTTGTTTATAGCGCAAAAAATAAAAAACGCAGAGGTGATCAAATACCACCAAAAGAAAACTATTTGTGGGGGGAAAAAATGATTAAAATTTAATTTGGGTACAACGTTGCACGACCGCGCAATTGTCATTCAAAATGTTACAGCGCTGAAGGCTGAAAATTGGCCTGGGCAGGAAGGGGGTTTAAAATGCCCTGTATATAAGTGGTTAAAAAGGTTCCCAAAATCAGCTCCTGTCAGGGATGACTTGAAAAGAATATATCTTCAATATCCAAAAGAAGTTTAAGAGGTTTACCAGCAACAGACCATAACCTACCATTATGCTTGCTCTTTAAAATTGGCTGCTTAGTGATCGGTATTCTTCACTTCCTTTACAAAAAACAGGGGTGCTTTATTTCACATTACCACTGTACAAAATAAAAGTACACAAAATAAGATACCTTGCATTACATCACCATCAAAAGTAGTCAAAAATAATATCAGCAGGGGAAATCATCAAGATCATATATAGAGCAGGCACACATAACAGAGCAGGTATAACAAAAAGCATACTTGACATGCAACCCAAACCCCACACCCAGACCATGTACCCCACTTCTGCGTATTACCTGGGCCAGTTAACAGAAGGTCAAGGGGGACCAAACTTTATCAAACTTCCAGGGGCATCCCCAGTTGATATATGTTAGTTTGTACATACAGTGAGGGAAAAAAGTATTTGACCCTCTACTGATTTTATACGTTTGCCCACTGACAATGAAATGATCAGTCTATACTGTAATTTTAATGGTAGGTTTATTTTAACAGTGAGAGACAGAATAACAACAAAAATATCCAGAAAGATGCATTTCCTATAAGTTACACATTTTCATGCATTGTCTGCCGAAACCCAATGCATGAAAAAACGGATATAAACCAGTGTTGGCTCTTTTGCTAAAAATTATACATAAAATTATAATATATCTGGACATGTACAAAGAGTGTGATGCCTTTATCTTTTGGCCAACGCAATCCATGTCAGTACACAGAATAAATGTGCATTAACACATGCATAGGTGATAATGGGCTCTAAAGAGTCACTCTTGTGTGTGAAAAGAATGTAGCTTTTTCTATGTGATTCTCTTTAAAGGGTTAATAACAAGCATGTTATATTTACCTGCTCTGGCAATGGTATTGCACAGAGCGGCCCCAAATCTCCTCTTATCTGGCCCCCCACCTGTGCTATCCACTCCTCTTCTTCAGTGTCTGCTCTCATAGTAAGCACTGGCTATGGGGGCAGATGTGTGGACTCATTCCCGAGCCGGGCTCTGTGTGTTTATATCTATTGACACACATAGTGTAGCTCAGCCCCATCCCCCGCACCCTCCTCACTGGATTTGATTGACAGCAGCGGGATGGCTCCCACTGCTGCCTCCATGTCCATTGACAAGAGAGACCAGTAATGCCGCTCTTGGGCACAGTGCTGGATCGAGATCAGGCTCAGGGAAGTATTTGGGGGGGGGGGGGGGGCATAATCATGGAAGCGTTTTTATCTTATTGCAGAAAATGCATTAAAGTAAAAAACCTTCAGTCTCTACAACCACTTAAACAGTGTAGCAAACTGTTGTGAGCAGAAAAAGTACTGACTAAAAAAATAACTTAGGTAACACCAGCGTCATTTAAGTATCTCCCAGTGCAATATTCCCATGCAAGTGTCAGTTGTAACTGATTATTGTATTTATCTTTAAACAGAACTACACTGGACAGGAAAGAAACTATTTGTATACTTAAAATGTTCTATAGCAGCTAGTTTCCTCAATTTTTTTTTTTAAATTAAAGTGGGTGTCACACAGCCTGACCTCCGCTGTGTGTAGTGGTTCCTCCCACCAGCCCCTCCGCCGCTACTGTCCTGTATTAATGTTGGGTGGAACAGATGGAACCACAGCATGTGGCAGAGAATATAAGCACCCAGTACACCTGTCTACAAGCTTTGAATGTAAAGATTTTGCCAAAACTTTAGCTCTGCAAGGCGACAAAGATCTGAGGAACTGGCCACAAGATAGGCAAACATCGAAAATTTTCTTTTACAGGGAAATTTTTGGGCCCCGTTTTATGTTGTTGTAGCAGAGTTACTTTGAGGTTAGATATAATCAAAGGGGTGAACAGCGCTGATCATCAGACATAAATAGGACCCTAGGAGGCAAAGTAAAAACATACAGCAGTCAATTGATGGTCATGCAGAGACTTGGATTAAAAAATTGACAGTACCTGGAGGCTGGAGACACATGGATGACACGGGGGCTTAGGGAAAGCACAAAGCCGTTGGACAGAGAACACAGGAGTACCGCTGGTGGGGGGCACCTCCAGAACCGTAAGGTCAGGGGTGCGATGAAGGGGAAACCAAACTACAGGAACTGTTGGGGCCAGTATACAGCGGCCGCTCGCACTTTGTACGAAGCCCGGAAGTCACAGCCTGGCGGGAGTCAGCCAAGGGAATCCGAAGAGTATGGGTAAACCCTGCTGCTGGAGCCAATTAGGAACTGCCGATGAGAAGGGAGCAAAGAGAGTCACACATCGCCGACTGGAGACACTGCATGTTTGGGGACAGGCCCCTTCAGGTTATCGCGAAAGAAGGGACGTGTCCCAGAAACATGTAGTGTCTCCAGTCGGCGATGTGTGACTCTCTTTGCTCCCTTGGCATCGGCAGTTCCTAATTGGCCCCAGCAGCAGGGTTTGCCCATACTCTTTCGATTACCTTGGCTGACTTTCGCCAGGCTGTGACATCACTTCCGGGCTTCGTACACAGTGCGAGCGGCCGCTGTATACTGGCCCCAACAGTCCTGTGCTTGCAGTTTGGTTCCCCCTTCATTGGACCCCTGGCCTTACGGTCCTGGACAGGCCCCCCCACCAGCGGTGCTCCTGTGTTCTTTGTCCAATGGCTTTGTGTTGGGTTTCCCTAAGCCCTGTGTCATCCATGTGGCTCCAGGTACTGTCAGTTTTTTAATCCAAGTCTCTGCATAACCATCAATTGACTGCTGTATGCCTTGGTGAACATTTTATTATTTTTTTAACAATAAAAAGTTTTTACTTTGCCTCTGAGGGTCCTATTTATGTCTGCTGATCAGTGCTGTTAATCCCTTGAATTATATCTCCTGTCCTCATTTGTCTATGAGTTTTGGACAGCAGCGGCCACAGCTACATTTAATTTTTCTTTTTGACTTTTTACTTGGCCTCTGGTCTGTGCGTCTGGATTTTTTTTTTTAGACTTTGAGGTTAGAAATCATGGACGGAAGTAGGATATTTACAAAATTATGGGGATGTGCTGTCTTCAGAAAACTGTAATTGAATTATCCTGACAGTGCAATGACATGGAACGCAAACTATGCAAATATTGTTGAGTATTAGAATTCTGCACATAAAATGTGAGCGTTAAAGTCTTATTGACAGGAGAAATATACATTACTGTACAGGGTCCATCAACCCAAAATCATAATTCAGTTTTTGGTGAAATTGAGTTTAATTACCTACTGGCTGCGCTGCCTCTATTTCTCAAGGACCCAGTCACTGCCAAATTGAAACCACTGCAGCTCTATTTTTCGGTTACATTTCCTATCTTCAGAAAAATCTCCTCTTTTGATTGGTGAAAAAAGGAGGCAGCTCTGAGCATTTGTTCCCATGTTCCTCAACATGTGTAGTCAACTATCTACTATTTTTGATGGAAGATTTCACTCTGCTTTATAGAAAATATATTTTTTATGTGCTAACAGCGCTGAATCATTGATTAATTTATGGATAACAAGTGGATAAAACACTTTGAACTCAAGGTAAAAAAAGAAAATTCTCTTTTAGTGTGTCAAGTGTTAGTAAAACTGGAGTGCCTTCTTAACTCTGCAAAACCCTTTTTTGTGCTCCCGTCGCAGACTCACTTTTCTTCCCGCAGCATCTCACCTCCTTGCTGCTTCCCCATTGCAGAAATAAAAACTCCAGCTAACCACGGCTGCTAAAATGAATGAGGATATAAAAGGGGCAGTGAAAGAACTGCATTTCCAACTGCTAAAAAAAAATCTGAAATCAGTTTTGGGTTTACTTTAGAGGCTTAGAGGAAATAGCTCCAGTTCTAGTAAGAATATGTTGATGAATTAGGCTTAGGGTGGTCATTAATAAAGTAATGTTTAACTTTTTATTGCACTTTAAAAAAAAAAAAATTGTGATTTTTATTTTTACCATGAAAATAGTTGACTTGTAAATTAAAGTGGTTATGTAGGTTGTAAATACACAGTTTATAAGGCCCATATTGAAGCCTCAGTGTCAGTTATCCTAGTCTTTCTTTGAAAAAGAGTTACTATAAAGACAGCCATTTTTGTCAACATACAGCAATTGGCCATAACATTATGACCACCTACCTAGTATTGAGTAGTTCCCTCTTTTGCCACCAAAATAGCCCAGACTCGTCAAGGTATAGACTCCACTAGACTGAAGGTATGCTGTAATATCTGGTACCAAGCCATCAGTAGCAGATCTAGTCTTGTAAGTTGTGATATGGGCCCTCCATGGATCTGACTTGAAGGCCAAGTGACCTCAAAACCCATTTCTTGTGTTCCTCAAATCATATTTGAACAGTTTGTGCAGTGTTACAGGGCTCATTAGCTTGCTGAAAGAGGCCACTGCCACCAAGAAATAACTTTTCCATGAAGGAGTGTCCCTATTTATAAATAGGGATGATTGTAGACACTCAGGTTGAACTGGATGGACTGGTGTCTTTATTCAACCTTACTAACTATGTAACTATATGTAACTATGTAACTATGATCAGCAAGAATGTTTAGGTAGGTGGTATGTGCCAAAGTAACATCCACATGAATGACAGGACCCATGGTTTCCCCGCAGAACATTGCCTCCGCTTGCTTGCCTTCTTCCCATACTGCATTCTGATTCCTTCTCTTACTCAGGTAAGCAACGCACACGCACTCAACCATCCACATGATGTAAAAGAAAACCTTATTCATCTGACCAAGCCACCACATTTCATTGCTCCATGGTCCAGTTCTGATGCTCAGATGCCCATTGTAGGGACTTTTGACTATGGACACGAGTCAGCATGGGCACCCTGACTAGTCTCGAGCTACACAGCCCCATACACAACAGTGTGCTGACACTTTTCTATCAGAAACGTTAACATTTTCAATTTGATCTACAGTAGCCATTTGTTTTTGGATCAGTCTTCATGGGCCAGCCTTCTCTCCCCATGTGCATCAATGAGCTTTGGCCACCCATGACCTGTCACCAGTTTTCCTTCCTTAGACCAATTTTGGAAGGTCCTGCCCACTGTAGACCAGGAACATCCCACAAGAGTGCAGTTTGCAAAAGCTCTGACCCAGCCCTCTAGCCGTTACAATTTGCCCCTTGTCAAAGTCACTCAAATTTTTACACATTTGCCAATTTTTTCTGCTTTCAATACAATAAATTTCAGGGACAACATATTCACTTGCTGCCTAAAATATCCCACTCACTTTCAGGTGCCATTGTCACAACATAATCAATGTTATTCACTTACCTCTTGGTGGTCATAATGTTATGGCTGATCGTTGTATAATGTTAAATAACTTAAACTAATAAATATATTTCAAAATTGACCTACACTGCTGTGAAAAAGTATTTGCCCGCTTCCTGATTTTTTTTGATTTTTTTTGCATATTTGTCACACTTAAATGATTCATATCGAACTAATTTTAATATTACATGAAAATAACCCGAGTAAATACAAAATGCAGTTTTTAAATGATGATTTCATTTATTAGGGAAAAAAGCTGGTATCTCTAGAATAGGAGGGTGTCTATATGGATCACTAAATGCTGTGTACAGTGCATCCGGAAAGTATTCACAGCGCTTCACTTTTTCCACATTTTGTTATGTTACAGCCTTATGTGAAAGAAGTTTATTTGAAATCTTTGCAAATTTATGAATAATAAAATTAAAAAAAAAAAATAAATCACAAGTACATAAGTATTCACAGCCTTTGCCGTGACACTCAAATTTGAGCTCAGGTGCATCCAGTCTCCACTGATCATCCTTGAGATGTTTCTGCAACTTGATTGAGTCTACCTGTCGTAAATTCAGTTGATTGGACATGACTTGGAGAGGCACACACCTGTCTATATAAGGTCCCACAGTTAAAAGTGCATGTCAGAGCACAAAACAAGACATGAAGTCCAAGGAATTGTCTGTAGACCTCAGAGACAGGATTGTATCGAGGCACAGATCTGGGGAAGGGTACAGAAAATTTTTTGCAGCATTGAAGGCCCCAATGAGCACAGTGGCCTCCATTATCTGAGAATGGAAGAAGTTTGGAACCACCAGGACTCTTCCTAGAGCGGGCTGTCTGGCCAAACTGAGTGATCCGGGGAGAAGGGCCTTATTCAGGGAGGTGACCAAGAACCCAATGGTCACTCTGACAGAGCTCCAGCATTTCTCTGTGGAGAAAGGAGAACCTTCCAGAAGAACCACAATCTCCGCAGCACTCCACCAATCAGGCCTGTATGGTAGAGTGGCCAGACGGAAGACACTACTGAGTAAAAGGCACATGACAGCCCACCTGGAGTTTGCCAAAAGTCACCTGAAGGACTCTCAGACCATGCAAACAAAATTCTCTGGTCTGATGAAAGAAAGAATAAACTCTTTGGCCTGAATGGCAAGCATCATGTCTGGAGGAAACCAGGCACCACTCATCACCCGGCCAATACCATCCCTACAGTGAAGCATGATGGTGGCAGCATCATGCTGTGGGGATGTTTTTTTAGTGGTGGGAACTGGGAGACTGGTCAGGATCAAGGTAAAGATGAATGCAGCAATGCACTGAGAAATCCTTGATGAAAACCTGCTCCAGAGTGTTCTGGGCCTTAGACTGGGGCGAAGGTTCATCTTCCAACAGGACAACAACCCTAAGCACACAGCCAAGATAACAAAGGAGTGGCTACAGGACAACTCTGTGAATGTCCTTGAGTGGCCTAGCCAGAGCCAAGATTTGAACCCGATTGAACATCTCAGGAGAGATCTGAAAATGGCTGTGCACCGACGCTCCCCATCCAACCTGATGGATCTTGAGAGGTCCTGCAAAGAAGAATAGGAGAAACTGCCCAAAAACAGGTGTGCCAAGCTGGTAGCATCACATTCAAAAAGACTTGAGGCTGCAATTGGTGCCAAAGGTGCTTCAACAAAGTATTGAGCAAAGGTTGTAAATACTTGTGTACATGTGATGTTTTTCATTTTTAATAAATTTGCCAAGATTTCAAACAAACTTTTTCACGTTGTCATTATGGGGTATTGTTTGTAGAATTTGAGGAAAATAATGAATTTAATCCATTTTGGAATAAGGCTGTAACATAATAAAATGTGGAAAAAGTTAAGAGCTGTGAATACTTTCTGGATGCACTGTATGTAACAAAGGAAGCACTGCCTTAATGGTCAGCAAGGCAGAACCAATATTAGAAAACAGATGAGCAAAGTTTAAATTACTTTGCTCATTCCTTCAATTGCATTGGCATAGAATTAACCAAGTGATGAAAGGTTGTGGACATACACAGGAACTAAGACTATCCTCCCAATCCCTAATTGTAACCAAATGCAACGAGAGTTAGGATTCTTTCAAGAGACTTGAATGAAAAATTAAATTGAATTGAATTGAATTAACCAAGTGACGTACTATCTCCCTACAAAAATCCCAAGTCTCTTGAAAGAATCCTAACTCTCGTTGCATTGGCATAGAAGCAGAAGAACTGAGCTGTAGAAATAGGATTTCAGGACCTTTAAGCTTTACAACCAGATGCCCTAAAACAAAAGCAATTTTTATAATGAAATTTTATTGAAATTTACAAGGGCAAAACTATACTTTATAGCTAAAGGTATGTGGACACCTCTCTGAATTTCTGAAGGTACTGTTATTGCTGCAGCTTACAATGACTTTTGAGATAATTATGCGCTTCCAATCGTATTGTTGCAACAATTTGGAGAAGGCCCTTTTCTGTTCTAGCATGACTGTCCCTAGAGTACAAAGCCAGCTCCATAAAGACGTGTTTGGTATGGAGGAACTTGAGTGGTCATGTATTTTTTTTTTCAATAACATAAGGCAAGAGCTACATGATTTCTTACTGTCAGTGAAAAAAAAACACCTTCTTTGTACAAAAACTGCTCTTTTTAGAATTTTCTACAATTAGTGATTGTTAAACAATCCTCCTCCTTCCACTGAAGTCTACAAAGGAGAAGATAGTAGATTAAATCACTAAAAGTTTCTGCTACGTGATTAAATTGCACATTGTGCAATTGTTGGGGGTTGATCATTTGATTGTGCTATTGAACATCTCTTATGTAGCAGCTCAAATTAGATGTAGGCGATCAGTCTTAGATTTAAGTAGTATGAACGAGTTACTAAAACTCACCCATGTTGGCCTAGCCTTACTAGAAAGATCTGTGGTGTGTAAACAACCATATTGGCCTCTTACAAATCAACTTTAATCAGTCTTCCAAGTAAGAGGTTGAAAACTGACTGGTTGTTATACGTTATAGAGCATCCTCTATTTTTTAACATTTATGTCCTTTGAATTCATAAACTAAGGTGATACTTGGTTATGAATTTAGAATTGGCATTAAAGTGCATCAAAAGCCAATATTTATTTAATTTTTGAATAGAGTGGTGTGTCGGATCCCAGCCAGGTTTTTACAGCTGTCTGAGTCCCTTCTGGGGAGAAACACTCTTTGTCCTCCTGACCAGTGTTGATATGTTCACAAGAACTGAAAGTGAAGGAAAATCCAACAAGAAATTCATAAAACCCTTCAATGTAGACACTTGTTCTGGCGACAACCTGTCAAAAAGGGGATTTTCCTCACCTAAGAGAAATGTATTTTTTCTTCCTGTTATACTGTTGCTACAAGGATGGGAGGAGAATGGAAATCTCTCAAATGGGACACAGAAAAAAAACTTGCGGGAGTTTTAACTATTCTCTACTCTATGCAAGATATAACATGTTAGATACACTTTAAAATAAATGGTGATCCATTATTGGACAAAATTATACCTCTTGACTTTACAAAATTCACACTTTAAGGTCCCTTCTATCTGGCCAAATCCATTATTTTTTTTTCTTGAACAGTCACTGCCCTTTTACTTTTACTAAAAATAAAATAAAGGAATATGAAAAATGACTCTAGACTCTTTGGGCACCTGTATCCTGTATGCCCGATCTTTATTATAAGGTTTTATCAGAAAATCATCTGTATGAAATAATTAATACCCCACCATTTAAATGAGGTTTTCTTTTTTAGCATTTCATTTAGATTTCATACATTTACATTTTCAGATGCCTGTCTTTCTGAGCACTTTTTCTTAAATGAATATTTCAGTTGTATGATACAGTAAATTATGTAATATATTGTACTTATCTAGAGTTGTACAGCTTTAAGAGTAAAGTAATTTGAATATATAAATTATAAACAATTATAAAATTATGTTAATATATATAAACATTTATGACATGTAAGTTGATTGTTTTTCTAAAAAAAAAAATGAAATGAGACACTTTTATTCAGTTATTTTATATTTTCTTTGAAATTATGTCATTTATAATGATTTTGCTTAAGGCTCAGTTTGGAAATGCACCTGCAAATGGGTTTTGTAAAAAGAGGTCAGTTCAACCTAAATTATATATTTCAGTTAGAAGTGAATAACAATGAGTTGTATCACCTCCTGGCTTCTTTGAGGGACTCCGACAAATAGATCTGTGAACCGGGTTCTTAGCTTCACTCGCAAATTTCTACCATGATAAGTTTATTTTCCTCCCAGATTAACTCTTCATTGTACATCATAGGAATGGAGCAGGAGAGAATTACATTGGAACTCGAGGATATTAAAGTGGTAGTAAACTCCCAATCCATAAATTCTTTCATTAGAATAGTGTGCTTTAACTTACTGGCCAATGTCCTTTACACTTCCCTCACTGGAGCCCGTTAGTAGATGTAGCCCGATTTTCTCCTTTAGTGGTTTTACTGGCGCATTCGCAATTAGACCGTCATTCACGGCAGTTAAGACGGCCTCCTGCCGCTCCATCGGCGTCAGCACTTGCGGCATTGCAGTGCAATATCGCGAGAGTTCTGATCCTTAGCCGAGTTCCTGAAACACCCCATGTGACTAGCCACGTCACAGGGGGTGCTACTAAGGCCCTGATCATCCTCGGAACAAGCAAGTAAATGCAACCCTTGCAGGCAACAGTAATCTTTGCACCGAGCAATCCTACCAATCAAAAGCCAAAAATCACCGGTTACAGTGATTTAAACTCATATGTATATATAATTACATCAGACATATTTAGGAACCATTAAAATAATTAAAATGACACATTCAGTTGCCATAGTAACGAATGATGAAAACAAGGCTCAGCTAATTCATACTGCGCATGTGCAAGATTACAGGCCATCATCATATAGAGAGGGCGAAAGTATTAGCAGCCTGGATGCGGAAAAGGAGACCCAATATGGCGTCGGCTTCTGCTGGCATACAAAGAAGATACAGTAAGCAAAAAACATTTGGAATGACATATTTTACAGGAAATAATATAGTGATCTGCGTTGTGATTACTTAACTTATTGCCCTAGTGTTTATTTAGATTAATGGGAGCTGAGTTTACTAGCACTTTAACTGTTGGAGTCTCAAAGAGATACAGTAAGCCACTGTGTGTTTCATCTCAACGCAGTCCACTTATAACTGAATTATTATGGTGGACTGACCCTTACAACATGGCACAAAGTGAACTGGTGTGCAATATCCATGGCAGTGTGCAATACCCATGAATTCAAAGTCTTGGCCTGTATAGACTGATGAAAGCTGATTTTTAAATGGCTCTTATGGGCTACCGACTACTCTTCCACAGTAGGCAGTTATATTCATGGTGGAACAAATAGATACATGAATGTAAGGATAAATTTCCCAAGGAGCAGCAATGGCACTGATGCACAAGACTTGTGAAACTTAGGTCTATTTCAAAGAATACACAAGCACTTAGGGAATTAATATATTATTAAATATCAGTTCCTAAAATTACCGACTTCTCTTTATGACACAACAGTTGTCACTTTTTCGTTTTTGCCTGGAATTGATGTATGGAAGAAACATAAAGCCATTTACTTAATATAGAAAACTCTTGACCCAAAGGATTCTGGGTATCAGCACAATGAAATATAAATCATCAGGGAATGTATCTGGTTTTGCCACACAGTTCCTTATTGGTGTGGGTTTTATTTTCATTGATACAAAATAAAAGTTGCATTTTATTGAAAAGGCTGGTGTTTTTCTTGGCTGGGTTTCCAGACTTATTTTTAAGCCATTCAGAGTAGTTTGAATTTGGTTACCTTGTTGGTATTGTACAAGTATCATCAACAATTATTTCTCATCTTGCCCATTGGACCACAAGGAGTGATTACAAATGGCATCTTAAAGCACTACAGAAATGCACTCAGCATTATAAAGCACCAGAGAGCATGGTGCGCTGTGTTGGAAAAATAGTGCAGGTACTTTTCATGGCCCGTTTGGTGCGTTGGCATCCCATTCAAATGAAAGGGCTGCCTTAATGCACCCCATAGATGAGCATGGGCCCTACACCTTTTTTTTTTTGGGTGGGGGGCTTGTGATAGAAGTGATACTAAAGAATTTTTGTTCCTCTTGACCCTCTTACCTTACCCAGCTGGTTATCCTGTCTCTTTTTATGAGATGCTCAGGGCAGGGTTACAGTAAATCTTATGTGGACATAAAACATGAGATTCTAACAGACCCACCACAACCTCTGGTTGTTTACATAAAACCTTCAGGGTATAATCTCTCCTAAAAGTCCTGATTCATTAAGCTGCAACAACACTTAAAATGAAGTTATGGCCAGGTTATAACGCACTATATTACTAAAAGTATTGGGAGGCCTGCCTTCACTTGCACATGAACTTTAATGGCATCCAGATCTTAGTCCGTAGTGTTCAATATTGAGTTGGCCCACCCTTTGCGGCTCTAACAGCTGCTACTCTTTTGGGAAGGCTGTCCACAAGGTTTAGAAGTGTGTCTATGGGAATGTTGGACCAGTCTTCCAGAAGCGCATTTGTGAGGTCAGGCACTGATGTGGACGAGAAGTCCAACCTCTGAAAAACAACCCCACACCATAATCATCCCTCTACCAAATAATTTGGACCAGTGCACAAAGCAAGGTTTATAAGGACATGAATGAGCGTGTTTAATAAGAGCAGAGACTGAAAGCCAGGCCTTCTAGTCAACATCTGTTCCTGACCTTACATATGCGTTTCTGGAAGAATGATCAAACATGCTCAGACACTCCTAAACCTTGTGGACAGCCTTTCCAGAAGAGTTGAAGCTGTTAAAGCTGTAAAGGGTGAGACAACACAATATTGAACCCTACGGACTAAGATTGGGATGCCATTAAAGTTCATGTGCGTCTCAATATTTTTGGTAATATAGTGTGTGTAAGTATTACCTTATTCCTAACAAGGAGAAACTATGCTTTAAAGGCTAAGTTCACATTTGCAAGCTGTCCGGCAAGTACTTACCGAGGCCGAGAGCAGTTCACCCTTGTGACTAGGCGCACCCCGCCCCCTGGAGGCGATACAGGGAGTGGGTGGCACAAAGAGGCACAGGCCACCAGCAGGCAGGATAGGACTTGTGTAGAGTTCCTTGAGGAGATGGGTCAAACACTGGAGATACAAGGCAAATCCTTGTCTCAAGCAGAGGGTCAACGCTGGAGATACAAGGCAAATCTGGGTCACAGGCAGAGAGTCAAACACCGGAGAAGGCAGGCAGATCCGGGTCACAGGCAGAGGGTCAAACACTGGAGGCAAGGCAGAGTCCGTTAATCAGGCTGAGGGTCAGGTCCAGGAGAAGAGCAGAGTAGTCAGGAACGGTCCGGGTCACAACGAGTAATCAAATGCAGGAAACAGGAAGCAGATTCAAACGGGAAGCTGAAGACAAACCAGCAACCAGTCTGAGCAACTTTAAATAGACCCGCCAGAGCGTCATGTTGGGCGTGCGCGCCGGTCCATCAGGCCGCATGCGCCAGAGTGCCATTCCACCGCGCATGCGCACAGGGATACGGCTGATGCGGCTGGA
Source organism: Lithobates septentrionalis (assembly GCA_037952835.1). NCBI lineage: Eukaryota > Metazoa > Chordata > Amphibia > Anura > Ranidae > Lithobates > Lithobates septentrionalis. The sequence goes on along the minus strand of JBBDGP010000163.1, from coordinate 1,216,812 downwards.
TAAAATGCTTCTCTGACATTGCCCCCCCGAGGGGCGGACTCCGGACGCCCAAACTGGACATCAAATTCTGGATGTTCCCGATGAAAAGCTTGGATCAAGCGTGGGGCATGCAAATTCCTAGAGGGTTCCGAGGAGTTATCCTCAGGAGGATATCTCTTCCATTGAATTAGATAATGGAGTTGTCTACCTCTTTTCTTGCAACTCAGAATAGGCTCTACCTCAAATTCATTCTCCCCGTCCACCTTAACTGGTGGGGGAGGAAGTTCTTCTCTTCCAGAGAAAGGGCCGGACACAACAGGCTTTAGTAGAGATGCATGAAAAGTTGGGTAATGCTAACTCAAATGCCACAGGGTTGATCATCCTCTTAATTTTAAAAGGCCCAATGAACCTTGGCCCAAGTTTCTGTGAGGGAAGTGGTAATCTAAGATTAACGGTTGATATCCAGACTTCTTCGCCAACCTTGAAGACTGGGTTCTCCTTCCTCCCCTTGTCATAATCTTGCAATTGTCCTGGGCTTTCTGTATGGTATCCTGAATTTTCTGAAAGTTAAGTTGAATAGAGGTTATCCGGTCTTGTACAACAGGGACAGACATCTCGGGGATGATGTTAGGGAGAAAGGAAGGATGGAACCCGAAGTTTGACCAGAAGGGTGTTTGATTGGTGGCTGAGTGGATGGAGTTATTGTACGCAAATTCAGTATAGGGCAGGAGAGTGGACCAATCATCTTGGGAACCAGACCAAAAACAACGGAGGTACTGCTCCAGGGTTTGATTTGTTCTCTGTCTGGTCGTTGCTCTGAGGGTGGTACGCAGAGGACAAATCTTTATTTCCAGGGTTTTACAGAGTTCTCTACAAAACTTGGAGGTAAATTGGACACCTCAATCCGAGACTATGCTCTTAGGTACACCATGAAGTCTAATTTTTTCTTTAAAGAAGATATTGGCCATATCCGAAGCAGAGGGAGTACCCACCATGGGCAGAAAATGTGCCATTTTAGAGAGGAGGTCGACAATGACCAAGATGGTGGTAAACCCCCCCAAGGGAGGTAGGTCCACAATGAAGTCCATGGAGGCTTCTGCCCATGGCCGTTCCGGAATGGATAAGGGTTTGAGTAGACCCCAGGATTTGGTGTTTAGGCCCTTATTGCACTGGCAAAGGGAGCAAGAAGAGACATAGTCCTTACAATCCTGTCTCCAACCCAGCCACAAGAAGGAACGAGAGATTAGTTTAGCAGTTTTTTGAGTTCCAAAGTGACCTGCCAGTTTGCGGTCATGAAAAGTTATAAGAAATAGAGACCTTACTTCCAGTGGGACAAAGATTTTTCCTGGGGCCCAGAGCAGGTCATCGTGTTTTTCCAAAGAAAGTGCTTTTGGATCAATGCAGTGACTGGATGTTGATTTAGTGGAAGTTATTAGATCAGATTGAGTGACCAAAAATTTTGTGGAGATAGGATAGTACTAGGTTTAGCTGCTTGAGGGGTTTCAAGGAACATCCGGGAGAGTGCATCTGCTTTTCCGTTCTTAGAGCCAGGTCTGTAGGATATATGGAAATTGAATCTAGAGAAAAAAAGAGAGCCCAGCGGGCTTGTCTGGGTTTTAACCATTTAGCCGTCCTGAAATATTCTAGATTCTTATTATCAGTGAAGATCAAAACGGGGTGAGTAAGTACCTCCACTCCTCCAGGGCGAACCTAATGGCCAACAGCTCCCTGTCACCTTCATCGTAGTTTCTTTCTGGCGGACTTAGTTTCTGGGATGCAAAGGCTACGGGATGTAGGAGGGCCTTGGGCCCTTGTCTTTGGGAGAGGATGGCCCCAGTGGTGGTTTTCGAAGCATTTACTTCCAGTACAAATGGTAGGGCCGGATCCGGGTGCCGTAAGATTGGTGCGGAGGTAAACAAGGCCTTTAACTTAGTGAAAGCTTCCTGGGACCAGTAAAAATGGTTGTGTTGGCATGTTAGTCGAGTGATGGGTGCCACAATAGATGAGAAGCCAATGATAAATCTCCTACAGAAGTTAGCAAAGCCTATAAATCATTGTATTCCTTTTTTGTCTATTGGAGCTGGCCATTCTTGGATTGCCTGACCTTTTGTGGGTCCATTGCGACCCCGTTGGTAGAGATAATGAATCCTAGAAACTGCACAACAGTCTTTTCAAAATCGCACTTCTCTGCTTTGAGGTACAATTTATGACTTCTGAGTATTGCAAGAACCTTTTTGACATGAACTTCGTGCAATTCAATGGTGACGGAGAAAATGAGGATGTCGTCTAGGTAAACGACTAGGAAGTCGTCAAGATATTCTCGAAAAATGTCATTTACCAGATGTTGGAAAGTGGCCGGGGCGTTGGAGAGCCCAAACGGCATCACCAGGTATTTGTAATGTCCAAACCTGGACCTGAAGGCGGTCTTCCATTTGTCCCCAGCCCGAATTCTGATGACATTGTAGGCGCCTCGAGGATCCAGTTTGGAGAAGATTCGGGCGGATCGGAATCTTTGAAATAGTTCCGGGATAAGTGGTAACGGATATCAGTTTTTAATAGTTATTATATTTAGCTCCCTGTAATCGATGTACGGCCTCAGGGCCCCATCCTTTTTTTTCCACAAAAAAGATACCGGCTCCAGCCGGTGAGGAGGAAGGACGGATAAAACCCTTCTCCAGATTTTCGTCAATGTAATTCTTGAGAGCTCTTAGCTCAGTTTCTGATAACGGGAAGATGCTGCCAAAAGGGACTTCAGAGCCAGGCAGAAGGTCAATAGGGCAGTCGTAAGACTGGTGAGGTGGTAAGCGGTCAGCCCTTTGTTTGTCAAACACATCTCGAACTCGAGGTACACTGAGGGAACATGTTGGAGGTTGTCAGGTACAGGTGCGACAGCTGAGTAAGCGATTGGAGCCGGGATGAGGCAGTGCTGGGAGCAGTATTGGGAAGAGAAAGAAACTTCTTTAGTGCTCCAATTTATTTGGGGTTCATGTGCCTGCAGCCAGGGGAGCCCTAAGATAATAGGAAATATTGGAGAAGAAATGAGATCGAAGCGCAGGAACTCTTAATGGCCTGAGTCCGTGGTGGTGCGAATGGGTCTGGTTTCCTGAGTGATGAGTCCAGAACGACAAAATAAGGGGTGACAGGCCCCCCTAGGTTTAAAAGAGCAGTGCCACATCCAATAAACAGATACATATAAACATGGGTTCCCCTAAGCGGACTTTAAAGGCACTTTTAGAAGATTACAAGTATTGAGGAAGTATAACAGAAAATAAAAGTAACAAATTTTTATTTAAAGACAAATTATATTAAAACATTGTATACATTGAATTCAACGAAACATCAGTATATTAGAAAAAATCATTACTATCACCGCACGGTGAGTTTATGAAGAGGCTCTTTTCACACCCAACGCGTTTCGGGATATAAAGTGTTTTAGACCTTCTTCAGGGGTGTAGAAGAAAAGAGAGATTCATCTAGGGTAATTGAAATGTAAAATGATAAGTAAATTACCACAACATGTAGATATATACAGTAATCCACTTGAAGTTAGATAATCGACAGATCACTTACACAATATTAGAAGGTGAAGTACATTATTGGTATGTTTCGTTAAGTTGCATTAAGAACCTGAGGTTGAGATAGCATTGGACATTAATGCTGGTGGGGTTGCTGTCCTTTTAACACCATGATTATCATAAGCTAATATCACTTAATGGTAGCCTCATTCAAGGGGTGTTTTCCCCCGCGTTCCGCGGATGCGTATCGGCCTGAGTGGTATACTGAGGCAAAAAAGGAATCCCTGAGAGTAAAGAAATTTTTTTTTGAAATGAGTCTACAAAAGGGGGGCTATAATCAATATAGGAAAAAGTAGAAATAAAAATTATATATATATATATATATATATATATATATTTATGGTTGGAGCCCTATGTCCGGTATGTACGTGGATACCACTTACAGTAAAGATAGGACTTACCATCGGAAATAGACCTGAAAGTGTGGACTTACCATATGAAATGGACCTGAAAGTGTGCCTTGGTCTAATGGCCGGTATGCCAAAATAAGGGGGCATACCCTGGTTTAAGAAATGATTATTCTGTAAGAGAAATGAATGAAATGAATAGTTTGAGAAATGCTGTGAAATGGGGATGGGAGGGTGGGTATCGCGCACAGGAAACCGACAAGCACCACAGGTGAGCGGGCTGCTTAAGTACCCCCCGGGCTCCTCCCATAAATTCAGGCCACCATACTGGCCTTCCTACTTATGGTTGGAGCCCTATGTCCGGTATGTACGTGGATACCACTTACAGTAAAGATAGGACTTACCATCGGAAATAGACCTGAAAGTGTGGACTTACCATATGAAATGGACCTGAAAGTGTGCCTTGGTCTAATGGCCGGTATGCCAAAATAAGGGGGCAAAAACATTCAGGTAGGGTTATGATTTTATTGATTTTCAATTATTTATTGAGCCAATTTGGAGAATGCCTGTGCCATCTCTGTTTGTGGGTTGGGGATATACCGGGCAAAGCAGGCTGATTTCCACCTGCCCAGTCTTTTGATGATGTGGTCTGGAACACCGTGGCGGGATGCCGCGGAGGCTGCTCCGATGCGAAACGAGTGTCCGGAATACTGACTAGGGTTAAGATGAAGATTGCGGAGAAGTATTCTTATGTGTTCCACAAACTGAGAGGCGTTTAAGGGTTTAACTGGGAACGGTAGAAGGGGACTGCTGTCTGGTTGTTCAGGCAGGAGTGACAGGAGCCGGTTGAGTACGGCGACTGGACACCAGCTGTTGTCGGTTTTGTAGAGGTGAATGTTCGCTCCTGAGCCCGTTTGCTGGGTTTTAGAGACCTCGAGGTGCAGGATGAAGTGGTCTTGGTATCTAAGTAAGTGTCGTCTGCATAGTACTCGGTCTGTGGGTTTGTTAGAGGTGAATTCGCCAGGGCGCAAGAACCCATAGTACGCTAGATATATAGCTGCTTGTAAGACCGTGCTGCGGAGCAGACCGAATGGCGAGGTAGCCAGAATCGTTGACATGTCCCTAAAGATGGGTCCCGTAATGGGCAAGCGCTTAGTGCTGATGACTGGTTGTTGTTTCTGAATTCCCCTTAAAACGGCTCGTATAGCGTGAGATGTGAATAGTGAAGATTTCGTGGGGTCTTCAAGCGCCATAAAATGTTGAATGCCGGCTAGGTATAGCCGGATGGTATTGTAGGATAAGGCCAACTGCGTGTGGCAGTGTGCAGTGAAGGCCAGTACCTGCTTGATATCTGTTGGTCCTTTACGGCAGGACGTGAGGAATTTGTTAAAGGCCTTCCAAGCTGTCTGGTAGGCTTTAAGTGTGTTGTAGGAGAGGGAATGATTTATGAGTTGTGTAGCTCCGTGTAAGTGTTGAACTAGTCCAGGGTCAGTTGTGACCAGACAGGGATAGGGGCCGACATTGGATCGGCATCGGGAACCTGTTTGAAAAAAGAGGAATAATTGAAACGTGACAGTGCGTCAGCTGCTGAGTTGTATCTGCCGGGAATAAATGCACAGTGTATATTGAACTGATGTTGTAAAGACAGTTGTACCAACCTGCGCAGGAAGGACATGACTGCTAGGGACTTGGACCTGCCTTTGTTGATGATGTCTGCCGTGGCCTGGTTGTCGGTGCTAAAGACTACAGTTTGTCCTGTCCAGTGGTGGCCCCAGAGTTGTGCGGCTGCCACTATGGGGTAAAGCTCAAAGAGGGCAGATGTTTGGGAAAAGCCGGGTATCAATAGTATCTGTTGAGGCCAGGGTCCTGAAAACCAATGATGGCCAAAAATTGCCGCGAAACCTGTGGAGGCTGCGGCGTCCGTTACCACCTGGGGTGAATGGACCGAAACTATAGGTATGAATAGAGATATGCCATTCCAGGCGGACAAGAATTCCTCCCACATGGATAGGTCCGCTATGGCTGCGGAGTCTAAATTCAAAATCTGATCAGGGTCTTGAGTTTCCGACAGAAATCTGAGTAAGCGTGATACAAATGTGCGGCCTTGTGGAATAATTCGCATAGCGAAGTTGAGCATACCCAGGAGGGACTGCAACTGTTTTTTGGTACAGTCCTTGGTGTGTGTAAACTCGTGAAGAACTGCCCTAATGCGTGTTAGTTTGTCGAGGGGGAGACTGGCTTGCATTGCGCAGGTATCCAAGCTGACCCCGAGAAAAGTGATGCTATTTGCTGGGCCATCGACTTTGTGCTCGGCAATAGGAACATTGAGGTTTCCAAAAATTACCCTAAGTTTGTCGAGATCTCCTGGGGGCTTGCTGGGTGGTTCTATCAGTAGGAAGTCATCTAGATAATGGATGACTTCATGGCATTGACCCTTGTGTAATAGTATCCAACCGAGGGACTGGGCGAACGTGTCGAAGAGCCACGGGCTACTCTTCGAACCGAAGGTGAGCTTTGTAGCAAAATAATATGCTTCCTTCCACTTGATGCCATGCCAGCACCAAAGGGCTGGGTGGATGGGCAGGAGCTTGAAGGCATCCGAGATGTCGGCTTTGGAGAGCCAGGCGCCTGTGCCTGCTTTGATGATCGCTTGTATTGCCATGTCCACGGAAGAATATTTTAGGGAAAACTCCTCGGAGGGGATCAGGGAATTGAGACTGGGTATGTGGGAAGAATGAGGCGCAGACAAGTCGTACACCAAACGCAATTTATTTGAAAACTTGCCCTTGACAAGCCCAATAGGGCTGACTCTCCATGTGTTGAAAGGGGGGCAACTGAAAGGGCCTATCACGTAACCTCGATCCACCTCTGCCTGCAAGAGCTGATCTATGGCTTGTTCGTCAATGGCTGCCGAACGAAGATTGGCACATTCGTGAGTAGTGTGGGGTAGTGAAATGAGGCCGGTGTGAAAGCCTGCTGTGAAGCCTTGGATAAGGAAGGTGGCCAGGGAAGGGGTGGGATGTGAAGTGAGATACCATCCTAACCATAAGAGGTTGATCCGGCTTAGTCACGCCTTCTTGTGTTGCTTGACTTCACACAAAATCCTAGGGTAGGCTCTATGACATATGGTGCAGAGGTGAAGTAGACGGCACTGGCTGAAGTTGCAGGACCCCTGATTAAAGTTATTACAGATGGCTGCCCCTCCCACGGTTCGGACTGGGCGTCCGAGTCTATCCACCTGAGGCGTTGGTTCAGGGATCGGCTGACCCTGTACTGAACCTGAGGTAGAGGGAAACTCGAAAGGCCGTCTGATTGCCGTATTGGCGCACCAGGTGGCAGTGTGGGTGGAAGACTGGCAAATCGCACACAGAGGTGAGCGTAAGCCGGCAAAGTGGCGGCAGAAGAGCTCTGTGTCCATGAGACTCCAATCTGTCGTGACCTGGAACTGTATGAGTCTGGCCGCGGCCTTGGCTGAAAAGGAACGATGGTAATCGTAAAAGGCAGAACCTCCATACTTGTGGCCCAAGTCTACCACAGTATGGAGATACAAATCTAACTCTTCCCGCCTGCTAGGGGTGGCTGAGCACAGGACATCTCTGAGCATGCCAAAGGCCAGGGTAAACTCTGAGACTGTTAGCTTGCGGTTCAATCTGGGGTCTTTGGCTTTAAGGACCACTGATATGTCACCCCAGGAGTAGGCTTTATTTTCTGCCAAATCATGTACGGAAATGAGGAGAGAGGCCAGGTTGACGTCCTTGCCGTCCAAGATGTCCTTCCTGATACTGGTTGGGACCAGGTGGGAGGGGTAGACAATGTGGCTTGAGCCTGAGGTACCTGCAGGAAGAGGTGTCAAGCTTTGAGTTGCCGTTGGGTCGGGGACAGCCGTGGCCGGTCGGGCCTCGAGAATTGCAACCCTGGTTTGGACGTCTGCAACTGAGGTGGATAGAGATGACACCATCGTGTGTAATTGCGCAATGGCCGATGATATCGACTGAAGGGATGCCTGTTGGGTACTGGGTCCTGCTGCTGGTGGGGGAAAGAGGAGTTTGAAAAGCTCGCCTTTCCTTGCTGTGGCGGGGAAGGGGACACCTCTGCGTCTGAGCTCTGCCGTCAGTTTGGGGATAGTCCATCCCCTAAGGGATTGCACGCTGCCGCTTTCTGAGACCGGAGAAGGTGACAGAGGGGCCGTGAGGTCTTCGCTGCCGGACTGAGACATGGTTGCTCTGGTGAGGATTCTCTTGAGCTTTTATTTCCTGGTTGACTGTAACCTATTAGGGGTGAGATGAATTTCAAGTTTTTTCTTTGATCCGCTGAGTCATACTTACCCGACTTATTCTCCCATTCCCCTTTTTTTTTTTTTTTTTTTTTTACCTGGGGGGATATCGTCCAACCTGGTGCAGGGTGGACCTACTGAACTTTGACTGACCTGAGAAAAACGAAAAGGTGACACTTCGTGAAGGGATTGCTAACTGATTTTTTGAAGCAACGATTTGTATGACAATGAAATGATTCGAAATGTTTGCCTTGATTATGAATGGACTTCATGACAGAGGTCTGGCCTGGTCGTCATCTTTGATTCGACCGAGAACCGGGCTCTGGAGCATGTATTGAAATGAGGCAAGTGAAAACATTGGTGCACCCGGGACGATCTGGTGCCTGTTTGATGCATCTGGATTCGAATCGGCGCATCATATGAAATGAAATGAGAGAAATGATTATTAGACTGAGGCTTGAATTGGTTGTGCCGTGTTTGCGACTGGCAACCAACCGAGCTCTAGTATGGTATGAAATGCTGTTTGGAACCAGCAAGGCTTTCCGTAAAGAATCGGTGCATGTCAGATGCGACTGGTTCTGGAACGGTGATGCGTTGTGGGAGTGAAATGGTAGTAAGCTGTATGGCAGAGACATGGATCCATCCCCCGACGTCTGCGATTAGATGATCCGGACTTTGAAGCATGTATCAGAAATGAGGCCGAGCCCTGGGGTACGCCGTAATGAATCGGTGCATTTCCATGCGACTGAATTCATGTGTGAACGTGATACGTGGAAATGAAATGATAACCATGACAGAAGGTACGAATTACTGATAAACGTAACTCTGGAGCATGTATAGAAATGAGGCCAGTCCTGGGGCACGCCGAGACGAATCGGTGCATTGCCATGCGACTGGATTCATGTCGGAACGTGATAGGTGGAAATGAAATGATAACCATGACAGAAGGTACGAATTTACTGATAAACGTAACTCTGGAGCATGTATAGAAATGAGGCCAGTCCTGGGGCACGCCGAGACGAATCGGTGCATTGCCATGCGACTGGATTCATGTCGGAACGTGATAGGTGGAAATGAAATGATAACCATGACAGAGGTATGAATAACTGAAAACGTAACTCTGGAGCATGTATAGAAATGAGGCCAATCCTGGGGCACGCCGAGACGAATCGGTGCATTGCCATGCGACTGGATTCATGTCGGAACGTGATAGGTGGAAGTGAAATGATAACCATGACAGAGGTATGAATGACTGATAAACAAAACTCTGGAGCATGTATAGAAATGAGGCCAATCCTGGGGCACGCCGAGACGAATCGGTGCATTGCCATGCGACTGGATTCATGTCGGAACGTGATAGGTGGAAATGAAATGATAACCATGACAGAGGTATGAATGACTGACAAACAAAACTCTGGAGCATGTATAGAAATGAGGCCAATCCTGGGGCACGCCGAGATGAATCGGTGCATTTTTGCATGCGACTGGATTCGTGACGGAACGTGATACGTGAAAAAACATGACAGAGGTGTTAATGACAGACAATAACGTAACTCTGGAGCATGTATAGAAATGAGGCCAAATAACTGGGGCACACCGGAACGAATCGGTGCATCTTTTTGATGCGACTGGATTCGAATCGGAGCGCGGTAGGTGACTGAAATGAGAAATGTTTTGAAATGATTTGAAATGTCAGAAATGAGTTCTAGAATGTTTCAGAAATGAGAAATGATTGGTATCGAACTGACTTGATCCGATAACTTGCAATTGTGATTTGCTATGGCTGTTTACTGATACATATTTTTAAACACCGACATGCTAGAAATGAAGCGACGTCTGCGTTGCGGTGCTGTCGAAATGGTAACATATCGAAAGTACGAGCGATATACATTACAATAGTGAAGTGCGAGTAACGAAATTTGAAAGTACGGTTTAGTGACATGACATTAAACGAAAAATGCGATATACATTGCAGTTTATGAAAGCGAGTGAAACGAAAATTTTTGAAATTACGGTTTAGTGACCTGATATGAAAACGAAAAGTCCGACGGGACCTTACCTGCGACAGCCAAGCCAGCCGCGTGGTACAAACTACGAACGAAAAACGCGGACTTCGAAAGTTTTGAGAACGGTATCGAAAACGGAATTTTGCGAGGCAAGAACTTGCGGACGCTGGTATATCGAATAGTCGGCCTAGTGACGTATATCGCGCACAGGAAACCGACAAGCACCACAGGTGAGCGGGCTGCTTAAGTACCCCCCGGGCTCCTCCCATAAATTCAGGCCACCATACTGGCCTTCCTACATATATATATATATATATATATATATATATATATATATATATATATATATATATATGAGTATGGAACGTAAGATAGAAAATTTGTTGTGTAAATACCGTATATATCAAATGTAGATTGGGGCGAGAATGGTAAAAAATGATTGCCAATCAGGTTGGTAACTGAAAACAAAACAATATATAAAGTTGTATAGTACTATATTGTCAAAGGTAGTTAGGAGTAAAGAGATAAAGAGTGATAGTACATTTAAGGTGATAAAGATGAAATTTATGATAATGCCAGTGTAGTTATCATTGCAATATAGAAAAACCACTAATCAGGAGTAAGCATAATAAAATTCATTATAGAGGCATATAAATAGCCAGTATAGACAAATACCTAGTGTCTTGCTAATTAGCAGCTGTACCGGTCAACATATGTGTGGTATCTAAACGTCTCATATAACTGATTTGTAGTTATAGATATCAGTGGTATTTAAAGCAAAGGGCTGGCAAGGGATTAAACAATAAAAAAAGTATAATAGACAATAGCCAGTACAATAGTGAAGGGTACCTTTTTAAGACAAGTTGGAGTAGACCAGTCACGCATCCCAGCATCCAGCATGTGCACTGCTCGAGCTGGGAATGAGTGAATCTGGTATATATGTAGGGTGAACTTCTGTCAGCTGGTGCGGCTAATTGCGCTGAGCTGAATGTTATGGGGCGTACACACGGTCGGACTTTTCAGCTACAAAAGTCCGACAGCCTGTCCGACAGCCTGTCCGACAGACTTTCGACGGACTTTTGGCGGACTTTCGACGGACTTGCGGCGGACTTTCTAACGAACAGACTTGCCTACACACGATCACACAAAAGTCCGTCGAATTCTTACGTGATGACGTACACCGGACTAAAATAAGGAAGTTCATAGCCAGTAGCCAATAGCTGCCCTAGCGTGGGTTTTTGTCCGTCGGACTAGCATACAGACGAGCGGATTTTTCGACCGGACTCGAGTCCGTCGGAAAGATTTGAAGCATGTTTCAAATCTAAAGTCCGTCGGATTTGAGGCTGAAAAAGTCAGTTGAAAGTCCGGAGAAGCCCACACACGATCGGATTACCAGCCAGCTTTAGTCCGTCAGCGTCCGTTGGACTTTTGTAGCTGAAAAGTCCGACCGTGTGTACGCCCCATTAGAGTTCGTTACTAAGGAGACCTGGACGCTGCCTCCTGAGCCGAGGGTGCGCCGCGCTGCCCCTACCGTGCACACACCAACGTAAACACGTTGGGGCGGCGTCACACACACCCGGCCCACCGACACGATCTACCACAACGGCGGACTGCGCATGTCCGACGGAGTAGTAAGATGGAGGCTGTGGGCGGAGATGTTAGACGCCCAGCTAAACTCTCATGACGCCGCCCAGATATTGAGTCTGGGCGGCTTTCCGTGCCGGGCAACCCCTCTGGCCGATCGCACCCAAAAGGAAATCTAAAGGGAGAACAAAAAAGAGAAAGTATTAAATAATGAGGACCATGGCCAGAGTTTTGTTTAAGTCAGAAGGGACATAAAGCCCCATAAGAGGTGCAAAAAGTATTTTAGATGTTAACATGGAAGCAGCAAAATTAATTGATGATAAAGAAATATACATATACACAAAGATATACCTTTTGTAAGCGGTTACTCAAGAATGGGCGGGACTGGTTGATAGTGTAAAACAGAGTACAATACAATTGAATAAATACACAGCTTCCTCTGATTGGCTGAAGTGGAGCTGGTGACATCATCTACCTCAGCCAATCAGAGGAAGCTTTGTATAAATCAATAGAATAAAAAGCTTCTTGTGGAAAGCTAGGCAGCATTCAGCTTGACTCGATTTGGTTTTGGAAGTGAGACTGGACGTTCTGGTCTTAATGCTGGAACACAGCGTTGTATACTGTGTAGCTGAGGCTACATACCACTTATACAGAGCACACAGCAGGCACATCTAGTAGTCCAATGTAATAGTCCATTTACAACAGCTTTATCCAAACAAACTATTTAAACTTCACCAAAAGCTGGAGGTAAACTTTAAATAACATGCCTGGCGGATGTCCTTAACCTGTCCATGAAGTGGCGCATCTGTACGATGTATGCAATCTACTACAGCAAAAATGACATTCATAAAAGAAAAAAATGTTGTTTAAATTGCCAGTAAATGATAGCTACAGTATCAACCCCTCCATGTACAATATCTCACAAAAGTGAGTACACCCCTCACATTTTTGTAAATATTTTATTCTATGTTTTCATGTGATAACACTGAAGAAATTACACTTTTGTACAATGTAAAGTAGTGAGTGTACAACTTGTATAACAGTGTAAATTTGCTGTCCCCTCAAAATAACTCAACACACAGCCTTAATGTCTAAACCTCTGGCAACAAAAGTGAGTACACCCCTAAGTGAAAATGTCCAAATTGGGCCCAAAGTGTCAATATTTTGTGTGGCCACCATTATTTTCCAGGACTGCCTCAACCCTCTTGGGCATGGAGTTCACCAGAACTTCACACATTGCCACTGGAGTCCTCTTCCACTCCCCCATGACGGCATCACGGAGCTTGTGAAGGTTAGAGACCTTGCCCTCCTCCACCTTCCTTTTGAGGATGCCCACAGATGCTCAGTAGGGTTTAGGTCTAGAGACATGCTTGGCCAGTCCATTGTCTTTAGCCTCAACCTCTTTAGCAAGGCAGTGGTCCTCTTGGAGGTGTATTTGGGGTTGTTATTTTGGAATACAGACCCGTGGCCCAGTCCCTGATGGGAGGGGATCATGCTCTGCTTTTGTATGTCACAGTACATGTTGGCATTTATGGTTCTCTCAATGAACTGTAGCTCCCCAGTGCCGGCAGCATCATGCAGCCCCAGACCATGACACTCCCACCACCATGCTTGACTGTAGGCAAGACACACTTGTCTTTGCACTCTATACCTGGTTGCCGCCACACACGTTTGACACCAGTATGAGAGGGTGAGAGCGATAACACCAAATTTAACACACCTGCTCCACATTCACACCTGAAACCTTGTAACACGGTCACAGATGTAAGAGTCACATGACACTGGCGAATGAAAATGGCTAATTGCGCCCAATTTGGACATTTTCACTTAGAGGTGTCCTCACTTTTGTTGGCAGCAGTTTAGACATTAATGGCTGTGTGTTGAGTTATTTTGAGGGGACAGCAAATTTACACAAGCTGTACACACTACTTTACATTGTAGCAAAGTGTCATTTCTTCAGTGTTGTCACATGAAAAGATCTAATAAAATATTTACAAAAATGTGAGGGGTGCACTCACTTTTGTGAGATACTGTAAATAAGCAAGGAGTATGTCATGTCCATATTTGGTTAATGACATCCTGGATACTTCGTCCCTTTGTTAACCTGTTTCCGACCATGTCACGCAGATATACTGTGGCAGAATGGCTCTCCTGGGCAAAATCCTGTATGGGTACATCCCACCCTTTTTTGACCACCAGAGGGCGCGTGCGCCCGCTGCGCGGTGAGGGACCCTATGCGCATGCCTAGCGGGCACGATCACCGCCAGCCACGTGTGATCGCATGCACGAGTGCCAGCACGGGGATTTGTGCATGTAAACACATAAATCCCTGTGCTGTCAGAGGAGAGGCGCCATATCGTTTGTTCCTACTAAGTAGGAAAAACTATATGTCTCCTAGTCAGTCCTATACCCATACAGTTGGAACACACTGAGGGAACACACAATTAACCCCTTGATCGCCCCCTAGTGTTAACCTCTTCCCTGCCAGTGGCATTTTTATAGCACTGATCGCTGTATAAATGCCAGTGGTCCCAAAAAAGTGTCAAAAGTCTCCAATCTGTCCGTCGCAACGTTGCAGTACTGCTAAAAATCGCAGATCACCGCCTTTACTAGTAAAAACAAAATGCCATAAATCTTTCCCATGGATTGCAGACACAATAACTTTTGCGCAAACCAATCAATATACGCTTATTGCGATTTTTTTTACCAAAAATATGTAGAAGAATAAATATTGGCCTAAACTGATGAAGAAATTTGTTTAAAAAAAATTGTGGGGATATTTATTATAGCAAAAAATATTGTATTTTTTTTTTCAAAATTGTAGCTTTTTTTTGTTTATAGCGCAAAAAATAAAAACCACAGAGGTGATCAAATAGCAACAAAGGAGAGCTCTATTTGGGTGGAAAAAATTACGTAAATTTAGTTTGGGTACATCGTCGAACGACCACGCAATTGTCAGTTAAAGCGACACAGTGCTAAAAAGTGCTCTGGTCAGGAAGAGGGTAAAATCTTCCGGGGCTGAAGTGGTTAATGTTTAGTGGCGAGGACCAGGAGATGTAATATATGACGTGTGAGTAATGTGAGCAGATCATGCCAGCAGTAAGTGGGTTTCTTCTGTTGACAGGTGTCATCCATTGTAAATGAAAATTGAGGTAGTTGCGCGCTAATATGGTGTGAAATGTAAAACTTAGAAAAACATATAATAGTGATAACTTTTTACTGCAGCTGTCACTAATGGGCTCCCACAGAAATCAGTAAAAAACAATATAGGTGTGACAGCGCCACACCTATGCCGTTTTCTTTTTGACAATCCCTGTCCTTTTGACTAGATTATGCTGTCAGCCAGGAATCCCCAGTACAGAGAGGCTTGTGGATGCAGTGTAGAAAGAGAAGCTTGTAGTTCCAATGTGGGGGAGAGTCTTTTGGCTCCAGTGCAGAGAGAGGCTTGTCTTCCCAGAGTAGAAAGAAGATAGTGGCCCCGGTGTAGGTAGAGCTTTGTGCTTCCAGTGTGGAGGAAGGCTTTTGGCTTCATGTAGAGAGCAGCTTGTGAATCCAGTGCAGAACAAGACTTATGGTTAAGTGTAGATAGAGGCTTTAAGCTCTAGTGTAGAGGGAGGCTTGTGGCTACAGTGTAGAGAGAAGCGTGTGGCTCAAGTGTAGAGTTAATTTTTTTAGCAAGGTTTTCTCTTCAAGGCAATGAAGCTCAGCATTACAAGTACTAGAATAGGAATAAATTAATTTTCATTTTAGGCCCCCATTCACACTTGCGGGAAACCTAGTAAGAATTCTTGTGATTAGCTGCGGGTGGAAAGCCCCATTGAAAAAAGGCTTATAGCTCTGGCAGCTATTTGCATCCACTTGCATGTAAGTGCTCATGCCCTGTACACAGACTGTTGAAAATGGCTCCGTTCTCAAGTGTGAGTTGGTCCTTATTACATAACCCCACCAATTTTTTTTTTGGAATAAAGCAAGGAAAGATTAGAACGATTAGCAGATATTTCCTGCTATCTGCATCCCTATCAGGAGAGTGCATTTCCTGTCTCCAGAAAAACGATAAAACATTATTGGAACTTTTCCCAAAATGAAAGGAAATTCCATCTCTGGCATATTACTGGAACAATTGCCCCTCACTGGAAGACATTCCCACCCCTACAGTATTTGCCACAAGTGTTATTTTTTGGGTAACCCCTTAATTTCTCTCTTGGAGGATGTTGGTCAGAACAAATAGTGGAATTAGATCTCCTCAACAGAGACACTGATACCCTGTTTCCCCGAAAATAAGACCTAGCGTGATTGTCAGTGATGGCTGCAATATAAGCCCTACCCTGTTTCCCCGAAAATAAGCCCTACCCTGAAAGTAAGACCTACAAGGACTTTAACTAGGGCTTATTTGGGGGGTAGGGCTTATATTGCAGCCATTACCGACAATCACGCTAGGTCTTATTTTCGGAGAAACAGGGTAGCAGTAAACAGCTGAAATGTTCTCCATCTCTACCTTTATTCAAGAGTAGAAAAAGAATTTGTCTGGGGCTATATTTTTACATCCTAATGCTGCAACTAATTTCGCCACATTAGCAGGATATTCTAAGATCTAACACATGTATTGTTAGCTGGAATAGGAATCACCAATTTAGTTTGAAATGCATATTTATTGTTTTCAATATGTTTAATGCATATCATCTGACTCAAAGAAAGCCCCGCACCAACTCCTATCATTTGAATCTTATCCAAAGTACGGAGCTGTTTTTTTTAGCAGACAATGTGTTGGCAGGAGCAGCCTTGCATGTCATACACTGCATCTTCATTTTGTACCAAGACGTGAGTGATTTATTGCAAACTGTTAACAGAGTTTTGCTATTTTAATCCATAGACAAAAGTTTTTGTTTCAATTGTAAGTACATTATGAAGTGTCATAATTCTTCTTGCCTGACATCTGTGCTACAATTGGATTTGTTTGAGTGCCAGTTTTATTCTATATAGAAAATTATTTGATAAGTTTAAGAATAATACATTTTTTTTTTTTAGAAATTAAATCAGATTGTCTGAAGAATCAATATAAAGTTATACCCCATTATCAGAATCACACCCAAAAGGAGAGCTTGCAATACAATTGGCTAAAAACGACAAAATTGATGAAAGGCTTGTTTTATGGCTGCCTCACAGAAAAAATCTATTCAGACGAAACGTACATCGGCTGGGCAGGAAATAGCGGTGACGTCAATACGCTTGTGAGAGTGTTGGGACAGTTTTTGTTTTCCAATGCCTGTGATTACAGTCTTGTTGTAAGTAGTTTTTTTAATAAATTGCCCGTTTTTAATTTGGATGCTGCGCAATGAGGTTCCCTTTTTTTCTTATGATTGAATAGGTTATCCTGTGGCTACATCTTTGGCTCGTTTTCACCAATGATCCCTTGCTGGGAGGCTGGATAAGTCAAGCTGACCTGCACCTAATGTGAGCGGTAATAGAGCTCACAGAAGCTAGTATAGACCTTGATAGGTCTTTGGATCTGGCAAGAAGGCAATTTTGCCTGATCTATCCAAGCACTGGGTGCCGCACTTGTTTTAAGGACTTTTGTACTTTATCACTATGGACTTTATTGTTATGTATGATTATTTTTCATAATATTTGAAGGTTAATTCACATATTTAGACAGTGCAACATGCTTTTCTATATATATTTTTGGATGTTGCTGTGTACAATGTTGAGTGCTCCTGTTTATCATTTATTATTCATTCATTCATTTCATTGTATTTTTTATTCACATATTGGCGGCACAGTGGTGTAGTGGGTAGCACTCTCACCTAGTAGTAAAAAGGGTCGCTGGTTCGAATCCCAACCACGACACTACCTGCCTGGAGTTTGCATGTTCTCCCTGTGTCTGTGTGGGTTTCCTCCAGGTTCTCCGGTTTCCTCCCACACTCCAAAGACATGCTGGTAGGTTAATTGGCTTTTGTCCAAAATTGGCCCTAGTATATGAATGTGAGTTGTTTCAATCTCTCTTTATTAAGTTTTCCATTTCATATAAAACAATCATAAATATCGTAACATCCCAATTAAACAAAACATTTTACAGCGTATTCTTCATACTTCTAGTACATAAAAGATTTTTCCTTTTAACAGGCTGTAAACGCCTACATCATTCAACACAGTACCTACTCTTTCTAAACCCCTAGGGATCTAGTCCCCCTTGCCCGCCCCCCCAATACCTATCTTCGCATACGTACCACATCCGTACTAAAAAAAAAAAAAAAAAAATGAATGTGAGTTGGATTGTGGGCTCCTTGAGGGTAGGGACCGATGTGGGCGTGCGATGTATGTGGGGAGCGCTGCCTAAATTGACGGCGCTATATGGGTACTTTAAATAAATAATAATATAGATGAGCGTGGATGGACTGGTGTCTTTTTTTCAACCTTACTAACTATGTAACACCAAGCACGTTATATTTTTAATCCTTGTTTTCTGGCTGACCATACCACACACCTGAGGAGTGCTTGTTACCCAGTTGGAAAAAACACTCCCTTCCCCAAGAGTGCTTTCTGTACACCTGACAAATCAGTACTAAAAAATTAAAACATTCAATATTTCATTTGAAGCATATAGAGAACAAGTTAGTCAGTATTTGAAGCCTAATCCCGACTCCTAATTTTATTATTTAACTAGCCTTAAAGTGTTACTAAACCCAGAACACTGCATTCACTATATCTGGTCTCCCACAGCACACAGAACATGGAAATGCAATTATTTTAGTAAATATAAACTGCTAAATACCTTTTCTCATCAGCAGTATATATCAGTCATGAGGCTTCAGTTTAAAGATTGTAGGAGTTTCATTCTGCTGTGACTGTCCTATGAGGCTGCATGACACCTGACCCTCTGGCAGGACAGTGCTGATCACATGCGCCCTCCAAAAAAAAACAACCTCTCTAGCAATAAACACCAAACTGAGCATGTGAAGAGTGCCCCCCAAGGATGGGTTCTATCAGGAGATGGATTGGGAACAGTAAACAAAGGGGAGGACCAGAGAAGACAGGATCAAACAGCCTTTTTACATAATGCAGAGGATTAATCCCTTAGGTTCCACAGTGAGTATAACAAGCATGCTTCACTGCATATACAGACTGATTTTACTGTTGTGGGATTAATAACACTTTAAACTAGCAGGGGCGGTTGTTTTTTCTTTATTTGGCCTATTGGCTAAACTAATAAGCTCATCTATCCACACATACACATTGTATTCTGACAGCAGGACCAGCCACTAACAGAATTTAGAGATCAGCACCTGTAGCCCATTGGCTGCAGTCAGTGATAGTCAAAAGTTTTACCAACATTAGTAAAATTAGTAGGTATGATGCCCGGCGGGTGTGGAGATGCGACTCGGTGTACATCTTGCAGCATGTATGCGTTCCTTGATCATCTGATCGAGGGCGAATACTGCTGTGCAAAATGTAAGCACGTCGGTTCCCTGGAAGCCCAGGTTATGAATCTAGGGAAGAAACTGTCAGCAATGAGAAGACCCTCCATACTAAAGGAGAACCAAGAAGGTACCCGGCAGGTGCCGGTAGGGGCCAGCACAGAGGCGGGTGGAGACGAAGAGGCGCAGGCACTGGCGCAGGCATTGGTGAAACCAGTCAGGGACCAGCTAAGGGACTCCCCTAGCTGGCAGGGGAAGAACTCCTCCAGTGAGAGTAGGGGGGGAGCGAAGGGAAACGAAAGACAATTGGTGGTAGGGGACTCAATTCTTAGAAGGACAAAAAGGGCAATCTGTGACAAAGACCTGATGTGCCGAACTGTATGCTGTCTCCTGGGCACTCGTTTTCGGCACATCACGGATCTGGTGGGGGCTGGGGAAGACTCGGCTGTCATGGTGCACGTTGACACCATTGACAAAGTCAGAGGCAGATGGAGTGTCCTAAAGAACAATTTTAGGGACTTAGGAGCTAAATTGAGGAAAAGGACCTCCAAGGTAGTATTCTCAGAAATACTACCGGTACCTCGAGCCACATCAGAAAGGCAGAGGAAGATTAGGGAAGTAAACAAGTAGCTGAGGAGCTGGTGTAGTAAGGAGGGGTTTGGGTTCCTGGAGAACTGGGCCGACTTCTCAGTCAGTCACCAGTTCTAAAGAAGGGACGGATTGCCCTTAAATGAGGAGGGTGCAGATCTGCTGGGAGTGAAGACGGCCGAAAAGGTAGAGGGGCTTCTAAACTAGGCGATGGGAGGAGGGTCCAGAGGTAGAGATAATCAGCTCAGAGCATATTCAAGAGGGTAGTATTGGGGGCATTAGTGGTAGGCTGACTAAAGCACATAAACCAGAGGTAAGTATAGTAACAAGTCCTATTTGCAATCTCGGAAGACCAAATAAGAGGACAGTATGCGACCGGTCTAAATGCTAGGAGACTGGCGGACAAGATGGGAGAACTAGAGATACTGTTGTTCAAGGAGGATTTAGATTTTGTGGGTATTTCAGAGACTCGGTTCAACAGCTTTCATGATTGGCTGGCAACCATTCAAGGGTATTCTCTTTATCGCAGGGATAGAGAGGGTAAAAAAGGGGGAGGGGTATGCCTGTATATTAAGAATAATGTACAAGTGAATGTGAGAGATGACATCACTAAGGGTGCTGGGGAGGAGGTGAAATCCTTATGGGTAGAGCTCCAAAGGGATTAAACTAAGGAAAAAATAATACTGGGAGTGTGCTATAGGCCCCCTAACCTGAGGGAGGAGGGGGAGACAGAACTCCTATCACAATTTGGATTAGCAGCAAGAATGGGAAGTGTTATAATGGGGGATTTTAATTATCCAGACAGACTAGGCAGAAGGAACCACGCATTAGTCTACGGCTCGCCAGTTCCTAGATGTCTTGCAGGACAATTTCATTGGTCAGATGGTAGACGCACCAACTAGAAACAAAGTGTTTATAGACCTACTGATTACCAACAATACAGACCTGATCAGGGATGTGGAAATAAGGGCTTCAGTATAAATCACACAAATAGGAAACATAAGGGGAATACAAAGACTTTGAATTTCAAAAGAGCAAACTTCCCCAAACTACGAACCTTGCTAGAAGATAAAAATTGGGATAAAATCTTAGGAACAAAGAACATGGAGGAGTCATGGGTTTGCTTTAAGAGCATATTAAATAAGGACATTAGCCAGTGCATCCCATTGGGAAATAAATTTAAAAAAGCGAACAAAGTCCTGAATGGCTTAACTCCAATGTAAAAATGTATATAAAAGCAAAGGAGAAGGCCTTCAAAAAATCCAAGGCAGAGGAATCATCATCAGCATTCAGACTTTACAAAGAATGCAAGAAGAAATCTCCCAGAAGACAGCGGGGGAGGACAGAGTAGGCGCTGGAAGTGACGTAGGTCACCGCGAACGCTGCAGTGATCTATGCTAGGAAGTGGGAGCAAATACCTGTAATTGACAGGTATCTGCTCTCCCTTCCCCCGTGAAAGGTGCCAAATGTGACACCGGAGGGGGGGAGGATTCCAAAAAGTGGAAGTTGCATTTTTGGGTGGAACTCCACTTTAAGTATATAAACAGTAAAAAAGAGAGGACAGACCATATTGGCCCCATAAAGAAGGAGGAAGGAAATCTGGTTACAAAGGATGGGGAGATGGCAAAGGTGTTGAATTTATTCTTCTCCTCAGTCTTCACAAGTGAATTGGAGGGCTTCAGTAACCAAAACTGCAGTGTTTATCCTCGTGACACTCTCATCCTGTGGCTCTCTCATCCTGGGCGGCCGTCATATGACATCCTCAGCTTCCCGGCCGCTAGGGGGCACGCGCCCGCCTTGTCACTCGAGAGCCAATGCGTGTGCCTGGTGGCTGCGATGTCCGCCAGGCACCCGCGATTTCCGGTCACAGAGCTGTGTGTTTACACACACAGATCCACGTCCCGTCAGGGGAGAGGAGACCAATTGCGTGTTCCCAATACAGAGGAACACCCATCGGTCACCTCCCCAAGTCAGTACCCTCCCCGCACAGTTAGAATCACTCCCTAGGTAACACATTTAACCCCTTGATCGCCCCCTAGTGTTAACCCCTTCCCTGCCAGTGACATTTATACAGTAATTGGTGCATTTTTAAAAATCGCAGATCGCCACCATTATTATTAAAAAAATTAAAATGCCATAAATCTATCCCCTATTTTGTAGGTGCTAGAACTTTTGTGCAAACCAATCAATATGCGCTTATTGCGTTTTTTTAACCAAAAATATGTAGAAGAATATATATCAGCCTAAACTGAGGAAGAAATATGTTATGTTTTTTTTTTTTTAATTGGGATATTTATTATAGCAAAAAGTAAAAAATATTGTGCTTTTTTCAAAATTGTCAGTCTTTTTTTGTTTATAGTGCAAAAAATGATAACCGCAGGAGGTGATCAAATACCACCAAAAGAAAGCTCTATTTGTGGGAAAAAAAATGATCAAAATGTCTTATGGGTACAGTGTTGTATGACCGCGCAATTGTCATTCAAAGCATGACAGCGCTGAAAGCTGAAAATTGGCCTGGGCAGGAAGGGGGTGAAAATGCCCTGTATTGAAGTGGTTAATAAGTCACCGGGACCAGATGGCTTGCACCCGAGGGTCCTGGGGGACCTCAGTCAAGTAATTACCAAACCATTGTTCCTAATTTTTACTGACAGTCTACTGACTGCAATGGTACCAGCTGATTTGAGAAAAGCCAATGTAGCTCCAATATTTAAAAAAGGGCCAAAATACATCCCTGGGAATTACAGACCAGTTAGCCTAACATCAATAGTATGCAAGCTCCTTGAGGGGATGATAAGGGACTATATACAAGATTTTAGTAATGAAAATGGTATCATTAGCAGTAATCAGCATGGATTCATAAAGAATCGTTCTTGCCAAACCAATCTATTAACATTCTATGAGGAAGTGAGCTGCCATCTAGATAAAGGAAGGCCCGTAGATGTAGCATATCTGGATTTTGCAAAATCATTTGACACAGTTCCCCATAAACGTTTACTGTACAAAGTAAGCTCTGTTGGTATGGACCATAGGGTGAGTACATGGATTGGAAGCTGGCTACAAGGGTGAGTTCAGAGGGTGGTGATAAATGGGGAGTACTTGGAATGGTCAGGGGTGGGTAGTGGGGTTCCCCAGGGTTCTCTGCTGGGACCAATCCTATTAAATTTGTTCATAAATGACCTGGAGGATGGGATAAACAGTTCCATTTCTGCATTTGCAGACGACACTAAGCTAAGCAGTGCAATAATTTCTCTGCAAGATGTTGAAACCTTTCAAGAAGATCTGGACAAATGAATGGGGTGGGCAACTACATGGCAAATGAGGTTTAATGTTGAAAAATGTAAAATAGTGCATTTGGGTGGCAAAAATATGAATGCAGTCTACTCACTTGGGGGAGAACCTCTGGAGGAATCAAGGATGAAAAAAGGACAAAGCAAACAGAATATTGGCATGCATTAAAAAGGGGATTAACTCCAGAGATAAAGCAATAATTCTCCCTCTCTACAAGACTCTGGTCCGGTCTCATCTGGAGTATGCTGTCCAGTTCTGGGCACCAGTCCTCAGGAAGGATGTACTGGAAATGGAGCGAGTACCAAGAAGGGCAACAAAGCTAATAAAGGGTCTGGAGGATAATAGTTATGAAGAAAGGTTCCGAGCACTGAACTTATTCTCTCTGGAGAAGAGACGCTTGAGAGAGGATATGATTTTAATTTACAAATACCACACTGGTGACCCCACAATAGGGATAAAACTTTTCCATGGAAGGGAGTTTAATAAGACAAGTGGCCACTCATTAAGATTAGAAGAAAAGAGGTTTAACCTTAAACTGCGCAGAGGGTTCTTTACTGTAAGAGCGGCAAGGATGTGGAATTCCCTTCCACAAGCGGTGGTCTCAGCGGGAAGCATCGATAGTTTTAAAAAACTATTAGATAAGCCCCTGAACAACCACAACATACAGAAAACTACAATGTAATACTGACATATAAATCACATACATAGGTTGGACTTGTGTTTTTTTTCAACCTCACCTACTATGTAACATGTCCCTTTGACTATCATATGATCAGATTGTCAGTGTGATTTTTTTTAGTTCGACATTGTATGTTTTTGACGTGTTTTTCATACAGATACATTTTTTTGTAGCAGGAGACTAGATTTTATACAACGTGTACACAAAAATGCACTAATGATGCATGTACAACCCTTTTACACACGTTCTTGGTGCATTTACACTGAAGTCTATTGGGCCAAAATCGTGCTGCAACTACCCCAAATTAGCACCTATATCTTTTCCAAAAACATGCTGCAGCTGCATTGATGGGAATGAACACCATTGAAATGTGTTTCGCATTGTCATGCGATGCTGTGCTTTTCTTTTTGTAATTAAAAACGGAATGAGTAGAATCCCTTTCCTGTAGAAAACTATGGCAGTTTAAAACTAGGACTATTAAGAATTCTCATTTACGAGTGAACTTCCTGTTTTATTCTGAACCAGTGTTAGGGAAAAGTGGAGTCATTTCAGCTAAATTTTGCCAAAGCAAAAATTCTTAAATTTTGCTTATTGGGCTGCTTCGCCAATTCAATACTGGCCACTTTCACCCCCTTCCTGCCCAGGCCATTTTTCAGCTTTCAGAGCTGTAACACTTTTGCCCTGTACACACGGTCGGATTTTCCGATGGAAAATGTGTGATAGGACCTTGTTGTCAGAAATTCCGACCGTGTGTGGGCTCCATCACACATTTTCCATAGGAATTTCCGACACACAAAGTTTGAGAGCAGGCTATAAAATTTTCCGACAACAAAATCCGTTGTCGGAAATTCCGATCGTGTGTACACAAATCTGACGCACAAAGTGCCACGCATGCTCAGAATAAATAAAGAGATGAAAGCTATTGGCTACTGCCCCATTTATAGTCCCGACGTACGTGTTTTACCTCACCGCATTCAGTACGATCGGATTTTCCGACAACTTTGTGTGACCGTGTGTATGCAAGACAAGTTTGAACCAACATCCGTCGGAAAAAATCCTAGGATTTTGTTGTCGGAATGTCCGATCAATCTCCGACCGTGTGTACAGGGCATTTGAATGACAATTGCGCAGTCATGCAACACTGTAATCATTTTTTCCCACAAATAGAGCTTTCTTTTGGTGGTGTTTGATCACCGCTGGGTTTTTTATTTTTACAAAAAAAAAAAAAGGACCGAACATTTTGAAAAAAAAAAAAGTTTCTTAGTTTCTGTCATTACATTTTGTAAATAAGTAATTTTTCTCATTCATTGATGTGCACTGATGAGGCTGCACTGATGGGCACCGATTAGGTGGCCGTGATGAGGAGGCACTAATATGTTGCACTTTTGGGCACTGATATGTGGCACTGATAGACACTTATAGGTGGCACTGATGGGCAGCACTGATAGGCGGCACTGAGAGCCAGCACTGACTGGCATCAATAATGGGCACTAATTGCTGGCACTGGTGGAAATGGATTGCTGGCGCTGGTGGGTACTGATTGCGCTTTTTTGTATTTAGGACACTGATGCGAGGAGATGCCGCTGATCGTCCCTCCTCGCCACACACTCTGTCAGTGTGAGGCAATTATTATTATTATACAGGATTTATATAGCGCCAACAGTTTACGTAGCGCTTTACAACTTGACGGTAGACAGTACAAATACAATACACTTTAATACAGTAGGAATCAGAGGGCCCTGCTCCTTAGAGCTTACAATCTAAGAAGGAATGTCAAGAGATACAAGAGGTAATAACTGTGGGTGATGTGCTGATTGAGAAGATAAATGTACAGTTGTTAGGTGGGGGCCAGATAGGCTTCTCTGAAGAGATGAGTTTTCAGGGATCGTCTGAAAGTGGATAAAGTAGGAGAAAATCGGACGGATTGGGGTAGAGCATTCCAGAGGATGGGGGAGGCTCTGGAGAAGTCCTGAAGGCGAGCATGGGATGAGGTGACAAATGAGAGCCGATTACCAGAACTTCCTGTATTTACATGTGACCGGCTGTGATTGGACACAGCTGATCACATGGTTAAAGAGCCGCATCATCTTTACAGAGATCAGGGTCGCGCCATGTCCTAGCAACACGGTGCGTCCGCGATCGATGCGCGCCCATTCGGTTGCACCGTCAAAAGAGAAACACCACAGCGGTGCAAGCTGGCATGATCCCATACCCATGCCACAATGCCCATATAGTGCTCAACAGTGCTCATCAGTGCCCATACAGTGCTCATCAGTGCCCTAACAGTGCTCATCAGTACCAAAACAGTGCCAACAGTGCTCATCAGTGCCACACTAATGCCCCTGCAGTGTCATTAGTGGCCCTACATTGCCATCAGTATCAATACAGTGCCATTGGTGCCTCATCACTGCCCCTACAGTGCTCATCAGCGCCCCTACAGTGCTCATCAGTGCCACTACAGTGCTCATCAGTGCTCCCCCTGGTGACACTACAGTGCTCATCAGTGTCCATCAGTGCATGTTTATCGGTGCACATCAGTGAATGCTTATCAGTGTCATCAGTGCCCTACAGTGCACATCCATGCCATCAGTGAGTGCTTATTAATGCTCTGCTCATTAGTGCCACTACAGTGCCCAATAGTGCACATGAGTGCCCATCAGCGAGTGCTCATTAGTGGCACCCTATCAGTGGATCCTCATCAGAGCCCGTCAGTGCCGTAAAAAACGTGTAAAAAAAATGACATGTTCAAAAGACTCATTATGTCTCATAGAATATGCGTTGGGGTGTTTGCTTCCAAAATTGGGTCATTTTGTGGGGGTTTCCATTGTCCTGGTGCTCCAGGGCCTTCAAAAGTGTAATAGGTACTCAAGAAATTAGATGTGTAAATTATGCTCCTAGAACACCTGTCGGTACTCCTTGCATCTCTATTTGGCCAGGCTGTGTCGCCATACTCAGGAGGAGCAGCAGAATGTGCAAAAATGTGCGCCAATGCACTGCAATGCATCACAGTGCACATAGAAGCCCAGAGAAAGAGAAGGAAGTGACCTCACAGGACAAATGCAGATAGAAAAACGCACCAACTGCATGTAAGCACGGATCAACTGCATGTAAATGCACATCAAATGCAAGCATACATGCAAGGTAAAAAATTATGTTGGCAACTCAAGGCCTGCACGCCTCCCCTCCCCTGCATTCCTCACTTTCCACATCTCCTTCCCAACCCCCACAACGTTCACCTACTGCATCTGCCTCAACATTTTCCCCTGTCATTTACTGGCCCATTCATTTTCTGAATGAACACAGCGAGTGTCCGGTGTCAGTCACTCACTGTGTTCATTACTGAAGCATAGTAAACTGTTTACTATGATTTGGTTTGTGAATGAACAGGAAGCCGCTCACCACAGAGCACTTTCAATTCACTCACTGTCTAGTGCAGCTGAGGCTGCAGAGAATGTGACTGGGGAATCTCTGTCCTCAGTCCCTTTCTCTGTCTCAAAAGTGAGACATTGGTGGTATTGTTATACCCCTGATATTTTGCCAATGCCCCCAACGGGGGTCTTAAAAAAATTGTAAAAAAATAAAATAAAAATCAATATTTAAAAAAATATATAAAAGAAAAAACTGCTGACACCATCCACTGCCCTACTGGCATGCTCTGCTCCACTGACACTGTCCACAGCTCTACTGCCCTACCGACACTATCCATACACCATCCACTACCCTACCGACACTATCCACACACCATCCACTGCCCTACTGACACTGTCCACACACCATTCACTGCCCTACCGACACTATCCACACACCATCCACTGCCCTACTGACACTGTCCACATACCATCCACTGCCCTACTGACACTATCCACACACCATCCACTGCCCTACTGACACTATCCACACACCATCCACTGCCCTACTGACACTGTCCACACACCATCCACTACCTTACTAACACTGTCCACACACCATCCACTGCCCTACCAACACTATCCACACACCATCCACTGCCCTACCGACACTGTCCACACACCATCCACTGCCCTACCGACACTGTCCACACACCATCCACTGCCCTACCGACACTGTCCACACATCATCCACTGCCCTACTGACACTATCCACACACCATCCACTGCCCTACCGACACTGTCCACACACCATCCACTGCCCTACCAACACTATCCACACACCATCCACTGCCCTACCGACACTGTCCACACACCATCCACTGCCCTACCGACACTGTCCACACACCATCCACTGCCCTACCGACACTGTCCACACATCATCCACTGCCCTACTGACACTATCCACACACCATCCACTGCCCTACCGACACTGTCCACACATCATCCACTGCCCTACTGACACTATCCACACACCATCCACTGCCCTACCGACACTGTCCACACACCATCCACTGCCCTACCAACACTATCCACACACCATCCACTGCCCTACCGACACTGTCCACACACCATCCACTGCCCTACCGACACTGTCCACACACCATCCACTGCCCTACGACACTGTCCACACATCATCCACTGCCCTACTGACACGATCCACACACCATCCACTGCCCTACCGACACTGTCCACACACCATCCACTGCCCTACCAACACTATCCACACACCATCCACTGCCCTACCGACACTGTCCACACACCATCCACTGCCCTACTGACACTATCCACACACCATCCACTGCCCTACTGACACTATCCATACACCATCCACTGCCCTACCGACACTATCCACACACCATCCACTGCCCTACTGACACTGTCTACACACCATCTACTGCCCTACCGACACTATCCACACACCATTGACTGCCCTACCGACACTGTCCACACACCATCCACTGCCCTACCGACACTGTCCACACACCATCCACTGCCCTACCGACACTATCCACACACCATCCACTGCCCTACTGACACTGTCCACACACCATTCACTGCCATATCGACACTATCCACACACCATCCACTGCCCTAGCGACACTGTCCACACACCATCCACTGCCCTACTGACACTATCCACACACCATCCACTGCCCTACTGACACTATCCATACACCATCCACTGCCCTACCGACACTATCCATACACCATCCACTGCCCTACCGACACTGTCCACACACCATCCACTGCCCTACTGACACTGTCCACACACCATTCACTGCCCTACCGACACTATGCACACACCATCCACTGCCCTACTGACACTATCCACACACCATCCACTGCCCTACCGACACTGTCCACACACCATTCACTGCCATATCGACACTGTCCACACACCATCCACTGCCCTACCGACACTGTCCACACACCATCCACTGCCCTACTGACACTATCCACACACCATCCACTGCCCTACTGACACTATCCACACACCATCCACTGCCCTACTGACACTGTCCACACACCATCCACTACCTTACTAACACTGTCCACACACCATCCACTGCCCTACCAACACTATCCACACACCATCCACTGCCCTACCGACACTGTCCACACACCATCCACTGCCCTACCGACACTGTCCACACACCATCCACTGCCCTACCGACACTGTCCACACATCATCCACTGCCCTACTGACACTATCCACACACCATCCACTGCCCTACCGACACTGTCCACACACCATCCACTGCCCTACCAACACTATCCACACACCATCCACTGCCCTACCGACACTGTCCACACACCATCCACTGCCCTACCGACACTGTCCACACACCATCCACTGCCCTACCGACACTGTCCACACATCATCCACTGCCCTACTGACACTATCCACACACCATCCACTGCCCTACCGACACTGTCCACACACCATCCACTGCCCTACCAACACTATCCACACACCATCCACTGCCCTACCGACACTGTCCACACACCATCCACTGCCCTACCGACACTGTCCACACACCATCCACTGCCCTACCGACACTGTCCACACATCATCCACTGCCCTACTGACACGATCCACACACCATCCACTGCCCTACCGACACTGTCCACACACCATCCACTGCCCTACCAACACTATCCACACACCATCCACTGCCCTACCGACACTGTCCACACACCATCCACTGCCCTACTGACACTATCCACACACCATCCACTGCCCTACTGACACTATCCATACACCATCCACTGCCCTACCGACACTATCCACACACCATCCACTGCCCTACTGACACTGTCTACACACCATCTACTGCCCTACCGACACTATCCACACACCATTGACTGCCCTACCGACACTGTCCACACACCATCCACTGCCCTACCGACACTGTCCACACACCATCCACTGCCCTACCGACACTATCCACACACCATCCACTGCCCTACTGACACTGTCCACACACCATTCACTGCCATATCGACACTATCCACACACCATCCACTGCCCTAGCGACACTGTCCACACACCATCCACTGCCCTACTGACACTATCCACACACCATCCACTGCCCTACTGACACTATCCATACACCATCCACTGCCCTACCGACACTATCCATACACCATCCACTGCCCTACCGACACTATCCACACACCATCCACTGCCCTACTGACACTGTCCACACACCATTCACTGCCCTACCGACACTATCCACACACCATCCACTGCCCTACTGACACTATCCACACACCATCCACTGCCCTACCGACACTGTCCACACACCATTCACTGCCATATCGACACTGTCCACACACCATCCACTGCCCTACTGACACTGTCCACACACCATCCACTGCCCTACCGACACTGTCCACACACTATCCACTGCCCTACCGACACTGTTCACACACCATCCACTGCCCTACTGACACTATCCACACACCATTCATTGCCCTAATGACACTGTCCACACACCATCCACTGCCCTACCGACACTATCCACACACCATCCACTGCCCTACTGACACTATCCACACACCATCCACTGCCCTACCGACACTGTCCACACACACCATTCACTGCCATGTCGACACTGTCCACACACCATCCACTGCCCTACCGACACTGTCCACACACCATCCACTGCCCTACCGACACTATCCACACACCATCCACTGCCCTACTGACACTGTCCACTGCTCTATTGACTGACACAGTCATTTACAGTGACATTTGTTTTATTAATCTAAGCATATTTTTGGGTACAAGAATGTTTTTGTTTTATTTAACCATGCCCCTTTAAGCCCCTCCCACTGTTAATGCAATTTGGCCACACCCATTACTACTTTCCTTGGGGCACCCAAAGTGTCCCAGGTCTTTTAAAATCCTATAGTATATACTACAAAAAAAGGATTACCATGCATCACTAAACTGTTCAGGTTTGGCTTGAGGAAAAGGTTGGAACAATTCCCACGGTGCCAGAAGAATGCAGCAGCACTTTATGAGCCGATTTCAAGCCTCACCTCTGCAGTGGATTAGGAGGGACTCTGCCACTACAAAAGAAGAGAGCCCAGAAGGGCGTCTTTAATAAATCACCTCTTTCCCGGTGGCGCCCCTCCTAATCCACACCAGAGGTAAGGCTATAAATTGCTTTGTTCAATCCTCGACTCTGTGGCAGATTAGAAGAGCCACCACAAGAAAAAAAACTCTTTGCTGGATTAAGATGGACGCCGCCAAAAAGGAAGAAGAGAGCACAGAAGCAGGCTTTATTAACTGGTTAAGGAGTAGCCATCGCAGTTATATGGCAGGTTGAATCGCTGTAGCTGTATGTCGGCCGCTTTAAGACCACTAGGGGGCATGCGCGATGACGGAGTCGATGCGCGTGCCCGGTGGCCACGATGTCCGCCAGGCACCCGTGATCGCTCCTGAGAGAGACAGAACGGAGATCTATCAATGTAACTAGACAGATCTCCATTCTGTCAGGAGTGAGGAGACGGATCTGCTGGTCATACTCGGTCTCCTCCTCCAGGCAGTCCCATCCCCCCACAGTTAGAAACACTCCTTAGGACACACATTTGACCCCTTGATCGCCCCCTAGTGTTAACCCCTTCCCTGCCAATCACGTTTATACAGTAATCAGTAGGCATTTTTAACTCAGATCTCTGTATAAATGTCAATTGTCTTAAAAATGGTCCGATCTGTCTGCCACAATGTTGCAGTCTCGCTAAAGATTGATGATCACTGCCAATACTAATAAAAAAATGAATAATAAAAATGCCATAAATATATCCCCTATTTCGTAGACGCTATAACTTTTGCGCAAACCAATCAATATACGCTTATTGCCATTTTTTACCAAAAATATGTAGAATACATATCAGCCTAAACTGAGGAAGAATTTTTTTTAATTTTTTGGATATTTATTATAGCAAAAAGTTAAAAATATTGTTTTTCAAAATTGTCGTTTTTTTGGTTTATAATCCAAACAATAAAAACCGCAGAGGTGATCAAATACCACCAAAAGAAAGCTCTATTTGTGAGAAAAAAAGCACATAAATTTTGTTTGGCTACAGCGTAACACTTGTGACGCAATTGTCAGTTAAAGCAACGCAGTGCCGTATCGCAAAAAATGGCCTGGTCATTAATGGGGCAAATCCTTCCGGTCCTTAAGTAGTTAAAGACCCACTTCTTGTCTAACTTCTTTACCAGGGGTGCCCCTCCTAATCTGCTGTGGAAGCAAAGCTTGAAATCACCTCATTCAAACCTAACTTAAAGCAGAGATTGTGTAGGCCTTCACACTACATGTGCCGCGAGTCACTATTACCAAAACTTTGAAATTACTAATGTATATATTATTACCATCCTATGACATTTTTTTATTTATTACACTTGAACTTTTCACTTTTTGCAGGGGGCTAGGAATGTGTAGATGAAGAACTTCTCTCTTAGGTGGGGTTGGGGGGGGGGGGGGGGGCAACTGAGTCTTTGAGCTGGCTGAAAGAATGTCTAGCTTCACCACAGCATCTAGGTACACTTGCACATGCTGAAGACAGTTCTTAATGATATTGGCTGTATGTTTGTGGTCATTGTATTGCTGCAGAATACAGTTGGGATCAATCA
Organism: Lithobates septentrionalis; assembly: GCA_037952835.1. Lineage (NCBI taxonomy): Eukaryota > Metazoa > Chordata > Amphibia > Anura > Ranidae > Lithobates > Lithobates septentrionalis. The sequence goes on along the minus strand of JBBDGP010000163.1, from coordinate 1,184,027 downwards.
GACACCTCCCCAATGGTATGGCATGATGGGATAAGTATCTGCATCTGTATTTCTCAGCATAAAGGACACCATTGATCCTGACCAAATCTCCACCATTCTTCACTGTTGCCTGCAGACACTAATTATTGTACCACTTCCCAGTTCTTCAGCAAACAAACTACTTCCTGATACAGCAAAATATGTCACATTTTGACTCCTCAGTCCAGAGCACCTGCTGCCATTTTCTACACCCCAGTTCCTTTGTTTTCATGCATAGTTGAGTTGCTTAGCCTTGTTTCCACGTTTGGATGCAATTCTTCAATGAAGACCACTTTTGGTCAGACCTCATCGGACAGTTGATGGGTGTACCTGGGCCCACTGGTTTTTGCCAGTTCTGTGTGGATGGCACATCTTTCAATGTTGACGGGAAATAAGCATGATGTGTCTTTTATCTGCTGCATCAAGTTTCCTTGGTCGACCACTGCGTCTACGGTCCTCAACGTTGCTTGTTTCTTTATGCTTCTTTAAAAGAGCTTGAACAGCACATCTTGAAACCCTGGTCTGCTTTGAAATCTTTGCCTGGGAGAAACTTTGCTGATGCAGTATAACTACCTTGTGTCTTGTTGTTGTGCTCAGTCTTGCCATTATGTATGACCTGTGACATGAAACGGTCTTCCACAACCTCACCTTAGTAGCAGTTTGGCTGTTCCTCAGTTTTAAGCTGTTTCTGTTTTAGTTAATGACTGTTTAAATCTACATATTAAATTGATGATCATAGGCACCTGCTTGTTATGTTTGGTTAACCATGCACCTGACTCCCATTCCTACAAAATCCCTGACAAGGTGTGTAAGTGTAAGAACTGATGCTGGATTGAAGCCAAAGGGTAGTTACACCATTGATTTGGTTTAGATTTTTCTTTTGTTCACTCACTTTGCATTTAGGAAATTGATAACAATAAACAAACAATTAAAACATACATTTTCAAAGCCTTTTTTACAGCATTTCTTCACACCTGCCTAAAACTTTTGGCACATTGTGCCAAATATTTCTACCGTGTATGTTTGTTTATTTTGTGTATACCAGTGCTTATTACTGATATTTATATTATTATGCATAACGGTTAAAGTACAGTGGTGCAGACACACAGAACAGCATGTGAGAAGATGGCATCAGACATGGTCTTATGGCGACCAAACACCGTAGATAACAATTTCTTGATCTAGCAACAATCCACTATTTAGGGCGCTCCTGTTTGGAGAAAAGCTGACCCAAATGACCATGTCAGATGGTCATATATACAGTACATACCATCCCTTGATCAGTTCCTCACTCATCATTCACTAAACCCCCATAAATTAGCTCTTTGATTCATTATTCACCAACACCCCATCCCCCCAAATCAAGAACCTGTTCCACTATTGCCCATCCTCTGAGAAGTTCTCTGCTTCAATTCTTACCCACCACTCAACAACTGGGCTTCCATTCTGCCCTACTTACATCTGTTTCCCATTATCTTACCCACAACTGAGGCTCACTCCCTGACATCTCAACCGCCCCTTACACACATATCGCCTTGATTTATCTGCCCCAAACCTTAGCACCTTCTTCGCTCCAACACTTTACTTACCTTCCTCCAACATATCTTGCTCCCTGCCACCTCACACTTTGCTCACAAAGGATCCCATCCCAGCTATCTCACCCCTGGTCATAGTACACCCCCCCCCCCCCACGTCACATACAGTACCCTCTGCTCAGAGTGCCTCCATGCCTAGCAATATCCCTCTCAAAACACATTACAGTCCTTCCTGGCACCTAACATTATTCATCCACTTACAGTAACCACTTAATAGGATCCTTTAAAATGCTACCCATATAGGCGACGTTAGATCTTAGCATATACTCTAAGACCCCATACACTATTAGATTTTCTGCATATTTTTGTCTTCAGATTTACCAAAACCATGTCGTGCATGGGCCTGCCTGATTACATACAAATTGAAACTCTTAAGGTTTGACCTCATATTATATGGTTTTGGTAAATCTGAAGAAAAAAATCTGCAGAAAATCGAATAGTGTGTATGGGGTCTTATTCTCACGATGATGGTTGATGGACAGCTCACAGCTTCTCAGGTTAGGACATGTAAGAGGTAGCCCACCAGGATTTGGGCTTATTTTTTTAAGCCAGCACTCCAGTTTCTCAGCACACTGCACAGACTTGGCCACCGGCCTCTTGGTTACACAGCTGTTTCTCTTAGAACGACCTGGATCAGTAGCAGAGTGACTCAACCCAACAGAACACTGTCTTCTACAGCAGCCTAAAATAGAAGCACAGCACGTGGTCTCCTACAGAAGCCTGGAACAGTAGCACAGCATATGGTCTCTACAGCTCTCCCCTGTGTTTCTCAGTCCATTCCTAGGAATACAGGCAGTCAATGGGAGCAGACCCAAAGAAGCACCACGTCCCATACACAGGCTACCAGACACTCAAGCCTCTCTAGCTTTTGAACCCAATCCCCAAGCTAACGGTTACACTGTCCCAGCTCAGAAAATGCACCTCCTGGTCCCCTGGCCTGAGCCATTTGCATCTCAAGCTCACCAACTCTCCCCAAGCGAGCTATTCTTCCTTCACTGCATCAATGTAAACAGCTTCTCCTTCTTCACTACTACGCCCTGCTTTCTGCACACTACAATCTGCTTTTCCATTCACCACTGCTCTCAAAGTGTCTCCTCTGATCGCCATGCCCCCCAAACATGTAGAGTCTCCGTTATGGCATTCAGCACCACATCTTTGCTTCACAAGTGTCTCCTCTGCTGCCTTTGACCCTGCCACCGATTCATTATTTTCTACTCTAAAAATCATCTCTGCTCCACAATCTTAGCTGTCCAGGAACACGCAAACTTTTGCTAGGGTTTTAAAAAACTAAAATGTTTTAATAGATAGTAGTTAATAGATCAAAAGAAATCTATGTATTTCAGTATACTGGTTCTTAAAATGGTTTTCAGCTGTACATTTTATGGTAAAACTTCTACTTTCCTCACATATTAGGTAGCTTTTAATTTTCTCTCCACTAAAGCACTTTACACCGCAAAGCATAAATATTAATTTGGAAATTTGGCACCTAAATTCATAACGGCGCACTTGTCCACTTTTAATTACTCTTCATGAATTACCATTCTGACAACATTTCTTATCTTTCCCCTGAATATTATCATACTGAATTAGGAACTTACTGATGCATTTTCAGACATTACACATATGCTAATCGACAAATCTTAAAAAAAGGAAATCCCAGTTGTGGCTAAACATAACTAAAAAAAACAAATCATTTTCAGCAGAAGTACCATCCTTTAATTGTATGTAAAGCCAAAACTTTTTTCTATAGTTTTGGATAGCATGGGGAAATGTTAACAACTCAATCCAGGGATTTATTGTTGGAGGAAAAAAAGCAAGAGCAGGATCACCATACACCAATGTTGGAGTAAAAAAATATTTGTTTCCAATAAAAGCAAAATCAACAAGTGTATCCAGCCCGTTTCAGGGGGCAATCATCAGGACTTGAGGCCTGTCCAAGTTCTTCCCTACTGGGAGAACTTCAGAATACCCCCTCCCTATATGTTATAGAATTGATGAGAAGGAGATGTATTCTGTATTATAGTAAAGACTTGGGATTCTTAAGGATTTTTCGTTTGACACTCACTTTGACCTCTAACACTAGCTGCTGCACACAGGCCAATAGGGCTCAAGTAATCATTTAATTTGCATATTTGAGAATCTGTGTCCAGCGTTCCTCTACCTCAAGATCTTAAATTAGGTCTGACAGTACTGCTTGGGATTTCAGTGTCAGAGGCAGAGTTACCAGTTCACTAAAGCAGTTAGGAGTTTACTGGATTTCTATCAGGATCAACAGTTATGTTTCTGTACAGGCAGCATTTTTAAAAAGATGGAGCAATAGGAGAGCAACCATAAGGCTAAGCACTTTACAGCAATCCCTAACAGGGGGCCAACTTACCTGACACTGAACTATATAATTTATTCTCTCTTACCAGATATATAAGGGACTGAATTTAGGGCACCTCAGTGTATACAGGCACTAGATCAAATAATGCTACTTTGCATTAATTTATTATAGGCCCTCCTTAGCAACAAGAAGCTCTCGTCTACAAAAATGGCCATGAATCCCCTTACTCCTTATCAACAAGAAGCTCTGGTCTACAAATATGGCCATAAATCCCTTTACTACCTGCCTCGCTGGGCATAAAAATTTGCACCCACTCTATGCTAAACAATGTATCTCTCTTCCTCTTGATGTGGAACAACCCAGAATCTAAAGGGATGCTCCACCCTCAAACACTGGCACCACAAGGGTCTTTGTTACATCAAACCTTTACTCAATACCAACACAAAACAACCCTTACGTTCCACTGTGCACTGGAGAAGTTTCCCTACTTGGAAAACTATTTGGACACCCTCTTAAGCCATCCCAATCCAGAAGAAATGGTGATTTCCAACCTATAGAACTTCTGCTGCCAATCTTTGGATTATTCCTCCGCAGAAACCGGGTTCAATAGATGGAGCCAAACTTCCCCCAATTACAGTCTGATGTTCTGTTAAAACTCTCTACAACCATTCCTGGGGACCAATAAAGGCCATAAAATACCATGCAATGACACATTGATTTTTCCACAACTCTTATAAATCCCTGCCCTGATCATAATTCATGGACCTAAGCCCTTCCTCCTGTGGCCTCATGTGTACATTAAGGCAGACCAACCAAGGTTGCAGGAAAGAAATTTGCTTGTTTCCCCCATCAACACAGACATTGTTGATGCCGGAATCCCTCCTGCCAAGCCATTGTCTTCTCCTAGCGAGGGGAAGCCAGGGGAAGCCGCCCCGGTGAGTAGAAGACAGTATTACAGCAGCCGCTAATGATAATCGCAAGTAAAATCTGGCAGGCTGGCTGTACCTAAGTTGATCGATCGATCAACTTGGTACATTTAACCTGCCCATACACGGTTTGAATCTTTGCTGGTTCCTGCTGAACTCGCTGAGGTTCAAGCAGTCTATGACCAGCATTGGATGGGGGCTAATGCCGCGTACACACGGTCGGACTTTCTATCCTACTTGGTCCGGCACACTTTCCGACGGACTTTGTCCGCCAGGTGCGCCGGACTTTAAAACGGACGGACTTGCCCACACACGCCGGGACTTTCCGGCGGGCTAAGTCCGCCCGTCTTTCCGACGGACTTTCGCCGGAGTTCCGGCGGACTTTCAGAATGAACGGACTTGCCCACACACGGACAAGTCCGTTCATTTTGAACGTGACTCAGGTGCGACGGGACTAGCAAAGGATGTCAATCTTGCCGCTTTTATCGGCGAGATTGACACCTTGCGAGCCCCGTCGCGGGTCATACCAGGCCCTTAGGTCTGGTATGGATTATAAAGGGAACCCCGCTACGCCGAAAAAACGGCGTGCGGTCCCCCCTAAAATCCATACCAGACCCCGATCCGAGCACGCAGCCTGGCCGGTCAGGAAAGGGGGTGGGGACGAGCGAGCGCCCCCCCCTCCTGAACTGTACCAGACCACATGCCCTCAACATGGGGGGTGGGTGCTTTGGGGGAGGGGGGCGCCCTGCGGGCCCCCCCACCCCAAAGCACCTTGTCCCCATGTTGATGAGGACAAGGGCCTCTTCCCGACAACCCTGGCCGTTGGTTGTCGGGGTCTGCGACCACGCCCCCTAAAACGTCACAGTCCCAGCATGCCCAGGGACTGTGACATCAAAAGGGGGCAGGGTCTCCGCCTATATAAGTCACAACGCAGCCCTCGGAGAGCAGTCCAGCAGGAGAGAGCATCGTGTCAACATCTGGGGAAGAGAAGACAAGAAGACAAGAAGCCCAGAAGTCCGGACCTCTGCTGGCAAGAGAGCTACCTGAAGACAGCAGAGGAGCCGGCCGAAGAACTGGAACACCGGGAGAAGAGAGCGGAGAAGAACCAACCGGACGCTGGGAGAAGATGAAGCGGAGGGACCCCCGAAGCCGGAAGAAGACCCCCGAAGCCGGAGGAAGATCCCCCCCCCGGAGCTGTTTAATAAAGTATTTTAAAAACCTGTGTAGTGTGTTTTATTACTTACACTTTTTCCCTAGGTGAATGGGTAGGGGTACCATGTACCCCAAACTCATTCACATAGGGTGGGGGGCCGGGATCTGGGGGCCCCCTTATTAAAAGGGGCTCCCAGATTCCGATAAGCCCCCCGCCCGCAGACCCCGACAACCAACGGCCAGGGTTGTCGGGAAGAGGCCCTTGTCCTCATCAACATGGGGACAAGGTGCTTTGGGGTGGGGGGGCCCGCAGGGCGCCCCCCTCCCCCAAAGCACCCACCCCCCATGTTGAGGGCATGTGGTCTGGTACGGTTCAGGAGGGGGGGGCGCTCGCTCGTCCCCACCCCCTTTCCTGACCGGCCAGGCTGCGTGCTCGGATCGGGGTCTGGTATGGATTTTAGGGGGGACCCCACGCCGTTTTTTCGGCGTAGCGGGGTTCCCTTTATAATCCATACCAGACCTAAGGGCCTGGTATGCACCGCGCTCGCCGCAATAGGAAGATTTGTTTTTCCTATTGCAGCGAGCGCGAGCTGCAATACCCTGCCCTCATGTCGTATCTGGCCTGTCGGACCAGCATACACACGAGCGGGCTTTCCGTCGGACCAGCACACACACGAGCGGACTTTCCGCCCGAAACTGAGTCCGACAGAAAGATTTAAAACTTTTTCAAATCTAGGTCCGGGGCTTTTGGGAAGAAGTCCGCCGGAAAAGTCCGCCGCCGCCCACACACGGGCGGATTGTCCGGCACACTCTGGTCCGCCGGACCAAGTATGCCGGAAAGTCCGACCGTGTGTACGCGGCATTACACTTTACCACATAGTTTGGTCATGCCTCAAGATCAAACAGTTCTGGATGACAGTAAAATGTAACTACCGACGCACACCAATCAATAGCACAATGCTTCCAATACACACAATGTACCAGACCAGATTAGTTCCCATTTGATCCCCCAATTGATATGCAACTCCCTACTTAAATTACTCTCCAAATCTCATTAGCAGAGGAACCCCCCCCCCCCTCACTTATAAGTGTTAGACTGACTGCCACCCACCCAATGCTCAATGGTTAATTTCAGACACTAAACAAATAGGTAAATATTGTACAGTTGTATGACTATCACTGTATCTAACATTGGGCCAAATGTTGTGGCCATCTCTGGTATTAACTGCGTTCTCACTTTATAAATTAAAAAAAATAAAATAGAGAAATGTGTATTTATTGCTTAGATTTAGTGAATTTTATTTGTTTTCATTTTGCTTTCTTTGGAGAAGCACATTTTAATGGAGATGACGGGCAGAGGCTTAAACAAAGTGCCTCGAGTACCTGAATTGCTTTCAGAGTTTTACTGCAGATGTTGATAAGTTGTGCACAAAACCAGTCTGAACACTTTGTTTCTTCTGCAATGTTTCTTCACCATTAGAAGCATCCTGTGTGGAATGTTTAGTATGCATGGGGCTCAATTTACGAAGCTTTAACACAAGGGTAAAAATCCTTAATTTTAGCCATGTGGCTTTAATTTTCAAATCTCATTGGGATCAGCTGAAAAATAAGTAATTTTTTTTAAAGACAAAAAAATACTAATTAATTTGATTAAGTATTGATTAATAGATCATTATTTTTTATTTTTTTTAAATACAAGCAAAGTACATCTCAAACTGGGAGAGGAGGGAGTAGTCCTGGGGGCTAGTTAGTTGTGCTTTATGTGCTGACATGAAACATGCTGTTAGGAGGAGAGATCAGAAAAAGTATTGGGATGATCTCATCAGTCTGCTGCTGACTTTTCACTGTCCAAACAGGCTGGAAATGGAGAGAGTATACGACTGTTAGACGGGCCATACACAGAGCAAATTTCTTTCCTGCAACCACGACAGGAAAGAAGCTTGCTCGATTCCCCTATCAACAGAGACAGTGTTGATGCGGGAATCTCTCCTGCTGGGTCATTGTCTTCTCCCAGTGGGGGGGGGAGCATTCTGGAGGAAGCCAGTGATCATCCCTAGCGGCTTTAGCAGCTACTAGCGATAAACGCAAGAGAATCCGGCAGGCAGGTTATACCCAATTTGATCAGTCAATCAACCTGGTACATTCAGCCTGCCCATTAATTGTTCAAATCTCGGCCGGTTCAGCAGGATTCAAACCATGTATGGCTGGCCTTAGTGGTGTCATACACTGGGATGTACTGTGCAAGAAGGATAATCTCAGAAATATTTCCCCAGAAATTACAATTTGTCAGGAAAAACAGATGCCTGTTTTGGCCACAAACTAGAGTTTTGGTTTCTGCCTCTACCTCGCCTCATGCTGTCAAATTTACCAACCTACCCACAAAAGGCAGGTGGATCTCCAATTGGCTCTCCAGCAGCTCCTTTTTCATGGTGTCAGAGTCCCTGTCCCAGTGGAGGAAATTTTCCAGGGTTTTATCTCAAACATATTCACGATCCCTCAGTTGGACTAATTTTGGATGTCCCATGGTCTAATGCCGCGTACACACGAGCGGAACGTCCGTCAGAAAAAGTCAGATGGGAGCTTTTCATCGTATATTCCGACCGTGTGTATGCCCTATCTCACTTTTTCCGTTGAAAATTCAGACGGACTTAGATAGAGAACATGTTCTATATTTTTCCGACGGAAGAAATTCCTATCAGGAAAAACGCTTGTCTGTATGCTGTTCCGACGTACCAAAAATGATGCATGCTCTGAAGCAAGTACGAGACGTCGTACGTGTTGTCACGTCGTATGTGTTGTACGTTACCGTGTTCTTGACAGTCGGAATTTGGTGTGACCGTGTGTATGCAAGACAGCTTGAGCGGAATTCCGTTGGAATTCGTCGGAGAAACCTTCAGAGTTTATTCCGACGGCAAAACCGCTCATGTGTACGCAGCATAAGACTTTGATCCTGTGTTCTGTAATGTACAATTAGGGAAATAGGATTTTTAACTTTACCATAAAATCATATTTTTCAAGTACATTGCAGAACAAAGGTTTTTCCTCTCTACAAAACCAAGGCTTGCTGGGCATGGAAACCTTACAGGTTTTTATTATCAAAGTCTAGTCACCGGAAAGCAGCTGCATTATAATGATCTCCAACTCTTATCCCATGTCCTGTAATGTACTCCAAAAATACATATATATATATACACACATATATATATATTTATATATTTATTTTACAGTTAAGTCAAAAATCCTAGTTTTATGAATTATACCTATGATGGTCTGTTACATGCCCCCAGGAACTCTATGGCAATAGCCCCACAGTGGTAGGTTAGGATAAGCAGGTGATCATTGGAATAATGTACATTCAACTCCTTCGTTCACACTGTTAATGGCCAGCTTCTCTGAGTATCAAAGCCCCGAGCTGTCAGAAAACCACATCTGGACCTTTCACTGTGAAATTTAGAACTACATGATATCTTTATGTCCCTGTCAATCTAGCAGTCAGCATTTAAGTTTCTAGATAATTCCTATGATCACCACTCTGTGAAAGACATGATTTGAAGGATTTGGCCCTGGGTAACTCTTGACATGACTGTACAAAATGCACACATAGCATAGCATCAGGAAATTACTGGGTACCATGGCAACAATTCAAACCGCATATGTGTATACATAGAAAGATCAGCGAGGGCAGGCGAGTCTTTACGCTGAAGCCAAAAATATACCAGGTATATGTTTCAATCTCATAGAAAGCATTGTGACAGCATGAACAAGTTCAAAATAGAATACAGCAATTAATTCATGGTGTTTGTGTGTATGTTTTTTTTTAAAAAAAAGTCAGAAGGATTTTGCACTAGAAAAATGTAATAATACTTGAATTACTACCTATATCAAGAATATAGTTTAACCCACACTGGAACTATTGTAAGGGAAAAAAAAGGATATTTTCCATCAGCATAGATGAAGTCTGACCACATTCTCTGTTTCCCTTATAGCCCCCCTTCAAACTCAAAAACACAACCGTTGTTGCGTGTACTCCCTTATGACAGCACTGGCTGCCTGACTGGACAATCACCAACAACAGCAAGTATCAAGCCCGATTGTGTTTTTTGTTTCTCCCACAACCCCCTGAGAGCTAAAAAAACATACAGATATTCATGTGCAGAGTCTCAAACCTCCCATTATGGGTGTGACATCACTTTCCTACCACGTCCAAAATGGGCAAGGTTGTCACCCTTACATCGGCTGTGCCCTTCAGGTCCACAGCACTTTTTTAAATTAGAGTCGCCTAGAGCTTAAATCTGGTCCATCAGTGGCTGTCCACACCTAACCTTGCCCCAGTTGTTTGTCCCTTCTAACTTTTTTCCTGGGCATATACGGCCTCCCCTGCTAGCAACTCCCATTCACATGCCATAAAATGTACCTGCAATGGAAGCATTGCACTTATATACAAGGTCTATGTAGACCCTCCCACATTTACAGCCATTGTACAGAGTTTGTTTTCTATAGTAGAAGACTATAGATGTACTTTAAAAAAGGAACAACGCTGCATCTGAGCACTGCAAACCAAAAAGGCTATTTCATTCATTTTTTAAATTCAAAGCCAACTCACCCATCTATCCATGTCTCCATGATTTCTTGTGCTGAGAAAACACTTTGAAAAACACTCCCTAGCTATTTTGGCCATGGCTATTTTGAGTAAGGGCAGATGACTCATGCAGAATTTACTTCCTGGAATCCATCTGCCCTTAGCTCAGGCATGCAGGCAGTAGGGTGTGCATAGCTGAGAAGATTTCCTCCACCCTCCCGAAGACAAAATTCACCCTCCTGAAGACTACTGAAAACCATTATCTGCCTAGATATGGAAACCAGGCGGTAACTGAAGAAAAGTAAAAAAATAAATAAATAAAAAATATTATATATGTATATAGATATCTATAGATATCCATCTATATATCTATATATATATATATATATATATATATATATATATATATATATATATATATATATATACAGTGGGGACGGAAAGTATTCAGACCCCCGTAAATTTTTCACTCTTTGTTATATTGCAGCCATTTGCTAAAATCATTTAAGTTCATTTTTTTCCTCATTAATGTACACACAGCACCCCATATTGACAGAAAAACACAGAATTGTTGACATTTTTGCAGATTTATTAAAAAAGAAAAACTGAAATATCACATGGTCCTAAGTATTCACACCCTTTTCTCATTATTTAGTAGAAGCACCCTTTTGATCTAATACAGCCATGAGTCTTTTTGGGAAAGATGCAACAAGTTTTTCACACCTGGATTTGGGGATCCTCTGCCATTCCTCCTTGCAGATCCTCTCCAGTTCTGTCAGGTTGGATGATAAACGTTGGTGGACAGACATTTTTAGGTCTCTCCAGAGATGCTCAACTGGGTTTAAATCAGGGCTCTGGCTGGGCTATTCAAGAACAGTCACGGAGTTGTTGTGAAACCACTCCTTCGTTATTTTAGCTGTGTGCTTAGGGTCATTGTCTTGTTGGAAGGTAAACCTTCGGCCAAGTCAGAGGTCCTGAGCACTCTGGAGAAGGTTTTCGCCCAGGATATCCCTGTACTTGGCCGCATTCATCTTTCCCTCGATTGCGTCCTGACCCTGCAGCTGAAAAACACCCCCACAGCATGATGCTTCCACCGCCATGCTTCACTGTTGGGACTATATTGGACGGGTGATGAGCAGTGCCTGGTTTTCTCCACACATACCGCTTAGAACTAAGGCCAAAAAGTTCTATCCTGGTCTCATCAGACCAAAGAATCTTATTTCTCACCATCTAGGAGTCATTCAGGTGTTTTTTAGCAAACTCCATGCAGGCGTTCTTGTGTCTTGCACTGAGGAGAGGCTTCCGTCGGGCCACTCTGCCATAAAGCCCCGACTGGTGGAGGGCTGCAGTGATGGTTGACTTTCTACAAATTTCTCCCATCTCCCGACTGCATCTCTGGAGCTCAGCCACAGTGATCTTTGGGTTCTTCTTTACCTCTCTCACCAAGGCTCTTCACCCCAATAACTCAGTTTGGCCGGACGGCCAGCTCTAGGAAGTGTTCTGGTCATCCCAAATGTCTTCCATTTAAGGATTATGGAGGCCACTGTGCTCTTAGGAACATTAAGTGCAGCAGAAATTTTTTTGTAACCTTGGCCAGATCTGTGCCTTGCCACAATTCTGTCTCTGAGCTCTTCAGGCAGTTCCTTTGACCTCATGATTCTCATTTGCTCTGACATACACTGTGAGCTGTAAGGTCTTATATAGACAGGTGTGTGTCTTTCCTAATCAAGTCCAATCAGTATAATCAAACACAGCTGGACTCAAATGAAGGTGTAGAACCATCTCAAGGATGATCAGAAGAAATGGACAGCACCTGAGTTAAATATATGAGTGTCACAGCAAAGGGTCTGAATACTTAAAACCATGTGATATTTCAGTTTTTCTTTTTTAATAAATCTGCACAAATGTCAACAAGTCTGTGTTTTTCTGTCAATATGGGGTGCTGTGTGTACATTAATGAGGAAAAAAATGAACTTAAATTAGTTTAGCAAATGGCTGCAATATAACAAAGAGTGAAAAATGTAAGGGGGTCTGAATACTTTCTGTCCCCGTCTAGAGAGATATATATATAGGTAGATAGATAGATAGATAGATAGATAGATAGATAGATAGATAGATAGATAGATAGATAGATAGATAGATAGATAGATAGATAGATAGATAGATAGATAGATAGATCTCTATAGCTAGCTATATATATAGATATAGAGATATATATATATAAAAATTGTCAACGTTGAATGAGAAAGAAATACTGGCTTAAATCTTAAAAGCACAATTCACCTAATTTTCTGTAGAGTGTGAAAAAATTAGAGTCTCTCCCTCTCCTGCCCTCGCCCAAGACTTCCTTTGAGCACCCTTGGACTTGCTAGCCGCCTAGGCCCTCCTCTGGCCTTCTAGGCCCTTGTAGCCTTCCCAACCTTCCCAGTCCTTCAGACAAGAAGTCCCCCCTCACCAGGGATGTAGTCTCACACAGGGCAGACAGTTTATATGACAGTGGTCTGTCTTTAACTACTTAAGGACCAAAAGAATTTACCCCCTTAATGACCAGGCCATTTTTTTGGCGATACGGCATTGCATCGCTTTAACTGACAATTGTGTGGTCATGCGATGCTGTACTGAAACAAAATTGACGTCCTTTTTTCCCACAAATAGAGCTTTCTTTTGGTGTTATTTGATGACCTCTGCGGTTTTCATTTTTTGCGCTAAAGGCAAAAAAAGAGAGACAATTTTGAAAAAAAAAAATATATTTTTACTTTTTGCTATAATAAATATCCAAAAAAACCTCCCCTGGATGCAAATTCTGAAGCGAAACAAAACATCTCATTATCAATATCTTATTGTAGACATATTCCTCACACAGTATAACTAGCAAATGTTTCAGCATAGAAGTCCCTTGTACACTATACACACACTGGTATGATGCTTGCACTTATGCAATGAGCATAAGTCCAATGTTTTTTGTATCCATGGTCAGGATTGAGCCAAGAGACCAAAGGCCCAGTAGCAATCATTACAATGGACTGGGAAAGGACTGTGGAAATACAACCAAGTAGCCCTTCTTCATCTTCCAGCATCAGCTTCCTTTGTGGCTCTTGGAATTAGGTCACATGAGATTTCAGGCCCATAAAGGAAGTCCATGCTGGAAGATATCCCTCTGTCAGATGTTATTGTCATAGGTCTAAATAGAGAGCAGGTAGCTATCCAATTCTGAAGTATCTCCACTGAAGGCTGCAAGCCCAGCGTATATCTTTGAAAATACCCTCCTGCCCCTCATCCTAGGACTCCCCTTGTTCTTCTCATTGCTAGCCTGTAGATATGTTACTCTTTGGGAATAGTCTGGATAAAGCATTACACTCCAGGTAGTATCTGTTAAATATTATATTACATAGAAAACGTAATAAAAATAGGTCCACGGGCCACCTATTTCAGTAGGCTGTAATGTCACAATGACGATCATCTAAATGTCTATCTAACCTTCTGTGATGTTAAAAAGTGACACTAACCTATTCTTCAATATGTATTTGTAAATGGTATACATGGAGCAAGTTATATGTTATATGTCACTTACTAATAAGTACATGTCCTGTCTGACGATCCTTCCCATAACTGTTGCTCTTGCACGCTGGTCTGGATGGACTTTTAGTCCTCTTTTTTTACTCCTCTTTAGTCCTCCTTACTCCTCTTTTATATTTGACTTGACTTTGTTACTCTTGCCTGCCATTTATATTTCTGCTCTGTCGGTAGAAAAGTTCAACTTGATTGGAGGAAAATCACTTAAAAGAATAAAAATAAAAAAAGGGAATCCGAAGTTAATAAATGGATTTTTCACTTCATTCAAAACAAAGACCCCTTTGTGAGACGATTGAAGTTGGCTATAAACATTAACCAGTTCAGATGTTGGATCTGTATACCCCTTATGTACCAGAGTAGGTTTTATATTTCTGCTAAAGTCTGTTTATTTGGCAACAACTTTGTCATAAATAATATCTATAACTTTGTTTTCATAAGTTATTTGTTTTAAGTCAAACAATATTTTTTTTTGGTGATATCTTGAAAAAATGTTATTTTTTATGCAATCCAAATAAGAATTAGTTTAAAAAAAAAAAAAGTGTGTTACTACGAACAAAAAGTGCAAATTTTATACTATACATTATCCCAGGTATAATGATACAAATTATAATTCTGGTACAAAGCACTACATTATTTATTACAAATGGAAAAGCTTTTTTTCCCTTGTTTTGCACATTTTTTTTAATATGACACTTAAATTATATAAAACAAATAAAAATGCAAATAAAAAAATAAATATTATTGGTTAAAAAAATGGAAATAAGTAAAAATAAACAGAAAATAGGGAAGAAGGAGGTTAATCAGTGCTAATCGTGGCTACCTAAGAAGTAGTATGGGGTTAAGGAGGAACTCATTTTATTTTTTTTCTCTTGTAAGATTGCTTTAACCACTTGACCTCCATTATATTTAACAATCTTCATGACCAGGCCATTTTTTTGCGATACGGTATTGCGCTATTTTTAACCGACAATTGCGCGGTCGTGTGATGGTGTACCTAAACAAAATTGTTGTCCTTTTTTTCCCACAAATAGAGATTTCTTTTGGTGGTATTTGATCACCCCTGCAGTTTTTATTTTTTGAGCTATAAACAAAAAAAGACCGACAATTTTGAAAAAAAAAATATATATGTTTTTTACTTTCTGCTATAAAACATATCCAATAAAAAAAATTAAAAATCTAATTTCTTTATCAATTTAGGTCAATATGTGTTCTGCTACATATTTTTGGTTTATAAAATCCCATTAAGTGTATATATTGATTGGTTTGCGCAAAAGTTATAGCGTCTACAAACTATGGGATATTTTTATTTATTTTTATTTATTTTTCACTAGTATTGGCGGTGATCAGGGACTTAAAGCAGGACTGCGATATATTGCAGCGGACAGTCGTGACACTGACACTTTTGACACTTTTTGGGGACCAGTGACACTAATACAGTGATCAGTGCTAAAAATATGCACTGTCACTGTACTAATGACACTGGCTGGGAATGGTTTAACATCAGGAGTGATCAAGGCGGTAACTGTGTGCTTGACCAGTGCTTTACTACTGTGGGGGAGGTGCTTGTACTAGAGGAAGGCATGGAATGGTGCCCCTGCTTGGCAGAGACACAGGATCCATGCCTTCTGTACTGACAGTATTACTTCTGCCTGTGTACCGAAGCATCGAGTCCGCCATAGCTGCCGGTCAGATCCTGCTGTATCTAATCACAGCCTGAGCGGGCTGCCGGCAGTACGCGCCACCGACCCGGGAGTGCAGGATCACATACTAGGTATGTGATCCTGCGCAGCAGATCCGCTATATATATATTTATATATATATATATATATATATATATATATATATATAATACGAATGACAAGCGGTTATGTTCACCTTTAGTAACATGTTACATTACGATCATTGTCGGGTGTAACATGTAACATGTTACTCTGCAGCAGCCCCCCTCACCCCGAGCCTTGTGACATTGGGCATGAGATCCTCTCCCCGCACCCGCTGTCACATTTGCCTACACAGATGTGCCATTCATTCACAGAGATCTGCAGCATACTGCTTGTAGTCTTCAATGGACTTTGGGGGGCGCTAATGAGCGCCATCATAGTCCATTCACTCTTCCGGAATTTCTGAAACAGAAACTGACAGCAGGAGCCTGACATTGCACCCTCTATCTACTGAATGCAGGTGCCATGCTCTGCAGATTCTTGGGGAAAAAAATAATAAATGCACCTTTTACCTCCAAAAATATGTGCATTTTTTGAACTTCGCATTTAACTGACATCATATGCAAATCAAGGGTCACTCCTTGGACCTGCAGATGAATGGAACATAGGTGAACAACGTAGTTCATCTCAGCACCCCCCTAGATTCAATCATGGTCCCCCCTATAGTTTTACACGGTCTAGGGTTACCACCTGTCCGGAATTCACCCACACAGTCCAGGTCTTGAATCATGTGTCTGGGTTTCAGGCGGACTGAAACCCGGACACATTATTCAGACTCCCCAAGTAACCAAGATAATCACACCCAAATCTGTTGCCATCCAGAAGCTGCGGGCAGCCGTCTGGGGGCAGATTTGGCATCACTGGGGGGCAGGGTGATGATGTCAGCAAGAGCAATGTGGCCACACCCACTGCGGCACACTATGCGCCCTGGCATTACTACTCTCCTTGGGGCACCCAAAAGTGTCCCAAGCCACTAAAGTGGTTTGGCTTGACGAAAAGGTGGCAACCCTAATATGGTCCCCACTGTCTTTTACAGAGTGGTGATTGCTAGGCAATGTTGTACAATGTTGTGTAAAAGACACAATTTGAAGGATTTAACCTGGACCACATCAACATGGCTGTGCAAAATGCACAGATACTTTTTTATGAGCTGGCAGAGCTACAATTGGAGAAAAAAGTTTGGAATCTTATCAGGAATTTTTTCCTGGTGAAATAATTTCATGATATATTAGAGGAAATAACAGGTCACTATGGCAACGGTTCAAACAGTATATTTCCAAGAAGTGCATACATAGTAATATTAGTGAGAGCAGGTGAGTGTTAATTATACTGTAGCCAAAAATATACCAAGCATACGTTTCCATCTATAAAAAATCATTGTGACAGCATAAACCAGTTCAAAATAAAATACAGCAACTGATTTCTAATTGTGGAGTTTGTGTGGGTTTTTCTTTTTTATTATGAAACGATAGCAGGATTTTGCAGTAGAAAAAAAAAAAAATTGTAATTCCATGTGCATTAGTATCTATAGCAAGGACTCGGTTTATTGTAAAGCGGAACTGAAGTCTTAAATAAAAAAAAAAAAAAAAAAACAGCAAGCTGGTGGGCTCTTTACTGCAAGAGAGACATGCAATGTCTCTTCTGAATTAAAAAAAGTGTGCCGGGATGATGTCATCGTGTGCTGGCCAACAAAGATGGTCGCACCCGGGAGAAGTCTGGCAGAAAACGCCAGTGCCAGCGAGGGACCTTGGACTGTTGAAGGAGAGGTAAATATTGCAGATGCTCTGCTTTAAACTGGAACAGTCAAATTATTAAAATAAAATAATGACCACCAGCAAAAATTAAGTCTAAGTTTTTTGTTTTCCTGTAGTTCTCTTCAAAAAACCTACCCTCTGATGCATGGACAATCAATAGTACTCTTACATGAGAAGAGAAGAAAGTGAAGTATATTACCAAAAGTATTGGGACGCCTGCCTTTACATGAACTTTAATGTCATCCCAGTCTTAGTCCATAGGGTTCAACATTAAGTTGCCCCACCCTTTGCAGCTATAACAGCTTCAAGTCTTCTTGGAAGGCTGTCCGCAAGGTTTAGGAGTGAGTCTATAGGAATGTTTGACCATTCTTCCAGAAGCACATTTGTAAGGTCAGGCACTGATGTAGATGAGAAGGCCTGGCTCGCAGTTTCCGCTCTAATTCATCCCAAAGGTGTTCTATCGGGGTCCCAATACTTTTGGTAATATAGTATATGTATACACATGTAGAAGGCACTGAAAGTAAAATGTAAGGACATTTTTTTGGGTAAAATAAAGGACTAAAATTTGGAACTATAAATTCTAGGGTCAAAAAAACGAACTAGGCTTTATTCTGTGGTTTGTTGGTTTTCACGATAGAACACAAATTTAGAAAGTTTGTATATAAATGATTAAAAAAAAAAAAAAAGGGAAGAGGAGAATAAACCAGTGGTTAATAAGAGTTAAAAGGGCTTTTTTTTTACATATAACAATAATTTATTAATGAGCGTAGCTTTCATTCATAAATGAATGCACAGCAGCACCCAAGCTGTCAAACTGATAGCTCAGTCCTATGGATTACACAGGAAGAGTGCGGCTCTCCCTGTGCAATCATCAGTACGATGTGATAGCCAGGTGCTATCAGAAGCCGGCAGATCATCTGACACAGCATAAGTGGCTGTCTAACAGCAGGGCAGAGGGCCACTAGTTCCCATTGAGAGCCATAATCTCCAAGTGTAATCTACAGGTCTGAGCTGCACAGTAGAAGAGATGGGCAAGCAATGCTAGGGCAAGAGAAGCTTCCACCCTAGCCTCACCCCCTACAGCCTGGCGCCCAAGGCCTCTTCTGCCTCTGCCTGGCCTCACACAGTATATCTAACAAATACGACAGAAAAAAAACCCTTGCACACCATAAACACACTGTGAGGATACTTACACTCATGCAATGAGCAAGAATAAACCCAAGGCTTCAAATTCAAGGTCAGTGCTGGGCCACGGTACCAAATGCCCAGTAGCAATTGTTACAGCCAATGGAAAACTCCTTTCCAGAATCAGATTTCTTTGCGGCTCTCGGAATTTGGCCATGTGACATTACAGAACTGTAAAGAAATCCATGCTGAAGAATTCCCTCTTTCAACATGTCTTATTAGTATTGGTCCAAAGAGAACATGTCCTCCTGCCTCCTGGCCAAGTCCTTCTCTTGTTAGAGTTTCCACTAGATTTTTTCTAGATATGCCACTCTTTAGGTATAGTCTGGATAAAATGTTATGTTCTAGGTGGCATCTGGTTGTAAAGGTAGAAGGTTTGCCGTAAAGCATTCTCTGCATCAAAGTAAAAAACCTTCTGTGTTCAGCTCCCCCCACAGCGCCATAAATACTTACCTGAGCCTGATCTCAATCAAGCACTGTACCTGAAAGCAATGACTCTCTTCTCAATCCTCACTGAACACTGGAGGCAGCAGTGGGAGCGGTGAGCAGAAAGCGGGGGTGGGGCTAAGCCCCCCCTGTGTGTTAATGGACACACCCAGCGTGGCTTGGGATCGAGGCTCTATAGAAAGCGGCTCGCTATGGGGTCACTGGGCAGGGGGGAGTTAGCCAGGAAGGCCGGAGAGGGTCCACAGAAAAGGACGATCAGGGCTGCTCTGTGCAAAACCATTTCACAGAGCAGGTAAGCATGACATGTTTGTTATTTAAAAACGTGTTTACGATCTCTTTAAATATTATATTACAGTTCCACATATATAGGTTGTGCTACAATGACCACCACCTTATACTTGACAAGAGCTGATCCTATCCTACCATGCTTCAAAGCTGATGTATGTTAAATAGTGATAATAGGCACTCTTGCTCTACTTTTAAATATGTATTTGTAAATGACATGCATGTTATATTTCACTTACTGATGAGAAGTATATTCCCTGTCCCTGCCAATCCTTTCCATAAAGATTGTAGCTTTAAAGCTGGCTGTTGGACTTGTAAAATGTGTTCTGGTTCATGGGGTATACATTTCTGCTAAGGGTAGGTTTATTTGGCTATAACTTATTACTTACTGTATGATAACAAAGTAATATATACTTTTTTTTTTAAAGAAAAGCAGAGCTTTTTTGTGATATTGTTATGCATAAATAACTTTGTTTTCTATGCAATCCATAGGCAAAAAACATTAGTTAGATGAGTTACTTAAAATTACTTGTGTTTTACTGTAGATAAAAATGATACACATTTTTATACTAAAATGTTGTCCCATATGACCCTAAAATTATGTCTCTGGAACCATGCATTTTTTATTATTATTATTATTATTATGCATTTATATTATTATTTAAATGAAATAAAGTCTTTTTTTTTCTTATTCAATGTTGCACATTTTATGACACAAAAATAACAAAACAAAAATGAAAAAATGTTAATGGTGTTAATTTGTGATTTAAAAAAAATTAAATCAATCCCAAAAAAAACTTTAAAAAAAAAGGAGTAGTTCA
Organism: Lithobates septentrionalis; assembly: GCA_037952835.1. Classification (NCBI taxonomy): domain Eukaryota; kingdom Metazoa; phylum Chordata; class Amphibia; order Anura; family Ranidae; genus Lithobates; species Lithobates septentrionalis. The sequence continues at coordinate 1,163,645 of JBBDGP010000163.1, read as the reverse complement.
GGAGAGCATGGGAATTAATTAGCGCTGATTAAGGTTAGCTAAGGGTTAATAAAGAGTTTTAAAAAAAAAAGGAAGAAATTATGTCCACAACTGGTTAAAGGACCACTAACCTACCAATGACCATGAACATGTACTGTAAGTGCCATTCACAACAATAAATGAACACATACTCATACAGAAACGGGGATGCCTGATTTGTTTTTATTTTAGGTGATAAGCCACATTCAGTCCTTTAAAGCCATACCCTAAACAGGGCTAGGGGCTCTGGCCATCTGACAGCGATAGCTGTACAACCTGCCCAAATGCGCAGCTGCATCTTTTCCCAGCTCTTAGCCCACATTCACATGGCATTGTACACATGTGTGTCATTTTGCAGGTTGCCAGATTTCATGCACAAGAAAGTCCATTCATTTCAATGGGTTTCTCAATGCATGGAAAACGTGGCAAGTGTCTACAAACAATAGCCACTACTTCCCTTCCGATCGATTTGGATCCGATTCGATCAAACTGAGGGGATCAGCCAGAGCAGAAAATTATTGATCATTTTGCATTGATTGGTAGCACAGAGATACTTTGTTCATGAACATAATCATATTTAGACCAATCAGATTATGAGATTACATGGTGGAAACAAGATGCGATAATAATTTATCATATCATAAGTTGTGATCGTATCGTAACTTTTCATCGAGATGCACTTTCCCATGTGTAGCATATTTAAGAAATGGGTTTATGTCTATGTGTTGAATATGTAAAACAACAAGAGATTGCTGCGCTATTGTCTAATGAATAAAACTGGATAATAAATCCAGAAAAGTGTCCATATAAGTGTCCAAATACTCCTCGTGATTCCTGGAATGAAGGATAACAGAGAGATGTGTTGAATATTCTTATCATAAGACATTAAATCGGAAATTAAATTGATCGTTCATTGAAGTGCATATGGCCACCAAAAGGCTTGATTCACAAAGCTGGTACACCAGGATTAGTATTTCTTTTTTTTTTTTTTTTTTTTTTTTTTTTTTAGACTAGTTCTTTACCTTTTTATTTCTTGTTCAATGTTTTTATTAAGATTTACATAAAGAAGAACAATAGAATATAAACATTGTTACAAGGGATACTGTCCAAGTAATTTGATTTTTGATCAATATATGAATATATTGTGATATACAATCAAGGTTTAATAAATGAAAAATAAGAAAAAAATAAATAAATAAAGTACAGAGCGTAAAGTGTATGAGCAATCTATATTCTTATAGATAGTTTAAGATCGGGCTGAGAGCCTCTGATCAATATTGTGAAACCTATAAACCATGCCTCCAGACCACCCTACCACCCCAATGGGTGCAAGCTGTGGAAGGGTGGGGGCATTTAAAAATATTTGTTACAAAGATATCCTGAGGTAAATGAAATGAAATTAATTATAAATCAGGGTCTTGACCTGCTTATTTGTAGAATTTGATTGCTCAAAATAAATATACAGATATAATAAATCATATTATTATTTATAAATAGAAAGTAAAGTATTAATAGTAAAAGAGTATCCCAAAAATATGTATCATAGTAGAGAAGAGAGAAAGTAAGAAAATAAAGGAAAGGAATAAGAGAGAGAAAAGAAGAAGAAGAAGAAGAAGAATCTCTCCAGGTGGTGGCCCGGCTCCAACACATATTTTGACAGTAAGCAATCAAGAATCCTAGTAAGGTAACAATAACGACTGGTCAAAATCGTAGGGGAAGAAATGGTTAACCCATGGTTGCCATATTTTGCAAAATTTATTAATGTTATTGTCCTCAATAGCTGTCATTTTGGCATAAATGAGGGCTTTATTCATTCTGTGTTTGGCTTCCGCTACAATCAAGGTTTGAGACTTCCAAGCTTTTGCAATAGTTTGCTTGGCTGCAGTGCTAAGCTGGAGAAATAACTGAAATTGGGTGCGTGTAAGAGTAGTGGGTTTCAAATTTAGGAGTGCCAAAGCTGGGTCTGGGGAAATAGAGGTTTCCAGAGCTTTAGAGGCCATTCCAAAAATATTCTTCCAAAATTCTTGAGCTATGGGGCATTGCCACCATATGTGAAAGTGGGTACCTGGTGTAGAGCAACCTCTAAAACAGTTAATTGGGTATGTCGGAATAAATTTTGCAATTCTGGCTGGTACTAAGTACCACCTTGCTAAGACTTTAAAATTTGTTTCCAAAGCATAGCAGTTCGGGGAGGAATTCTTAGTGGCTAACCATATATCGGACCAGTCATTAGTGTCAAACACTCGGTTCATATCCTGTGCCCATTTATCTGTATAAGAGGGTAGTGAACCATTATGAGTCTCAGTAAGTTGTTGATACAAAGATGAAATCAATCCCCTTACATGTGGGTCGCTTTTACAAATACGTTCAAATTGTGACATTTGATTCATTGTTGAGCCTGTGGTAAGAAGTGGAGTATAAAAATTTTTGATTTGCAAATAACGAAAAATTTCAGATCTAGGAAGCCCATATGTTTCACATAACACCGGAAATGCATGAATATCGGTATTGTTGCTTAATTGATAAAATCTAATTAAATTCCTGGAAGACCATGCAGCAAATGATTTTGGGAATTTCCAAGCAGGATAGAAGGTCGGGTTTCTAAGGAACGAAAGAAGAGGATTATGTGGGGATTGGAGATTACAAGCTCTGCTAAATTTATCCCAAATAGACAAAGAATGTTTCGTTATGGGATTAGATAGATGTGATCTATCTTTAGGTTGGAGCCATAGCATATTGGCCACAGAGATAGGGTCGCTGTCAACTGACTCAATATGAACCCACAGGGGTGTTTCTGCCAGCGAGTGATATTTAGGAAGGGGTGATAGTTGAGCAGCGTAGTAATAGGAAGTGAAGTTTGGCAGACCTAATCCGCCATTCAATTTTTTGAGATACAGTGTAGTTTTGGAAATTCTGGGTTTAGTGTTTCCCCAAATAAAAGACATGACTCTGCGTTGTGTGAGTCTTAAAAAATATGTAGGTAACGGGATAGGTAATACCCTGAATAAGTATAAAAATTTTGGTAATATAGACATTTTTATAGCATTGATCCGTCCTATCCATGATAATGGAAGAGATGTCCATTGTTTCATAGAGCCTGTAACTTGTTTCAGTAGAGGAAGATAATTAGCAGCAAATAAATCTTTAATCGAGGTTGTAAGTTGTATTCCTAAATATGAGATCTGATGGGTAACCCAGTTGAATGGTAATGAGGTTTGGACGTGTCGAAGTTCTGCTTGTGGCAAAGAAATATTTAACACATTCGATTTTGTGGGGTTAACAAAAAGTCCAGATACTTGGGCAAATTTGTCCAAGACATTTAGTAAATTTGGGGCTGATATATGGGGATGAGATAAAAAAATAAGGACATCATCTGCATAAAGACACAACTTATGCTGATATCCGCCTAATTCGATACCTTTAATATCTGGATGAGACCTAATTAGTTGTGCTAGTGGTTCAATCAGGAGAGCAAAAAGCAATGGGGATAGAGGGCAGCCTTGCCTAGTCCCTCTTCTAATGTCTAACATTGCAGATTTATATCCCGCATATTTAATATATGCCTTTGGGTTATTATACAGAGAGGAGATCCATGTAAGAAAATGATTCCCAAATCCCCATTTTTGAAGCATGTATTGCAAATATGGCCAGGTGACAGAATCGAAAGCTTTTCTGATATCCAAAGATAATAGGCATGTAGGGATGTGTCTAATTTTAGCTGCGTGAATAAGTAAGAGAGCACGCCTGACATTATCACCTGCCTGGCGCGTTGGCATAAAACCTGTTTGGTCTCTGTGAATCAGTTGACCTATAACGTTATTCAAACGAGTCGCCAAGATCTTGGCTAGTAATTTAATGTCTAGGTTAAGGAGCGATATGGGGCGATAATTGGTCCAAGAGGTAGAGTCGGAACGGGGTTTGGGAATCATTGCTATAATGGAGGTCAGTGTATCAGACCCAAATGAATAACCTTTCAAGATAGAATTGAAGGCCCTGGTCAAGATGGGTGCTAAAATGTGTGCATACTGTTTGTAATATAATGCCGAGAACCCATCAGGACCAGGTCTCTTATTTGGTTTTAATAGTTTAATGGCAGTCAGAACTTCAGGTGCTGTTATGGGGGACTCGAGGTTATCCTGTTGTTCCTGGTCTAAGGTAGGGAGCTTTATGTTGGAAAACAGAGTATCTGCTTTTGTTTTATCAAAGTCGTGAGCAGGGGAATATAATTTAGCTAAATTAGAGCGAAATATCTCTAATATTTTAACTGGGTTGCTAGTATATCCATCACGGGATATTTTCAATCTGAAAGAAGTCTGTGCGTGTTGTATTGCCTTCAAACTACGCGCCATAGGGGTATCTGGTTTGTTAGCTTTAAGATATTGGATATATTGGCGTTTACGTAGTAATTTATCAGCAGAATCGGTTAAAAAAAGGTCTAGATCAAGACGAGCTTTCTCCAGTTTTGAGTTATTGGCGGCATTCGGGTAAGATTGAAAGGTCATATGGCATTTATTATAAACAGCCTCAAGCTTAGCAAACTGTAGTTTACGTTCTTTTTTAATTGCTGATGCCTGTTGTATCAATCTGCCCGAATGACCGCTTTGTGGGCCTCCCACAAAGTGAGGGGGGAGACATCATTCGTGTCATTAAAGGAAAGATAATCAGTAATTGCCTCTTCAATCTCAGTTTTAAGGGATGGATTAGTCAATAAAGAGTTATTAACACACCAAGTAGAATCGTGTGATCTGGGAATAGTGGAAGCCAAGGTTGTGAAAACAGCACAGTGGTCAGTCCATGGAAATGGGATTATTTTAGAGGAAATAATTTCTGGTATCATGCTAGATGGAGTTAAGATATGATCTATACGTGAGAAAGAGTTATGTGGATATGAATAGTGTGTGAAACGTTTACTGGAAGGATTAAGTTCTCGCCAAGTATCTACTAAGTTATGAGTAGAAAGCAGAGATTGGAGAGTCAATCTAGCAGAGCTTGTAGGTGGGGCTGAAGGGGATTTATCCAAGAAAGGAAAAACCGTAGCATTAGAGTCTCCACATAAGACAACAGTACCAAATTTGTGCGTATCAACTAGTTGAAAAAGATGGGATAAAAAAGCTTCTGGGCGTTTATTTGGGGCATAGTAGGATACTATCGTAATAGGAGTATCAGAAATATAGCCAGTAAGTAATGTATATCTACCTTCCGGGTCATTTAACTGTGATACAAGGGTAAAGGGGGTATTGCGGTGGAAGCCAATAAGAGTTCCACGCTTTTTAGCTGAGGCAGAGGCAGCATAAAATTGTGGGTATGAGGACGAAAGGAACTTAGGGTAAATTTTGTCTGTAAAATGGGTTTCCTGCAAACATATAATATGTGCTTTCTTAGCTGTAAAGGAGCGCATAGCCTTTGTGCGTTTATGCGGGATATTAAATCCTTGTACATTTAAAGATAAAATATTTATGGGGGCCATAATAGAGTCAGGGATATCATTATATCATGAGGAATATAATACATACCAAGAACCAGGACCACCACCTGAAGAGATAAAAGAGAGAAAGAAGTGACAGAGAAAAAAGTAAAATAATAAAATTGAACTACCCTAGAATAGGGACAAAATATCGCTAATTTGTGACAGAACAATAGGGTGTGGGAACATCTCGAGAGAGTAATTAGAAGTCTCCGAGAGGCTCCAGGGCCACCAACAGAATCCCACATAATAGCAGGGGCCTGAGGGTGGTAAAGGGGGCGGCAAGAAATTCCTAAGGGAAGATCAACACCGGAGGACCACAGGGGTTATATAAGTAGTTAACACTAAAATAGAGCATTTTTAATCTATGCAACCATAACTACCAACTACCAAGCTCACTCTAATCAGCAAAAAAGAGAGATGAAAAAAAAAAGAAATATATATTATACCTGTATATATGTATATACACATACATACAGATATATACACATGTATATGCAGACACGCACACACACACATGTACACGCAAACATAACCTCATGAGGACCTAAAAAGATAAAAGAAAAAGGTAATTAATGAGGCCAAAAAGAGTGGTAGTTTGGTTATCAAGAGGTAAGGAAAAAAAAAAAAAAAAAAAATAAAAATAAAAAATAAAAATAAAAATAAAAAGGACCATCAAAAACGAACGAGAAACTAAATATAAGATATATCAGGTGAGCTAGTAGAATCTAAAACCTTCTAGAAAGAAAAAAGGGAAGAGGAGAGGAAAAAAAAAGGTGAGAGTCCAGCAAAAAAAAAAAAAAAAAAATTGTTAGTTTTTAGTGTCAATAGGAAAGTGTATAAACCAGCATTGAGTACTGGGATCGAATAATGAGTTGTGGTCTGAAAAAAAGGGTGTACAGATCAGTCCATGGTGTCTTCATTAGATGGTGTTGAATTTTCAAATCGTCCACGTTTATGAATATTCTGGCGTGAAGAAGAAGAGGGATTGTTGAAGCCTGCTGCTGTGTTTTGTGGATAGGAGCTGGAGGCCGATCGTCTACGATGTTGCTCTTTAGGTGTAACTTTATCTACAATACCCATTTCAATCATAGCCGACTGCAAGTCCTCTGAAGAGCGACAAACATACTTGGTTTCCAGGTATGTGAATCGAAGAGAAAAGGGAAACCCCCATTGATAGGTGATCTGGTTTTGTTGTAAAACCTGTAATTGGGGTTTGAGTGCTCGCCTCTTTGCTACTGTGAGTGGGGAAATATCTGCAAAAAGCTGATACACATGGCCTTGAAATTGCAGAGAATCTTTCCCTCTAGCAGCTGAAAGTAATTGCTCTTTGGTTTTATAATAATGAAATTTGGCAATTATGTCCCTAGGGGGACCATTGGTTTTGCGAGGAGCTAAAGCCCTGTGTACTCTGTCCATTTCCAGTCTATCTACAGGAATACCAGGCTGTAATTCCTGGAATAGAGCTATCATGGTAGCTTGGAGATCAATGACAGTCTCAGGGATTCCTCTAATTCGCAGATTCGATCGTCTGTCCCTATTTTCCTGATCTTCTAAACGTGACTGTAGTATAACATTTTCCTCTTTAAGGTTCTCAAATTCAGAGATAAAATGCTGCGTGTGGCTATCTATTTCATCTACTCTCAATTCCAACTCAGCTGTTCTCTGTCCAAGCTCCCTTATTTCCTTTGTCAATTTATCAGTAATGTGATCTGAAGTTTGTTTGAGGGCTTTCTGTAACATTCTTTCAAATGTTTTAAACATGTCAGATTGAATCACAGTCTGTGAGCCGCCTGTATCAGAGTCAGACTCAGCGGTGAAATCCTGGGTCTTTACACTGTGTGGCAGTGTTTTCCTAGTGTGCGGTGTAGAAGGCTGTGAGGTAACTGCCGCCGCCATCTTGGAAGACTGCCTGGCCGGCGCTTCTTTAGCCATACCAGCTTTATATTTTAGTTTTGGGCCCCGCAGGACCATAATAATGATACCTGAGGGCTCTAGGAAGTACCAGCTATCGCTGTGTGTCGTTCGCGGTGCCGCTGGGACCTGTAGTCCTCCGGTACAATCGTCCCAGGAGCGGAGCTCTAAGACAGCATTACCGCTCTCCTAGGCAGCCGCGCATGCGCCCCGGATTAGTATTTCTTATTTTCAAAAAGTGAAAGTTATTTTTTTAGAGTCCAATGAAATTTGAAAATGTAAAGTCACCTTGCTAAAAATATAGTGCCTTAGGTGGGTGTTAAAGCTTTATGAATAAAGCCTCTTGAGTTTTTCTCAAACCTAGGTCCATAGGTAGACTAACTTCCTGCTGGTCAGCTTTTAGTATCATACCAAAAACACTAATGCCGCGTAAACACGATCGGCCATTCCGACAACAAAATCCATGTTTTTTTTCCGACGGATGTTGGCTCAAACTCGTCTTGCATACACACAGTCACACAAATGTTGTCGGAAATTCCAATCTTCAAGAACGCGGTGACATACAACACGTACGACGAGCCGAGAAAAATTAAGTTCAATAGCCAGTGCGGCTCTTCTGTTTTATTCCAAGCATGTGTGGAATTTTGTGCGTCGGAATTGTGTACACACGATCGGAATTTCCGACAACGGATCTTGTTGTCGGAAAATTTGAGATCCAGATCTCAAATTTTGTTTGTCGGCTAATCCGATGGAAAATGTCCGATGGAGCCTACACATGGTTGGAATTTCCGACAACAAGCTCCCATCAAAGATTTGTTGTCGGAAATTCCAACCGTGTGTACACGGCATATGGCTGCATTCACACTTCAGCGTTTTGAATCGCGGGCAGATTTGCATTTGAGATGCCATTCATTTAAATGACCCCTCAAATCGCGGTACGGGTCTGGCGCAATAAATTGCACTGCAATTGCGGCAACACACATCGCGGCAAGCATGAGGCCGGAAAAAGTTCATGAGCTACTTTTCGGCGCCATGCTTCCCGCGATACGTGTTACCGCGGTTGCAGCGTGATTTGCTGCCCGACACTTGATCAATACACAGAGTTGATTACACCAAAAAAATGGTCCTCTCTCTTTATTTTCACCTGTTAATCCTGTCAATAACACACTGGGGATGAGCTTTAGATTCGGGTTCCTGAGTTTGGCCCAAACCCATATTTTATGGTGAACCCCATGCTGTTTCTTTTTTTTAATTTTTTTTTTAATTATGGGGCACCCCTTAAAATACCAACCAGGCCCTTATTCGGTCATGCAATCGGGGTGGCCAGGAAAGGGAGGGCAGCAAACGTGCCACCTCCACTTGCCACATGTCCTTCAACAGTGAAGTCTCCACCCATGCAGGGCACCCGGTCCCTATGTTGAGATACAAGTTCCTCTTCCCTGTATCATGTCCCTTCAATGGGATATGGGGGGATGTGGGTTTGTGTGTGGGATGGGGGGTTATGGGAATCTGTAATTTCCGCTTTATAATAAGGGGCCCCTGGATACTCTGTCCCACTCAATTCCCACCACGGGAATGAATACAGGGTATGTGTGTGATGGAAAAATCTGGACAGCCGCACTCCGGATTGGAAAAGTGAAAAATAAAATCCTCTTTATTGAAAAAGTAATAACATAATTAAAATCCGTACATGGCTTTGTTGCGATAATGCAGCATAACCGCTAACGCGTTTCACGCTCCCATAGAGCGCTTACTCATAGCTGGTTTGTACGAAAGTGATCACCACTTATATACACATAATTTATCTACCACATGACTACATATTGATTATCTGATTTTAAACAGCTGATCGTTAGTCTGTGTGTGATCTTTTTGGCATAGATGTGATTGGATGTGCGTCCTATAGTGGATTCACTAATGAAGACATAAATATATAAATGAAATGTATTCATATTGGCAAATGTCAACATATATAAATAATAAAAAATTCTATTCAAGGTTTTTGAAAAACATGTTTGTTATTTTTCCAAAACCACAAGAATGAGATGGGTGCTGGAATTTGACGTTCAAACGTATAAATTATCATACGGATAGGCGCAAGTATGGGCAAACTATGTGAGCTGGTGGCTGCGGTATAATGTAAACGGTGTATAGAATGAGAATTGGAATTAGGTCTATATGCATGTGATAAAAAGATGTGCATCCAACACCACTATCAGTGTCTACAAGAAAAGACTAAATATGTGTGTATGGTGCATAAATATATGCAAAAAATTTTTTAAACGACATAAAGATAAAAATAATGATGAAAAGCAATTCTTTATATGTGTGTGTATGTGTATATACATGATGATTTCAACTTTCAAAAAACGTGGTGACATATGTGAATTGGAAGCTGGGCAGAAAACTGGCGTCCTGTCGCAATAATGCGACCAAAAGTCTCCTGGTTTACAGGAGTCTATGTGTGAATAAATGCTTTTGCTTCAATTCCTACATGTGTGAATATTATTCTTTGCAACATATACAGTATTGTGAAACCTATCACTCTCTGATAACCCCGCCACTCCAGCTTCACAAAAGTGCTCATTTAAAACCTTGCATCACTCCGTATGGAATGCATTAATCCCAATCAGGTAACAACATTAACGTTGCTGAACGTCTTTCTTTGAAGCAATCACATCTCTCGATGAGTTGTCTTCAAGTGTATGGGCAGAACTATATGAGGTAGATAAAAATGGGACAAAATGCAGTGTTTATGCACCTGTCTCTATTCTTTCTATACATAGTATAATATTGGCAGTGACCATATGACAGGTTCTTCCAATATATGTGTTTATATCAATAGATAATTAACAATCTCACTAAACCAATTACTATGTGAAATAAACAACTGGTCTACCTCTTTGAAGACCACAGCTCTTAAATCAACTCAAAACACATGGGAACTTTGCAAAGAAGGTAATGAACCATGTACACATGTGGTAAAAAACATTTGTGCAAAGTTAGGCTAGCCATACACTATACAATTCTCCCGTGCAACTCTGGTCTAGATTCACCAAAACCATACAATAGGGGGCCAAACCCAAACATCCAACCTGCATGCAATCAGGCAGGCCCTTCTACCACACAGCTGAAGGCAAATCCAAAGAAAATTGAACAAGAAAATTGCACGGTGTATGGCCAGCTTTAGTGTTATGGTCTACCTACAGCTACCATCAAACAATAATGTCTAATTAGAAATGAGATTCAAGTGACAGTGAATGCAAAAGATATGGTAAATTGTTTCTTTTAAATGAAAACATATATGCATATCACTAGTCATTTGCTCGTATGGATTGGAGTGTGTGTAACCCAATAAAATGTATCGGTTACTGGGAATGTGTAAAAAAGGGAACTGATATATTGATATGTGTCCCTATATGTTTTTTTGCTTCATTATCCACCAAAAAAGAATGTGGATGTGTAATCAAGGAAAAAGTTGGGAGGAAAGGGTTGCAGATATCGGGGATATAACTTCAATGTTGTTTTATTCATAGAAATGTGAAACGTCCCACTCAAAGTTTAACCCCCATGGAATCCTGGTGTCTAACGAGAATATCCAAAGGACTTCTCGTTTGCACAGTAACTGGAATCTGTCACCTCCTCTCACCGGTGTGATGATTTTCTCAATGCCCTGAATAGTTAAACTGGAAGTGTCTTTGTGGTGTGTGTAAACCCAGTGCTTTGATACATTGGTTAAGATCTCCTTCTCAATATTATACAGGTGATCATGTAACCTGTCTCTGAGACGCCGTGTTGTGCGTCCAACATATTGTACCTGGCAACTGGTGCATGTGATAACATATACCACAAATTTGGTGTTACAATTAATAAACACGGGGATCGAGAATTCTTTTTGATTGCTGCATGATTTTATGAGTTGACCCGTTTTAATGTACCTGCAGTAATTACAAGTTTTTGTTCCACACTTGAAATTGCCTGTGAAATTGAGCCAATTGGATTTTGTTCGGTTGGTTGAGAACAAACTGGGAGACAGTGAACGTCCCAATGTGGGTGCTCTGCGGGATACAACCTTGATCCCTTTAGAAAGGATGTTACTATATATAGGGTCATTATACAAAACAGGAAGGTGTTTCATGATAATTTTCTTGATTGTATTAAATTCTGAGCTGTATGGATGTCCCCTAGAATACCGGGATTCTAGGGGACATGTCCCTTCTCTGTTGAATGTTTCTAGCTGTTTTTTTCTTTACAAGTGAAGGTCTTGGGATGGATCTTACTGTGTTGAGTGCTTTTTGTATTGATGTTTCTTTATAGCCACGAGCTTTAAACCTGTTTGCCATGCTTTTGGCTTCAGCCTCAAAAGCATCAGGAGAGCTACATAGGCGCTTTAACCTTAAAAACTGGCTATATGGAATGCCTCTGATGGTGTGTTTAGGGTGTGCAGAGTCAGCTCTAAGTAGAGTGTTGCCACTGAGAGGTTTTCTGTACAGACTGGATTGAATCGCATCACCGGACCCCACCAGTTGCACATCAAGGAATTCTATGGATCTGGATTGCAGATTTCCCGTAAATTTTAAGTTTAATGAATTGTCATTGAAATATGCCAGCCAGATATCCAAATTAGCTTCTCTATCTGATGTAATAAATAACAGGTCGTCTATAAAGCGACAGAAAAAGACCGTATCTTTGCGGCGGGGACTATTTGGTCCAAAGATGCGGGACCTCTCCCACCAGCCCATATAAATATTGGCCAGTGAGGGGGAAAATTTGGCTCCCATAGAGGCCCCGCATTTCTGGAGAAAATAGTCCCCGTCAAACATAAAAAAATTGTGTGTTAAAAGGTACTCCAGGGCTTGTACAATGAACTCTTGTAAAATCAAAGAGAGTTTGCCTGTTTTTCTAAGAAAATAAGTGACTGCTTGGATCCCCAGATGATGTGGGATACTGGAGTACAAACTAGATACATCACAGCTGATCCATCTATAATTGTCTTCCCATTTAATGTCTTGCAGTTTGTTCAATAAATCGTTCGTGTCTTTTATGTAACCAGGGAGACTGGTGGCTATTGGCTGTAAATGGGAGTCTACCCACTCTCCTAGGCGTTCATTTAAAGAGCCTATCCCCGCCACTATAGGTCGACCTGTAAGGGGATTTAACCCCTTGTGTATCTTTGGTAGGTGGTGGAATATTGGTGTTATGGGGCATTCTGGAATAAGAAATTCTTTCTCCCTAGGAGTGAATATACCCATTTGTGTGGCTCTATCTATGAGTGTGGAGAGCGTGTTTTTGAAAGCAATAGTGGGGTTGGAGGGTAGTTTCTGGTATGTGTGTGTGTCAGATAGTTGACGCAGAGCTTCTTTTTTGTAGACTTCTACATCTAAAACCGCCACCATACCCCCCTTATCTGCGTTTCTGATGACAATCTGGTCGTCTGCGGAGAGCCTCTTAAAGGCTTGTCTCTCCTTGATGGACAGATTGTCCTGTGTAAATTTCTTTCTGTTGCAGCTGTGAGCCAGGTGTACCAAGTCCCCCTCCACCAGTTTTTGGAATGAGTCAAGATTCTTACCTCTGGCCGCCACCGGATAAAAATCTGATCTACCCCTGGAGATTTCAATATGTACATCCGTGGGATTTAGAGGACAAGGATCTGACTCATGTGCCAAATCAGTTAAATCCTGTAGAGCACAGTTATCAACGAATAGTATGGGTGAAGAAGGGGACTCACCTGTGTCACAGCTGTCTACAGACACATTGGGCTCATCCACTGCACAATCAAAAAAATGTTTCCTAAGAGTTAAAGTCCTTGAGAATTTATTAATGTCCAAAATTGTTTCAAAAAGGTTGAAATGTCTGCTAGGACAAAAGTTCAAACCTTTGGCCAACAGGCTGACCTCTTCTGTGCTCAGTTGTTTTTTGGACAAATTAATCACACTGTGTTTTACTTCCTCTGCGTCTTCGGCGTCTTCTCCCGCAGCATATAGCGTGTGTTGTTCGTGGCGTTTGTGTTTCCTACCACCTCTTCTTGTCTTTTTGTGGAGGGTTTCTTTTTCTTGGTTTGTCTGGACCTGTGAGGGTTTCCAGGGGAGCGGCTGTTGGTGGATCTGATAGATTCTGGTGGGGTTGGAGATCTGTCAAGTGATGAATTTGACATGGTACGTGCTAGAGTGTTGTCGGCCGACTCCCCTTCATGGTCTGAGAAACTTACTCGTTTACCTCGGTTTTTGCGGGATCTGTTGGACTTGTAAAGTGGCTTGTGCCAGGTGTAGACCTTGTTTCCTTGATAATCATCCTTATCCCGGGCCATTTTGCCTTTCTTGGTATCAATTACTGCTCTTTCCATTCGATCTAGTTTCTTGTTTAACCTTTCATCGAGTTCAGAGAAACCTTTAATCGCTTGAGAAGTGGTAAGATCTTTTTGTATTGTGGAAATATCCAATTGTAACTTCTCTGTTTCTTTTTTCTTTGAGGCGATCAAAATCTCCATGAGTTTAAAGGAACAGGTGTCTAAAGTGTCTGTCCACTGTTTTTTGAAATCTTCATCAAATAAATCTGAGGTAGGAAATTTTTTGATTCTTAGTCCTCGAGGAATGTGCAGTATTGATACATATTCTGTAAGAAAAGTAATGTCCCAATAGGCTCTAATCTCTTTAGACATTAGTTGTTCTAATTTCCTAAAGAGCCTTATCAATTGTATTTCATCGTCTTCCGACGGTTGTAAGGTGTATGCTTGCAATGGCTGTCTTAGAGGATTATTGGATGGTGCTGTAAGAGTTCTGCTAAAAGCTGCTTCCACAACAGGCACTTGTGTACTGGGATGATCCATGATTTATTTCCAATATTGTTCTCTCACTCTGAGACCAAGAGTGGTCTTCCAAAAATCATAAGGTTATAATAAAATATATATACCTTGGTGGTGCGGGGAGATGACCGAGCTGGTGGAGAAAAATATGTAGCAAAAGTCCAGATACAGGATACAGGATACAGGGTACATTATTCCCACTAACTACTATTCCCCAAAAAAGAGAAAAGCAAACAAAAACACCCACACTGTGAAAATGTCCTTTACTGCAATAATAATGTAACATTGCGAAACCATCCTATATCATGGTGGTCCACCACCCAATGGTTTTTCCTGAACCTTCAATAAACAAGCCCAGTTTGCTCATCCCTACACACTTTGTCCCTTCAGGTTTAAAACTGATTTCTCTATGGTATCAATAGGGCAGCCATTGTTGTCACGTGGGCTGGACTTCTAACATGTCTGTTTTTGCTACTTTTTATTACATGGTGGGTTAATTCGACTAGTAGTTTACACAATACAAATAAGATTGTTTTTCTCTTTTGTGTACATGTTGAAAATGTTATTAGCTAAAAATAAATAAATAAAAAAAACTAGCGCAGTCCCCACATCTAAGGAATGATAAGCTGCATTACATTTTTGTTTTTAGATATACACTATATTGCTAAAAGTATTGGGACACCTGCCTTTACACGCACATGAACTTTAATGGCATCCCAGTTTTAGTCTGTAGTGTTTAATATTGAGTTGGCCCAACCGTTGCAGCTATAATTGCTTCAACTCTTCTGGGAAAGTTGAGCCACAAGGTTTAGTGGTGTGTCCATGGAAATGTTTGACCATCCTTCCAGAAGCACATTTGTGACGTCAGGCACTGATGTTGGACGAGAAGGCCTGGTCCACAGTCTCTGCTCTAATTCATCCCAAAAGTGTTCTATTAAGTTGAGGTCAGGACTCTGTGCAGGCCAGTCAAGTTCCTCCACCCCAAACTCACTCATCCATGTCTTTATGGACCCTGCTTCTTGCACTGGTGCGTAGTCATGTTGAAACAGGGAGGGGCCATCCCCAAACTGTTCCCACAAAGTTGGGAAGAGTTCCCTTCACTGGAACTAAGGGGTCAAGCCCAACACATGAAAAACAACCCCACACCATAATTCCCCCTACACCAAATGATTTGGACAGTGCACAAAGCAAGGTCCATAACAACATGGATGAGCGAGTTTGGGGTGGAGGAACTTGACTGGCCTGCATAGAGTCCTGACCTTAACCCGATAGATCACCTTTGGGATGAATTAGAGCAGAGACTTTGAGTCAGGCCTTCTCTTTTAACATCAGTGCCTGACCCCACAAATGCGCTTCTGGAAGAATGGTCAAAAATTCCCATAAACATAAAATTGGGTCCAAAAATAAGATAGTGCCTCATGTGTAGCTGCAAATGAAAACCAAAGTTCTAACTCTTCTTTAAACTTAAAAGGACAGGCTGGGTGGGGGTCAGCCTGTCAGTGCTCAGATCATACACCGCACACTGCATCAAAATGGTCTGCATGGCTGTCATCCCAGAAGGAAGCCTCTTCTAAAGACGATGCACAAAAAAGCCCGCAAACATTTTGGTGAAGACAAGCAGATTAAGGACATGGATTACTGGGACTACACCCTGTTCCAAATTATTATGCCAATGATATTTGTCTCATTTACATACATAATTCATGTAAACAACAGTCAGCATAATTCCCATGTTATCAACTATTAAGAGTACAGTTCAAATTTTATTGAACAAACCTACTAATGATAACAGTTTTTTTTTCAAAATAAAAAACTTACAATGCACTGTTCCAAATTATTACGCACAGTAAGTTTCAAAACACTTTATGGGTTGTAAAGAACTGAAAATTGTCATTTGTTGTGTTTGCAGCATATTTACTGAAATCAAAAGCTATTTCAATCAAACTTTGAACAACATTTTAACTTTTTAAACATTTTAACAGGTCACGTTACATTTTAACATAGGACCCCGTATTTGATAGCAGCTTCAGAAGTCTTCCATCCATTGAACTTGTGAATTTTTGGACAGTTTCTGCTTGAATTTGTTTGCAAGATGTCAGAATAGCCTCCCAGAGCTGCTGTTTGGATGTAAACTGCCTCCCACCCTCATAGATCTTTTCCTTGAGGATCCTCCAAAGGTTCTCAATAGTATTGAGGTCAGGGGAGGATGGAGGCCACACCATGACTTTCTCTCCTTTTATCCCCATAGCAGCCATTGATGCAGATGTATTCTTTGCAGCATGACATGGTGCATTGTCATGCATGAAGATGATTTTATTACAGAAAGCATAGTTCTTCCTTCTGTACCAGGGAAGGAAGTGGTCAGTCAGGAACTCCACATACTTTGCAGAGGTCATCTTTACACCTTTTGGGACCCTAAAGGGGCCGACCAGTTCTCTTTCCATGATTCCGGCCCAAAACATGACTCCACCACCGCCTTGCTGACATCGTAGCCTTGTTGGAACAGGGTGGCTGTCCACCAACCATGCACTACTCCATCCATCTGGACCATCCAGGGTTGCACGGCACTCATCAGTGAACAGGACTGTTTGAAAATTAGTCTTCATGTATTTTTCTGCCCAATGCAGCCGTTTCTGCTTGTGAGCATTGGTTAGTTGTGGCCGAATGAAAGGTTTATGCACAGTTGCAACATACTGGCGGACACTACACCTTGATGTTCGTGGGACTCCAGAGGCACCTGCAGCTTCAAATATCTGTTTGCTGCTATGTAATGGTGTTTTAGCAGCTGCTCTCTTGATCGGATGCATGGATCTGGCAGAAATCTTCCTCAATGTGCCTTTATCTGCATGAAACCCGTCTGTGCTCTGAATCAGCCACAAATCTCTTAATAGTGAGATGATCACGCTTAAGTTTTCGTGAAATATCTAATGTTTTCATACCTCGTCCAAGGCATTGAACTATTTCACTCTTTTCGGCAGCAGAGAGATCCTTTTTCTTCCCCATATTGCTTGAAAATAGTGCTCTGCTTAATAATGTGGAACACCCTCCTTTAGTAGTTCTCCCTTTAATTGGGCTCACCTGGCAATCTAATTATCACAGGTGTCCGAGATTGTTTTCAGTGATCAAAAGAGCCCTGAGACACAATGCCATCCATGAGTTAAACTGAAAAACAAAATATTTAATCTTTGTGACACTGAAATAGAATTTGCATAATAATTTGGAACAGGGTGTATATCCTGTGGTCTGATGAGACCAAGATAAACTTATTTGGTTCAGATGGTGTCAAGCATCTGTGGCAGCAACCAGGTAAGGAGTACAAAGAAAAGTGTGACTTGCCCAGAGTCAAGCATGGTGGTGGGAGTGTCATGGTCTGGGGCTGCATGAGTGCTGCTGGTACTGGGGAGCTACAGTTCATTGAGGGAACCATGAATGCCAACATATATTGTGACTTACTTTAGCAGAGACCCTCCCTTCAGAGACTGAGCCATAGGGCAGTATTCCAACATGATAATGACCCCAAACACACCTTCAAGGTGACCACTGCCTCGCTAAAGGGTAAAGGTGATGGACTGGCCAAGCATGTCTCCAGACCTAAACCCTATTGAGCATCTGTGGGACATCCTCAAACAGAAGGTGGAGGAGTGCAAGGTCTCTAACATTCACCAGCTTCGTGATGTCATCATGGAGGAGTGGAAGAGGACTCCAGTGGCAACCTGTGAAGCTCTGGTGAACTCCAAGCCCAACATAGTTAAGGCAGTGCTGGAAAATAATGGTGGCTACAAAAATAGAGACACTTTGGGCCCAATTTGGACTTTTTTACTTAGGGGTGTACTGACTTTTGTTGCCAGAGGTTTAGACATTAATGGCTGTGTGTTGAGTTATTTTGAGGGGACAGCAAATTTACACTGTTATACAAGCTGTACACTCACTACTTTACATTGTAGCAAAGTGTCATTTCTTCAGTGTTGTCACATGAAAAGATAGAATAAAATATTTACAAAAATGTGAGGGGTGTACTCATTTTTGTGAGATACTGTAGAATTAGAGCCTGGGGAGATGTGTAAACCCCGAACAGGACTTTTCCAAGCTCTCTTTGAGACTTTACTACAAAGCTTATATAAATAGCCAAATTCAACATGTTTCAAGGTGCAGTTAACTTGCATTTGTGATGCATTTGAGGTCCTTCTGAAATGCGTAGAGCTACTTTTGTATTCTTATTAACTTGTATGGCGAGAAAATGCAACGTTTTATACAAGCCCTTAAAGTCTCAGCTTGAAGAGATCTGTGAATTGCCCCACTTTCACTCATCAGGCTCGAACTTGCACTGGAAAGTGACAGTCGGTAAACACAAGTTTGAACCTGATTGGTTGCTGTGGCACAATGCAGAAAGTTATTACTAAAAGTCACTTTGATACACAGTCAGAACAATTGTCTGTTCTACCTTAACAGTGGGGGTTAAATCTAACAGCGCCGGCATTATTCTAGAAATGATTGTGGAGAGCTACATGTTAACCTGTGTTGGTGTGCGAAATGGTTCATTTACATCACTTTTCTTGCAAGGCATCAGATTGGTGACAGTTATGCTGCCTCTGCTACATGACTCTGACAGATAATTAGTCTCTGGAGAATATAAAATTGGAACTGCTGGTTTCTATAGTAATGCATGAAATATACTGTAGAAAGGTGAGGTTGTCCTGGACACCTTCAGCTTGACATCCTGGCTGACTGGCACTGCAGCCTCCTCCTCTGTCTTTACATGATTACACGATTAATTCAAGTGTGGGTTAGGAGAACAGAGAAGACCCAGAAAGAACATATGGTTGCCCTACTAATTAAAGGTACAAATGTATAAGATGGTGTTGTAAGAAGCCCATTATAGCCTGCAGTTCGGGGGCTGACGCTATCTTTACTAAACAATTCTTTATACTCAATACAAGAGAAATAGTAGAAGCTTGCTGTTCATGGAGAACAACTTACTAACACATATACAAGTACTTATGCTATCATGTATACATGACCTGTATTGAAAGCAACAAAAACAGTCACAGAAATAGATAGATATTCTGTGAGGTATTGTACCTATAACCTTAATTTTCATAATCTTACCTATAATTTCCTACATTAGCAGTGCAGGAATGCGTCCAACCAAGACTGTGCCATTTAGTAGGCACCAGAGTTGGACCTAATGCACTCTGGAATCAGCACTCCGTAAAAGACCAGGTTTTATACACCTCCTGTCTTTCTCACCAATATAAGTAGATATGAGGACAATTTGAAATACTCTGCACTAAGCTTCCCACCCCCAAAGGGTGTCAGCTACCGGCAGTCCAAGACCTACTAAAAATTGTAGCACAAAAAGTAGGAATGAAGCCACTCAACATCCAAAAGTCCAAGTTGAGTTTATGGATGTTACCCAATACAAGAAAATCCACCCACTCGCCTCTTCCACATTTCACAAAAATTTGCTTAGTCATCATGACTAAGCTACTAGAGGAATGAAACACGTAATTGAGAAGCAGGTGGATTTTCCTGTATCGAGTAACATCAAAAAACTCATCTTGGACTTTTGGAGGTTTAGCAGCTCCATTCCTACTTTTTGTGCTATAATATTCAGTAGGAATGAGGACACTTGTGATGAGGGGTGTGACTAAATCAACATAAAGCACTGGAGTGGGAAAGTGGGAAATATATTCCCACAAAGGGCTCATTCAGGCTATGTATTGCTTTAATGCAAATGCATATGTTGAGTTATACTGTGTTAAGGCATTCATTTTGAATGGACTGGCAGTGTATCTTACCAAACTAAAATAAACTGATTTTGTTTTTCATTGCAATGTACTACAACAGACAGCATATGCGTTGTTGTGCTTGCAGTGCGGGTGCTTTTCTTGTTACTATAATAATGTGTTGGGTTGCTATTCAAAATTACTAGCAATGCACCACTGCATCACACTGTAAAATGTCACTACAAAATGATAATCGGCTTTAGAAGAAAAAGTTATTAAAAAGGCATTGCTAGGCAAAAGTCAGTTAAAAATCATAACATATCTACATGATTTTAATCCTTTCCAGCCATTTTATTTTCCATTTTGTGTACACATACTAAAAATAGCTCTACAAAAAAAAAAACTTGCAACTGGGACTATACAAATTCTCACCTGCAATAGTAAGCATTAAAGAGAAAGAGAAAATAAGGTGTGAGACTTCAGCTGGGTTATAATAATGTAAATCAGAAGCTGTAAACTATAATAACCAGGGCCGTTCCTGCCACAAGACAAGGTAACAATTTCATCTTAGGTGGTGCCCTCTATAGGCAATATTGGGCAACGTTTCACCTTAGCAAAAGGGACCTGTCATATTAGTTGTCATAATAGCACTATGATTGGTTTGTGGTGGATAGTTGGCCTCAGTTCAGCATGTGTCCAAATACTAGTCGCCTGGCTGCTACATAGAGTTGGGCGAACAGTTCGAGCTCGGCGAAGAACTGAATTTGCGGTAAGCTCGGCAGGATGTTCCCTTGCGAAGCACCCCACTATGTACTGCACAGTGAATTCTAAGCCCTGATTGGAATGGACTTTAAGGTGAACCCTATGCCCAGAGGCGTAACTAGAACCTTCAGGGCCCCGGTGCAAGAAACCATGATGGGCCCCCCTTCCACCCGAGCCCCGGCTTCCAATTTTGGGAGGGTGTCCATGGACATCCTCCCAAAACCGTGCTTCCCACATGACCCCTTGGACATGCATCCAGCGCAATCACATCGGCCCTTTACCATGTGATCAGCTGATCACATGTAAACAGACTGGTTATCCACAGCCCTTTCCTCACACGCTGTGTTTGTGTTAGGAAAGGACTGCCATTAACTGTCAAGAATGTCAGTAAATTGTTTACACTGATAATTAGTGCCCCAATCATCAGTGCCCATCAGTGCCGCCTATCAGTGCCCATCACTTCCAACTGCAAGTGTTACCTATCAGTGCTCATTAATGCTGCCTATTAGTGCCCATCAATTCTGCCTATCAGCACCACCTATCAGTGCTCATTAATGCCACCTAACTGCGTCCATCAGTGCCACCTATCAGTACTCTTCAATTCTATCCACCAAAGCCCATCAATACTGCCTGAGTTCTGCCTATCAGTGTTCCTCAGTGCCCATCAGTACCACCTATCAGTGTCCATCAATGCCATCTATCAGTGCAGCCTTTCAGTGTACATTAGTGCCTCCTATCAGTGCTGCCCATCAGTGCTCATCAATGTGGCCTATCAGTGCTCATCAGTGCCTCCTATAAGTGTTCATCAGTGCCTCCTATCAGTGCCCATCAGTGCCTCCTATCAGTGCTCATCAGTGCCTCCTATCAGTGCCCATCAGTGCCTTTTATCAGTGTCCATCAGTGCCTTCTATCAGTGCCCATCAGTGCCTTCTATCAGTGCTCATCAGTGCCTTCTATCAGTGCTCATCAGTGCCTTCTATCAGTGCTCATCAGTGCCGTCTATCAGTGCTCATCAGTGCCTTCTATCAGTGCTCATCAGTGCCGTCTATCAGTGCTCATCAGTGCCTTCTATCAGTGCTCATCGGTGCCTTCTATCAGTGCTCATCGGTGCCTTCTATCAGTGCTCATCGGTGCCTTCTATCAGTGCTCATCAGTGCCTTCTATCAGTGCCGTCTATCAGTGCTCATCAGTGCCTTCTATCAGTGCCCATCAGTGCCTTCTATCAGTGCTCATCAGTGCCCATCAGTGCCTTCTATTAGTGCTCATCAGTGCCGTCTATCAGTGCTCATCAGTGCCGTCTATCAGTGCTCATCAGTGCCTTCTATCAGTGCTCATCAGTGCCTTCTATTAGTGCTCATCAGTGCCCATCATTGCCTTCTATTAGTGCTCATCAGTGCCTTCTATCCGTGCTCATCAGTGCCTTCTATCAGTGCTCATCAGTGCCGTCTATCAGTGCTCATCAGTGCCTTCTATTAGTGCTCATCAGTGCCCATCAGTGCTCATCAGTGCCTTCTATCAGTGCTCATCAGTGCCCATCAGTGCTCATCAGTGCCTTCTATCAGTGCTCATCAGTGCCCATCAGTGCTCATCAGTGCCTTCTATCAGTGCTCATCAGTGCCCATCAGTACCTTCTATCAGTGCTCATCAGTGCCTTCTATTCGTGATCATCAGTGCCTTCTATCTGTGCTCATCAGTGCCTTCTATTAGTGCTCATCAGTGCCCATCAGTGCCTTCTATTAGTGCTCATCAGTGCCTTCTATTAGTGCCTTCTATTAGTGCTCATCAGTGCCCATCAGTGCCTTCTATTAGTGCTCATCAGTCCCTGCTATTAATTTCTATCAGTGCTGTCTGCCTTCTCAGGACAGCACAGCTCTGAGCGGAGATCGTGTGTCATAGATTAATAGCACAGAGAGA
The DNA here is from genome assembly GCA_037952835.1 of Lithobates septentrionalis. Lineage (NCBI taxonomy): Eukaryota > Metazoa > Chordata > Amphibia > Anura > Ranidae > Lithobates > Lithobates septentrionalis. The sequence goes on along the minus strand of JBBDGP010000163.1, from coordinate 1,141,045 downwards.
CTCCGGCGCATTAATGTTCTATTTGTCGGTCCTCTCTGGCATGGATGAGAGAGGAGGACACACAGCTGATCTTACTGCTCCCCCTTCTCCCCCCTCCCCTCTCCTGTGTGCTCCGCGGGCACTCAAGTGTGAAGCTAAAGAGCTCACATTTCCCGCGGAGAACACAGGAGAGGGGAGGGGGGAGAAGGGGGAGCAGTGAGATCAGCTGTGTGTCCTCCTCTCTCATCCATGCCAGAGAGGACCGACAAATAGAACATTAATGCCGCCGCCGGAGTCTCTCTGTGCTAATAATCTATGACACACGATCTCCGCTCAGAGTCGTGTGTGAAGATCAACGCCGCTGGGCCCCCCCACAGTGGCTGAATGCCGGGCCCAGTCGCAACTGCGACTGTTGCGACCCTGGTAATTCCGCCACTGCCTATGCCCAAAATTTAAAAGAAAAAACTGTGTCAGGTCCGCCATCATGTCTCAAAGGGTTTACATACCTGAGGTGGAATATGCCATGTCAGATGATGAGAGCAGCGGGGAGCTCCCATCATCCAATTCTGGTTCCGAATATGAGCTAGGGGAGGGTAGTGGATCAGAGTCAGAGGAAGAAACCATCCCTCCTAAAAGAATAAGGAGATCAGGACCAAGATCAGAAGACCTGCCTACCACCAGCAGCGCCAGACCCCCAGGAAGAGGAGCCCAGTACCAGAACTGGAATTACACACCCAACCCGAAGAATCCAGGCCCAGTCCTACCTTCCCGATGCACTGGCAAACCCCTTATGGTTGCTTGCCAAGTCTGGATCCACTATAATCCCCCCTTTTACTGCACAGTCAGGTGTACAGCCCAACACTACAAATTATTCACAATTGGATTATTTTTATTTATTTTTCCCACAAGATTTGCTGCAGAAAATGGTGAACCAAAACCAGTCTGTATGCAGAGCAATTTATTGCTGCCAACCCCCGCATGTTCCAGTGACGTCGTTTCACACTGGACAAATTTAAATTGTTTTAGGGCCTTTACGTTTAATATGGGGCTTACAATGAAGAATGAACTCCATGCCTACTGGTCCACCCACCCCATGCCGATATATTCTGCTGTCATGTCCAGGACACACTACAACATAATTATGCATTTCCTACATTTTAATGATAATAAACCACGACAAATTGTACAAAATACGCCCCCTAATAAATTATTTTTCCCAGCGATTTGCTGAAGTATTTATTCCAGATCAAAACATTTTTGTGGCCGACTGCCCTTCAAACAGTATATGCCAAGTAAGAGAGCCAGGTATGGGTTGAAATTGAATAAATTGTGTGATCAAGCCACTGGATATGTATACCTTACGGATTTATGAAGGCAAAGACTCCCAGCTCCACCACCCTGAGTGCCCCACATATATTGGAACCAGTGGGAAAATTGTCTGGGAGCTGGCATACCCCCTGTTGGATAAAGTATACCATTTATATGTGGACAATTATTATACCAGTTTGCCCCTCTTTCGACACCTTTACCGTAAACAAACACTGCCCTGTGATACCTTAAAAAAAAACAGGAAGGGCTTCTCACAAAATCTATTAACAAAAAAATAAGCAAGTATTGGCCATGAAGTGGAGGGACAAGAAAGATATCCACATCCTCTCTACCATCCACAATGATACCTTGGTGGTGATCCAGAGAAGATGCGGTCCCGTTGAAAAAGCATAAATGTATCCACGTGTCATGAACAGGTGTGACCAGATTGTGTGGACTGCAAAGAGGAAACCAAAACGCATGTAAAGTGAAATAAGAATGTTTATTTAAGATAAGTAATAATAAATAAACAAACACCCCAAATATAAATAGTGCTCAACCAACCGACAGAAACCCACAAACAACAGATAATATATACAGCAAGGGGCAATACCGGAATCACAGATGTCAGCCAGGCCAGGGTCATACACAGCAGGTCAGCAGGAACAAGGGATATACCAGAAACATAAACGTAACCAAGCCAAGGTCATACACAGGAGATCAGCAACTGAACAAGGGCAGGTTGGGAAAGGGAGATAATGGATGGGATAGGATACAGGCTCAGGAACAGGTTCAGGGTCCAATACAGGTTAACAGGATAGCAGGATAACAGGTCAGGGCGCAAGGAAGAAAGATACCAAGGCAAGCATATGAGGGCTTGCCGGGTATTTATAGGACTGATTATAATTGACCTCATGTCACAGCTGATCGAAGAGTGTGCTGTTTGCTCCACACTGCCGGAGTGCACCCGCTGGTGGACACCAGTACTACGGCCCAAGGATGCAACAGTGCCACCAGCAGGAGAGACCTCTTACTGCAGGTCCCAGGTGTTGGAAGACACCCGCTGGTGGACACTGGTACTGCGATCCAAGAAGCCGGTAGCGCCACCAACGGGTAAACCCTCTCATGACAGTACCCCCCCCTAAAGGGGCGGCCTCCGGACGCTCTAACAAGGTGCAATTGTCCAAAGTTCATGGCCTCCAACCGAAGAGATGAGGGCACATCAGGCTGGGCATCGGGTACATCAAACTGGACAGTGGGTACATCCGAGCAGACAGCGGGCACATCCGAGCAGACAGCGGGCACATCCGAGATGACAGCGGGCACATCCGAGATGACAGCGGGCACATTCGAGATGACAGTGGGCACATCTGAGATGATAGCGGGCAGGAATACACCAAGCTGGGCAGCGGGCACTTCGAGCTGGGCAGCAGGCGCATCAGGCTGGGCAGCGGGCATGGGCACTTCGAGCTGGGCAGCAGGCACATCAGGCTGGGCAGCGGGCATGGGCACTTCGAGCTGGGCAGCAGGCACATCAGGCTGGGCAGCAGGCATGGGCACTTCGAGCTGGGCAGCAGGCACGTCAGTCTGGGAAGCTGGCACGTCAGTCTGGGAAGCTGGCACGTCAGTCTGGGAAGCTGGCACTGAGACAATAGACTGGGAAGCTTGCACATCAGACTGGGAAGCTGGCACATCAGACTGGGAAGCTGGCACATCAGACTGGGAAGCAAGCTTCGAGACATCAGGCTGGAGGGCAGGCACTGAGACAACAGACTGGGGAACTGGCACATCACACTGGAAGGCAGGCATTGAGGCATCAGGCTGGAAGGCAAGCTTCGAGACATCAGGCTGGGAAGCTGGCACATCAAACTGGGAAGCTGGCACATCAGACTGGGAAGCTGGCACATCAGACCGGGAAGCTGGCACATCAGACCGGGAAGCTGGCACATCAGACTGGAAAGCTGGCACATCAGACTGGAAGGCTGGCACATCAGACTGGGAAGCTGGCACATCAGACTGGGAAGCTGACACATCAGACTGGGAACTGGCACATCAGTCTGGGAACTGGCACATCAGTCTGGGAAGCTGGCACATCAGTCTGGGAAGCTGGCACATCAGTCTGGGAAGCTGGCACATCAGACTGGGAAGCTGGCACATCAGACTGGGAAGCTGGCACATCCATCTGGGAAGCTGGCACATCCGTCTGGGAAGCTGGCACATCCGTCTGGGAAGCTGACACATCCGTCTGAGAAGCTGGCACATCAGACTGGGAGGCAATCTTCGAGACATCAGGCTGGAAGGCAAGCTGCAAGACATCAGGCTGGGAAGCTGGCACAGCAAACTGGGAAGCTGGCACATCAAACTGGGAAGCTGGCACATCAAACTGGGAAGCTGGCACATCAAACTGGGCAGCTGGCACATCAGACTGGTAGGTAGGCATCAAGACATCAGGCTGGAAGGCGAGCTTCAAGACATCAGGCTGGGAGGCTGGCACATAAAACTGGGAAGCTGGCACGTCAAACTGGGAAGCTGGCACGTCAAACTGGGAAGCTGGCACGTCAAACTGGGAAGCTGGCACATCAGGCTGGTAGGCAGGCATCGAGACATCAGGCTGGGAAGCTGGCACATCAGACTGGGAAGCTGGCACATCAGACTGGGAAGCTGGCACATCAGACTGGGAAGCTGGAACATCAGACTGGTAGGTAGGCATCAAGACATCAGGCTGGAAGGCGAGCTTCAAGACATCAGGCTGGGAGGCTGGCACATCAAACTGGGAAGCTGGCACGTCAAACTGGGAAGCTGGCACGTCAGACTGGTAGGTAGGCATCAAGACATCAGGCTGGAAGGCGAGCTTCAAGACATCAGGCTGGGAGGCTGGCACATCAAACTGGGAAGCTGGCACGTCAAACTGGGAAGCTGGCACGTCAAACTGGGAAGCTGGCACGTCAAACTGGGAAGCTGGCACATCAGGCTGGTAGGCAGGCATCGAGACATCAGGCTGGGAAGCTGGCACATCAGACTGGGAAGCTGGCACATCAGACTGGGAAGCTGGCACATCAGACTGGGAAGCTGGAACATCAGACTGGGAAGCTGGAACATCAGACTGATAGGCAGGCATCAAGACGTCAGACTGGGAAGCCGGCACATCAGACTGGGAAGCTTGCACATCAGGCTGGGAAGCTGGCACATCAGGCTGGGAAGCTGGCACATCAGGCTGGGAAGCTGGCACATCAGGCTGGGAAGCTGGCACATCAGGCTGGGAGCTGGCACATCAGACTGGGAAGCTGGCACATCAGACTGGGAAGTGGGAGCAGGTTGGGTTACTGGCAGGATTGTATGAGTGGGGAAGAACTTCCGTTTCTTCTTTGGCTTAACTGCTGGAGATCTGTAGGTGGCTGTAGGACTGTAGACAGGAGGTGAGGCATACTGAAAGGAAGGGCTGGGATATGGCAAGGAAGGGGGAACAGCAGCCAGAGGGAGTTCTTGTGGGGAAGTTGCAGGTATTAGAGAAGAGGCAGGTGGGTTAAAGGCAGGATAGGTACAGGAAGTAGAAACAGGGCATTGATACTTGGTGGGGAGCAGGGTATATTGGACTGCAGCTGAGGTTGCCAGGGGTGATGGGAGAAAGGACATCTGAGCAGGCAGGTGTTTAGTAGCAGGTCTGGTTTGTGGAGAGCTGACAGAAGCTGGGCATAACAGGTCTAACCATGCCTGAAGTACAGATAGCACAAAAGTGGCCTCACATTCCCCCTGTCTGACCAGCGACTGCACTTCATCTATACAATCCTTCAATAACTGTTTGGGACAAACCGAATAATGCTCAAAAAAGGATGCAGAGTCATCCTCCAACAGCCATACTAAGGACGCAACCTGGTTAATGCTGAAGGGGGGAGAAAAGTCATCATGGCCCTCTGGAATACAAGGCAGAGCCAGCTCTGTACACATTCCAATCAAAGGCTGAACATCCTCAAACCGTATACTGCCCTGATCGACCACAGAGTGAGCTAAACGGATAATCTCCAGCAGCTGATCACTGGACCACCCTTTCAATGTCTGGCGGAGATATTCAGAACTCTCTGTTGCCAGCAGAGCATAATAAGCAATTATATCTGAATTCATCCCAGTAATGTGCAACAGAACCGAGATGGTTCCCTTGTGCAGCCACTTCTGGTCAGAGATGGCCTTGGTATACTGTCATGAACAGGTGTGACCAGATTGTGTGGACTGCAAAGAGGAAACCAAAACGCATGTAAAGTGAAATAAGAATGTTTATTTAAGATAAGTAATATAAATAAACAAACACCCCAAATATAAATAGTGCTCAACCAACCGACAGAAACCCACAAACAACAGATAATATATACAGCAAGGGGCAATACCGGAATCACAGATGTCAGCCAGGCCAGGGTCATACACAGCAGGTCAGCAGGAACAAGGGATATACCAGAAACATAAACGTAGCCAAGCCAAGGTCATACACAGGAGATCAGCAACTGAAAAAGGGCAGGTTGGGAAAGGGAGATAATGGATGGGATAGGATACAGGCTCAGGAACAGGTTCAGGGTCCAATACAGGTTAACAGGATAGCAGGATAGCAGGATAACAGGTCAGGGCGCAAGGAAGAAAGATACCAAGGCAAGCATATGAGGGCTTGCCGGGTATTTATAGGACTGATTATAATTGACCTCATGTCACAGCTGATCGCAGAGTGTGCTGTTTGCTCCACACTGCCGGAGTGCACCCGCTGGTGGACACCGGTACTACGGCCCAAGGATGCAACAGTGCCACCAGCAGGAGAGACCTCTTACTGCAGGTCCCAGGTGTTGGAAGACACCCGCTGGTGGACACTGGTACTGCGATCCAAGAGGCCGATAGCGCCACCAACGGGTAAACCCTCTCATGACACCACGACTATAATCTTTTAATGGGGGGTGGATTTAAATGATCAGATGCTCCAACCTTATTTGTCAGCCCCCTTACTGGTATAAAAAGTTGCATTTAATCTATTTCATATGTTTAATTTGTTTGCTTCCAAAAATCAACTGAAAACCAACAAATCACCTACCTCAAGTATATTGAAGACGTCGTCACTGCCCTGATTTACCAACAAGGACCCTCCCCAGGAAGCATTCGCTCTGATAGTGTGAGTCGACTTAATGAGCAACATTTTCCCTATAACATTCCCCCCCATCCGGAAGAAGACGCCAAAAGAAATTCTGTGTATGCAGCAGGAGGAGGAGTTAGAAGAGATACAAGCTATTATTGCCTCCAATGTCCCTCCCAACCTGGCCTGTGCATTGGAGATTGCTTCAAAAAGTATCACACATCCATCAGATATTAGTTCCCCTTATTATTAACAGACTGCCATTTCCCCATTTCAAATACCTGTGTGGATCATTTGCCCGTTTCTACCTTCCATGTTAATAACTGACCCTGGCCTGTTTTCGACGATGTCTTTGCCTGTCGATTTAAACTACGTTTCTGACTTCCACGTGCACCAACCTCAGCCTGTTAATCGACAATGTTTTTGCCTGCTACTTGGACTGATCTTTTGCCCTTCAACTTTAGTATACAGGGGTCTCACATATGTGAGGGGCTTCAGAATAGCGCTCTGAGTAGAGAAAAACTGTTTTTGCTTTTCTGTGCTCCAAAAACAGGGTCTGTTGTCTGGAGGCTTCAAAGAGATTTGGGTAGGAGAAGCCTCTAGCCCTGTCCCCCTGGCCCTAAGCTTGATGGTCCTTCCTGCTGCCTGGACCAATACTTTGGCTGTGCTGACCATATTGATGCCTGTAATGACCCAGGACATTTTCCAAAAACTTCTGTGAAAAAATGAATTGTTGAAAAGACTCATTATGCCTCATAGATTATACGTTGGAGTGTTGGTTTCCAAAATGGGGTCATTTTGTGGGCAATTCCATTTTTCTGGTGCTCCAGGGCCTTCAAAAGTGTAATAGGTGGTTGAGAAATGAGATGTGCAATTTATGCTCGTAGAACGCCTGAAGGTGCTACTTCAATGTTGGGCCTCTGTATGTAGCCAGGCTGTGTAAAAGTCTCACGCATGTGGTATTGCCATACTCAGGAGGAGTAGCAGAATGTATTTCGGGGTGTAATTGCAAGTATGCATATGCTGTGTGTGAGAAATAACCTGTTAATATGACAAGTTTGTGTCATATTAACTTCCCCAATATTAATTCCCCCAAGAATTTTGGGAAAAAATTACAACTTCTAAAAAGTCACCATGCCTCTTACTAAATACCTTGGACTGTCTAATTTCCAAAAAGGGGTCATTTGTACTTTCCTGGCTTGTTAGGGTCTCAAGAAATGCCGTCAGTACAACAGGTGTGATCAGATATGATCGATTTTCAGTGATTGGCACCCTAGCGTGTAGACGCTATAACTGTCACACAAATATTGTCAACTAAGTTGGGTTATTTTTATTAACGATATGTAGCAGTATAAATTTTGGCCCAAATTTATGAAGAAAAATAACTTATTTGCTAAATTTTACAATAGAAACTAAAAAAAAGTCTTTGATTTTTTAAAAATTTTTGTTCTTTTTTTTCGCTTATATCAAAAAAAAAAAAACCCAGCGGTGATTAAATACCACCAAAAGAAAGCTCTATTTGTGAGAAAAAAAATTATAAAAATTATTTGGATACAGTGTAGCATGACTGAGTAAATAAATATAAGTGGTACTCCCGAGCTGTCAACTAATTAGAAAACTGAGGGTCCAATGCAGCAGACACCTAGTTAGCTGATCCTTGGCAGATAAACGGGTAAATGAGTAAATTGTGATGCTGCGCTGTGAACTTTCTAATCAGTGATGTGAATAGCTAAAATAATAGCTATTTTAGTTATTCACATCACTCATTAGAGAGTTCACAGCGCAGCATCACATTTTACTCATGACTGAGTAATTGTCATTCAAAGTGTGAGAGCGCTTAAAGCTGAAAATTTGTCTGGGCAGGAAGGCGCATATGTGCCTGGTATTGAAGTGGTTAAAAACTAAACTAAAAAAAAAATGTAACCCCGATGTAGATACATCATCAATCACGACGGCCGCTGCACTGCCTGACCCCAAAAAAAAACAAAAAAACGCTCCTCCCACGACAAAAGCTAACCGCTAAATGCCTGCTCCGCTGTTTGACAGTTCTTAAATAGGTAAGGCACTGCCCCCTTGTGATGTCATCGACCCAGCATGCACTCTATGTGACAGCCAGTCATAGACTCTATAGACTGCCTTCAGATATAACTTCGAAACAGCAGAGCCAAAAACTAAATTTGCCTCACTTCTAGCACCTGACCTAGGAGGGTGTTACATTTAAATAAAGTCAAGATAAGTAGAGAAACAGGGCAGTGGCATTTTGCTGTGCAGCCTGCTCCTCTCGCATGGATATCAGGAGCCTTCGTGAGAGGACATCAGTATAACTGACCTGCAATTTCACATGGCTCAACAATGGTTTTCCCAGCAAAAGTAATCAAGCAGTAAGGTGACTAGAACTGTAAAGCCCTGTACACACGATCGGACTTTCCGACAACAAAACAGTGGATTTTTTTTCGAAGGATGTTGGCTCCAACTGGTCTTGCATACAAACGGTCACACAAATGTTGGCCAACAATTACGAACGTGAGAACGTGATGATGTACAAGACGTACGACGAGCCAAGAAAAAGAAAGTTCAATAGCCAGTGCGGCTCCTTCTGCTTGATTCCGAACACGCGTGAACTTTTGTGCATCGGACTTGTGTACACACGATCGGAAAATCCGACAACAAAGTTTTGTTGGCAGAAAATTTGAGAACCTGCTAGCCTGCTAGCGGAAAGTCCGACAACAAATGTTCGATGGAGCATACACACGATCAGATTTTCAGCCAACAAGCTCACATCCAACATTTGTTGTTGGAAAATCCGATCCGGGCATAACATTTTAAAAGGAAGTGTGCCTTTAAGTTTAATTCTTATCTAAAAAATGCAGCTCTTATGCTGTGGTTGAGACTCCCCCTTACTTTAATGGGCAGAGTGAATTTATGTAAAATTATTTTTATACCAAAGCTACTTTCCAATGCCATCATATATGTACCAAAAAAACTGTTCAGACATAGACTCTCTTTTCCACATTCATTTGGTATTCCAAAGCCCTTAGACTCTCTCAAACGACATTACAACTTTCATTCTTACAAGGGGGCTTAGCCCTACGAATTTTTTTTTTTTTAAAATACTATTATGCATCTTAGATAGTGTATATAGATTGATGGCCATTTCCTCAATTAAACAATGCTGCTACAGCAACTGAAGCTGCCATTGTCTCTGCCTATAAGATGTTGTCAAATATTGTATAAAGTTGCACTCTTCCCACAAACTCAGGAGTACACATGTTAAACGTCTCCCTGAAAATGTACAAATGTATGTCCTTGTGCCCGATTCTATGCAGTGTATAGAACCATCCTATTCGGCTTAACTGGACATTCCCGCATTTTCACTTATAACTGAATGGCCCCATTTGAATGCAAAAGGGTCTGAAATATGTCCACCAAGTGTATATGCGGGCTCCTTTAAGCCGTTCAGTGTTTTCAGGCAAGAGTTGGACATCACGGACATGTGGCATTTCCGATACCTACAACTTAGGTATACTGCTGCCTAGTTTGGGTTATTAGGGGTACAATTTCAAAACTCTAAGTTTGAACATGTGGTGGGGGGGGGGGGGGGGTAGGTGCCGTGTGGGGGTAATTATGTCCTCCATGTTCCCCTGCTTTTTTGGGCACCAAGTAAGGGTCACATGAGAGGCCTACCCCAGGGTGGGTTCTTCTGGGCTAAACTAGGCACTTTGTACAGGGTCACTGATGTGCACATAAGGTACATTCACTTAAGCCAAGCTCACAACCCGGTAGATGACAAACATGAACAGACGCTAAACTCTGTTGATGTACCAAACATTACCATGGTTACCTATGCATTTAGGAGGGACACGCAGAGACAATGCCCTCTCCATCTGTCCAAAATATCACAGCTTGCTACCTCACTCCCAGTCCCGGTATGCAGTCCCGCCATGCACATAGCGTGGACTCCATGTGTGCACTTCACTTAACTCTTCCTCTTCTGTACCTGTGTACAGGATAAGCTCCACAGTGGTACAGATCTGCTCCCGCTGTTATGGAAGACAGATCACGGCCAAAGGAGTGCTGGCAACTTCTCCCTCGCTGCAAGAGGCTCTCACCTGCCACATGTACATGCTTAATAGGGATGAGCCGAACACCCCCCGGTTCGGTTCGCACCAGAACCCGCGAACGGACCGAAAGTTCGCACGAACGTTAGAACCCCATTGACGTCTATGGGACTCGAACGTTCGAAATCAAAAGTGCTCATTTTAAAGGCTAATTTGCATGGTATTGTCCTAAAAAGGGTTTGGGGACCCGGGTCCTACCCCAGGGGACATGTATCAATGCAAAAAAAACTTTTAAAAACGGCCGTTTTTTCAGGAGCAGTGATTTTAATGATGCTTAAAGTAAAAAAAAAAAAGTGAAATATTCCTTTAAATATCGTACCTGGGGGGTGTCTATAGTATTCCTGTAAAGTGACGCGTGTTTCCTGTGTTTAGAACAGTCCCTGCACCAAATGTCATTTTTAAAGGAAAAAATCTCATTTAAAACTGCTTGCGGGTTTAATGTAATGTCGGGTCATGGCAATATGGATGAAAATCAGTGAGACAAACAGCATGGGTACCCCCCAGTCCATTACCAGGCCCTTTGGGTCTTGTATGGATATTAAGGGGAACCCCGCACCCAAATTAAAATAAGGAAAGGTGTGGGGCCACCAGGTCCTATATACTCTGAACAGCAGTATACAGGCGGTGCAAACAAGACAGGGACTGTAGGTTTGTTGTTAAGTAGAATCTCTTTGTAATTTTGAACGGGTACATTTTTAACGTGTTTAGCTCCAGCCAAAAAAATCTTTTTTAAGCTTTTTGGAAAACATAGGGAAGGGTTATCACCCCTGTGACATTTGTTTTGCTGTCTTTCCTCCTCTTCAGAAGATTTCACCTCACTTTTTTGTCCCAATGAAAAATGTTTTTTGAAAATTTGGGTTTTTTTGTGGAACAAGGATTGGAAAGCATCAGTGGAAAGGAGAAATTGTTTTCCCATATTAACTCTTACAGGAGAGAATTTCCCTTCCTAGGGGTAGATTTCATCTCACTTCCTGTTGTCTCCTTCCGTTTGCAAGTAGGAGTCGTTTGTAAGTTAGATGTTTGAAAGTAGGGTCCTGCCCTATATACTCAGCAGAAATTTGGGCCTTAGGTGTTGCTGTGGCCACAACACTGTAAGCCCTCACAGGGCCCTGCTGTGAAATATTAGATCAAGAATTGTAATTACATGCCCCTGTTGAACAGGAGCTGAAAAATTAGGCCTTAGGCACTGGTGCTGGTGCCACAACACTGCAACCCCTCACAGACACTCTAGTTGGAACGCAGGAACGAGCCCTGCTGCAAAGTATTGCATCAAAAATTGTAATTACACGCCCCTGTTAGACAGGGGCAGAAAAATTGGGCCTTAGGCACTGGTGCTGGTGCCACAACACTGCAACCCCTCACAGACACTCTAGTTGGAATGCAGGAACGAGCCCTGCTGCAAAGTATTGCATCAAAAATTGTAATTACACGCCCCTGTTAGACAGGGGCAGAAAAATTGGGCCTTAGGCACTGGTGCTGGTGCCACAACACTGCAACCCCTCACAGACACTCTAGTTGGAATGCAGGAACGAGCCCTGCTGCAAAGTATTACATCAAAAATTGTAATTACACGCCCCTGTTAAACAGGGGCTGAAAAATTGGGCCTTAGGCACTGGTGGTGGCGCCCAGAACCAAAAATGTTCTTACAAGCTATCAGCGTGATGATTGAGGAGGAAGAGGATAATTACTCAGGGATAGTCACTCAGCATCAGCATAGGCAGTCTTTGAAGGGATCTGAGATTTCAAAAAAAATTATTCGGTTACATCAGCATCAGGTGCTTGGTAGCTGGTGGTGATCCAAGACTGATTCATTTTTATGAAGGTCAGCCGATCGACCGAGTCGGTGGACAGACGCACCCTGTGATCGGTTACCACGCCTCCAGCAGCACTGAATGTGCGTTCCGAAAGAACGCTGGATGCAGGACAGGCCAGTAGCTCAATTGCATACTGTGCAAGCTCTGGCCAGTGATCCATCCTCAAGACCCAGTAACCCAGAGGATTTTCGGTGGGAAAGGTGTCCAAGTCTGATCTTGCCCCTAGGTATTCCTGCACCATGTAAAACAGACGCTGGCGATGGTTGCTGGAACCGATCATACCTTGGGGCTGCGGACCAAAAAATTGTCTGAACGCATCGGTCAGACGGCCACCTTCTTCACCGCTCCTTCTTTGACTGACCGAAGCCTCAGCAACACGTTGTCCAGAAACAGGAGTTTGTAACCTCCCAGTCTCTGGGAACGCGTTGCACAGACCTTTCTGCAAGGCCTCCCGAAGATGTTTCATCCTCTGCTCCCTCTGCGATGGCAAGATAAGGTCCGCAACCTTACCCTTGTAACGTGGATCAAGGAGGGTTGCCAGCCAGTATTGGTCCTTCTCCTTGATACCACGAATACGAGGATCCTTACGCAGGCTTTGCAGGATCAGGGAGGCCATGCAGCGTAGGTTTGCTGAGGCATTCGGTCCAGAGTCCTCTGGGTCACTAAGGACGACAACGTCCGCAGCCACCTCCTCCCAGCCACGTACAAGTCCATGTGTTCCTTGGGACTGATCCCTTAAAGACTGCTGCTGATGCTGAGTGCCAGGCTCCACCTCCATACTGACACAATCTTCCTCCTCCTCGTCCTCTTCCTGTGTGATCGGCGGGCACGCAGGAACACTGTCTGGATAAAGGGGGCCTTGAGAGCTAAGGAAGTCCTCCTCTTCCTGCCTCTGTTCTGCCTCAAGTGCCCTGTCCACTATTCCACGCAGCGTGTGCTCCAACAGGTGGACAAGGGGGACAGTGTCACTGATGCATGCACTGTCAGTGCTCACCATCCTCGTGGCCTCCTCGAATGGTGACAGGACAGTGCATGCATCCCTGATCATGGCCCACTGGCGTGGGGAAAAAAAAACAAGCTCCCCTGACCCTGTCCTGGTGCCATAGTCGCACAGGTACTCATTGATGGCCCTCTGCTGCATGTGCAGCCGCTGCAGCATGGCCAACGTTGAGTTCCACCTGGTGGGCATGTCACAGATTAGGCGGTTCTTGGGCAGGTTAAACTCCTTTTGGAGGTCCGTCAGCCGAGCACTGGCATTATATGACTGGCGGAAATGCACACAGACTTTCCTGGCCTGCCTCAGGACATCCTGTAAGCCCGGGTACCTGCCCAAGAACCGCTGCACCACCAAGTTAAGGACGTGAGCCAAACAGGGCACATGGGTCATTTGTCCCTGTCGGAGGGCAGAGAGGAGGTTGGTGCCATTGTCGCAAACCACCATTCCTGCCTTAAGTTGGCGTGGCGTTAACCACCTCTGAACCTGCCCCTGCAGAGCTGACAGAACCTCTGCCCCAGTGTGGCTCCTGTCCCCCAAGCACACCAGCTCAAGCACCGCATGGCATCTTTTGGCCTGCGTACTTGCGTAGCCCCTTGAACGCCTACGGAGCACCGCTGGTTCCGAGGAAGAGGCCATGGAGGAAGAAGAAGAGGAGGGGGTGGAGGAGAGAGGTGTGTCACAATCAGCATTTTGGAGGCGTGGTGGCGGAACAACCTCCAACACTACTGCACCTTGTCCTGCATCCTTCCCAGCTGCCAGCAGAGTCACCCAATGCGCCGTGAAACTTAGGTAACGTCCCTGTCCATGCCTGCTGGACCATGAGTCAGCGGGTAATATGCACCTTACCGCTGACCGCCCTGTCCAGCGAGGCATGGACATTGCCTTCCACATGCCGGTAGAGAGCCGGAATCGCCTTCCGTGAGAAAAAGTGGCGTTTGGGTACCTGCCACTGAGGAACCGCACATTCCACAAACTCACGGAAGGGGGCAGAGTCTACCAACTGAAAAGGCAGCAGTTGAAGTGCTAGCAATTTTGCCAAGCTAGCATTCAACCGCTGGGCATGTGGATGGCTGGGAGCAAACTTCTTTCGGCGGTCAGCAGCTGGGGCAGGGAAATTTGCCTGGTACAATCTGATGTCGGTGTACCAAAAGCAGATTGCCCACAAGTACTTGGCTGTGACACACCTAATTCTACACCTTCATTCCTCTCACTGCAGGTCTCAGAGAGGACTGGAGGTCTAGTGGGGTTGGAAATCTCAGCTGATGAGGAGCAAGGAGAGATCCTCTTTGTTCTTTGGTGTGGGTCTTTTAGATACGCTTGCCAACGAACTGCATGGCAGGTCAACATATGTCTGGTCAAGCATGTGGTACCCAAGCGGGAGATGTTTTGGCCACGCGAGATACGCTTGAGACATATGTTGCAAATAGCAGCGGTGCGATCTGATGCACTCGTCTCAAAAAAGGCCCACACCAAAGAACTTTTTGAATAACGCGCAGAGACTGCAGCGCCCTGCACATGTGGAGCTTTGGGGTGTGATGCAGTCAATGTGCTGCCCTTAGGCTGGCCCCTGGAGGGAATCCTGCCTCGTTGGTGATGTGCCGCCTCCTCCTCCTCCTCCTCCTCCTCCTCCTCCTCTCTCCTATCAGGCACCCACGTTGAGTCAGTGACCTCATCATCCCCTCCCTCCTCATCACTGGAGCAAACCTGGCAGTATGCTGCAGCAGGGGGAGCATGACTGCCAGATTGCTGTCCTTCTTGGGCACCCCCTCTGTCCGTGCTCATGTTACTGCCTTCATCGAGCTCAGTATCATCATCAGAGCCTTCCAAACGCTGGGCATCCTCCTGGAGCATGTACCCAACACTGTGGTCAAACAGTTCGAGGGAATCCTCAGGAGGACATGGTGGAGCTAGGGAAGGAGTCACTGATGACATTGAGCTGAGGGAAGAGGCCGCTGCTTTGCCAGACAAAGCACCCTGGGCATGGGTGAGAGAGGATGAGGAGGATGAGGACGGCTTGGTCATCCACTCGACCAAGTCTTCCACATGTTGCGGCTCAACACGGCCAGCTGCCGAAAAAAAGGCCAAGCGTGTCCCATGGCCACGTGCTGATGAGGATGCACCGTCTCCACGACCAGCACTAGACACAGAGCCTGCTTGCCCTCTCTTATTGGCTTGTGACTGTCTGCCTCTCCTTCTTGGCCTTCCAGACATACTAATGGCCTGTAGCTGCACTAAGCTGGGATAGAACACCAGTAATTTTCTTCAGGTAGCTTTATATACTGTAACCAGACAAGCCTGCCTGTCAGTAGGAAGATAACAGGAACGGATCTAGCTGAACACTGTGAGCAGGACGCACTGTACTAAATGTAAATAGTCTAGCTGCCTGACCGTGGTACTAATAGGATCAAATAGAACACCTGTAATTTTCTTCAGGTAGCTTTATATACTGTAACCAGACAAGCCTGCCTGTCAGTAGGAAGATAACAGGAACGGATCTAGCTGAACACTGTGAGCAGGACGCACTGTACTAAATGTAAATAGTCTAGCTGCCTGACCGTGGTACTAATAGGATCAAATAGAACACCTGTAATTTTCTTCAGGTAGCTTTATATACTGTAACCAGACAAGCCTGCCTGTCAGTAGGAAGATAACAGGAACGGATCTAGCTGAACACTGTGAGCAGGACGCACTGTACTAAATGTAAATAGTCTAGCTGCCTGACCGTGGTACTAATAGGATCAAATAGAACACCTGTAATTTTCTTCAGGTAGCTTTATATACTGTAACCAGACAAGCCTGCCTGTCAGTAGGAAGATAACAGGAACGGATCTAGCTGAACACTGTGAGCAGGACGCACTGTACTAAATGTAAATAGTCTAGCTGCCTGACCGTGGTACTAATAGGATCAAATAGAACACCTGTAATTTTCTTCAGGTAGCTTTATATACTGTAACCAGACAAGCCTGCCTGTCAGTAGGAAGATAACAGGAACGGATCTAGCTGAACACTGTGAGCAGGACGCACTGTACTAAATGTAAATAGTCTAGCTGCCTGACCGTGGTACTAATAGGATCAAATAGAACACCTGTAATTTTCTTCAGGTAGCTTTATATACTGTAACCAGACAAGCCTGCCTGTCAGTAGGAAGATAACAGGAACGGATCTAGCTGAACACTGTGAGCAGGACGCACTGCACTAAATGTAAATAGTCTAGAAGATAACAGGAACGGATCTAGCTGAACACTGTGAGCAGGACGCACTGCACTAAATGTAAAATAGTCTAGAAGATAACAGGAACAGATCTAGCTGAACACTGTGAGCAGGACGCACTGCACTAAATGTAAATAGTCTAGAAGATAACAGGAACGGATCTAGCTAAACTGAATACAGTGTATATATATATATGCAACACCTGGGATGCATATATATACACAATACACTGTAAGTGCAGCTAACTGACTGACTGTTCTGCCTAATCTATCTAACTCAAATCAAATGACACTGTCTCTCTCTATCTCTCAGCACACCGGAACACACACTACACAGGGCCGCCGTGCAGGCGGCCTTATATAGTGTGGGGCGTGTACTAAATCCCCTGAGCCATAATTGGCCAAAGCCACCCTGGCTTTGGCCAATTACAGCTCTCTCTACTGACGGCGCTGTGATTGGCCAAGCATGCGGGTCATAGTGCATGCTTGGCCAATCATCAGCCAGCAATGCACTGCGATGCCGCAGTGAATTATGGGCCGTGACGCGCCACACGAATTTGGCGCGAACAGCCCATATCGTTCGCAATTCGGCGAACGACCGAACAGCCGATGTTCGAGTCGAACATGGGTTCGACTCGAACACGAAGCTCATCCCTAATGCTTAATGACAGGCTACTAGAGAAACCTTCGTTACCACTTGTGTCTTCACAATATATGAACTCTTTGTACTGATGTCTTCATACCTTAATGTGTTTATTGACTGGTGTTGTAGACTATAAAATGGATATAAAAAGTCTACACATCCGTGTTAAAATGTCAGGTTTCTGTGATGTAAAAAAAAATATATATATACAAATATAAATAATTTCAGAACTTTTTCCACCTTTAATGTGACCTATAAACTGTACAACTCTGTTGAAAACAAACTGAAATCTTTTCGGTGGAGGGAAGTAAAAATAAAAATAAAATAATATAATATGGTTGCATAAGTGTGCACACCCTTAAGCTAATACTTTGTTGAAGTACCATTTGATTTTATTACAGCACTCAGTCTTTTTTGGTATGAGTCTATCAGCATGGCACATCTCAACTTGGCCACTCTTCTTTGCAAAAACACTCCAAATCTGTAAGATTGCGAGGACATCTCCTGTGCATAGCCCTCTTCAGATCACCCCACAGATTTTCAATCAGATTCAGGTCTGGGTTTTGGCTGGGCCATTCCAAAACTTTAATCTTCTTCTGGTGGCCATTAGTTTGTTGATTTTTGATGTATGCTTTGGGTCATTTCATGCTGAAAGATGAAGTTCCTCTTCATGTTCAGCTTTCCAGCAGAAACCTGAAGGTTTTGTGACAATATTAACTGGTATTTGGAACTGTTCATAATTCCCTCTACTTTGACTAAGGCCCCTGTTCCAACTAAAGAAAAACAGCCCTAAAGCATGATGCTGCCCCACAATGTTTCACAGTTGGTATGGTGTTCTTTTGGTGATGTGCAGTGTTTTTCGCGCCAAACATATCTTTTGGAATTATGGCCAAAAGACATAAACAAAACACCTTTTCCAACATGCTTTTCGGAGACTTTAGATGTGTTTTTGCAAAATTTAGCCGGGCATGGATGTTTTTCTTTGTAAGAAAAGAATTCAGTCTTGCCACTCTACCCCATAGCCCAGACATATGAAGAATACAGGAGATTGTTATCCCATGTACCACAAAGCCAGTACTTTCCAGATATTCCTGCAGCTCCTTTAATGTTGCTGTAGGCCTCTTGACAGCCTCCCTGACCAGTTTTCTTTTCATCAATTTTGGAGGGACGTCCAGTTCTTGGTAATGTCAGTGTGGTACCATATTTTCTCCACTTGATGAGGACTGTGTTCCATGGTATATCTAATGCCTTGGAATTTTTTTGTACCCTTCTCCTGACTGATACCTTTTTTTTTTTTTGCAAATATAATTTTTATTGATGTTTTATAAAAGAGAGAAGGGGCAAAGCCCCGAACATACCAGAGCGGTATATAACAGATCAAGGGGGTCGCAGCCTCCCGACAATATAGCATTACATAAGATAACATCTATAGAAAGACTTAGGAGATCCAATCCGTTAACATGTGATTGCTACTAAAAGGTATATTTTCCTGTAAAGACATGTAGAAGTCTTCTAAGTAGGTTTTCTAGCTGAATTCCAAGTCTTTCTTAGATATTCATTTATTTTAATCAAGAGGTAGCTACCCAAAAGGAAGACAGAAAAGTAGAGAAGTTAGTAGTAGATAAGAAAGAGGGAAAAAATAGATAGGAGTGAGAGGGTAGGGAAGGGGAGGTGTGGAAGGAAATAGGGGAAAGTATTGAGGGGGGGGGGAGTATCGGCGGAAACCTATATTTAAATAGATCTTTTATGTCGGAGATGTTATGTGATTCTTTAATGGTCTGGATTACCGAAAAGTGCTTTCCCTTCCTCAGAATATTTAAACATATTCCACAATGTCCAAGTTTTTGTATAACTTGCTTGTCTGTTTTGAGCTGTCAATATGAGGTCTTCCATCTTGTTAATATCTTCTACTTTCTGTAGCCACATTGAGGTGGTCGGTGGGGTTTGCTGTTTCCAGAGCATGGGGATGCAGGCTTTGGCTGCATTTATTAAGTGACGTAGAATGGACTTTTTATATGTTTTAAGTGGTATGGAGGATATATGGAGTAGGAAAAATGCTGGGTCATTTGGAATCTGAAAGTCCGTGAACTTTTGGGAGATAGAGCGGACCTTGGACCAGAAATCTGTCAATTTAGAACAGGACCAGAACATGTGAAGTATCGTTCCCACCTCTTTGTGACACCTCCAGCAAATATTTGACGTATTGGGAAACATCAAGTGCAAGCGATTGGGTGTTAAATACCACCTAGTCAGGATCTTATAGTTTGATTCCTGCAGTTTAGTACATATTGAGGATTTAAGGGAGAGAGTAATCATGTTCTGCTTCTGTACTGTCGTAAAAGATCGTTGAAGGTCAGTTTCCCATTTAGTAATGCATGGCAAGTTAGGCAGTTGTGGGGGTGTGTTTAACAAGGTATACATCTTAGATAGGACCTGTGGTAATGGTTCTGTGTCTACGCAAATTTCTTCAAACGTAGTCAAAGGTCTAGAATAAGATTTAGGGTTTGGAATGGTCTGAAGAAAATGGTGTATTTGTACCGCACTCCAAAAAGACAGATTAAACGGACCCGTCGAGTCTACTAATTCTGAAATGGAGGGCCATTTGTCTTGGATCACAAAATGTGAAGCACTAGTACAATTAGAGCTCTTTAATGATTGGAATTGTCCAGGTGTGAGTCCCGAGGGAAATTTGGGGTTCCCCAGAATCGGGGTCAGGGGAGATTCTTTAGTCGTTAAAGAAGCCTGTAACGTGGCATGTAGTCCTTGCTTAATAGTGTTGCCTATGAGGGGGTGAGATCTCAACTCCAACGGAAGGAGGTCCCAACACCACATTGCTGTTCGTAAAGGTATTTTGGTTTGGTGTTGCTCTATTTGTGCCCATAATTTAGTTTCCTTATGTCTATTCCAATCGACCACTCTGCCCAAGTGAGCTGCCAGATAATATTTCTTTATATTCGGAAGTGCAACACCTCCATAATGTTTTGGTAGGAATAACTGTGATCTCAGGATGCGCGGTTTTTTATGTGCCCAGATAAATTGCATAAAGAGATTTTGCACTTGTTTAAAGTATGTGGTGGGTATCTTAATGGGTAAGGTTTGGAATAAATATAAAAATTTGGGTAATATACTCATCTTGATTAAGTTACACCTCCCAAACCACGAATGTAACCCAGTATCCCAGTCATCCATTAATTTTTTGATCTTGTCTAATAAGGGGGGGAAATTGTTGGTAAATAGTAGGGACAGATCTGACGGTATTTTCGTACCTAGGTAGGTCAAGGCTGAGTTAGTCCATCTAAATCCAAAGCTCGACTGCAAGTTTGAGAGGGCATTGGTTGGTATTGAGATTCCCATCGCTTCGGATTTGGTAAAGTTAATTTTTAAGTTTGACATTTTCCCATAAGTTTCAAATTCCTTTAAGAGGTTGGGTAGGGACACCCCCGGGTTGGTCAGGGAGAAGAGTAAGTCATCTGCGTAGGCAGAAATCTTATGTTGCATGGGTTCCGCCAAAACTCCTTGTATGTCGGGATTTAATCTTATCCTGGAGAGGAAGGGTTCCAGGGAGAGGGCAAAAAGAAGAGGAGAGAGGGGGCACCCCTGTCTTGTCCCATTCGTTATTGGAAAGGGATCCGACAGGACTCCATTCGCCTTCACCTGCGCTGTGGGATTGGAATATATACCGGCTATTCGGCTGAGCATCACCCCCCCCAAACCTATATGTCTGAGCACTGCGAACATGTATTGCCAACTCACCCTATCAAACGCTTTTTCCGCGTCAGTATTAAGGAAAACACAAGGTATTCCTCTGGATCTGGTGATATGGATTAGATTTAGCACCTTTATAGTGCCATCTCTAGCTTCCCTAGATGGAATAAATCCAACTTGGTCTAGGTGGATAAGCTGTTGGAGGTGCTGCGCCAGCCGAGTCGCCAAAATTTTAGTGAACAGCTTGAGGTCGAGGTTTAAGAGTGAGATGGGTCTGTAGCTACCGCAAGCCGCTGGATCCTTCCCCTCCTTATGAATTACCGAAATATGGGCCCCCAGGGTGTCTCTGGCAAAAGCTTTACCCTCTCCTATTTTGTTAAACAACGTGACCATACGGGGTCCTAGTGTAGGGAGAAGTGTTTTGTAGTATTGCAATGTGTAGCCATCGGGGCCTGGGGCTTTACCTGGTTTCATCGTTTTAATGGCTGTTTGTAATTCCGTCAAAGTTATAGGAGATTCTAGGTCATCTCTAATCTCCTGAGGGAGAGATGTCATTTGGGAAGACGTGATATAGTTTTCTATTTCATTCATGGAGGAGGTTGCCTGTGGTAGGTTGTATAATCTAGAGTAAAACTGTCTGAACTCTTCAGTAATTTGTGTGGGGAAGGTTGCTCTTGTGCCTTTAGAGGTGGAGATATGCGGAATGTAAGTCGCTGATTTTTGTTGTCTGACCATTTTGGCTAAGAGTTTCCCACACTTGTTCCCCGATTCATACGTCTGTTTACAACATATCTGTATGGCTGCTTTCGCCTTGTATTGTAAGAGGTCTGTTATTTTCCGTCGAACGGTCGTTAATTCTGTCTCAGAGGTCACTACAGGGGCATGTTTATGTCTGGCTTCTAGGGTGGCTAGTTCGAGTAGCAATTGGGATAGCTGTCTGTTTCTCTCTCTTTTGATACGGGCCCCGTGAGATATGAGAATTCCCCTAAGTACCACTTTGTGAGCTTCCCATAATATTCCCGGGTCACAGTCTGGTTGGTCATTTTCTTGAAAGTATAAATTAACTGCCTTCGTTACTTCTGTCAGTATTTCCGGGTTTTGTAGCAGACTTTCATTTAGACGCCAAAAGCGGTGTTTCGGCGAGAAAGTCTCCGATAAGCGATAGTTCAAGAACACCGGTGCATGGTCCGACCATGTCCTGTTTCCTATAAAAGTTTGTTCCACAGCATGTAGCTGCGTATGGGGGATCAGAAAGTAATCAATCCTAGTGTATAACTGGTGTACATTTGAATAGAATGTAAAGTCTCGTTCTCCTGAATGTTGTAAGCGCCAGACATCAATAAGCTGAGATTTATGTAGTGTTTGAGCTATCTTTTTCAGCTGGTTTGGTGGGATCGAAGATTTACCTGACGATGTGTCTGCTGATGGGATTAGAGGTGTATTTAAATCCCCTCCCAGTATCAATTGACCTTCCCTAAAGTCATTTAGCTTCTCTAAAGTCTCTTTCAAGAATTTGGCCTGTTGTTCATTAGGGGCATATACAGTTGCTAGTGTTACTTTAGTCGTACCAATTAGGCCTTTAAGAAATACATATCTCCCAGTTGGGTCTATTTTTGAGTCTTGCAATTGCCAATGGGTCTTACTCGAGACTAAAATGGAAACTCCTTTAGATTTAGAATCCGGGTTCATGGAGTGGTATGAAACTGGGAAGTATCTATTTTGTAGGTATGGTAATTTATTGGTCTTAAAGTGTGTCTCTTGGATAAAAGCGATATCCGTATTAGTTCGCTTTAAGTCATCTAACAACATGCGTCTCTTCTCTGGTGTGTTAAGACCTTTCGCATTTAGGGACATTACTTTAATTTTGCTAACCGCCATCTTGCAGTGGGATAGGGGAAGGGAGTGGAGGGGGAAGGGAAAACTGAGGGGAAGGTGAAGCGTGAAAAGAGGAAGAGAGGTAAGAAGAGAAAGAAAAGAAATAAGAGTATCAGTACACAAAGAAGATACAGACCAGGCCTAGTGCCTTGTCCGTTTCAAAACCCCAAAATAGGGTACGTAGTTTGCATATGTCCCCCAAAAGGCACAATTTGTACCCCAGGAGGATATGCTACTCTAGGTGGGAGAGAGGAAAGACAAGGCTCGAAAAGGTGAGACTCCCGTCTTCCCCCCCACCCCAGCTTATCTAGAAAAAATCATTAAAGTATTAACTATGCATTTCTTCAAGGTAAGACCAGTCAAACCAGTCAGCTGATCAACCCAACAGGATTGATTATGATTAGGTAAGTAAACATTGTGAGTCTTCTTAATTAACGTCTGAACTCATCCTTTGGATCAGTACACTGCAAGCATCTAAGTTATTCAGTAACTCTGCCCAATGCTGCCTAACCGTATTGTAGAAGGAACCTGGAGCTATAACTCAACATAACTATCGTCTGAACACATCAAAACTTATTGGACTTTATTATACAACCTGACTCTTGATTCTTCTGCGACATCTAACGTGATGTGTGACATCTGCTGGGAGAGCATTCCTTAACTCCACTAACCAGGAGCCAGAAAGACCACTCCCTTAGCCATTAAAAACTAGCTCTGCAGGTCACTACACGCATCAGGTCCCATATTGATAGTGTCTCACAAATTCTCTGTTATCCTGAGGTGTCTGCTTCTGTGTTCGCATACTGAGACAAGTCACCTATTTGAGCTTGTATGACAGGCAGACTTATACGTTTATGTGATAAATCCTTTCAGGTAACATGGAACTGTCCAGGTCTGTCATCATATAAGTTCCAAACTCTAAAGTTAGTGTCACGTGACTTTGTGCTTCCTGCAACAGGTAGTGGACTAGTTCAAGTAGTGGGCTCCATCCACAGCAAACAAACTAATTTAGTGCATCCCTGGCAATAACAGAAATAACCAGGA
This sequence comes from Lithobates septentrionalis, assembly GCA_037952835.1. Classification (NCBI taxonomy): domain Eukaryota; kingdom Metazoa; phylum Chordata; class Amphibia; order Anura; family Ranidae; genus Lithobates; species Lithobates septentrionalis. The sequence goes on along the minus strand of JBBDGP010000163.1, from coordinate 1,117,249 downwards.
GCAGATTCCGCTGTTCTTCGTTCCAACAGAGATAAAAGAAATGTTCACTTTACCACAGTTATGGCATGGTAGGATTAACTCTTGGGTAGAGAGAACAGTCTACCTCAAACAAAGGGGAACAAGAATTCCGAAGCAGCATTCCTTCATGAATAGCTATGGTGTAAGTAAATTTATGACTCAGGATTCACGTGTGTCTTCTTGAGAGGATGCCCTGGGTCGACGTCGGTTCCGTTGTTGCCTTGGTGGGAGATTACTTCCCAGTCCTGAGGAAGTTGGACGACCTTGTGTTCGCGGGAGATGTCCCAGCCAGTTCGGGATGTCAATAGGGTCAGTGTCCAAGAAAGTAAATAAGGCAGGTAGCGCTTCTGGGTTGCGCAGGGTGAAACTCCTCTGATCCTTCCTAAACGTTACCGACAGTGGGTACCCCCAACGGTATGTAGCTCCCTTCCGTCTGGCGAGGTCCAGTAGCGGCTTCAAAATCGCACGCCTCTGTAGGGTAGCGCGTGATAAATCCGGAAAGATTTTGATTGTGGCACCATCTAGTTCGGGATCCTCCGCTTCCCAGGCCTTACGTAAGATCTGTTCTTTATGTACGTAGTGATGTACCCTACAAATGACATCTCTTGGTCTTAGGGGATCAGTGGGTTTAGGGCCCAGTGCACGGTGTATTCTGTCAATGACAATACGATCGGGCAGCTCAATACCTGGGAGGCTGCGAAAAATGGCAATCGCTGTGTCAGCTAAATCTTCCGGTCCTGTGGCCTCTGGGAGTCCCCGGAGGCGCAAATTGTTTCTGCGACTCCGGTCCTCCATTTCTTCTAAGCGTAGCTGTTGTTCTTGTAACGCTTCTGCCTGCATATTCTGGTTTTCCTCCATAGCTGACATTCGGCGTTCTAGGACTGACAAGGAGCTCTCTCCTGATTCTAATCTCACAGCCAGAGCGCTGACATCTGCCCTCACTGCTTTCATTTCTTTGCGGTGTGCAGCCTCTACTGTAGCTATAAGAGCTGCAATATCATTTTTAGTTGGAAGTGCCTGTAACAGAGCATGGAGCTCTGTGTCTACTCCAGGAGATTGACCTGAGGGCTGAGAAGGTTCTCCAAATGTAGAGTGGAGGTCCGTGGGGAAGCCGGCAAAGCTATCTGCCGCTTGTGTGTCTCTCTGTAGTGGCGGGGAGCTGTTCATCTCCTGTCTCCCTGCATGTGCCGCCGCCATCTTTAGCTCTGGGGAGCCGAGGAGAGATAGCTGGAATCTCCTCCTAAGTTCACCCGAAGTGGGTGGCTGAGGGGTAGACTTGGTCGGCTTGCTGCTCTTTTTTGTGGATTTCCGTCTGGCTGAGTGCATAGTTTAAGATCATAAGTTAAAATAGCCGGGGTAGGGGTAGAACGGCCGGGAACTCAGCAAATGCATGCCCTCAGCCAGCCATGTCCAGGCCACGCCCCCTAGAAGCGTGCCTTACAAAAAAAAAAAAAAAAGGGGGGGTAAAAAAGCGTCCCTGCCACCAGATGATGGTGACCTCTGGAGATAGTCTTTCAGGCTAGGTTACTTTAACTTCAATGTAGGGAGCAGATCATTTGCAGAGATGTAAGGGAGATTTCTATAATGCTGAAGTCGGGTGTAGCAAGATGGCTGCCTTGTAAGGTGATGAGATCCGGGCTGCCGCTGCCATCTACAGCAGTCATAGGGATGAAACCCACCTCAGTCCTCTGCTGGAACACCACTCTATCTGGTAAAGGGGTTCTGGTGGTGGGATGGAGTCCTAATTGAAAGGATTGCAGTCCTTGAGTTTCTGCTGAGGTGTACCAAGATGGCCGCACTTGCTAGATATTGGAGACACTAGGGCTTGGATCACAGTTCAGGTAGGCAGTGTCACACAGCTCCCTGGCCACAGCAGGGCCTTGGATGGGTAACAGGCAGATGCTGAAAGGAGATCCACGCCTCCGGAGCCGGGTCGGACCGGCCGCGATGCACCTCCACGGGGCAGCTGGCTCAGGAAACACCGGGGATTCACAGGCTTCACAAGGCCGCACTAGGCCGCGGCCCCTACGGGATCCACAATTCAGGCTGCAATCAAGTCAGGAGAAGCCCCGGGACCTATGGGACATACCCAGAGGCTCACAAGGTTAGTCAGCGGAGTGGATGGCAGCAGATGGCGTGGGGGATGCAGGCGGCCTCGTAGGCTACAAGATGGCGGCGGGCCGCTGTTGTGGCGAGCAAGTCCCTGGGGATCTACAGGCGGCCTTCTGATGGTTCACTCCCAGTCCACCTCCTCTAGAGAAGCTGCCCTAGATGGATGATGGTGAAGCCGCCGCTCGCGGCACTTTAGTGTGGAGGATGAATGTGTTATAATAGGCCGCAAGATGGCGGCGGGTCCTAGTTGTGTGTAGCCGGCCACGGGCCAGATAGTGACACCAGTGGCCAGCCGAGGTCCGCAATATAGGCTGTGATTGTGGCAGGGGGTGCCCAGGGATCAATGGGGCCGATGTGGAGGCTCACCAATTCGTTCAGTGCAGAGGATGGCAATAGATAGTTTCTGGATATGCGGAGCTCCACAGCAACACGTCTTTCTCAGCTCACTTCCGGACCCCTCCCCGACTGATACCTTTTAACAATGAGATCCCTCTGGTGCTTTGGAAGTTCTCTTCAGACCATGGCTTTAGCTGTAGGACGCGACTAAGAAAACGAAAGACCTACTAGAACAGCTGAACTTTATTTGGGGTTAATCAGAGACACTTTAAATGATGGCAAATGTGTACTGACTCCTATTTAACATGAGTTTCAATGTGATTGCTTAATTCTGAACACAGCTACATCCCCAGTTACAAGAGGGTGTGCACACTTATGCAACCATATTATTTAATTTTTTTATTTTTACTTCCCCCTTCTAAAAGATTTCAGCTTGTTTTTCAATTGATTTGTACAGTTTATAGGTCACATTAAAGGTGGAAAAAGTTCTGAAATGATTTATCTGCGTCATTTTTTTACAGACTTTTTATATCCACTGTATGTGCGATTACTAACATCGCTCCCCATTACTAACTTTAGACCAGGCAAAGGCAAAGTTTCAAAAGTTTTACTTAAAGTATAAACTAACATGATGACAACAACAATCCAAGATAAAGTGAAAACATTCCCTAACATCCCTAGTCCCTAACTACAGGCTTGTGGCTGCCCCAGCATACCTGTGTAAACAAAGTCCAATGCTGGCTGAGTCAATGTCTGCAATTTAGCTTTGGCTTCGGACGGACATGGATCCTTCAGACTCCGGCAATGCACCAGGCAGAGCATCTCTCTCAAGTGTGTGTGTAAGTTCCCCCCAGAATCTGGGCCTTCTTCTCTTTTATAGCACCTAAGACCCAGCAAGAAAAAGCCGGGAGTGCAGTAAACCTCTAAATTTCCACTGGGGCAGCAGTAACCACTACCTGCCTACAAAATATTACTTAGACCACTTCAATCTGGCTTGATCTTTACCTACTACATTACTCTTCTAGGAACCGAATTGGCAGGAACTAGTTTAAATCATACTTTGACCATGCTATTTCTGCTAGAAATAAACTCATACATCTCTGATATTTTCATATTTTTCTGAATGTATTATACCACCCTTCATCTATTTCGAATGAATAAAAAAAAAAAAAAGCGACCCTTTTTACAATAAATGTTGAAAAAGTTGTTGACTACTTCCTTTACATGATTTGGGTGTAGTTAGGGCACACATAACAACTTCTTCTGCCTTATCTATGTCCCTGTTTGGGACTGTGATAAGGTCAGATCCTTCCGGCCACAAATTGCTGCTTTTATTTCCTCTCATTTTGAGGTTCCTAGTATATGCAGTTCCTAGTATATGCAGTCTGAAATGATGTCTCTTAGGTTAATTCAGCCTCCAAAAAAAAAAACATTCCTGCCTCTACTTCTGGAAAATTGTGGATGTTCAATGAATACATGCTGATTCTCTCTACAGTGCCTTGCAAAAGTATTCACCCCCTTGGCATTTTTCATGTTTTGTTGCCTCACAAACTGGAATTAACATGGATTGTTTGAGGATTTGCATCATTTAATTTACAGAACATGCCCACAACTTTGAAGATTTTTTTTTTTTGTGAAGCAAACAAATAGGACAAAATAACAGAAAAAGTCAACGTGCATAACTATTCACCCCCCTAAAGTCAATACTTTGTAGAGCCACTTTTTGCGGCCATCACAGCTCCAAGTCACTTTGGATAAGTCTCTATGAGCTTGCCACATCTTACCACTGGGATCTTTGCCCAATCCTCCTAGCAAAACTGCTCCAGCTCCTTCAAAGTTGGATGGTTTGCGCTTGTGAACAGCAATCTTTTAGATTGGATTGAGGTCTGGGCTTTGACTAGGCCATTCCAACACATTTACATGTTTCCCCTTAACCACTCAAGTGTTGCTTTAGCAGTATGTTTGGGGTCATTGTCCTGCTGAAAGGTGAACCTCCGTCCTAGCCTCAAATCACACACAGAGTGGTACAGGTTTTGCTCAAGAATATCCCTGTATTTAGCACCATCCATCTTTCCCTCAACTCTGACCACTTTCCCAGTCCTGACTGCTGAGGATGGTGCTCTTTGGGTGATGTGTTGGGTTTGCGCCAGACATAGCGTTTTCTTTGATGGCCAAAAAGTTAAATTTTAGTCTCATCAGACCAGAGCACCTTCCTCCATACATTTTGGGAGTCTCCCACATGCCATTTCGCAAACTCAAAATGTGCCATTTTGGTTTTTGCTGAAAGTAATGGCTTTCTTCTGGCCACTCTGCCATAAAGCCCAACTCTATGGAGCGTACGGCTTATTGTTGTCCTATGTACAGATACTCCATTCTCTGCTGTGGAATTCTGCAGCTCCTCCAGGGTTACCTTAGTTCTCTGTGTTGCCTCTCTGATTAATGCCCTCCTTGCCCAGTCCATGAGTTTTGGTGTGCTGCCATCTCTTGGCAGGTTTGCTGTTGTGCCATGTTCTTTCCATTGGGTTATGATAGATTTGATGGTGCTCCTAGGGATCATCAAAGATTTGGATATTTTTTTATAACCTAACCCTGACTTGAGCTTCTCAACAACATTGGCCCTTACTTGTTTGGAGAATTCCTTGGTCTTCATGGCAGTGTTTGGTTAGTGGCGCCTCTTGCTTAGGTGTTGCAGCCTCTGGGGCCTTTCAAAAAAGGTGTGTATATGTAATGACAGATCATGTGACACTCAGATTGCACACAGGTGGACATCATTTCACTAATTATGTGACTTCTGAAGGTAATTGGTTGCACCAGAGCTTTTTATGAGCTTCATAACAAAGGGGGTGAATACATGCGCACATGCAAATTTTCATTTTTTTATTTCTGAAAAATAGTTTTATGTATCTATTTTTCTAATTTTACTTCACCAACTTAGACTATTGTGTTCTGATCCATCACATATAATTAAGATTAAAAAAACATTGAACTAAAGGCTGTAATGTAACAAAATAGGTAAAAAGCCAAGGGGGATGAATACTTTTGCAAGGCACTGTACATCAATCTCTGTAGGAAATTAATTCAGATGCTACCAATTTATAAAACGGATGTATCAGGCAAGGGGGTTGCCCCTCCAAATTTGAAAGAATTTGAGGAGAATGGTTGAACTCTTAAAACTGTGATTCTTTTCTTCTAGGCATTAAATTCCAGATCTGGGGAATTATTTAGACCCCTAACTTTTTGCCGAACTGCTGTAACCAGAACATACATGACAACTTGATTTCTTTTTCTGCTCTTTTATTACTTCAAGCTGATGACAATACACAGTAAATTGCATTGTTTTTTCATTTTTAGTCACATCTTTGTTATGCCCTGTACACACGGTCGGATTTTCCGACTGAAAATGTGTGATAGGACCTTGTTGTTGGAAATTCCGACCGTGTGTGGGCTCCATCACACATTTTCCATCGGATTTTCCGACACACAAAGTTTGCGAGCAGGCTATAAAATTTTCCGACAACAAAGTCCGTTGTCGGAATTTCCGATCATGTGTACACAAATCCGAAGCACAAAGTGCCACGCATGCTCAGAATAAATAAAGAGATGAAAGCTATTGGCTACTGCCCCGTTTATAGTCCCGACGTACGTGTTTTACGTCACCATGTTCAGAATGATCGGATTTTCCGACAACCTTGTGTGACCGTGTGTATGCAAGACAAGTTTGAGCCAACATCCGTCGGATTTTGTTGTCGGAATGTCCGATCAATGTCCGACCGTGTGTACGGGGCATTCGTTGTTTTTTCTGCTGTACATGGGTTGCAATATATACTGCTGCATTGTAATAACAGCATTTCAGACCTAAATGCTCTGTAAAAGGTTGCCTATAATTATTTTTTATTTTGAAATGTGTTTTATTAATATTTGTAACATTTTACAATAAAAAATTTCAGTATAAAAAAAAAAAAAAAAACACTACACTACAATACAGCTGAATACATGCTTTTATGTATGTCATTGCGCTGTCACTTACTAACCCTGGTGAACAGAGTGAATAGTTTAACGAATAATGACACAATGATTAGGCCAGCATATAATAACAAAACACTGCACTTGTATGCTGAGTGAACACTGGCCTACAATGATCAGGAGAGACCATAACAAATAAACTGCACATATATAGAATACAAAGTGACACACATTGACATCTCACATTATTTCACCAAAGAAGCTGGAACTGAGAGGAGAAAAAAACGCAGGGAACCCTGACCATAAATGTCATCATAATAGAAAGGCCCAGTTGAGTGTTCATTCTGCTAAAGTTGCTGGTATATATTAGTCTATATACTGTACATATGAAGGCAACATGCATCATAGGTGTATTGCTGTAATTTTGGGCCTAGGCCGATAAGGCTCAGGCCTAGGGCAGCACTTTGCGGGGGGGGGGGGGGGGCAGAGTGCATTCACTGCCGCAAACCCCTCTTCTCCTCCCGAGTCAGTGCATTCACTGCCGAGGTTGCTGGCTGCATCGTCTCTCCTAGAGCAGAGCATGTGGTGACAGTTCCCCCCCTTCCCTCCACACAGACAGGAGAGCAGAGAGAGAGAACTGGTCAGCCTCCTGTGTTGTGATTCCATGTGCACATGGAGCCTCCGGGGCCGCTCGGATTGTGGCTTCAGCTGGCAGCTACTTTCTGCATATCCTGGAGGGGGTAAGAGTAACTAAGATAACCATCCTCCCTCACATTCGGCTCCTCTGTGCTCCAGTTTTCACTTAGTTTCTTCTATCGCCATTGTCTGAAAAAGGGAGGACTCTCTGATAATTAACCCTCTGTGTCCTTGGTGCTAGGAGAGGACTGTGCTTTTCTGCTCTGCATCAATGGACACATGTACACTGCTGCTTACATATATGGTTAACTCTTTACAGCTCAATATCTGTAGGCTGGTGCTTCTGGAATAAATAGCATTTAACACCTTAGTGTCTGCTTGTATGTATGTATGTGATTACCTTTCATAGCTACCTGTATGGCTAATGCCAGCATATGAAGAAAAGTGTCATTTTTGATCATAGATCAGTCTGGATTTTATTACCCATCCTGATGACTCCATTTAGCCCAGGTTCACATTGCGGGTCAGAAATCGTGCGGGTTCATCTGAACTCGCACGATTTCAAACCAGCAATGCAGTCCAACTTTGGGGGGCAATTTGACAGACATCTGTGCGGGTTCATGCACAGATGTCTGTACAAATCACACCCTGAAGTCGCCAAAAGTAGTGCATTAACTACTTTTGGGAATCTGTGCGACTCCGCAAAGTCAGCACCACAACAATTTAGATGGTGCCATTGCCGGCAATAGACGCCAAATCGCATGCCAAATCAGCCCAATGTGAACTGGTGCTTAAAGAGGAACTGCAGGCTACTCACATAATTTGGTATGATTAGAATGCAATTGGAGACCCTTATCGGGTATTGATGAGGCTGCGCCGATGGGTACTGGTGAAGCTGCATTGATGGGCACTGATGAGGCTGCATTGATGGGCACTGGTGAGGCTGCACTGATGGATACTAATGAGGCTGAGCTGCTGGGCACTGGTGAGGCTGCGCTGCTGGGCACTGGTGAGGCTGCATCCATGGGCACTGGTGATGCTGCATCCATGGGCACTGATGAGGCTGTGCTGATGGGCACTGATGAGGCTACGCTGATGGGCACTGGTGAGGCTGCATCCATGGGCACTGGTGAGGCTGCATCCATGGGCACTGGTGAGGCTGCATCCATGGGCAATGGTGAGGCTGCATCCATGGGCAATGGTGAGGCTGCATCCATGGGTACTGGTGAGGCTGCATCCATGGGCACTGATGAGGCTGCATCCATGGGCACTGATGAGGCTGCATCCATGGGCACTGATGAGGCTGCGTTGATGGGCACTGGTGAGGCTGAGCTGCTGGGCACTGGTGAGGCTGAGCTGCTGGGCACTGGTGAGGCTGCGCTGATTAGCAATGATGAGGCTGCGCTGGTGGGCACTGGTGAGGCTGCATCCATGGGCACCGGTGAGGCTGCATCCATGGGTACTGGGTACTGGTGAGGCTGCATCCATGGGCACTGGTGAGGCTGCATCCATTGGCACTAATGAGGCTGCATCCATGGGCACTAATGAGGCTGCATCCATGGGCACTAATGAGCTGCTGGGCACTGGTGAGGCTGAGCTGCTTAGCACTGATGAGGCTGCACTGCTGGGCATTGGTGAGGCTGCATCCATGGGCACTGGTGAGGCTGCATCCATGGGCACTTGCGAGGCTGCATCCATGGGCACTGGTGAGGCTGCATCCATGGGCACTGGTGAGGCTGCATCCATGGGCACTGGTGAGGCTGCACTTGGTACCCACTTTTAATGTACAGAGAGGAAGAGGTGGCGCTCAAAAAGGAAAAGGTGGAGCCTAAAGTGGAAGGGGTGTGATTTACAGAAGACAGGGCGAGTCTTAAACAGGAAGGGGTGTGACATTGACAGGAAGGGGTGGGTCGTATTAAAAATTAGGGGGTGCACAAGTTTAGTCAGCCCTAGGGCAGCACAAACTCTAAATACACCACTGGCCTAGGGTGCCTTCAATTGGCATACAGACATAATCTAGGCAGGGTTAGAATTACGCATGATGGGGCCTGCTGCACAGCAATACCAATAATGTGTTGTCTAAACCCAAAAATTAAAAAAAAAAATACACATATCCTACCCTGTCTTTTCTGATGTCTACATACACGTTCCTTTTCCCGTGGAGGCTTCAGTCAGATAGTAAACTGACTTTTAATTTAGCCTCAGCCACTTCCTGTAAGAGAGTGACCCCAATGCTACCCTGTCATCCTCAGCGTGCAGTAGCAACGTTGTCACCCTCTCTCAGTGTACCACAATGTGACTTCTTGGCACTCCATTTTCAGCTGCCATTTCAGCACAACCTCTCAGTGCTATAATTGGTAAATTCTTCAGGACTGATGATGTGTACAGACTTACGGTATTTGCCATACTTAGTCCTCATGCACATGGACGTTTTAAAAAACGAGCTGTAAAGCTAGGTTAGACGCCTGGAAAAACCGGCGTTAAAAACGCGTTTTGCATTAGCGTTTTTGCGCGTTCTTGCGCGTTTTTCCGCGTTAGCACTAAGTAGCGTTTTTCAATGAAAAACACATCTCTCAGCTATATACACTCCCAAATTTCCCACAATGCCACAGAAACCAAAGAAAATATGTTAATGAGCATGTGTCGATGCCATTTTGGTAGGAGAGAGAGAGAGGAGAGAGTGTTTCAGAGTGTTTCAGAGTTTTCAGTATATTTCAGTATTTTTCAGTATTTTTCTGAGAAATATGGATCCTGTCATGCAAAAGATCGATGAGGCAATCCTCATGAGGGGGTTAGGGGTTAGGGTTAGGAGTTGGGGTTAGGGTTAGGGTTAGGAGTTAGGGTTAGGGTTAGGAGTTAGGGTTAGGGGTTAGGGGTTAGGGTTAGGGTTAGGGGTTAGGGTTAGGGTTAGGGGTTAGGAGTTAGGAGTTAGGGTTAGGAGTTAGAGTTAGGGTTAGGGGTTAGGGGTTAGAGGTTAGGAGTTAGGGGTTAGGGGTTAGGGTTAGGGGTTAGGGTTAGGGGTTAGGGTTAGGGTTAGGAGTTAGGGTTAGGAGTTAGGGTTAGGAGTTAGGGTTAGGGGTTAGGGTTAGGGGTTAGGGGTTAGGAGTTAGGGGTTAGGAGTTAGGGTTAGGAGTTAGGGTTAGGGTTAGGTGGATGTGCCACATCCCACAATTCTGGATGGGCCTGTACCGCATTTATTAATTCTACTTGAGAGACTGCACTAGCCATCTTGAAGCCAATATCACCACAGTCACACGGCTGTGCAAAGGACTCTTGGGTAATCTAATGTCCAGACAGGAAATTCCTGTTTTTACAGAGATTACAGTGTCCAATCATCTCTTTTTAACCAAAAAACGCCGGAGTTAAAAAACGCGAAAAAACGCCGCGGTCGCGTTTTTTCGCGTTTTTACAGCTCTAGCGCCGCTCCTCGGAACGCACTGGTCCTGGGTTTTTTTTACAGCTTAAAAAGGCTATTTGCAGCTCAAAAACGTCTAGGTGGGCATGAATCTATAGACTAACATAGACAGGCGTTTTTAAGCTGTAAATAACGCTAAAAAACGCGGCTGTAAAAACGTCCGTGTGCATGAGGACTTAAACTTGCAGACTATGCAGGTGCAGAAAAATAAAAAAATATAACAGTTTAAGTAATTAAAGTGATTGTAAAGGTTCGTTTTTTTTTTTTTACATAACAAACATGTTATACTTACCTGCTCTGTGCAAGGGTTTTTCAAAGAGCAGCCTAAATCCTCCTCTTCTGGGGTGCCCTGGTGGCGCTCCTGGTCCCTCCTCTTCACCAGGTGCACGCACAGAGAGAGGCTTTCCGTGGGGGCACCCATGGGGGGCGCGTTTATGAGTCCCACTGCTGCGCCCATTGACACAGACAGCAGGACTAAGCCCATCCCCCCGCGCGCGATCTCCCCCTATCAATCTATCCAATGAGAACAGAGACAGCGGCTGGAGCAGCTGAGCTTGTGCACATAACTGGGACGAACGTGTTAAAGTGGTGTTCCGGCCGAAATTATACTTTTTAAATAAAAATACCCCTATAATACACAAGCTTAATGTATTCTAGTAAAGTTAGTCTGTAAACTAAGGTCTGTTTTGTTGGTTTATAGCAGTAGTTTGTTATTTTATAAACTAAGAGCAGGCCGTGGCCATCTTAAGTGTGGGCATCTGAAGCCAGACTGTATTTCTTCCTGGATCTCATCCTTGCAGATCTCGCACATGCTCAGTGCAGCACAAGCAGTGTAATAGGTTTCAGGTCAGGTTTCCATAGCAAAGGCAGTGTCAGAGGAAGTTGCCGCCCCTTCCCCGAAGGCATTGCAAACAGGAAATGATGCGATGGGCCACGGCCAGGGAGGAGGAAGTGAAAAATGAATACAGCAGATATACAGTAGGTGCTGAGAAAAAAAAATTAAAAATATCCAATTCGTTTACAGTGCACAGTTTAGTGAGGGATGCTGAAGAGTTGTAAAAGTGGGTGGAACTCCACTTTAAGGCAAGAAAAAAAAGGAGGGGGTTCTGGGGGGCAGCTGCAGCACAGAAGATTTTTCGCCTTAATGCATAGAATGCATTAAGGCGAAAAACCTTAAGACTTTACAACCCCTTTTAAGGACATTTAAAAGGTGATCCTGCTCTACTTTAGTGCCATTGCTGTACCTACTGGTTTTCATTAAGGGTTTAGCTATATTTTAAGCAGCCTATAACTCCTCTACTCTGTATTCAAGGCAATCCTTCTAGAAATAGAGAATCCTATTTGCCTTGGATGCCAATATATGCAAATGTTAATTATCCTAATGTACACATTGTATTTGCCAAATGCTTTTGCAACCTGCATGGAGGCAAACAGTGCTGGGCCCCAATGATGTTGCATGGTTTGCTATGGTTAAAGTTACATACCTGACTATAGGGTAAATTTGGTTAGAAGCCAGCTAATGTATCAATTAGGTTTATGTATAAAAAGTGTGCTAAAAACAACATTTTCTGTTACCCATAGGAAACAATCAGAAACCTGAGTCCTTTTTCAAATCATGAACCATAGGGAACAGCAAAAATTAACACTTTTTTGTTAGCACAATTTAATAAAGTCTCTTTATTTTTTGGTTTTAAGATAAAATCTGTGTAAACACAGGAAAGTTTACACACAGATTGTGTAGATTATGGAGATTTTAGCCATTGCCTTAGTACTGCAAGATAAGAGTAACCCATGTTTTCTCAGAAGCTAGCCATACATGGACCAAAATCTGTCCTCCTCAAAAGGAAGCGGCCGAATTTCATCCATGCATGGCCACTCCAATTCACGAGAAGGTGATCTATCGAATTACCTCTCGTGAATTGGCTTTTCAATCAATCAGTGCTGATCAGTGTATTCTGACTGTGCCATATCAGAATACAATGGCACAGCAGGGTGGATGCCCACATTGAATGTGTGGATGAGAGAATTGGTGCAGTTTTTTCATTCAGTCGCCTGGCTGAAGTAAAAAAAAAAAAAATTGAACCATGTATGGCGATCTCAACATAATTGTGGCAGATTTTCTAGCAGCAAGGGGAAGAAACACACATCAAGAATTGTTAAGGCCAATATACTTTTACATATAGACTACTTTCATCACACTTCACGATAGGGAGAACTTCTTAGGTGGAGACCTTTTTGAGGCAAATACCACCCAGTATCTAACTTATAGGGAACATCTAAAATCTAAATTGTCCATAATTGGTATACTGAAAAAAAAATTGTCTTTTGTCTTAATTCCACCCAAAAATATAACTTCCGCTTTAATGCCCTGTACACACAATAGGATTTTCCGATGGAAAATGTGTGATAGGATTTTCCAACAACTTTGTGTGACCGTGTGTATGAAAGACAAGTTTGCGCCAACATCCGTCGGAAAAAATCCATGGATTTTGTTGTCGGAATGTCTGGTCAATGTCCGACCGTGTGTACAGGGCATAAGGGAAGTGCCCCCCTGACATGCCACATTTGGCATGTAATTTTTTTGGGGGGGGGGCGGTACCCTCTTTTTAGTGGGTCCCAGCTCCCACTTCCTTCCGGCGCACCGCGGCAACGGAAGGGAGATCACTGCTCCCCCTCCCTCTCTGCAATAATCTGCGACACGTCACAGGTCCCAGATGATTGCCCGGCCAGTCACGGCACGTGGCGCAGCTTGCGCATGTGCAGTGGATGCTCGGCTGTGGAGCCACAGCCGGGCACCCACACTTACAATGCAGGCGCCGCAGAGAGGGAGGGGGAGGCGAGCGGGGCTTCGCTCTCCCGCATCGCTGGACACTGGGACAGGTAAGTGTCTGATTATTAAAAGTCAATATTTGTAGCGGCTGACTTTTTTTTTTTTTAGCAGAACTCCGCTTTAAATACCTCCTGATAAATAACACTGTACTTCCTAAAACGTGACTCTGTCTAGGCACTGGGTATAGCTGTATGCACCTGTGAAATCATCAAAGACACTGCTGTCTCCGGCTACAAGCCTTCTGAGATTTGGCTATGCAATTTCTTTGCTGCTGCACACTGTTCTCCTGAGGGCTTTCTCAAAAGAAAGCTGTACCTACAGACAGGGCTGAGACAAGGGGTGGGCAGGAGGGGTCGCTGCCCTGGGCTCAATGGTTTAAACACACCTGCTAGCTAAAGGCAATATTAGTGACTACTTCTCTCCATGTGGTCTTTGAGCATGGCTTTCACAGTACAGGTCCTCTTTAATGACTGCAGAATTTACCTGTGAGTATTAATGATGCATTGCAAGTTGCTATTTAGTGCTTTCCTGATCATTTCTTCACACTTATATTGTATGTCTCTCTGGTGGCTATCTGTATGCTAAACCAAGCATTCAGCAATTTTGCCAAATTACAAAATAAGTTATAAAGTCTAATATGTTCTATGAATTTGCTTTTGTACATACAGTACACCACATAGGCGCCACTGGAGTCAAGAGATGTATAAAACACAGCATGAGAATGTAATAAGCAAACATGGCTGTCCCAGTTAATACTGATCAGAAAAAAAAAATTATTAAAGAAAGCACGTGATTGCAATAATAATAATAATAATAATAATAATAATAATAGAAGAAGCTGATTGCATTCACATACACCTTGAAAAAAATAAAAAAAAATAAATCAGGTTTGAATTTAACAATCCAAATCACTAAAATCTTATATAACATTTTAATGATGTCAAAAGTAGGTTTCAATCTTTTTACATATTCAGCTTTTTTAAAACACCACCTAGTAATCCATCTCTCAAAGTCCCCATTCTGGCACTTCTTATTATGGGATAGAAACTGGCTTCCAATTGTGATCCTGCGTAGTCACTCTAGTGGGGATTACAAGCAGGTGTGTCAAAAGCGCAATGGAATCTCAGAGGTTCAAATTCCTTCTTACATTTTAGAAGTAAAAAAAAGTCTACTTGCTTCAGTCTAGTATTTTCAGTACTACTTATCTTCCAAAATCCATTGCGGTCTCTAATTGTAAGGCACGTGGCCACATGCACTTTTTTGGGGTTTTACTTGGAGAGTTGCAGTTTCATCCAGAGAAGTGCCCTTCCCCTAACTGGGCACCACCAATCAGGATGGTTCATTTCTATTCCTGCCAGGCCATGGGCAATCTGAGTGGCCCTCTTCTTCCTTTGTCAGGAAGCAGCCAATAAGAGCAGCTTCCTCCTCTTGCCCAATTTATTTAAACTTGAGTTAACCCCCAGCTTTTCGTGCTTTTGCAAGCTAACAGCTGAGCCTACCACTATCCAGACTGTATCATATCCATTGATTTCTCAATAGGGACCTCTGCCTTGCACCTGGTTATCTTTATCTGCTGTCTGACCTGACTTTTGACTTGTTCCTGGTTATTAGTGTTTGCTGCCTACCCTTCCTCTGGCTTCTGACCATCCATGTCCGCAGCCAGCCCTGACTTCTGGACTGTAACCTGGTGACCTATTCTGCTCCACTGTTGCCTGCAGTAAATATATATCTGCTTCAGATCTACTTCCTGATGTCTTCCAGTTGAAGGCTATCCCATACTGTGTTGCCAGAGGGTCCATGTCAGTGCAGTCACCACCCTGACAACTAGGTTTCCTTACTGGGGTCAACTTTTTTTTAAAGAAACATGGCTGATTTATAACATCAATAATGATTTTTGTGATCACTAACCCAGGTCTACTTAGATTCTACCTTGTTCAGGTAGGGATTCTTTTCATTCTTTGGCATGTATTTGCCATCTATTCGTTGGAGCTTATACAGTGCTGTGTGATAGTATTGAGTTATACAGTGTTCCATTCCCTGTGGCATTATATAGTGAAAGTGAAAGTGATACAAATGAGGAAGAGTAATCAGGGTTGGATGTATACTTTTTGTCCCCCAGGCCAACTGTCACTCTAATTCCCAAATAAAGAATTCTGTAAGCTGAATGAAAGGCACCTGTCAATTCACCCATCCCATTCCCCACCAAAACAGTGTGGATAAAGGAATTTCCCCTGCCAGTTGTTGTATTCTGACAGCCAGCACCCACAACTGTCAGAAAACCTGAACAGTGGATGAAGCTGATTGGATCTCTGACAAATTTTACCTGACTCCTTTGAGTACATCCCTGTGTCCCAGAACATGGGGTGCAGGTTTATCCTGATACCAATCCAAAGGTCTAGTTAATGTAAAGATGAAAGGATCACCGCTATCCCCGACCAGCCCAGGTGAACAAACGATAAGGAGCGGCCTCAGCCTACATGTCTTCACCACCGACCCCACACATCGGGGCTTAGTCTTATGACTAAGGTAGGCGGAGTGATCTTTTCCTCTTTATATATTTTTTGCTGTTCATATGTGGCTTATAGTAGTTAAGGGACAAAAGAAAACCCAACATCAGGTTCTCCGACTAGAGAGGCAGCACTCTTTCTTTAAGATGTCATATAGCGGTTTGTCATCCCATTATTGGTTAGGGTAGGGAGTATTTAATCGAGGTGTATATAGTTTAACAAATAGCTGTGACTAAGGCCATACAGGCTGAAATAAGTTAGAGTTTGCCGTGACTTAATTTTCTTAATTCAGAATTATTTTTCTAAGGCTCCATGACCATGTGCCAATTCTACTTATTGATGGATTTACCTGGAGCTGATGACTAGATGACCAGGACAAATTGTCCTGCCACTATAATAGCAGTTCAGTTCTAGATATATGCAACCAGAGTGGAAGAACTAAGCCACAATGCTGCAGGGCAACAATTGCCTCGTTTCCACTGAGCGGATCGGTTTGGGTCGGTACAGTTTGAATGGCCTAGAGTGATCTGGTCTATTCTGGTGAGCGTTTCCACTGCAAGTGGGACCACAAGGGGCCATACAGGGTTTAGAAAAAATGCCTCAGCATAGCACAGCAGAGGGTTTTCTGTCAGCCAATCAGTGGAATGTATCGTAGCTCCGCCCTAACCGAACCGTTCCATTTTCTATGGCCCCACATCTGAAGCAGGACCCTGAATGGAGCGGTACGGTTCGGTTGTATGGGCCGCTTTCATAATTGAAACACCCAAAATAGCGTACCGTACCGAACCGAACCGATCCGCTCAGTGGAAACGAGGCAAATGTGAACCTAGCTTACTTGTACCCTTCAACTATACACAGGAACGAGTTATTGAAAGTTATCAACATGATGTGTACGTGGCTGAGTGTATCACTCCTGGCAACCCTGCCACCGGAGGCAATGGCCTATGTTGGCTACACAGAAATCTGGGTATGTGAGCAATACGGATAATAATATAAAAAAGATAAAATATTTCCAACAAGTGTGTTTAGCAGTATAGAAAAGTATGAAACTGTAAGAAAAATATACTCAAAGAATCTGTAGTTAAACAGACCTTTTTAGTCAGAAGAAAAAAAAAAAGTTCTAACAAAGTTCTTGTGGATAATCTGGCTCTGACCAAATAGTGAGACATGTGCCTCTAAGAGCCAAGTTCCCTTCTTACGATATATATATATATATATATATATATATATATATATATATATATATATATATATATATATATATATATATATATATATGTATAAGTTTTATAAAACTTTGGAGGCTGTACAGGTATGAATGGTTTTCAGTGATCCTTCCTGTATTTGGAGAAATGCCCTTAGGGCCTACAGGGCATCATTCCATGTGATGTCATATTGCCCCTTGTTTTTAATATTCTAACACATCTTTCAGTCAGACATTCAATATAAATGCTTTATAAAAAGGTACTGGAAGCTTAGCAGGTAGAACTTATTGTTGTCATAGAAAAGGCACCACAGAAGTTTCCCTGAGGCACACAAATGAAATTAGGTTCTGGATCCAATCATTCATTACTAAAACAAAACAAACAAGCATTGGCATGGGAGGTATGAACTGCATTAACTTAAAAACTTCCCTATAAAAGACCAGCACTACAGAAATAAACATGGACCTAACTAGAGTTAATAGACTGATTTGTTGATAGTTTGCCTTTTTGTAATTTTTTTTTTTGAACAGAGTAAGTGATGGAATAAAAGGGATTGATGAGCCAGACATTTCATTTCTGGCCCAATCATATGTTTAACAGGCAAGTAATTACATCATTTACCTAATGAGGATGTTAATGAATTGTCTATTCATCTCTGGCACCCATAAATGATGAACATCCAGAATTAGACTGTTGGCAATTGAGGGTTACTGACTGTCTATTATTAACACAAATTATGGGATTTTTTTTACATACCTATAAAATACATATTTTGGACGGTATAACGGTATAAGAGTATAAGACGTGGTCCCCAACCCCCAGGCTGTGGACCGGTGCCAGTCTGTGGGCTCTCTGCAGCTGGGACGCGAAGGCTGCTCCGGTGGCAAACAAGCTGCATCTGGTGGCAGGCGATGTAGAAAGTGTCAAGCTGCATATGGTGGCAGGCGACAGTGGCACTGGCAAGTATCAAGCTACATCTGATGACGATGGCAAGTGACAAGCTGCATCCAGTGGCAGGTGACGATGGCAAGTGACACACTCAGGGCTACCACTGATTCTGCATTATGGTGAGTTAAACTATTTAATTTTATATTACAATGTAATACTAGAAATAATGCACCAAATATGGTGTTGTGATGATTAAAGTGCTAACACAAGCCATTGCCCCAACAAATTGGCTGTGGAGACCGCCACAACCCCAATCCGCCCCATCTACTACAAACCATCCCCCCTCCCCGGTGGTTGGCAAAATTTTCTTCCACAAAACCGGTCCCCAGTGCCAAAAAGGTCGGGGGCATCTGATATGGGACACAGGTATTGTCTTAAGTGACTGGTTTATATGTAGTCAGCTCCAGGTGATTGGACACTTAAAAAACAGAGCTGTTAGTATCCCAATATAAACTCTTCCATTCCCAGCAGTTTTCAGTTTAAAAAAGCAATAAAGGATAACAGATACAAAGGGGGAGTTCTTTGTCCTGTACTGTATGCCAAAAAAAAAAAAAAAAGATTTTACAGGCAAGTCAAAAATCATGTTTTCTTCCTCATACAGTATAAGACACACTACTGGAATATCCAGAAGCAATACAAAACAAGGGGTAGGTGTCAGAGCAAACAAACACCTCCTTAATGGTTGATGCAGGCCATGGTTGTGGAGTTGTCTGATCTAACTCAAGTTGGAAGACACCAAAACTAAGAAGTACAATACTGTAACAACAGGCTAATGATCTGAAGTTCCAGAATATTGATGTGACGCTTGGAATCCTTCTCTGACAAGGTTCCATACATTATTAGCATACCAAGCCCTCCCCACCCCCAATCAATGCAATACCTCAAAGTAGTTGGAATGCCATAAGCAAAAGATTGCCGCTCCAATCTCTCAAATCTGTATCAAGACACCTGCCCTAATGGAACTCACAGGTGCTGGCTCTGCACAAGCTTGAGGAAAGAGAAAAATATCCTGGACGGCCGCACACCATAGAAGACATCTTTATTGATATGAAGAAATAAAATCCAAATGCAGTCACCTCATGTACAGGGAGGAACAGGAAAGATAGCTAACATGTTTCACGCCCCATCATGGCCCTTATTCATAGTAGTTGGAATGCCATAGGACAGAAGGATTAATGAGACTGGAACCAGGGTCTTGGGCCATCTGTTTGGACCAGCCCGCAAGTGTGCACAAATTTCAATGGAAACAATAACAGGCTGCATATTAGGGCCTAACTCTGCAAAAGAGGCTCTAAACCTAATGAGTCATTTAGTTTTTTTGTCCATGAGTCCTTAAAGAGCAGAACATTTTCAATAGGAACTGTCAGGGACTTAGGGTAGGCAATAGCAGGATTCACAGAAGGTACTGCCTATTTTTTCACAAAACTCCTCCTCCATGTGGTATTGCTGAGTAAACCATTTTGGGAGAGGGGAATTTAAACTTTTTCAGGGGGCAGCCAGTCACTATAAAAAGACCTGCTCAGCTACACATTGCATAGGAAAGGTTTTGTGTGGCATGAAAGTCTTTTTTAAACTTCTACTGATAACCTTAGGCTGGACAGACACTGGAGGCTCTTGTTTCAAGCAGTTGTCCACCTTGTCCACCAGAAATGGTGTCTCTGAGTTTGAGAGCACAGTTGAAGTGGTTTCTTCCACATAAAAGCTGTTCTCCTGTAGCAGGGAGGTAGCCATGCTAGATTCTGAGAGTGATCGATGAGGAGAAATGGACTCCCACAAGTGGTGTGCCTCCTTATAAGCTAAATTATACACATGGAATCTTCTTTCCTGCTTAAAGAGGGGGAACATGGGGCACCCAAGGATGCAAATAATTTGTTGCAGTTTGTTCCCAGTGCGATACACATATCTGCCTTCAAAGCACTACAGCTCAGCTCCTCCATACTAATAGAAAGGACCAGAGAGTGATTGTGCTGTATTACACATCCAGTGGGCAGGAAAGCGGTGGCCAGGGACAACCAGATGTATTTTGAAGGGCCAGTCTCTTGCTTACCAACCACAAGGGACCAGTGTGTCCCAATATTAAGGGGGTATATGGCACCTTTGCTTTGTTTGCTTAGAAAGAGTATAATTTGGGGGTCTTTTGAGAAGTAGTTGAAGAAGTAAATTACAAAAGAAACAAAGTAAATCCACCAAATTCCCTCAGTAGAGCAGAGACATGTATCTCCTAAGGACACTAGCAAAAAAAAAACAAAAAACGAAAGAATGCTGAGAGTGGGAGCGGTTATAAAAGCTGTGGTGCATCCTGTCCTAGTTACATAAGCCCATTATTAGTGTTAAGGCCTGAATAATGGTTATTTCCTTGATTTACATATCAAGGTGATGAATTGTTTTCAAATTTATGGGATAGAGATGTCAAAATAGTATTATATGTGGAAGAAAGATGGTGACGAAGCTCCCCGCCCCTATTCAGGCATGATTGTCCCATTTTGACATAGAAGACCTCTATCATCAAGAGGAGGGATCTGCTAAGCAGGAAGAGTTCAACAGATTTAGTCAAGCAGCACTGCGGGAACTTTAGTCCAGAGGAGAGAGACTCTACTGTAATCAAGAGCTTTTGAACTGCATTTAGGCAGCCTGAGCATAATCCGGAATGGAGAGAAGAAGAGAGAAGAAGAGAGAAGAAGAGAGATCTGGTAGCTTTATTGTTGCCTGCATGTGGACAGGTGCAGTCTCTATTCTCCACTGCAGGTTATGCTTGATCGTAGCGGTGATGCAAATGGGGAAGGAAGTAGAGAGGAACTTAGTTCCTCTATGGTTTCCTTGGTCAATGGAAGTGAAGTGATGTTTACATGCATACAACCCCCCTTTTTTCAATTTATTATATATCTATATATCTATATATCTATATATATATATATATATATATATATATATATATATATATATATATATTTTCTATTTTACTTGCTGTGATCCATTCCAGCCAGCTGCTCAATCCTTTCCAGCTATACGGAACAGCAGTGGGACCCACAGAGCCATGTGGAATGCCAGGACTGCACTTTACTTTGACGAGCATGCATCTTCTATCATCTTGTAAGTGTTTTTAATCTTATCCTATTAAAGTCATCATTTTAATACTACACTCAGGTTGGCGCCTCCTCCTCCCTGTTTTTTCCTTATTTGGGTATGGACTGGCAAGGCTGCATTCCACTCCTCAAGACAGACACTGTCAGCACCTCTGAGTGGGCAACATGTGAGACACAGGACATCCCTATTTGAAGCACAGTACCCTGGTAGGAATTGGAGCAGTGCTCCCTGCAGAAGCTGGGTCTTCCATAGAAGATGCGTGCTATTGGGCTCCTGCTTGGCTGTCCATATATCAGGACCAACCGTGGAAAATCGCACACCTGGCTGCAGATCACAAACCCAGGTTCATCTGAGCAAAGTTCATTCACCCTTGCAAATGAGATTTATGAATTGCAAGACTGTGCATTCTCATATTAATGAGAAGTTTGAGATTTACTTGAATGTGTGAGGTTTTCATGATTAGCGGATATTACTGGGTTAAGGACCTTGGGCATGCTACTGCATGTACACCAGAAAAATTCACTGAAGTACATGTGTGCATGTGTTGTACATAGCATGCCCTGCCTCCCTTCCCTGCTCCTGAACCTCCTTTTCCTCTCTACTTTTATTGACAATTCCTGACACTTTCATTTTGACATTATGGTTACTTTGTATTTTTTTTTATCTAATTATATACAGATCAAAGTGGGTTATATTTGAGCTACGTACAGGATGGGTTTTTTTTTTTCGTTTTTTTTTTTTAGAAATATGACTGTTGGCAGCAGAACAAAATCCTAGCTTCTCCTGACACTTGGAGTTGTGGTCAAGCAAAGGGTGACATATTCCACATTTTTTGGTTATACAGTATTCCTAAACAATTCTGGACTAAAGCTAACATATGATCAAAACTTCTCCCACTTCTTGCCCCTGCTCTTTGACCCAGCCTTTTTCTGATACATCAAAATTCTAGAACGAGGAAAGTGTATAAAAAATCTGTACTCTTTTATTATCAATGCAGTTTATTATCAATAACTAGCGCTACCAAGATTTCAATATGGCTGATCTAATTTCCTTAGACAAGGGAAACATGAATAATTCTGGAAGACCTGGTTCTACTAAATTGATTTTACATCAACCACTGAGTATGAAGCTCATAATGTTCTCTTACTGGCTCAACTGCAATGGCACTCGGATGGTTTGAGTTGGAGTAGAAGAACCTCTGAGGGGGCTCCTGCAGAATCTTGCTCTAGCTCAAGTCCACACGAAGGTATGGACTTTCAGTTACAGAGCTGGAGGAAGTATCGATGAACTACACCAGTGCGCTAATGACATGCTCTATTGAGAAATATCCATTGAGTCCCTCTGCTGCAGTAGCAGTGGGTGTTTGCATAAATAACATGACTGTACAGATGGAGCCACGCACAGCCATGCTAAATTAGATTAAAGTGGAACTAAAGCTTCCTTATCCATTAAAGCCAAGGAACTTGCATTCTTAGCCTCTGCTTAACTGCAGTTGCCATGGTGCCGCACATGTTGTCAATTATGATACCAGCCAATTGATGTTTTTTTTTTCCCGAAACAATTTTTATTCAAGATCATTTTTTGAAATACAATGGGTGTGAACATTTGTTATATATTAGGATATTGGAAATTGGACACTTTGTGGAAGTACAACTTATAATAACAAAATGGTCCTGTACGGCCAATTAGAAACATACATGGGTACATCATTTACATTGAAAAAACAAGAACCAAGAGGACATAGTAGGCCACCGTAGTAGGTTAGAAGAAGTGAGGTGTGACCAGCATTGATAGTCTTTCTACATATGTAAAGTTCTACTTTTTGCTAACTTACTCATCTTCTTAAACTTCTGATAGTGAACTGGTCTTAATCATATATCTGTATGTCAGTGTCCAGTAGGAGCAGAAAAATGCCCTTCTATGGTTCTCGGGTAGGTTGTGGGTAAAGAGGAGGAAGCATAAATGTGTGCAGTTACTGCGTATATTGGGGTTTATTTACTAAAGGCAAATCCACTTTGCACTACAAGTGCACTGCAAGTGTACTTGAAAGTGCACTTGTAAGTGCAGTCGCTGTAGATCTGAGGGGAAGCTCTGAAATGAGGGGAAACTCTGCAGATTTTATCATCCAATCATGTGCAAGCAAAAATGCTGTTTTATATTTACCTTGCATGCCCCCCTTAGATCTACAGTGACTGCACTTCCAAATGCACTTGTAGTGCAAAGTGGATTTGTTTGCCTTTAGTAAATAACCCCCATTGTGTCTCTCCTGGACTTTGTGGGCAACAGGTGAGATACAAGAAAAGGAGGAACTGTAGTTTTGGTTTGCATCTAGTGGCCAGTTTAGTGAAAATTTACTAGTAGGATTGGGGTATAGGGGGGCGTAGAGAAGAGAAAAAAAAAAACAGGGGTGGGTTGCCTTCTCCTGCTCCCTTTGCGTACTTTGTGATTTCTCTTGGCCCCTGCTGGGTCCGATTTTGGTAATGAGGGGGAGCTAACATCTCCAATTACCTTGCGTAAGTGTGGTTGTTCATCCGAAGGTGGAGAAAGTTTTTCTAAAAAACTGAGTGGAATATCTGAGTTTAGCTAGAGACGTTACTTAACCGGGAGTATTCCGAGGTCATCCAAAAAGTGCAACCAGCATGCCCATTTTAAATTGAATTTCGTCAGTGTATCCCTAGATATGTGTATTAGTTTCTCCATTTCTGCTGTTTTATGTATTCGATGGAGCCAGTCCTTGATTTAGGGGGTGTGGGGGGACCCCCATTGTAATGGTATACACTGTTTTGCTGCATTGACCAAATGAATGGCCAACGATTTGTGGTAAATGTTGTTAGGGAGAGGCAAGAGGCAAGTTGTTAGGGAGAGGCAAGTGGTGCAGGAGGAATTGCGCAGGAGAGTGCTCTAGTTCGTAAATGGTTATACGTGAGATGATGCGCCTCACCTCTTGCCAAAAGGGTTGGATCTGTGGCCATGACCATCATTTATGTAGTAGTGTGCCCCGATCTGAGTGGCATTGCCAGCAGTTCTCAGAGAGGTGGAATTTGTGTAAAAGGTCTGGGGTACGGTACAAGCGGGTTTGGATTTTGTATCCATTTTCTTGACACATTTATCAAGCCTTTATGGATGTTCATGTAGATCTGCTCCCAGTCTTTCTGTGAATGGGATATCGATAAACCCCTTTCCCAGGATGTGCATGCTTTGCTCTCATTTGGAGAGTATCCAGTGAAGAGACAGGAGTGTATGGTAGAGATTAGGTGGCGTTGTGGGGATTCGCGTGTGCATAATCGTTCGAATGGGGTAAGTGTTCTTGAACAGAGCATCTTTTTGTCCAAGGAGCGCAAGTAGTGAGAGCAGAATATATGAACATGGCGGGATTGGCGTTTTTCCCATGCGGGATGTTATTTCTGAGTTAATAGCTTGCCCCTATCGTAGAAGTGATATGCTAAAATTCGGTCTTGGGACCAGTGGTCAGATATAAATTGGCGGTGCATACCAGGAGGGAAGTCTGGGTTTAGTCTAATCGGAGTAAGGGGTCCTGGGATGGATGAGATTGAGGAGGCCTTGCACACTGTGCGGAAACAATGATTGGTTTGGCCAATTAATGGATGAGATAGTCTCTCTGTTGGGGTGTGGTTATTTAGTAGCCAGGGTGTTGATTCCAGCGGCAGAGAGGTAAAGGCCTCTTCTAAGGGAACCCAGTCTTTTTGCGATTTGTGGACATTCCAGTCAATTATTCTTGTAAGGTGGCAGGCCTTGTAATAGTTCTGAAGATCTTGTAAGCCTACCCCCCCCCCCCCAAATGGTTGGGTAACGAGAGTTGGGAATAACTTATTCTTGGTTTTCCTCCTCCCCATCGGAATTTATTGCATGCGCTTTTGTACATTTTAAAGAATGCTGGTGGGAGGCATATTGGGACTGTTTGTAGGACATATAGCAGACGGGGAAGTGCGTTCATTTTTAGGATAGCCGCCCTTCCGAACTAAGAGAAGATGGGTTTATTGCATCTTATAAGATCTGATGTTAAGTTGTTTAGGATGGGTAAGTAGTTTTTCAAGTGGAGATTTGGTAGGTTAGATGGGAGCTGGATACCCAGGTAAGTTATGAAATCTGTTTTCCATTTAAAGGGGAAGTTCTTTTGACAAAGGATTTTGTGAAATTAATTTTCAAATTGGACAGTGTGTGGAAATGTTGGAGCCATTTGATGTCTTGATAGTTCAGTTGAGAGCACGAGCAACTATTGATGGTTTAGTTCCACTTTTAGATATGACAGGAGCCGGCGGGGAGATAAAACCTCAGATTCTGTAAAGGAGATGGGCTGTTTTATGTTTGGGAGCTGTAGAGTCTCACCATGTTGCATGATACATCCTGAATATTGGTGTAACATGAAACATGATCAGAAAGATGGAAAAAAAAAATGAAAAAAAGTTTTCTTTCTAAATTTTTTACATCTTTTAGTGTACTATTTGTTAAGACACTTTTGCCATAGTAAAACCTTGTTTTTCTAAAAAAAAAAAAAAATGTTTTACTTTCAATCTTACAGTAAGTAATGATATAGTTCTAATGGAATAAACAGACCCATGGCAGAGATGTAAAAATATATCTGGTCCAAAAGGGTGTTCAGGTAGGAGAGCCAACATAGTTCAAGTGATTCACAGATCAAACCACTTATTGCCATTTCCTGCTATTACACTTTATTATTGTAGATTATATAAACAGTATGAATATAGGCTGCATGGTTAAAAAAATAATGCCCAGGAACTATAATCTCTATTTACTGTTAACTCGGGAATATTTGTTTTGAATCAAACATTGGGACTGAAAGGATTCCGTGCCATTGTGGCTGTCTTGCTGCGTTCAGTTGTTTCTTTGTCAGTATAATCCTGGAAGGAAAAAACCTTCAAAGTGGCGCTCTGACGATTTTCATGTATAAATAAGAGAGACTTTAGAAAGAAATAGTGGGAACTGCTGTTATCTCGCTTACATAACCCCGAGCGTAGTAGCTTTCTTTTCTTTATAAATATTTCACTAAACAGTATGTATTATCCTTACTTAATTTCTGTAGATAAAATTGTACTTGCAGCATCGAGAAAATCTTCCAATTTTTATACTGTGTGCATGTGTGTATATACTATATTTTACACACAAACGCACACTACATATTGCTACTACTAAGGAGACAATTGCTAAACCACCAGCAATATTGCAGAAACCTCATATGCAACATGCACAGCTCTTCTACAGGGCCACACATTGTAGTAATAATATTGATTGCTAAGAAATGAATTACATAAAACATTAGTGTCATGCATGACAGATGTAATGTTCTGTTATATGTACAAAAATAGTGCTGACATTATGCAATATGTCATCAGTTTTATAATAGTGTTGTATAATTGCAGGCAAGGCAGGGAACGAAGAGCAAGAAGGGCACAAGGTAGACTAGGCCAACTAAGGGGAGCAGGGGTGCCGGCCCCTTAATCCATGCGCCAGGCCCCCAATCTACATGCAGGGCGGCGGACGTATGGATTTCAATAGGGGTTTTTTTTTGTTTTTTTTATAAAGCATGATTAAAGCCTGAAAAAAGGATCGGCTTAGGGTGCAGGGCACTGTACCCTGAGCTCACCCAGTTGTGTGACAATAGCGAATTAATATTCTCTAATGTCTTCCTGCTTCTCCTCCTGGCCAATCAGGAAGCGGGTCCTGACACCCGATTGGCCAGGGAGTCTTAGGACTCTGTGCCAATCGGGTCTCAGGACTCACTTCATGTTTGGCTGGGAGGAGAAGCAACGGCCCCGGCTACATCGAACCCTACCCATTCACAGGTACATCGAACCCTACCCATTCACCCCAAAAAAAGTGAAATGTTAAAAAAAAACAC
This sequence comes from Lithobates septentrionalis, assembly GCA_037952835.1. Classification (NCBI taxonomy): domain Eukaryota; kingdom Metazoa; phylum Chordata; class Amphibia; order Anura; family Ranidae; genus Lithobates; species Lithobates septentrionalis. Next base: position 1,090,317 of record JBBDGP010000163.1, on the reverse strand, counting down.
AAGAGACAGTTTTTGACAAGTCCTTTATTAAAAAAAAAGCCCTGAGCTGTCCTCTCCCGGGGCTGACTTCTTCCTCACTGTTGGTTACGTGCTAGACACACAAAAAGGCCGCTCTTTTTCTAAGGCTGTCTTCCTCAGTGTGGGGTCGCCCCCTGTCTGGCATCTCTTATATAGCCACCCCGATGAAGTCACCCAGAGAGCCCGCCCCTTGTGACATCACGTGTCGTCGCAAGGGTCAGGCTCTCCGGATGATGTCATTGGATGGTCACGCCCCATGGCTATAGAAGTGATGACAGGCAGCGGGTGACAACACAATGGAGGAAGACAGCCTTAGAAGAAGAGTGGCCTTTTTTGTTTTTAGAGGGTAAGTGGCAGCGAGGAAGAAGACAGCTTGGGAAGAAGAAGACAGCTCGGGGAGAAGACAGCTCGGGGCTTCTTTTTTAATAAAGGACTTGTCCGAAAACCGGCTCTTGTTTTTATTTTTAACATTTCACAGTTTTTTGGGGTGAATGGGTAGGGGCACGTTGTACCCAATACCCATTCACATAGGGGGGCTGAGATCTGGGGACCCCCTTGTTAAAGGGGGCTTCCAGATTCCGATAAGCTCCCCGTCAGCAGACCCCAACAACCACAACCCAGGGTTGTCAAGAAGAGCCTCTTGTCCCCAACAACATGGGGGCAAGGTGCTTTGGAGGGGCAGAGCCTCCCAAAGCACCCATCCCACGTTGAGGGTATGCGGCCTGGTATGGTTTGGGGGGAGGGGGCGCTTGCTCATCCCCTCCCTTTCCTGACCTGCCAGGCTGCATGCTCAGATAAGGGTCTGGTATGAATTTTGGAGGGACCCCACGCCATTTTTAAAAAGTTTTGGCGTGCGGGGGTCCACTCCGAATCCATACTAGACCTAAGGGGACTGGTATGGATTTGGGGGAGACCCCACACTGTTTTTTTCCCAGTTTATTTTTTTACATTCAACTGTCAGCGGGGAGCTCCACTATCAGCTGATGACTCATCGGTTGTTAAGGACGCGGCTGCTGGTTTCCCGGCCCCCTCCTTAGCAACCAGCTGTATATAGTGTTTAAATAGAGAAATAAAAACTGCAAAACACATCAAAAATCACATCATAAACACAACACTTGCATTTCTGGTGCAATTCCATTGAAGTCTATTACATGCAAAACGCGGAAAAAAAGTCCATGACCCTTTCCAAAAACACGCCGGCCGCAAAACGCATAGATGTGAACATATACCATAGGAAACTATATTAAATGGACTGTAGTGCCTTTCTACAACCTGCAAAACGCACAGGTGTGAACCTAGGGTCAAGGATTAAAGTTCACCCCTGGAACATCCATATTTAGGTTGGAACATGTAACATGTTTCAGCTCCTACCCCCCCCCCCCCCATTTCCTGTGGGGGCAGGGGATCCTCTCCCCACTCCCGCTGTCAGAATTTAAAAACAGCACGGCCATGTGACGCTCCACGCACACAGCTGCATCATTCAATCTGGGAATGACCTACATTTACAGCTGACAACTTGTAGTTCAATATACAAAAAAGAGTGGACTTTTGAGGTGCCTCTAAAAACCCAGAATAAAAAACACATCTCAATGAGCCCCATAAGGTTCAGCAAAACAAAACACCTTCCCCAAATAAATGTTGCAGTTACAGAAGATACAAGTAGTATCAAAACATCATATCATGTGGATTGTGTGGAGATGTATATTCCAACACGTTTCGCAAATTGAGCTTCTTCAGGGGTTAAGGGGGCACAGCTGAAACAAACGTATTATCAAATGTTTAGAAAAAAATTGCTGCCCATGTGGATGAAGGCCCATCAAAGATACACAAGAGCAGGAAACAGACCAAGTTGGGAGGCGATGTCCAGGAACATCAAGTTGAAGGTGTGAGAGTGATATGCGATAACGGATGAGTTAACACCAAAACACCTGCAGTTCCATTGTTACAAGAAAAAACACTACGCAAATGGGCAAGGTAACATCAAAGCTCTTCCCCATACATATTTAGGAGAAAGGAAGTTGGCATATATCTTGTGTTTAACCAAAAATTGTGTTTGCTCTTCACAATGGCCTGACAGCAACTGCCTTGTAGTTCTCAATGAACTGAGAGTGCGCTGGTGAGTGCTCTCGTAGTCCATTGATACTTCTTGCCATTCAGTAACTCCCTGCTGTCAGAGGTTCGGGCAGACAGTGTACTGAGAGTCTGCAGGATCCTGCCATTGCACCCATGATCTGATGATCACAGGTGCAATGCCTTACAGGCTGCAGGGTAAAGAATTATAAATGCACATTTTTTTTACCTGCGAAAACGTGTGCATTTATTATTATTTTTTTGTAACAGGTGAACTTGGCCTTTAAGTAAGTGTCCTACTGGTTCACATAAATGGTAGGCCCAAAATCTATTTTTCAGTATTTTTAGCATAATGCTTCATTTAATTAAAAGGTATAATGACCTAAAAAAAAGGGATAGATCATGAATGACCAAAAAAAAGGAAAAGGAAAAAAATTCCAAAGCTAGTTACCCAATATTTTATTTGACAAAAAAATATACTACAACACACACTGAACAAATAGGTTTATAACCAATTAAAAAAAGACAAAGCACTCCTCTGGAGCATCCACTGACCAGAATGGATGTTGTCAAAACAATAGAGCAGTTTGCGATAAACATTAGAAATCTAAGAAGCTCCAGTGTTATCAGGATAACAGCATTTTCAGTCTTTCCTAAAGCTTGGCAAACACTGCACAAATTTTCACTGATTCCTGTAAATTGCACTAAATTCAAACCGTGGGTGACTCCACCTGGCTTGACAAATTTCAGTTGAGGAATTGAAGGAGATAGGCCCAAAAGGTCACTGTTTGGGTATTTGGACAGTTGTAAGTGTACAAATGTAATGTACCTGTGGTAGGTAGTGTCCGAAGTGGAGCTTGTATGCTGAGGATTCAGACGAAAACGTAGTCAGGCAGGTCAAATGAAAAGGGAAAACCATCCAACTAGGTCATACAGGTTGCCACCATCCCTAAGACAGAAAAATAAGAATACCCCCTCAAGAGGTTGGTGGGACTTTAACGGCAACAAAGTAGTAAAAAGCAATTTTATTTGGTACAAAAATACAAAATACAGAAGTAGAGATACACATGTGGTAACATATATAACAATAAAAAAGGCTAAAAAGATATACTGGTATGCAAAGGTGAAAGTGCTTGTGCGGTCTTCCACGAGGACCTATGCGTTTCGGGACTGAGCAGAAAGTCCCTTCATCAGGGGAAACTTGTAGGAAGAGTCACACCAAGCATATCAGTATAGAAGACTCATTGCCCAATCCCAATGTCGACCCTTTCAAACGAACACCCCAGAAATCCAAAAGGAAATCGAGGTGTATGGCTGGCCCCTCCTTGTCCATACTGGTCCACCCGTATGACACCAAAAACAGCAAGGCTGACCCGCGAGGATAATATGCCAGATAAGACCTGGGTGTGTGTCTGAGTGATAGCAAGAGCCCAAGGGTGTCAGACGGAGAGGAAGGGAGAGGGAGGAGGAGGAGAGAAAGGACGAGGACGAGGCTATGTGTTACCGAGTGCCAATGGGTAGCTCCAATTGCTGTGTTTAGAATATAATTCCTTCACAGAAGCAAAATTACTATGATCCGGAGCTGAAACCCATTGAATCCTAGAGCATAATATTCCTCCGTGCTTCCAGCCTGCCACCGACCGGAACAGTTTTTTATTGTTATATATATTACCACATATCTCTACTTCTGTATTTTGTATTTAGTATTTGCTTTTTACTACTTTGTTGCCGTTAAAGTCCCACCAACCTCTTGAGGGGGTATTCTTATTTTTTTTGTCAGGCAGGTCAAGTCGGCAACAGATCAGACAAGGCGGTACAAAATCAAAATCCAAAAAATGGCCAGACAGGCGGAGGTCATACATGGGCTGGCGGTGAAGTACCAAATCAGCAGGCTGGAGAATGGTCAAGAATTCAGGCAGAGGTTCAATACACGGTAGTCCAAATCACAGCGTTATCACTACACCCAGGGAGCTAGTCCAAACAAACAGGCACTGAGTAACAGGAAGTGCTGCTATTTATGGGCTGCTTAATTGTACATTGTCCGCAGCTGGCAGTAGGTGGGGCTAGTGAGTCCAAGGCAATGCATCAAGCTGGAGAACATTGCAATAACTCCAGAGCTCCTCCGTGCAACAAGAGGTAAGACTGTTATACGTGGATTGTGATTATTTGCACTTCTTTCACTATCAGCACTAGAACTTTTATATGTTTGCATTTTAGGATTGTGTCTGTTGTTGATTACAAGTGTACACCATATACACTTGATTTAAAGGGACAGTACACAATTTTCACATTAGCACTTTATTAAGTTTGCAAAGATTATCCCATGTTTTTTCCTGGATTCATTATGGGGGTATGGCATGTATAATTGATTCATGAGATTAGTCCCTTTTTTGCACCAGCACTTTATCGCTTTTCATATAACGGTTGCTTTTCATATGACATTTAGTTTGTCAATTTTTTGGGGTTGCATAACTTACATTTTCAGGAACAGCGCACCTTTTTTGCACCATTTAAAGGAGTGTACCACAAAGGCTGACAATTTTGTGGCTAATTTAGAGGCAGTGGTATAGTGTTGTGGCTAACATTGGTGCCCCCTCTGCCAAGGAATTTGACTGGTGACTCGTGATATGTTCCGTCTAGGATGCCCAATTTAACCCTGGGCAGACAACAGCACTGTGGCACAACCATGTGCACATGGTTGCAGGAAAGTTGTGACTTAGCCCAATTCACTTGGATGGTCACACTTGGAAGTGGTAATGCCCCCTCTAGCCACCATATTAGATAAAAGGGACGGTAAAAAATATAGTTCAACCTGCTGTTCTTAACACCCTGCTGTAAGTGTAAATGAGGCCTAAGTGCTGTTAGTGGCAAGTAAGAAACTTTGGAAAAGACTTACAAAACAGAAATCTGTATACAGTGAGACATGAAGGCAAAAATTGATTTAGGCCCCTTTCACACTGAGGCGTTTTTCAGGCGTTTTAGCGCTAAAATTACCGCCTAAATACCGCATGAAAAACGCCCCCCATGTATCTCAGTGTAACCTTTCACACTGAGGCGTTGCGCTGGCTGTGCGTTGGAAAAAAATCCTGCAAACAGCTTTTTTGGAGCATCTTTGGGGCGCATAAAATAGCGCTGTAAAATCGTTTATCCCAATTGAAATGAATGGGAAACGCTGTAAAAACGCTTTAAAACCACCTAGAAACTGTGGGGAAGGTCACATGACCGCATGGTCACATGGTCAGGTTTGCCGACGCTAACGCTTAAACGCTATAAAAACGCGATTAAAACGCATAGGCGTTAGCGCTATTTTTACCGCTAACGCAGTAAAAACGCGGCAAAAATGCGGTAATAATGCTCATCGTTTTTAACCGCGGTTTTGCAATGCCTCAGTGTAAAAGTAGCCTTAGAATTTCCAATCCATACACTTTAATGACAGGTCCACTTTAAGAACTTAATTATGATCAGCAATTTACGTACAACAAGCTACATTACCAGAACATAAGTGCAAAATAAAGGAAAATCTTCTGTAAATACAGTCATTCCTTAGCCAAGGCGAATAAAATGACTTGTGAATTCATAAATAATTAATCTTCAGCTGCTCAGTTAATTAGCTGCAGCAGAAAATTGCCTACCTGAGGTTCACAAACAATCCAGACCTACTTTTATAGAATGACAGTTAAAGAGGACAGGGGCAATCTAATTCACGGCTAGTGTTTCAGTTTATCCACATTATCTCCAAATTCTTGATAACAGTAGTGTATTCTTATCCAGTAACATACTCATGAATTCACACGTTTTAAGAGGATGTTTTCACATAACTATTATACAGTAAATGCAATTTCATTTTCTTTCTCTCCAGCAAAAAAAATAAAAAATATTTGGCAAGCTCTGCTTTTGCTTCCTAGCACCTTTTTTAACCAGTTATAGCTAAATTTCCATCATGTTACATTTTGATTTTCAGACATATATATTATATGTATTAAAACTAATTGGAGAACTAGATTCTGGCTTAGAGAGGAAGACTGACTTCACCTGTTTTGAGAAAAAAGTAAAAGTCAACAATTCTGCAGCTGCTGACTTTTAAAAACACATTACTTACCTGGCCAAGAAGATCAAGAAGACCAAGAAGACTAGCACTGTCTTCCTACAACCTGAAGTCTTCACAGGTCCTTTGGATCCACAGTACTATCTGTGGTGACTTATTAAATTGCCCACAGCCGGCTTTCCTACTTCGTATGCAAATAGGCATGGACAGCTAAGAGGTACAAACAAGGCCAAGGATTAATCCAAGGGAAAAAAACAAGCTTAACTTACCGACCAGCCCGCAGACAACCAATTAAACCTGTCTAACAGTATGCGTTAAAAGCAGGGGTTTCGTCTGCACACATTTGCAAATGCATGCGTAAGCCACAGAGCCTCGTCACGGCACCCTGGTATCTGTGGTACCTAACACTAACTTATAAGTGTTATGCAAGTGAAGGCGCAAAAAAACGGAAACCTCATGATACCATTGTGTCAGTAACAGGCTAAAAGAAAAATTAAATTAAAATTGGTATAGTCCACAGAGTCTATGTTTAACACAGGCAAAATGGTATATGAAAAAGTCCACACAGAGGGCTGCCTTCCAGGGAGAGCTGAAACCAAGCTCCTGAATCTGCAGAAAAAGAACACAAGGGAAGGGGAGGCGCCTCTAAGTGCAGTATTAAAAGATTTATTAAAAAGATCACAAGCAACTCACATTTTATAAGGTAAAAAACGGCATGTAGGGTAGTAAAATCCATGGGAGGGGTCCATCAGGTCAGTCACGGAAGTCCCTGCTGCCTGCTATGCGTTCGGCTTTGTTGAAACACCGCTCGAGCCGGCCGCGGTGATGTTGGATTCCAAAGTGAGGCCTGGGACACTGGTGGAAGGCAGGCGCGAAGCTGTGACGTCACTGGAATGCGACGCGTTTCATGAGCATACGGGCTACGATGACACGGTAGCTGCGCTCTATCATCAAGCTTGAACTTATAAGTGTCCCCACAGTGGAGGCACATGCATTCTGATAGATAGGTGAGAGCAGGTGGACTGAAGGGGAGCCACCCCTTCTTAAAGGTACAGGGGTACACTGAACACCCAGAATATAGCACAATGGCTGCAAAGGTGTCAGTGCATTGTCTGCCCAAAAAACGACAGTGATACAAAAAAAAGACGCCACTTGCCCCCATCTATACCTGGACAGCAAAGAGAATGTCAAATGCCAATCCCATGGGTCAGGAAGAGTGGACAACATCCTCACCCAAGCGAGAAATAAGAAACTGCAAGCAAGTACAGTACCTGTTAGGGGGAGAAGGGAGCGGGATCAGATTCTTTGATAGACAAAATGCAACGGAAGGTCCACGTTTAGGTGCAAGTATAGCCAAAATGTTACGTTTTGGATACAGTGGGAAAATATTAGAACCATAGGTGTGCACAGCCTATTGCATTAGGGTATGTGTCCCAAAGCTCAAACACATATGCATGTGCAGTATATATACACATGCATATGTGCATGTGCATATATACTGCCGGTATCAGTAGAGCAGTGGCCTGAAGAGTGTTAGTAGGGCAAGGTTTAATGTCAGTAGGGCAGTGGACAGTGCCAGTAGTTTTTATTATTTTATTTATTTATTTTTTTACAATTTTTTTTAGGAGCTCCATTAGGGGGCTTTGTGGAAATATCAGGGGTCTAAACGGGGAATCTGCAGCACACAGAGTGATTAGGGTGTGCCCAGGCCTATGATTAGAACCGCGGTTAGGTTTTTACTATTATCGGGGCTGAGATTTCCTCTTACTTTAGTTTAATAGCGGTAAGGGGTTTCATCAGATGGAAATATGGGAAAATCTCCAACAGCAACACAAAAATACAATATAATAGTGTGATATGAGGGATACTTTGCTCAATAGTAGATGCACTTGTAGTCAGTTAATGTGAGTCAGGAACTAAGGGCTTGCCAGGTTGCCTATGCGGGGGGGGGGGGGGGGGGGTTCTACAGCGAACAGTAAACAGAATGCTACACCATCTGGCTCTCCCCTGAGCAGCACAGCTGCTCTTGTCTGGATCCTTCAGTCCCAGCTCTCTGGCTCTCCTGGCTCACTCAACATGTAAATACAGAACATCACTGTGTAGCCAGGTCCCAGGCCTCCTCTAGTCTAATGAGAATCTTTAGAGACAAGAACTGCTGACATCCTTCTGTACATAGTGGGTTGTAAGGCATAGTAGGTGTAATGCAAGTTAGATTCATGGGCGCCAGACACTTCTTGAATGCAAAGAGATTTTATTTCTCTTCAACAGAACTTTGGGAGAGAGGGTTAGGACCAGGACACCCTTATTCAGTTGCAATGTTAATTGGCAGACTCTGAGACTTCTACAGGAGGACAGCCATGCAGGGAAAATCATCCAGCAAGACGCCACATCTGCATGTGTAGGAATGCTGTCTCCTATGGTAACAGTCTTTAACAGTTTTTAACACAAGGTGTAACAGTTCTGTCCCAATCTCTCTCTCACTAGACTAGATGATTCACTACCACTGAATTCCTTGAGCTCCTCCAATCTTCACTGTAGTATCTTCCTCAAGCATCACCCCTGCTTCTCTGCTGGGTCCCTAGCTTGGCACTCTATATACTTATCAAGCTTCACGCCACTGGCCTGCTCGGTCCCTGGTTTGACACACAAGGCTGCTCTGCAAGCGACACCTCCGCTGGCTGGGTCTCTGGCTTGACACCTGCTGAAGTTTCCTGATTCTTCACCGTCCCCGGTTGGTGAGAATTCTGCTCCGGTACTTGCTTCATCTACACACTGTGGTCCCTGGTAAGGTGGATGGTCCCTTAGTGGCGACATTTTCCCCTCTACCTTCAACTACGACAGGTTCTCTGGTCGGCAGAACCGTTACTTCTGGTTGGACTGCAAGCCGCAATCCCAACCCTGTGCTGCTCTCTTGCTTCTGGATAGGCTCTCAGACAGCCTAGCAGCCAGATGTGCCCGGGATAGGCACAAATTCTGGCCTAGCAGCCTGGGCAGTACAACACACGTCCACCCAGACAGCTGTCCAGGTGGCACAGAACACCGATCACCTGACTCCACCCAAATATATAGGTTCTCCCAGCAGGCCAAGGGATTCAAGAAAACCCCTGCCCATTGGCTGAGATGCCCCATATACCCATAATCTGACCATGCATTGCCCTTTTCATATCTAATGCCACCAGGTACCCGGCCACCTAGTGGCAAAAGAGAGAAGTGCAGCAATTACAGACTTGGAGTAAAATCAATTGATCCTCAACAATTAGCCAAGGTAGCTATAGCTGGCAGGTAAATTTAGGCGCAACCATGCCTAAACACCAGGGTGCTACACTTGTATGACACATCTCTTCTGAACCGCACAGAAAAATACCTGCACATTACCAGAATAAGATGCATGACATTGTAGGACTTAAGCCCATATACTTAATACCATCCTACCCGTACATACCCTCCCTCCAAAAACATCAGGGATGACTCGGACTAGTTTCTGGAGTAAAATGGCCTTGCGGCCTTTTATTTAAAACATATAATTTAACATAAATATATAAATAACTGTATTTCCTTAAATAACATGTTAAGGTAACTTACTCAGTAAGAACTATGACTATGACCTAGGTCACTGGTACAACCTCGTTAATTTAAAACCTGCCAGTCGGAAACCCCGGACACGGCATTATAACAACATACCCCAGTGACCTGGCATTTTAACTCCTGCAGGTTAACCCTTAGGGCCTGAAGGTACCAACTACAATCCCCATCCTTCCATGTATGGGTACCAGCAAAACTCCCATCATCTGGATGGGTACAATCAAACAACCCCCCATCCTTGGATGGGTACACATGTTACAACTTGTAACAGAACTTATCCTATTCAAGGAACAAACAACTACTGCCAACCATTGGGAGGGTGGGTGGGAATCTCGTCCACCACCACTCTCAAACTGACATCACTTCCCCTTCCTACATCTCCTACACAAAACTTCCTGCAGCCCCTCCCCTTCTCTAAAAGGAGAAGTGTAACCCTTTCAGGGACAGGCAGATGTGCAGTCCAGCACTGTCATTCCGTCCCTGCGCTTAGGGTCCTCCTGGCTCCGTGACTCTCTTGACATTGTAGGACTTAAGCCCATATACTTAATACCATCCTACCCGTACCAGCAAAACTCCCATCATCTGGATGGGTACAATCAAACAACCCCCCATCCTTGGATGGGTACACATGTTACAACTTGTAACAGAACTTATCCTATTCAAGGAACAAACAACTACTGCCACAGCACGAAAGGGGTAACCCCTTACCCTTGCGAGCACCTCCACACACTAAGCCCTCTCTGTATGCCTTCTTGCAAGCCTAGAGACCATAGGTCCGTGCCCACCTCATTGAGATGTACACCATCGCTGCGCAAATAACGCCATGTGTCAACCTCCAACTCCCTGAGACGAATGGCTAAGCCCCCATTCCTTATAAAAAACCGTCTCACTTCTTTATTAACCTTTATCCTGGCCCTATTCACTTTTTTATCTGATAGGGTCCAGCGCCACGATAGCCTGCCTACCATGTCAGACCACACTAATACCATCTTGGGATAAGCGGCTTTTAAACGCAGGAAATCACACTTGATGTCCCTGATAAGGTCCCTCATGGATCTAGCTCCCATGTCATTTCCACCCACGTGTAATAACAACACATCAGGGGCCCTGTCCAGGCGAGAGAATCTATGCACTTCCCCCAATACCCTATTCCACTGCATGCCCGGAACCCCAATCCACCTGATGAGGGCCTCTTGTCTGGGGATGCGAAGCTGTCTGCCGTTCGGCCAAACTCCACTCTCTTGGCCCCCCAAAACACGTAGGAGTGACCGAGTATCCAAACCAGACATGCATCTTGACCTGTAGACAAATTAGATAATACAACCTCATGAACTTTAAACCCAACACCCCACTCATCAAACAACCCCAGCTAACATTACATTTGAACCATGTTAGGGCGGACATACAGTTTGAATCTATCCGAATCCCATCTGCCAATACGTCTAATCACCTCCTGACTCAAACCTGCCCTGGCCGCCTCTGTGGCCGCCCCAATCCTAAAAGAATGTGATGAGAATTGTAAAGGGTCACATCCCACCCTGGCCACGCATTTCCTAAAAACTGTTACAAACTGGTATTTTGAAAGGCACAAACCGTCCACATGTATCAAGAAGGGGCCAGTAACGGCAGGCCTAACCGTCATGAAAGCTCCCACAAGCCTAACCGGGCATATGTCATGCTCTGCAATCTTCCCAAACTCCAGATATTTTCCTCTCCCTGCTTGATCCGTTTTTGACCTATGAATCCATATGCGGACTCTATCTGCCCATACTTCAACCTCCCCGTGGAAAAGCCCGCCCGGAACTGTCTTTGACGGGCTCACCAACTCACTTATCCTCAGCGCCCCAAAAAAGGCCAGCGCGAACGCTGCTTGGAATAATGCGCATTCGTACTCGGATCTGCTGACCCTTTCCAAACTAAGCATCAACTGCTTAAGCATTTCAAAAGAGACAGGGCGCCTCCCGTCCCTCTATTTATAAGCTTTTCTATATCCCTTGACTGCTCAAAATTCCTTCGTATGGTCCCGACTCCCTTGCCACTTAAAAAGGAAGGCCAAACCTGCCAATTCACGATTGATGGCAGCTGCCGAGATACCTTTTTCAAAGTCCCTAATTATAAAATACAGCACTGCCTTGTCCACGTCCGGATCATCTGATCCCATGCCCAAGTCCTGCAGAAAGGCGAACCACTCCTTCCATACCTTAGAGTAGGCATTCCATGTAGCCATACTCACGGATCGCTGAATCCATTTTGCTGCTGTTCCAAGGCAATGTTCCATATCCAGCTGGGACAGGCGACCCCCTGATGATCTGCCTCTGGTGCCAACCTCCGGAACCTGTCCCACTGAAAACGAGACAAAGCGTCAGCCAAGGTGTTCTCCGACCCTGGTAGATGCACGGCATAAATGAACACATTCAGTTGTAAACAACGAAGTACTAGATGGCGCAAAAGCCTGACCACCGGCACTGATGCTGCAGTCAGCCGATTAATCACTTGCACCACCACCAGATTGTCGCAATTGAAGCGAACCTTCAGGTTTCGCAACGACTCGCCCCATAGCTCCATGGCCACCACAATGGGGAACAGCTCCAAAAGTACCAGGTTCTTTAAGAACCCAGCCTCCCGCCAAGCCACCGGCCACATAGCCGCACACCAGTGGCCCTTACAAAAAGCACCAAACCCCGTTGACCTGGCGGCGTCAGTAAACAACTCTAGGTCCCAGTTGCTGACCGGCCCAGACATCCATAAAGCCCTTCCATTGAAAGACTCCAAGAATACCTGCCACACCCGTAAGTCCTCCCTGTGATCTCTAGTCAGACTCACGAAATGTGTGGCGCCCGGAACCCTGCAGTGGCGGCTGACAGCCGCCTGCAGAAAATTCGTCCCATAGGGATGATTTGGCAAGCGAAGTTTAGCTTACCTAGCAAAGATTGGAGTTGGCGAAGTTGCAATTTCCTAACTCCAATGGTCCCTCGAACTTCCTCTTTCAACTTCGACAGTTTGTCCTGCGGAATCCTGCATTCCATCCTCCTTGAATCTATCTCTATTCCGAGAAATGTGATAATCACCGTTGGACCTTCTGTTTTTTCCGGGGCTAGCGGCACCCCAAATCTTTCCGCTAGATACTGCAAAGCACCCAAAAGCACTGCACATATGTTGGAACCCGCTGGACCCACACATAAGAAGTCGTCCAAATAATGGATGACTGAATTGATACCAGACACATCCCGTACCGCCCATTCCAAGAACGAACTGAACGTTTCGAAAAGAGCACAGGATATAGAGCATCCCATTGGAAGGCATCGGTCTACATAGTAGGCCCCTTCCCATTTACAGCCTAGCCATCTGAAACTGTCGGGATGAACTGGCAACAGCCGAAAAGCCGATTCGATATCAGACTTGGCCATTAATGACCCCTGCCCATATCTCCTAACCCATGAGACCGCTGCGTCAAAAGATGTGTACGTAACCGCACAATCTTCTGGGGCTATAGCATCATTCACCGACCCTCCCTTCGGGAAGGAAAGGTGATGTATGAGTCTAAACTTATTGGGCTCTCTCTTTGGTACCACGCCCAAGGGAGAGACCACTAACCCTTGTAGTGGTCTTTCCTTAAACGGACCTGCCATGCGTCCCAATGACACTTCTTTTTCCAATTTTTCAGAGACCACTGCTGCATGCAGCAAAGCTGACCTCAAATTTTTGGCCTCAGGCGGCACCTCCACCAAGGCACAAGGAATGTGAAAACCCTCCCTAAAAACTGCCTCCAGCGTGGCGGCCGCTGTTCGGTCAGGGTACCTACTGAGGAAAGGCCGCATCCTTTCCACCCGTACCGGGGTCCTCCCTCTTACCTGAAGTATCTCCGGCGCATCCTTTTCCTTTTTTGAAACATTTAGCCAATGCATGGGATCCCCCGCAGCCGGAACACAAATGCTTGAAACGACAGTTGGCTCCAAATCTGCAAGTTCCCTCATTAAATTGCCAGCAATATCCCCATTTTTTCTCGGCCGGTTGTCCTGGGGTTGCTGAACCTCCGACCCCTGCCTAAAAAAACTGACTAGGGGCCCTCGCTGCCGTCATCAACCTCATCCACAAACTGATGTCCTTGTGATCCCAGCGTAGATTCGGTCGCACCGCCATCCTCTGACGAAATTGCTCATCATAGCGTAGCCACGCCATGCCCCCGTATGTTCTATGGGCCTCACTAATGGCCTCTAGGTACACAAACAGCGCTGAACAATGTTCTGGCGCTTTTTCACCTACCACACTCGCCAAAATGGCGAACGCTTGTAGCCAATTGGAGAACGTTTGCGGGATCAAGCGATACCTACGCTTCTCCTCATCCTCCTTTTTTCCTTCCACCGGTTTTAACCTATCCAGATTAAATTTTTCTAGCGGCAGCAACGTGAAAATTTCCACGTACTCGCCTTTCCATATTTTTTCCTTTACCTCTGCTTTTAAATGAGCCCCCAAAGGGCCCTCAAAGCAGACATATACCTCGCTCCTTGCCGCATCTGCTAATCTAACTGAATCAGCTTTTTTCTCAGTTGTCTTCACCTGGTCCCCCGAAGTCGTAGCCACCGCAATGCCAGAGGGGGGCACCACGACCGCTGAAACAGCTGCCTCCGGCGAAACCTGAACCTCACCCGCAACAGATGGGGTGGTCCCTGTCTGTGGGGTATTCCTCTCTGCTGTCCACGCAGTCACCGGACCACCTCCTGACCCTGATTCCACCCGTGCTATAAGTTCTTTTAGGCCAGTTAACAACTCCCGCAACCCCTCATTCCCTGTTTGAGGCGCTGCTGCTGACGGTGGAGCTGATACCTTCTCCCCCCCCCCCCTGGCCTGACTACACCCCCCGACCATGAACTACCCCCCTGCACATTTTGTCCCAATAAATTATGTAAAAGAATAGTAACAGGATTAGAAGAATCGCACTCACCAGGCTGCACTGGACCGCGCCCAACAGCCGCCACTCCTGGAACCAGCGATGCTTGATGTCCCTGATCGGCGCCTCCGTCAGACCCGGACAGCTCTCCTTCCGACCGATCGTCGTGCTCGTTCGTCTTGCCAATTTCTCATTGCACCCCACTTGCGGATGCAGTGGTTCCCGAGGGCCTGCGGTGCTGTGTACGGCCACTCCTCCCTTGGATACCGCTAGGCCCGCTGGATACCCCTGGTGATGGACTCCTGCGTCTACTGCTGCGCGGGGTGCGTGCCAACCGTCTATTACCTCCCCTCACGTTGGCACAGGCGTCTCTCTCTGACCCGCTATCACCCTGCGGCGGACTACTGTCCATCTCGGTCGCCCGTGACCCTCCTCCACTTGCCGCGGTGCGTTCTTGTGCATCCTGTGCCCTCCGTCCCTCTCCTGCTGACCTCTCAGGGGGCTGTAAGCATCTGCGCCTGGCTGGGGGGGAAGAGCCGCGTGCGTTGCTGGGCACCCTTCCCCCAGTCCCTCCAACTTTCCTCCGATTCCCCCGGGCCTCTCCTCGTCCATCCCTCTGCCTGGCCTGTATGATGGGTGTCTGGGCCTCTCCCGCTGCCATCCCCCGCTGCGCTGTTCTAGATGAGCCCATATCAGCCTCAGGGCTGTATCTCTCTGGTGGACGTGATCGCCTTGCCCTGGGAGTTGGTGACCCCCCCCGCTCACCGTCGCCCCGCCGTCCGTGATCAAACGCAGCTGCTCCTGGAGCCAGTCCGCGCCATTAGCGGTAACCGCCGCTCTCAGCTGCTCTACAAAACCCTCCATCGCTGCCATGCTGTGTATCAGGAAGGTGAAGGTGGAGAGCTGTGAGGTGTGCTTCTAATCTCGTCCACCACCACTCTCAAACTGACATCACTTCCCCTTCCTACATCTCCTACACAAAACTTCCTGCAGCCCCTCCCCTTCTCTAAAAGGAGAAGTGTAACCCTTTCAGGGACAGGCAGATGTGCAGTCCAGCACTGTCATGCCATCCCTGCGCTTAGGGTCCCCCTGGTTCCGTGACTCTCTTTCAAGTTTGAATGTAGCCTAACACAAGTTTTTACTATGTACTAATCTATCAAAAAAAAAAAAGTTTTGCCTTAAGATAAACTTTAATTTTAGGCGTTGGTTACTCAAACAGCTCAATGCACTCCTAAAGGTGTTTTTGGATCATGGAGCGGTTATTCTATACAGTCTATAACAAACACATAGAGCAGTTAGCTGTGTCTAGAGTTATTCAGTGGTGACAAGTAAATAAATGATTTCATGATGAACACAGGTTTTCGCAAACTTGTGGCAGAAGAGAGAAGTGCAGCAATTCTAGACTTCCGGGGAAATCAATTGATCCCTAACAATGAGCCATGGTAACTACACCTGGCAGGTAAATTTAGGAGCAATCCTGTCTAAACATCAGGGTGCTGCATCCTCCCCCTGCCTACAAAACGACATCTCAGTTTGCAGTTAAAAATTATTTGAGCTCTCAAGCCTAAGAGCGAATGTCCTGGTAAAAACTGGGATGGGTGGGGAAACAGGGAAAGAATAACAATAGTATATGTGGCGTACCACATGGAATAAACATACGTATCAGACACATGAAATGGTAGATCATATATGTGACAGACTCACCCAGGACAGAGGCTTTTGGAGGGGACTGAATGCTAGCCTCTTCTTGCCTACCAACTATGGGCCCTGGCATTTGAGGGAGCTACAAGCATTTAGGAAGGTATTCTGTTATGTAATGCAAAAGGACATTATTAAGGGTGCCATGATGGTCCCTGCCAGCTTGGGACTCAGTGGACATATGTATGTGAAAGTAATGCTGATCAATGAGTTCTGGAAAGCCCAGGTCTTTCACCCAATAGTTTATTGTGCTCATTACCACACCTTTGTCCCCTAGCAAACTATTGGGGGATGTGTTTATACCTATGTGTATTGTAAGTTGTGAGTGAGGAGACTGCAAGTCTACCCTGAAAGGTCATATCTCGGAGTCATCTAGTCTAGGTAAATGATTAGATAACTAGCTCATGTTAATTAGGTTTCTGGTTACAGACTGTATTGTCAGCCTGCTGTATATATTTGTGTGTCATCTCAAATAAATCAGTTCATTGTGAGAAACCAAACGAGTATTGTCTTGTTTTGTGATTGTCAGCGGTTGGAATATCTGATATCTATACTCAGACTGGGAGAATTCTGCTCCAGTACTTGCTTTAGCTACTCACCGTGGTCCCTGGCAATAAGGTGGATGGTCTTTTAGTAGCGACAGCTTCCCCTCTACCTCCGACCATGACAGGTTCTCTGGCCGGCAAAACCCTCACTTCTGGTTGGACTGTAAACTGCAATCCCAACCGTGCTCTCTTGCTCCTGTATAGGCTCTCAGACAGCCTAGCAGCCAGATGTGCCCGGGATAAACCCAAACTCTGGCCTAGCAGCCCAGGCAGTACAACACACGTTCACCCAGACAGCCGTCCAGGTGGCACAGAACACCGATCACCTGACTCCACCTAAATATATAGGTTCTCCCAGCAGGCTAAGGGATTCAAGAAAACCCCTGCCAATTGGCTGAGATACCCCATATACTCCTAATCTGTCCTTGCTTTGCCCTTGTCTTATCTAATGACACCAGGTACCAGGCCACCTAGCGGCAGAAGAGAGAAGTGCAGCAATTCTAGACTTGGGGTGAAATCAATTGATCCAACAATGAGCCAAGGTAACTACACCTGGCAGGTAAATTTAGGAGCAACCCTGCCTAAACATCAGGGTGCTACATCTGCATGGGCCCACTACTGGTCTCTAGATAGGGGATCTCTTGGTACCCTGGGCTCTCTCATCCCCATGAGACATATAGACACTCTATTTGCCCTGGACTGAGGTAGTTTCTTCAGCTATCCCAGTCTCCTAGACTTGCTCATCTGTCCCAGTCCTGCAGGACTGAATATATATATACATATACACACATACACACACACACACACACACAGTGGGTAAAATAAGTATTGAACACCATTTTTTTAGGTAAATATATTTCTAAAGGTGCTATTGACATGACATTTTTACCACGTCGGTAACAACCCATGCAATCCATACATATAAAGAAACCAAAAGAAATAAGTTCAGAAATTAAGGTATGTGTAATAGAATGGAGGGACACAGGGAAAAACTATTGAACACGTGAAGAAAGGGAGGTGCAAAAGGCATGTAGAGTCAAGACACCAGCTGAAATCTATCAGTAATTGGAAAGCAATCCTGCCCTTTGTCAGTGCAAATTAATATCAGCTGGTTCAATCTCAACGAATGACTTTTAAAAAGGCGTCTCATTACCAAGGTGTCACACAAGAAACATCTCATGATGGGTAAAAGCAAAGAGCTCTCTCAAGACCTTTACAATCTTATTGTTGCAAAACATAATGATGACAGTGGTTACAGAAGGATTTCTAAACTTCTGAATGTTCCAGTGAGCACTGTTGGGGCCATAACCCAGAAGTAGAAAGAACATAATTTCACCATAAACCAGCCAGGACCAGGTGCTCCTCGCAAGATTTCTGACAGAGGAGTGAAAAGAATCAGAAGAGTTTTTCCAAGAGCTAAGGACCACTTGTGGAGAGCTTCACAAAGACCTGCAATTAGCAGGTACAATTGTTCAGTTGTACAGTTGTGAGCATCAGAATGGGGAAGAAGGGGGATTTAAATGACTTTGAATGTGGCATGGTTGTTGGTGCCAGACGGGCTGGTTGAGTATTTCAAAAACTGCTGATATACTGGGATTTGCACGCACAACCATCAACCATCTCTCGGGTTTACAGAGAATGGTCAGAAAAAGCGAAAATATCCAGTGAGCCGAAGTTGTGTGGAGGCAAATGACTTGTTGATGTCAGAGGAGAATGGGCAGACTGGTTTGAGATGATAGAAAGGCAACAGTAACTCAAATAACCACTTGTTACAACAAAGGTATGCAGAATACCATCTATGAACACACAACACATCGAACGTTGAAGCAGATGGGCTACAGCAGCAAAAGAACACACCGGGTGCCACTCCTGTCAGCTAAGAACAGGAAACTAAGGCTACTATTCCCACAGGCTCACCAAAATTGGACAACAGAAAATTGGAAAAACCTTGAGCATTGTTTAAACACCACGGCCTACCTGAGTATTGTTGCTGACCATGTCCATCACTTTATGACTACAATGTACCCATCTTCTGATGGCTCCTTCCAGCAGGATAATGCACCATGTCACAAAGCTCAAATCATCGCCAACTGGTTTCTTGAACATGACAATCGTTCACTGTACTACAATGCCCTCCACAGTCACCAGATCTCAATCCAATAGAGCACCTTTGGGATATGGTAGAACGGGAGATTCAAATTATGGATGTACAGCCGACAAATCTGCAGCAACTGCCTGATGCTTTAAATGTCGATATGGACCAAAATCTCTGATGAATGTTTCCAATATCTTGTTGAATCTATACCACATAGAATTAAGGCAGTTCCGAATACACACGCACACACACACACACACACACACACACACACATACATACATACATACATACATACATACATATATACCGTGTCTTGAAAAAGTATTCACACCCCTTAACATTTTCCACATTTTGTCATGTTACTTACAACAAAAATGTATAAATGTATTTTATTGGGATTTTATGTGATAGACCAACTCAAAGTTGCACATAATTGTGAAGTGGAAGGAAAATAATAAATGATTTTCAAATTTTTTTACAAATAAATATCTGAAAAGTGTGGTGTGCATTTATATTCAGCCCCCCTAAGACCCAGTTCACACAGGGACGACTGACAGGTCGCCTCCCGTTCTGTGCTATGGAACCGTTCTAAGGGGAGCGACGCAAGTCGCTCCGACTTAGAAAAAGGTTCCTGTACGACTTCGGGGGCGACTTGGGGCGACTTGCATAGACTTCTATACAGAAGTCGTTTTGCAAGTCGCCCGGGCAGTCGTATGCAGGTCGCCTCGGTGAGGCGACCTGCAAGTCGTGTTGCCCCTGTGTGAATGGGGTCTTACTCTGATATCCATAACTAAAATCTAGTGGAACCAGATTGCCTTCAGAAGTCACCTAATTAGTAAATAGTGTCCACCTGTGTGTAATTTAATCTCAGTATAAATACAGCTGTGTGAAGTTTGTTAAAGAACCTTAGAGATCCAACAGCATCACGAAGGCCAAGTTACACACCAGACAGTTTAGGGATAAAGTTGTGGGGAAGTTTAAAGCAGGGTTAGGTTATAAAAAAATATCCCAAGCTTTGAACATCTCACAGAGTACTGTTAAATTCTTCTCAAAATATGAAACGACGCCCTCGAAGCAGCAGATGACGGAGAATCCTGTCTCCTGGTACTGTTGGACCTCAGTGTAGCGTTCGATACAGTGGACCACAAAACTCTACTCATCCGCCTCACAGAAGTAGCAGGAATCACAGATTCAGATCTACAATGGTTCGCATCCTTCTTAGGAAATCGTTCTCAGACAGTGAAACTAGGAGAATTCACCTCTGAAACCCACGCAATCTCTTGTGGAGGCCCTCAGGGTTCACCCTTGTCACCAGTGCTCTTCAACATCTACATTCGCCCACTCCTCAAAATCATCAGAAAATCGGACCTCTGCTTCCACTCATACGCTGATGACACTCAACTCTACTTTCGCATCACTGGACAAAAAGACCATCATCAGCGACTAGAAAAATGCCTCACATTGATAGACGACTGGATGACCACTAGCTCCCTCAAACTCAACGGATCAAAAACAGAGCTTCTTCTCCTACACGCAAACCGAAATACTAAAACTAAGACCTCATGGACACCTCCCACCATCTTTGGACAGACCATCTCTCCAAGCAGCAAAGCCAAAAGTCTCGGAGTTATCTTTGACTCAGAAATGTCAATGGATGCACAAATAGGATCAGTAGGCAGCGGATCTCACCATCTCCTCCGCCTGCTACATAGACTCATCCCCTTCATTCCAGAAAAGGACAAAGCAGCAGTAGTTGGAACAATCATTAATTCCTGAATCGACTACGCAAACTCCCTCTACATAGGACTACCTCAATATCAGATTGCACGCCTACAACTCATCCAAAACACGGCAGCAAGACTGGTAACAGGAAAAAAACCCTGGGAATCCATCTCCCCTTCCCTGAGGAACCTACACTGGCTAACCGTAAATAATCGGATCAAATTCAAGACCCTTTGCCTCACGCACAAATGCATACAAGGGAACGCTCCTCAATACCTACGCAAGAAAATAAAACACTACACACCCAGTCGCAGTCTTCGATCAACTAACCAAAACCTCCTCCTCATTCCCAAGTCCCACTACAAATCAAAGGGAGAACGAAGATTCACAGTCCAAGGACCACGGCTATGGAACGCTCTACTGACTAACATCCACATGGAAGAAAACCATTAGGCCTTCAGAAAAAAACTCAAGACCTACCTCTTCTAAGAAGCTAGACAACACAGGACGGATCAAGCGCCTTGAGGCGATTCACTTCGCATTTGCAGCCCTATACAAATCATTAATTCATTCAATCCATCATCTGAAAATGGAAAGAGTATGGCACAACCTCAAACCTGCCAAGACATGGCCGTCCACCTAAACTGACAGGTCAGGCAAGGAGAGCATTAATCAGAGAAGCAACCAAGAGGCCCATGGTAACTCTGGAGGAGCTGCAGAGATCCACAGCTCAGGTGGGAGAATCTGTCCATGGAACAACTATTAGTCATGCACTCCACAAATCTGGCCTTTACGGAAGAGTGGCAAGAAGAAAGCCATTGTTGAAAGAAAGCCATAAGAAGTCCCGTTTGCAGTTTGCGAGAAGCCATGTGGAGGACACAGCAAACATGTGGAAGAAAGTGCTCTGGTCAGATGAGACCAAAATGTAACTTTTTGGCTTAAAAGCAAAATGCTATGTGTGGAGAAAAACTAACACGGCACATCACCCTGAACCTGAACCCACCATCCCCACCGTGAAACACAGTGGTGGCAGCATCATGTTGTGTGGATGCTTTTCTTTAGCAGGGACAGGGAAGCTGATCTGAGTTGATGGGAAGATGGATGTAGCCAAATACAGAAGAAAACCCGTTAGTCTGCAAGAGACGCAAGACTGGGGCGGAGGTTCACCTTCCAGCAGGACAATGACCCTAAACATACAGAGAGCTACAAAGGGATGGTTTAGATCAGCAAACCAATGCCACCCCCCCAGCGGGAGATGGACAGGAGTGCGGCAGCGATCAGAGGCCTCCCTTCCTTTAGGAAGGAGGCAGATCAGGCAGATGTGGATCCTGGCTGCAGCTCCTCGCTCTGGGGCCATCGCTTCTCCTCCAGGCCAAACAGGAAGTGGGTCCTGACTGAGACCCAATTGGCTGGGAGTCCTAAGACTCCCTGGCCAATCGGGTCTCAGGAACTGCTTACCGATTGGCGGGGAGGAGAATCAGGAAGACAATAGCCAATATTAATTCGCTATTGTCACACAAGTGGGTGCGCCCCAAGCCCATTCTTTTTTGAAGCCAGGCTCTAATTGTGTGCTTATAAAACAAACAAACATTGGAATCCATGTGTCCGGCGCTCCGCATGTAGATTAGGGTGCCGGACGCATGGATGGGGGGGGTGGCGCCCATGCACCCCCTATGGATGTGCCACCACTGGTTTAGATCTGCTGTAATTGCAGCGAAAGGACATTCTACAAAGTATTGACTCCGGGTAGCTGAATACAAATGCACGCCATACTTTTTACATATTTATTTGATGCTAGAACCATGGAGGGACCTTGGAGGTGTCGAACGGTTGAAGCAAAGGTAAGTATTGTGGGCTTTTGTTCCACTTTAAGTACTCATGTGGGCTGAAAAAACACAGAGATTTTATGGGCTGGTGTCAGCCCTGTCCAGTCTTTTACCAAACTACCCAGTCCCTTTTCTCCAAAAAAATAGAAACAAATCATTCTGTGGTTCTAAGATAACAATTTGAGAATCAGGCCCCTTTCACACGATAAGCCCGCTCGGATCCGCCCGTTTTTCAGGTGGATCCAAGCTGGCCATCTATTGACTCCTATGGGCAGGGGGATGTCAGCAGAGTTGTGTCCGCCGACACCCGCCTGCCCTCTGATCAAGACAGACGCATGGCGATACGTCTGCCATCGGTCTTGGCAGATCGGATGAGATCTAATGAAAACGGACATGCTGTCTGTTTTCGTCCGATCTTCCCATAGAAATTGACGGGGCACTGGCAGGTCCTTCCCCGCTCAGTGAGCGGA
Organism: Lithobates septentrionalis; assembly: GCA_037952835.1. Taxonomy (NCBI): domain Eukaryota; kingdom Metazoa; phylum Chordata; class Amphibia; order Anura; family Ranidae; genus Lithobates; species Lithobates septentrionalis. The sequence continues at coordinate 1,067,355 of JBBDGP010000163.1, read as the reverse complement.
GACGGACCTGTCATCCGCCGGCTCAGCGGAGATCAACGGAGCGATCCTGAGCTGGCGGACTCCACTGAGCAGATCCACCCCGTGTGAAAGGGGCCTTAGACTCCTTGAGATAATATAGGAAGTGTCTCCAGGACAGCTATGCAGATCAACAGGTATTTTTTTTTCACTTATTAAACAGATATAATTAAATACTTAAATACTTTCAATTGTGTATTTAACAGATCAAAAGGGAGAAAATAAGAGAAATGCATCTTTAGGGTATACATATTTTATGTTTTTACATTTTTAAACTAAGGTTTTATATCTTTAAAAAAAAGAGTTGTGACACTGCCCACTTAGTTTAGAAACTGTGAGGGATTCCAGTACTTGGCTTACTTGACACCCATGCTTGTCAAACACTATTAAATGTCAATTCAGCATTAGCGGGTTATGAAACAATTCTATACCAACATACATCTCTAGAAGAATTGCTTTAACCTACTATATTTTATGTCTCCCTGGTTCTTCTATAAGTGCCATGGAGTATCCTATTAAATCGTGAATTGCAGTTTTCCTGCCCTACAAAAAAAAAAAAAAATCAATACAAAGAAAATACATAAACAAAAATAATGTGACAGATAATGTGCTTAGAGGATCAGAGGAAACGATAGGTAAATCACGAGGGAGATAAATAATCACAGGATAATGGGGCTTCAGGTAAAATGATGCAAATAAGGATTTGAAAAGCGGAAGGTTGAAACAGATCGTATAAGAAGTAATATCCTTTGATCTCCATTCATTTATCAGAGAAATTGTTATTATTCAGGGCTCCAGGGCAAACATACAGGAAAATAAAATTTTATTACAATAAAGAAAGCTTAGCAAGGCAGTGATTATTCTGTACTGTATTAAGATGAGCAATAATGTGTAGATAATTAGTGCTGGGAAGATTTTGGAGTATGGAGAAAGGATGGAACCCCTTTCAGCTTTTTTTGGCTCTGTGTGTCCTCTAGGATAGAGGGGGAATTTTGAATCGGAGACATCTGTAAAACTGGACATCCCCCTGCTTTAACTTCTTTGCTGCAACTCTGGGACAGCAAGTAAAAGAAAATGGGGAAAAAAAACCTGACAAAGGTATTAATCTCTTCTCACCTTCTCCTGATGGCCCTGTAGCTTGGCCTCAACACCAGGAGGTTGGACGGACTTCCTATGATCACTGTGACTGACTGTCATTTAATGCCACCAGCTCCTGATCATAAGCAGAGACTGGGAGCTGGGACAGCACAGTGATTGCGATTTCAGTACAAAAGCCTGGGTTCCCATGGACACATACATGTGCAGCATGGTGTGTATATTAGGACCCACACTCCCTGTTGCATTACATGGCCGACAAGAGATTAAAGTGTATGTGTGTGCAAATTAATATATATTTACACAAACACACTACATATATGCAGTTCCTTTCTGCAATACATGCACTTTTCTCCATGTTTTATCTCTTTACAAATGCTGCAAATACAGAAAAACACCTGTTAATCCTGCCACAAATTCAGTGAGCTCCTGTTGTGAGCTGACAGCGTAGCCAATGCTGCACTCAAATCTCAAACCTTGAATGGGTTCTCCTCCACAGGACATTCCTCCAGTGGCAAAACTATCAGGGTTGCAAAGGTCGCACTTGTGACCGGACCTTGGTATTCCGCCAATGTGGGGGGCTCCAAGTCTCCTCCTGCCCCCCTTGCAGTCACTGTGACATTTGGGGGAAAGGCATCAATCACCAAAACATCACCGCACACCTGACCAGTTGATTTCCCCCCACCCAAGCAGAGGCAAGCTCAGACGATTGCTGATAGGCCAGCTCCAGAACTGTGCATAATCCGGAGCTGGCCAATTAGTAATCAGCTGATCTCAGATCCGTCTTGGCTGGGCTAAGCTGGATTGGACTGGACTCGGGCCGCTGGTCAGGTGAATTTGTAAAGCGACTGCAAGGAGGGTGCGAGAGGAGGACAGGAAGACTTAAAGAAGGTCAGCGTGTGACAGCTACAGCCCACAGTCTGAGGGGCAGTCAGTCACTTTGTGGGGTCAGTCACTGATGTAAAGGGGAGTGGAGGTCCTAAGTTAAAGGGGCACTGATATAAGGGTTCTCCCTTATACCAGTGTCCTCACTCCCCTCTTACATCAGTGAACACCTTTACCTTGGTGTATTCACTCTGGTGTAAAGGGGAAAATTATTGTAAGGTTGTCTCTGGTCACCAGAGCCCCCCCCCCCCCTCACTCCCCCCACATCAGAGTTCCCAGCATTCTCCCTTAAATCAGAGTCAGCAGAGTTCATCCTTACAGTGCAAGGGGAAACGTTGTGGACTCTGAGGAATAGAGGAACTCTGTGAACTTTGATGTAAGGGGCGGGAGCTTTTGTAAACTAGAGAACCGCTTACATCCTGTGCTCCCCCCCGCAGGAGTCGCTCGTGAATAAGGTATCCTCCACCCTGCACAGCCAGGCACACAGAATTTTCCACAACACTCTCGAGTCAAGAAACAGTCCTTGCAGCTTTGTTTTTTATTATTTTTATTAGGGGTATTGAACTCGGATGGGGTTAAGGGTATTATGGGATGCGCACTTGACTTTAGAACTTTTTAGGGACAACTTCTTCTGTACGGTCTATTTACAAACTCCTCAGCTCCTCCAGCACAACACTTGCTTGAAGCACAAAATTCCCAGGTCCAGCTGACACACTGTTTTAGCAAATGCCCTTTCGATTCAGAGACCTCAGGCCCTTTGGTTGTGTAACAAAGTCCTAGTGCCCAGCTGTCCTTCTGTGGCTACTGATCTCAGCACTAGGGATGAGCCGAACCCCCCCGGTTCGGTTCGCACCAGAACCTGTGAACGGACTGAAAGTTTGCGCAAACTTTAGAACCCTATTAAAGTCTATGGGACTCGAACGTTTGAAATCAAAAGTGCTAATTTTAAAGGCTAATATGCAAGTTATTGTCCTAAAAAGGGTTTGGGGACCTGGGTCCTGCCCCAGGGGACATGTATCAATGCAAAACAAGTTTTAAAAATGTCAGTTTTTTCAGGAGCAGTGATTTTAATGATGCTTAAAGTGAAAAAAAAGTGAAATATTCCTTTAAATATCGTACCTGGTGGGTGTCTATAGTATGCCTGTAAAGTGGCACGTGTTTCCTGTGCTTAGAACAATCCCTGCACAAAATGACATTTTTAAAGGAATAAAAGTCATTTAAAACTGCTTGCGGCTTTAATGTAATGTTGGGTCCCGGCAATATGGATAAAAATCATTGAGACAAACGGCATGGGTACCCCCCAGTCCATTACCAGGCCCTTTGGGTCTTGTATGGATATTAAGGGGAACCCCGCACCCAAATTTAAAAAAAAGGAAAGGCGTAGAGCCCCCAGGCCCTATATACTCTGAACATCAGTATACAGGCGGTGCAAACAAGACAGGGACTGTAGGTTTGTTGTTAAGTAGAATCTGTTTGTAATTTTGAACTGGTACATTTTTAAAGTGTAGCTCCAGCCAAAAAATCTATTTTTAAGCTTTTTGGAAAACATAGGGAAGGGTTATCACCCCTGTAACATTTGTTTTGCTGTCTGTGCACCTCTTCAGAAGATTTCACCTCACTTTCTGTCCCAATGACAAATGTTTTTTGAAAATTTGGGGTTTTTAGTGAAACAAGGATTGGTGATAAAGCATCAGTGGAAAGGAGAAAAGTTTTTCCCATAACTCTTACAGGAGAGAATTTCCCTTCCTATGGCGTAGATTTCATCTCACCTCCTGTTGTCTCCTTCCGTAGGAGTCGTTTGTAAGTTGGATGTTTGAAAGTAGGGGCCTGCCCTATATACTCTGCAGAAATTGGGGCCCTAGGTGTTGGTGTTGCCACAACACTGTAATCCCTCACAGTTACTCTTGGTGGGCGCAGGAACCGGTCCTGCTGTGAAATATTAGATCAAGAATTATAATTACATGCTATTGTTGAACAGTGGTAAAAAAATTGGGCCTTTGGTGGTGGTGGAAGTGCTGGTGCCACAACACTAAGTCCTCACAGTTACTCTTGGTGGGCGCTGGAACGGGCCCTGCTGTGAAATATTATATCAAGAATTGTAATTACATGCACCTGTTGAACAGGGGCAGAAAAATTGGGCCTTTGGTGGTGGTGGTGGTGTTGCCACAACACTGTAAGCCCTCACAGTTACTCTTGGTGTGCGCAGGAATGGGCCCTGCTGTGAAATATTAGATCAAGAATTGTAATTACATGTCCCTGTTGAACAGGGGCAGAAAAATTGGGACTTAGGCACTGGTGCCACAACACTAACCCCTCACAGATGCTATAGTTGGAGCGCAGGAATGAGCCCTGTTGCAAAGTATTGCATCAAAAATTGTAATTATACACCCCTGTTAAACAGGGACTGAAAATTTGGGCCTTGGGCACTGGTGCTGGTGCCACAACACTGCAACCCCTCACAGATACTCTAGTTGGAGCGCAGGAATGAGCCCTGCTGCAAAGTATTGCATCAAAAATTGTAATTACACGCCCCTATTAAACAGGGGCAGAAAAATTGGGCCTTGGCCACTGGTGGCGGTGCCCAGAACCAAAAATGTTCTTACACGCTATCAGCATGAAAATTGAGGAGGAAGAGGATTGTCACTCAGCATAACAGGATAGTCACTCAGCATCAGCATAGGCAGTCTTGAAGGGATCTCACATTAAAAAAAAAAATCAATCAGTTACATCAGCATCAGGTGCTTGGTAGCCGGTGATCCAAGACTGATTCATTTTTATGAAGGTCAGCCGATCGACCGATTCGGTGGACAGGCGCACCCTGTGATCGGTCACAAAGCCTCCAGCAGCACTTAATGTGCGTTCCGAAAGAACGCTGGATGCAGGACAGGCCAGTAGCTCAATTGCATACTGTGCAAGCTCTGGCCAGTGATCCATCCTCAAGACCCAGTAACCAGTGTCCAAGTCAGATCTTGCCCCTAGGTATTCCTGCACCATGTACAACAGACGCTGGCGATGGTTGCTGGAACCGATCATACCTTGGGGCTGCGGACTAAAAAATTGTCTGAATGCATCGGTCAGACGGCCACCTTCTCCATCGCTCCTTCTGTGACTGACCGAAGCCTCAGCAACACGTTGTCCAGGAGGACCAGGAAATTGTAACCTCCCAGGCTCTGGAAACGCGTTGCACAAACCTTTCTGCAAGGCCTCCCGAAGATGTTTCATCCTCTGCTCCCTCTGCGACGGAAAGATAAGGTCTGCAACCTTATCCTTGTAATGTGGATCAAGGAGGGTTGCCAGCCAGTAATCATCCCTCCCCTTGATACCACGAATACGGGGACCCTTCCGCAGGCTTTGCAGGATCAAGGAGGCCATGCAACGTAGATTTGCTGAGGCATTCGGTCCAGAGTCCTCTGGGTCACTAAGGATGACATGATCTGCAGCCACCTCCTCCCAGCCACCTACAAGTCCATGGGTTTCTTCGGACTGTAATTGATCCCTGGAAGACTGCTGCTGATGCTGAGTGCCAGGCTCCACCTCCATCCTGACACAATCCTCCTCCTCCTCCTCTTCCTGTGTGATCGGCGGGCACGCAGGAACACTGTCTGGATAAAGGGGGCCTTGAGAGGTAAGGAAGTCCTCCTCTTCCTCCCTCTGTTCTGCCTCAAGTGCCCTGTCCATTATTCTACGCAGCATGTGCTCCAACAGGTGGACAAGAGGGACAGTGTCACTGATGCATGCACTGTCACTGCTCACCATCCTCGTGGCTTCCTCAAATGGTGACAGGACAGAGCATGCATCCTTGATCATAGCCCACTGGCGTGGGGAAAAAAAAGCCCCAAGATCCCCTGACCCTGTCCTGGTGCCATAGTCGCATAGGTACTCATTGATGGCCCTCTGCTGCGTGTGCAGCTGCTGCAGCATGGCCAACATTGAGTTCCACCTGGTGGGCATGTCACAGATTAGGTGGTCCTTGGGCAGATTAAATTCCTTTTGGAGGTCACCCACCTGAGCACTGGCATTATATGACCTGCGGAAATGCACACAGACTTTTCTGGCCTGCCTCAGGACATCCTGTAAGCCCAGGTACCTGCCCAAGAACCACTTCACCACCAAGTTGAGGACGTGAGCCAAACAGGGCACATGGGTCAGTTGTCTTTGTCACAAACCACCATACGTGGCTTAAACTGGCGTGGCATCAACCACCTCCGAACCTGCCCCTGCAGAGCTGCCAGAATCTCTGCCCCAGTGTGGCTCCTGTTCCCCAAGCACACCAGCTCAAGCACCACATGGCATCTTTTTGCTTGCGTGCTTGCGTAGCCCCTTGAACGCCTACGGAGCACCGCTGGTTCCGAGGACAAATCAGCACAGGAAGAGGCCATGGAGGAAGAAGAGGAGGTGGAGGAGAGAGGTGTGGCAGAATCACCACTAGTAGAATTTTGGAGGCGTGGTGGCAGAACAACCTCCAACACTCCTGCACCCTGTCCTGCATCCTTCACAGCTGCCAGAAGAGTCACCCAGTGCACGGTGAAAGATAGGTAACGTCCCTGTCCATGCCTGCTGGACCATGAGTCAGCGGTAATATGCACCTTACTGCTGACTGCCCTGTCCAGCGAGGCCAAGACATTGCCTTCCACATGCCGGTAGAGAGCCGGAATCGTCTTCTGTGAGAAAAAGTGGCGTTTGGGAACCTGCCACTGAGGAACCGCACATTCCACAAACTTACGGAAGGGGGAAGAGTCTACCAACTGAAAAGTCAGCAGTTGAAGTGCTAGCAATTTAGCCAAGCTAGCATTCAACCGCTGGGAATGTGGATGGCTGGGAGCGAACTTCTTTCGGCGGTGCAGCTGCTGGGGCAGGGAAATTTGCCTGGTACAATCTGACGTTGATGTACCGATAGCAGATTGCCTGCAAGTACTTGGCTGTGATACACCTAATTCTACACCTTCATTCCTCTCAGTGCAGGTTTCAGAGAGGAGTGAAGGTATAGTGGGGTTGGAGATCCCAGCTGATGAGGAGCACGGAGAGGTCCGCTTTGTTCTTTGATGTGGGTCTTTTAGGTATGCTTGCCAACGAACTGCAAGGCAGGTTGACATATGTCTGATCAAGCATGTGGTGCCCAAGTGGGTGATGTTTTGGCCACGCGAGATACGCTTAAGACATAGGTTGCAAATAGCAGCGGTGGGATCTGATGCACTCGTCTCAAAATAGACCCACAGCAAAGATCTTTTGGAATAACGCAGAGACAGCAGCGCCCTGCACATGCGGAGCTCTGCGGTGTGATGGAGTCGGTGAGCTTCCCTTAAGCTGGCCCCTGGAGGGCATCCTGCCTCGAAGGTGTGCCTCCTCCTCCTCCTCTCTCCTATCAGGCACCCACGTGGAGTCAGTGACCTAATCATCCCCTCCCTCCTCATCACTGAAGCAAATCTGGCAGTATGCTGCAGCTGGGGGAACATAACTGCCAGATTGCTGTCCTTCATGTGCACCCCCTCTCTCTGGGCTCACGTTACTGCCTTCCTCTAGCTGGGTACCATCATCGGAGCCTTTAAAACGCTGGGCATCCTCCTGGAGTATGTACCCAACACTGTGGTCAAACAGTTCGGGGGACTCCTCAGGAGGACATGGTTGGGCTAGGAAAGGAGTGACTGATGCCATTGAGCCGAGGGAAGAGGCCGCGTTGGCAGCTGCTTTGCCAAAGTGCTCTGAGCCTGGGTGAGAGAGGATGAGGAGTATGAGGATGGCTTGGTCATCCACTCTACCAAGTCTTCCGCATGTTGCGGCTCAACACGGCCAGCTGCCCAAAAAAAGGACAAGCGTGTCCCATGGCCACGTGCTGATGAGAATGCACTGTCTCCACGACCAGCACTGTTGCCTCTAGACACAGAGCCTGCTTGCCCTCTTTTATTGGCTTGTGACTGTCTGCCTCTCCTTGTTGGCCTTCCAGACCCACTAATGGCCTGCAGTGAGAAGTAGCTGCACAAAGCTGGGATGTATATATATATATATATATATATATATATATATATATATATATATATATATATATATATATATATACTGATACTGCAGCTAGCAGAATCAACTGCCTGCCTGTAGTATTATTAGTATGAGAACACCAGCAATTGTCTTCAGGTAGCTTTAGGTGCACACTGTGCAGAGGACGCAGTATATGTATATGTATATGTATATATATATATATATATATATATATATATATATATATATATATACATACACACATACACACACAATACACTGTAAGTGCAGCTAACTGACTCGCCTGCCTACTCTATCTAACTTAAATCAAATGACACTGTCTCTCTGTCTATCTCTCCGCCGCCGCAACACACTATACAAGGCTGCCATGCAGGCGGCCTCATATAGTGTGGGGCGTGTACTAAACCCCCTGAGCCAGGGTGGCTTTGGCCAATTACAGCTCTCTGTACAGACGGCGCTGTGATTGGCCAAGCATGTGGGTCATAGTGCATGCTTGGCCAATCATCAGCCAGCAATGCACTGCGATGCCGCAGTGAATTATGGGCTGTGACGCGCCACTCGAACGGCCCATAACGTTCGCAATTCGACAAACGGTCGAACAGGTGATGTTCGAGTCGAACATGGGTTCGACTTAAACTCGAAGCTCATCCCTACCCAGCAACCACCTCTTCAGGCACTGCCAGCCCACTTGACTGCAGCTGCCCCTTTCTCTAGCTTTCCTGGGTAAAACTTCTACAGTCCTCCCAGACTGACTCTGCATTCATCTCAGACTGCTCTCACCCAGTCCTCCCCGACTAACACTCACTCTTCCCCTCTTTGAGAAACTGCACAATCTTCATGCGATTTTTCACCTTTTTATTCTCTTTTCTTTTTTGTGGCATATGGTTTCTCAATTTGTATCCAATGCACTTTTCATTTTTCCAGGCAACAATGGGTATTGGCTTCTTATCCATGATTATGTATGGGAGGAGCCCAGGGAGTGTCGGGTGTTACTTTTACCCCCCCTGGGAGTCTTGTTCACACTCTGGCTTTTCTCCTTACACATGCACATCGTGTCTCAGAGCATGTCTCTGTGCAATGTCACCAGGTAACTATCCCTGTGACTTCCTCTACAACCAAGACTGCACACCTCTTTTGTTTTTCTTCACCCTTTCCCCTTTGGGGTATTGCATGATGTTCATGCAATTTTTCCCTTTTCATTTTCTTTTTTTTTCCCCCTTTCTTTTCTTTTGGTGATATATAAATCCCTTTACTTAGTATCTACTACACTTTTCATTTTTTCAGGCAATAATGGTTGTTGATTTATAGTTCATGAATATTGTATGTATATACTGGTACTATTCACACATATTGGTCCAATATAATTTACTCTACAGACATATCTGAATATTTTCACCTTTGCCTATTACGTTTGGAGGGTGCAAATCCTGACTTGCAACACTGCTTATTTCAAATTATTTCTACGCAAGTATTTCAGGGAGATACACATCTTGTTTTCCCTTGTCCCCATCTTATTTCTTACCATCTGGGCAAGACATTAGATCATATTTGGTACCTTTTTTTCAGATACGCCATGCGTTTGCTCCTGATGAGTGGCAACTGGCGACGAAACGCGTCAAGCCTATTAATGTCATCATGCTCCCAACACATAGCTTGACCTCAACTGTGATTTATTTGCCACCTATAACCAATTTGTATCCATTACTCAATAAGCATTGGCTTTTTATACTAGTTACTTCCATGGGATACCATGCAATTTCAGATGCGTGCTTGTACATACATGAATTCTTCTTTTTTGTATGCCATTGTCTTGTGTATATAGATAAAAATACTTATGTTCAACGCTTTGTTTATATGCCAATTAAAAATGTTTACAATTTCTCCTACTACGTGTCTTGTGCCTCACTCAAAGTCCCAAAAAAACCTTCTTATGACTAACACTCACAAGCCCACCTGGCTGTCTTCTCATTGGAGATCTCCCAGATTTGCTCACTAGCTCCTGCTGTCCTCACACCTGCTCCCATGCCCCATGACAGGATTCCTCCTTGGGATATCAGAGGATCCCTCCTGCACTCAAGCTCCCAGGCTCGAGGTCACACCCCCCCAGACTAGGCGGTTATCCTCAAGGGCCCACCGACCGCCTACTAGCACTCTATCTCTAATTTACACCTGAACTCTCCTGCCCAGCTGGGCTGACCCTGAGTATTTGAGGGGATCTTCCCCCTGCCAACCCATCTGTTGTAGATTGGTCAGGGCCCTCATAATCACTCCAGGCAGCTCCTCCTAACCCCTCTTCCATTCTTCTGGAAGTTTCTAGCAAGTTCTAGAAGTTGGGGAAGGTACCAGAGATGCTGCCTGATAAGTCATACCAGCCCTCCCTGGATCACTCACCCAACCCAGATTAAAACACAGGCTTGGCTGTCAGCCATGCCAAAACATTTTACCTACACTAACAAAAACCTAACACTACCTATTCTAGCACACTAGAGGGTGTAACACCCTTTACATCAGGGTCCGCAGCGTTCCTCTGTACATCAGGGTACTCAGCGTTCCCCTTGCACTGTAAAATGGAACCCTTTGGACTCTGATGTACTGTAAAGGAGAATTCTGATGTAAAAGGGGGCTCTGGGAATGTGGGGAACTCTAATGTAAGGGGGGAATCTGTGGACTCTGATGTAAGGGGGGACTCTGTAAAGCAGGGGTATGCAACCTTATAGAGGTGGAGATCTACTTGAACAACTTGGGAGAAGTCAAAGATAACAGGGCACAGTGTCGCATCCTCAAACCTGATTTAAATCCCTAATTGGTGTACTACCATGTCACAATCATGTGCATTGTATGGCAATCATGGGTTTAAATCAGGTGGTGAGGAGGCAAGATACCGTGTATGTATATGCTATACCCACTAACCATGACAGGGCGTATAACTGTTGCTGCGGCTGCAACATGTGAACACCCCTGGTCGCCGCAGCTAAAAGGAGTGCGGTTGGGGAGGGGTGATCAAAAAACATGTCTTAAAGTGGTGTTCCACCCAAAAAAACAAACATATCTAAAAAATTCTAAAAAAAAAACCAAAAAAACATTTGGATATTTTTTTTTTTTTTACTTACCTCTAAATGCCTGTTGCTAGGTGGTCCCTCGTAGTCTGCCCCTTTGTCTGCCTGGGCTGGTGACATCACTTCCCCCTGGCACAGGAAGGGCTCGGCTCTTCTCCCTCCCTCCTGTCAATCATCTGGGACCCATTGCAGGTCCCAGGTGATTGAGCGGCCAATCACGGCGCTCGGCGCCGCTCGCGCATGCGCAGTGGGTGCCAGGCTGTGAAGCCACAGCCCGGCGCCCACAGTTGAAATGCCGGCGCCGACGAGCGGAGGAGGGGGACGAGCGGGGCTTCGATCCCCCGCATCGCTGGACCCAGGGACAGGTAAGTGTCCAATTAAAAGTCAGCAGGTGCAGTATTTGTAGCTGCTGACTTTTAATTTTTTTTTTTTTTAATGGCCCCCCTGGGTGGAACTCCTCTTTAACTTTCATCACCCCCCAAACTGCAAATATAAATGAACCCTTACTGTTCTGAGCCCCCTATAAGGCTGCTTTCACACTGATGTGCTGCGGTTTACATGCACCTCGGGTGTAGCGCAGTGCATCTGCAACTTTCCTGGATTAGCTGCGCTTTGTCATAGACTTCTTTTATATCCTGCAGGTGTGGTGCACTTTCTGAAAGCATACCAAAACTCCTGCATTCAGAAAGTGCACCAAACCTACAGGATATAATAGAAGTCTATGGCTAAGTGCAGCAAACCCACAGGAAAGCTGCAGGTACACTGCACCCGCGACGTGGGTAAACTGCAGCACATCAGTATGAAAGCAGCCCTATACTATTATGCCTAGTGTATTGTTTCACATTGACCTGAAGTCTTCTTCTTTCCTGCTCCTGGCACCACTCTGACGACCACTAGCCAGGAAAAGAGGTGGAGTGCAGTTGGTATCACTCTGCATGGGACAGGAGCCAGCACTACAGAGGAGGCACCGGCTTATGTGGCTCTTGCCTCCTACTACAGCTCTAACTTTACAAGTAGTCCATCTGCATTGCACCCTGTTTGATGCTCTGAAATGGTGGGTCAATAAGTCCAGATCGCGATCTACCAGTCTGTCACGAGTGGGCGTCAGCCACAAAGACAGTTGCTATAGCAGTTGCAGGACTACCACCGACCAGCAAGATAGGCAGACATGCAGTCACCCTGGCAGATGACACGGGCTCATCTGAGGTGCGGAGTCTAAGTACTAACCGGTGTTCCCCAGAGCTCCTGATGGTGGAGATGGATTTAGCTGAGTGTTAGTACCAGGTTGCGGTCCTCAGGATTGCCCCACGAGGAGGAGAGCAAGCTGGGGTCGAGTAGAAAATAAGCAGATAAGGATCAAATGGAAGTGTGGACAGTAAACAAGCCAAAAGGTCAGTAACAAGTAGTTGCAGGTTGGGATCAGGCAGAAGAGTAGTCGAGGAACAAGCCATGAGTCGATAATGAGTGGTAGCAAAATATGGACGATGGCAGCAGGGAAGACAAGAGCAAGGCACTGGCTGAGAAAGCACAATAACATGGCAAAGAGGAAGAGCAGAAACAAGGCTTATATAGGAAGTTCATGGAAGGAGCAAGGCGTTCAAGGTTCAACATCAATCAAGACACAAGGCAGGGTTGTAGATCAGGCAGAGAGCTGTCCAGCATTCTAGTTAGCTCAGTGAGAAGAGTCAACGCCAGACACAGAAGAGGTCCCAGGTTCGAGCCCAGATCCTGACACAATCTCCTGTCCACGATCTCCTAGTAGATCACGATCCACAGGTTGCTGACCCACTCTGTAAAGGGCTCTGGGAACAGCGGGAAGGGCCCCTGGCTCAGGTCACAGGGGCCCTACATGATTTCTTGCACCGGGGCCCTGATTGTTCTAGTTACACCTCTGCATCCCTCCCTCTCTTTATCATAACATAAGGACGGGTGTTCTGTAGTACAGAAGGGGAGAACCAATTCAGGGCTGACAACACTGCTTGGGTTTTCAGTGAAGTTGCAGTGTTATCACCTCACAACTTAGTTTTATTGGGTGCTCACTGCATGTCCTGGCAGTATGCAGCATAGTTTAAATCTGAGTAATATTGAATAAGCTGGTTAGTGTTCCCCTTCCTGTCTCAGATTAGTATCTTTCATAAACTACCATATTTAACGGCGTATAACACTCACTTTTTTCCCCTTAAAATCAATGGGGGAAATCGTGGGTGCGTGTTATATGCCGATCCCCGCCGATCTCCGCTGATTGCGAGTGGTGCGGAGCGATCGCCACCGAGATACACATAGCCGAGTGTACTCGGCTCTTCTTGGCTCTGCTCACAGTCACGCCCAGTCCCGCCATTGGACCTGTGTTATGTCCATCATAGGGCGGGACTGGGCGTGACTGTGAGCGGAGCCGAGAAGAGCCGAGTACACTCGGCTATGTGTATCTCGGCTCCGCCCAGTCCCTGCAATCTCGGCAGCGCTCGCTCTGCCCAGTCCCTGCGATCTCGGCGGCGCCAATTTTAAATCCATCCAAGGCTGCAATGGACACTGGGGGCAAGGCTGCACTGGAGCAAGGCTGCACTGACAAGGCTGCAATGGACACTGGAGCAAGGCTGCACTGGGGCAAGGCTGCACTGACAAGGCTGCAATGGACACTGGAGCAAGGCTGCACTGGGGCAAGACTGCAATGACAAGGCTGCAATGGAAACTGAGGCAAGGCTGCACTGGGGCAAGGCTGCAATGACAAGGCTGCAATGGACACTGAGGCAAGGCTGCAATGACAAGGCTGCAATGGACACTGGGGCAAGGCTGCAATGGACACTGGGGCAAGGCTGCACTGGGGCAAGGCTGCACTGACAAGGCTGCAGATGGACACTGATAAGGCTGCATTGATGGGCATTTAATTGTGAGGTTTTTTTTTCCTTAAACTTCCCTCCTAAAATTTTTTTTCCTTTAAATACTCTCCTAAACATGGGGTGCGTGTTATACGCCAATAAGTACGGTAATTGTGTTTTCTTCCTAGCCAGAACAAATTATATCTACTCCTAGATGAACCGCTGATAAATACCATCTTAGGACACAAGCCTGGAACTACTGTATGTAGGTAACAGATCTTATTTATTCAGAGTATAAAATGTTGGTTGCTGCAATTATTTTTCTTTTATACATTTTATATTAATAGAAACCATTCTCATTCCATTTTTCCAGCATTGTCTTTAGATGTACACATTGCCTTAGGTCCTTTCCACTTGGGTCATTGACCTATATTGACTGATATGGCCTCATTAGATAGAGGTCTCCTAGCTTTGCTATTTCAGCACATTGTTAAGTGACTGTACAAAGGGTAATGCAAACCACGCTAGATGCGGTGTCTCTTAACTCAGGGCTCACACCTCTGTGTTCCCAACATCTCCTCTCCTATTCTTCCTGTGCATACTTTGTACTTTATTGTCGATTCCCAGAAGGGAGGAATCAGTATGCTTTGAGCGTACCCCGTGGGCAGTTGTGTCAATGAAGGTTCTTCCCTGTTCTCAGTAGCATCAGGACTCCGTTTATCGTCTGACTAACCTGACAGACATGCAGTACACACACTGTTAAAGTAGAACTCTGGTCAAAACTTTTTCTAGCTTTGGATAGAGTGGGGAAGGGTAAGAAACTCTGACATGGTTTTAAAATGTCCTATTTGGAGAAATCTAATCTCACCTTTTGTCCTAGGGACCATTGTCACTTAGAAATAAAGTGAAAGGGAATCCAAAATTGTACTTACTTTCTGTTGCATCTCCGGGAACAGAAAGTGCAGGAAAAACAAATATCATCCTGATGGGGACACAGACACAGCAAGAAAAACCCAACAGGGTTTCTACCAGTTTTATTTAAACAAGGCTGGAGTTGAACATTAAAGAAACACTTTTACGTTGCATATAGTGATGGGCTCAGGCGTGTTTGGATCGAACCCGCCAGAAAGCCATCACTGCACACTGCCACTGATAGGCAGTGAGGCATTTCCCGGCCCACAGCTGCACATACACATGCAGCCTATGATTGGCAGTGTGCAGTGCCAGCTTATTGGTGGGTTTGATCCGAACATGCCCGAGCCCACTGCTACTTGCATATACAGCGAAAGTGATAGTGTTCTCTGCAAAGGGCCCCTGGCCCCCATATATTCACTGTACCAGCACTTTCTCATAGCTCCTTGATCTTTTTACACCAGTGCTGAAATTGAGCGGTGATGTACTCCCCTGGGCATGTGATAATGCTCATGCCTAGCAATAGGCTGCTACTTCTGGTCACAGTTACATGCTCCCATTTACCTCAAATTACAAGCAGAGCCAGATCATCCACAGGGCAACCTGGGAAGGAGCCTAGGCCCTGATGGAAGTCCAGTGGGCCTAGCTACAACCTTCATACTTCTGCAATAAACCAGAGGGCAAATGGTCAAGGCTGTGAACTTGCCTGTCCTTTCACAAGGTAGAAGGCACTTGTAAGCAGTTAAGGGTCATGGTCTGATGGGGACATGCCAATACAGACAATACAAATGGGACAGCTTCTCTGTTGTAATCCTGATCAGTGTCAATCCAACAGGATGTAGGGAGAAAAGCTGGTACTTTGTCCAGGGCCACATTCTGCCTTAATCCATCTCGGAGGGCCAGGTATTTTTTCTGACCGCAGAAGAAGAAGACAAGAATGTGTGAGGAAACACAAGTAACACGTTTATATGGGGGGATGCTCTTTAAAGAGACACTAGCTTGTCAAGATGCATGGCCAGGGTGACTTTCTTCTCCCCACTGAAAAGAGGAAAATCAAAGTCTAAAAGTTATCTATCCTCGCATTTATATGGAAGATTTATTACCTTGTTTGATACTGGCTTGGTGCATTAGTTTGCGAAAACCTGTGTTCATCATGAAATGTCATTTATTTACTTGTCACCACTGAATAACTCTAGACAAAGCTAACTGCTCTATGTGTTTGGTATAGACTGTATAGAATAACTGCTCCATGATCCAAAAACACCTTTAGGTGTGCATTGAGCTGTTTGAGTAACCAACGCCTAAAGTTAAAGTTTATCTTAAGGCAAGACTTTATTTTTTTTTTGTATAGATTAGTACATAGTAACAACCTATGTTAGGCTACATTCAAACTTGAATGCATCTTATTCTGGTAATGTGCAGGCATTTTTCTGTGTGGTTTAGAAGAGATGTGCCATACAAGTGTAGCACCCTGGTGTTTAGGCATGGTTGCACCTACATTTACCTGCCAGCTACCTTGGCTAATTGTTGAGGATCAATTGATTTTACTCCAAGTCTGTAAATGCTGCTCTTCTCTCTTTTGCCGCTAGGTGGCCGGGTACCTGGTGGCATTAGATATGAGAAGGGCAGTGCATGGTCAGATTATGGGTATATGGGGCATCTCAGCCAATGGGCAGGGTTTTCTTGAATCCCTTGGCCCACTGGGAGAACCTATATATTTGGGTGGAGTCAGGTGATCGGGGTTCTGTGCCACCTGGACGGCTGTCTGGGTGGACGTGTGTTATATTGCCCGGGCTCCTAGACCGGAGTTTGGGCCTATACCAGGCACATCTGGCTGCTAGGCTGTCTGAGGGCCTATCCAGAAGCAAGAGAGCAGCGCAGGGTTGGGATTGTGGCTTGCAGTCCAACCAGAAGTGACGGTTCTGCCAACCGGAGAACCTGTCGTGGTCAGAGGTAGAGGGGAAGCTGTTGCCATTAAGGGTCCAACCACTCTATTACCAGGCACCACAGTGAGTAGCTGAAGTACCAGAGCAGTATTCTCACCAACCACGGACGGTGAAGAATCGAAAACTTCAGTGGGTATCAAGCCAGGGACCCAGCCAGCGGAGGTGACGCTTACAGAGCAAGTGCCAAGCTATGGACCCAGCAGAGAGGCGGGGGTGACGCTTGAGGAAGATTCTACCGTGAAGATTGGAGGAGCTCAAGGGATTCAGTGGCAGTGAATCACCTAGTCTAGTGAGAGACTGGGAGCTCAGTGGGCTGAAGAACTACAAGAAGTGATTGTAGTGGAAGTGAAGGAACTGTTACACTTTGTGTTAGGAACTGTTAAAGACTGTTTCCATAAGAGACAGCATTCCTACATATGCAGATGTGGTGTCTTGCTGGAGGCCTTTCCCTGCATGGCTGTCCATCTGTTGAAGTCTCAGAGTCTGCCAATTAATCTTGCAACTACCTAAGAGTGCCTAGGCCCTAACTCTCTCTCCCAAAGTTCTGTTAAGAGAAATACAATCTCTTTTGCATTCAAGAAGTGTCTGGTGCCCATGAATCTATCTTGCTTTGCACCCGCCATGCCTCACAACCCACCATATACAGAAGGATATCAGCCATCTCTGGCCCTGGAGGTTCTCATTGGACTGAAGGAGGCCTGGGACCTCGCTATACAAGAGTTTTTTGGGGGGCAAAAACGTGTGCTTTTGGCTCCATAGACTTTTATTATTGTAGCACAACCCCTGCAGAAGCTGCTAGTATATTTGGGTCCTCTGTTCATCATTAGGTCCTAGACGGAGATTCACCCCTGCTGACACCACAGAAATACCATGGCCAGGGAGTCTCTTGACTGTCACACACTGGACAAAAGAAAATATGCACACACGGTTATAAAACAAATGAATAGCTTGTATTGTAAGATCAATAAAGCGTACAGTAGCGATTTGACATTCAACAAGAGTGAATAATAAACAATAAGTTTCAGCACAGAAACTTTGCAATACAATACCCCTTTTAAGGCGTGCCCACATGTCCTGCAGGACTGAAGATATAAACAATAGCCCTCAGACTAGGACATACTTACCAAATGAGATGAAGAAAAAAAAAAAAGATTAACAAGAAATTAAGGCTAACGCACTTGTAGACCCTCAGTCAGAAGGGAGTAGGTTTACACAACTAGGAAGCTTGTCAAATCTTCTACACAAAAATGGACTGTCAAGTTGGTTCTTGTGCAGGCTTAAGCCTCGTACACATGGTACTATTGTTGGCAGGGGATTGTCTGTTGATAGACTGTTGTCTGTTTCCTAAAATCTTACTGTACGCTCCTTTTGACAATTGTCCAATTTTCTGCCAACAAATTTTGGATGACAGGCTAGTAAATTTTCGGCAGACAATGGTTTGACTCGGAATCAATGCTCACCAAACACAAAATTAGCAGAAGGGGCCCAAAAGGGTGGCGCTCAAGAGCTGAAATTCCTCGAAGTACGTCACTACGTTTATGTTTGTGGCACGGCAATTGTGTACCGTTAGTATGCAAGACAAGATCCTGGCACACGCCCTTTTGACAAAAATCAGACTCTCGGTTGGCCAACAATCGTACCATGTGTACGAGGCTTTAGTTGGGGCCCCTAAGTTGGCACACAGTGAAAGCTGCAGTCCCTTTAAGATGTGAAAAAAAAACTATATAAATCCCTTTTTGGAGGAAACATGAGTTACAGAGTCTTCTTTAATATGTGGTGAATAGATAGGAGAGGTTCACTTTAAGATATGTGTAGATGGTTAAATTGGGGAGTCTGTTCTGCACCTCGACTCCAAGAACAACCTCCGTCCCTCTGGTACACCTGGTTGAATAAAATTATTGCAAGGACAATTTACAACACAAGTGAGAAATACCTGTCACCTGGCTGTAGGATATGGCAATAAATACACACACACCTGTTTAGTGGTAAATACGCTTAATCTATTGATTGACTAAGTAACAGTTAAACTGAATTGAACACACACAGCATTCAGGTTAGCAATAAACAATGCATATAAACTTTAAATGCAACAAGGGTACTTATAAATCCACACTAGGTTTTGAGTGCACTCAAAATGAATAGACAGGAGGTATGGTACCCCTTTAAACCGGCCAGCAGAGAGAGCTTCAAGGTAGTTGCAACTGGGGCAGTCCTTAGTCCTAAGTTTAGTTTAGCGTGCTTTGCGGCCGTCAGTAAGGCCTGCAGGCAATATTAGAGCTACAGGGTCACTGGTTAAATAGCTCCTAGCAGCTTTATTCCTTAGCAGTGGTAGCAAGTAGTGGCTGCAAATCCCGCTCACCAGTCCCGGTAACACTGTGTTAGTTGCTCCTCCGATCAGGTGTCCACTCGCTTAGGTTGCTTAGGGTGACTCTGGCAGGCAGCACGGCAAAGACAGCATTCCGGGAGTGGCTCTGTCTTTCCACGATCTGGTCCCAGAACTGCTTCCCCACACTGTAGTAGCTTCCAATGGTGCCTCGTCCTCTCTCCACACTCGGTACAGGCTTAGAAGATCCCCCAAATGGCTGTGAATTTCTGCCAACTCAGGCTCTCTCTTTCTCTGGCTGACAATCTTGGGCACAATTATTCTCACCTCGCTGTCTCTGCACTGTACTGTCTGAGCCTTTTCCTTGGCTCCTAGACTTTCTAATATGCTGTTTTCAGACTCTTCCTCAGGTGGTCCACGTATCCTCTAAGTGACACCATCAAGGTGTGATCTTAAGAGGTACTGAATGCCAAGTCAACTGGCAGTCGAGCTTCCCTTCCAAACATCAACCTGTACGGTGAATAGCCTGTGGCATTGTTTGCAGTGCTATTATAGGCCTGTACGATAGCTGCAACATGTCTGCTCCAATGTTGCTTTGTTTCAGCCGTAAGAGTCCCAAGCATATCTAGGAGGGTGCAATTCAAGCATTCTGGCTGGGGATCCCCTTGAGGGTGGTCCTTGACTTCTGAACACCTAGCAGGTCTAACAGTCTTTTGATGAGTCTACTCTCAAAGTCTCTCTCCTGATCAGAGTGAATACACTGAGGTAGGCTGTAGTGGACAAAGAACTTCTCTACCAGAATTTTGGCCACTGTGGATGCTTGCTGTTTTTTAGTTGGGAATGCCTGGGCATACCGGGTGAAGTGGTTAGTTACCACAAGGAAATTTCCTTGTCCATTCTAGGCAGGCTCCAGACACAAAGTCGATGCACACTAATTCCATCGGTCCTTGACTTTGAAAATGGCCCATTGGGGCAGCTCTGTGAGGTAAAGTCTTCCTCTGTATGCACCGTATGCAGGAGTGACAGTATCCCTCAACTTCAACCCGCATGCCACCACCAGTTTGAATGTCCTCTCAGGCCCTAGGTGGCCATGATTGTCATGCAAGCCAGTCAGCACAGTCTCTCTATGTTTTCTCTGTAAGAATAGCTGCCACTTATCTTCAGGATCATCTGAGGGCCCCCTTCGGTAGACTACCCCGTTGCATAACTGCAGTCGATCCCATTCCTTGTGTACTAGTCGTGCTTCTTTTGGAGAGTCTGTTAGCAGTAGATCTGAGCATTAGCCCTCCAGAGACTTCAGTGTTAAACTACAGAGGGGATCTTCCATCTTTTCCTTTCTTAAGTCCCTGTCTGAAAGCTTAGGTAGGCTGTTGACAGTAGTATTTGTGGACACCTGCCACTGAGATTCCAATGGCTTCAGCCCTAGTTCTTCCTCTGGCCTGATGTTCCGCCCCCTGACACAAGGCTTGTATCCCTTCTAATGTTAGTCGAGTCCACTCTTCAGAGCAAGCCCCTGCGTCAAAGGGTCTCCTCAACAGGGCATCAGCATCCCGGTTCCTGACCCCTGGATGGTACATTAAACTGAAACCTGATAGGGCAGCCAACCACCTGTGCCCAGTGGCATCCAGCTTGGTGGTGGTAAGAATATATGTGAGCGGGTTGTTATCGGTCTTGACCACAAAGTCTGCACCATACAAGTAGTCTTTCAACTTGTCCACCACTGCCCACTTCAGAGCCAAGAATTCCAACTTGTAAGTAGGGTAGTTCTTCTCAGCAGGTGCAAGGCTTTGGCTTGCATAAGCAACAGGCGGCAGATTTCCATCATGCTCCTGATACAATACCCCACCTAGCCCGTCTGGACTGGCATCAACATGCAGTTCATACGGCTTGGTTGGATCAGCATAGGCCAGAACAGGGGCAGCTGAAAGGCTTGCTCACACTGGTTGGTCCACTGGTCTTGGATTGACTCCCAAGGCTTCATGGGCCCTCTAGGTTGTCTAACCGGCTTTGTTGGGTTTGGATCCTCGTCAACATCCTCATTCTTCAATAATTCATTAAGTGGCCGAGCTACTTTAGCAAATCCTTCGCCAAAAACCTTCTATAGTATGAGCAAAATCCCAGGAATGATTTAAGCTCAGTTACATTGGTAGGCCCTGGCCAAGAGGTGACAGCTTCCAGCTTCTGGGGGTCAGTAGCTATTCCTTCAGCAGAGACAACATGGCCGAGGTAATTAACTGGAGGCTGGTAAAACTGACATTTCTTCGGGGACAGCTTCAACCCCTTGTCATGGAGTCTCTTCAGGACTCTCTCCAGACATTCTACGAGGGTTTTGCCGAAGATGTGTTATCATCCAGGTATGGTGGTTATGACTAAGGCCTTATAGGCTGAAACGCATCAACTGTTCTTATTTGCGTTTGGTCGATGTGGCTTGTCAATAAATATTATACTTCTTAAGAGCAATCACCGGAGTGCGGATCATCTTTTTCCTCATTTACCTACTCAGCCAGCGACTGTTGATCGAGCACCTGGGATCTCTGCTTTCTATGTGATGTATGGGTAGTAGCACTGACTTTTTTGTTTATATCATCCAGGTATACCAGCACTTTGATCAGGTTCAGGTCTCCTACTGTCTTCTCCATCAGTCTCTGAAATGTTGCCGGAGCACCAGACAGACCCTGAGGCATTCTGTGGAACTCAAAGAACCCTACTGGGGTGATAAACACGGTTTTCTCCTTATCTTCCGGGTGCATGGGAATTTGATAATACCCACTCTTCAGATCCAGCACGCTGAACCACTTCGCCCCCGACAGGCTCTGCAGGGCATCTTTTACCCTCAGAGTGGTGTACTAATCAGGGATGGTCCTCCTGTTGAAAGTCCGATAATCAATGCACAGCCTCAGGGACCCATTCTTCTTCCGCACCATCACTATGGGAAAGCATAAGGGCTCCTAGACTCCCTGATGATGCCTGATCTCTTCAATTCTGCAAGCTGCTCGCGTAAATCTTCTAGGTCCCCCAAAGGGATCCGTTAGACTCTTTCCCTGAATGGCTTGTCTTCCTGAAGGCGAATCCGGTGTTGAGCACTTTTTGCACACCCCAAAACCATCTCATTTTTGAAAACATATCCTGCCATCTCAGGAGCTGGGCTTTGACTCTTTCTTTCCACTTAGGTGAGAGTGGGGTGTTTTGTGGGAAAAACTGTTCTATGGAGATTCTGATCTTCTCTTCCTTCCCCAAATCAGATGGTGGGACTAGGGTGGCTGGATTTACTTGTCCTAACAGCATTCGGGCTCGCAGCTTCAACGTCACGTTCCAGACGCAGACAGGGATCTTCACTTGTGCCCCGGTGTCCAGAAGAGCCTTCGTGTAGATACTTTCCACTTGAATGGGTATGACAGGAGAAGGTCCCACTAGCTCGACAGGGAATTTGCTAGAAGTCGTGTGGTTAGTCTGTATTCGTGCCCCCTTCTTGATGGGCTTTGGGTTTGGTTTGCCTCTCAGTTGAGTCCCAGAGGGGCGGTATGCACAGACTTCAAGGTACTTCAAACATCCATCATCTCTGAGGTTTCAAGTGGATTATAATAGGATCTAGGGGCTGAGCCCTCCAAAAAACCTGTTGTGCCTGGACTCTGTCAACTGACCTGGTATCTATGCCTTTCTTTAGCAGTATCTGGTGCATTATCTTGTCAAGACGCCTCATATATGCAGACAGTTTCTCTCCCTCATCTTGGTAAGTATGCTCAAACTGGTACACAAGGCCAGATGCTTTCTCTATTCTCCCAAACACGTCTTGCAAGATATCTTAAGTAGTCGTGAGCAGTACAGTCCTGTTCGCTAAGTTTCCGGTTGCGGACAGCTTATGAGGCTGGCCCCCTCAAACTCTCTGTGATTCTCTGCTTTTTCTGGGCCTCAGGGATGTCTCACTCATCTAAGGCTTGCATGGCTTGTTGCATCCATTTCTCGAAACTGACAGGAACTGGCTGTTTTCCAGAAATGGTTCCCAGCATTTGGTATTCGGATCCAGTGTATATTGGACTACTCTTTTGACACTTTGTTACAAACTCTTCCAAGGCGGCCATGAATTCTGGCCCTATCACGGCTATAGGCACCGTTAAGGTAGCTTCTTCCGATGAGGCTGCTTGGCTTGAACTTTCTGGGCTCTCATCAACAGGGTCCATCTTGATGCTTTCAAAGGTGTTGTCTTGGTGGTTTGCTAGCAGAACAGGATATCCCAGATGAGTTTCCCCACATGTAGCGCCACCCCCAAAAGGAGCCGCTGGTTACATTTTGGCTTCTCTGTTCTGCACCTCGACTCCAAAAACAACCTCAGCCTCTCTGGTACACCTGGTTGAATAAAATTACTGAAAGCACAATTCACAACACAAGTGAGAAATACCTTTTGCCTGGCTGTGGGATATGGCAATAAATACACACACACCTGTTTAGTGGTAAGTAAGCTTAATCTATTGATTGACCATTATAGCGTAAGTAACAGTTAAACCAAATTGAACACTGTGTTAGCAATAAACAATGCATAGAAATTTTAAATGAAACAAGGGTACTTTTAAATCCACACTAGGTTTTGAGTGCACGCAAACGAATAGACAGAGGTATGGTACCCCTTTAAACTGGCCAGCAGATAGAGCTTTAAGTTAGTTACAACTGGGGCAGCCCTTAGTTCTAAGAGAGAGTCTCTCTCTCTCTCCCCCTCCCTTTTTCCCAGTGTCCTCTGAGTTTTCTGGCAGGACAAGTCAGTATCTCCATCTTGTGGCCAAAAGGAGAAATTGCATAAAAACTTTTTTTTTGCCTTGATACATGTCCCCTAGGGCAGTACCCAGGTCCCCGAACACTTTTATGGCAATAACTTGCATATAAGCCTTTAAAATGAACACTTGATTTTTCACATTAGTGTCCCATAGACTTTAACGGTGTTCGTATGTTTGCACAAATTTTTTGTCTGTTCGCATGTGCTGGTGCGAACCGAATCGGTGGGGTGTTCGGCTCATCCCTACTCGAGGTTTTACAACCCCTTTAATCATGGGGATCACTTGACTCAGGGCTACACTTCTACACAGCTTTAGTATGGTTAGGGAAATATTTACTTTTCACTGCAAAGTATATTCCCATGGGCAATAAGTTTAAAAGGCTAAAAATAAAACCTATGTGGCTCACGGTCAAAGTTAGAAAAGCTATAAACAATAAGAAAAGAGCTTTTAAAAAATATAAAAATGAAGGAACACTAGTGTCGTTTAAATGCTACAAAGAATTTAACAGAATATGTAAAAAGGAAATCAAGGGTGCAAAAATTCAAAATGAACGACAGATCGCAAAAAATAGTAGGACAAACCCCAAAAAATTCTTCAAATATATTAATAGTAAAAAGGTCAGGTCTGAGCATGTAGGCCCTTTACAAAATAATCTAGAGTGGGTGACCGGGGACAAGGAGAAGGCTAATTTATTAAATACTTTCTTCAGCTCTGTGTATACAAAAGAGCATGGGGGAGCTTATGTCCATAATGGGGGTGGTATTGACAAAGCCCCCAATGATCCACAATGGCTCAAAAAGGATATGGTTCAGAAATATTTAGACAGAATAAAGGTGGATAAAGCACCTGGACCTGATGGCATCCACCCACGGATCCTAAAAGAATTGAGCTCTGTAATTTCAAAGCCATTGTATCTAATTTTTAGGGACTCATTAATGACGGGAATAGTACCACTGGATTGGCGCAGGGCGAACGTGGTGCCTATGTTTAAAAAGGGATCAAAGTCTTTACCAAGTAACTATAGACCTGTTAGTTTAACTTCTATAGTCGGGAAGATACTGGAGCATTTAATAAAAGACCACATAGATGAGTTCTTGCTAGAAAAAAACATTTTAAGCAACAGACAGCATGGATTCATGAAAGACAGAAGTTGTCAGACAAACCTGATTTGTTTTTATGAAGAGGTAAGTAAAACCTTGGACAGAGGGGTGGCTGTGGACGTGGTTTACTTGGATTTTGCAAAAGCGTTCGATACAGTTCCGCACACACGGCTCATGTGTAAGTTAAAGTCTACAGGCTTGGAAATATCAGTTTGTAAATGGATAGAAAACTGGCTAAAAGACAGAATTCAGAGAGTAGTGGTTAATGATTCTTACTCTGAATGGTCTAAGGTTATCAGTGGTGTACCCCAAGGTTCAGTGCTGGGACCCTTACTCTTTAATATCTTTATAAATGATATTGGGTCTGGGATCAAAAGTAACATTTCTGTCTTTGCAGATGACACCAAGCTATGCAGTGGAATAACGTCCTTACAGGATGTCTCCAATTTACAAGCTGACCTCAATGCTCTGTCTAATTGGGCGTCTATGTGGCAGATGAGGTTTAATGTTGAGAAATGTAAAGTTATGCACTTGGGGGCTAAGAATATGCATGTATCATACATGCTAGGGGGAGTACAACTGGGGGAATCCATGGTGGAGAAGGATCTGGGAGTTTTGGTAGATCATAAGCTCAATAATAGCATGCAATGCCAAGCTGCGGTTTCCAAAGCGAGCAAAGTCCTTTCTTGTATTAAGAGAGGTATGGACTCCAGAGAGAGAGATATCATTTTGCCCCTGTTCAAATCATTAGTAAGACCTCATCTGGAATATGCAGTTCAGTTTTGGGCACCAGTTCTCAAAAAGGATATCGGGGAACTGGAGAAAGTGCAGAGAAGGGCAACCAAACTGATAAGAGGCATGGAGGAGATCAGCTATGAGGAGAGATTAGAGGAACTGAATTTGTTCACTCTTGAGAAGAGGAGAATAAGGGGGGATATGATCAACATGTTCAAATATATAAGGGGTCCATATAGTGAACTTGGTGTTGAGTTATTCACTTTACGGTCAACACAGAGGACAAGGGGGCACTCTTTACGACTGGAGGAAAAGAGATTTAGTCTCCAAATACGGAAAGGTTTCTTCACAGTAAGAGCTGTGAAAATGTGGAATAGACTCCCTCCAGAGGTGGTTCTGGCCAGCTCAGTAGATTGCTTTAAGAAAGGCCTGGATACTTTCCTAAATGTACATAATATAACTGGGTACTGACATTTATAGGTAAAGTTGATCCAGGGAAAATCCGATTGCCTCTTGGGGATCAGGAAGGAATTTTTCCCCCTGCTGTAGCAAATTGGAGCATGCTCTGCTTTTTGCCTTCCTCTGGATCAACTGTGGGTATAGTATTGGGTATATTGGATTGTACAATATTTTTTTTTCTTGTGGTTGGACTGGATGGACTTGTGTCTTTTTTCAACCTGACTAACTATGTAACTATGTAACTATGTAACTTTTGTGGGGCCTCTTTTCACACCAGTGGCTTCAGATGTTTGCCTTCAAAGTCTAAAGCCAACACCGAGGTCCACGAAACTGCTGGGCACAAAGCCTATGGTAAATTTTAGGAGAAGGGGAACTCATGCACCCCATGGTACAGCGGCAGCAACCCATTTTTAGGCCAACTACCCCATTCCATACCAGAGTCCACGATAGTGCTGATGACCTTCTCTACCCTCCAAAACAAAAAACAGAAATATGGGACTTCATGTGTGCCTCCAATAGCAAATACACATTAATAAAAACAGACTCAATCTTTATTGTATACAAAGATTAAAATCATGATTGTTACATACACTGAGAAAGGATTTCATCTCATGTACAAGGTCAACAAATGATAACATCAACCAAAGCTTTGCCCAAGCAGGGCTCAGTGAATAGCTGGTCGTTATAGCGGAGCACCAACAAATTAAGTCAGCAGCTACCAGTGTTAATTTTGGCAGCAAATTTCAATTTAGTTTTAGTCTTAGTCTTAGGACTAAAATGGCATTTTAGTTTTAGCCCCATTTTAGTCTTCTGCAATTGTTTTAGTTGCATTTAGTCGACTAAATCACCAGTACATTTTAGTAGACTAAAACTAATTTTAGTCGTCTAAAATTGAATTGGTGTAATTAAATTGTAATGCATTAGTTAACATTTCTCTACAATTTCCAAACTCGTTATATACTGCTGGAGTTAAAAATCGAATATGCTATTATTTATGGTATTGAGGTATAAACATGCACTACAGACCAGTGTTAATTTTGAAGTCAAATTTAAATTTAGCTTTAGTCTTAGTCTTTTGACTAAAATGGTATTTTAGTTTTAGTCGTATTTTATTCATCTCAATTGTTTTAGTTTTAGTCGTATTTTTTTCAACTAAAATAGTATTCATTTAGTCGACTAAAATGTTTTAGTCGTTTTAGTTGATGAAATTAACACTGGCAGCAACAGATACTGTAGCTGCTGACTTTTAACATTAGAACACTTACCTGTCCAGGGATCCAGCAATGTCAGCACCTCAGCAGATTTTTCGATTGGCTCTCAGGTGCTGCCACCACCATTCTTTGTAAGGGAAACTGGCAGTGAAGCCTTGCAAGTTCACAGACGGATATCTACTGCGCATGCACGAAGCCCACTGCACGTTGTAAATGTCCTGGCGGCGAGGGCCAAACTTCTGGGGGACCTCGCCGCGACGAGGTCTCCCGGAAAGGTGCCAAATTTTGCAGTGGAGGGGGGGGAGGAAGCAAACAAGCGGAGCTTCCTCTTTTGGGTGGTGCTCTGCTTTAACGAGCGAGCCGGCTGCGACCGATGAATCATTCGCTGTCACAGGGCTTCCCTGCTGACAGCTGAATGAAAAAAAAAAACATTGCCGGCAATAGAAAAAGTGAAGTATTGATAGGGACAAGGGCCTCTTCCCGACAACCATGGGCGGTGGTTGTGAGGTTCTGTGGCCAGGGGGCTTATCAGAATCTGGAAGCCACCTTTAACAAGGAGGCCCCAGATCCTGCCCCCATGTGAATGAGTATGGGGTACACTGCCCCCTTGTCAGCTACCCAGCATGCACCAATCGGTGACTTCACACGGGGGTTGTGCCACCAGGTGGCCCGCCCCTTACCTAGAGTGGGCAATCAACGGCTAGCCTTAGTGGCGGGCTTAGCATTTTTTTTCTTTTTTTAGGTCGGCAGTGGTGGCGTGATTGACAATGGACCTACATCGGGATTTTTTTTTTTTTTAAATAAAGGAATTGTCAAAAACTGCCTCCTGTCTATTTTTGACACTTTTTGGTGAATGGGTATACTTATTTACATAGGGAGGGGGCCTGGGATCTGACGGCACCCTTGTTAAAGGGGGCTTCCAGATTCTGATAAGCCCCCTGCCCGCAGACTCCCACAACCACAGCCCAGGTTTGTCGGGAAGAGTTCCCCCGCCCCAAAGCACCCCTCCATGTTGAGGGCATGTCCCCCCCTTTCCTGACCTGCCACGCTGCATTCTTGGATAAGAGTCTGGTATGGATTCTGGGGATGAGCCCATGTAGTTTTTTTTTTTATGGCGTGGGGGCCCCGAAGGGCCTGGTATGGGATCGGTGGGAGGACACCCACGTCTTTTTTTTTTTTTTTAACATTTTTGTTTTGCCAGCAATGATATTGTCAAGTCACCTGAGGCCAGGTGACAAATGCACACCACTGGTGTTTGGAGCGCACCGCTAAGGTTATGGACCCTTCGGCTGACTGCTGCAGATAGAGCTCTGGGTGGTTCAAGAAAGCAGCTCCACCTGAATATCGACACAGACCAAACAGGGAGCTAGAGCGTAAGATTCCACACGGCACAGAATCTAAGAGCCAGCAGGTTTTCACCAGAGCCTCTGGTGGGGAGGATGGATTTGGCTGCAGCTAACTCCAGGTCACGGCCCCCGGGTCCCTCAGCTAAAGCTCACTGACTGGCTCTGGAGGACAGAGTGGAAGCAGCAGTACAGGGTTAAACAGAGGATAGTGAAGAGAACAAGCTAAAGTTGGGGCAACTAGCAGACAGGGATGGTCAGGAAGGCACGCCAAGGTCAGTACACGGAAGTCAGAGATGAACATACAGCAGGGCACCACACAGAAGCCCAAACACAACTGTTGCTCGGGCAAGGCTGGCTTGAAGTGTGCGGGGTTAAATAGTGTTTCCTATTAGAGGCTGGGGTGGAGCCACGCTGAGAGAAGATTACTTAAACACACAGGTGTGAGAGCACGGCCCCTAAATAGAAATACAGACCAGAGAGGTAAGCAGACAGTATCCCCCCCCCCCCCCCAACAAGGCCTCTGACTCCCTCGCTTGGGCCCAGGTTTGGAGGGGAACCTCAAATGAAACCTCCTCAAAAGACGAGGTGCAAAGACATCAGATGCAGGGATCCAAGACCTCTCCTCAGGACCAAAACCTTTCCAATGCAGGAGTTACTGAAGAATGCTTTTACAGAGTTGGGAATCAAGAATTTGACTAACCTCGTACTCCTGATTATCCTCAGAGACTGGAACTGAGGTAGGGAGAGGACGAGAAAACTTATTGGGGACTAAAGTTTTCAGAAGGGAAACATGAAAGGAGTTTGAGATCTTGAGGCTTTTAAGGATCTGAAGATTAAAACAAACCGGATTTAACTTAGAAATTATAGTGTATGGGCCAATGAATCTTGGGGCAAAATTTCAGAGAAGGAACCCGAAGCTTGACCTTCCTGGTGGAAAGCCAGACTTTGTCTCCAGGCTGTAGAGAAGGTCGGCAAAACCTTTGAATTTATTAACAGCTGCCCAGAGGGAATCATGAACATCACCCCAAATAGAATTAAATGATTGTTGAACCGTTGCCAAAGCTGGAATGTCCAGGGAACAGGTCATAGGAAGAGGGAGCTGAGGGTGTCTTCCATAAACTGTGAAAAAAGGGTGTCTGAGAACTGATGTTAACATGATTATTGTGAGAGAATTCTGCACATGGGAGTAGAAAGGACCAATCATCATGATGAGCAGAGACTAAAGTGTGGAAAAAGACCTCTAACTCCTGATTAACCCTCTCAGTCTGCCCATTGGATTAAGGATGGTAAGAAAAGGAAAAATCCAAGATAATATTGAGAGATTTGCAAAAGGCTCTGCAAAAACAAGATGTGAACGGAACACCTCTGTTAAATGGTGTTTCCTTTTTGAGGCTGCAGTGTAGCCATGCTGAGAGAAGATTACTTAAACACACAGGTGTGAGAGCATGGCCCCTAAGCTGATACACAGACCAGAGAGGTAAGCAGACAGACAGGACATGAAACATTACTGCAGATTCATGACAGGCATTGTATTGCCGGCAATTTAAATGTCATTTTTTTTCTTTACAAATGTCAGTTTTGCTGTAGTAGGTTCTATACATGGTACAGATGCACCACTTTAAAGGTAGACTAAAGGGGACGCCCCAGGCACTATATTTAAAGTTTTTTTTTAATTTGTATTGTTTCACTTTAAGCATCATTAAAATCACTGCTCTTTTAAAAAAAATATTGATACATATCCCCCAGTGCAGTACCTGGGCCCCCATCCCATTTTTGTGGCCAATAACTTGCGTATAAGCCTTCAAAATGAGAACTTTTGATTTTTCAAATTCGGGTCCCATATACTTTAATGGGGTTTGGGTCCGCACTTTTGAGATGTTCTGGCATGAACCGTACCAGGGGTGTTTGGCCTAACTGTAAGCATGAGTACTTACAGGGCTTTTAAGTCACTTTGTTTTACACCTGCAGCCATCCCCTCCCCTCCAAAGGGGAAGCTTTCACATTAAAATTTGCCTACACTTTACATCTCCCCTCTGCCATGAAAGTCTCTCTCACTGTCAGGGAGCAGTAACGCTCTCTAGAAGGGGTGGCCATGTGGACCCACTGTCTGTGAAACAGTACATAGTATTTATAATTGAAATCTCACAAGAGCTTGGTGCCTAGGTGTAGGACAGGCCTTTCCAAGATGACACCTGGAGCCCACAGTAGAGGACACGCAAATTCTATGTTGGCTCCCCTTTGAAAAGTACCTACACAGATAAATTGAGGACATGTGGGGACATCTAATGGCAAGAGTTGCAGCAAAATTTCCATGAGGAATTACAATGAGGCACCTAATGTCTTGCTACAACCGTATCTATTCACATAAAAAGATGAGTTCCAAGAGCATATAACTTGAGATTTTGAACCTGACATTTATTTTGACAATAGCATAACTAACAGAAAATGAAAGAAATGCAAGTTAGCACCAAGCCATAGAAAATTGGTCTAGCAGATTTATGCAACGACCTGCCTGCTATGAGCCATGGAATTAAGTAATGATTTTCTTTTCTACATGGGGAGAATTAATGCATTGTTAGTCATAACACTGTTCCCAGCTTTGGTAACGTATTGCATAATCAGCTTTTAATCTTTCGATAATTTAATATACCAGTCAATAATAGTCAGCAGTACACAAGGTTTCTTCATCAAGCTAATAATTTGTGGTATAGTAGAAGTCTGGAATTAGTAGAATGTAATTAGAGTGTGCTAAGACACAAAACTCTGACTGCTAATACAATGCTGAGCATCAGTATTAAAACCTAAAGCCGAACTCCACTCAGCCAATATTCTGTGCTGCAATCATTATGTCCTAACTAGGTGCAAACTAATAAGAGGAGCGAGCTAGAGAGATGAGCCCATAAGTCTGCTGCTTCTTAAAGCGGTTGTATACCCTTTTTTTTAACTTTATAATAAGGCTTACCTGTAGGTAAAATTAATATCTCCTAAACCTGTATGGTTTAGGAGATATTTACTTTGCATGCAGCCGCTAAAGTCAGTGGCGCATGCGCTGTGATGGCCCGGCTGAAGGTCCGGCAGACGCTGCCAGACCTTGCCGGGAAAAAGACTCTCGCACTCTCGCATGCGCGGGAGTGACGTAATCGCAACTTCGGGCACTCACAGCTCCGGAGCCGCGATACCCGGAAGAAACACAGAGGGAACATGTCAGCTCCCACGGCGTGGACCACGATCAGATGTCGAGGCCTCGTTCTAAGGTGAGCATTTCATAATGAGCTAGTATGCCCGCATAAAAAAAAAAAGTGCCGGTATACAACCGCTTTACCTGTCCAGTCACAGACTGAGGGAGGGACAAGGCCTGTAAGTGTTACTTAACCACTTAAGGACTGGGCCTATTTTGCAGACTCTATGTTTTAACTTGTAAACACATATATATTTTTTTTATAGAAAATTACTTAGAACCCCCAAACATTATTTTTTTTCCTAACACCCTAGAAAATAAAATGGCGGTAGTTGCAATACTTTGTCACACCGTATTCGCTTAGCGGTCTTACAAACACATTTTTTTTTTGAAAAAATACACTTTTTTAAATTAAAAATTAAGACAACAGTAAAGTTAGCATAATTTTTTTTATTATATTGTGAAAGATAATGTTATGCCTAGTAAATAGATACCCAATATGACACGCTTCAAAATTGCGCCCGCTCATGGAATGGCAACAAACTTTTACCCTTAAAAATCTCCATAGGCGACGTTTAAAAAATTCTACAGGTTACCAGTTTTGAGTTAGAGGAGGTCTAGAGCTAGAATTATTGATCCCACTCTAACGATTGCGGTGATACCTCACGTGTGGAGTTTGAACATCGTTTTCATATGCCGGCACTGCTCACATATGCGTTCGCTTCTGCGCACGGGCTCGCGGGACGGGGCATTTTACATTTTTATTATTTTTTTTCTTATTTAACTTTTTTTTTTTTGTCACTTTTATTCTTATTACAAGGAATGTAAACATCCCTTGTAATAGAAAAAAAGCATGACAGGATCTCTTAAATATGATATCTGGGGTCAAAAAGACCTCAGATCTCATATTTACACTAAAATACAATAAAAAAAATTAAAATTTTCTCTTAAAAGAGCATTGGGCGGAAGTGAGGTTTGACGTCGCTTCCGCCAGTCAATGCTATGGAGCCGAGTGGGGGCCATCTTTCCCTCACTCGGCAGCCAGCCAAACAGGGGGAAGGACGCGATTGTCTCCGCCTCTACTGGCGGGTCTGGTAAGCGGCGGAGACCCCCGGAGTGCAGCGGGAGGGGGGGCCCTCTCTCACCCCCGATAAAAGTGATCTTGCTGTGAATCCGTCGCAGAGACCACTTTTATCTAAAAGCGGACCGCCCGCTGTAGAAGAGGATACCAGGGTTATGGCAACTATCTGCTGCCATAACAACCCTACGATGAACAGGCAGGCAGCTTACAGTGACAGTCTACAGGAGACCTGCATAGCATCAGCGATCTGTTGAACACTGGTGCAATGTTTTCCAGACTCCTAATACAAGAAAAATATAAATGCACTTTTTTTTACCTGCAAAAAAATGTGTATTTATTATTTTTTGTTAAAAGGTGAACTTAAACTTTAACGCCTAACAACTTTCACATATTGCATCTGTATATTACTTTGTGTTCAGCTTTAACAAACAAGAGAAATAAGGAGGTGGGCAATGCTGACCTTCGTCTAAAAATGCTAGTTTCCTGGCATCACTATTTCCTGAAACAAACATATAGGCCTGTTAGAGTGAAATCAAAGCTTTTTATCTGCATACTAGCACTAGGTTAGTAAAACTATAGATGAAAGCCAAGCACCCAGCATTTTCAGGTGTCAGCCAAGCAAGACTATGAACACTTTTTTTCTTTTTGGGCCAGTTCACCACATGCAGTCCAGTGCGTTTTTTTTTCTGCATCAAAAACGCATGGAAAGTAGGTTATATGGTTTTCAATGGCATAGTTCACACCAGTGCTTGCAGTTCCAGTTCCAGAAAAAAAAAGTAGAACATGCTGCATTTTTTCTGCATTGGACTGTACTGGACCCTGTAAAATGCATCAAAAACGCAACCTGCAAAATATGAGTATATACTTACCCTTTGTTGCTGCCAAGGCTGTTGAACGTCACTTTGATCCTGAGAATAGGCTCCCATGTCTGCTGGAAAAATGATACTTCTGGGAATGTTGAACTCCTGGGTCCCTTGCAGATCACACTGGTTCCAAGTCCAACTATTGACTTCCACATCATTGCTGTCTCTCTGCAGTTTGATTTGGATCACCATTGCGTTACAAATGATAGTCTTAGAATATGTAGAATACTGTGTGTATAGATTATATATTGCCTTTTTTAGAAAGAAATCTTGCGAGCTGCCATGTAATTACAAGATGATAAAATAGCCAGCAGCTGACAC
The DNA here is from genome assembly GCA_037952835.1 of Lithobates septentrionalis. Classification (NCBI taxonomy): domain Eukaryota; kingdom Metazoa; phylum Chordata; class Amphibia; order Anura; family Ranidae; genus Lithobates; species Lithobates septentrionalis. Next base: position 1,033,253 of record JBBDGP010000163.1, on the reverse strand, counting down.
TGTCCACATTCCCATAGGATGTGCCAAATACAATATATCAAAATATAATGCCGCGCTGTTCTCTCCTTCTTAATACTATATACCATATTACATGCAATGATATAACGTTTCAATAAAAACTTCAAATCATATATAAAGTACACTGTACATTTATTTTATATATGAGGTTTTTATTGAAACATATCACTGCATGTAATATTGTGTATAGTATTAAAAAGGAGCGCACAGCGTGGCATTATATATTGTTATATATTGCTCTTATATTTGTATTTTGTACATGCTACTAGGTTCTGTGTCATCACTATTGAGTTAACAACTTGCCCTAATGAAGGGAGATCTGATACCCCAAAACGTGTCTTCAACTTTTGCTAATTTATTCTGGACACATAATCAATGGACTGCTGCTCTTTACTCTTTTTCTCTCTGCTTGGCAGTGCTACCCAATGATTATTCTCTGAAAACATAGAAAAATTACTTGGCTAGGGTCACATCCGCAATAGCATCAAAAAAGGAGTGCGGGGCTAGATAAGCCAGAACCCGCATATACAAACTGGACTTTAGAGGCTCAGCATAGGAGACAGTTGTAAGTAAAATAGTACATTTTATTGTACAAAATGTAATAAAACACAGGCATATAAGCCTAAAAGCGATTCACCAGCAATAATTTACATAGACTCTACTAAGGTACCGGAAGAACATGATTGTATATCATAGTAAAGCGTGACACCACATGTAGAACTGTATGCTTCCAGTACCCCCAGATGCCAGGTCGGTCAATGTTTCGCCGATAGCACGGCTTCTTCAGGACTCATGAGGCAGGGTAGAGCGACACTAGACATATTATACAAAAAGAAAACAAGATAAGTATACCCATAACATTTACAAATAAACCATAATAAGAATGTGTTTTTTTTAGAAAAATGCTTACAGTTTTGCAGTGGATTGTGTGAGTTCAAAAGTACAGTCTGAGGGCAGGCACAGGGGCACCAGGAGGTGCGGACAAGCGGCGGGGACGCGTCACAAGCCAATATATTACAGCAAGCCTGAAAGTCAAATATATCCCCAAAATATGTAATGATTGTCCCAGCATATGCATAGCTCCGAACTGTCCCTGATTTCAAGGGACTGTCCCTGATTTGGAACAAAGTCCCTCTGTCCCTCTTTCCTCCTCATTTTGGTCTGGTCTATATAGTTGTATATAAAATGCACTATTTATCTTTTAAAAAGTGCTAAACCTTTCATCCAATTTCTAAATGGCTTCATTTGTAAATGTCAAAACCCAGTATAAAGGAATGGTAGTGGTAAAAAAAAAAAAAAAAAAAAAAAAAAAAAAAAGCACTTGTGGGTTTAACCAATCATTTTTTTGTATAATTCTCCTTTAAGGGGGCATGGCAGGGGGTGTGTCTTTTGCCTACATACCTTTGTTAATAGGTGTCCCTCGTTCCCATCTTACAACGTTGGTAGGTATGGTATATGCATCCTTCTAAAAAGTATATAGGAGAGGCATAGCAGAGTATAAATCACTTAGAGCCCTTGCACACTGGGGCGGGGGGCGGCGTCGGCGGTAAAACGCTGCTATTATTAGCGGCGTTTTACCGTCGGTATGCGGCCGCTAGCGGGGCGGTTTTACCCCCCGCTAGCGGCCGAGAAGGGGTTAAATACTACCGCAAAGCGCCTCTGCAGAGGCGCATTGCCGGCGGTATAGCCGCGCCGTCCCATTGATTTCAATGGACAGGAGCGGTATACACACCGCTCCTTCACCGCTCCGAAAGATGCTGCTGGCAGGACTTTTTTTACCGTCCTGCCAGCGCATCGCTCCAGTGTGCAAGCCCTCGGGGCTTTCACACTGGAATGCAAGGAGCGGCACTTTCGGGTCGGTTTGCAGGCGCTATTATTAGCGCAATAGCGCCTGCAAACCGCCCCAGTGTGCAAGGGCTCTTACTATGAGGTTAAGATTGGGAACTAGGAACCGTGCCTGATCTCCAGATATTATGGAAGCCGACCAGTGTCTGTGGTCATAAGATAGAAACTAATATATATATATATATATATATATATATATATATATATATATATATATAATCTCCAATGAGTGTACACTAAAAGCTCCAAGGCCAAGGTACTTAAATATATAACTTTTATCCATTTAGCCGAACAGGAAATGTATAGTTACTTGCTATAAGTAACAAACACCCACACAGCAAAGCAAGGGGAGTGTCCACATAAGGTGTCCACCAGTCCTATAGAAAAATACCAATATTGAAGGCGTAAGGACAAATGTAACTTGACCAGGGAGCCAATCAACGGGTTCAGCGGACCCTATGTTTGCCGGCACCCCACGATCATTCCAGAGAGAGGCAAAATGGTGATCTGCCTATGTAAACAAGGCAGATCGCCGTTCTGTGAGAGGGGATGGTGGACACCTTGCGTTTCTGCTAAGCAGAAACACGGATCTCTGTCTTCCCCCAGTTAAAGCCTAACCCACACAGTTGGACCCCTTTCACACTGAGACAGTTTTCAGGCGTCTTAGCGTTAGGAATAGCGCCTGTAAAGCATCTGAAAACTGCCTCCCATCCTCTGCAATGGGTGTTTTCACACTGGTGCAGTGTGCTTGCAGGACGTTCGGAAAAATCCTGCAAGCAGCATCTTTGTTGCGGGTCTGCCCATTGCAATGAATGGGCAGCGCTTCCAAAGCACTGCAACACAGGAGTTTTTAACCCCTTCTTTGGGGTTAAAAGTGCTCTGCTAGTTGCCAAAAAGCAGTGCAAAAGTGTCACTAGTATATTGTGGTAGTGGTAATAGTGGTAAAGCGCCGCTAAAACAAGCAGCGCTTTACCGCAAACACTGCCATGGCCCCAGTGGGAAAAGGCTCTTAGCAAGCAATCAACATAGAAAGAAGTTCTGGATAACCGCACTCTGAAAAAGTTTTTGCCTTTTATTCAAAAATTCATCAAAATATGTGCCACAGCAGTATGGATAAAAGAGCTTACGCGTTTCACACTACACAGTGCTTAATAATAGCTATGATTAAGCACTGTGCAATGTGAAATGCATAAGCTATTTTATCCATACTACTGTGGCACATATTTTGATGAATTTTTGAATAAAAGGCAAAAACTTTTTCGGAGTGCGGCTGTCCAGAACTTCTTTCTACGTTGATTGCTATATGCATTGCCAGCACCTGGGCTTCTAAGCTGGAGGAGAGGTTTTCTACCTTCATTTGACCCACCTGGATTGGTGATATCCCTTTCTCTATCTTGACTCTGGACTTAGCAAGCACTCCCTAGGAGCACATTTAATCGCCACTGTTAACCCCTTCCCTGTCAGTACAGTGATAGTGCATTTTTGTGTGTCACTGGTCCCCATAAAAGTGTCACTTAGTGTCAAATTTGTCCACCGCAATGTCACAGTCCTACGGAAAAAAAAAAAAAAATCGCTGCAGTTGCTAGTAGAAAAAAAAAATTAAAAGATTAAAATTCCATAATTCTTTCCCATAGTTTGTAGAAGCTAACTTGTACGCAAACCAATCAATATACGCTTATTGGGATTTTTTTTTACCAAAAATATATAGCAGAATACATATTGGCCTAAATTGATAGATTTTTTACATTTTTATTATTGGATATGTTTTATAGCATAAAGTAAAAAGTATTGTTTTTTTTTTTCAAAATTGTCAGACTTTTTTTTGTTTATAGCCCAAAAAATAAAACCGCAGAGGTGATCAAATACCATCAAAAGAAAGCTCTATTTGTGGGGGGAAAAAAAGGACATCAATTTTATATGGGTACAGCATTGCATGACCGTGCAGTTGTCAGTTAACCGCTTCCGGACCAGCCCGCCACAGTTATACTGCGGCAGGTTGGCTCAGTTGCGCGAGCTGTCGTAGCTGTACGTTGGCTCCTCCGGCGGCGTGCGCGGTGACCGCTGGGCTCCCGCAATCTCCCATGACAGAGCGAGAACCGGGATCTGTGTGTGTAAAGAAAACACACAAATCCTGGTTCTGTCAGGGGAGAGGAGACAGATCGTCTGTTCATACTAAGTATGAACACCGATCGGTCTCCTCCCCTAGTCAATCCCATCCCCCCCACAGTTAGAACACCCCTAGGGAACACATTTAACCCCTTGATCGCCCCCTAGTGTTAACCCCTTCACTGCTAGTGACATTTATTTATTCATTGTGTGTCCCCAATGTCACCATTTTGGATTTGCTGGCTGAAACTTCCTGAGAATACCACAGCCAGCTCCCCACAGTGCATGTGCTAGGTTGTGCGGTGCTGTTGGGCTGGTCCTGTGGCCTCATTGGACATTTGAGGTGTCCCAAGAGATGAGACTTCATTCTAGCCTAGGCAAGAAGTGAGGAAGTGGGTAACTGCCAAAAAATGTGTAGCGCCACCCCCACAGGAGCCGCTGGTGAATGAAGGTATCTCCCACCCTGCACAGTCAGGCACACAGAATTTTCCACAACATGTTGGAGTTAAGAATCAATCCTTGCAGCTTTGTTTTTTTGTATTTTATTAGGGGTATTGAACTTGGAGAGGGTTTAGGGTATTATGGGATGCCCACTTGATCAGAATAGTAGAACTCTTTAGGGACACTTCTCCGCTACCTCCAGCACAATCTTGCTTCTAAAACAATAATTCCCAGGACCAGCTGGCACTGTATGGATGGTCTGACAAGACCGTGGGCCCCTTTGGTAGTGTAGCAAAAAGTCTTTGTGTCCAGCTCTCCTCCTTCTGTGGCTACTGATCCCAGGACCACCTCTTCAGGCACTGCCAGCCCACCTGGCTGCAGCTGCCCCTTTCACTAGTCCTCCTGGTTAAGACTCCACAGTCCTCCTAGACTGACCGTGCAGCCATCCCAGACTGCTTGCATCTAGCCCTCTCAGGCATGCCTCTCAGTCCTCTAACACTCACCAGCCCTCCTGGCTGTCTTCCTTCCTTAAGACTTGCCTGGCAGTGTTCTGTGCGTGGTGAAGAAGGTTTCTTCTGCACCTGAGCCCAAGCCTGAGGTCATCCCCCCCCCCAACTAGGGGCTAGCCTCAAGGGCCAGTCTAACACTCCATCTCCAGCTTCCACCTGAACTCCACTGCACCAGCTGGACTGACCCAAAGAATTTGAGGGGGCCTGCTCCCTGCCAAACCATCTGTTGGGGATTAGTCAGGGCCCTCAGAATACTCCAGGCAGCAACTCCTCATTTCCACTCACATTCTTCTAGAATCTTCTACCAATTTATAGAAGTAGGAGGAGGTCTCAGAGATGCTCCCTGTGAGTCATCCAGCTCTCCCTGGGTCACTCAGGCTTAGCTAATGCCTCCCAACTTTAGAACCTGAGAATGAGGGACACTTTAGAGAGACACTAGCCAGTGGTGTGCTTAGCCAAAAAGTGGTCATGGTTGGATTAAATTAAATATTGGCCTAATAGATTCTGATTAGAAACAATGAAGATATCTGAGATTTTGTGCAAATTGAGTTCACCAACTGCTCTCTTCTGTAGAGATCCCCCACCCCAATCCCCTGCACACACTGCCCCCCTTCCCACCAGTACATATTGCCCCATGTGTAAACAATACCCCCATACATTTAACCCCCTGCATACATTGGTGACAGGAGGGAGGTAGGGTGGCATTGTGACCTGCCACACCTCTCTCATTCCTGCAGATCATCACTCCTGTCACCCAACTCCCATTCCTGCAGAACATCACTCCTGTCATCCTTCTCCCATAACTGCAGATGATCACTTCTGTTATCCCTCTCCCATAAGTGTAGAACATCAATCCTGTCACCCCTCTTCTATTCCTGCTGAAGATCACTCCTGTCACTCCTCTCCTATTCCCCATTGCTGAACACAAGCTAGTTGAACAACAGGTGCCAGCCAGCCTACAGCAGTAAAGGTGAGACAGATCAGCTCCACAGCTGATCTGTGACAGTACCCCCCCCCCCTCTTACGAGGTCCCCCTACACGTCTGGGGGCTGGCTTGGAGGGAAATTTCCAATGGAATCTGGAACCCAAGACCTCTCCTCCGGACCAAAGCACTTCCAATAAATGAGATAGAGTAGCCTCCCCCAGGAGTACTTGGAGTCCAATATTTCTTTAATCTTATACTGATCCGAGGTATCAGCTACAGGAGCGGGGTGAGAATAAGGACGAGAGAAGTGATTGAGGACCAGTGGCCTGAGCAGGGAGACATGGAAGGCGTTGGGTATCCTGAGATGAGAGGGCAGGTGGAGCTTGAAAGCAACTGGATTGATCTGACGGAGAATGGGAAGTGGACGAATGAAGCGAGGGGAAAATTTCATTGTGGGCACCCGGAGACGGATGTGCTTGGTAGAGAGCCAAACTATCGCCAGGCAGGAACTTAGGAGCCGGACGGCAATGATGATCTGCTGCCATTTTATGCCTGGAAGCAGCTAGATGAAGATTCCCAGAGACTTCTTTCCAGATTTGAAGGAGTTGAAGGACCTTTGGGTCTCAACTGCTGCTGGTACAAGAGGAGAAATGGGAACAGGAAAGGGAACAGATGGATGCTGCCCATAAACAGTGAACAAGGGAGATTTTCCAGAACTGGCATTGGCGTGATGGTTTAAAGCAAACACTGCCCAGGGCAAAAGGTCCAATTAGTCATCTTGGTGGGCTGAGATGAATGCACGGAGAAAACGTTCTACATTTTGATTGACACGTTCCGTTTGCCCATTGGACTGGGGATGAAAGGCAGGTGAAAAATCCAATTTAATTCCAAAGGAGCTGGCCAAGGTTCTCCAAAACCGAGCAGTAAATTGAACTCCTCTGTCAGAGACGATATGAGAAGGCATTCCATGAAGATGAAAAATCTCCTTAATGAAAGTTGTGGCAAGACTGGGAGCAGAAGGTAGGCCTGGGAGAGGAATCAAGTGACACATTTTGGAGAACTGATCTACCACTACCCAGATGACTGTATAACCTGTTGAGGGAGGCAGATCGGAGATAAAATCCATGGAAATACAACGCCAAGCTATATCGGGCACAGGTAAGGACAACAGCAACCCAGCAGGGGCAGACGTGGAAGATTTGGATAGTACACAAACCGTACAAGCTTGAACGTATTCCTTGACATCCCTACGAAGAGAAGGCCACCAATAATGACGCTGAAGAAGATCACAGGTACGAGGTATGCCAGGATGTCCAGAGAACTTGGAGTCATGTGCCCAAGCAAGGAGTTTGGTATGAAGTGTGGGAACTACAAAAGTTTTACCTGGAGGAGGCTGCGTAGACTAGAGCTGAGTAGTGGCTAGAATACGATGCGGAGGGATGATGGGACCAGCATCTAGGTGATTCTCAGAATCATTGACATCAAATGACCTAAGCAAGGCATCGGCCCGAAAGTTTTTGGCACCTGGACGAAAAGTAATGTTAAAATTGAAGCGGACGAAAAAGAGGGCCTAGCGAGCTTGACGTGGGTTCAAGCGTTTCGCGCATTGTAAATACTGCAGATTTTTTGATCAGTATAGATAGTAATACAATGGGGAGAACCCTCTAGAAGATGTCGCCAGTCTTGAAGAGCTAGTTTAGTATCAAGCAGCTCACGGTTCCCAATGGTGTAGTTCTTCTCCGCATCAGAAAACTTCTTGGAAAAGAATCCGCAAGGCTGAGACTTGCCCTTCTGAGCTTGGAGCAGGACGGCACTGACTCCTACTGAAGAGGCATCTACCTCCAAAGAAAAGGTTTTAGTAATGTCCGGACGTAGGAGAATTGGGGCAGAGAGGAAGGCTGCCTTGAGTTTGAGGAAAGCATCAATGGCTTCAGGGGACCCTTGTGGGTGAGAGATGTAATAGGGGCCACCAAGGTGGAGTAGTTACGAATGAATTGACGATAGTAATTGATTAAGCCCAAAAAGCGTTGGGTGGCTTTAAGACCAGAGGGTGGCCCGAAGTTTGGCTGGGTCCATGAGGAGACCCTGAGATGAGATTGTGTAGCCCAGAAATGGAACTTATGTTTGTTCAAATAGACAATTCTCTAATTTTGCATATAGACAATTGTCCCATAGACGCTGTAGCACATGAAGACGACGGGTAGGTAAGTCTGGTGAGAAAATAGGAATGTCATCCAGATATACAATAACACAGACATACAGACGGTCGCGGAAGATCTCATTAACCAAATTTTGGAAGACCGCTGGGGCATTGCATAAGCCAAAGGGCATCACAAGATACTCATAATGTCCGTCCCTGGTGTTAAAGGCGGTCATCCATTCGTCTCCTTCCCGGATTCTTATTAAATTCTAGCCAGTTTAGTAAAAACATGAGAACCTCACAATCTGTCAAAGAGTTCTGAAATTAAATGAAGAGGGTATCGGTTCTTCACGGTGATGGCATTAAGACCCCTGTAGTCAATGCAAGGACGGAGTGAACCATCTTTTTTCGCTTACAAAGAAGAACCTGGCTCCGGCAGGTGAGTTCGATTTACTGATGAAACCCTTTTGCAGGTTTTCTCGAATGTATTCAGACATGGCTTGTGTCTCAGGGATAGATAGAGGGTAGATTCGGCCTCGGGGAGGAGAGGTCCCAGGTAACAGATCAATGGAGCAGTCAAAATCTCTCTGAGGGAGAAGGTGATCAGCGGACTTTTTGCAGAAAACATCTCGGAAGGACTGATATTGGGCAGGCAACATGGGAGTTGTGGAGGTCTCAGCCAGAGGAATGGAAGGAGGAGGTAGCACCTTGGAAATACATCATTGCTGACACGGAGAACCCCAAGCCAATACTTGTCTAGAATTCCAGTCAAGATGCGGGGAGTGTTTCTGCAACCATGGAAGGCCCAGGATGATGGGACTGGAGGATTTAGGCAGAATTAGGAAAGAGATCTCCTCATCATGCAAAACCCCAATGCTTAACTCAATAGGAGGGGTTTTAAACCGGATGGGACTCATAGGCAAGAAGGAGCCATCTACTGCGGTCACGGAGAGGGGTATAGCCAAGGCAACAAACGCAATGCCCAACTCGGAAGCTAAAGATTGTTCAATGAAATTCCCGGCAGCACCAGAGTCCACATATGCAGAGAGTTGATCGGTCTAGATTACCTCCCTCCGAGTGAGCTAGACCCTGGAGTTTCCCGGACGGACTGGACAGGAGTTCAAAAGATGTCCTTTATCGCCACAGTAAAGGCACAAGCCCAATCCCATGCGTCGGGCACGTTCCTCGGGAGTGAGGCGGGTTCGCCCAAGCTGCATAGGTTCTTCCAACGTGTGAGAGGTTGAAGACGGAGAGGATTCCACAGGTCTTTGGACTACCTGTGCTGGACGGCCAGCAGAGGGATGACTGGTTCTGGATTTCTCCAGGGCCCGCTCCTGGAAGCGAATGTCTATTTGAATACTTAATGCGATTAAGTCATCCAATGTGGTAGGAATGGTGCGTCAAGCGAGTTCATCCTTGAAACGCTCAGATAGGCCTTGCCAGAAGGTAGCAGTAAGGGCCTCATTATTCCATTTGAGTTTAGCGGCCAGCGTACAGAATTGAACTGCGTATTGGCCGACTGTCATTCCTTGCTGACGAAGACGAAGGAGGGCCCCAGCAGCCGAAGACACTCTGCCGGGCTCATAAAAAGTTTTCCGGAATGCAGCCAAAAAGAGCTGGAGGTCGGAGGTGGTAGAATCGTGTGATTCCCAGAGTGGGGAGGCCCAAGCTAGAGCATCACCGAAGAGGAGAGAGATGATATATGTGACTTTGGTGCGATCAGTTGGAATATGGTGGCTGGAAAGTTCAAAGTGGATGGAGCATTGATTAATGAAACCAGAAAAACGAGGTGGTGACGGCAGATGCAGGCAGGGATTGCCAGGTGTAGCAGGTAACAGGAGCAGCTGAAGTAGAAGCAGGAATGGGAGGGGCTGAACTTGCAGCAAGTTGCAGACGATCCAGAAGGGAGGCAAGATCCTGAAGAACCAGCATTATTTGTCAACAAGGATGGATGGATGAAGCAAAAGGAGAGCCGGATAGCAAGCCAAGGTCAGGGCGGGCTGCAGACAACGTAATCAGAACAAGCCGAGTCGGTACACAAGAGATCAGTTCACGAGAGGTCAGGTTTTAAACTGGTTACACGAAGGGAGCTCAGAAACAAATGTTGCTCAAGCAACCAGTAGCTGGTTTGAAAGGGATTTAAATAGGGAAGTACATGAGGGGCTGGATAGGAAGTAGCAGGAAAGAATCATATATTAGGCAACAGGTGATGGCCGACGACACCCATAGCTGCAGAGTGCACAGAGCTGAACACAAGCTAGTGGAACAACAGGTGTCAGCCGGCCTACAGCAGTAAAGGTGAGACACACATCTGCCCTGCAGCTGATCTGTGACGATCAGCTCTTTGCTCAAGTAGGGACTAGGTGTGCAAGGAAGAAAACACCAAAAGCAGAATGTATAATGTCCAGGGTAATGTTATTCAAAAACTCTTAAAGAACAAAACCAATGTGTTTTGGGGTTCAAAAGGTTCCCTTCATCGGGGCTCAGTGCTGTTAAACAAAGCATCTGCTAAACTTGTAAAACTGGGGGGGATCCTGAGAGGTAATTAGCATGATCACTCCAGTGCCGGCTGCTTAACCGCCATCTGGAGCAATCATACTCATGAACCAAGACATCCCATTAGCCTAGACATCCAGACATGTTCACAAATACCCAACCTTTAATATATATACTCAGCCTTGTTTGCTTAATCTCCCCTTTAATTCAAGCAGATTTAGTAAGCACTGTATTTGTTACATGTTCACCAGAGTGGCTGTTAATAATCTTTTGTGCATTCAACTTGAATAAAGTGAAGGGCCGCAGTCCCGCAGTGTGTGGCATAATAATTACGCCACGCGAATATATATCCGACTGCCAGCTGTGTGAGTGGGAGGTGGAGCAGAACATCCCTGGGGAACAAAGAGTAAACAAATAGAATATTGTTTAGATTAAATGTCAGTGACGACCGTAAACCGAAAACTATTTATTAAATCGCTCAAAATAACCAAATCAACACAATGCTCATTCAAAAGCTGGACATTAAGACAAGTTTTTTTTTTTTTTTTTTTTTTTTTTTTTTACACACTCTGAACGCTTTTCAGCGTTTCTTTGTGGGTTTATTTAGAACCGTCAGCAGCACCTCCTCCTTTTAATTGTGTCTGTTAACTGTTCTGGTAGATGGTGGACACAATATAGAGCTGTAATTACGGTTAATGACTTTTATTTCCCTTTTGGAGTATAAACGAGTCCTGCATCCCTGGATGTTTGTGTTTCTATGTTGGAGTTCCAGTTTGATGAAGTTTACCTTACTGTAGCACTTCTCAAACTTTGCCCAGCCACGTAGAGCCATTAAACAATTATTCCCCGGAATACATAAACGCTGCCAAAGACACTCTTTAAAATTTTGTTGGTGCCCACGACAAATTTATGTACCTTTTAGAAACCGTATACTTCCATCTTTTGTAAGTTCAACACCCTCCATTACACAGCAGCATTGGTTTAGAAAAAGCTGTTGGCTATGGATTTTAGTTAATGGCTCATCCCATGCCCCATTGGGCGACTGACCAACAAGATTCCAGTTAATATCCAAATATGGCCATTGCCTTATTTGGGTAAAGAATCCATCAACATCCCTGACCCCTTTGTTTATATTCAGCTGTTAAAAAGTAAAGGAAAAATATCTGCGCTAGTAAATTAAACATATAGTAGCTGCTGAACACATACTGTATACCTATGATACCAGGCACATCCAAATAAAATAAAACAGAAGTGCAGTGCATAAATGATGTGTTATAAACATAATATTGTGACAATCATTAAGCAACTCCATAAACAGTTAAAATGTCAGAATTATCCACAAAGAGCCCGGAATAGTACATAATAAAATGTACTAGTGTATATACCTCCAAAGTGAAAATAAATTAGGAAAAAATAAAAAGTCCCAGCTATAATTTCATATGTGCTTGGAAAGGAATCCAGGGATAGCCAATGTGACAACCAAAGAAAATCCACACCAGAGGCTTACTGGAATGCCAGTGACCCCCTTATTCAGGGTGGTCAAAACTCGCTCTAGCAAGCAATAAGGATGAGTCTCATGGAGGGAGCAAACATCAGGGCTGGTATTAGCCCTCAATCTACTCAGAACGGTTTGGAGGGCAGGAAGCATTGGTTGGCGGAAGGAAGCATCTTGTCGGGCTGCTAAGCGGTTCCGTCACATTTGGTGGCAAGTGGTGGGATGCTTCCTGCAGTTTGGAACATCCTAACCTCCACCGGAATCCAAAGTCCAGATAGCAGAAGAGGAGAGGTACAGATACTAGCCGCCGTGAAAGAGGAATTCGGAAGGAGGTTGTGAGAGATACAGATACAGCACAGGGGACCAGTGTCAGTTCAGGTTCTGCTCAGATATTATGATTCTGTCCGCTGGGAACTCTGGAAGGAAGCGCTAGCCCGTGAGCAACACGACCTGGGAAAAATTCTCCCCTCCATCCAGGAAAGGTACTGGTCACAGTACAAAGTATGAATGCTGTTATTGGGGAAAGAACCGCACAAGGTGTTGACAGCTGCTCCAGGTGGAGATGCGGTTGGACGAGAGCTACAGAGCCCTCCGCTGGTATGTAGCCCAAGTGTGCCCATGGACAGCGGACGACAGCCCGACAGAAGGCTTTGGCTACGGCAGCCTGGGGCTGTTCTGGAGGTTCAGAAGAGAGAGGCGCCTCTGGGTGTAGACTAAAAACAAGTTTTATTCATAAAAGGATAATGATGATCAAACTCACATGTTGAAGGTCATCAATAGGCATAAAATAGTAATCAAATACTGAAGAGGACATCATCCATCAGAAATTCAAGTCAGTCAAACAGCTCCTGGCGGGGGGCTCTGCCTGTGTGTGAGGAGAGGTACCGCTGAGATGTGTGGCCGGCCGCAGCGGTGACAAGTCACAATACTAGGTAGAGAGCATGGAAGAACGTAAACATCCGGCGAGGAGTGATGACGTCATGGATCGAGCGACGCGTTGCATTGCGTACGGGCTGTGGTGACGAGACAGCCGCGCCCCTTCATCAGGCTGGAGATGGATGGGATAGGGCGGCTTAAGAAGTGGGAGGTGGGAGGGAAAACCAAAGCAGGAAGTGTGATGATTGGTGTGGATAGAAGAGGGGAGGGACGGGACCGGGACTACAGGAAGTAGTCAGAAGAACGATCAGAAGTGTCAGCAGTGAGGTGTTTAGCAAGAGAGCGTAACAATGATCAGGAGGCGATTGCATGAAAAAAAAAGGGAGAGAGAAAGGGAGAACTGATGTGAAGATAGAAGGTTCAATTGGTACAGAGGTACATCCATACACACACACATGCAATAATTTCCAATAATAATTTATAATTTTTATTAACCATCATCGATTAGTGATAATTAGATTTCTTCGCTAATTAATTAATTGTGTATCAATTGTGTGTTATCACATAAGGCCTGATTTTGTGTGTGATGGAGAGATACATGCCCATTTCCTTCCCTCCTCCCCCCCCCCCTTTTTTACCCCCCCCCCTCCTTTTTAGTTATAATTATTCTCCACATTATAATTATTTTCCATATGCATGGACATACATACCTATATATATATGTCTTGCCTTTTCTCCCCCCCCCCCCCCCCCCCCCATAGACTCATTATATCCATATATCCTTGTATTCATTCATATTAACAGATATCTACTTTTTATATATACTTGCCTTTTCCATTGTATAATTTATATTTTTATATATTATCATCATTACTCATACATTTAATTTAATTTTTTCTTCTTTTATTATTTTATTTTATTATTATTATTATATATATTTTTTTTTCCAGCCTACTATTTTTTCCAGCCATATTTTTTCCAGCCATATATTTTCTTATATTTATTTATTTATATATCATAGTCCCCTCCCAGTCACACACCCTCTGTACCAATTGAACCTTCTATTTTCACATCAGTTCTCCCTTTCTCTCTCCCTTTTTTTTTCATGCAATCGCCTCCTGATCATTGTTACGCTCTCTTGCTAAACACCTCACTGCTGACACTTCTGATCGTTCTTCTGACTACTTCCTGTAGTCCCGGTCCCGTCCCTCCCCTCTTCTATCCACACCAATCATCACACTTCCTGCTTTGGTTTTCCCTCCCACCTCCCACTTCTTAAGCCGCCCTATCCCATCCATCTCCAGCCTGATGAAGGGGCGCGGCTGTCTCGTCACCACAGCCCGTACGCCCTGCAACGCGTCGCTCGATCCATGACGTCATCACTCCTCGCCGGATGTTTACGTTCTTCCATGCTCTCTACCTAGTATTGTGACTTGTCACCGCTGCGGCCGGCCACACATCTCAGCGGTACCTCTCCTCACACACAGGCAGAGCCCCCCGCCAGGAGCTGTTTGACTGACTTGAATTTCTGATGGATGATGTCCTCTTCAGTATTTGATTACTATTTTATGCCTATTGATGACCTTCAACATGTGAGTTTGATCATCATTATCCTTTTATGAATAAAACTTGTTTTTAGTCTACACCCAGAGGCGCCTCTCTCTTCTGTTTCTCCTTAGGATTGGAATGTGGTTTCGCTTCTTGATGAAGGCAGCCCTGCTTGTGGACCTACTATCTTTCGGATCCTTGAACCCTTTACATGTATATGACTGTGAGATTATGCCCCACATGTGTTAATGCGATACACATCCTTTTCTCTATGGACGTATACATGTGGTCACTATTTATCTACTGAATTTATTATGAGACTGGGAAGATTTTAGTCTTTTCCCCATTCCCCTGCTTTTATTTTTATTTTTGTTGTTATTATTGTTATCTCCAGTTCTCTGCGCCTTTACTTGCATACTGTTCTGGAGGTTGTCCAAGGACCCCGACTTCGGGAGCAATTTGGAGTGGCGTTTACAGGAAATCTTGGAGTAAAGAGACCGGATGCTGAATATTTCAGAAGTGATCTGGGCACTGGAAGATTTGGAGTTTCTAGCCGTTCATGAACGGGAGCTGGAGATCGCCTACAGACGGCTGCGAGCCCTCTTTGCCTGGGACTATCAGGAGGTATCAGCTGACAGCTCTGAAATCCTGGCTGAAGTGTCAGCGATGGGCCAGAGTATCAGCATGCTTTGCCCACCACCACCCGCAGCTATTGAAATGGAAGGCTTATGGCGAATGCAGCAAATGTTGACTGACCTTGATGAACCTGTTTCTGCACAGGATGAGCTTGGATGGAGGAATGCATCTGTCCAGCAGCCAGATAGGGGTATGGGAGATGAAGCGGCCGGCTCATCTTCCCAGCTGCAGTTCAAGGTCTGGGAAGAAGAGGAATCTGTCCTCATTCCCCAGCCACAGAAAGCATGGATTTAATTGACTTTTCATTAAAGGATATAACATTTACTGAAATTCCAACTGAAGTGCTGACAACAGGGCAGAGCTCTTCTAGCCTCTGCCCAGCACCAGTAACTTCTGGGTTCCATGGACAGGAGATGGTAAACCTCTATCCCCAGACATCAGTTCCAGAGACTGGGGATTTAATAGACTTTTCTGCTGTGGAAGAACAACCCGGTTAGCCTCCAGCAGAAGAGCTGGCATCAGGGCTGAACATCACTGAGCTCCGCCCAGCACCAACAGCAGCCTCACCCTCCATGAAAGAAGGGGCAGCCAGCTTTTCTCCCACAACACTGACAGGGACATGGGATTTCCTGCCAGCAGCATCTGTAGAGTTACAAGACACTTCTCCAGCTGAAGCGCTGACAACTGGACAGAGGGTCCAGGACCTCTGCCCCAAACCAGCTGCAGTTTCGGAGGCCCAGGGTGAGAAAGTGGCGGTCACACCCCAGCAGCAGATCAGGATCCAGGGAGAGAAGGGAGAGGAGGTGTCCATCCTCCCTTCCCAACAGCAGTGTAGTGAGTGACTTAGGAGCGAAGGAAGTTGTCCTCGCTCCACAGCGGGAGTCCAAGAGTCTGGGGGATGGAGCAACCGGCTCATCTCCCAAACGGCAGATACACAGTTTGGAAGAGAAGGTGGTCGTTCTTCCTCCCCAGTGGCAGATCCACAGTCTGGGAGTGGAGTTAGCTGGCCTCCCCCCAACAGTTAGCCAGAGTGGATTATGTGGGGTCACCAGCAGAAGTGCTGGCAACAGAGCAGAGTGCTACCAACCTCTGCCCAGCACCGGCAGCAATTGCAGAGTTCCAGGGAGCCAGGAAAGTTGGCCCCTCTCCCCAGCAACAAACTGATGTAGTGAAGCTTCTACACCCAGTTGAAGTGCTGGCAACCGGAAAGAGAGTCAGTGACCTCTGCCCCACACCTACTGATGACAACTATTCCCTGCAGCCAAGAATGGAGATCATTTGGACTGACTTTGTGGGTTCATTCTGCCCGACTAACGCAAGTTCAGACCAGGTGGAGGTCTGGGACCTTGTTAGTTCACTTTTGATGAGGGAGAAATGTGACAGACTAACCAGGGTTTTTTGGAGAGGACTAGGGGCAAGCCTCTTACCCACCGACTATGGGCCCTGGCTTTTGGTCGAGCACTGCTCTTCGGCAGGTGTGTGCGCCTGGAGGATCCTTGGACTGGTCTTATTTCTGATTCGGGTTCGGGTCTCCCCAGAACACACAGACTCTGGGAGTCTAGGCCTGGGATCCATGTTAAGGGCCTAGATGCCATATTTCCAGCAATGACTGCTCCACACTGTGGGACTCATAGCAGATGTTAATCTCATCAGCTCAAGCCACCTGTCTTTCACCCATTGTTATTTGTGCTATTTACCTCACCTATTGTATGCTAGCAAACTACTGTGGGGATGTTGAACTTATGATAATGTGTAGTGTACTTCGTGAACTCGGTGTCGGCCAGTGACGCGATGCCTGGACTAATATCCATGATGTCAGCAGAGAGCGGACTTCAGTCCGCTCTCTGCTGAAAATGGGTCACAGGAGTGCAAAACGAATTGCACTCCTGTGATCCATAGGAGAAGCCCAGCCAAACGAGCTTTGGCTGGACTTCTCCTTTAACCTAATGTTTATAGTATGTTAGTTGTTGTTTAGCTATGGTAAGTATATTCCTGTGTACAGTTTGTATTGTTGGGGTAATATGATCAGGAGGGGAATGTAATCTTGTGGGTATAATGTATGTGTCTTTCAATAAAAGTCATTCCAGTGGAATTTACCTCACATTTTGTCTGTGTACGATGTTTGGGGTAAAAAGGGCTGGTATAAGCTCTCGATCTGCTCAGGACAGTTTGGAGGACAGGAGGCGCTGGTTGGCGAACAGAAGCACCTAACCTGGGTGCCCAAGCGGTTCTGCCACAATCAGCATAGGAACCTCTTGGTAGTAATGGAGATACAGCAAGCAATCAAATGGGTCCCAGCTCAATCTCAGTAGATCGTAGCATATGTATGTATCGGTACCCTCGTGAGGGCTACTAATAGACTCTGTACCCCACTGGTTACCTCGACTCTGCAAATCCTCCATTACCTTTGACACCCTGGGTTCAGTCATATTACCAAATGTATTAGTAAATAGAGACTCACACAGTATTAAAGAAACAGTTCGAGTATGTTTACTCTATTAGTTAGAACACAAAAATAAGTATATCTCAACACTGTCAGATAGTCAGAAAACACCCTTAAGTATAGATAAAATATCTGTTCTAATCAAAAAGGCCATATAATGGTGCAAAGTTACTTTAACTGTAAATGAACACAGATATTAACTCAATCACAGAAACCTATGTGAACAGGTTAACAGGAGGGTAGAGAGCTGACACTATATCTTCTGTGTCAGGCTTCTACCTTCTGCCTCCTCCACTCATAGGCCATTAAATCTTGCACAATATAAAGAAACAATAAAGAAACAATAAACAGACTATTATATTCAAATTGGTTGGCTCCCTTTGGATGAAGTCCAATGCAATTAAAGCAGATGAGGGAAAATGATAACAAAAAGGTAAAAAAAAGTACTCCTTGAAATCCAGATGTTTTCAGCTAGCCTTGTTGTGTTGTAACTAAAGTAATCCTTGGTAACAGGGTATGGCAAATTTGGCAGAACTTTAAGTTATCCTTGCTGTATTGTACCTTCTTTTGATATGATCCCAATGATGTTATCTAGTATAGCCACTAGAATGAATAATGTGAACTGGGCATAGATGTCTGCTTCCAGTGTTCATTATAAAAGAAGAACTAACTTCAGTGGAACTACAAGTACCACCAGCTGAACTTTGTGAATGTCTGAAAGCAGTGTCTTTAAAAATAAGATGGGCTATGCCCGTTCACCACTCTGGAACTAAGATACACTTGGCAACAATGTAGATGATAAGACTCTAACAGGAACTCCTCTCTGTATCCTGGCACTGGGAAATGGCGCCCGCCGCTCCACGCTGCAGCCCACTGGGATCTGAAGTGCAGTTGTCTCTGGATGACCTGGAACACCCTCCGGTCCTCTTCAGGGAAGAAGCGATGCTGTCCGCAGAGGTCCCTTTGGGTATAGCTGTCCGGCTCCCCGCTGTGTAGGCCGCAAATCAACAGCAGCTCACTGTCACACAGACCTCCTGCTGGCAGAGTCAAACAGCGTCCCAAGAGGCTGATCCAGGCTGCGCCAGCCCTTTTTATATTCTTTCCCAGCAATCCATTCTGTCCACTCAGCATTCTGGTAATTGTAGTTCAGATCAGTCATGCTGGCATAGTCACTTCAGCATTCTGAGCTACACATCCCATGATGCTTTGCTATAAATCCTATCACAGGAAAAAGGAAATTAACACAGAGTCCAGCAAACACTAGAGGGGGCCAACCCCACATTAATAACACAGAAAATATCTCTGGATTGCAGGCTTAATAGCCAGCTCCTGGCTACATTCTCCCCCCACTTGAATACTTTGGTCCCCAAAGACACAGACACATCAACCTAATAACTTTGTGAGAAGAAGAGGTTACTATCAAATTTATAATAACATCAACCACAATCTATATTCAACAGATATCGACACACCTCTGGATTTTGCTGAAACCATTTATATACACTTTCAGTTAATTCAAACTCAGTTTTTGAACAGCCCAGGGCAATTGCCGTGTCCCACCCACTGGTGTCAGATGTCAGAGCAGAGTTGCCCCCTATCCAATTGATGGTAGAGGGATTAGGCATGGGAATTTGTCTTCGAAAAGTATAAATCAGTTCATCAGAGTTCTCTTGTAAATTATCATAAGTGTGTCTCTTGGGAGCATGTATAATTTGTCTCAATCGGACCAGGAAATACTTCTCAGCAAGTTGAACAGGATTCTCTGTTGGACTCCTGGCATGATCAGGGCTGCATGGCTCTAAAGAGAGATCCATAACTGCAGACTCAGAATTTGGCAGTGGAGAGGAAAGATCAACCTCTTCAAGGATAGTAGGAATAGGTATCTGACATTCTCCGTCTTCCACACCCATACAAGGAACTTCAACCTCTGCCGGGCAATCCAATTCAGATACAAGCAAAGGTTCATCAGAAAAATTGATCAAATCTCTTGTTTCCTTCTCAGAAGTTGGGCTAATACTCTCAATCTTTATCCTATCAGCTTTCCTGAACGATGGTAGGATCTCCAGTTCTGGACTAAGAGATCTTCGTATTGTCTTAGTCACTTTATTTGTCCCTTCAGTTGGCACTTTAGTTGGCACTCCTTTCTCATTCATAGTTCCTGCATCAGGTTCATTTTCTGCAAGCCACATCCAGTAACGCACGATTACCACATCATCATCTTCTTGCTCATCATCTTCTTCTTCCTCTGGTAATACAGAGGGAGTAGGAACTTGTCACGGTACATATTCTTTCTCCTCATCTTCTTCCTTTGGTAATACAGGAGGAATAGAAGTTTGTCGCTGTGAACGAGTCCTGGGTGGAGTTGGCTTTGGAGGAGGTGAAGAGGGTACTTGAGGCACTCTGATCACATCAGACAATGGATGGTTTCGATGCCACATCTTCCAAGGCCCTTGTTCTCCTTAAGGTCTTATTTGTTAGACTGGTAGCTTGGGAAGTTGCTTACAAATTACATAAGGTTGTGGCCGCCATCGGTCAGCCAACTTGTGTTTCCCTGGTACCCCCAAGTTCTTCAATAACACACGATCTCCTGGTTGTAAGTCATGTATTCTCACTTTTAGATCAAAGTTCCTTTTGTTCCTCGATTCCCTGGCTGAGGTATGTTCCATAGCTTTCTCATATGCTTGTCGTAGATTCTTCCTTAGCCTTTCAACATAACCTCTGTGAGAGGTCAAAGAAGTGTTGTCAATGGAAGTGCCAAAAACGAAGTCAACAGGAATGCGAGCTTCTCTCCCAAACATGAGGTGATATGGAGAATAACCAGTGGCGTCACTCACAGTACTATTGTAAACGTGTACTACAGTGGTAATATGATTTCCCCAGTGCCGTTTCTTCTCCGGGGGTAAAGTCCCCAACATATTCAACAAAGCTTGGTTAAACCTCTCAGGCTGAGGATCCCCCTGTGGGTGGTAAGGCGTGGTCCGAGACTTCTTTATGCCTAGCAAGGTGCACAGCTGGTGGACTAACCGACTCTCAAAGTCTCGCCCTTGATCGGAGTGGTTTCTGACAGGCAGCCCATAATGTAAGAAGAACTTCCCGACAAGGACTGTAGCCACAGTGGTCGCTTTCTGATCATTGGTGGGATAGGCCTGCGCATAGCGGGTGAAATGGTCAGTCACCACCAGGATGATATATCTTCCACCTGTATCAGGTTCCAGGCACAGGAAGTCAATGCAAACCAACTCTAAAGGTTCTTGGCTCTGCAAATGTCCCATGTGAGCAGCCCTAACTGGTAATGGCTTACGCTCAATACAAGCTAAACAGGAGTGACAATAGCTTTCTATCTCCACTCTCATATTGGGCCAGTTGAACCTCTAGATCTCTAATTAGGCAATAAGTCCTCTCTGTTCCTAAATGCCCATGGTCATCATGCAAAGAGGTCAGGATGGTTGAACAATGTTTCTCAGGAAGGAATAACTGCCATTTCTCCTCCCCATCCTCTGAAGGATCTCGCCTATACAGTACTCCATCCCTCAACTGCAATCTGTTCCATTCTCGATGTAGAATCTTTGCTCTATTCACTGGGCTCTTCAACAGTAATCTGGGGTCCTGCTTGTTCAGGGCTGGTATAGCCAGATGACATTGAGGATCCTTATCTCTTTTGGACAACTGAGTAAGGCCCTCACCTCGGACTTGCGTCAGCCCGCAGTAGCGTCTGGGTAACCCAAAGGGGTGAACTCCAATAGATTTGGCGGCAACACCTCCCTTCATCTTCCATGCCGTGCCTTGGCACAAAGACTCTTCCTCCCTTCTATGAGGTCTACGAGATAAGGCACCTGCATCTCGATTTTCTGTCCCAGATCGGTACTCTAAGCTTAATTGCAATCCAGCCAAGACGGCCAGCCATCTGTGTCCTGTCACATCCAATTTGCCTGAAGTCAAATGGTAGGTCAAAGGATTATTATCCTTCTTTACTACAAACTCAGCTCCATACAAATAAGATAAGTTCTGTTTGTGAACAAATAAGTTAACAGAACTCCAGCTTGTGGACGGGGTAGTTTCTTTTGGACAGGGTAAGGCTATGACTCACATAGGCCACTGGTCTGAGACCACCGTCTTGTTCTTGATAAAGAACTCCTCCCAGACCATCTCTACTGGCATCCACATGAAGTTCATAAGGCTTGCCATGGTCAGCATAAGCCTAGACCGGGACTTCAGTTCTTTAAATGCCAAAATGCCTTTTCACACTGATGAGTCCATTGATCTTGTACTAATTCTCCCTTCCTGCGACCACCAGATTTCTTTGCCTTGAATCCATCCTCTCCTTCTCCCGTGGCCAACAGTTCATTGAGAGGCCAAGCAATCTTGGCAAAATCAGAAGCAGAACCCAAAGAAAGATCTTAATTCAGTCACAGTCCTTGGCCTAGACCATGTAGTAACAGCCTCCAACTTCTTCGGTTCCGTGGCAACCCCACCTGCAGAGACAACATGACCCAAATACGTAACGGAGGTTCTGTAAAACTGACACTTCTCCAAGGACAGTCTCAATCCCTCATGGAGCCGTGAAAAAACCTTCTCTAACCGGGCTTCATGTTCTTCTAATAAATCTTCCAAACACAATGATGTCGTCCAGATATACTAGTACTTCTACTAGGTTCAGGTCTCCTACCATTCTTTCCATCAATCGCTGGAAGGTTATGGGGCCCCTGACAATCCCTGTGGCATTGGACTGAACTCAAAAACCCCAAAGAGCAGATGAATGCATTTTTTTCTCTGTCTTCCGGATGTATGGGGATCTGGTAGTACCTACTCTTCAAGTTGAGTTCACTAAACCATTTAGCTCCAGTAAGACACTGGAGAGCATCCTCAATGTGAAGGGTTGTGTACTGATCAGGAATAGTGCGGCAATTTAAAGTCCCGTAGTCAATACACATGCGTAGTGACCCATTCTTCTTCCTCACCACTACAATAGGGGATGCATAGGGGCTTCTGAACTCCTGAATGACCCCTGACCTTTTCAATTCAGCCAACTTCTCTCAAAGGTCTTCCAGGTCACTGAGGGGT
The DNA here is from genome assembly GCA_037952835.1 of Lithobates septentrionalis. NCBI lineage: Eukaryota > Metazoa > Chordata > Amphibia > Anura > Ranidae > Lithobates > Lithobates septentrionalis. Next base: position 1,010,714 of record JBBDGP010000163.1, on the reverse strand, counting down.
ATTCTCTTAGCTCGCTCTCGAAAAGGCTTATACTTTTGCAACTAAATTTGGTGCTGAGTGCTCTTGGCACATCCTACATCGAAGTCATCCTTCGAAAAAAATCTTCTCCCATCTCATCAGCTAAAACTTCGGCACAACGCTGGAACTCCTTCCGCATCTGTTGACAATCCTCTTTACCAGTAGTCTCTTCAGGAAGCACAGGGGTAGCTGCACTCACTCGCCTCACCAACATGCGCACCCCTAGCGTGATCGGATCATCTGACATTCCGAAGACTAATTGGCTCTTTTTTCAAGTTCGGGACAACTTCTCAAGGCTGCAACACTATCTCCCTGGTCTCCAAATTCCACAGGCGTCCTACCCCTTCAACAGGGGCGCTCTGCTCTCTTGCCACACGTCAACAGGCTTGAAGTTACTGGGGATTGATCTTGTTAGGGATGGAGCCATCTTCTCCCAATACAGAGGACAACAGTGTCCTCACCAGGTCAGTGTTTGTCCCAATCAATATTGAATTCCATCTGGCCCCTGATGGCCTGGGACACACAACTGCCAAGGTGTCAAATGCTTCCACTTTCCCAACAGCTGCTGGTCCAAGTGATATCTGAATGGGGATATACCCATCATATGGGCACTTGGCAGTTCCAATCCCCCAGATCTCCAGTTCTTCAAGTTTGCGTAAAGGAATGTGGCTCAGGTACTTGTCATAGAAGTCTCAATATAAGAGCATGACTTGGGCCCTAGTGTCTAGCAAGGCCCTGTGCTGATCACATGCACTCTCCCAAAAAAAAACAAAAACAAAAAAAAACAACTCTAGCAATTCACACCAAACTGAACATGTGCAGCTTGCCCCTCAAGGCTCTGTTTTATCAGGAGATGATTTGGGGACAGTGGAAGAAGGGGAGGATCCAAGAAGACAGGATCAAACAGTCTTTTTACACAATACCGAGAATTAACTCCTTAGGTTCCACAGTGAGTATAACAAGCATGCTTTACATTAGGCATTAGTAGTGATTTCTCATAAAGTAGCTTTTGTTATTGGTTCCAGGCAGGCCCTTTGAATGAGTGTGATTACAGTTACATTTGAAGAACACCAAGACACAGAAGGAATGACTTGAACATGCTATCTATATCCTCGTATGCAGAAGCATGGCAATACATGAAACTGAAATGATTTCCTTTAACAGATAAACAGAGAAATAAGAATCGAAGGATTGTTTACATCAGAAGCCGTCAAAAAACAAAACAAAAAAAAAAACCACACACATTCAAAAGGGACTCGACTGATCAAAGGGATGAAAGCCTCTGCAAAGCATGAAAGTAAACTCTCCGGTGACACATGCAGTCAGTCCTTTTTTGGTGTGGAAATCCGATCTAGTAAAAAAAGGAGATTCTATAATATTTTTAAAATGTAAGCCTGGTAATCTAAGGAGTAATTTTTGCAGGTAAAAATCATTCTGTAAACTGTTAATGCAATCGATAAAAGAGTACAACTGTGTGAAAAATGAGTGTTAATCTAAATTAGCCTTAACCAGAGCTTCATATAAATTGCCCATTGCAGCCAGTAAATGCAAATTTCCCCAAATGTCAATGAAAATCATGAGACTTCAGCGACAATGTTGCCATTTTGCTGAAATGCACTGGAGTCCAAACAGAAAAAAAAAAAATGAAGGTGCTTTTCATTTAAAGTGTTTCTAAAGGCAGAAGGTATTTTTCCTTAATGCATGTATTAAGGTAAAAAACCTGTATGCAGCTCCCCCTTATACTTACCTGAACCCCATCTCGATCTAGCGATGTGCATAAGAACAGTGGCTCTCCAGGGTTTCTCTCTCTCCTCATTGGCTCGCACAGCAGTGGGAGCCATTGGCTGCTGTCAATCACAGCCAGTGAGCCAATGAGAACAGAGTGCGGGGGTGGGGCAGAGTCATGCTTCTTGTGTGAATGGACAATGTTCATTTACAGGAGCCGGCTCGGAAGCGAGCTTGCTCCAGTGCAGTGTTCATTTTAAAGTCAAATTTTCAATTTCGTTTTAGTTATAGTCTGCCATTTTAGTTTTAGCTGTATTTTAGCCATCTGAATGGTTTTAGTTTTAGTCGTATTTTGGTCAACTAAAATCTCCAGTACATTTTAGTTGACTAAAATCTAATGGGTTTACTTAAATTGTAATGCATTATTTAAGCATTTCTCTAGAATTGCCAAACTCATTATATACTCCTGGAGTAAAAATCTAATAACATATTTATGGTATTAAGTTGAGATGGGCCGAACACCCCCCTGTTCGGCTTGCACCAGAACTCCCGAACAGAGAAAAAGTTCGGACCCGAGCGGCGAACCCTATTAAAGTCTATAGGACCCAAACTTACAAAATCAAAAGTCCCCATTTTGAAGGCTTATATGCAAGTTATTGGTCATAAAAAGGGTATGGGGTCCGGGTACTGCCCTGGGGGACATGTATCTATGCAACAATGTCTTTTTAAAAAGATTGTTTTTGCAGGAGCAGTGATTTTATTGATTCGTAACCACTTCAGCCCCTGAAGATTTTACCCCCTTAATGACCAGAGCATTTTTTGCGACTCTGCATTGTGTGGCTTTAACTGACAATTGCGTGATCGTGCGACGTTGTACCCAAACAAAAATTACGTCCTTTTTTTTTTTAAAAAAAGAGCTTCCTTTTGGTGGTATTTGATCACCTCTGCGTTTTCTATTTTTTGCGCTATAAACAAAAAAAGACCGACAAAAATAATAGCGTCTACAAAACAGGGGATACGTTTATGGCATTTTTACTATAATTTTTTTTATTCATTTTTTTGTTTTATTTTTTTATCAGTGATTTTTAGCAGGACTGCGACATTGCAGAGGACAGATCGGACACTTTTGACACTTTTTTAGGACCCTTGACATTTATACAGCGATCAGTGCTATAAAAATGCACTGATTACTGTGTAAAAAGAAAAAAACCTGGTGCCAGAGGGCACAGTTGAAACCTCTAAGAGTCTATTATAGACAGACCAAATGATTAAGGTATAAAAATATAAATGATTACATAAAAGCAATATATGATACCCAGTTAAACAATTGTATGAAGAAACCACTGCCCTGTGGTATAATGGACTAGTGAAGATCCCTACAGGCGTAGACACCTGACACCTTACATGTTACAGACTTAGGCCCCTTTCACACGATCGGACAGTTCAGGTCCGCCTGTCAGTTTTGACAGCGGACCTGAACGGGCGCTCCATGTTAGCCTATGGAGCAACGGATGTCAGCGGAGACATGTCCGCTGACATCCGACCCGGTCCAAATCGCTAAAAGCAGACGGATGGCCCTACGTCCAGGTCCGTCGCTGATGTATCGATTTGGGTGAGATCTGATGAAAACGGACATATCCCTCCATAGGCGGCAGCGGCGCCTGACAAGCCCCTCCCCGCTCAGTGAGGATAAAAAGGTGTGTATCAAGGCATTTAGCCCAGGCATTTAGTGTGTATCAAGCATTTATCAAGGCATAGCATACTAGCTCATTATGAATTGCTTACCTGAGATCGAAGCCAATGCAGACTTCCTCGTACACCGCTCCGGCGGCCGACATTGCTCCCGGAGTTACTTCCGGGTATCGCGAGCTGTGATTTGCTGGAGCCGCGATGACATCACTCCCGCGCATGTGTGCGTGAGCCAGCGGTAATGGCACACTCACTGAAGCAACCGCACGTACGTGCCGTTGCTCCAGTGCACATGTGCCAATGATGTCAGCACATGCAAATACAGGGATTATCTCTTAAACCGTCAAGGTTTCGGAGATATCCAGGGTAGCTACAGGTAAGCCTTATTATAGGCTTACCTGTAGCAAAAAGTGTGTTGTAAGGGTTTACAACCACTTTAAAGTGCATAAATTTGTCACTAGCATTATTATTATTTTTCTACTTCCTATAATAGGGGCAAAACGTCCTTCATTCTGCAGTGAATACAAGCAGCATTGTCACCCTGTGGAAAGGTTAGTCTTAAATGAACATGTAGTTTTAAATAGATGTATACAAAACAAAAAATTTTTTAGATTTTTAAGATGCCAAAAATTGAGACAAAAATGTAAAAAGCAAATTATTATTATAACAAGACTAAATTTAAAAATCCAAAGTCAGTAAAAAAAAAAAAAAAATCACATATGTATTACAATCATGTTCTTCAATAAGAATTACAGGTGTCTTCATATTAGGGGTGTCATAGTTTTTCCTAGTAGATAGATAAGTAGTTCAACGCATTTTGTAGTTAGCTTCATTGGGAAGATTGTTGAACAGGTTTGCCCAAACGAGGGTCAAAAAACACCCACAGAATTCTCCTCTTCCCAGGTCAAACCAGAGGGTGCAATCTGAACCACAGGAACTAAAAGAAAACTAATGCACTGACAAATTAAAAAAATAAAATAAAATAAAAATCCCTTTATTGATTCACAACAAAACTACTAACACACTTTGAGGCCAACAAAATTACCCTTTCATCAGTACAGGCAAGGTATTAAAAATATAAATTTAAGAACAATACAATAATCCACCTCCATGTGATTAATTTAACAATATATTAAAAGGTCATGCATAAGTAATCATAATATCACTTCAGAACTTCATAAATGCATTTTTGATTTTGTGTATAGTGCGGTTTTAACTTATTTATGATGGTAGTGATGTGAACAGCTTCAGTTGTAAAGAAGCTAAGCTTTACTTGTGAAATAACAAAAAAAAAAACAAAACAATGGAGCCAGCAGTTAGATGCAATGACAGACCGGTTTCATTAGCATTGTGTCACTTAAAGCGATCAAAGCTCATTTTTGGATTAGTGTCCATGGGTCACCACACATTATTACCCTCTGCATTGCATTCCTAAATAAATCCACATCATAGAAAAAAAAAGGCCAACACCAACTTACATAAAAAGAAAAAAAATCTAAAACCGACATACATTTAATTTCCGCTTTATCCCTTGGTACCATTTTTTTTTTTTTTTGTTTGTTTTTTTTTTTTCTGCTCATGTACCTGAGACAGGGATGATGGACTGTGAGGACAGATAATGAGGAATAGGTCTCCCAGACCTGGAACTTCCCACGGTGAAACCAGTTGTTTAATTGTGCTAAATTCATGTGCCCAGGCAGATGCACCCACTGGCTCTCACTGCAGCTCAGTGCCATGAGCCAGCTGATAAAGCAGGTGGTTTCACAGATCCAATAGAGAAAAAAAATAAGGTTAAAAGATGACAGCTGTGAGAAGATGAAACAATCCTCGGCAGACCGCTTGCTATGTGAGTTGATAGAGTGTTACCTGGATACAAGTCCTTCTGTTGTTCATTAGTTGGTTTGGAAGGGAAAATTAGATCTGTTTAGATTATTTCATATGGTGACTCTGTTAACTCCTCACTGAGCAGAAAACATTCAGATTGGAAGATTAGTATAATTTTGAAGTGACAAGAGACTAAAAAACATCTCAGAATTCCACGATTGTGAGATGGGATGAAAGTCAAAACCGAGATCCTAAAGAACCACCAAGGGCTGTACCCATAATGCATATTATTTGGACCTCTGGACTGCAATTTATGACAGGTGAGAACTGGAAACCTTGGCCTGGGAGACAACCAACCAGCAGCCTATTTATTGCAGGGGCATAATGTTGCAAGCAGTGTTCGCTGGCTCCCTATTGATTGATGGGCACGGTGAAGGTAGATTCTCAAATAATGAGACAGAAAAGAGAGGCGCCTCTAAGTGCAGAATTAGTAGCTGTTTATTTCCCCAAACAAGATTTAAAACACTTACAAAAACTGGCGAATTAAAAAGTGTGTAGTCATTGATAATGCAAATGGTCCTGCAGGCGGATGGGTCCCCGGCATGTAAAGACTCTCACAGTTATGTCCTGTGCTGTACCAAAAACATAGAGCTACCGGTAAGCTGATGAATGGGTACACACACCGAGTTCATGATGGACGGAGATCCCGGAAGTGATGTCAGCAGTGAGAGACAGGAGCCAGCATGGACAGGATGTAGTCATCAGTAAGGGAGGCGTTTCGGAACATTAGTAAGTTCCTTTTTCAATCTAATGACTGCAAGTGTACACACAGGTAAACATACTATCTTGGGCGGGAACATGAACAAACACAAACAAGGAAGACAGGAAATTATAATTGATATAATAATAATAATAATAATAATAATAATAATAATAATGAGAAACATTTCCTGAAAGATATATAGTAATGGGTATACCGATAAAAATAAAAATAATAATAAAAAATTAAATAAAAATAATATAAAAATAAATAAAATAAGAATAAAAATAAAACTGAAAATAAAAATAAAAATATTAATATTAAGAGTTAAAATGAAATGTAAAAATTTTTAATAGGAGACGAAGGGTAGAGAATGCATATCCCATCCACAAAAAACATGAAAAAACAAAAACACGCAACAAATATAGTCATAATAGCGACCAATCATAATGGGAAAAAAGACAATCTCAGATATTATAAAAACTATTTAGGAATGTGCGTGAGCGTATGCACATTAGTGTGCATCCCAAAGAGGAACATACAAACCACGTGCACACAATCTTTAACGGGCACACATACATGTGTTCCCATGACACGCATACATGCATATATGTATGGGACAAATGTAAATGTCTCACAAAAAGCCTACACTGGCAAAAAGACCATTATATTGCTAAAGGGGGGGGGGGAGAGAGAAGGAGGAGCTACAGAATAGCACTGATTTCAAAATCCTTGTTCAACCCCCCAGGGGCCAATACATTTAAAGAGCAAATCCAAAATATTTCTCTATGGCAGAGTCTTCTGAAACCCTCATCTGGGGGAAGGTCTCCATAACCCAGACCCTGAAGCCATCTGTAGATTTTCCATAGTGATTGAGGAAATGCCTAGGGACACTATGGACATCCAAACCATCAGTGATGAAACGGCCGAATGGTTCGCCCCACATAAAAAAGCCCACAGGGATATGTCAGGCAATACACCACATGGTCAGAGGAACACGTGTGAAAACCCTTTATGGGGTATATCTTGACTTTCACACAAAAGTCCTTCTGACCATGCCTCATGAAGCGACAAGTTTCTCACATAAACAGGTTACAAAGTTTGTGAAAATCAGACAGAAATGAAAACACTTCCAAACTCAAAATCAAAGCTAAAAGAAAAAAAAAGAAGAAGGGGGAAATTGACTGGAGTTAGGCAATAAAGAGACCAGTATTTAGCTTAAAGGATTAGCTCACCTTTAACAAAACACTGCCTATGCCTGTCGATAAAACAGACTGGGCAGCTTTTGCTATATCTATCTATCTATCTATCTATAGATATATCTATATATGTATCAAAAGCTGCCCAGTCTGTTGTTATCTACAGGCATAGGCAGTGTTTTGTTTGGCAAGAGCACCTAAAAGCCACACAAAAGGGGAACAAATCTGTCCCTCCTCTTTACTCACCTCAGTCTGTCCCCACTATACCTCATGACCTCTCAGCAGCCGCCATTGACAGGGATGATGGTATAGCGCAGGTTGTCCCAGGTCCTTGCAATACATCTGTCAGCAGTACACCACCAGCTGTAGACTATAGCCGGCAAATTTCTTTGCCCCATCTGCTGCAGCGAAAAAAAAAAAAATACAGTCCCTGCCACCCACATGCCCAGCGTCTAAATGCAAGCTTGTCAAAGCTGTTGGCTCTACAACTTCTGCCTTTCTGCCTGGTGGATTCTGTCCCCTTCTGTAAATTTGCAGAATGTGCTGTACCACAATGGCAGGTTCCCAGTTGCCATTTCTTTTCACGTAATTTCATCTCTCTACCATCACGTGGAAGGCGATGTTGGGGCATTGTTGAGCAAGGCAGTCAGCCGCAAAGTCCACGTTACTGCTGACACATGGTCCAGCAAGCATGGGCAGGGAACATATATTTTGTTCACAGCACACAGGTTAACTCTGCTTGCAACTCGGAAGGATGCAAGACGGGGCTCAGTGCTGCAGCTTGTTGTGCTCCCACGTCTCCATATAGCTGGTGATGATGCCAGATTCGTCAGCTCTACCCCCTCCTCCTCCATACCCTCCTTTGCTGAATTGTCCTATGAACCTCAAGTACCCCCTAAGCCAGGGGTCCTCAAACTTTTTAGACAGGGGGTCAGTTCACGGTCCCTCAGACTGTTGGAGGGCCGCACTATAGTTTAAAAAAAATATGAACTAATTCCTATGCACACATCTTATTTGTAGTGCAAAAAAAACCAGGAAAAAACAGTACAATATTTAAAATAAAGAACAACTGTAATCAATATAAACTTATCAGTATTTCACAGACTCCCCTCATTACAGAACCACTCCCAATCACAGACCCCACCTCCCCATCACAGACTCACCCCATAACAAAACCCTCCATGACAGATCCCCCCCATCACAAAGCCCCCCAACACAAACTCCTCTCCATCACAAAGCCCCACATAACAGATTTCCCCCCATATCACATACTTCCCCCATCACAGATACCCCCATAACAGACGCCCCATCACAGACTTTCCCCATAACAGACTCCGCCATCACAGAACCCCCCCATATCACAGATCCCCCATCACAGATCCCCCCATATCACAGATCCCCCATCACAGACTCCCCCCATATCACAGATCCCCCCATATAACAGAGCCCCCCCCCATCAAAGATCCCCCCATATCACAAATCCCCCCATATCACAGATCCCCCCATATCAGACTCCCCCATCAGACTCCCCCATCAAAGATCCCCCCAATCACAGATCCCCCCATATCACAGATCCCCCCCATATCACAGATCCCCCCCCATATCACAGATCCCCCCCATATCAGACTCCCCCATCACAGATCCCCCCCATATCACAGATCCCCCCCCATATCACAGATCCCCCCCCCATATCACAGATCCCCCCATATCACAGATCCCCCATCACAGACTCCCCCCATATCACAGATCCCCACATATCACAGATCCTCCCCATATCACAGACTCCCCCCATATCACAGACTCCCCCCATATCACAGACTCCCCCCCATATCACAGATCCCCCCCATATCACAGATCCCCCCCATATCACAGATCCCCCCATATCACAGCCCCCCCCCCCCCCCCATATCAGACTGCCTCCTATCACAGATAAACAACATACAAAAAAACGCGCTAAATAAGTAAAATATTGATAAAGTCTTTATGATCCTAAAACATAAGTAATGTATAATATTGATAAAGTCTTTATGATCCTAAAACTCTGTCCACATCAAGATGAAGATGGTAAACTGTTATGTATGTTTCTTAAAGTTCATCCAATAGGAAATGACAGTGGAACTGAAAAAAACACCAAATTGTTGCGCTTACCAGACGTAAGCCTAATATAGGCAGATGGCTTAAACCCAGCCTGGGCCTCTAAACAGATGTTTCTGGACAGATCGAAATGTTCACACTCGTCACGTGTGCCGGTTCATGGGGATGTTTATCCAGAAATAAATAATACACACATAGCGTAATACTGATAATTATTGCCACATAAAAAACCCAAATTGTGAAAAAGTGAAAAGAAAATGTAACACTCAATATAATATAATCATAAAAATCATAAATCATCCAAAGGTGACATTACAGCCAAGGATGATAAGTGAGTATCATACAATCATGCAAATCGAAAAGAAGCAGGGTAAGTGAGAAAGAGTGACGCTTAACAACACCCCCTAATTGGGCAAGTTTAGGTGAAAAATAAGACTTTCCCAATCACCAAAAATTATTGGTAGTAGAAAAAGAGTTGTGATCCAAACACAATATATAGAAAAAGGAGAGAGCCAGAAAAAACCCTTATAGGCAGCACACCACATGCACAGGCTGCTTACCAGATAGCAATTCATATAGATAAAGTGACACACCCAGCGTGTAAATATATTGGAATCACACCAGCGGACTTAGGGGATGTTCTGCTTACCAGACATCCTCATATACAGGCAGATAGGTTGGAGCACCGATGGGCTCCTATCTGGAACGATGTAGATACGTCCTGGCCAATCGTGCCCAAACTCAGCAAAACATGAGAAGTAGAGAACACCAATAGTGTAATACTGTATGATCCGGTTTATTAAATAAAAGAGTAACACTTACATAAAAAAGAGTAAAAACAGCATAAAATGGAGCCGGCCGGCATTCAAACACACTCCCGTCCTCACAGGGCAAACGTGGCGACGTCAGCACGTCCCTCCCAGACACGTTTCGTCACACGCTGACGTTTTCAATGGGGAACGGGTAGCATGCTGGGCCACCACGTTAAATACCCACACCAAGCCTCGCCCTGAGTTCCGTAAAGGGAAACACATGGCGCCATCTTAGGTGTGGGCATCCCTATGTTGTATTGAAAGGAATGGGATCCAATCGACAATTCAAGGTGCCGTGGGATCACCATCCTTGAATTAGAAACATAACCATATCCGATAAACTCAAATAGTATATATATATACATACAATATTATAGGATTATAGAAAATTAATAAAATATTCCAACAAGATCAGGAAACCTCTATCAGAAAAAATGAACCGATAATGAGGTTAACCACAACAATATGTGCGGAACTACTGTTGAATTTTGTAATGTTCCATCCATATCTATATTGAGAATTCAACACAGGTCTGAATAGTGAGTACAGTTTCAATAAAAACATGATGAAAAAAATATATATATACAAGCATAGAACATAATGAAAAATATAGAGGCATAAAAATAGATGTAAGTATGGATTAATATAGCAAGGGTTATAATGTATTGTTCCTCAAATAGCCATTGTACCTCCCAACACTACATCAGGGAGACAAGTCCTATAATTGTTCCTCCAACCCACCAGAGATGTGTGTCACCCTGAATGTCACAAAACCATAAGGAGGTCAAGGATAAAGGAAACTCATTAAATCCAGTATATTCTATTCACCCCCAAAAGTAACAATCAGGTATATTCTATTCACCCCTATGGATCAAGAGTTGTCGATAAACGCATTGACGTCCACATCTATATTGAGTCCATGGGGTGTATAACTCTTAATTCTATGGACCCAAGACATCTCCAATTTGGAGATGTCCCGCACCATAGAACTTCCTCGCCAGTGAGGTTGGTAACGATCGATACCCAAAAACAATGTGTTGACAGGGTTTCTATCGTGTACCAGGCGGTAATGCTTGGACACGGAGTGATTTTTAAAACCCGTCAAGATATTTGTGACGTGCTCATTAAGCCTCACCTGAAGGGGGCGTTTGGTCCGTCCCACATATTGTAGGCCACAAGGGCACTGCAACATGTATACCACCCCCATAGTGGAACAAGTAATAAATGGGGTGATTTGGTGGGTTCGCCCAGTTACTGTGGACACAAAGGATTGGGCCCTCCTGTTATGACAGGAACTGAGAGAACACACTCGACACTTATTGCATTTATAGAAACCCGTCAATTGGTTGAAAAAGGTTGTCTTAACAGTTGGAGGATCCAGTACACTAGGAGCCAATTGGCTCCTCAGTGACGGGGCCCCTCTAAAAACAATTTTTGGTCTAGATGGTAAGGCCTCTTTCAACACCCGATCATTGGCAATAATATGCCAATGTTTAGAGACTAATTGTTTTATTTCCTTGTGTTGAAGGGAATAGGAGGTAATGAAAGGTACCCCAAAATTGTGGTCCATTCCCCTAGGTCTGGGTTTGTCGCACAATAGGAGCTCTCTATTCATGTCCTGCACCTCCATCAGGGCTGGTAATAGGCTCTCTTTGGGGTATCCCTTTTCAAGGAATCTTTCAGTAAGGATATCGCTCTGTACTCTAAATTTCTCAGGGTCCGAACAGTTTCTACGTATTCTCATATATTGGCTTTTAGGGATGGCCTCGAGCCAAGGTCTATAGTGGCAGCTTTCCAAAGAATCACAGATGCCCCCCCATAACAGACTCCCCTCATTGATATTACACTGCCGCCCCTTCTATACTATCACAGCACTCCCCTCTGTTACCTGTATCACACAAGACGTGAAGCATGGTAGGTCCGGACAAAGGGCGGGACTTTGCAAGTGAAAGGCAGGTGATTGATTCCTGGGACCGCCCCGATGCCTAGTAACCAATCACCTGCTTCTTAACACAAAAGGTCCTTTAACCTGGCCTGTCATGTTTCCCGTCCTGTGTGATAAAAGTAGCAGAGGGCAGGGGGAGTGCTGCGATGTTAAAGGGGCAGTCCGCGGGCCGGATAAAAAACGCTGGAGGGCCGGATTCGGCCCGCGGGCCGTAGTTTGAGGACCCCTGCCCTAAGCCATCAAAGGGCTTTTTAATGAGTCAAGCTAAAAGGTGCCATGCAATGCAGTGCTTCAGCTGGTGTGTCTAGGGGACAGGAATCAGAGGTGACAGGCCACACCAGCTGGAACCAGGAATGGTGGTGTATGATAATGGCACAAACCTCCTGTCTGCCCTTAGACAGGGAAAGTTGACACATGTGCCATGCCTGACACTTGTCCTCAATTTGGTGGTGCAGCATTTCGTAAATAGGTACCCAGGGTTGGAAGATCTACTAAAGCAGGCCAGAAGAGTTTGTAGCCATTTTAGGCGGTCATACAGAGCCAGTGCTCGGTTGGCTGAAATTCAGCGAGAATTCCACCTGTTTGTAAACCGCCTGATTTGTGACATTCCCACCAGGTGGAATTCGACTTTGGCATTGCTGCAGTGGCTGCACATGCAGCAGAGGGCCGTCAATGGGTACCTGTGTTAGTATGGTGCAATGACAGGCTCAGAACGGCTCGGCTTTTTTTCCCCCACGCCAATGGCTGCTCATAAAGGATGCATGCACTGTACTGTCACCATTTTGAGGAGACCACAAGGATGGTGAGCCATGACAATGCATACATCAGTGACACAATCCCTGTTGCGTTCCTGCTGGAGCAGACTCTGCATGGCGTTATGGACAGGGCATTTGAGGCAGAGCAGCGGGACGAAGAGGAGGACTTCCTTTCCTGAGGACGAGGACGATGAGGACAAGGAGGAGGCATTAAAGCAGAGGAAGGCATATGTCAAACAGTAATGCTTAACAGACTTTTCGACCGGACTGGTCCGACGGTCTATCCAACGGACTTTCTGCGGACTTCCGACGGACTTTCCGAACAAACGGACTTGCCTACACATGATCACACCAAAGTCCGACGGATTCGTACGTGATGAGGTACGACCGGACTAAAATAAGGAAGTTGATGGCCAGTAGCCAATAGCTGCCCTAGCATCGGTTTTCGTCCGTCGGACTAGCATACAGACGAGCGGACTTTTCTAAGGGAACTGGGTCCGGCAAGGTTCCGACGTAAAGATTTGAAACATGTTCCAAATCTAAAGTCGGTCAGATTTTCGACCGAAAAAGTCCGCTGCAGGTCCGATGAAGCCCATACACGGTCGAACTGTCCGCCGGACTAGGTCCGTCAGACCAGTCCGGTAGAAAAGTCCGCTTGTGTGTACGCGGCATAAGAGATTGTTTTCCATCTGCGGAATCCTTGGGAGTAGTAAGAGGCTGGGAGGAGGCAGTTCCAGATATAATAATCCTCAGTGACCCCGAGGAGTCTGCTTCTCATGCCTCCGCAAATTTGCAGTGCATGGGCTCCCTCATGCTTCAAAGCTTGCGAAAGGACCCAAGAATACGTGGCGTAAAGGAAAAGGATCACTATTGGTTGGCAACCCTCCACCGTTATAAGGGGAAAGTCACAGAACTCATCCTATCCCCACAGAGGGTGCAGAAGATGAAATCCCTTGAGGACACCTTAAAGAGAAGTTTATTAAACACTTTTCCTGACTCTGGTAGGTTACAGTGTCGTGAAAAACGTAGTTTTGAGGCTTCTGTCAGTCAAGAGAGGAGCGGTGGAGAAGGTGGCCGCCTAAGTGATGCATTTCTTTTTTTTTAGTCCTCGCCGCCCAGGGCTGCCAGCTTCCATATTCCATCGGCAGCGTCTGCATCACATGGTGGACGATTATCTAGGGGTAAAAACAGAGATGGAGAGCTTTCCAGTCGACGATCCACGGGCTTATTGGGTTATGAGAATAGACCACTGGCCAGAACTTGCCCAGTATGCTATTTAGCTTCTGGGCTGCCCTGCATCCAGCATGCTTTCCGAACCGGCATTCAGTCCTGCTGGAGGATTTGTTACTGATCATAGAACGCGTCTGTCCACAGACCTGGATCACCAGCAGCTACTAAGCCCCTGATGCCGATGGAGCCGATTAAGTGTTTTTGGGATGTGGAATCTCTGCAGGACTTCTAGTCTAGTGTTGTTGGTGTTGATCTCATCTGGAAGAATGTTTTTGGTGTAGGTTTCATGGGCTCAATTAACACCTAAAAGACCAATTTTTCCACACTTGTTTGACAGGTGCATATCATTACAATTTTGGACAGCAAGGCCAATTCTTGCTTTCATTAAGAGTACCTCTATAGGGTTATGGTGTGAAGGCGCCACACACACCCAAAGAACAATCTTTGTGCACCAGTTTGACAGGTGCATATCATTGCAATTTTTGAAAACAACGCCAATTCTTGCTTTCATCTATAAGGTTACGGTGTGAAGGCGCCACCGACACCCAAAGAACAATTTTTCCGCACCTGTTACAGAACTAGAAATCCAAAGTCTGTGGTGGAGACACCACAATTTATTAAAAAGATCTCCAATCTGGTTCCCCATGCACTACATTGTGGCCTAATCACACAAGAAAGAAAAAACAAGCAGCGCAAGTCCCATTGTTCAAAATCTATCAATGTTATCAACAAGAATGTCCTTTAGAGCAAACCGCTCTTTGTGAGATGTATACAGTCTATATGCAGGGCAGCCTTTAGGGGAGGTGAAGCAGCTCCAGATATGCAAAAAAGAAAAACAGGAAAAGGCGCCTCTTAGTAAAACTGTATTTTAATGATAACATTCCATTAAAGCCACTCACATGTAAAACTTAGTTGGTCCGGCGTGGGAAGCTTCAGTATAGCTATACAAGATTGCGTCCTCCCATGTCACATAGTCACACTCCTTCTCTTGCTGCCGGCCGGTCTGTGTAGCGCGGACTTCCGGGATTCAGTGAGACTCCAGAACGAGGCTTGGACATCCGCCGAGCAGTCGATAGGAGGGCTGGGACGCTGGAACGCAAATCCAAATGTATTCGCTGTACTGCCATAAAGCAACGCGTTTCGGAGCATGCGCACTAGAGCGCGCTCCTTTCTCAAGCTAAGAAGATGGTATTACGTTGCAGCCTATTTAAGTGCTCTCCTGGCACCGCCGCCTAATGGATACTAGTAAAATTACAGGAAGTTAAAAGAAATTTAAAAACAAACGGGTTGATATATATTAAAAAGAAAAGAAAAAGAAAAATGAAAAATGATATTCACATTGTGCAATTTTCCTCTGTATGTACTAGTTTCCACTATATACATACACAGTATCTATAAGATGGATTAATATATTTTCCTGGTGTATTTTTTTAGTGAGTGTTTCATGTATTACAATTCGGGTTATAAGTGTAAACAACTATAATGTATGAGTAGACTCTATTAGCTTATACAATTATATAGGGAAAACTCCTATATAGAGTATATGGGGATGGTAGTATTCTTTTAAGCGTTATATATAATAACACTAACATATTTTAAGAAAAAAGCATTATTATAAAATATAAGTATATATTTCATTAAAATTATTATTTGAATAAGTATAAAAACTATTATCATATACTCGTATAAAAAGCGTGATTTTACAGTGACAGAACTAAATTATGGCAGTATTCTTATAACATAATTACATAAAAGGCAAGTGACACACCCAAAATAAATATTTTTATAGAATGGTGGATATTTCTAATTCTTCGTTGATTAATCACACAGACTGGCTCTCCAAGCCGTTGCTTACAAAATAAAGAAAGCTTACAGGGAAAATGTAATTTTTTGGGCTTTATAAATGCAATTATTGCTGCAGCAGCTTCTATACAAAAGTACAGATGTGCCACTTTACAGTTGGACTAAGGGGACCCTCTAGGCACTATATTAAAAGGAATTTTTCAATTTTATACTTTCACTTTAAACATCAATAAATCACTGCTCATTTAAAAATGATGTTTTTTTTACAAACTGTTTTTCATTGATACATGTCCCCCAGGGCAGTACCCGAACCCTACATGGTGATATGCACACATTAGTACAATGCAAGAGTATGAACCCAGCTAGGACACATCAATGCAGTGTGATGCTTTTTTCTTTTAATCTTGTATGCTATATTTTTGGGGAGTTTCCAACATCTTCTATAAGGATTATTGGTGCCACAGGTAAAGCTGCAATAAAAAAAAATGCAACAAATCAAAAACAAAGATGTGTGAATGAGCCCCATCTTTTTCATGAAAATAGAGGCCGTTATTGAAGTAAACATAACATTTTTTTTTCCCTCACAAAATAGTATTAAAGCTGTAACCAATAATGCATGACCCAGAAAGAGCATGACTTTGTTTTTCACAATATTCAGTCTGTATATACATGTTTGGCTTGAATTGTCTACATTTTCTTTTCATATATAGAGCAGCAGTAAAGAGAAAAAAATATTTTGTCCAAACCTAATCAAAATTGACCTGGAATATCAATTTGGTGCTAATAGTTTATATTCATTCCAGGGGGAAAAAAAAATATATGTATATATATATATATATATATATATATATATATATATATATATATATATATATATATATATATGTGTATATGTGTGTATATATATATATATATGTATATATGTATGTGTGTATGTATGTATATATATATATATATATATGTGTATATGTATATATATATATATATATATATATATATATATATATATATATATATATATACACTACCGTTCAAAAGTTTGGGGTCACATTGAAATGTCCTTATTTTTGAAGGAAAAGCACTGTACTTTTAAATGAAGCTAACTTTAAACTAGTCCTAACTTTAAACAAATATACTCTATACATTGCTAATGTGGTAAATGACTATTCTAACTGCAAATGTCTAGTTTTTGGTGCAATATCTACATAGGTGTATAGAGGCCCATTTCCAGCAACTATCACTCCAGTGTTCTAATGGTACAATGTGTTTGCTCATTGGCTCAGAAGGCTAATTGATGATTAGCAAACCCTTGTGCAATCATGTTCACACATCTAAAAACAGTCTAGCTCCTTCCAGAAGCTACAAAACTGACCTTCCTGTGAGCAGATTGAGTTTCTGGAGCATCACATTTGTGGGGTCAATTAAACGCTCAAAATGGCCAGAAAAAGAGAACTTTCATCTGAAACTCGACAGTCTATTCTTGTTCTTAGAAATGAAGGCTATTCCATGCGAGAAATTGCAAAGAAATTGAAGATTTCCTACAACGGTGTGTACTACTCCCTTCAGAGGACAGCACAAACAGGCTCTAACCAGAGTAGAAAAAGAAGTGGGAGGCCGCGTTGCACAACTAAGCAAGAAGATAAGCACATTAGAGTCTCTAGTTTGAGAAACAGACGCCTCACAGGTCCCCAACTGGCATCTTCATTAAATAGTACCCGCAAAACACCAGTGTCAACATCTACAGTGAAGAGGCGGCTGCGGGATTTTGGGCTTCAGGGCAGAGTGGCAAAGAAAAAGCCATATCTGAGACTGGCCAATAAAAGAAAAAGATTAAGATGGGCAAAAGAACACAGACATTGGACAGAGGAAGATTGGAAAAAAGTGTTGTGGACGGATGAATCCAAGTTTGAGGGGTTTGGATCACAAAGAAGAACGTTTGTGAGACGCAGAACAAATGAAAAGATGCTGGAAGAATGCCTGACGCCATCTGTTAAGCATGGTGGAGGTAATGTGATGGTCTGGGGTTGCTTTGGTGCTGGTAAGGTGGGAGCTTTGTACAGGGTAAAAGGGATTCTGAATAAGGAAGGCTATCACTCCATTTTGCAACGCCATACCATACCCAGTGGACAGCGCTTGATTGGAGCCAATTTCATCCTACAACAGGACAATGACCCTAAACACACCTCCAAATTGTGCAAGAACTATTTACAGCAGAAGCAGGCAGCTGGTATTCTATCGGTAATGGAGTGGCCAGCACAGTCACCAGATCTGAACCCCATTGAGCTGTTGTGGGAGCAGCTTGACCGTATGGTACGCCAGAAGTGCCCATCCAACCAATCCAACTTGTGGGAGCTGCTTCTAGAAGCGTGGGGTGCAATTTCTCCAGCTTACCTCAATAAATTAACAGCTAGAATGCCAAAGGTGTGCAATGCTGTAATTGCTGCAAAAGGAGGATTCTTTGATGAAAGCAAAGTTTGATGTAAAAACAATGTTATTTCAAATACAAATCATTATTTCTAACCTTGTCAATGTCTTGACTCTATTTTCTATTCATTTCACAACGTATGGTGGTGAATAAGTGTGACTTTTCATGGAAAACACAAAATTGTTTGGGTGACCCCAAACTTTTGAACGGTAGTGTATGTGTGTATATGTATGTATGTATGGATATGTATGTATGTATAGATATATATATATATATGGATATATATGTATATATAAATATGTATGTGTGTATGGATATATGTATATATATATATAGATGTATGTATATATGTATGGATATGTATATATAAATATATATATATATATATATATAAATTTTCATGTTTGTTTCAGCATTATACAATCCTAAATGGTGGACAATCTTAATGTGATACTGACAACTAATTAGGGGTTCCTTTTTCAGATACCTTCTGTTCTGCTTTCCCCATTCAATATGCTGTTCAACTCCATTTTTCTCTCATTAATTGTATGGAGCAAATCTTTTCATGGGACATTTTAAACAAAGGTGAACTTATGACAAAAAAAAAGTTTAAAAACATTAAAACACAACCAAACATAACATACAGTTATGGCTGAAACATTTAGAAGGGCTTGCCATGGCTCAACACAAGAGCCCTTCCTAATCCTGCATGGTTTGCTGCTTATGCGTCAAGACAATCAACAGTTTTGCTCTGCTTTGGAGAGCTGGAAAGGAATCTGTGCCAGTATATCCTTGTGGAAAGCCTGTGAAGCTTGCAGCACAAAGAGTCACTTCAGGGCATTTTGGACGATGTTTAAATGCTCTGTATAATAGGAGCAATTGCAGAGCTCTGACTCCCGTAAAACAGTGGGGAATAATCTGCTATTTTATGTTTTCATCTTTAAAGGGAATGTATAGTGTTTTTCAATGTCAGGGCCATGAAAGACATACAGAAGAAGTTACCCCACAGAATTGCAAAGCCCCCATGCCCCTCTCTTCTTTTTCTGCCTATGTTAAAGTTACAGGTTGTAGGCAGGCGCAGTCTACATTCTCCACTGCAGGTGGTGCTGTCCGCAGTGGCACTGCAGTTGGGATGGAAGGTCACTGGGAAGCAATCTGATTGGATGCTGCTGCCCTATGTGACTCTGGTGACCATCTTGGGTCAGTTAGAGCCTTTTTAAAGGCCCTGGCTACCGGGTTTGGCACACTTTTTGCAAAGTTGGTAGAGTAGGCACAGGTAACCCGCTGTGATGACCAGCTCTAGTGTCAGGGAAAGGTTCCTGAAGAGGAGGGGAAAGTGTAGGGTTGCACCTCTTCTGATGCAAGATGGCCAGGCCGCATTCTGTTCCCTCTGTACAGACGCTATCAGTCCCACTGGAATCTGCTTCTTCATGTTTCTTGGAAACTGAGTACACCCAGGTAAGGCTCCACCGGGTTTGTTGTGAACTGTTGCTACTGTAGCACCCTCCTAGGTAGGTTGCTTGGATTTACAGTGCCTTGAAAAAGTATATATACTAGAGCTGCACGATTCTGCCAAAATAAGAATCACAATTTTTTTGCTTAGAATAAAGATCACGATTCTCTCACGTTTCTTATATAATGTTTGGGGGTTCTAAGTAATATCTAGCAATTTCTACCAAAAAAAAGTGATTTTAAGTTGAAAACAACTGTCAGAAAAAGGTTTAGTGGTTAAATGTTCCTAATTTACATACAGAAGTCTATTCCTTTGATGTAAAAGACAAATTGATGCAATGGGGGTTATTTACAAAAGGCAAATCCACTTTGCACTGCAAGTGCACTAAAAGTGCACTTGGAAGTGCAGTCGCTCTAAATCTAAGGGGTAGATCTGAAACGAGTGGAAGCTCTGATGATTTTATCATCCAATCATGTGCAAGCTAAAATGCTGTTTTTTATTTTCCTTGCATGTCCCCCTCGGATCTACAGCAACTTTACTTCCAAGTGTACTTTCAGTGCACTTTCAAGTGCACTTGCAGTGCAAAATGGATTTTCCTTTAGTAAATAACTCCCAATGTGTAGACTTAACATTCCACTGATAGAATGTTTTAAAACTTGGCAGACTGCCCAGATTTTGATTTTTCACAGCAGCGGGAAGATCGGGAAACCCTTTGTCAAGATCGCAACGGGGGAAAAATCGCGATAACGATTCTTGACGATTAATTGTGCAGCTCTAATTCATACCCTTTGAAATTTTCAACATTTTGTCATGTTACAACCAAAAACATAAATTAATTTTATTGGGATTATATGTGATAGACCAACACAAAGTGGCACATAATTGTGAAGTGTAAGGAAAATTTCATATTTTTTTTTTAAATAAATATTTGAAAAGGGTGGCGTGCATTTGTATTCAGCCCCCTTTACTCTGATACCCCTAACTAAAATCTAGTGGAACCAATTGCCTTCACAAGTCACCTAATTAGTAAATAGAGTCCACCTGTGTGTAATTTAATCTCAGTATAAATACAGCTGTTCTGTGAAGCCCTCAGATGTTTGTTAGAGAACCTTAGTGAACAAACAGCATCATGAAGGCCAGGGAACACACCTACCAGGCCAGGGATAAAGTTGTGGAGAAGTTTAAAGCAGGGTTAGGTTATAAAAAAAATATCCCAAGCTTTGAACATCTCAAGGAGTACTGTTCAATCCATCATCCAAAAATGAAAGGAGTATGACACAACTGCAAACCTACAAAGACATGGCCGTCCACGTAAACAGACGGGCCGTGCAAGGAGAGTACTATTCAGAGAAGCAGCCAAGATGCCCATGGTAACCCTGGAGGAGCTGCAGAGATCCACAGATCGGATGGGGGAATCTGTCCACAGAATAACTATTAGTTGTGCACTCCACAAATCTGGCCTTTATGGAAGAGTGACAAGAAGAAAGCCATTGTTGAAAGAAAGCCATAAGAAATCCCATTTGCAGTTTGTGAGAAGCCATGTGGGGGACACAGGAAACATGTGGAAGAAGGTGCTCTGGTCAGATGAGACCAAAATTTAACTTTTTGGCCTAAAAGCAAAACGCTATGTGTTGTGGAAAACGAACACTGCACATGACCCTGAACACACTATCCCCACCGTGAAACATGGTGGTGGTGGCATCACATTGTGGGGATGCTTTTCTTCAGCAGGGACCGGGTAGCTGGTCAGAGCTAATGAATAGATGGATGGAGCCAAATACAGGTCAATCTTAGAAGAACACCTATTAGAGTCTGCAAAAGACTTGAGATTGGGGTGGATGTTCACCTTCCAGCAACGACCCTAAACATATAACCAGAGCTTAAACGTAATGGTTTAGATCAAAGCATATTCATGTGTTCGAATGGCTCAGTCAAAGTCTAGACCTAAATCCAATTGGGAATCTGTGGCAAGACTTGGCAATTGCTGTTCACAGACACTCTCCATTCAATCTGACGGAGCTTAAGCTAGTTTGCAAAGAAGAATGGGCAAAAATCTCACTCTTTAGATGTGCAAAGCTGGTAGAGACTTCCCCAAAAAGACTTGCAGCTGTAATTGCAGTGAAAGGGGGGGGGGGACTGAATACAAGATGCACACCACATTTTTCACATATTTGTAAAACACTTTGAAAACCATTTATCATTTTCCTTCCTCTTCACAATTATGTGGTACTTTGTATTGGTCTATCACATGAAATCCCAATAAAATAGGCACTGTATATAGTTAGCATAGTGTGGTCTCCTGCTTAACAGGAAACTATGGTAAAATATAGTAGTTTTCCTGCTTAACAGGGAGAACTGCAGTCTGCTCACATAATTTGTAATAAAAACATCTTTGCCATTCTGAAGCTTCCCTCCAACCACTTTGCATTTTATTCTATATATATACTGTGATTCTGTACTTGCCAAATATGCTGCAGAAATCTCCCTCCAGAGTCTGGCTGCAACCATTTTAACTGTGGGCAGCTGAAACTGCTATCTGTTCACTTCCTAGATTTACACAGAGGTACACACAGAGGCACACCAGCTCTGCAGCTCTCATTTGCCCTCTTATGACTCATCCCCCCTCCCTTCCTGGCAAACTCTCACGAGAGTGAGAGTGAGAGTGAGTGAGTGAGTGAGTGAGTGAGTGAGTGAGTGAGTGAGTGAGTGAGTGAGAGAGAGCTGTGCATGATGTCATAAGCCTAGGCTAATGACCAGACAAGAAATAGGAAGTGGGCTGTATAATGTATCTACTGGCAGGAAAAAAATGTTTGACTATTCAAAGTTAAAACAACAACAAAGGCAGAAGATTTAATAGATGAAAAGTTGAAAAAAATGACTGAAGGTCCGCTTTAACAATTGTTGCTGGATCTTGCAGTGACTCATCTGTATCCAGGCAGTTTTGGAAACTGCTGGGTGGACAGGAGTGACTCATGCAGATCAGAGATATGAATATGGATGCCAACCATGCTGGTAAGGGGTATTTATATTCAGCAAGGAGACACAGGAAGTGGTCTTTGCCTGGAGAGAAGAGTCAAGTGAGGAGGGGGCGTCTTGCCCTCCTCAGCGCCTGCTGCCATGCGGCCTCAGGCTGGAGGCCGGGAGGCAGGAGAGCTGACCCATGTGTTGAGGAGCTGACTGAGAGGACCCATGCCTGATCTGTTTACTGATTCCTGTGAGTACAGACCAAAGATCTAGGGGCCTGATCTTCTGGGTGCAGCAGAAAGGGGATACTGGCTAGTGTCTTGAATAGTCAGTCCTTCTTATAGAGGAATTGCTCAAGAGTGCATGTTGCTCCAAATAGGAATTCCACAGTCAATTTGAAGCAGTTGTCGTCCTTGTAATTAGTTGAATCTGGAGAATGCCAGTATCTACCCTTCCCTATCCAAGTTCCTAAATAAAACATTGAAGACAACCAAAACCCCTAAATTGATTATTCGAGAGATGAGCCTAAGTGCCTGGCTGTGGAAAATACTGCGTGCCTGGCTGAAGAGCTAAAGCAAGAGTATTCAAGCAGGTCCTGAGGGGGGAAGCGCTACACTACATTACTTCAATACAAGTTTTACATTGCACCCGACTGTTTGAATTATAGCTGCCGCACATGCTGAACCCCACCTTCGGGTTGTTTGTGCTTGGTAGTTTCTGGTCTGCCTTTTGTCCATTTGAGAAGCCTCCTTCTAGCTGTCACTAGACAAGATGACACACAGCAATTGTCACTGGGTAGAGCTGTCAGCTACCTGTCAGTGGAGAGTGGCCCTTGGAGGCAGGTGCATGCATCTTTCCTGCCTGTAGATGGCACTGTGCCGGTGCTACAGGGGAAGAGGAGTCTGAAATAGGGAATTGTCCACCCATGGACTCTTTGGTCCTCTCTAGAAAGGCAGGTTTCCAATTAGATATTCATTTCTCAAGAGCGTTTGGGTAGCCAAGTGTAATGTTGACAGTGTGATCAACTTCTAGGCAGGTGTAGTTCAGCATAGGTGCAGCTGTTATGGCAGCTGCTATGCAGAGGATGGAGAAGGAGAGGAGCTCTTGTTCCTCTGAGGCCTCTGTATGCATCATCAGGGGAGTTGTCCAGTTGAACGCTACTGCGCTGGATGACCTCGGTGACCATCTTTAGTGAGGGCAGTGCTAATAAATAGCACTGTCCCACTGCAGTTGGCGCATATTTGCAAAGTGGCTAGGTCAGGAATAGGGATGAGCCGAACACCCCCCAGTTCGGTTTGCGGCAGAACATGCGAACAGACCAAAAATTTGTGCAAACATGGGAACCCCGTTAAAGTCTATGGGATTCGAACGTGAAAAGTCAAATGTGCTAATTTTAAAGGCTAATATGCAAGTTATTGTCATAAAAAGTGTTTGGGGACCCGGGTCCAGCCTCAGGGGACATGTATCAATGCAAAAAAAAGTTTTAAAAAGTTTTTTTGGGAGCAGCGATTTTAATAATGCTTAAAGTGAAACAATAAAAGTGAAATATTCCTTTAAATATCATGCCTGGTGGGTGTCTATAGTATGCCTGTAAAGTGGCACATTTTTCCCGTGTTTAGAACAGTCCCTGCACAAAATGACATTTCTGAAGG
The DNA here is from genome assembly GCA_037952835.1 of Lithobates septentrionalis. NCBI lineage: Eukaryota > Metazoa > Chordata > Amphibia > Anura > Ranidae > Lithobates > Lithobates septentrionalis. Next base: position 986,366 of record JBBDGP010000163.1, on the reverse strand, counting down.
AAAAAAAAGTCATTTAAAATTGCTTGCGGCTGTAATATAATGTTGCCCCCCCCAGCCCAATACCGCGCCCTTTGAGACTGGTATGGATATTAGGGGAACCCCGCACCCAAATTAAAAAAAAAAAAAAAGCGTGGGGCCCCCAGGCCCTATATACTCTGAACAGAAGTATACAGGCGGTCCCCAGGTTACAAACAAGATAGGGACTGTAGGTTTGTTGTTAAGTAAGGATGAGCTCCGGCGTGTTCGCACAGCTCACGTGCAGAGCCGGCCAGGAAGTCGGCACTGCGTTGCACTAATCACATGCAGTGAGACATTTCCCAATCCCTGCAGCCGCGCATCGGGACAGTGTCTCACTGCCTGTGATTAGCGCAGCACAGTGCCGACTTCCTGGCGGGCTCTGCACATGGGTTGTGCGAACACGCCGGAGCTCATACCTATTGTTAAGTTGAATCTGTTTGTAATTTGGAACAGGTACATTTTTTAAGTGTAGCTCCAGCTGTCTGTGCCCCTGTTCAGAAGATTTTACCTCACTTTCTGTCCCAATGACAATAGGATTTATAACATTTTGGGTTATTAGGGAAACAAGGATTGGTGATAAAGCATCAGTGGAGACACCTTTTTCCCATATTTACTCTTACAGGAGAGAATTTCCCTTCCTAGGGGTAGATTTCCTCTCACTTCCTGTGGTCTCCCTCCATTTGTAAGTAGAAGTCGTTTGTAAGTCTGATGTTTGAAAATAGGGGACCGCTTGTATATACTATACGGCCTGCCCTATACACTCTGTGGAAAATTGGGCCTTAGGTGTTCGTGGTACCAGAACAATGTAAGCCCTCAAAGTTACTCTTGGTGGGCGCTGGAACGGGCCCTGCTGTGAAACATTGTATCAAGAATAGTAATTACATGCCCCTGTTAAACAGGGGCAGAAGAATTGAGCTTTAAGCGGTGGTGGTGGTACAACACTGTAAAGCCTCACAGATACTCTTGTTGAGCGAAGGAACGGTGAAATATTAGATCAAAAATTGAGTGCAGCCGTAGTGCAGTTGCTACTACTTTTCTGGTGGTGTACACTGTACACAATACAGTGTAGTGCGGTGTTGCAAAACAAAATATACATCATGTCCAGAAGGCCACCAAGGAGAGGCAGACACTCACAGGCCACTAAAAAAGGGCAAGCAGGTTCTGTGTCTACAGTCAACAGTGCTGGTCATGGACATGGTGCATCCTCTGCCGGTGGCCGTGGGGCACACTTGTCCATTTTTCCTGCTGCTGGCCGTGTTATTGAGCCAGAACATGCAGAAGAGTTGATGGATTGGATAACAAAGCCGTCCTCATCCTCCTCATCCTCTGTCACCCAGGCTCAGTGTAGTATTCCTTTCTATGCAGCTGCCAAAGCGGCCTATTCCACCGGCTCCTTGTCCACAGTCACTCCTTCCGTAGCCCAGCCATAATGCATGGAGGAGTTCCCCGAACTATTCGACCACAGTGTCGGGTACATGCTGCTGGAGGATGTGCAGCGATTTGAAGGCTCCAATCTTAGTTCCCAGGTTGAGGAAGGGAGTAACGTGAGCCTAGAGAGAGGGAGTGCCCAAGAAGGACAAAAAACTGGCAGTCATGTTCCCCCAGCTTCAGCATCGTGCCAAGTTTGCTCCAGTGACGAGGAGGCAGGGGATTATGAGGTTACTGACTCTACTTGGGTGCCTGATAGAATAGAGGAGGAGGAGGCACAACTCCAACGAGGCAGGATGTCCTCTAGGGGGCAGCTTAAGGGCAGCCACCCTACAGCATCACACGTGTGCAGCAGATCGCAACGTTGCTGTTTGCAACCTATGTCTGAAGCGGATCAAGCATGGCCACAACAGCAGCCGCTTGGGCACCACATGCTTGACCAGACATATGACAACCTCCCATGCAGTCTTTGTCCCGTATACTATATTTGAGATTTAATATCTCTCAGATATGATTTGGGTTAAATGAGAGTTCTTTGACCTTCTTTGACCATGAGTGAAAGCTTTAACGCACAATAACATTTATTGGCGAGTAGTTGTTACATGAAGGAATACAGAGTGTATTCCTGAAAACATTAATCTGCAAACATATTTAGTTACAAGTAAAATGCAGACCTTTCCCATAATTACCCTTTGCACCAAGGTTCCATTCTGATGGTTGCTCTCCCATAAAAGTGTGCATTTCCCTCCCATCTAGTCTGTGTATATCATTACATGCTGATGCCTCATTGGTTGGCATAGCGTGGCTCTGATTGGTGGGCTTCCTGGTTAAGGACTGGCTACATCTCCCATCCCTATAACTTTGCATAAGTTAGACCCCTTTAATGCAAATCGTTGTGACTATTCTGAGCAGGAGCTTAACTTGAATTTTCCCGGGAAGTTAAGTATTGATTACGGGTTGGCCGCCCTTCATTGCATATCCCAGCATGGGATCCTTTGAAGTGAGTATGTGTAAAACAATGAGGTTTGGATCCCATTGTTTGTATACATAAGCCTAGGCACTGACTTGACTGGTCTACCAGAGATTTCTGTGAAGATAATATGTTCCGACCTACATAGATAAAAGCTAAATTAAATATATTCATTAATTATAAATAAATTAAATATAAAATATATAAATATAACTAATTGAATATGAATTAAACATATACATAATTCCAATATTTTACAGCTATTAAATGTAGATTTCACATAAACTCATAAGGCAACAAGTCCGTAGATCCACATCAAAGAAAAAAGGGGACTTCTCCTTGCTCCTCATCTGGGATCTCCAACCCTACTCCAGTCCTCTCCAAAACCTGCACTTAGAGGAATGAAGGTATAGCAATAGGTGTCCCAAGTACTTGCAGCCAATCTGCTAGCAGTACACCACCATCTGATTTTAGCAGGCAAATTTCCCTACTCCAGTTGCTAAACCGTAAAAAGAAATTCGGTCCCAGCCATCCACATGCTCACAGTCTGAATGCTAGCTTGAATGCCAGCTTGGCCAAATTGCTAGCACTGCAACTACAGTACTGCCTTTTCAGCTAGTAGACTCTGCCCACTTTTGTGAATTTGTGGAATGTGCTGTACCTCAGTTGCAGGTTCCAAAATGCCTTTTCTTTTCATGGAAGGCCATTCCAGCTCTCTACGGCATGTGGAAGGCAATGTTTTTGTCTTGTTGGACAGGGCGGTTAGCGGTAAGGTGTATATTACCGCAGACTCATGGTCTAGCAGGCATGGACAGGGATGTTACCTTTCTTTCATGGCACACTGGGTAGCTCTGCTGGCAGCTGGGAAAGATGTAGGACTGGGTTCGGTATTGTTGGAGCTTGTTCCGCCACCACGCCTCCAAAATGCTAGTGGTGATTCTGCCACGGCTCTCTCCACCACCCCCTCCTCTTCTTCCTCTATGGCCTCTTCTGCAGATTTGTTCTCTGGACCAGCGGTGCTCCATAAGTGTTCAAGGGGCTACGCAAGCACTCGGGCAAAAAGATACTATGCATGAGTTACATAGTAGGTGAGGTTGAAAAAAAAACACAAGTCCATCAAGTCCAACCTATGTGTGTGATTATATGTCAGTATTGCATTGTATATATGTTGCGGTCGTTCAGGTGCTTATCTAATAGTTTCTTAAAACTATCGATGCCCCCCACTGAGACCACCGCCTGTGGAAGGGAATTCCACATCCTTGCCGCTTTTACAGTAAAGAACCCTCTACGTAGTTTAATGTTAAACCACTGCTTAGGGGACAGGAGCCACACTGGGGCAGAGATTCTGTCAGCTCTGCAGGGGCAGGCTCAGAGGTGGTTGACGCCACGCCAGCTTCAGTCAGGAATGGTTGTATGCGACAATGGCACCAACCTTCTCTCCACCCTCTGACACTTGACCCATGTTCCACGTTTGGCACACATCCTGAATTTGGTGGTGCAGCGGTTCTTGAGCAGGTACCCAGGCTTACAAGATCTCCTGAGGCAGGCCAGAAAAGTCTGTGTTAATTTCCAACGGTCATACAATGCCAGTGCTCAGCTGGCTGACATTCAAAGGGAATGCAACCTGCCCACCAACCGCCTCATTTGTGACATGTCCACCAGGTAGAAGTCAACGTTGGCAATGCTGCAGCGGCTGTACACACAGCAGAGGGCCATCAATGAGTACCTGTGTGAGTATGGCACCAGGACAGGGTCAGTGGAGCTTGGCTTCTTTTCGCCCCACACCAGTGGCTACTGATCAAGTATGCTTGCACTGTCCTGTCACCATTTGATGAGGCCACAAGGATGGTGAGCAGCGACAATGCATGCATCAGTGATACTGTCCCTCTTGTCTTCCTGTTGGGAGCACACGCTTCATGGAATAAAGGGACAGAGCACTTGAGGCAGAACAGTGTGAGGAAGAGGAGGACTTCCTTACCTCTCAAGGCCCCCTTTATCCAGATATTATTCCTGCAGGCCCACCAAACACACAGGAAGAAGAGGAGGAGGAGGAGGAGGATTATGTCAGCATGGACGTGGAGGATAACACTCAGCAGCAGTCTTCAAGGGATGGTTTTCAGTCCCCAGAAACCCAAGGAGTTGTACGTGGCTGGGAGGAGGTTGTTACGGATCATGTGATCCTTAGTGACCCAGAGGACTCAGAATCAAATGCCTCTGCAAACTTTCGCAGGCTTTGCAGAATCAGGGAGGCCATGCAGCGTAAGGACCCTAGGATTCCTGGTATCAAAGAGAAGGAATGATTACTGGCTGGCAACCCTTCTTGATCCATGTTACAAGGGTAAGGTTGCAGATCTCATCCTGCCTTCGCAGAGGATGAAACATCTTCAGGAGGCCTTGAAGAAAGGTTTGTGCAATGCATTTCCAGACCCTGTCAGGTTACAATTTCCTGGTGCTGGGCAACGTGTTGCTGAGGCTTCTGTCAGGCCACCTGAGGTCAGGTGACAGATGCACACTGTTGGGGCCAGGAGTGCACTGCAAAGGTAGTGGACCCTGTGGCTGACTGCTGTGGATGGGAGTCTAGGTGGTTAAGGAAGGCAGGTGCGCTGGATCACCAACATGGATCCCACAGGGGCTAGAGCATAAGATTTCCCAGGGTGCGGAGTCTAAGAGCCAGCAGGTGTTCACTAGAGCCTCTAGTGGCGAGGATAGACTGGGCTACAACTGGCTCCAGGTCGCGACCCCCAGGGTCTCCCAGCTCACGCCCACAGTAGGCTACAGGAGGACAGAGATAATAAGGGAACAAGCCAAAGGTTGGGGCGACTAGCAGACAAGGATAAACATAGAACACGCCAAAGGTCAGGGTCACAAGCAGACAGGGATAGTCGAGAACAAGCCAAGATCGGTAACTGGAATCAGACATAGAAGACACAGCAAGATGCACACGAAAGCTAAACACACAACGGTTGATCAGCAAGGCAGGCTTGCAGTGAACAGGTTAATATAGAGTTCCCTGATAGGGGCTGGGGTGGAGCCATGCTTTGAGGAGAGATTATTTAAGTAGCCAGGTGAGAATGGCTTGCCTCTAAAAGGTGAGCACATGCAGGAGAGGTAAGCTGACAGACAAAGATTACTGCATAACCATGACAGCTTCGTTCAGTCAGAGGAAGAGCAGGGGAGAAGGTGGCCGACTGACCGATGCCTTTAGACAATTTTTCAGTCCTCAGCGCCAAGGTCTGATCGGTTCAAGCAACCATCGCCACCAGCGTCTGCATTACATGGTGCAGGAATATCTAGGGGCAAGAGCAGACTTTTCCAACAGAGCATCCACTGGGTTACTCGGTCTTGAGGATGGACCACTGGCCAGAACTTGCTCAATATGCAATTGATCTACTGGCCTGTCCTGCATCCAGCGTTCTTTATGTACGCACATTCAGTGCTGCTGGAGGGTTTGTAACGGATCATAGAGTTCGCCTGTCCACAGACTCCCTTGATAGGCTCACATTCATAAAAATGAATCAGTCTTGGATCAGCAGCAGCCATCAAGCACCTGATGCTAATGTAACTGATTGATTTTTCTATGGATGTGGGATCTCTTGAAGACTGCCTATGCTGAGTGACTATCCTATTCGTTCTCAATCTTGATGATGCTAGCTTCCAACAATATTTTTGGTTTAGGGCACCACCACCACTGCCTAAGGCCCAATTTTTCTGTCCCTGTTTAACAGGGGCATGTAATTACAATTTCTGATCTAATATTTCTCACTATTTCTCCTCTTCCTGTGCCCAACAAGAGTATCTGTGAGGGGTTACAGTGTTGTGGCACCACCACCAAAGGCCCAATTTTTCTGCCCCTGTCCCAGCAGCAGAAAAAAGGACAAGCATGCCCCACGGCCACCTACAGAAGATGCACCATCCATGACCGTCCATGACCAGCACTGTGGATTGTAGACACAGAGCCTGCTTGCCCTCTTTTTAGTGGCCTGTGAGCGTCTGCCTCTCCTTGGTGGCCTTCTGGACATGATGGGGGTTTTTTTTTTTCAACACCACACTACACTGTATTAGGTACTGTGTACACCACCAGAAAAGTAGTAGCAACTGCACTATGGGTGCACGGTATTGTGTACACCACCAGAAGTCGAATAGCAAATATGGGAGCACGGTATGTATTGTGTACACCACCAGAAAAGTATTGTCAGTGGATCCGCGCTACAGGATATATTTGCAACTGCAGCCCCCCTATGTAGGCAGGGGACACCAACGTGTACCCTCAAAAAGATAGATATAAAAAAATAGATATAAAAAATATAGGGAGTGGCGCTGTGCATAAGGGAATTGATGGCATATGATGATTATCTAATAATGATGATAGATGTGTCTATGTGACATACTATAGGAAACGGCAATAAACGGTAAAGTTTTAGATGCAACAGTATATATCCCACATAAGAATAGGTAGGTGCTGATTAAAAAATAAAAGAAGTATTGATACAAGTAAATGTTTGGTGCAGCCGTAATCCCATAAGCAAAATTAAGCACTAGTGATCTCTAGTAGTGTGATATAATGTGAGTAATAAGTGCAAAAATGTCAGGTGCAGTCCAATTGACAGTGTTCCAGCACCTGCTGAATAATGAAGGTGAACTACAAGTAATGTATGAGGTAGAGGGTATCCACAACCCTCTATGGTGCAGTGCTGAAAAAGCAAAAGATGTGTGTGTGAAAATTATATATATAAGATATACATAAGAGTGAAATTTAATAAAAAATAGGAGTGAAATTTAATAAAAAATATGGAAATAAAAAACTAGTTGTTAATAAATTAATATATATGAATGTGTCTCTAATAAACTGGTTGTGACACAGTTAATAACAACAATAAATCTCATGTGAAATAACAAAAATTCATATAATGTCTTCCACCCGACTTCTTCCAGATTTTTTAAAACCACACTCCCCCTGATGTGATTCCACTCACCGGAACGCTATACCCCTGCAGGGGTATAAGCACAAGATGTTTATATTCCAGGTGCCGATCAAATCCGGGTGCCGATCGAATCCTTGTATGATGATATCCCCTCGACTACGGTTCCTCGATCCAGATCAGCCACTCGTGCAAAGGGAGGAGATGGGGGAAGGTGATAATCCCCTGTTGTGATCCTATTTCCAGCCGGACATCCGCGCCAAAGTGTTATATGGAATAAAAGAATTGATCCACATAGCGTAACTCCTTTTAAAAACCGTTTATTTATAAAAGCTCATACAGTCCAAGGAGCGTAGCTAATTCCAAGGAATAAATTATAGATATTTAAAAACGAGGAGGGAGCGTGCAAGCTCTCTAACCCCCCTTGCTGTCCCGGGACACAGCGTTGTTCGCAACTACCGCTTGCGTTCCACCGGTCAGCTAGCAGAAACCACGAAAACAGGAAGTGACGTTGTGCGTACCAAGATAGTCCCGCCTTACACGTTTCGTCACACGGACGTCATTGGAGGCGCTCATCGGAGGCTTCCATCCTCCCCGATTTGGCTCAGCACAGCCCCCAGTCCAAACATGGAAGCATCTGTGTGGACAAGGAAACGTTTGTTAGGTACTGGGGCAGCCAAGACAGGGGCATTTACAAGTGCTTGCTTGAGGGCTTGAAACGCGGCTTCACAAGCTGGAGACCACAGGACCTGCCTAGGTAAATTCTTTTTCATCAGGTCAGTCAGGGGCTTGGCGATAGCACTGTAATCAGGGACAAAATGCCGGTAGTACCCGGCAGTCCCCAAGAAGGCTAATACCTGGGTCTTAGTACGGGGTGTGGGCCAGTTAGCTACTGCCTCTACCTTGGCTGGCTCTGGTCTCTGGTTCCCACACCCTACTCGGTGTCCCAGGTACTGCACCTCCTGAATCTCCTTCCGCATTCCTTCTCTGACTGCTTCAGGGATACGGTAGGGGGGCTGACGAAGGGGTGCTTGTCCAGGGGTCTCTACCTTATGCACAGCCAGGGTCGTGTAGCCCGGTTTTTGGGAGAAAGTCGCCTGTTTCTCCCACAGAAGCCGCTTAGCCTGTTCCTTCTTTGTGGGGCTTAACCGGTCCCCTAGCTGTACGAGGCTAATGAGGTCAGTCTGGGGGTCTCTCTTTAGTAAGTCAGGGAGGGGTAAACTTTCAGAGTTGTCAGCAGCAGGGGCACATACTGCAGCCACATCCTCCTGCCGTTCCTGATACTCCTTCAGCATGTTCACATGAAAGGTTCGCTGGATTCTTTCATCTGCACAGCTGGCAATAACATAGGTAGTATCACATACCTGGGCTACTACTTTATATGGGCCCTGCCAAGATGCCTGCATCTTGTCGGTCTTCACAGGCTTGAGCACTAAGACCTTCTGCCCAACCTGGAAGATACGCTGTCGGGCCCCCCGATCGTACCATCTCTTCTGTCTCCCCTGGGCTGCCTGGAGATTCTCCCTTACCATCAGAGACAGTTGCGCCATGCGGTCCCTGAGTTCCAGAACATAGGGCACTATGGGGGTCCCCTTCCGCTCTGTCTCTCCCTCCCAGTGTCCTCTAATGAGATCGAGGGGTCCGCGGACCCTTCTCCCATAGAGTAACTCGAAGGGAGAGAACCCAGTAGATTCCTGGGGTACCTCTCTGTACGCAAATAACAGGTGAGGCAGGAATTTCTCCCAGTCTCTGCAAGCGTCCGAAAAGGTCCTCAGCATTTGCTTGAGGGTCCCGTTAAAGCGCTCGCAGAGACCATTAGTCTGGGGATGGTAGGGTGAGCTCAGCAAGGGCTTGATATTGCATACCTTCCATAACTGCTGAGTGAGCACAGCGGTAAACTGGGTTCCCTGGTCAGAGAGAATCTCCTTAGGGAAACCCACTCTAGTAAATATTTTAACCAGGGCATCAGCTACGGTCTCTGCTTCAATGTTGGACATAGCTACTGCCTCTGGGTAACGGGTGGCGTAGTCCACCACGGTGAGAATATACCAAGGGACCCACAATGTCAACGGCTATGCGGTAAAAGGGCTCCCCAATAATAGGCATGGACATAAGTCTGGCCTTAGGGTGGTCCCCCCGCTTACCTACCCGTTGACATGTGTCACACGTTTTGCAGAACTGTCGCACATCCTGGTTTAAAATTGGGCCAGAAGAAATTCTGTGTAATTCTATGGGCTGTGCGGCGGGACCCTAGATGTCCTGCTAGTGGTACATCATGTCCAATTCGCAGAATCTCCAGCTGGTATTTCTTAGGTACCACCAGCTGTCGTTTCTGCGAAGGGACTTTATTTCCCGGGGATGGCTTAAGGATCCTATACAGTCTATCCCCCACCCATTCATAAAGCTCCCCATCTATTCCCTTTTCCTGAGTATCTGCCTTAGCCCTATACTTATGTAAGGTCGGGTACTCCCGGGTTTCCCTCCCGAATGCTTCTGGGGTATCCCAACCTAGGGGAGCCTGATCTAAGGTACATGTCGGGGAAGATAGTCTTACCTGGGTCTCAGCAGCAAGCGGGCCAGTTCCAACAGCACGGGTCTGGGCACGGGTAGTCACTGGTTTGGCCTCAGCGGGGCCCATCGGGGCGTAAGCAGAAACAAGGGGGGCCAAATCATTCCCCAGTAGTACATCCGCTGGCAAATCCTTCATCACCCCCACATTCACATGTCCCGAACCAACCCCCCAGTCTAGGTGAACACGGGCAATGGGTAGCCGGAAAATAGTGCCTCCTGCTACCCTTACGGCTACAGTGTCCCTGGTGTGTTGGCTCTCTGGGATGAGGTTCTTCCGTAGTAGGGTCATGGTGGCGCCAGTATCACGTAGGCCATTAGCTACCTTTCCATTAACCCAGACGGTCTGGGAGGGAGGGAGGGGGGATTCCTCCAGCAGCCCCCCTGTTAAGACTGTTTACTGATGAGAAGTTAAGCACACCTGACCTGTGTGTCCATTGTTATTGGACAGTTTAACCCGCCCTATATTCCAAGGGTGGGGGGGGGATGTTTTGAAGTAGGACCTGTATAACATGTGCTTTTTGGAATAAAGATTCATTCCTGCTTGGAACCTAAAGACAGAGCCGTGTCTCGTTTTTGGGGTGGATTATTTGTATGGGTTCCTTGTTCGGCTGATTGGAGTGTTCGGTAGCTGCCTTTGTGTTTGGGTATGAAATGTCCTAAACGACTTTAACCCCTTTCATACTCGGGGTGTCGTTACATATATATATATACATATATATATATATATATATATATATATACATACACACACACACACACACGGGACTGTATATATAATAAATATACTGCAGCTAACTGAATCACCTGCCTGCAGTGTATTAGAAACAGTACACCAGGATGGACTGCAGTCATATCTAGTTAAACTGTATGCAGTGAATATATTGTATGTATATTATGAGACTGACTGTGATGTATTAAATACACTGCAGCTAACTGAATCACCTGCCTGCCTGCTCAATCTAAATGACACTCTCTCTCTCCGTCCATGCCAACAACACATTACACGAGGCTGACGTGCAGGCAGTCTTATATAGCGTGGGGCGTGGACTTAGTCCCCCCTGAGCCATGATTGGCAAAAGGCACCTTGCCATTGGGCAATTATGGCTCTCTTAGCTGAGGGCGCTGTGATTGGCCAATGCATGCAGGTTGTGGTGCATGCTCTGGCCAATCATTATACAGCAAAGCACTGCGCTCCCGCAGTACATTATGGGCCGATACGCGCTACTCAAATTTGGCGCGAGCGACCCATAATGTTCGGTTCTTGACGAACGGGCGAACAGCCAATGTTTGACCCGAACAGAAAGCTCATCCCTAGTCAGGAACAGGAACCCTCTGGTGAGGGACAGAAAGAAAGGTTCTGGTGGTGGAGGGATAGTGTAGGGACCTTACACCTGAGCTGCTACAATACCTTGGATCTCCTTTCTTCTGCCCCTCGGGTGCCTTTGTCAAAACACCACCTATCAATTGTCTCCTTTGTGAGATATGTGCCCTGTGTGCATGTGTATGTCCACACTATCTGTAGATATAGAAGTACCCACTGTGATGTCTTGAGAGTGCGCTTGTGTACTATGAGCCCTTCTGTAAGGTACTGCTGTACTGGGTTCTGCCAGGATATCCAGGCACTGTTGCCACCTTGTTGGAACTTTAAGCTGATACACTGATGCATTCCTTGGCCTCCATGTGCATTTAGTCCACTTTGGGTATCAAACATCTGACCCCTCTTTCAGTTTACTGGACTGGTTCTGTAAGCTTGAGTCTTGTTGAATGAGCTTTTGTTTTATGGTTGGTTTATGGTTTTGGTAAACATTATACTTGTTTGATTCAATTTGGTTTAAACCCCAATAAAGGCCTGTGGCTCTATTTTACCACTTATTATGTCTGGTTCTTTTTATTTTATTAACCTGTGGCACATATATCAAACACAAGGCCTGTGGGCCGAATGCGGCCCTCCAGGCCCTGCCATGTGGCCCTCACACCAGATTTGGAGCCACATTGTGCTGGAACTCCATTCTGCCACCTCTTGCACTCACCCTCTGCTCCAGCTCTCCCATGTCACTTGTAAACACATAAGCCCTCTGTGTTTACAAGGGACAGATTTGCTCTCAGGAACTAACAAATCCCTGCAAGCACTCATGGCAGGGCATGTTAGGGACAAAACCCCAGAATCTGAGAAAGAGAATGATCTCCCTGCAAGGCAAGGCAGAGTGGCATACATAGGGAGGTACTAGAGCCGGGTCAGGAAAAAGATTTTAGGAGGCTTTGGGGGGTGGGGTTCCACAGTGTGCACCCCCAAACTCTGCACATGACGCACTCCTGAACCCTGCACTCTGTGCATGACGCACTCCTGAACCCTGCACTCTCTACATAGAGCACCCCAGATACAACTGGCCCTTTGAGGGAAACCATACTGCTGATGCCGCCCATAATGAAATTAAGTTTAACGCCCCTGTGCTGTGGGATCTGCAGTCTGTGTCAATAAGAGCAGGCTGTTTGTACTGGCAGGTAAGCAGTGACACAATATTCCAATCTATGAAGAGCTTACACTTGTGGCCAGTAAAATGTGTGTGGGGGTCCGAGGCAGAAAAGCCATGCATGGGCATGTAGGTGTTCAGAACAAGACTCAAGATTCCAAATCAAAACTTTTTTTGTTGTTATGGAAATTATGGGAAGCAGTTAAAACTCTGTCATTGCATGATGTTTGAATTTTTATTATTTGACACCTTTAGAATTTGACGTTTTGCCACAATCTACGAACTTTTGCTGAAATTTTGGATGAATGAAAATTTTTACATTTCACTTCTCCTCCAACTACTAAAATATAGGACTTGTAACTTAATTGTGTGTTTATGTACATGGCCTTACAGCAAGTTTTCAGTACACAGTGCTCTTTACAAGCTGAAGTCTGTATGTACAAGGACTTATAGCTACCATGCATCAAAAAAAAAAAAAAAAAATACAAATAAAAAATAATAATCATTTATTACACACACATACATATACATATATATATATACATACATACATACATACATACATACATATACACACACACACACACACACACACATAATAATTAAATAAAAAAAGAAGTCAGCCACAAACTACAGTGGCTTTCCTGTTTTTCGTTCTTCAAATATGTTATGACCCATCCTCTTCAACAATTTTTTGTAACATCTACTAAGATACATTTTTTCATTATTTTTCACCAGAATAAAAGAATAATAAAAAAAATGGCACTGAAGTGTTAACTGGAATGTAGCCCCCGAAGTTGATGAATGGTCCTTCTGTGTCATTTGCAAGTTACATTTATCAAAGGACAGTAATGATGTTTCTGGAGTTTGTAATTTGATTGGCTGGCTCTGTAAGTGGGCATCAGTTCATGTTCTGTTAAATTAAATTCTAACCGGAGTCTTCAAACAAACTGCAACATCTTCAATGCTGAAAGCAAATATTGTCCTATAGTACTGAGACCATGAACATTGTGCTGACTTGTAGAAGTGTACAAGAACCACTTTCGAAGTATTACAATTGAAAAAAGCTTAACCACTTCAGCCCCGCAAGATTTTACCCCCTTCCTGACCAGAACACTTTTTGCGATTCGGCACTGCGTCTCTTTAACTGATAATTGCGCGGTCGTGCGACGTTGCACACCAACAAAATTGACGCCCTTTTTTTCCCACAAATAGAACTTTCTTTTGGTGGTATTTGATCACCTCTGCGGTTTTTATTTTTTGCGCTATAGACAAAAACATGAGCGACAATTTTGAAAAAAAAAAAAAAAAGCATTATTTTTTACTTTTTTCTATAATAAATATCCCCCAAAAATATATAAAATTATAGCATCTACAAAATAGGGGATGGTTTTATGGCATTTTTATTATTATTTTTTTTTTACTAGTAATGGCTGCGATTTTTAATCGGGACTGCGACATTATGGTGGACACATCAGACATTTTTGAGACCACTGTCATTTATACAGCGATCAGTGCAATAAAAATGCATTGATTACTGTGTAAATGACACTGGCAGTGAAGGGGTTAACCACTAGGGGGCGATGAAGGGGTTAAGTACGTCCTAGGGAGTGATTTTAACTGTGGGAGGGATGGACTTCAAATCATATGACAGCGATCACTGCTCTCGGTGACAGGGAGCAGTGATCTCTGTCATGACAAGCCAGAACTGGAAAATGCCTTGTTTACATAGGCACTTCCCCCGTTCGGAGGCTCCATGACACGCTCGCCGGGAGACCGGCGGACCCACAGGCACGGTCCCGCTGCGCCTGCTATCCCCGGCTCTTAAAAGGGGATGTACAGGTATGTCCATTGCCCACCGCTGCCATTGTGCCGACGTATATCGGCATGCGGCGGTCGCCAACTGGTTAAAGTTGTATTAAACCCCAAAACAAACATTCAACATATTGCAGCTTACCGATACTTAAAGGGTTTCTAAAGCCTAAACATTTTTTACCTTCATGCATTCCTTGCATGAAGGTAAAAAATGTTTAGGCATCAGCATCCCTCTTCAGCCCCCTTTACTTACCCAAGTCCTTATTCGATCCTGTGCCATGCATATCTGCAGCTCTTCTCTCCCCTCACTTCCAGATCTCACTGGCTTTGCTGGGGCACCAGGAGCCATTGGCTGCTAGGGCTGTCAATCAAAGCCAGTGACTAGAGAGCAGGGGCAGAGTCAAGTCCCGCTGTCTGCATCAATGGATGCAGTAGCGGGACTCAGGAGCGAGCACGCACGAGAGCCCCCATAGGAAGCGGCTTCCCACGGCGGCACTGGACAGAGAGGAGGGGCCAGGAGCACCGATGGGGGACCCGAGAAAAAGAGGCTTTCGGCTGCTCTGTGCAATTCTATTTTTTTCATCCGTATATTGTCTAGATTGAAAGACTTTGCCAAGGGAGCAATTATATTAGGAGGTGATATTAATATGCCCTTAGATCCCTTGATGGATACATCTAGAAGTTGTTCAAATATTTCATGTAAATGTCTCTCTCAGGTGAAGAAAAATTTATATAAAGAATAACAATTAGTTGAGAATTTTAAATCCCATGAAATGTGACTATTCCTATTATTCTAAAACTCATAATTCCTATTCTAGAATAGATAATATTTTTATAGACCATTATCATCTCCCTTGGGTAAAATCAGCTAATATTGGGACTAGTACTATTTCGGATCACGCTCCTGTGTCAATTAGTTTGAAATTCCCTGGTCAGCCCAAACAAAAATCTAGCTGGAAATCAAACGATTTTCTTTTCTCTGAAACTACGGATTATACGGACCTCTCAAATGCTTTGATCTGTTATTTCACAGAAAACAAGTCACCAGAAATGCCTGATTCTTCCTTGTGGGAGGCCCATAAAGCATATATGTGGGGGAAGTTGATAGAATTAGGTGCAAGGAAGAAAAAAAAAAAAGAACTTTTAGGACAGGTTGCCGATTTAAAGAGGAAACAAACTCTCACTTCAGCGGACCGCCCTGGTAGATCTTACACGGAAACGCGAAGAGTTAAAATTATTACTTAAAACGGATTTTAAAAGACGTTTTCAGTTAGTTTCATAGAGATGGTACGAATTGGGAGACAAACCAAGTAAAATGCTGGCACGATCACTGCAGGAAAAAAAGACTGCCACTTTTATTTCTAAAATGAAATCTCACTGCGGGAAAATTGCTCACACCGCTACCAACATTGCACAGATCTTTCGTGATTTTTACCCAGACTTGTACAACGTGAGAGGTAAATTAAAAGGATTAACAGAGTAAAGAAATTTTAAACTACTCACAGCAAGCAACATTACCTAAACTCTCTAAAGAACGCCTTCAAAAGTTAGAATCTGAATTTACAGTTGAGGAGTTCTATGCAGCTTCAAAATCAACTTTTTATTTTTTAATTTAATTTAATTTTTTAATTTAAGGAGATTCCACATGTGACTACTAATTCCATAGCGGGATCGAAGGGCTTTCGACTGGAGTCACTTTCTGCATATAGAACTGTAATCCCCAAACCAGGTAAAGATTCATCAAGTTGTGCAAACTATCGCCCAAGATCATTACTCGACATAGACACAAAATTATATGTGAAGATGTTGGCTACTAGTTTACTCCCTCTGATCCTGCAGTGGATTGGGTTAGACCAGACAGGTTTTGTCCTAAGTCGTGAAGCCAGGGACAATTCCTTATGATCTTTGTCTATAATTTCCTATGTCTGGAATAGTTCCCAGCCCACCCTGTTACTTTCAACTGACGCGGAAAAGGCGTTTGACAGGGTGGAGTGGAAATATTTGATGCCGACATTGAAATCTTGGCACTAGGCCCAAGAATGTTTCATCGGATTGCGTCTTTATATATACAACCAACCCGAATAAGGTTTAATGGCATACTAAGTGATACATTTACTCTTAAAAAAATGGTACACGTCAGGGCTGTCCATTATCACCCATTCTATTTTCTATTTATTTAGAACCCCTTCTATCAGTTATGAGAATTAATCCTAATATACATGGTGTAAAAGTGAAGGGAAAGGAGCATAAAGTTATCTGCGGATGCAGATGATGTTTTATTTTATGTTCAGCAACCAAACATTACATTGCCAAATTTATTGGGGTTAATGCGAGAATTTCAAAATATATCCAATTTTAAAAATTAATATGACTAAATCTCAAATACTAAATATATCAATACCTACGCACAAAGCTGAAATTTTAAAAACCTCATTCCCTTTTACTTGGCAACCAGCCACCTTAAAGTATTTAGGTATCCATCTTACACCTAGCCTTACCAACGTATTCCAATATAATTATCTCGATCTACTTAAAAAAATTAAAATAGATTTACATAAATGGACTTCCCTTTGCCATTCTTGGCTTGGTAAGATCAACGTTTTTAAAATGAATGTTCTACCCTGAGTACTATATGTATTCCAAATGATACCCTTTGGTGTCCCTATAGGATTTTTTTTCGATGCTACAGTCATCTATAGCACATTATATTTGGAAGGGTCAGGGTATTAGAATATCTCAAAACATCTTATACCATTCTAAAAAGCTAGGGGGACTGGCTTTACCAAATTTTTAATTGTATTATCAAGCAATTGCACTAGCCCGTATGGCAGACTGGAAATATGCTAAAAAGACTAGACTCTGGGTAGAACTTGAAATGGCACTGGCGGATACTGACTTATCAGTAGTGCCATGGATAACACGTCCTTTGAGAGGGCTGGCGGCCACAATATCTCCCCTGACTAAAATCAACCCTGGCAATGTGGGACTCCCCTACATACTTGGTATGGTTGTGAATATTATTCCCCACTACTGCCCTTGCTGAAACGTATAAAACAAGGGATAATTTCCGCTCTAAAATATATCATCAGTATTAAACGACGAATAGAGCAGCTAACAAAAAATACAATAATTGCAGTGTATCATAATATAATAAAGTCCAATTGCAGTGCTATGGGTAAGAGACAGATGAGGAGATGGTGGATACGGGTGAACGTAGTAATGAAGAACCTCTCACCAACTCGAGTGTATAATAAACACACACCACCGTGCTGTCAAATATATCTTCTTACCAGAAACAGATGAATAACAAGCATATGGTATATGACTCATCCAAACACTTTAGGCAGGTAATATCATCAAATCGGTCATCATGTTCCAGACTGGGAGCTCACAGATATAAGGATCCTCTGCAGCTTCCAAAATCAGCAATAAGCAGCCTCCGCTCCAGTGGCGGGAGCGATAATTACCATATAAAAAGGAAAATGAGGAGGCACATAGTGAAGCCCATCAGAAAAAAACTCTTATTTATTGATAAAAAAGGGGTACTCACAAACATCAAGTGTAATAAAGCATGTAAAAATCAAAGAACCACCGTATATGGTGTGCTGGAGTCCTGTCTGAAACATAAATATTTCATGCCGGGAGTACTTGATAAGGGCTTTGAATCGTGGTTCCCAGAGGTAACACCGCTATTACACCAAGCATTAAAAGACTCAAAAAATAAACCAATTAAGTCCTTATGTGGAGTAGATCAGCTAACATTTATGGACCAATGGAAATACATACAATAGTCTCAATTTATTTGGAATCTCCCGCAGCCCATTCGTTCGTTAAAAGCACTTAATCCTATTGAAGCAATTATGCAATATAGAAATCAACCACGACACGACACAACAAGATTTACAAATTACACTTATAGATAAACAAAAAGATAAGATTATACTATTTTCTTATATGCCCGCCACCTCAAGTAGAATGACGGAGGTAAATTTTAAACTTTTATCTCAATGGAATTATACACCAGTAAAATTACATGCAATGTCCGACTTGACCTCGCCCCTGTGTTGGAAGAAGTGTGGAGAGTGGGTTACACACGGGCACATATGGTGGTTCTGCCCTAAAATCTGGCCATTTTGGGAAGAAGTGGCGAAGGTGATCTCTCTGATACTGGGCCGAGTAATTAAACCGGAACCATTAACGTCTTTACTTCATTGTACAAATGAAACAACCGAGCAATACAAGATGTCTATGACCCCATATTTGTTAAACGCTTGTAAATGTTTGATTCCACTATACTGGGGAAAAAGTTTGATACCTACTATATCACAGTGGCTAGGAAGGGTTGACATGCTCCATCTAATGGAAGAAATAACCTCTAGAAATAAAGGAAATATATTAAGACATGGGCAAAATGGTTTGAATTTACGGAAACTAAACTATATTATTAATTAATATCAGACCCTGATGGTAAATCAGAGTATGACTTATTAACCACTTATCGGGCACTTTCACCCCCTTACTGCCCAAGCCATTTTTCAGCTTTCAGGGCTGTCACATTTTGAATGACAATTGGGCGGTCATGCTACACTGTAACCATGTGAAATTGTTATCATTTTCTTCACGCAAAATAGAGCTTTCTTTTGGTGGTATTTAATCACCGTTGGGATGTTTATTTTTTTCCTAAAAAAAAAAAAAGACCGAAAATGTTGAAAAAAAAAAAAAGGGTTTTCATAGTTTGTCAGTAAATTTTGTAAAGAAGTAATTTTTCTCATTCACTAATGAGGCGGCACTGATGGGCACTAATAGGCTGCACTGATGGGCACTGATGAGGTGGCACTTATGGGCACTGATTAGGTGGCACTGATGAGGGCTCGAGGAGGCACTAATATTCTGCACTTATGGGCACTGATGAGCACTAATAGACGGCACTGACGGGCCCTGATAGGCACTGGTGGGCATTGATAGGCAGCATGGATAAACGGCACTGATGGGCATCATGATAGGCGGCACTGATTGTTTCTGGTTGTGGTGGACACTGATTGTTGGCACTGATTGCTGGCACTGGTTAGCATGGGTTGCTGGCACTGGTGGCGCTCTAATATAATCAAGGCACTGATCATCAGTGCCCTGATTACATCTCTCACTGTCCCCTGCGAGGAAGTGCCGCTGATCGGCACTCCTTGCCACACACTCTGTCAGTGTGAGGCGAGGAGAGCCAATTACCGGCACTTCCTTGTCTAAATGTGACCAGCTGTGATTGGACACAGCCATTAAAGAGCCGCGTCAGTGGCTCTTTACAGAGTTCTGGGTTGGGCCATGTCCTAGCAACACGGCGCTAAACCGCGATCACCACACTGCTCACCCCCGTGGGCGTGCAGGAGTGGCCGTTTGAGTGCGCCGTCATTTGACGTTTCTTTTGCTTTTTAAGCCCTGCCCTTTCAAAAGAAAAAGAGAGTAAGAGGGAATGGAGTCATCAATATTAGTGGTATCGAGTTAACACAAGAAGAAATTAATACCTTAGATAGGGGACTTAAATTTGCCCCAAAGAAGAATTTTAATAAATTTACAACATATGTGGACATTCAAAAGTTTACAAGGAAACTCAATATCAAAAAATATATGCTCTTAAAACCTGGAGAAACAACAAGAAGAATGACCAACCCTGACTGCTATGCACATAGCACTTTAAGGAATAGATCGCTTTTCAATCCACCACCCGGAAGTAATGGGCATATTGATGTGTTTGAAAAATGTGTTTAAAAAAATGGTTACACAGGATTTAAATAAAATGCAGATAAAGAAGGCATGGGACCCAATGGAAATAAGAAAAAGGAATAAAGTGGCTTGAAGAGAAAAAGAACATAGTTATAAGACCAGTGGATAAGGGGGGAGCTATTGTAATACTCTCTAAAGAATCATATAAAGAAATGGAGAAACAACTTGGATATACTCACATATCAAAAACTTCTGAGTAACCCAACCTTGTATTATAAAAAGGATTTATGCAAACTAATAGAGAAGGGAAAAGAAAAGAAATTTCTGAATTAAAAAGAAGCACAATATCTACTACCTAATTCATGTCGAATACCAGTCATATATATACTCCCAAAGGTCCATAAAGATAAAGAGAATCCCCCAGGGAGACCTATCATGAATGGGATCAACTCGGTGGGAGCTAGACTGGGAGAATACCTCGATTTTTTTCTACAACCAGTGGTAAAGGAGACAAAAGCCTATTTGAAAGATATGAAACATCTGATCCAAATACTTGAGGGAATTACACTTGATGAAGAGCCAATCTATTTAGTTACAACTGACGTCACTTCACTGTACACTAATATTAGCCATTTAGATGCATTATCAGCTGCTAGGCGCTATATAAAACCTGTATAATAATATTAATAATAATAATAATAATAATAATAATAATAGATGGGCCCTTAGGAAATACAGCAATTTGAAGTGTAAACAAAGAAAATACCTGTTGAAATGTCTAGAATATAGCCTTAGTCACAATTACTTTTGGTATGACCATAATTACTATAGACAAATACAAAGGGTAGCAATGGGGGCTAAGTACGCCCCAAGTGTTGCTAATCTCCATATGGCACAATGGGAAAATTATTTTATATATAACAATAGACCCAATCAATTAATTTTATATCAACGTTATATCGACAATATATTTATGATTTGGAAGGAAGATAGGGAGAGAGTGATGCAATTTGGCCAAAGTTTAGAAAGAAATTAGAAAAACATCAAGCTAACCTGGGAAATAAATAAATCAAGAATCAATTTCCTAGATTTAGAGATCTGGTAGGAAGAGAGAAGAATCAAGACCAAGATTTTCTTCAAAACAGTCGACCGGAACAGCTACCTCTCTATGGACAGTTGTCATCATTCATCCTGGTTGTTGAATATTCCAAAGGGACAACTGGTCAGACTAAGAAGCAATTGTACATCTGAATCTGATTATAAACAAGCAGAATTTATTGGAGAGCGATTCTTAGATAAAGGGTATGAAAAATCCTTTTTACAACAAAAAAATTGAAGTGAAAAATATTGAAAGACATAATCTTTTGAAAAATAAAGAAAAAGAAGAATCTAACTATACTGAAATCCCATTAATTCTCTATTACAATGTGCAATTCAAGAAATTTGAGATTAGAAAACACTGGAAGATTCTAACAGCTGATCGCCATTTAAGTCAAGTATTACCTACACTTCCCAGATTTGTCTATAAGGGCTCCCACACTTCGTAACCTGTCAGCAAAAAATGTTCTGGATCCCCCGTCTAACAAAACCTTTACTTTCTTTGAGTGTAAGGGTTTTTATCCATGCAAAAATGCTATGCTTGTCGTCATACGACCTTTAGAAAAATGAAAAAAGGAAGAGTTCAGTGCTAATACAACAGGAAAGAAGTATACTATTAAAGATTTCATCTCATGTAAGAGAGGGTGTAACAGAGGGTGTAGTCTATGTACTGGAATGTTTATGTAATCTCCAGTACGTGGGCAGAACCAAGAGACTCCTCTGGAAAAGACTTAGGGAACATGTTCAAAATATTAAGTCAGGTTACCCTAAACATAGTGTTTCTCGACATTTTTCAGAAGTTCATGGTAAGGATCCCAGTTTCCTCTCTTTTTGGGGTATTGAAAAATTTAAGCCCCACTGGAGAGGAAGCAATAAAGTTATTTCTCTTAGCAAATCCGAATCTCGATGGATATTTGAAATGCAATCCTTTGCCCCCCTAGGTCTTAACATCGAGTTAGATTTAAATTGCTTTATTTCTGATTATTGATATCATTTTTTTGCTCTCCTTTTTTTACCCTCACTCTTCCTGTTTCGCTCTTCCCTTTCACCCCCCCCCCCGCTCTTCCTTTTTCGCTCTTCCTTTTTTTCCCCCCTCGCTCTTCCTGTTTCGCTCTTCCCTTCCCCCCCTTTTTTCCCCCCTTTCTTTTTTGCCCCCCTTTTTTTCCCCACGCTCTTTCTTTTTCGCTTTTCTTCTTTTTTTTTTTTTTCCAGTATCTGTTTTTATACCACTTTTTGTGAGTATGTAACTATATTAGTGAAAGTCTTTTGGTTTGCCAATCTGACTTACCCAGAGTCCTTTGCTCTTATGCCTCATTTACATGTGATATGACTGATTTCTGATTGGGACTCTAAAACAAAGTTAATACTGCAGCTGCAGGAACAGATTCACAGGACTCAATCACTGTGTTTAAAATGTCCGTTCAGTGAAAAATTTTATTATTACATGTTATTTTATACATAGATAAGAAAGGGGTGGTGTGAGATGTTATTAAAAGCTAACAAATAGAAATATGTTATTAAAAGCTAACAAATAGAAATATATTATTAAAAACTAGCGAATAGAACAATCGCAAAAGTAAAACCTTGAAAAGGGAGGGGGGAGTAGAGAGCGTTTAGTAGGAGAATTGTCTGTGTGTTAGGTGAAGGTTACAGAACACATTTCAACAGAGAGAACAAAATGGATTCTCTTGTGCTTAAATGAACAGTACAATGAATGTCCATGTCATTTCCCCCCTTTTGTTTATTTGACACCATTCTTCTCCGCGTTACGTTCAGCCGATTGCTGGTAACTCCTGTTACATTGGCGCAGAGAGACAGCGTCCTGTTCAGCTCTCTCCTAGCTTTCTCACAATAATGGGTTCATCAGGGCTGGTGGTACATTTGTTGGTACAGCGGGTAGTCACACAGAGGCATAGCCTGATGAGGAAGTAAATAACAAACATGAGAAATAGGAACATCACAATGTAAGCGCCTAGTTTCTGTAACCATGTTGCTATGCCATATAAAAAATCACCAAAACCTCCTAAACCCTGAAAGGGGTTCCATCCATCTTTAGCAATATCTCTGGCCTTATTCTGTAGTTCTCTTATCTTAGCAAGATGCCCTTTAATAATGTCCTCATTATCAGAAATGTATATACAACAGTCAGTGCGAAATATCTTACACATCCCACCTTGAGCTGCAGTGAGATAATTTAGCGTTAATCTGTGCTCTAATACTACTTTTTAAGCTGAGCCATTTCTTCATTTAATAAACCTATATCAGTGGTAGTAAGGTTAATAATCTCATCTACAATTCTAGTGTAATTATTTAGTCTTTTCATTGCTTCAATTCCCCATCCTGTCCAGGAAGGGAACCATGACCATGCCATGTCACCTTCAGTGAACAGCTCTCTTTTGAACACTAAAGGGTATTCTGGACTTTGATCTGGTCGCACTGTATCTTTGCGAACAGCCAAAGCAGGTACTAACTTCCCAATATAACATGTACCCGTAACATTAGTAGGAAGCCAGGCGTAAGCTTTATTTCCACATATAGAATATAACCCTCTATGTATGGACGGTATGCCTGCTCCTAAAAAACTGGAAGCAATAACATGGAATCTCAGGAAAACGATATTTTCACATATTGGAAACTGTGAGCAATTTGTACTATAAAGGGTTCTATTTAGTTCTGGATCTGGGATATAATAATATTGACCATAGTTTCCTCCATAAACTGTAATTTTTGCTCCGGTGCAATCTGAATTGCCCAACCGTGTACATTTAGTGTTAAACGGGCATGTCATGTTTAAACAAATCTGTGGAGTGTTTATCTGTTTCAAAACCATCAAAGTTACTGATCTGTGCTCGTTAGTTGTGGAGACTATGTATGAGCCATTTATTCTGGTCCTGTTTAAATCAGTGAAATTGAGAGGCATTGCTATCATGGGTATTGTTCCTGTTTGGGGATGTAAGTGAGAACACACCCAGCAGTTAGTAGCGTTGCTATGGGTTGCATACAATTTTAACATTTGGATGAAAGGGTTATTTTTCCATCTCTCAGTTCTCACAAACAACAAAAAGAAAAGAAACATTATCATCTTTTTTTCAAAGGATATCATCACTTCAGGATTTTCTTGCAGTGACTGGCGTGAATCCAGGTTGGCTTTTCTTCCAACTTGACAGCAGAACCGGTTGTCAAAAGCACCAAATGTGGTCCGTCAAATTTTGGTTCTAGTGGCTTTCTGACGTGTCGCTTGACCACCACCCAGTCACCTGGTTGGATTCTGTGAATACCTGAAACAGAATCTGGGTCGGGAATAGATTTATAAACACCTTCATGTATTTTATTCAATGTTCTTTGCAAAATCTGAACATATTCTAACAGATTAGAGTGAGAAGCCTGCAACTGTTGGGGAAAATATAGCCCTGTTTTGGGTGGCCCTCCAAATAAAATCTCATAGGGGGACAGCCCATGTGGTTGTTTAGGGGTAGTTCGTACAGAATATAGGGCTAATGGCAAAGCTTCCACCCATCCTTTTCCTGTATCTGCTTTAATTTTCGCACATCTGTTTTTCAAAATTCCATTAAGTCTCTCAACTTTACCACTACTTTGGGGATGATAAGGTGTATGGAAAGCTTGCTGTATGTGAAGTGCTTCCATTACCTCTTTCATTACTTCCCCAGTAAAATGGGTTCCTCTGTCACTCTCAATAGTTTCAGGAACTCCATATCTACAAACTATTTCATTCAAAATTTTCTTTGCTGTTGTTTTTGCATTTGCTTTGGCTACTGGCCAGCTCTCGGGCCAACCTGAAAACATGTCAACACACACTAAAGCAAACTCATAGGTGCCTATTCTGGGCATCTGAATGTAGTCTATTTGAATTCTTTGGAAAGGGAAATCTGGCTTTGGGGAATGCCTTTGGGGAACATGAACAGGCCTCCCTGCATTGTACAGAGCACAAGTGAGACATGAAGCACAAAACCTGGCTGCAAATGCACTAAATCCAGGTGCTATCCAATAGCAGTCAGTAAGTACCACCATCGCGCCCTTAGCAAGCTGACTGACGTCATGTGCCAGCTGTGCTAAAACTGGGTACAAACTCCTGGGTAGACACCACCTGTTGTCAGCGCTCCACAGGCCCTGCTGATTTTGGGTAGCATTACATTTGATCCACTTATCCTTCTCTTCATCAGGGGCCTGGTTCTGCAACTGAATTAGAGTTTCTACATCCCACTGCTCTTGATGAGGGGAATCTGTCCCCGCTACCTGGGTGACCCCTACAGTGGATGTGACTCCAAATGCCATAAGGGCAGCATCCTTTGCCGCTTGGTCCGCTAAAGCATTTCCTCTGGCTGTCATGTCACTTCCCCTTGCATGCCCTTTTACCTTCAAGATGGCAACTTCTGCTGGTTTCTGAAAGGCCTCAAATAGCCGCTCTATGAGTTTTGCATGTCTCACTGGCTTCCCTGCACTAGTCAGAAAGTTCTGTGCTCTCTAGATAGGCCCAAACTCTTGGGCTATTCCAAATGCATATCTGCTGTCAGTGTAGATGTTTCCCCTTTGATTCTCTAGGAGATGACATGCTTTGACAACAGCATACAACTCCGCTTCCTGTGCTGACATCTGGGGTTTCAATGCTTCCTGATGTAAAATGGTGTCTGTAGTGGTTACAGCAAACCCTGTGTGTGGCTGACCATCATCAGTGTAAAATCTGGAACCATCTACGAATAAGTGTGTGTCACAAACTGATAAGGGCTCATCTTTTGCTGGTGTGACAGAGGCCCTTTCTACCTCCATAAGAGCCATACAATCGTGAGAAAAACTCTCAGGTTCTACATCAGTACCATTTGTTGCATCTTCCTCATCAATTATAGGAAGAAGAGTAGCCGGATTTAAAGTAACACATCGTTTGATTGTTAAATTCGATGGAACAAAAAGAGCAGACTGGTACTTGTCAAATCTACTGGCAGACACATGTCTAGTATTTACTTGATTCATGATTTCCTGTACTGCATGTGGCACATACAGGATCAGAGCAGAATCTAGTACAAGCTCCGTTACTTTGTCTAGCAGCAAAATGCAGGATGCTATGGCTCGCATACAACTGGGGGAGCCTTTGATGACAGGGTCTAATGAGGCTGATACATACATCACAGGCCTCTGTTTGTCTCCATGTAGCTGGGTGAGTACACCTGCAGCAAATCCATTGACTTCATGACAGAACAACGAGAAAGTCTTAGTATAGTCAGGAAGTCCAATGGCGGGAGCTTCAGACAAAATTTTAATAAGCTCCTTCATCTGCAATTCATTGTCCCATGTGAGTTTTAACTCGATCTGGGGTTAGGTGACGGATTCCATGTGAAATGCAGTGACCCAGGAAGATCACTTTCTCTTGGCAGTATTGTAGCTTATCTTTGCTAACTTTGTTGTTACTGTTATAGAGAAACATGAGAAGGTTTACTGTTTCTCTGCTACAAATGTCCTTTGTATCAGAACAAATAAGCAAATCGTCTATGTACTGAAGCAAAACTGTGTTTGGGTGTGAGGGGGACCATTGGTCCAATACTTGCTTTAACGCAGTATTATATTCAGAGGGGCTACTCACACAGCCTTGGGGCAATCTTGTCCATGCTAACTTTTGGGCATCATGGGTAAATGAAAAAAGGTGCCAGCAATCTGGGTGCAGGGGCACCGAAAAGAAAGCATTTGCAAGAAAAATCACTGTAAAGCAGGTGCTGGAGGCAGGTATTCCACTTAGTAAAGTGCGGGGGTTGGGCACGATCGGGGTATCTGCCTCTATTATATTGTTAATGGCTCTCAAATCATGCACCATGCGATATGTCACCTACCCACCCTTCTTGTCTGGCTTCTTTGCAATTGGGAGCAGGGGTGTATTGACCTGGGACTTAATTGGTACAACAACCCCTGCTGCTTTCAGTTGAGTGATTTGATCCTTTATCCCCTCAGTCTGAGCAATACTCAGTGGGTACTGTTTAATCTGTGGGAGATGGGCTCCTGGTTTAATTTTTATCATGACTGGGGTGCAATCCAGCAGACCTACATCATATTTGCTGGTGGCCCATAATTCAGCGGGAATCACTTTCAATTCTGGTGGAAATGGCAGAGTGGAGTCTTGGATTAAAAATACTCCACAGGCAGAATTTAAAACTTCTCCTGATAGACTACTGACCACTTGGACTCCTGTAGGTGTGTAGTCTATGTTTGCTAAAATTTGGTTCAAAATGTCAGCTCCCAAAAGATTGGTAGGAACTGTGTCTGAAACTAACACTTTAGTGACAATTTCTGTTTGCTGTCCTAGCCTGAGTTTAAGTGGCTTGGACTCAACCAAATCAGTAGAGGTCCCGGTTAGGCCAACACCAGAGATAACATTTGTAGATAATAATCCTGGAGGTAAGTCCTCTATATTAAAAACACTTCGGCTTGCACCAGTATCAATTAAACAGGTTAATTCTGTTTCTCCTCCAGGATAGGGGAGTTCTTGTAAAAATACTTTTACTCTGGCCTCGGGACCATTGTCTCCCCTATTTAACATGATTAATACTGGCATGCCATTTTCCTATGCCTGATCCACTGCTTTTGGCAGAGAACTGGGATCAGCATGAGGGGCCTCTAAGCTCTTTTCTAGTCTACGGTCAGGAAGATGGCAGAATTTGGCTATGTGTCCTTCCCCATCACAATTGTAGCATATAATTGGTCGCCGATTGCCATGATTTCTGAAATTGCCTTTGCCTCTTCCTCTTCCTTTTCCTCTCTGCTTCCCCATGTACATTAACTTGGGTTTGCTGTCTTTTTGGTTAATCCTGTTTTCTATGGATAACAGGATAGGCAGGACATCTCGAATAGACATATTGCCTGCCTCAGGCCTTGCTGTGAACAACTTTTCTTTCAACTGGGGTATTAAACCATCAAGAAACCTTTGTTTCACCAGTTGTGTAGATGGACTTGCAGTTTCTCCCGCCTTCTCTTCCTCTATTTTAATGCCTGCTTCCTCAGCCATATCACTTAACCGCCTCCAATAAGCCCCTGCTGCTTCCTCTTTCCCTTGCTTAGCATTCATAAATTCAGCATGTCTGGTTTGTCCATATATTTGGGGCAATTTTTCCTTCAATTTCTCACAAACCTCCCGTCCACTAACCATCTTACCTAGATTTTTGACGTCTACACCACATTCTTTAAGTATATAGCCAGACATGTTGCTTCCCACTGCTTTAATAAGAAGCTGATGAATGTCAGTAGCAGAAGCCTCATATGCTTCCTGTGCAGCACTAAGTTTGTTTGCAAGCCCAATTGGATTCTTTCTAGGATCTCCCAATCCCTCTAATATGGCTCTCATATCTTGGGGACTAAAAGGTACATGCCATTTAATTTGAGACTTACTTTCAACAGCATCACCTTCAAAAACTAATTGGGTTCTGACAGGATAAACTGCAACAGATTTCTCTATGCCAGGGGCAGAAGGGCTGGCATCTCCCTTCCTTCTCTCTTCATCTTGCTGCCACAATTTGGAAATTATGGTTTGCTCTGGAAGTTCAGACTCTATCTCTCTTTCTCTGGCCAAAGCCTTAAGTTCAGAGAGATCTAGGTTTGCATATGTGCCGTTTGATTTATGCCAATCATCTATTTCTAGGATACGAGCCTAATCCCTCTTTGTAGGTTGATATGGGGCTATTAAACCTCTGCTCTCCACTATATTGCATAGCTCATCTTTTGTGTGTTCCATGTAATCTAATTCTTTTGCTTTTGTGCGTGGACCCCTTAAAGCCAAACTGGCAGCCACATAAGGTGGGGGGTCCTCCTCTACAGAGTCTTCTGGCCAAACGTAGTAAATTTGGGCAGTACTTTTATTAAATATCTCCGTCAAGCCAGTTTGATTTGCTACTTTAGCTTCTGTCTCCCATGTGCAAGCTATTCTCCACGTTCCTTCACTGCACAGTAGTGGGCCATAATCGTGCAGAAAAGTTTGCCATACTTTTAAATCAAAAGTCCCTTCAGATTTTAAAGGTATAGCTGTTCCCTTTGTCCATTATACCCATTTATCTAGGGGCTCAGTATAGGCAGAACCGTACCTTCGGTTCATATATTCTCTAGCGCTCATCTTGCGCTGGGCATTTTCTGAAGGCCTCTCACCCTTCATTCCCTTAATTAATTTAATGCCCATAATGACTGGCCAGTCTTCTCTCTTCTCTACTTGTGCCTATACCCTCTTGCCTCTAAAACAAATAGTACAGCAAATCTGCAGATTTACAAGAATAGTCTCCACTTATCTACGTGGATAGAAGGGGTTTATGACAATAGACAAAACACTCATTAAGAGACCCTCCTCGTCTCTTCTCTTCTCTGTGAGTTTTATCTGACCCTACCATGCGCCTCTGACCCAGGTCGCCCACAAGGAGTCAACGCAGCGAACTGCAGAGGATTTTCCCTATCCACACACAGTCCAACCCGTGAAGGGGGACACAAACACATTCACACACACACGTTACCCAACCAGAAAGGTCCGAGAGTGGTCTGGTTTCCTTGAGAACCGACAGATAGGATACATAGGAAAAGGCAGAAATATAGCAAGCTTAAGGGCAGCTTACCTAGCCGGCATTTGAGGTCTGCGTTTCCCGATGATCCCGATCGAAGCGCGGTTCCTTCTGGAGACTCTGCCAAACTCCTGTTATGGCTCGCCAAGACTGATATGACTGATTTCTGATTGGGACTCTAAAACAAAGTTAATACTGCAGCTGCAGGAACAGATTCACAGGACTCAATCACTGTGTTTAAAATGTCCGTTCAGTGAAAAATTTTATTATTACATGTTATACATAGATAAGAAAGGGGTGGTGTGAGATGTTATTAAAAGCTAACAAATAGAAATATGTTATTAAAATCTAACAAATAGAAATATATTATTAAAAACTAGCGAATAGAACAATTGCAAAAGTAAAACCTTGAAAAGGGAGGGGGGAGTAGAGAGCGTTTAGTAGGAGAAGTGTCTGTGTGTTAGGTGAAGGTTACAGAACACATTTCAACAGAGAGAACAAAATGGATTCTCTTGTGCTTAAATGAACAGTACAATGAATGTCCATGTCACATGATTAGTATTGCTATTTAAGATCACTACCGCCACCCAGCACCTGTACGCTTGATGAAATCACATGTGTTATGACGCAACTAGGAGGAGCTTGGTGACGTCACTTCCGGTTACGGCCGTGACCAGAAGTCTTTTCATTTGACACTTTTTTTGCTGTCTGGCCTGCTGTTGCCATTTTTTTTGTAAAGGAGTTTATAGATTTTTTTAATAAATTACTTTTAAACTCTTAAACCTACTACACTATGGAGAGCCTTCTTTTTTATCTTCTATCTTGCGGATTGGGAGAAACTTTTTTCTAGGAAAGGACCGTGGAGACCGGAGAAAAAGTTACAGCGATCCCTTGGACCTTGTGAGGAAAGCTTCAACAACAGGCTGGTCGTTTACTGTTGCCCCACCTATAGGATTGGGAGAAAACCTTCTTCTAGGAAAAGACCATGGAGACCGGACAAAAGCTGCAGTGATCCCTTGAAAGCTGTGAGGAAAGCTTCAACAACAGGCTGGTTGTTCACTGTTGCCCCATTAGACCTGTTGGGGTCTATCTAGGTGAGAGGCTAGCACTACTGGGGGAGGATTGCAGAAATACATGTTTACCATCTTACATCTTTAATTTGGACTCTTTCACCTGTCCTTATCCCCCTTATCTACTGTGATTTATATTTTTCATTTTGGAACAGATCATCTCTCTGAGTCACCTGATTTTTTTTGGATGCTGATTACTCCTGGGAAACAATTTACTATTAGTTTAGTTTTATGTGATACACTTTACCGGATTTAATTGCATTATTGCTCAGATATATATTATGGGATGCACCTTTTAGGACTTTGAACACTTTTATTTGAGTTTGTATTTGCCATGAGCATCTGAGAATTTTTTTTTTTTTTCTTTTGACGTGCTATATTAGCACTACTTCACTACACAATACACATTTTTAGAGGTGTTGGTTACACTATAGAAGTTTAGCTGCTTTTTTTCATTTAGCACTTTATATGTATGCACTTTATTAATTAGCACCTTATTTGTATTGATACACTGTTGGTAGCGCATAAGTACTTTGCCATGTCATGCTGAAAACAAAATACAGGTTTATTTTAGTGCCCATTCGCACCATAAAAAACTTCTCCAGATCCATTTCTACATGCATTTCAGATGCTTTTTTTTTTTTTTTCACTGTACTGGGTCTGGTGCATTTTTGATGCTTTTTACCATGTTCCAGTACAGTTCTGTGCAGGAAAAAAAAAGCAGCATGTTGTACATTTCTTTTTTTTCTGGAACTGGAATGCACTGCACTGGTGTGAACTATGCCATTGGAACCCATATAACTTACTTTCCATGTGTTTTTGATGCCGAAAAAAAAGCACTGCACGTGGTACGAACAGGCCTTAATGTATACTAACAAAATAGAGGCAATCCCAAAATTTGGGGTTTTTACCAGAACAGGAATAGAGTTCTGAACTATCCAAAGGGGCCACTAGTTCTAGTGACAGCTCAGTTCACATCTATGCGTTTTTTGGTGCTTTTGGCAGAAATAAACTACAGTTCATTTAAAACGGTTTCCAACAGGACACGTGCATTTTTGGAAAGGGTCAGGGACTTTTTTAAACGCAAAACGGTGCTTTTTTTTTCTTGTATTTTTGGTTCAATAGACCTCATTGGAGAAAAGCATGTAGAGGGATTTTGCCACGATTTGCATATTTTTTTTAATATGCCCAACAACAAATTGGCATAAAAAAAAAAAAGCATTCAAAAAATGCAAAACGCAAGCTCGCCAAAATTACGAGAGCAAAAACGCACAGCAAAAAGCACTGCAGAAACTATCAAAAGCAAACTGCATAGGTGTGAACCGAGCTTAAGAGGGTATTTCCTTCACTTTGGAGACACTTCCTGTGGCTATGGGACAGGAAGTTAGGGAAAATCGCTCATTTCGGACAAAACAAAAATTTACAGGTCTCTTTTCCAAAAGATATGCCACAAGCTGTAATCAGAACAATTTCTAAACCCAGTAAAGATCCATCCTATCTAAATAACTATAGACTTAAATCGCTACATAATACTGATGCCAAAATGTACGCTAAAAGCTATAGCTCATAGGCTATTACACAGTCTGCCACAGTTGAAAAGTAGGGTTCATAAAGGGATGACAAACCCTATATAGTACAAATAAAATGGAAAAACCCTACCTATTCTATCCAAAATAAGAAAGTGCTGGTTCGCATCTGTGTGTGGCATTTAAGATGTGTTTTATAATTTACATGCATTTTAGGTGCATTAGCATCGAACTCTATAGAACATGCATTTTGATAAAGATGCAGCAAGACAGTCCGGATAGATTTAGATGTAAAAAAGGCAATAAATAAGTACGGTATTTTGCTGTTTTGGTTTCTAAATGGTAGACAACATTTACTTAATGACATTACATAGTACTAATATTGTTTTGCATACTGGATATAATTCTTCATTTTGTTATATACATAACACAGTACTACTGCATGCTGTGTGTATTTTTCAGAATCTGTTCTCATTCTGTATGTATGGACGCTGTACAGTACAGAACAGTTGTTTGGCATCTGCACTACTTTCAGCGACCTCTCTTAAAGCGGGGGTCCACCCACACCGCCAAAAAAAAAAATATTAAAAGCCAGCAGCTACAAATACTGCAGCTGCTGACTTTTAATACATGGCCACTTACCTGTCCCAGGGTCCAGCACTGTCGGCAGGCGACGCCGAGAACCCGCTCGGTTCTCGGCAGCTGCCGCCGCCATCCTAGGTAAGGGAATCAGGAAGTGACGCGTTGCGGCTTCACTTCCCGGTTCCCTACTGCGCATGCGCGAGTCGCGCTGCGCATCGTAAGTGGTCCCCGCTCTCTCCTGGGAGCTGTGTGTTTCCCAGGAGACAGCGCGGTGGGGACGGGAAGAGGCGTAGACTCCCATATGAGTCTATGCCGGAAGTGGGTGCAAATACCTGTCTTAGACAGGTATCTGCACCCCCCTCCCCCCTGAAAGGTGCCAAATGTGACACCGGAGGGGGGGAGGGTTCCGAAAAGCGGAAGTTCCATTTTTGTGTGGAACTCCGCTTTAAGGCCTGGTTTACACCTATGCAGTTGCAGTTTGCATATTGCTGGTGCATTTTGCATTTTTCAATACATGGTTTTGATCCATTGAAGTCTATAGAACAAAAAAACTGAAAAAAGTCCCCGGCCCTTTCCATAAAATGCACAGATGTGAACTTCATCCATTAGGAAACTATGTTAAATGGACTGTACTGCATTTCTGCAAAACTGAAAATGCACAGGTGTGAGCCAAGTCTTACAGTGCACATTAAAGCTGAACTCTGGGAATTAAACAAACTTTACCCTTACATTGCACCCCCCCCCCTGCACACAGGTGCATCATCCAGCCCTGCTGCTGGTAGCCTGTAAAACTCTATGAGACTGCAGTCACACTTCTGCATTTTGAATCGCAGGCAGATTTGCGGCAATTTCAAAGCGCTGAGATGTGAATGACAAATCGCAGGTCAAACATTTGAGATGCCAGTCAAATGAATGGCACCTAAAATCGCGGTGTGGTTCTGGCACGATAAATCATGCTGCAACCCACTTCCCATGAAGCATGTTGCCCAAAAGTAGCTCCTGAACTTTTTTTGGGCAACAAGCTTCATGCAGGTTGCATATGCAGGTTGCCGTGATTGCAGCACGATTTATCGCACGGTAGAACTGCACCACGATTTTAGGTGCTGTTCAAATGAATGGCATCTCAAATGTGCATTCTGCGATTTGTCATTCACACTTCGGCGCTATGAAATTGCATGCAGAATCACAGCAAATCTGCCCGAAATTCAAAACGCAGGGGTGTGAATGTAGCCTGAGATTCTGACCGCTGCTGCATGGTGCACTGAATGGAACTTCCATTTAGGGATCATTGTCCAGGGACAAATGCCTAAAATGCAGACTGCTTGTGTTCCAGGCATTCCTCCCTAGATGCATACCTATGTGCAGCCACTGCAGTTGTCAGTTTCTCACAGAGTTTGACAGTCTGCCGGGATATTGTGCCTGTGCCCTTCAGCCACAGCTAAGTGCAAGAGCCCAATGTATTAGGTCTAAAACCCAATGTGCATGAGGCCTTAAACAATTTAATCACACTTACACATTGTGCATGTCTCATCCTTGTTATCCTATAAACTGCTCTCCCAGGCTAACATCTCATTGTACACTGCTCCATAAAATCCAGTCCAGTATTCAGAGACTGCCTTGTACATCCATCAAAAATGCTCTGCAAGCAAATTACATAGGACCATGGACACTGACCCTTTCTTTTTTTTTTTTAGTCTGGCACATTCTATAGTTTAAGACATTTACATACAAATGTTAGTATACCAATACACTCCATGTCTTACCTTGTCTTGCTGTTATGAGAGATGAAGTGTGATCTGGCAGGTCTGTGCTGAGCAGGGAGACACAGGTGTGTGATATAATGACAGTCAGGTGTGTACAGGATCTCATGTGTTTCATTATTTAAAATCAATTTAATGTATTATACATATATTGTGCATGCACATTCGTAAATCATTTTCAGGGAATGTTCAGGGTAAGTGCTTCTTTAAGATCACTACCCACATTCCGCAACCAAACGGCAAATCTATTTGTAGGGCTTACTTGTCTGTTTCCTGCAGTAAACATAATAGAAGTAGAAATGCCATGAGATTGTAGGCCACACACCCTCCCACCTTAACCACCACCCGGATACTGCTAAATAACCACACCACACATTTTGGCAAAATATTTGGCCGCAGCACCTTTTATTGGTTTACCATCTAAACATCCAATTGCACTTACTTTATTCTCATAATAATATTACCAAATTTTTAAACTGCCCAGTTTTCAGAACTAGGGCAGCCAGTCAACAACCTTCTTCATATAACAAACAGCCCCCCCTGGAAATCCAGGGTGACCGCACCACATAATAGGTGCACACAACTAGGGAGGGAGTACTTCTGCTGCTGGGCTGGGCTGGTCCGGTCCGGGGGGGGGGGGGGAATAAGCCCCACCGCAGCTGCCTTTTATAGGCAATCCAGGCTTCCAGCACCTTCCCAGCAATCCTATTGGATCTTTGGAACCTGCAACGCAGAACCTCTTAAGGAGACGGTACCCTGCCTAGCCATAACTCTTATCCTACCTAACTATATGCCTATTGTAGGTGTGCTGGCCACAATCTCACTCAGGTGGGCCCCAATTAGTGTCCCCCTTTGTCATGAGATTGTAGGCCACACACCCTTCCACCTTAACCACCACCCAGATACTGCTAAATAACCACACCACACATTTTGGAAAAATATTTCTCATAAGTATTCTCATAATAATATTACCAAATTATTAAACTGCCCAGTTTTCAGAACTCAGGCAACCAGTCAACAACCTTCTTCTTATAACAAACAGTCCCCACCAGACGGACTTGACATCAAAACTGGTCCACCCCCACCACTGCGGCCATTTCTATCCCTGACTGTAATCCCAAATTAAATAAATCCACACCTACATCCGAGAGGTGAACCCCATCGGCCCTGTAAAACCCGGGGATCCCACCCTCCAAATCCTGGCATGTATTTCTCCATGGCCCTGTTCACCCTTTTTATCATCCTTTCCATCACTATCCTCTGAGGCGAGGACAGCCAAGTAAGGCACGGAAATATTTCCGAAAATACGATAGTCCTATCTGGGGAAGTAATCTTGAAGCAGTGAAGATCCCTTTTTATCATGAATAACAAGTCTAAAGTCCTAATGTTCCCTAAATCATTACCCCCTACATGAACCACCAAAATAAAGGGCAGAGGCCACACCTGAAATAACCTTGCCAAATGAAAGTATAATTGATACCACTGAAGGCCTCGCACACCCTTCCAAAGCAACTTAAAGGATTCCAGCTGTAATGATAAGTTCAAAGAATAAGGACGTTGAGCCGCTCTTTTATGCGCCCAGTGCACAAAGGAATGCCCCAGAATCCATACCATGATAAAATTAAACTGGTATTTCGACAGAGGTACCAAGTTAAATGTATGAGGAAATGCCCACCTCCTTGGGGCCTAACCACCAAGAACTGCCTTACTACTGATACTGGGCACACCACCGCATCTCCCTGCACCCGTAAGGTAATCCAAGATCCCCTACTGGTCTGTTTTTGAACACTGCAGCCATATGTGAACTGCTGGTTGCTCCACCAACACCTGATCATAATGGATGCCCGAGCAGCTATATTTTGAGCCCAGCTCCGAAATGCGGAATGCACCAAAAAAATCCCAATACAAAAGCTGTTTTGAACAACACGGCTTCATACTCGGAATAACAAACTACTGAAGTTGCTACACAAAGATCACCAAGTATTTCCAAGGAAATTGGCCTCCTGCTATCCGACACAAAGGTCCTCCTTTTGTACCCTTTAATTGCCTGCTTTACCGGGAAATAAGACACATGAAGGTACACCTTTCAAACAACAGAAAAAGGAGATACCTGCCAACAACTTCACTACAGTAGGTGACCGCGATATTGTGTCAGCTGACAGCTGTCTGGTATGAATCCTGAGGGGGGAACGCCACGCCAAATTTTAAATAAAAAACAGGCGTGGGTTTCCCCACAGGGGCATACCAGGCCCTTAGGTCTGGTATGGAATGTAAGGGGAACCCCCTACACCGAAAAATTGGCGTGGGGGTCCCCCCCAAATCCATACCAGACCCTTATCCGAGCACGCAGCCCGGCTGGCCAGGAAAGGGGGTGGGGACGAGCGAGCGCCCCCCGTACCAGGCCGCATGCCCTCAACATGGGGGGGTGAGTGCCTTTGGGGAGGGGGCGCCCTGCGGCCCGCCCCACCCCAAAGCACCTTGTCCCCATGTTGATGAGGACAAGGGCCTCTTCCCGACAACCCTGGCTGTTGGTTGTCAGGGTCTGTGGGCGGGGGGCTTATCGGAATCCGGGAGCCCCCTTTAATATGGGGGCCCCCAGATCCCGGCCCCCCACCCTATGTGAATGAGTATGGGGTACATGGTACCCCTACCCATTCACCTAGGGAAAAAAAGTGTCAATAAAAAAAAAAACACAGTACACAGATTTTAAGAGTAATTTATTAGGCAGCTCCGGGGTTTTCTTCTGACTTCGGGGGGTCTCCTTCCGACTTCTCCCGGTGTTCGGCCTCTTCTCCCGTTGTTCAGCCTCTTCTCCCGGGCCCCTCCGCTATCTTCTTCCAGCTCTTTTGCCAGCGAGGGGCCCGGTCTGCTGCCGCTGTCTTGTCGCCGCTGTCTCGTCGCTTCTTCTCCCGGGCCCCTCCGCTATCTTCTTCCAGCTCTTTTGCCAGCGAGGGGCTCGGTCTGCTGCCGCTGTCTTGTTGCCGCTGTCTCGACGCCGCTGTCTCGTCGCTTCTTCTCTTCTTCCGATGTTGACACGATGCTCTCTCCGGCTGGAATGCTGTGTGTGAGCTGCGGAGCCATTTATATAGACGGTGACCCAGCCCCCTTGTGACGTCACGGTCCCAGCATGCGCAGGGACTCTGGGGTCATGCCCCCAGCCAGAGAGAGCGTCGTGTCAACATCGAAAGAAGAGAAGAAAAGAAGCGACGAGACAGCGGCAGCAGACCGGGCCCCTCGCTGGCAAAAGAGCTGGAAGAAGATAGCGGAGGGGCCCGCGAGAAGAAGCATCGAGGCAGCGGCGACAAGACAGCCGCGACAAGACAGCGGCAGCAGACCGGGCCCCTCGCTGGCAAAAGAGCAGGAAGAAGATAGCGGAGGGGCCCGGGAGAAGAGGCCGAACAACGGGAGAAGAGGCCGAACACCGGGAGAAGTCGGAAGGAGACCCCCCGAAGTCGGAAGAAGACCTCGGTGCTGCCTAATAAATTACTCTTAAAATCTGTGTACTGTGGTTTTTTTTTATTGACACTTTTTTTCCCTAGGTGCATGGGTAGGGGTACCATGTACCCCATACTCATTCACATAGGGTGGGGGCCGGGATCTGGGGGCCCCCTTATTAAAGGGGGGCTCCCGGATTCCGATAAGCCCCCCCGCCCGCATACCCCGACAACCAACGGCCAGGGTTGTCGGGAAGAGGCCCTTGTCCTCATCAGTATGTTTTTTATTTAAAATTTGGCGCGGCGTTCCCCCCTCAAGATTCATACCAGACAGCTGTCAGCACTGCCTGTCACTCATCGCGAAAGGAAAAAAGTTTTCCTTTCCCGATGAGCGAGCCAGCGCGACATGCACAGCACCCTGTCGCTGAGAACCAGCGTGATGGTATCGCGCTGGAAACACAATCTCGTGGTCAGGTACTGTATATGACTGCCAGAAAGACCTTTCTGCATGAGGGATGATACAAAGGCCAAAATCACCCCCTTCTACGGCATGCTGCCATTGTAACCGGTACCGCTGGCAAATGATAACCAATTCCTCCAAGCTGCAGAATAACCCGCCCAAGTGTTAGGTGCTATCGATCCCATGATAGCCTCAGCCGTCAACCTCATATCAGCATCCACACATGATCTGGACAGCTGGTGCCCTCTTCATCTGCTTCTGGCATCAACTGCTGAAAAGGGTCCATCTGAAACCGTGATAAAGAGTCAGCAACAGTGTTCAATTTCCCCGACAAGTACTTAGCTTTCAGCCAAATACTGTATTTAAGACACAAAAATACTATTTGTCTCAACACTTTAATAACCCACAATGAGCTGGAAGAAAGACAGTTCACCGCAAAAAGAACACTCTTATTGTCCGTCTCCACCAAAATCTGCCTGTTTGCAAAAAACTTACCCCACAGCTCAATCGCAACCAAAATCAGGAACAACTCCAAAAGCACCACATTCTTGATGGCATTCTGGCTTATCCAGGAATCCGGCCAAGCTGCACAACACCAATGTGATCTCCAGATTGCCGCAAAACCCTTCGAGCTCGCAGCATCAGTAAATGAAATAAACTCCGGGGCAAATACAAAATCGTGCTGAAACAAGGACCGCTCATTGTAAGTCTCCAAAAAACTTGCCCAAACCAGCAAATCCTCCTTCAGGGAGTTGTCAACCTGATATGGGCAAATGGTGACTTCAGTCCCCGAAATAGCAAGAGAAAGACGCCGTGAAAAATGCGGCCTACAGGCATAATCCTACACACAAAAGTTAAAATACCTAATAGCAACTGCATCTCCTTTAAAAGCACTTTTCTCTTCTGCAGAAAACATGCCAACAAAAATCAGGCAGACTGAATTCCATCCTAACAGTATCTATGTGAATCCCCAGGAACTCCAAGGAGGAAGAAGGTGTACATGTCTTCTCCTCCGCCAACGGCACGCCGAACGACTGCGACATTAACCGGAAAGAGCACATAGAAATCTGTGCATGAAGTCACACAGATGTTTATCAAGTAGTACCTGAAATCATGCTGACCTTGCTACTTTGAAATCGCACTACTTTAAGTGAAGTAGCATAAATGTGAACCAGGGCTGAATGATAGAAATCAGCAGAGTTTCCCCTCATTTCAGATCTTCCCCTCAGATCTACAGCGACTGCACTTCCAAGTGCACTTGTAGTGCACAGTGGATTTGCCTTTAGTAAATTAACCCCATTGCTTAGTAAAAACAGCACACACAGTAACACATGTTGGCCCCACAATTAACCCTTTCATTGCCCTAGATGTTAACCCCTTGCCTGCCAGTGTCATTAGCACTGATCACTGTATTGGTGTCACTGGTTCCAAAAGAAGTGTCAAAAGTGTCCGATTTGTCGGCTGCAATATCGCTATCCTGCTATAAGTCGCTGATCGCCGCCATTACTAGTAAAAAAATAAATAAAAATCCCATAAATATGTCCCATAGTTTGTAGACGCCATAACTTTTGTGCAAACCAATCAATGTACGTTTATTGGTATTTTTTAACCAAAAATATGTAGCAGAATACATTTGTCGGCCTTTTTTTGTAAAAAAAAAAATACAAACCGCAGAGGTGATCAAATACCACCAAAAGAAAACTCTATTTGTGGGAAAAAATACATACATTTTATTTGGGTACAGTGTCGCATGACCGTGCAATTGTCAGTTAACGTAACACAGTGCAGTATTGCAAAAAAATGTCCTGTCATGAAGGGGGGTGAATCTTTCGGAGCTGAAGTGGTTAAAAAAAGTTTGCATAGCAATTTGCCCAGTGAAAGTTCAGGTACGTTCAGCCTGTGGGAGTAGTGCAAAAAGGTACTATTATTAGGTTATTTCCTGTGCTGGTCAAATGTTTTTTATTTATTTAAAATGGGAAATACCACATTTGGCTACTAGAGGGAGCAAAGTATGATACTTAGTGACTTAGAGACACTTATGCCCCGTACACAAGATTGGACATTGATCGGACATTCCGACAACAAAATCCATGGATTTTTCCAGACAGATGTTGGCTCAAACTTGTTTTGCATACACACGGTCGCACAAAGTTGTCGAAATTTCCGATCGCCAAGAACGCTGTCACGTACACCACGTACGACGAGACTATAAAAGGGCAGTTCAGAACCAAGCACAGCACCCTTTGGGCTCCTTTTGCTAATCTCGTGTTAG
Source organism: Lithobates septentrionalis (assembly GCA_037952835.1). Classification (NCBI taxonomy): domain Eukaryota; kingdom Metazoa; phylum Chordata; class Amphibia; order Anura; family Ranidae; genus Lithobates; species Lithobates septentrionalis. Next base: position 945,720 of record JBBDGP010000163.1, on the reverse strand, counting down.
TAAAAGTTTGGTGAGAGACGATTCGTGCTTTTTCAGACTCGTGGTTTTCAGATCGTTTTCTGCTGTTCAGTTTGTGCTTGTGGGTTTGTATCTGCTCTTCAGTGTGTGCAGTCAGTTCGTATTGGAATTTTCTCTGCGATCTTGTCCGCTCGTTGCTGTTTTTCAGGTCTCTCTTCACAGGCCTTGCTGTTCTTCAGTGCATTCTGTTACTTCGTTCTGAGCAGCCGACCGTTTTCTAGCCATGTTGCGTATACGTACTCCTCGTAGAGTTCGTGCTGTGTGGGGGATTGGTGTTGGAGTCCTTACCTTGACACAAGTCCAGTCCATGAAGATGGTGGGGAGGAGTTCATGGACCAAGAATTGGTTGCTCCAGCGTGACCAGTTCTGTCATATGCCTTTGCTCCGTGAGATCCGTGAGAATAATCCTAATGATTTCAGGAACTTTCTCCGGATGACGGACCCCGTATTTCACCGTTTGTTGGCTTTGCTGACCCCCTATATCAGCAGGCAGGATACCTGCATGAGGCAAGCCATCACTCCAGAGCAGAGGCTAGTCGCCACCCTGCGGTACTTGGCGACGGGGAGAAGCCTGCAGGACCTCAAGTTCTGGACAGGCATCTCCCCCCAGGCTCTGGGGATCATTATTCCAGAGACCTGTTCTGCCATCATCCAGGTCCTGCAGAAGGAGAATAGTAAGGTAAGATTTGTATCCTTTAACATCACATTTTATTGTATTTAATGTTTGATAATATATTGTATTTCTTTCCTCATTCCCTAATTACCATGATTGTAATATGCTGTGAATGTCCCCTTTGTTCTCATGCATGCTGGATTTTTATGTAATTATTTTTTTGTCCTTCATACATATTTGCCTTCACTTACCTCCCCAGCATGGTCTCCTGGCCCTATATTCACCTCATGTAGTCACTTAACAATGTATTTTGTCAGCTCCGTAGTTGTGCTTTAAATTCATGCTTTAAATTCATGCAGAGTGCCAGAGGCTTTTTTTTTTTTTTGGGTCCCCAAATCATTTGGAACCCTCCCTCCCCCCAACTGCTAAGTCAGCTGATACCAATTCTCTATCTATCCTCAATCATCTATCTGCTGACTTTGCCAAACCCATACACACTATACCCATCTCTTTTGTGGTCAGATCCATGGTTAAAGTCCCCAAAGCATGTAGTGCAAGGGCCTGCCTGTATACTTTCAAATGGTACTGTTTCAAGTTTTTGTATACTATTATTATCTTGATCGGTAATAGCAGAATGTCCAAATGTGATAAAATGTGTACAGTGTGTATTTATATCTTTGTATTATGACACTTCTTACCTGTCCAGTGGGCTGTCAATAGTGTAAGTAAGGAGGGGCTGGCCAAAGTAATACACATTATTTAGGCATTCATCTCTCAATGAAGAGCCCTAACCCCCCCCCCCCCCCAAAATGTTAGAAATGGCCCATGAGAGGGTGGGGGGGAGGGGGAATCTGATAGGTGGACCTTATACCTTGGTCTTTCAAAACTCCCTAAAATAAATGTTATACTGATGTTGGCCAAGAATGTTTGTGTCTAATCTGCTTTCCCTGTTTAGGTGCAAAATGATTAATTTTTTTTTCTGGTTTGACTCCACAGTTTCCTTCCAACCCACAGGAATGGCAGACTGTGGCCTTCCACCTTGCCCAGCGGTGGGACTTTCCTAACTGCGGAGGGACAATTGATGGGAAATACGTCCACATCGTCCCACCACCCAACTCGGGGTCATACTATTATAATTATAAGGGGTTCAATAGTATTGTGATGTTGGCAGTGGTGTCGGCTACTTACGAGTTCCTGTATGTGGACGTGGGGAAGAATGGCCAGATGTCCGATGGTGGAGTCATCACCCAGAGAGAGTTCTACAGGCTTCTCCAGAATGGCAGCTTGGACTTGCCACCTCCAGAAGACAATGTGGAAGGACTCCCATTCGTCTTCGTTGCTGATGAAGCGTTTGCGCTGGGGGACCATCTTATGCGGCCATTCCCGATGAGGACCCTCACCCCGGACCAGAGGGTTTTTAATTACCGGCTGGCCAGAGCCAGAAGAGTGGTGGAGAACACATTTGGAATCATGGCCAGCTGGTTCCGCCTATTTCTTACACCCATACACATGGCGGAGTACAAACTGAATCATATCATCCTGGCGTGCTGTGTTCTACACAACTTTTTACGGCAAAATTCTGCCAACTATGCTGGCTCAGTTGGGCCTGAAGCCGGAATTCATAATGAACCAACCCTGACGGCGCTTGAAAGTGCCCGTCCTGGCTTTCCCCCCTGAGTGCCCGTGAGGTCCGTCTAAGATACCTTGAATACTTTGTGGGTAGGGGGGCCATCAATATGCCAGACAATGTCTGAAACATTTTTAAAATAAAAAAATAATTTTAACTACTAAAATCTTTGGTGACATTTACTGCTTGTGTTTCTTTTAACTGACCGTGACAGAAATGTGGTGAGTCCTGAAAATGGCGTGATTGGGTAACATTACAAAGCACTGTTGGGTGTTATTTACTAAAGGCAAAGACACTTTGCACTACAAGTGCACTTGAAACTGCACTTGTAGTGCAAAGTGGATTTGCCCTTAGGAAATTAGCCCCATTGTCACAGAAAACACCAATTTGAGCACAACAAAAGTTTTGGAGCGTTGAAACAATAATCCACACATTCTTGATTATCAATCTTTTTAATACCAGCACAATCACATGTGCATTTGTAAAAGGTTTTTAAAACAAACCAACATGTTTGTTGTATAACAATTTTGTGGGTCACATTACTAAAAGTAGAAATGTCCATTTAAGGTAAAACAGGCATGTTTAAATCCAACTAGAAAGACACAAATCTGGAACTAACAAAGTTCAACTTTTGTAGAAATTGAAGGCAATATCAGACATGAGTATTTATAAACTGTGTTTGATATTGCGTTCAGATGGGGTGAAGTCACCCCTGGAAAAGCCAAATTTTGAAGATGCACACAAATTGCCGAATGTCAACATGTGCTAGCTGCCATCATGGGGGATCAAGGGACGTGTTTTGGGGGTGCAACCCCTTCCTCCCAGCTACTTTATTATTGAGGAAGGGGTTGCACCCCCAAAACGCATACATTGATCTCCCGTGATGGCAGATAGCACATGTTGACACACTGTGTGCATCTTCAAAATTTGGCTTTTCGTGAATGTCAAAAAATTTTGAAATTTTTAGATCCCAAAAATCACCAAAAAAATGAAGGGATTTTGAGGGGTTTTAAACTCTCCCTAAAACATCAATGATGTTCTTCATTTTTTTTTGAACATCATTGATGTTTTTCAGGATGTTTTCCAAGTCCCTATTACACCCCATTATATCCCCGATCAGGATCTGTGCACTTTCAGAGGTGAAATGACCTGGATCCACAACATCACGATCACCTAAACAGATAGAAACAAAAACACACCATGTATTATAAATATGCCAGCATCCATCTCTTACCTGAGCCTGTGGTCGCAGACACTCACCTGTTGTGGTGACAATTTCCACCACATCTCCTTCCTCCTCCTCCTCCTGTTGTGTTTGTGGGATTTCCCCTTCTTCCAGAGGTGGGGGGTCTGTGGTTTCCTCGGATGAGGGGTTTCCTCTGAGTCTTTTCTCCCCTATGTAAAAAAAATAGGTATACTTAGCACACAGATATTTGATGGCAGAAATCGGATTATATGAAACATTGCTTGGAAGTGGGGTACAATTGTCTCTTTTGGCAGACTTCCGTGATGAAGAAATTTTTTTGTCCTTTGTCAAGCTTGAATACTTACCTGTTTTGTACAAGCTTCACAGATGGAGACCCCCCTATAGTATACACTGGAGCACCTGTGTGGGCCCCCTAATAAAAAGGGTGTTCTTGTGTCCCACACTTGTGCTCCAGCGTCCAGATGTGTAAACTGCTGCTGAGTGTCCTCTCCTTACACAGAATCTAGTTTACATTTCATTCTAGTTACAAACTCATCTACACAACCAAATTATTTTAAGAGAAGTAGGCCATAAAAAATGTATTCAAATGCATATAGCCAAAACAATGGTGTTTTCTAGGCCGAACGAACAATGTTTCATACAAACGAATAATGTGCCCATGAACATGAAAGTTACCATTTTAAACTATACAACAGTTAAGAAAAGCACATGGAGCAGCACGAACGTAATAAAAATAAAGAATAGGAACACAGCACAACTACTTACTTTTTTGCAGCACTCTCCTGATCCTTCTGTACTGCTCGTGCTCCCTTAATTTGAGGTCCGACCACCGCTTCCTGAGCTGATCCTTGGATCGTCGTACCCCAAAATTCCGGTGCAGACTTTTGACTACTTTTGCCATGATCTTGGCCTTTCTGACATTGGGCTTGGGGTAAGGTCCATACTTCCCGTCATAGTTGGCCCTCTTCAGGATGTCGACCATCTCCAACATCTCCCCAAAGGACATATTTGATGCCTTAAATCGTCTCTTTCGGGATCGGGACGTTTCAGGCTCCGGGCTTTCCTCCTCCTCGTTGGTGTAATTATCAGACACCTGCTCTGTCTCCGCCATGTGCTCTTCCCCACTGCGACGAACGAGAAGGGGCGGGGAATAGACTAGAAAGAATGTCAGGGGTGGGCGGAGTTTCACGCATGCGCAGTGTCTATAAAGCGTAACACGCATGCGTAGTACGTACGATCTGTGAGCGGAGGAAGGAGTAACGGAGGCGCCGATCGTGATAACGAAGGTAAGATTTAAAATTGGGCCAATACTGCTTCTAGATTGAGGCCTGTATTTGCACAAGTTTAGAAGACTTTAGGCTGACATTAGGGTTTGTCTTGTGTTGTGTCTTGCAGTTACAATGGATATCTTGAAGGATCAGGACTTTATGCCAATCTTCATAGATATGTTCAGGGAGCTGCCTTGTCTATGGCAGATAAACCACCCTGATTATAAGAACCAAACAAAGAGGAAGGCAGCGCTGGATAATTTGTTGGAATTTGTGAAGTCGGTGATCCCCACGGCAGACATCACCTATTTGAAGGATCTAATTGGTGGCCTGAGGAGCACTTATCTAAGGGAGCGCAAGAAGGTCCAGGATTCCCAGAGATCAGGAGCTGCAGATGACATTTATGTCCCCAGGTTTTGGTACTATGACAGGCTGCATTTTCTGGCAGGCCAGACTGAACCCAGGCTAGCACTTTCCACTCTTCCTTCCATGCTTTCTTACCCCCCAGCTGAGGCTTCAGACGCCCAACCTGGGCCTTCCAGGCAGCAACATGTGGAGGAGTTCAGCTTGAGCCAGGTATAGCATTCTTCCAAATATTTCTGGTTGTCCAATCAATGATGTTAAATAGATGTTAGTTTGGATTACTAATTTATGATTGTGATTGATGAAGCAAAAACTAAAACAATGTCCCTTTTTCATACACAGGGAAGTCTCAGCCAGGAGGTGGTCGGGCCAAGCAGGCTGCCCGATACCCAGGTCCCTACCCTCCGCCTTCAAAGACAAAGTGGCAGGAAGAGGAGTAACCTGGAGGAGGCTGCCATAGGCCTATTTTGGAAGGCTACTGAGGCCCTCAGAACACCCCACAGTGTGGAGGAGGACTTTGCTGCCATAACTGCATGCAAAATGATGCAGATGGAGGAGGGCCAATGACTCCTATGTGAGTTTTTAATTTTGGAAGCTCTAAATAAGGGGTTGAGGGGCCAAATCACATGTGCAACCCACATTTGTCACCTCACCCATAGCCCTCCTCCTCCAGGTCCTCCTCCAGGTCCTACTCCTCCTCCTGCCACACCTCCAACACCAGAGCCACAGCCAGGAAGGAAGCGTGGAAGGAAGACCAGAGAGTGATGGCCCGGGGTTCAGTCCGGTCTGACAAAATATGCAGCCTCTTGTAGTACCACAGCCTGGGGACATACATGTCATCTGCTGCTGTTCATGATCTCTGGGACTTCTGGACCAGACTGCACTCCCTTACATAAGGACTCCTCGCGCCACCAATTTTGCAGTAAAATAATTGATGTGTGCCCTGGGGGCCAAAGGCTTCGCCAATTTATGATGTTTATCCAGCGTTGCCTCCCTCTTTGTTTGGTTCTGAGCCCTTAATAAAGGAATTTTTGATTCAATTATACTCGCCTATGTGTGTTTTCCTTCAAAAAGGACAGTTTGTTTGTGAGGAGGCAGGTACATTTCAAAAATACAATGTGAAATTAACAAGGGACACCAACACCAAGCAATCTCCTTGAGATTAAATAATACAAGATAATAATGGTGTTGTGGTAACTTGACACACAAAACACACACAAAAATATTCTGGAGTAAAAAAAAACAATTTAAAAAAACAAAGATCAGCCTTGAAAAAAATACAAACCAAAAAAAAAAATAATCAGCCTTGAAAAAAATATATAATATATATATTTTTTGTCAGATGTGAGAAATTGAAATATATTGAGGGAATCACGGGAAATAATAAAGAAAGAAGTTTGTGAGAAGTCTGTGTGAATATGAGCAGCAAAACTATTTCATTCTTCTAGCATTATAAAGAAGAAGAGAGTGTGCTGCATTAAACAATTTTAAACATTGCAGCCTGACGAAAGTGCTCTATCCATTCTGAACGATAATTTTACCAGACGAAGCTGTTCCGTCTCTGAATTTCTTCAGAGCATGCGTGGCACTTTGTGCGTCGGAATTGGCCACACACAGGCGGTATTGACGCGATCGGATTTTGTTGTCAGAAAATTTTATAGCCTGCTCTCAAACTTTGTGTGTCGGAAAATCCGATGGAAAATGTCCGATGGAGCCCACACACGGTCGGAATTTCTGTCAACAAGCTTCGATCACACATTTTCCGTCGGAAAATCCGACCGTGTGTACAGGGCATTAAGAGGAGATATGATAGTGCTATACAAATATCTCCATGGTGATCCCAGCCTAGGTAGGACACTATTCAGTTTCAGGGAGTGTAAGAAGACACGGGGACACACAATGAGGTTGGAAGAGAAGTGGCTTAACCTTAAGCTGTGTAGGGGGTTTTCACTGGCAGGGCAATAAGGATGTGGAATCCTCTTCCACAATTGGTGGTGTCAGCAGGAAGTATTGATAATTTTTAAAAGACTCTTGGATGTGCATCTTGGCAAACACAATACACAGGGATATGGGAAATGATTATCGACACGAACACACACATCCACACAGGTTGAACTTTTATTCAACCTTACCAACTATGAAATCTAGTGGCCAAATGTGGTATTTTCTATTTTAAATCAATAAAAAAAGATTCACCCAGCACCTGTGGTTGCAAGAAAGAAAATCACATCTGTGGCCATCTTTAGAAGGCTGTTGCAGAAAGGCAGCAATGCTTATGTGGTGGATTGCTTTTCGGATAGCAGTGACTGCTAGACATTCAGAAGGCACTGCTGCCGCCTGCTTTTTTCCTTTTCTACCTTTTTTTTAAATACTGAATTGTAATTTTACATTGCAGATCCAAGCATTTGACTTACGGTTGAGCTGGAACCCCAGTGACAGAAGGTGTCACCTGTCAGATTCTGCAGCATGAGTTTAAATTGCCTTGACATGACATGTGTACAGCCCAAATTTACAATAGTAACTTGGGATTTATGGACTTTAGAGTCACATAAAAAAAAATCCAATCTTTATTGTTACTAAAAACCTTATACAAAAGTATCACTTTGAGTATAAAATATTATATTATAAATAAATTATAAAATGTTACTAAGTACTAGATCTCAGGCAAGGTGTGGTCCCTTTTAAACAATGTATACAGCACACATGGAGGTTATGCGCATAAGCAGGTGTACACCAAGCAGGTGTACCCCAATATGTAACAGGCCTTTCATGGAATGGTGAAGGAGTTCTTTTGTCTTTTTGCACATGCAAGCGGTTCCACCAACCTACCAACAGCAGGCCTTTGGCATTGTGGTTGTCCACTGAGGCTTATTGGCATCTTTAGGTGGGAGATATTAATTACTATTATATAACCGGGCCTCAAAGATTCCTAAATTTGATTATATGAATTTGCCACCGCACCCGCATTGGGATTGATTCTGCTTCCGTTGATTGGACCTCCCCTCTGACCCTGATAATCATGTTTCATTACTAATGTACTACAGGCTCCTGAAGAAACGACTAGGTTGCGAAACATGTAGAGCTTTTAAACATTTATGAGGAAAAGTGGGACCCCGGCACCAGGAGAAACTTGAATGCTTGGTATATACCTGCTTATGCGCATAACCTCCATAATTAAAGGGAACCACACCTTGTCTGAGATATAGTACTTGGTAACATTTTATAATATATTTTATACTCAAAGTGTTACTTTTGTATAGGCTTTTTAATGTCGGTAATGTAGCACGACCCTCTTGGGGACTGCTTGGATTTACCTGCTCATCTACACTGCTATGACCTTGCGAACATTCCAACCCACCTGACACTCTGGGCTCAGACATCTTTGCACCACCTTAAAGTAATAAGTCACACACCTCAGTATGTTTATATTCTATTAACATTTACTGAAATAACTCAAAGAGAATATTGTTACACAGAGGAGGATCCACTGAGCTTTGGGTAACAGTCCCAGCTCAGCAGAGGAATTCCTCTACAATAACACAAGTTAAGATAATTTGGTTGTGACAGTATATTATATACACGTAGGCAAAAAGGAATACCACTGGAACATGACCTGAAAGGATAAGCAAGTGTTAAGCATTAATCCTGGCAAAACCTCTAAAGGGGGAACCCAGACCGGCCTATTTAACCTTTAGACCTAAAGAGAGGTCAAGTTTAATAAGAATGATATATGGGCCCTTTAAGCAGCAATGACAGTAATGTCCACGTTGCAGGCCTGATGGTCTACACCGGCAGACGGAGCTCGTTAACTATATCCAGAAAGGTGCAGTAACAAATCAATGGTATTTCTTGGAATGGCTGAAGCTAAAGATGTCTATGTACAGTGTTCAAAGGTAGGTGCAGTAAAGTATCCCCAAGGTAAAGCTGTCTGTACAGAGTGTCCCAATGAAGCAATAAGAACAGGTTTGCAAAGGTGGGCAATTGCCCTCTCACCAACGACCAGGCAAATTCAATGTCTTCTGGACAGCAGCTTCTGCAGCAACATCCTTGCAGCGGATCTGCTGTGACGATCTCCCGATGCGAAGCTCAAAGCACGGGTGTCGGATGAACAAGATGGTGCTGGATATATGTCTGACAAACAGCAAGCAGTGTTAGGCCCTTCTCGCCTGGGTTGGAATGTTGTGCCCCGTGTGGTAGGCCGCGACCTCACCCTCCCTGCACGGAGAGGTCTGTTAAGCATGAGGCCCTGGAGGAAGAGAGTGTGACGCGGGTCCCTGGCTTCTTTTATAGCTCCTCCCAGCAATCTCTCTGATGGTAGCAAAGATCCCTGGGGTATGTAGTCTAGATGTATAGACATGCGGAGCAATTGCCATTCTGAGGAACTACCAATCCCACAATCCCTTTGGTTTGGCTCACAAATATGATGTCAGTTAGTGATACTTGGCACTGGAGGGACAACACGATATACAGGAACCACGGAGGATCACCGCACTTTACAATTGTAGTCCACATTCATACAGTAACAATAAAAATTGGAATTATTTTAAAGTACTCTATGTGTATGTTTCTCTAGTCCATATATCACAAATTCTAATGGGGCGTAAACATGGTCGGACTTTTCAGCTACAAAAGTCCAACGGACGCTGACGGACTAAAGCTGGCTGGAAATCCGATCGTGTGTGGGCTTCTCCGGACTTTCAACTGACTTTTTCAGCCTCAAATCCGACGGACTTTAGATTTGAAACATGCTTCAAATCTTTCCGACGGACTCGAGTCCGGTCGAAAAATCCGCTCGTCTGTATGCTAGTCCGACGGACAAAAACCCACGCTAGGGCAGCTATTGGCTACTGGCTATGAACTTCCTTATTTTAGTCCGGTGTACGTCATCACGTAAGAATTCAACGGACTTTTGTGTGATCGTGTGTAGGCAAGTCTGTTCGTTAGAAAGTCCGCCGCAAGTCCGTCGAAAGTCCGCCAAAAGTCCGTCGAAAGTCTGTCGGACAGGCTGTCGGACTTTTGTAGCTGAAAAGTCCGACCGTGTGTACGCCCCATTAGAAAGAAAAGAAAGAGTTCCTCTTTCTGTGATGTGGCACGGTACATACATTATTGTACCCATGGTACCAACCAGCTATATGTACAGCCCAGTAAGGCTGTTAGGTTAGAATTCCGGGTCGTCTGTTTTGCTGCGCCCAATTGCCAGTGTGAAAGAGCCATTACATAAAATTCCCAGGCGACTATGGGTACACCGGTGACAGGGTCGCTTTTTTCCAGTGTTTGTAGAGCAACCCAAATGCATATTAGAGCACGGGAATAATTGTCTTTTTACTTCATGGTTAAATAAAATGTACATTCCCTGCAAGTCAATATTCTTAAGGAGTGTTTAGACAAATACATTAGAGCGGACAATGCTCGGAAGTCAGAAAACCTTGTTGCCGCATAAATTGCTTTTATATCCAAAGTTTAATTACAATTGGGAGAATGTTTAGAAACAAGGCAGGCATGGTACAACTATAATGGGATTTCAATACAGAATTAGGTCTGCAGAACATGTAGTTACTGCAATTTATGGGCAGGATAATGGCCTTTAGACAAGATGTGATAAAATTTCATGTCTATATTAAAAACATCAAAAAATGCTAAACAGCAGGATCAGCAGCATGTTGCATAATTATGACATAATGGATTACTGAAAATGCGTGCAACCTGACAGGTTCTTTTTTCCCCAAAACAATCAATACAGAACTATTACATAAAGTGCTAGGGCAGGTAAAAATGTATTGCTAGTTTAAAGTGAACCTACACTTTGCCCATACATATCCAGTCGCCAAGGGCCCCTTTACACCTTTCTGTTGTGGTGCGTTGCCATAAAGCATGTTGCAATAAGGCAGCTCATTTATTTGCATGGACTTTCAACTCTCCTAAGCAAAATATAAAATGTATTTTTTTGTTGCTGACGAAATGCACTGCAACGCAATCCATGGCACTGCAACAATGCAGTGCTGTGTTTTGGCCAAGGCTGACAAGGCTCAGGCCTAGGGCAGCACTCCCCCCCCCCCCCCCACATGAAAAAAAGCACTCTCCTCCCGCACATATGGGAGATGAGAGCTGCGGACTGGCTGTGTATTTCCCCCGCTCGCCCCACCCCCTTCTCTTGTCAGCCGAAGAGTAAGCGCTCTAATCGGGGATGCCGTTCACTCAGAGAAGAGTGCACGCTCTGACCTCCCTCCACTCTCCTGTTTCTGCTGCTCGTATGTGTGTCAGCGGAGACACCATGTCCTAGGAGCAGTGAGTGATCTGTGGACATAGCCAAGTCAACACACTGTGCACAGACACCCGACATCATTGTCACCCTCCTCCTCAGGCTGGACTCTCCTCTACATCTCCCCTCACTTAAACAGGTAACTGTCATCTGTGCCTGCCCCATGCAGTGTGTGTCACCTACCTGTGTGTGTGGAGTGCCCCCACCCCCCTCCACTCACCTTTGTGCTTACTTCTCCAACCCAAAACCCGCACAACCATCCGGGACCCTGCACAGCCACCAGGGACCCTACACAACCACCAGGGACCCCACACAACCACCAGGAACCCTGTGCAGCCACCAGGGACCCCAGGCAGCCTCCAGGGACCCTGAGCAGCCACCAGGGACCCTGGGCAGCCACCAGAGGCTCCACACAGCCACCAGGGACACCACACAGCCACCAGGGGCCCCGAATAGCCACTTGAGAAGGAAGGGGTGTGAAAAATTTAGATGGGGGGCGCCCGATTTTAGTCTTGCCTAGGGCAGCACGCAACCAAAATACACCACTGCATCAATTTATGTATCTTTTAAATCATAGATGTGGAAGGGCCCCTACATTTCATATAAGTTTAACATGTTAAAGTAATTCCAAAAGAACTGTTCAATATTTTAAATCTGAAGAGTTCATTAATATAATATTTGTTGATCCTGCCATGTAGGTCCTTGTTTTCTGGTAATTTGTAATATTGCATCCTTGTCTCCCAAAATTAAGCTTCTGCATTGTCACCCAGTCACATGCATTTCCAATGGAGACTACAAGTGATCATTTCAACACATATTATGTAGACATTGTTCATTGTTATCACCAGCAGATCACATGTCCTGCGAAATGCTATGCAGCCGCAGCTGGAGTGAACATATGTATTAAAGAAATGTCTGCATGTCAGGGCTGGCTCAGCCCTTCCTTCTCTGAGCTGGCCGCTCAGCTGTCGGCTAATTGCCAGCTCTCTTCTCTCTCCACAGTTAACCAGCTGTTGTGGATCTGCTCGTCAGTCCCGCCTACTTAAAGATGTCCAGCTCACTTCATTCCTGCCTTCGCCTTGGTCACATCACAAGAAACCATCTCCTGTGTTCCTGCTTAAAGACTGGCTTTGCTGACATTCCTTCTGGATCCTTATCCTGCTTGCTGTTCCTCTACTTGGATCACTGACTTCTAGCCTGGCTGATTACCCTATCTGGTTACTGAACTCTGGCTTGGCTAACTACCCGATCTAGTTACTGGACTCTGGCTATGCTTTGACTACGCTTACTCTATTTACCTTTTTATTTTTATTAATAAACAAGTGTGATTTTATTGTACTTCTGTCTCGGTCTGGTTCATGGTTTCTGACACTGCATCTAGGATCTTGCTACCCTTGGACAAACTCAGCTAAACACGAGCTTCTCCGGAGTGCCTTCTTTGGCTACCTCAGGATACGGCACTATGGACTCACTATCACCCCAACCCTCCAGTTCTCTAAGCCATCCCCATTAGTCCTTTGGGGCACCACACAGAAAGGACTGACCTCAGACATATATAAACTTCTAAACTCATATGATATGGGGGAAACATAGATACATGCGTAGATAGGAGGTACACCTCGGAGAGGAACTAACCCGCGAATAATGGGCCACTATATGGAGATGGGCGGCCAAGAGCTCTATATGCACACTTTACAAAGAGAACACATATAAGGTGCTCTTTTACTGGTATCTAACTCCGTCACGCCTGCATGCTATATACCCATCGGCCTAGGATCGCTGCTGGAGGTGTCTCCAAGACTGGAGACCGCTATACAACATCTACTGGAGTTGTCCATTCCTCCAGCCCTACTGGCGTGCGGTCCGGGGCCTCCTCCACTGGCTATTTGAGGTAGATATCCCTCTCTCCCCTAAGTTCTTTTTACTGGGCCTCCCTCCCCCCACACTCTCCGGACTAGCCAAAAAGCTGGCCACACAAATATTACCGGCAGCCAGATGTTTAGTATCCCACCACTGGAAACAACGAACCCCCCATTATTATCTGATCTTGACACCAGAATTAAGGATGTAGAGGTTAAGAGGTTATGGAGTCCATGATGACTAGACTAACTGATCGAGTAGACAGACATACAGCGACATGGGAGCCATGGCACCAGCGAATAGACCCCTCATGATTCCATGAGACCCCCTCCACCCTGCATACTGCTAACACCCAGAGCCCAGGAGAGACGGGCCCTAATTATTACACCTCTTTCTTTCCCCCCCTTCTCCCCCCTCCCCTTCTTTCTTTTTTCTTTTCTTTCTCTTCTTTTTCCTCACTCTGGAATAACGGGCCAAGAAATTCTAATTTACAAGATTTGCTGTTGGTCGGGTCGACAGAAGGGCTAGTATTGTGATCACCCCAGTGTTCGGTCTTCTCGCTTTATAGAACGGTACTTTAATTAATTGCTCCTGTGGACTTTATGTTAATCCTGTTATATGTAGACCACTATGCCCTTTCCAGAGCTGTTTGCTACTATTACTACCTTTTCATTACTTTTTTCTCCCACAATGTTGTTTTAAACAATTGTATTGTTCCCACTGAAACTTAATAAAAATTGTCAATTATACAAAAAAGAGATGTCTGCAAAAGGCTGCAGGGGTTCTACATCACTGAGATGCCTACCCACTTTTCTTTAACACTTCCATGACTCCATTTTCCGATCAGAGCTTACATACTGTAACCCCCTCCCACGTGACAGCATAGGGCCAATCACCAGTAGTTTTACATGTTCCTTTATACTTGGAAGTACTGGGTATTTTCTTTGCTCCCAGTGCCAGAACAGAACTGCAAGAGAGTAAAGAAAAGGTGGACCTGTTTTGCTTGGTAGGTGATTCGTTAAAGCAAACTAGCAATAACCATTCTTAATAGTTAGATTTCATTTATCTTTTAAAAGAGCCATGGAATAAAAGACACTGCCCTGCATAGCTAAAGTTCAGGTTTGCTTTAGTGCTTATTACATACCTCTCAACATTTTGAGATGGGAATGAGGGACACCTACTAGCAAACGTATGTAGGCATAGGACACGCCCCTTGCCACACCCCCTTAAAGGAGAATTAAATCCACAAGGGCTTTTTTTTTTACCACTTCCTTTTTATTGGCTTTTAAAATTTACAAATGCAGCAATTTAGAATTTAGAAGAAAGGTTTAGCACTGGGAAACACTTTTTGAAAGATAAAAAGTGCATTTTATATACAACTATATGGATCAGACCAAAGCGACGGACAAATGAGGGGGAACGAGGGACAGAGGGACATTGCTCCAAAACCGGGACAGTCCCTCGAAATCAGGGACAGTTGGGAGCTATGCTTATTCTGACTGGTGTGCTGTGGTGTTTAAATGCATTAACATGCATTTTGTTAATGCACCCAGGGATGAATGTCTGGGACAGACTGCCTGCCTTCCCAGCATTACTAGGTGCATACTGCACTATAAGTACCGCCTGGTGCACCATGCAGCCTCAGCAACTATCAGCCTGTAAGCAGGTGCTGACAGGGTGCCTGTAAATATTTAGGCCCTGTCTGCACTGCATTGTTATTTATGCATGTAGTGAGATACAGGCTGCCCAGGATGGGAAGGTGTTAAGGGAAAAGTACAGCCAAAGCTGTACTTCTCCTGTGGATCACAGGAGTGCAGTTTGTTCTGCACTCCTGTGACCCGTTTTCGGCAGACAGTGGGCTGAATTCCGCTGTCTGCTGACATCACAGAGCCGGTCCATGCCTGAGAGCCAGCAGCTCCTGCCCCCTCCACAGCCCAGCACTCCAGTGAGCGAGGAGCGGACAGAGCAGAGAGCAATGACTGACAATTAGAAGCTCTCTGCTCGGGGAGCTGTGAGAATCGAGCATGCTGTGGTGTTAGATCGCTCGGTTCTCAGTGTTAGAGCCGGCGGGGGACAGATGCAGCATCGGATTGATGCTTCATCCACCCAGGAAAGTATAAATCTGTAAAAACCCGAAACCCCATACTTCTCTTTTAACCATATCTAGACTTTTTTTCAGGGTTTGCTGGATCCTGCCCCCTGCTCCAAGCCACATAAATACCAGGGGAGGGCTCAGAGTTCTCGCTCTCTTCTACATGTGACTAACAGAGAATGAACTGTTGCAACATGTAGTCCTACTGAAGCATGTGCCCTCCTCCTGCTGGGATTCTCCCTGGACTAGGAACCTCATATTACTGAACCTTTGCTTCTCTGGAAAGTATGAGGGCAGCCTGCATTAGTTAGTTGGGGCTGGACTCTGTTTCATTATGTTGTGCTCAGTAAAGTTGCATTACCTGTTCCAATCCTGGTCTGAAATCATTCAAAGGGGTACATGTTGGTTCTGGCATATCAAAAGAACCTGGGTCTGTAAAGCACAACGGGGTAGTAGAAGTAAACAGGAGAAGTGTAGTTGCTGATGCCGCATACGGCATACTTGGTCCGGCGGACCGGAGTCCGTCGGACAATTCGATCGTGTGTGGGCTCCAACTTTTTTTCCCCAAAAGTTTGACAGACCTAGAAATGAAACATGTTTAACCACTTCAGCCCCGGAAGGATTTACCCCCTTCCTGACCAGAGCACTTTTTACAATTCGGCACTGTGTCGCTTTAACTGCTAATTGCGCGGTCATGCAATGCTCTACCCAAACGAAATTTGCGTCCTTTTCTTCCCACAAATAGAGCTTTCTTTTGATGGTATTTGATCACCTCTGCCGTTTTTATTTTTTGCGCTATAAACGGAAAAAGACTGAAAATTTTGAAAAAAAATGATATTTTCTACTTTTTGTTATAAAAAAAATCCAATAAACTAAATTTTAGTCATACATTTAGGCCAAAATGTATTCGGCCACATGTCTTTGGTAAAAAAAAATGTCAATAAGCGTATATTTATTGGTTTGCGCAAAAGTTATAGCGTCTACAAACTAGGGTACATTTTCTGAAATTTACACAGCTTTTAGTTTATGACTGCCTATGTCATTTCTTGAGGTGCTAAAATGGCAGGGCAGTACAAAACCCCCCCAAATGACCCCATTTTGGAAAGTAGACACCCCAAGGAAATTGCTGAGAGGCATGTTGAGCCCATTGAATATTTATTTTTTTTGTCCCAAGTGATTGAATAATGACAAAAAAAAAAAAAAATTACAAAAAGTTGTCACTAAATGATATATTGCTCACACAGGCCATGGGCATATGTGGAATTGCACCCCAAAATACATTCAGCTGCTTCTCCTGAGTACGGGGATACCACATGTGTGGCACTTTTTGGGAGCCTAGCCGCGTACGGGGCCCCGAAAACCCAGCACCACCTTCAGGATTTCTAAGGGCATACATTTTTGATTTTACTCCTCACTACCTATCACAGTTTTGAAGGCCATAAAATGCCAAGATGGCACAAACCCCCCCCCAAATGACCCCATTTTGGAAAGTAGACACCCCAAGCTATTTGCTGAGAGGCATGGTGAGTATTTTGCAGCTCTCATTTGTTTTTGAAAATGAAGAAAGACCAGAAAAAATTTTTTTTTTTTACTTTTTTCAATTTTCAAAACTTTGTGACAAAAAGTGAGGTCTGCAAAATACTCACTATACCTCTCAGCAAATAGCTTGGGGTGTATACTTTCCAAAATGGGGTCATTTGGGGGGGGTTTTGTGCCACCTGGGCATTCCATGGCCTCCGAAACTGTGATAGGCAGTGAAGAGTGAAATCAAAAATTTACGGCCTTAGAAAGCCTGAAGGCGGTGCTTGGTTTTCGGGGTCCCGTGCGCGGCTAGGCTCCCAAAAAGTCCCACACATGTGGTATCCCCGTACTCAGGAGAAGCAACAGAATTTATTTTGGGGTGTAATTTCACATATTCCCATGGCATGTTTGAGCAATATAACATTTAGTGACAACTTTGTGCAAAAAAAAAAATAAAAATAAAAATTTGTCTCTTTCCCGCTACTTGTGTCACAATATAAAATATTCCATGGACTCGACATGCCTCTCAGCAAATAGCTTGGGGTGTCTACTTTCCAAAATGGGGTCATTTGGGGGGGGGTTGAACTGTCCTGGCATTTTATACACAACATTTAGAAGCTTATGTCACACATCACCCACTCTTCTAACCACTTGAAGACAAAGCCCTTTCTGACACTTTTTGATTACATGAAAAAATTATTTTTTTTTGCAAGAAAATTACTTTGAACCCCCAAACATTATATATTATTTTAAAGCAAATGCCCTACAGATTAAAATGGCGGGTGTTTCATTTTTTTTTTTCACACAGTATTTGCGCAGCGATTTTTGGGGAAAAAACACACTTTTTTAAATTTTAATGCACTAAAACACACTATATTGCCCAAATGTTTGATGAAATAAAAAAGATGATCTTAGGCCGAGTACATGGATACCAAACATGACATGCTTTAAAATTGCGCACAAACGTGCAGTGGCAACAAAATTAATACATTTTTAAAAGCCTTTAAAAGCCTTTACAGGTTACCACTTTAGATTTACAGAGGAGGTCTACTGCTAAAATTACTGCCCTCGATCTGACCTTCGCGGTGATACCTCACATGCATGGTGCAATTGCTGTTTACATTTGACGCCAGACCGCCGCTTGCGTTCGCCTTAGCGCGAGAGCAGGGGGGACAGGGGTGCTTTTTATTTATTTATTTTTTTCTTTATTATTTTTTTGCTTTTTTATCTTATTTTTAAACTGTTCCTTTCATTTTTTTTTTTTAAATCATTTTTATTGTTATCTCAGGGAATGTAAATATCCCCTATGATAGCAATAGGTAGTGACAGGTACTCTTTTTTGAAAAAATTGGGGTCTATTAGACCCTAGATCTCTCCTCTGCCCTCAAAGCATCTGACCACACCAAGATCGGTGTGATAAAATGCTTCCCCAATTTCCCAATGGCGCTGTTTACATCCGGCGAAATCTAAGTCATAAAATGCTCGTAGCTTCCGGTTTCTTAGGCCATAGAGATGTTTGGAGCCACTCTGGTCTCTGATCAGCTCTATGGTTGGTCAGCTGGCTGAATCACCGGCTGCATTCTCAGGTTCCCTGTTGAGACAGGAGAGCCAGAGAAAAACACGGAAGACGGTGGGGGGGGGCATTCCCTCCCACTGCTTGTAAAAGCAGTCTAGAGGCTAATTAGCCGCTAGGATTGCTTTTACATGAAAGCCGACCGCTGGCTAAAAAGAATGATACCAAGATGATACCTAAACCTGCAGGCATCATTCTGGTATAACCACTCAAAGTCGTGAATGGCGTACCTGAAGACAAAAAAATGGTTAACAATAAAGCACAGTAAACGGTAAAGTATAAAAAATTGCATACCTGAAAAGCAAACATGATAAAACATAATAACAATAAAACATTGCAGAATAGAATACAGTAAAAAAGAGCAGAACAATAGAGAGAGAATAGAGAGAGAGAGAACAATAAAACGACAACTATTTTTTTTTTATTTTTGTTTGTGTTTTTTTTTTTTGTAACTGTAACTTTTATAACTGTAACCGGTTCCAGGTTCGGGTCTCTCAAAATGCGATGGCATCTTGGGAGACCCTGTGAAAGTGTGTCCTAGTCTGTGGAATGCTGTACCCTACGCTAATACTCAACTAGTGAATGGTAGCGTTCAAAACATTCACCAATGCAAAGACCAGGATTGTCAGGACAGGAGGGACAATAATAGCGGGTGTCACGCCTATATCCGTGCTTGCTGCAGACACATCTTTTTTGGGGGGGGGGGGTTCGTTGGGTAGGGGTACTCGGGAGGACATAAAGAAAATGCTTCTCATGCAGCCGACTGCATTTGGTTGGGGATGTGAATGGGGGAAGTACGGGCGCTGCAGAAGCGGTGGGTTCCCAATTAGGATTGGCGAATGCAGCAGGAAGGGCATTATGGGCACGACGGGCCTGTGTTTGTCTTTTTGGTGGCAGCGGGACACTACTTGTGCTTGCCACCTCACCAGCTTGAACTGCACTTATGGGACTCGCCACGTCACCAAGTGTTACTGCAGTGCTGGTTTGACTATGACCGGGGTGTACTAGGGCGCTGGTGCTTGCCAGTTCACCAAAACGCTACAAAAAAAAGTGACAGTGATCGATCGATACTGCACTTGGGTGGGCTGGGCTGGGCTGGGCTGGGCCGGGCAGAGGGGCAAAACGCAGGTGCTAGCAGGTATCTGGGCTGATCCCGCTAACACTGCGTTTTTGGGAACCCTAAACTGCTGGGGACGCTAGTATAGATCTGATCGGATCAGATATTGATGCGTTCAGATACTATACCACTAAGAGAGGTGTACGGTGCGTGTACGGTGCGTGCGTGGGTGTTCGCGGTACTGGCGCTAATCTGACGCTGCCTAGGGCGACGCATATCACCGCCGGGCGATCAGGGGGCTAAACCTTTTTTCGGTAATAAACGGCGGGTGCCCTGACACCCGGCGCTAATCTGACGCTGCCTAGGGCGACGCATATCACCGCCGGGCGATCAGGGGGCTAAACCTTTTTTCGGTAATAAACGGCGGGTGCCCTGACACTATAAAAAATAAACAAACTAACCAGCGTCACCCGTAACGGTTATACGGTGATCAGTGGTGAAAGGGTTAACTAGGGGGCCATCAAGGGGTTAAAACATTTATTAGATAGTATATGGGGGTCCCTGTCGCTATAAAACACTGACGGCGAACCTAAATATTTACGTCCCTAACTAGCGTCACCAGCGACACTAATACAGCGATCAGAAAAATGATCGCTTAGCAACACTGGCGACAGGGGGTGATCAAGGGGTTAAAACTTTATTAGGGGGGGTAAGGGGGGTACCCTAGACCTACAGGGGGCTAAACCTTTATTCGGTAATAAACGGCGGGTGCCCTGATACTATAAAAAATAAACGAACTAACCAGCGTCACCCGTAACGGTTATATGGTGATCAGTGGTGAAAGGGTTAACTAGGGGGCAATCAAGGGGTTAAAACATTTATTAGGTAGTATATGGGGGTCCCTGTCGCTATAAAACGCTGACGGCGAACCTAAATATTTACGTCCCTAACTAGCGTCACCAGCGACACTAATACAGCGATCAGAAAAATGATCGCTTAGCGACACTGGTGAGGGGGGGTGATCAAGGGGTTAAAACTTTATTAGGGGGGGTAAGGGGGGTACCCTAGACCTACAGGGGGGTAACACTCACTGTCCTACCACTGCTAACTGTCACAAACTGACACTATGCAGTAATCAGGAAAAAAAAAAAAAAAAAAAACCTGCTTGGTGTCAGTTTGTGACAGGGGGGGGGTGATTGGGGGGGGGATCGGGGGGCGATCGGGGGGGGATCGGGGGTGTAATGTATGCCTGGCATGTTCTACTGTGTGTGTGTGTGTGTTTGGTGCACTTACATGTCATCTCTCCTCGGCGCTGGAACGGAAACTGGCCAGCCGAGGAGAGATGACATCACATCCTCTGCCTCTGTGTACTATACAGAGGCAGGGGATGTTTCTCATTGGCTGGGAGCGATCGCGAGGGGGGGGGCACGATCGGATGGCCTCCCCCTCGTCTCTCAATGCTCCCAGCCAAATGCCGACCGCAGCTGGCACCGGGGGGGGGGTCCGATCGGACCCCCCACCCGCGGGAAGGCAATCACGTTTCAGGTACGTGATTTTGCCTGCCCGTGCCGCTCTGCTCACGTATATAGGCGTGAGGCGGTCGGCAAGTGGTTAAAATCTTTACGACGGACTCGAGTCCGGTCGAAAAGTCCGCTCGTCTGTATGCTAGTCCGACGGACAAAAAAACGACGCTAGGGCAGCTATTGGCTACTGGCTATGAACTTTCTTGTTTTAGTCCGGTCGTACGTCATTACGTACGAATCCGTCGGACTTTGGTGGATTGTGTGTAGGCAAGTCCGTTCATTCGGAAAGTCCGTCGTAAAGTCCGTCGAAAACTCTGCCATAAAGTCCGCTCGTGTGTACGCGGCATTAGAGTAACCAAGCACTAGTTCAAGACACCAAGCATCCAGTCGTTAAGCAGGGTATCTGGTAAAGGTGACATGTCCTCCAGTAGCGAAGGGGTCGATGTCTGGCTCCCTGGTCACAAGGTACGGGATGCAAGGAGTTAACAAGTGAACTTCATGAGGTCCGCGCCAGGTGCAGGGCAGGACCCCATTCTGATACAGGGAGTAAGGTAAAAAAAAAATGTTGGACAAATGGAGTGGGTGCAGGCTCAGCACATCCCTCCTAATGCAACATCTACCAAGTTACAGTGTATAGTGACATAGGACAAGACCCTTCCCAGAGGAAGTCTGTATGTTTATTTATTGCGCACAGTTTAGTCTCATCTCTAAGTTGGGAAACTGCCTTAATGCAGAGCTCCCAACTGTCCCTGATTTTAAGGGACTGTCCCTCATTCGGAACAATGTCCCTCTGTCCCTCATTCTTCCTCATTTGTCCCTTATTTTGGTCTGATCTATATAGTTGTATATAAATGCACTAATCATCTATCAAAAAGTATTTCCCAGTGTTAAACCTTTCACCCAATTTCTAAATTGCTGCATTTGTAAATTCCAAAAGCCAATATAAAGGAATAGTAGGGATAAAAAAAAAGGAAGTGGGTTTAACCAATCTTTTTTTTTTTTTGGACAATTCTCCTTGAAGGGGACGTGGAAGGGGGTGTGTCCCATGCCTACATACTATTACTATTAGATATCCCTCATTCCCATTTCAGAATTTTGGGAGGTATGCTTAATGTTAGATTTTTCACATGACCTCAGTCACCACCTGGTCCAGGTACCCCCATATGCAGGGCGAGTAGGCCCCAATCAAAAGTCTCTCATAGAGTCTGAAGGACTAACGGCAGCAGGGCTGGATGTAGGGTTGTCACCTTTTTCTTCAAGTCAAACCCGAACACTTTAGCGGCGCACAGCAATCTTTTTTATAGTATAAACTATACATATATTTTGAAATTTAAATAACATTTCTAATCAAAGGTAATCGCAAGAGTCCCCCTTTACATCAGAGTCCACAGAGTTCCCCTTTTACATCTGAACTCACGGAATTCCCTTACACTGTAAGGGGGGGGGGGGGGACTCTGCAGAATCTGTTGTAAGGTATGTTCTGGGAACCCTGATCTAAGGGGGAACATTGAGAACTCTGATGTACGGAGAAGACTTTGCTGTAAGGGGGAACACTGTGGCCTCTGGTGTAAAGGGGAACCTCGATGTAAGGGGTGCTCTGAGAACCCTGATTTACCTTAGTGCACTCTCAGAGGCAGGAGAGAAAAAGGGAGAGACTTCAATCACAGGCTGGGATGGATGGTGAGCTCAATCACCCCCTGGCAGTCAGCACCTCTCATCCAGATGTAGCTGAGGCTGCTGGACTTCACATTTCTGGCCCCCTTTGCCCTGCCCATGCATACCCACCTTTTTAATGAAGTGCCCATCAAATGCAGCCCACCAGCGCCAATCAATGCAGCCTCACCAGCGCCCATCAAATGCAGCCTCACCAGCGCCCATCAATGAATGTTTGCTTGCTTCCATTCATTTGGAAGTCGGGACACAGACACAGTCCTCTGCCGCCGCTGCGCCTCTGACACTATGTGCGAACGGAGCAGCGGCTGCCCGCTGATGCTAAGACTTAGTTGCTTGCTGCAGAGAGAAGAGAGTAGGAACACCAGTGGCCAGGCGCCCTAGGCAGCAGTGCGCCCTAGGTGGCTGCCTAGTTTGCCTAGTGGTAGCATTGGCCCTGACCTTCTTCCTGCACCTTAACACTGTAGCCATGCATGAGGCCTTACTGGTGATGCTGTAAAACCCTTCTTTCCAGAACAAGAAAGAAAGCGCACATTCTCCTAAATGCTCAATGCTCAACCATTCCCCATTCTAAATCTAAAATGAAAAGAAAAACTTTTTGGCTTTAGATGTAGTTTAACTTGATTTGATTGTAGCCGTATTAGTGCAATTGTGACAGAGAAAATTCAGTATTGTCTGTGATACTTTTTTTATTTGCACTAACATACAATTTTTCAGGACAAGCTTTCGGGGTATGTCCCCTTCTTCAAGGTCCAAGCAGTACTCAAGGAAGTAGTTTAAGGAATTATGCACCTGCAGTGCTGTTTACTGGATATCATTAGTAGCACATTGAATGCTTTCACTTGTTGCTTGAACTTGCTCTTTAAATACAGGATCAGCTCAGTGTAGAATGTGTATCTTATGTTATTCTCATTCTGATTTTAATCGCTTTCCCACTGTTTGTAGTGAAATCGTTAATAATGGCAGGACATGAAAATCTATCAGATAACGCTCTAATGTATTCTCGCTGTATCTGTCTGCTTTTGTGGTAAAACAGCAGAGTATATAGATAACATGGTCGAATGAGTTGAATAAAAATCTGCTGAATGCAATCACATCCACCCATTAAACACAGAGGACAACAACTGGCATCCTGGAGATCTGTGCCAAGTGCAGGATGACATAGACACACTATCATCAGGCAAGAAGATAAGAAAATGTTTATTTCCAAGAGTTTTGAAAGAATTCGGATTATATATATATATATATATATATATATATATATATATATATATATATATATATATATATATATATATATAAAAGAGAGAGAGAGAGAGAATCCTAATAGCTAAGGACAACTTGTTCTGAGACTGTTCAAGGGAAAAATTCCAGACTGTTCCAAAATCATTAAGATTGTCTCTAAACCCCCAGGAATGATAAAAGATCTACTGCTCTTTTTGTCTAGAGAAGTCTCCAAACTACATTCTGGTCTGCTACAAAATGTTATATGGCTCGCAGCTAGAGTTAGTGGGGTATCCGCTATGTGTACTTCTGTTTAATCTTTACTCACAGCTACCCGCTGTACGTCTTGGATGAGTTCTCTCCTGAAGCTTTCCCAATACTTTACAGTCCTCGGTAGGGGCAGATCCAGAGTCTAGTCTCAGGAGGGGCACTGCCAAAAAATATGTTTTTTTGCAGGCAATTTATCGGGGAAACGGCTGGTGATGGCACTTCAATCATCCTGGCACTATGGTTGTTATGGTGTCAGGATGATTGAAGCGCATTATTTCCATTATTACATTGTTATGTAAAATAAAATAGTTCACCATAATGCAGAATCAGTGGGAGCCCTGAGTGTGTCACTTGCCACCATAGCCTGCCACCAGATGCAGATTGTCACTTGCCACGTCTGGCCACGGGCAGAAGTTGCAGATTGTCACTTGCCAGGTCACCTGCCACGAGTTGCAGATTGTCACTTGCCACGTCTCCTGTCACACGTTGCAGATTGTCACTTGCCACACGTTACGGATTGTCACTTGCCACGTCACCTGCTACAAGTTGCAGATTGTCACTTGCCATGTCGCCTGTCACATGTAGTGGATTGCCACTTGCCACGTCGCCTGTCACGCGTTGTGGATTGTCACTTGCCATGTCACCTGCCACAGGTTGCGGATTGTCCCTTGCCACGTCACCTGTCACACGTTGCAGATTGTCACTTGCCACACGTTGCGGATTGTCACTTGCCACGTCGCCTGTCACACGTTGCGGATTGTCACTTGCCACGTCACCTGCCACAAGTTGCAAATTGTCACTTGCCACGTCACCTGCCACAAGTTGTGGATTGTCACTTGCCACACTTTGCGCATTGTCACTTTTCTGCTACAATTATCACTTTCCTGCTAAGGTGGGGATTGTCACTTCCTGTGTCCCAGAGTGAAGTCAGGCAGCAGAAAGATGATAATCTCTCTGCTGCCTGCGGCTGCCTGCACAGTGAGGGCGGAACTGCAGGGAGGCAGTGCGGGTGCCAGGCAGTGAGAGATGATGTCATCTCTCTGCTCCCACGCCCGCCGGCCCGCTGATTGGCCAGCTGCCCGCTTACTCACCGAGCTGCCCGCTCACTCACCCGCCCGCCGAGCTGCCCGCTCACTCAACCCACCCGCCGAGCTGCCCGCCTGCCTGCCGAGCCACCCACTCACCCACCCACCGAGCTGCCCGCCGAGCCACCTGCTCACTCACTTGCCCGCCGAGCTGCCCGTTCACTCACCCGCTTACTGGCCCGCCGCTCATCCACAACTAATTTCTCAGGGGGGCAATTTTCCCGTTGCCCCCCCTGGATCTGCCCGTGGTCCCTAGCTGATGAAGAGTCTGCTCTGGTACTCCTTCAAAACGCCATCCCTTTGACACCTGCCTCCAGCAACAAGAGTGGGTGGCCCTCTGGCAGCTTCTTCTCCTATGCCTCCTGGCAACAATCAGGCTCCCCTAAGGCTGAGCCCCTTTAAACATGGCTGGGCCTCAGGCTTCAGGCCTACACCTTTGCTGCTGCTCCACACACACCCACCCATCCAGGCCGCAGCCCAGGTGGAAAGAATCCCGATCACCTGACTCTCTCCCAATAAATAGACTATCCCAGCAGCCTCAGAGGCCAAAGAAACTCCTACTGATTGGCTGAGAAAGCACATTCACTCATAACCTGAAATTAACTGTAATCTATCATACTAATGCCAAAGGTAACAGTGCCACCTATTGACAAAAGAGAGAATCACAGTCCCATTCAAGCTAAGGAGGAAACCATTTGATCAAACTAAAAATTAGCCAGGCTAGTTACCACCTAGCACAACTAAATTTACTAGCAGCCTTGTTTAGGACAAGGGTGCTACACATGAATGATTTCCCCCTACATTAGGGTTCCCATAAGAGTCTCCCTTAAATCTGAGTCTCCATCAAAGTACCCTTTTACATAGGGTTCCCATCAGAGCCCCCCTTTCTTTAGAGCCCCTCTTACATCAGGATCCCCATCAGAGTCCCCCTTACATCAGAGTCTCCCCTTAAACTGAGTATCCCTGCAGAGTCCCCACTTACATAAGGGTACCCATCAGAGGATCTACAGTGGGATAGGATAGTGAGAGAAGTTGGTGCTATAAGAAACAGCAGTTGCTACAAGATACAGATTGCTGCATTCAGCTTTAAGGCCCTTTTTCTGTATTGCTGTCTGCCTAGTAGTGCTATTTTTGTCCAATGTGTCTGCCAATTTGCTATTGCATTTGCCTAAGGGTGTCCTGTGCCTTACCCCTCTCCCCCTGTTCCTGTTAAGAGAAATAAAACTCTTTATTCATTTTTAAAAGTGACTGGTGCCTATCTTTCCACCTTGCACAACACCCACCATGCCTAGCAACCTACACCCTGAGGAGGAATATCAGCTCTCTCTGACTCCACCGGGGTTACCACCAGGCCTCTGGCGGTCAGAGACACCACTACACATGTATAAAACTTTTATAATTTTATAAACTTATAATTTTATAAACATTTAAACATGTTTCCTTCCTGTGCATTGCATAATCCTGACCTCTGTACCTTGTCCATTACTTATTTATGACCTCTTACCCTGCGCAATACATATTTCTGGTCCCTGCAATCTGTGCATTACACACTCTTGACCTCTGCGCTCCGTGTGTTACTTACTTCTGACTGCTGAACTCTGTTTTACCTACTCCCGACCTCTGCATTTGTGTATTACTCATTCCTGGCCTCTGCACCACATTGTTTCCTTACTCATGGTGCCCAGGACATTGTCTTATTACCATGAATGTCTGCCTCTTATGCCAAAAGTCTGTGACTGATTGTTTGAGGGCTTGTTAAAAATGGGGTCAAAATGTTGTGGGCATAGTTAAATCAGTTAAATACATTACTAAGTTCAGTTTTTTCAGAATTTTAGGCAGGACTTGATGAACCCCCTTTGCATCAAACCAGGGCAGATTTGTCCATTTCTAATCCTTTAGATATGGATGTCATCACATGTCCATGACTACCCCAAAGATGGCATTTACTGGCACAGCTGATATTCATATGATACCACAGTAGAGTCAAGGCCTGTTATTAGTAAGTACACTGATATAAAACTTCAGCCAAAACTTTTTTTTTTTTTTTAGTCTTGGATAAAGTGTAGTAGGATCATAACCCCTCTCAAATGTTTTCTGTGTCCCCACATTTCCGGTCACAGAGACATGCCAGGATTCGAGTCAAAATCTCCCCCAAAGAGGAGGAGAAATGTCACCTTTGACAGTTGTTGGAAGAGGTGTCCCCGTCGAAAAATATCCAAGTGACAGCTGTAAAATTTTGGATCTGCCCACACTATCTGTTCTGGTGACAATGGTCACCATGACAAATAAAAAGTTCGCAAGATTTCCTAATGGGACATGGGCAGAGGTTATAACCCTTGCCTACTCTACCCGAAACCAGGACAATGTTTTGAGTTATATATATATATGTCTATAAAATATGCTTGTAAACGACAACATACGTAGAAACAGGGCTTTTTTCAGCAGGAACTTGGGGTAACGCAGTTCCGGCACCTCAAGAACTGAATGGCAAGGGGTGCTGGGGTGTGCTGGAGAGTCTTTTGATGCTGGTTGTTGAGGAATCTATTGTTGCTGTAGGGGATCTATTTTTGGGAAGGAAGGAGATCTACTGTTGCTGGGGAGGACTTCTGTTGCTCGTGGGGGATCTATTGTTGCTGGGTGTGGGTCTTATGTTGCAGGGAGGTCAATCATTGCTGGGAGGAATCTACTGTTGAGGTAGGGGTCTTTGTAGCTGGCTGCTGGAGGGTCTAATGATGCTGGCTGCTGGGGAATCTATTGTTGCTGGATTTAATCTTTTTTTGCAGGGGGATCTATTGTTGCTGGGAATGGGTCTTATGTTGCAGGGGGTCAATCGTTGCTGGGTGGAATCTACTGTTGAGGGAGGGGTCTAATGTTGCTGGCTGCTGAAGGGTCCATTGATGCTGGCTGTTGGGTATGCATTGTTGCTGGAGCGGATCTATTGTCTCTGGGCTGTCTATTGTTGCTAGATCTATTTTATTGCCTTTCTTGTTATCATTAACAAACTCCATATAAAATACTTGGTTCTGTATTCTCTTAAAGGGGCAGTACTGGGAGGTGGGTAAGGGTTGGACCGAAGAAACGATGCTCGGAGGTGGGTAGGGGGCGGAGTCAAGGGGTGACTCGGAAGGGGGGGGTTCCTGCACTTTCTCGCTGAGAAAAATATGCCCTGCGTAGAAATTATGCATTTTGGAATCTGAGCTTTAAGTTCACTCTATTCTTCTTTTTTTAAATTTCCTTCTTCCCTAAACTTTTCTAAATTGCTTAAATATTTGTATCTGTAATCTCTACTGCAGTAGTTAGAACACTGCTGCTTTATTAGCTCTCTTAATTTTACTAGCTGGGTTTAATATTACAGTTACCAAAATGGGTATAAAAATAAATGGTAAATACAGCAGAGGATTCAGCTAAATACATTTGAAAGTTTAAAAACAAATATCACAATGCAGACTGCAGATATTAAAGTTATGTAACAGCAATGTAGGAATTATCTTCATAAAAAAATCATAAACTGAAACCCATATCCAACCAATTTTTTTAATGCTTTGTGCAAAAAAAGAGTTTCTCTATTTACTGATTTTCGTTTTCTTTTCCTGTCTACACCACAATTTTTTTCATATGTTCAAATAACATGAAAAATGTTAAGGTCTATGTCAAGGGTCTCCAAACTGCGGCCTGAGGGGCTAATGCGGCCCTTTGCTAGCCTTCATCCGGCCCTTGGAGCACTATTGCTACCAATTACATAAGGCACTATTCCTCCCATTGACACCAACAATGGGGCCCTATTTCTTCCATTATTACCAATGATGGGGCACTACTCCCCCTCCTACTGACCACCAACACTGAGGCCGTGTTTATTCTCACTGATGCTTGGCCCAAGGCATTTTGTATACCCACTGGCCAGAATCCTGCCCCCCTAAAGTCTGAAGAACAGTAAACTGGCCCTTTGTTTAAAAAGTTTGAAGATCCCTGGTCTATATGATAGCCATGTCCCTCTTTGTTTTAAAAGAACTCTGAGAAGATGCGAAATTAAGTTAATGTATTTTAAAGGGTAAGGATGAGGTTTGTGTTTGCCGCTACCATGGGTCTGTGGTGAATTCTGGGGATTTGAGATTTTATGGAAGATTTGCTGAAGAGAATGTTTTTAAAACCATAATGCATTATATGGCTTTTGTACTATTTGCACTTTGGGAACTATGGCATACACATTGTGGCAACAAGAGACATACAGGGACTGTCTAAGACAGGGGTCCTCAAACTTCGGCCCACCAAGGTCATTTACCTGGCTCGCCCGATAGGGCCAGCCCCACCATGGGTCTTCCCTCAAGCCTCCGCAAACCTCCTCCGCCACTGTCATCAGTGAACAGCGGAGAGCAGGAGGCAGCTTAGCTCAGAACGAAGAGCAGGAGGAGGAGGTACCCAAATTAACTTGAAGTTAAACCGCATGTGATTGGTAGCTAGGACACAGGGCAACAAATCACCAGCTTGCTAATATGGAAAGTCACTCTGCTGCCTCTCACTCCCAGCCCCTGTCCAGAACTGTGCTGCCTTCTGCTCTCCGCTGAGACCACCGCCGGTGGAAGGGAATTCCACATCCTTGCTGCTCTTACAGTAAAGAACCCTCTACGTAGTTTAAGGTTAAACCTCTTTTCTTCTAATTTTAATGAGTAGCCACGAGTCTTGTTAAACTCTCTTCTGCGAAAAAGTTTTATTTCTATTGTAGGGTCACCAGTACGGTATTTGTATATTGAAATCATATCCCCTCTCAAGCGTCTCTTCTCCAGAGAGAATAAGTTCAGTGCTCGCAACCTTTCCTCATAACTAAGATCCTCCAGACCCTTTATTAGCTTTGTTGCCCATTTCCAGTACATCCTTCCTGAGGACTGGTGCCCAGAACTAGACAGCATACTCTAGGTGCGGCTTGACCAGAGTCTTGTAGAGTGGGAGAATTATCGTTCTATCTCTGGAGTTGATCCCTTTTTAATGCATGCCAATATTCTGTTTGCTTTGTTAGCAGCAGGTTGGCATTGCATGCCATTGCTGAGCCTATCATCTACTAGGACCCCCAGGTCCTTTTCCATCCTAGATTCCCCCAGAGGTTCTCCTCCCAGTGTATAGATTGCATTCATATTTTTGCCACCCAAATGCATTATTTTACATTTTTCTACATTGGACCTCATTTGCCATGTAGTTGCCCACCCCATTAATTTGTTCAGATCTTTTTGCAAGGTTTCCACATCCTGCGGAGAAGTTATTGCCCTGCTTAACTTAGTATCGTCTGCAAATACAGAGATTGAACTGTTTATCCCATCCTCCAGGTCGTTTATGAACAAATTAAATAGGATTGGTCCCAGCACAGAACCCTGGGGAACCCCACTACCCACCCCTGACCATTCCAAGTTCTCCCCATTTATCACCACCCTCTGAACTCGCCCTTGTAGCCAGTTTTCAATCCATGTACTCACCCTATGGTCAATGCCAACTGACCTTATTATGTACAGTAAACGTTTATGGAAAACTGTGTCAAATGCTTTTGCAAAATCCAGATACACCGCGTCTACGGGCCTTCGTTTATCTAGATGGCAGCTCACCTCCTCATAGAAGGTTAGTAGATTGGTTTGGCAAGAACGATTCTTCATAAATCCATGCTGATTACTGCTAATGATACTGTTCTCATTACTAAAATCTTGTATATAGTCCCTTATCATCCCCTCCAAGTGTTTACATACTATTGATGTTAGGCTAACTGGTCTGTAATTCCCAGGGATGTATTTTGGGCCCTTTTAAAATATTGGTGCTACATTGGCTTTTTTCCAATCAGCTGGTACCATTCCAGCCAGTAGACTGTCTGTAAAAATTAGGAACAACAGTCTGGCAATCACTTGACCGAGTTCCCTAAGTACCCTCGGATGCAAGCCATCTGGTCCCGGTGGTTTATTAATGTTAAGTTTCTCAAGTCTAATTTTAATTCTGTCCTCTGTTAACCATAGAGGTGCTTCCTGTGTTGTGTCATGAGGATAAACACTGCAGTTTTGGTTACTGAAGCCCCCCGATTCACTCGTGAAGACCGAGGAGAAGAATAAATTCAATACCTTCGCCATCTCCCCATCATTTGTAACCAGATGTCCTTCCTCATTCTTTATGGGGCCAATATGGTCTGTCCTCCCTTTTTTACTTAAAATCATACAATACAGCGCTCGCAACTATATATAATCAGTGATCTCAAAAAATATAAAATGTGAAAAGAAAAAGAAAAAAGTAAAAACTTTGTTGCAGCTGCAGAGTGAAAGTACTGTACTTTAGTAATATATAACCAGGTGAACTGCGCTGGCAACTATATGTAAATAAAATATACCAAATCAAAAACACAAATAATAAATGTCAAGGTGGCACGTTATAGTCTGTACTACCAGAACTACAAGATCTTCCATATAAATGTGATAAATCAATTTGTATGCATGATAGCTGCAAAATCGCAGAAACAAGCAACGGGAGCGTGAAAAAATGCACTATCTAGATGAAAAACCTTCACTACAATATGAGTAGATTGGTATGCGTGTTAGACAAGTGCATCTATAATACATCAAAAATAGCGGTTTGACACAACACCAGTGCAAACAAAAAAGTAAAAATAAATAAATATACAAAAAAGTTCACAATCAGAAATGACTATGGAGCGATCCCTCAGGAAATGCCAGATGGGATAATGAAATCATGAAACGTCAGCAATAACAAAATAGAAAACAGAGAGAAAACGTAGCTAGTGGTTAAAACCCCTTCATAGGAAAACCAATGGGCAAACTTCCAGCTTTTTCATCCTTTCAATCAAACAGGGCCAGTGATGTAGCGATGTAAAAATTGTTTGGAAGAAACCACAAAGCACACGTTCCACCGAAGGAGAAAAGAAAAGCACATAGCATAAAACCCTAAAATACCAAGGGTCACCTGCGCATAAATGCGCTACTCACGGGACCGGTAAGCAAAGCAGGCATTCAGATATTTGGTCGGTTCGCCGCTCTCCGGCGTGCGTTCCACCACCAGGAAGTGATGTCACTGGTAACGAATCAGACAGACGTGGACAGGATGTTGCGTCGACGCGTTTCGCCCCTCCCCCAGGGCGTTATCAAAGACTTAACATCCTGCTCACGTGGAGACCTATTTATATTATGTTCAGTGAGTGACAGCCATTTGCGGCCAATGGGTGAAAAGTCACCCATTCCTTCCTCTATCATCATATCCTGTTTGCAATCAAAAACTTTAATCAGTGGTCGGAGATGAACAACTCCAGTATACAGATAGATGCTTGTGACATCTCCATAGAGAAACGATTTTGACACTCACTATCTTCCACACAACAAAGTATATGCTAACATCAGGATATCTAGATAGGCGGAAAAGTCCTATACAATATATGTTGAATGTCTAATTCCCTAATAATAAAAACGATTGTTTAATACATTATACAATAAGTAAAAAAATTAATAAGAAAAATATATAAAATTTTTTTGATATAAATATATAAAAAACACATACAAATAAATATAAATAATATATAGTCACAAATTTAACTCTATACTTCGCTGATTACTGGACTTCGTATTCATAATTATGACATGGAAAAAAAGACAACAGATAATCAAAAATTCATAATTGATGGTAATTGATAGCAATAAAACCAAATGAATATTGGAACAAATATGAACAAATGAGAAAAAATATATATGTATAAGAAAAATATATAATGCGAAAATAAATAAAAAGAAAAAAGAAAAAATTATAAAAGAGAAAAAATTATATATAAATATATATATAATAAAATTGATAAAAATATAAATTGCTATTCTGAACACTACCAATTAGATAAAAAACAGTTCAAGTCTAGCTCAATATTTAGGCCCAGGGGGTTCAATGTGCGTAATCTATGTATCCACTGGGTTTCATTTTGTGAAATATTTTGCCTAAGGTTGGAACCTCGCCAGTGATCTTCAACTCTATCAATCCCACAGAAGGTGAGTAGGCTGGGGTCTTGGTTGTGAAAAAGCCTAAAATGATTGGAAAGACCATGAAACTTATACCCATTCTTAATCCTATTTACATGTTCATTAAGTCTTATACCTAGTTGTCTAGTGGTTCTTCCCACGTATTGAAGATTACAAGGGCAAGACAGAAGGTAGGTAACATGTGTAGTACTGCAGGTTATAAATTTTTTGATTGCATAAGATCTACCATCTACCAGGGAACTGAAATGGGTGGTTTTCCGTTTGCGAAATTTGGATGTCCTGCACATTCCACACCTGCCACAACTATAGAACCAAACGCTGTCTAGAAAGGTACATGCCTTCCTGGGGGGTCTATAACATTATGTGCTAGCTGAAGCCTCAATGTAGGTGGTTTGGTGTAAATAAAATTGGGCTGTTTTGGCAGCACCTTCCTAAGGTCATTATCCTGATGAAGGAGGGGCCAATGCCTCTTTATGATTTTCTCCAAGTCACGATACTGTCTGTTAAATCCTGTGATAAAGGATAAACTGAAGTTTTCCTCCCCTTTTACTTTGGATTTAAACAGATCATTCCTATTCATTTCCCCAACTGTTTGTTTGATCCTCTCTAAATTTTCCAGACTGTAACCCTTTTCTTGAAATCTTTTCACCATGATGTTCGCTTGCAAGTTGTAGTCACTTAGGTTGCTGCAGTTTCTTCTAATCCTAAGTAGCTGACTTTTAGGGATACCCCCTAGCCATCTTGGATGGTGGCAACTTGTCAGGGGGATATACCCATTTCGGTCAACATCTTTGAAGAAGGTGCGGGTGAGTAATTTATTATCCTCTCTAAATAATGTTAGGTCTAAAAAATTAATTTGTTGGTAACTAAAGCACTCAGAAAAAGAAATACCAAACCGATTGGTCCCTAATTTGGCCATAAATTCCAAAAAGGAGTCGGGTGATCCTGCCCAGATAATCAGGATATCATCTATGTACCTTTTGTATAACCTGAGCTCTGGGATACTGGATCGATAGATGGCTACATCCTCCCAAAAGCTCATAAACAGGTTAGCCACTGAAGGTGCATACTTGGCACCCATTGCGACCCCTTTCTTTTGCCTATAGTATTCCTTTTGGTGCCAAAAAAAGTTATGGCTCATTGCTAGATCTAAAGCTTTTAGGATAAACTTCTTTTGTTTTGATTTTATATCTGTGTTCTCTAATGCCCATCCTACTGCTTGTAACGCATGTTCTTGTTGGATGTTAGTATAGAGTGAGTTTACATCAATACTTGCAAGCAAACAATTTTCATCTATTGTTATGGTCTTAGTTAATTCAATGAGTTCTCTGCTATCTTTAAGATATGCAGGGTATTTTTTTGTGAGTGGTTGCAGGAAACAGTCTAAATATTCACCAAGTCTGGAGAAAAGGGATCCAATCCCGCTGATTATTGGTCGACCTGGGGGCTTGGATTTATTTTTGTGAATTTTCGGCAATAGGTATATCACAGGTACCCGTGGCGCATCAGGGATAAGGTATCTGGCCTCTTTTTTCTTCAAGATACCCTCTTCAGTTGCTGTTTTAACTAAATTCTTTAGTTTTAGCTTAAATTTCTTAGTGGGGTTATTCTTCAGCTTTTCATAAGTTTCCTGGTCTCCAACCAATCTATTTAGTTCCTCCAAATAATCAGCTTTGTTTAGTATAACCACCCCCCCTCCTTTGTCAGCTGACCTAATCACTATGTTTTTATTTTCTATCAATGACTCTAAACCTCTTTCTAGATCTTTTTTCCGTCTTTGGGGTTTAACAACAAGTTTGTCCAAATCCTGTTCTACCAGAGATTTGAACACCCCGACGAAATGATTATTGCTAATCTGGGGGTTGAAAGTTGAATTATTCTTAAGAGTTGTATGCATATATTCCTCTTCCGGGGAGTTTGATGCTGTTACTTTATTGGAAAAGTGCTTTTTGATATTAACTTTTCTTATAAATTTTTGTAGATCGATGAACACATCGAATTTGTTGAGATTTTTTTCCATGGCATATTTTAAGCCTAAATCTAAAACTTTTAGTTCTTCCTGAGAAAAGTTGACATCACTTAAGTTAAAAATTCCCTCCATTAAACCATTCTTTTTCGCTTTCCTTTTACCTCCTCTGCATCCTCTTGTTCTCCTCTGCTTTCTTGATTTGTTTGAGGGGTCATGGGGTACCACGGTCTCCACTCCTCTGGTGAACTCTGGTCTCTCCCCCAGCCCCTGGGGGTTGTAGCACCTCTCCCCTTCGTGGTGGGTGGTCCCCCTGATCCTCTCCTCTGAAAATCCCCTCTCTGATTGCTGGGATACCATCCCCTTCCCCGGTTTGTTGGAGGATAATAGTCGGGCTGGTTGTAGGCCCAAGGCTGTCCACCATACCCTCCTCCTCTATTGTATCCTCTTTGATTGTGGGATCCTCTATGGTCATAGCCCCTTTGACCATAGGAACCCCTTTGGGATGAATAGGAGTGGTCATAATCTAAAGGTTCAAAACGATTATATGTAGATACACTATATCCGGATGCTGATGCACCATAAT
Source organism: Lithobates septentrionalis (assembly GCA_037952835.1). Taxonomy (NCBI): domain Eukaryota; kingdom Metazoa; phylum Chordata; class Amphibia; order Anura; family Ranidae; genus Lithobates; species Lithobates septentrionalis. Next base: position 909,940 of record JBBDGP010000163.1, on the reverse strand, counting down.
AGTCATTATTCTGACCATTATGAGTGGTTTTGGCAGAGTCTTTCTGGGAACCAACAAACTTCCTAACGGGAGTTTTAATGGTATCCAGCACTCGAGTTGGCTCTGTTTCCATAGGGTTAGGTGCAATATTGGACTCCTCCCCTGTTTCTTGCCATTTATAAACTTTATTGGATTTATAGTCATTGGTGTCTCTAATGAATTTTTTAATTTTTTTCTTCTGGGTATCCTTATCCAATTTATCTACAAAATCCTGGAGCTGTTTTAGTTTATCCTTACATTCCCCAGAGGTGATGAGAGGACCTAATTTGGATTTGATTCCATTAATGTTAGCCTCAATTAGTTTTAGTTTCCTCTCTTTTCTTGCTATCAGCATTTCTAAGAGTTTCCTCTCAACACCATTAAAAAAGGAAAACCATTCATCCTCAAGATCTTTATCTATGAGCCCATCATTGGGGGCTAGATCCCATCTAAGCCGTCTGGGGGTCATCCTATCTTTCACATATTTTCTAAGAGAAAAGATATCCCACCAGGTTCTTACTTGCTTATCAAGGGCACCCCTAAGGTGTTTAAAATCTGAGTTGATATCAGATTGTTCATTGTTGGACGAAAAAAATTCATCCGCATTTATACTTCTGTCATTAATAAAAGTGAAAATCTCCATCGTGATTTAAAAGATGCAGCTGCTGTGACCAAGTGCTCTTACTTGTGAAACATAAAATCATACAATACAGCGCTCGCAACTATATATAATCAGTGATCTCAAAAAATATAAAATGTGAAAAGAAAAAGAAAAAAGTAAAAACTTTGTTGCAGCTGCAGAGTGAAAGTACTGTACTTTAGTAATATATAACCAGGTGAACTGCGCTGGCAACTATATGTAAATAAAATATACCAAATCAAAAACACAAATAATAAATGTCAAGGTGGCACGTTATAGTCTGTACTACCAGAACTACAAGATCTTCCATATAAATGTGATAAATCAATTTGTATGCATGATAGCTGCAAAATCGCAGCTGTGAGTGTCAAAATCGTTTCTCTATGGAGATGTCACAAGCATCTATCTGTATACTGGAGTTGTTCATCTCCGACCACTGATTAAAGTTTTTGATTGCAAACAGGATATGATGATAGAGGAAGGAATGGGTGACTTTTCACCCATTGGCCGCAAATGGCTGTCACTCACTGAACATAATATAAATAGGTCTCCACGTGAGCAGGATGTTAAGTCTTTGATAACGCCCTGGGGGAGGGGCGAAACGCGTCGACGCAACATCCTGTCCACGTCTGTCTGATTCGTTACCAGTGACATCACTTCCTGGTGGTGGAACGCACGCCGGAGAGCGGCGAACCGACCAAATATCTGAATGCCTGCTTTGCTTACCGGTCCCGTGAGTAGCGCATTTATGCGCAGGTGACCCTTGGTATTTTAGGGTTTTATGCTATGTGCTTTTCTTTTCTCCTTCAGTGGAACGTGTGCTTTGTGGTTTCTTCCAAACAATTTTTACATCGCTACATCACTGGCCCTGTTTGATTGAAAGGATGAAAAAGCTGGAAGTTTGCCCATTGGTTTTCCTATGAAGGGGTTTTAACCACTAGCTACATTTTCTCTCTGTTTTCTATTTTGTTATTGCTGACGTTTCATGATTTCATTATCCCATCTGGCATTTCCTGAGGGATCGCTCCATAGTCATTTCTGATTGTGAACTTTTTTGTATATTTATTTATTTTTACTTTTTTGTTTGCACTGGTGTTGTGTCAAACCGCTATTTTTGATGTATTATAGATGCACTTGTCTAACACGCATACCAATCTACTCATATTGTAGTGAAGGTTTTTCATCTAGATAGTGCATTTTTTCACGCTCCCGTTGCTTGTTTCTGCGATTTTGCAGCTATCATGCTCCCTTTTTTACTGTTTACATACTTAAAGAATTTCTTGTGATTTTTTTTGCTCTCCTCCACTATGTGTCTTTTATGTTCTATCTTAGCCGTTCTAATTGCACCCTTACATTTCTTGTTGCATTCTTTATAAAGTCTGAATGCGGAGGATGATTCCTCAACCTTGTATTTTTTGAAGGCCTTCTCCTTTGCTTTTATATGCATTTTTACATTGGAGTTTAGCCATCCAGGACTTTTGTTTGCTCTTTTAAATGTATTACCCAATGGGATATATTGGCTAATGCCCTTATTTAATATGCTCTTAAAGCAAACCCATCTCTCCTCTGTATTCTTTGTTCCTAATATTTTATCCCAATTTATGCCTTTTAGCAAGGTCTGTAGTTTAGGGAAGTTGGCTCTTTTGAAATTCAGTGTCTTTGTATTCCCTTTATGTTTCCTATTTGTGTGATTTATACTGAAACTAATTGACCTGTGATTGCTGTTACCTAAATTGCCCCTTATTTCCACATCCGTGATCAGGTCTGTATTGTTGGTAATCAGTAGATCCAGTAATGCTTTATTTCTAGTTGGTACGTCTACCATCTGATCCATAAAATTGTCCTGCAAGACATTAAGGAATCATGAGAGCTGTTGAACCAGGTCTCTGAAATTCCCACAAAATCCAAATCCTCCTCGTACAACAGTATCTCTAGTTCACCTATCTTTTCCGCCATGCTCCTGGCATTGGTGAACATGCCACATAGTTTAGACCGTTCGCATATTGTCCTTATATTGGGTGTTTCCAGATTGCAACTAGGACTTGCTACTATACTTACCTTGTGTTTTTGTGCTATGGTCAACCTACCACTAATGCCCCCAATACTACCCTCTGGAATATCTTCCGCGCTGACTATCTCTACCTCTGGACCCTCCCCCCATCGCCTAGTTTAAAAACCCCTCTAACTTTTTGGCCATCTTCATTCCCAGCAGATCTGCACCCTTGTCATTTAGGTGCAGTCCGTCCCTTCTATAGTACTGGTTATCGACTGAGAAGTCGGCCCAGTCCTCCAGGAACCCAAACCCCTCCTTATCACACCAGCTCTTCAGCCACTTGTTTACTTCCCTAATCTCCCTCTGCCTTTCTGGTGTGGCTCGATATACTGGTAGTATTCCTGAGAATACTACCTTGGAGGTCCTTTTCCCCAATTTAGCTCCTAAGTCCCTAAAATCGTTCTTTAGGACACTCCATCTGCCTCTGACTTTGTCATTGGTGCCAACGTACACCATGACAGCTGGGTCTTCCCCAGCCCCTCCCAGTAATCTGTCCACTGTTCGGCGCTTCAGGTCTTGGTTACAGATTGCCCTCTCTGTCCTTCTAAGAATTGAGTCCCCTACCACCAGAATCTGTCTTTCCTTTCCATTCGTTGCCCCCCCACTCTCACTGGAGGAGTTCTTCCCCCCGGCAGCTAGGAGAGTCCCTCAGCTCCAGTAGTGCTGGTCCCTGATTGGTTTCACCAATGTCACTCAATGGAGCGTACTTATTGGGATGCTCCAGTCCTGGATCGGCCTCCCTGGCACTTCCCCCTCTACCCTTTCTGACTGTCACCCATCTACTCTTTGCTAGTGCCTGCACCTCTTTGTCTCCACCCGCCTCTGTGCTGGCCCCTACCGGCACCTGCTGTGTACGTTCTTGGCTCTCCTTTAGTATGGAGGAACTTCTCAGTGCTGACAGTTGCTTCCCCAGATTCAGAACCTGGGCTTCCAGGGAAACAATGTGCTTACATTTTGCACAGCAGTATTCGCCCTCGATTGGATGATCAAGGAACAGACTCAAGGAAAGAGTCGCCTATCCACACCCGCCAGGCATCGTACCTATTAAATTTAGTGAGGATTAGGGATTATACCTTGTCCAAATTACCTAACAGCTAGCTTCCTGGCACTAATACTCAAGACAATACACAGGTACTCAACAAGACAATACACAGGTACACAACAAGACAATATACAGGTACTCACAGACCTACGTGCACTCGCAGAACAGTCGCAGACCTACGTGCACTCGCAGACCTACGTGCACTCGCAGACCCATGTGCACTCGCAGACCCACGTGCACTCGCAGGTGATGTGAAGGGGCAGAAGACACTGTTATAGGCAGGGCCACCCCCATAGTAGTTTCCTCTACCACCCTTCACATTACCCCCAACCCCCCCGATCCCTGCATTTTGAGTCTAACGCACTCCTGATCTCTGCATTCCGCACTCCCGATCCCTGCATTCTGAGTGCAACGTACTCCTGATCCCTACATTCTGAGTGTAACGCACTCCTGATCCCTGCATTCTGAGCGCAGTGCACTTCTGAGCCCTGCATTCTGTGAGCAACGCACTCCTGAACCCTGCATTCTGAGTGGAACGCACTTGTGAACCCTGCATTCTGAGTGCAATGCACTTGTGAACCCTGCATACTGAGCGCAACGCACTTCTGAACTCTGCATTCTGTATAATAAGATATGTGCCATGTGCATAGGTATTCGTTCATATTTTTTTCAAACTATAGTCCGGCCCCCCCAACAGTCTGAGGGACAGTGAACTGGCCCCCCGTTTAAAAAGTTTGAGGACCCCTGGCCTAAGACATATGCAGGAATATTAACTACAGTGGATGCTTCTTTATCCCCACCTCCTAAAAACTCTCCCCAAAATTCAGTCTCTAGACCCGCGTATTCAATGTATTCAGCTGTGCAACTTTTCAATAATTCCTTGGCCAGTCTTACTGTCAGGACCTGGTTCATCTGCTGGTGGCTCTGTGCTTACCAGAGTAAAAGGTTGTAGTTTCAGTGTCCACCAGCAGGTGTCTCCCAGCAGCCAGCAGATCCCAGTAGTCAGTTTCTACCTGGTGCTGGCTGCTTGGAGGGTATTTACGTCCTCCCTTGCTAGTGCCTCTTGCTCAAATGTTTTGCGTTGCTGCCAGATGCTGCTAGCCATTTACCGTTCCTGCTCTTGATTGTGCTTGTACATATTCCCTGAACCCTGCTGCCTTGTTCCTACTATCCTTTGTTCATGATCACAGTTTTGGTTCCCCTTTCCTATATGTTCCCTGCACCTCCAGTTTTACCCTGCTTTTCTGTGTTGCCCAGTTGTATACAGTAAAACCTTGGTTTGAGAGCATTTTGCAAGACAAGCAAACTTTTTAAGTACATTTTGACTTACAAGCGATGTCTTGATATACAAGTAGTGTCATGTCACAACTGAGTATAAAAGAGAAGAGAGGCGCCTCTAAGTGTAGCAATACGAATACATTTATTGGTACAACATACACAACATACGCAACATACACAAGGTACAACATTTAGCAACATATTGCTACGCTTAGAGGCACCTCTCTTCTTAATAATACTCTGTAGCTCCTGCTGGATTTAGCTTCTAATCACCTTGTGGAGGCTTCCATTTGTGGATGGACATTTTATGGTTGCACAACCTGGTCACATTGCTATAATCTTTTTATATGGACTATAAACTGAAGGACCTATGAATAAATGGTTGTGGAACAAATCATTTGAGTTTCCATTATTTCATATGGGGAAATTTGTTTTGATATACAAGTGCTTTGGATTACAAGCATGTTTCGGGAACGAATTACGCTCGCAATCCAAGGTTTTACTGTATATTGTATTATAGTTAGGTTGTTAGATATTTTGGCACTTGGTCTGTGGTTCACTTTCTCAAATTTTCTGTGTATTTTGGTTGCTGGTGTTTGGATGTATTTTGTCCCGTCTGCCTTTAAAACTCCTTTAAAGTGATTGTAAATGATTGTGGAAAAACAATCCCCTGTGCTAAAGATACTAATTAGTGATTAAGCCTGCCACTTGACAGTACATGACAGAAGTCAAAACATGGAAAAAAGGGTATAAGTACCACAGCGCTGACAGCCTGAATAAATACAATAAAGTGCAACTGTAGTGCATACAAAATTAAGTGCAAAATTAATAAAAAAAAACCCCAAAATATATTAAGCACGTAGCCAGTGAAAGCTTAAAAAACACGTGTAAATATGTATAAACTGCTATTTGGAAGGTTCCTTTCACAGGTGCTGCTGTGCTAAAAATAGTGCAAATCAATATTAACCGTACGCCGACTAGCCGCCGCAGTTATACGTTGGTACCATTGACGGCCACTAGGGGGCACGCCGCCCGCTCGCCCCCCGAGCCAATGCGAATGCCTGGCGGACTCACACACTCACCTGACTGCAGAGGCTTTCAAATTTCTACAGAGATAGAATTTTCCATACACCATTCACTCCCAACATTCCTCTTACTCTAGGGGTGTCAGCATTCTAACTGGCTGCAATACAATACAATTCAATTCTGCAAATGGGTCCAGGTTGAGAGTCAAAGCAGACACAACTGTATGCATTGTATCAGTTATGCAGGGGGACCGGATTGAACAGCCCGTGTGAAAGGGCCCTAACTAAGCAACCATGAATATGCTAGAGAAGCATATACCTGAAAATTACATTTATTTTTAATTCTTAAAATTTTACAAGACACTTGATATATGCTGGAATGGAATGACTACAAATGATGTACAGTAAGAACCCCCACTTCTTCCAGAAAAGCATGGGTTAATTAATTCCCACATGTCGATAAAACAACTCCGCTTTTGTAGTTACATGAATGGGGCAGGATGAGGGTCAACACAGCCAATGTAATTGATTTCACACGCCATGAAATCAGCGAGATAATCACATTGTAGCTATTAATTGTGTCATTACAGGAAAACATGATGAACCACTGCTGCCTACAGATTACTCCACTTTTTTTGACACTTTATTTTTTGAGAGCTGCTACGGGTAAAGCACAACAAATGTCAAGCGCTATAATTTAATTTCAAGGCTGGGAGGAATGTGTTTATGTTTGACCCAAGCCAAGAGATGCATAATGAATAATCCAACACTTAACAACTTGTGCTGTTTACTGGAACATCAACAACAGATAGATTGTTCTTATTTTAAACAAATACAGAGGCAAGCAGTTTGGAGGGCCCACTGTCTGCCTAGTCTCATTCCCTTGTGTACTGAAATTGATTTCTGAAAAGGGAGAAACAGAATTGCTAAACTTGTATTTTTACTGTATTTTTTTTAAAGAGGACTTGAACTGTGGAAGACATGCCCAATAAGAGGCAAGCAGAGTGCAACTGACTAGTCAACAGTATTAGGTGATGGTCTTGATGAGCTTTTTGGCGAGGAAGTCAGTGCTGGGAGGACAGCGTGGTGTGAGAGGGAGTGTGAGAGCAGAGGACCAGACCCCCCCCCCGGAGAGTGGCAGCACAGCGGACCGGACCCCCCCACGACCAGACCGGACCCCCCACGGCCAGACCGGACCCCCCCACGACCAGACCGGACCCCCCACCCGCGACCGAGAGCGGCAGCGGGTGACCCGGGACGTACATCGGCGGCAGAGCGGGACATCATGGTGGTGGAGCGGGAGTACTGAGGACAGTATCACCCCACAGAGGCAGACAGAGGAGGCGGGAGGACATCCAGTGGGACCAGGAGGTGGAAGGCTAACAGAGAGACGCGGCGGGTAAGTGAAGTGCACACCGCAGGAGAGAGTGTGAGAGACTGATTGGAGAAGCGGAGGCACTGAAGATTACTGACTGCTAGTGTTAGATTACAATGGGAGGCTGTGCAGAGAGACACCACACAAACAACAAAACCTGACTGACAGTGTATGTGAGTACCTGAGTATTGTGAGTACCTGAGTATTGCGTGTTGTCAGGGCTCGGCTCAGCCCTTCCTTCTCTGAGCTGGGCGCTCAGCTGTCGGCTGATTGCCAGCTCCCATCTCTTCCCAAAGTTACCCAGCTGTTGTTGATTCTGCTCGTCAGTCCTGGCTACTTAAAGCCGTCCAGCTCACTTGATCTCTGCCTTCGTCTTTGTCAACATCACAGAGACTTTCTTCTGCGTTCCTGTTGAAGACTTGCTCTGCTGACTTTCCTTCTGGCTCCTGATCCTGCTTGCTGTACTAATACATTTATCTCTGGCTCTCTGACATTTGCTTGGCTGACTATCCGATCCAGTTACTAAACTCTGGCTTGTTTTGACTATGTTCACTCTGTTTACCTTATTATTATTATTATTAAACAAGTGTGATTTAACTATACTTCTGTCTCGGTCTGATTCATTGTTCCTGATATGTGTATTGTGAGTACCTGAGTATTGTGTGTATTGTGAGTACCTGAGTATTGTGAGTACCTGTGTATTGTGAGTACCTGAGTACTATGTGTGTGTATAGTGAGTATTTTGTGTATTGTGATACCTGAGTATTGTGTGTATTGTAAGAACCTGTGTATTGTGAGTACCTGTGTATTGTGAGTAGTGTGTGTGTATTGTGAGTACCTGAGTGTTGTGTGTATTGTGAGTATCTGTGTATTGAGAGTATTGTGGGTACCTGTGCGCTGTAAGTGCACATGTGCTGTGAGTGCACGTGGACTGTGAATACATAAGTACTGTGAGTACACGAGTGCTGTGAGTGCACGTGGACTGTGAGCGCACGTGGACTGTGAGCGCATGAGTGCTGTCAGTACACGTGGACTGTAAGTGCACGTGGACTGTAAGTACACAAGTGCTGTGAGTGCACATGGACTGTGAGTGTATGAGTGCTGTAAGTGCACGTGGACTGTGAGTACATGAGTGCTATGAGTGCACATTGACTGTGAGTGCACATTGACTGTGAGTACATGAGTGCTGTGAGTGCACAAGGACTGTGAGCGCATGAGTGCTGTGAGTGCACGTGGACTGTGAGTGTATGAGTGCTGTAAGTGCACGTGGACTGTGAGTACATGAGTGCTATGAGTGCACATTGACTGTGAATGCACATTGACTGTGAGTACATGAGTGCTGTGAGTGCACAAGGACTGTGAGCGCATGAGTGCTGTGAGTGCACGTGGACTGTGAGTACATAAGTGCTGTGAGTGCACGTGGACTGTGAGTGCACAGTCTGCAAAGAAGAGAGGGCAAATATTGCAGAGTCTAGATGTGAAAACAGACTTAAGGTGGGATATAAAGCAAGCGGTGGTTCAACAAAATACTGACAAGGGAGTGATCCTTTTTCCAACTCAGTGATTCTGTTTTTGAATTTTTATTTTTTCTTTCTGACATGTTTCCCAGTCTCGACTGCTGAAAAACATCCCCACAGCATGATGCTGCCACCACCATGTTTCACTGTGGGAATGCTGTTCTTTGGGTGATGTGATGTGTTGTGTTTTTTGCCAGACATAGCATTTTCTTTGATGGTTAAAAAGTTCAATTTTAGTCTCATCAGACCAGAGCACCTTCCTCCATACATCTTGGAAGTCTCCCACATGCCTTTTCGCAAACTCAAAACGTGCCATTTTGTTTTTTGCTGAAAGTTCTGGCCACTCTGCCATAAAGCCCAACTCTATGGAGCGTACGGCTTATTGTCATCCTATGTACAGATACTCCAGTCTCTGCTGTGGAACTCTGCAGCTCCTCCAGGGTTACCTTAGATCTCTGTGCTGCCTCTCTGATTAATGCCCTCATTGCCCAGTCCATGAGTTTTGGTGTGGTCTCTTGGCAGGTTTGCTGTTGTGCCATGTTCTTTCCATTTGGTTATGATAGATTTGATAGTGCTCCTAGGGATCATCAAAGATTTGGATATTTTTATAACCTAACCCTGACTTGTACCTCTCAACAACATTGTCCCTTACTTGTTTGGAGAGTTCCTTGGTCTTCATGGCAGTGTTTGGTTAGTGGTGCCTCTTGCTTAGGTGTTGCAGCCTCTGGGGCCTTTCAAAAAGGTGTGTATATGTAATGACAGATCATATGACACTTAGATTGCACACAGAGATTGGAGATTAGATTGAACATCATTTCACTAATTATGTGACTTCTGAAGGTAATTGGTTGCACCAGAGCTTTTTATGGGCTTCATAACAAAGGGGGTGAATACATACGCACATGCCAAGTATCAGTTTTTTATTTCTGAAAAATAGTTTTATGTATATATTTTTCTAATTTTACTTCACCAACTTAGACTATTGTGTTCTGATCCATCACATATAATTCAGATTAAAAAAACATTGAACTAAAGACTGTAATGTAACAAAATAGGAAAAAAGCCAATGGGGGTGAATACTTTTGCAAGGCACTGTACCTACAGAATGGGAGGAGCAGAGTCAATGTATTGCTAGTGTTTCCTGACGTATGGTGCAGGTTCAAATTGTCCAGTTGCAATCGCTTTAGAATAGGTTAAGGGATGTGTTGCCAGGTGGTTATGTTTATTATTTAAAAAGTTAGAGCTACATATTAGGGATGCTTTGTTGTATAGGACTCTTTGCAACTTAGGGACATTTAGTAAAGTTACTATAGTCCATACTTGCTTGGTGCTGCTGACACCTGCACACTAGAATTTACCAGCACCAAATTGCCTTGAAGCAACGTAACACCAATAACAAGAGATGTATGAAAATCTCTCCCCTCCCCCCCCCCCCCCCCATTAAAATCAACTTTGTCTCAAGTGTCTGATTGTAATTGTGCAACATTTTTTAATTACATATTTATAAATTTAATTTTTATATCCACATTAAGTGTTCCCAACACCGTACTTCACATTGATGATGATGAAGTACTAGTGCTGCTTAAAACATATATTTTTGTAAAAAGCAATGGAAGATAATTAACCAAGAAGCTTTACAAATCTTATTTATACCATAAATAGCTGTGTATTCTGGGAACTTGATAGATAGAGATTTTCTGCTGGGTTTGTTCAGGAGCCATTGCATGCAAATTGACCTCAAGAGATTACTGCAAATAGCAAAGCCTGGGCTGTTTACACAGGGAGAAAAAATGTTGTTCAAATATCCAATTTTGAAAAGTAATTGCCCCACAAACAGCTTTTATTAAGCTACATGGTTATTATAAAAGTCTAAAATGGTAAGGTTTTTGCTGCAAACTATAGTTTGTATACAAATACTTGTTTCCATTCTCTATTTTACAATAATTTATTCATTCTGAATTTAAATTTGAAGGCATCAGGCCCATAGTCATAATATTTATTTAAGTGAGCTGTCATTGTAAAGTTGTATTCTCTGAAAAATACTCTTTTGTTGTATTGTCCTATAATAGAGCAAGGGTGGACATTCCATTTGTGGCCCTTTATACTAAATGTGGATTGCTTGGGTGCTGGCACCACCATCTTCTGCTATCATAAACCTAGACAGTTCTCATATCTAGAGTAGGCAAAATGTGGGATTTATACTCTAACCATATTCAAGTGGTGCAATATTCAAGTGGTGCGGCCCTTCCTTTACTCCCTGACTGCCACTAAGACACAAGAATGCTTCCCCACTTCCACAAGACACTATCTGCTGACTGACTCCAGCAGCATATTATGAACCATGGTCAAAATTAGAAAGGAGGAAAGATGGACTTTTGAGGTGCCAACACAACAATATATATAAAAATGTAAGTTTTATTTTAACAAAATTCATAAAATCACAGTTTTGTATATATTCTGACTTATATTGTACATAGCGAACCTACCTTAGATGCCCCCCAGGACATCAACTCATAATCATACATATGTGTGTGTGTGTGTATATATATACAGAGGGTAAAATAAGTATTGAACACGTCACCATTTTTCTAGGTAAATCTATTTCTAAAGGTGCTATCCATACATACAAAGAAATACAAATAAGTTCAGAAATAAAGTTATGTGTAATAAAATAGAATGACACAGGGAAAAAGTTTTGAATACACTAACTGAAATGTATTTATTATTTGGTACAAAATCCTTTGTTGGTAATGACAACTTCAAAAGCCTTCTGTATGGAGAAGTCGTATGCATTGCTCAGGTGTGATTTTGGCCCATTCTTTCACACAAACAAATCTTTAAGTCTTCAAATATTGAAGGTCCCGTGGGCTTCTTCTATGAACTCTGATCTTTAGTTCTTTCCATAGATGTCAGGTGATTGGCTGGCCCATTCTAGCAGCTTTATTTTCTTTCTTTGAAACCAATTGAGAGTTTCCTTGGCTTTGTGTGTGGGATCATTGTCTTGCTGAAATGCCCTTGTTTCATCTTCATCATCCTGGTAGATGGCAGCAGATTTTTATCAGGAATGTCTTGGTACATTTTTCTATTCATCTTTCCCTCAATGATATTAAGTTTGCTAGTACCGTATGCCGAAAAACAGCCCCACCATGATGTTCCCACCTCCAAACTTCACTGTTGGTATGGTGTGTTTTTGGCGTGATGTGCAGTGCCATTTGACCTTCAAACATGGTGTGTATTATGGAATTCAAAGAGTTAAATTTTGGTCCCATCTGACCAGACTATCTTCTCCCAATATTTTACAGGCTTGTCTAAATGTTGTGCAGCAAACTTTAAACGAGCTTCAACATGCTTTTTCTTCAGCAATGGAGTCTTGTGTGGTGAGCATGCATACAGACCATGGCGGTTGGGTGCATTACTTATTATTTTCTTTGAAACAATTGTACCTGCTAATTCCAGGTCTTTCTGAAGCTCTCCACAAGTGGTCCTTGGCTCTTGGACAACTCTTCTGATAATTCTTTTCACTCCTATGTCAGGAATCTTGTGAGGAGCACCTGGTCATAGCTGGTTTATGGTGAAATGACATTCCTTCCACTTCCAGGTTATTACCCCCAACAATGCTCACTGGAACATTCAGAAGTTTAGAAATCCTTCTGTACCCAATGCCATCAGTATGTTTTGCAACAATAAGGTTGTGAAGGTCTTGAGAGAGCGCTTTGCTTTTACCCATCATGTTAAGTTTCTTGTGTGACACCTTGGTAAGGAGACACCTTTTTAAAGGCCATCAATTGAGACTGAACCAGCTGATAATAATTTGCACTGACAAGGGGCAGGATTGCTTTCTAATTACTGATAGATTTCAGCTGGTGTCTTTGCTTTCTATGCCATTTTGCACCTCCCTTTCTTCACGTGTTCAACACTTTTTCCCTGCATCATTCCATTTTATTACACATAACCTAATTTCTGAATTTGGTTGTTTTGAATTCTTTGTTTATATGGATTGCATCAGTTATTACTGACATGTGGTGAACATTTCAAGTCAATAGAACTTTAGAAATATATTTACCTAAAAAAATGGTGATGTGTTCAATACTTATTTTACCCGCTGTATATAGAGCTCTTAATTCACTATTACTAGGTGGGTGTCCATCATGGTCAGACAGTTGCTCAATTCCTCAACATGTTTCATGGGAATGACCCACTTCTTCCGGAGGTGGGGGCAAGTCAAGTAAGTCCTGCACCATCTAAAGGAAGGCATATACTTTGGATAAACATTTGTGTCAAAAGCACCCTGGGGGCAGGTGTGGGAGTAAAACAAGATGGGAATATACTACACAAAGGAACAAGTATCAACACCCCACTACCAATCAGCAAAGAGAAACAAGATGGCTAATAACAGCCAACAGCCTTGTGGATCATTCCACAAACTCTGGTGTAGAAGACACCAGACCAAGTTCTGATCTGCATACTTGAAACAGGTCAGTGCCTCTGAAACAGGTGGGTGCCTGAGAAAGTACTGAAGTTACTGGAACTTCATGAAAGTTAGCACTTTTTTAATGGAAGGTCAGCATGGACAGCCACCTACACCAGCCTATCCTATGCTAGCTTCCATTTACCATGTACCCAAATAGAATTTAAAAATAGACTCCAAGCAAATAGCCAAATACCTGGTAAAAGTCAGCTGTTTTACCTGCCAAAAAAATTATAATTATGTCTAAGGATGAGTGAACCAGGCAATGCAAGGTTTGCAGGAAGATTGGTGAACCCAGCACAAACCGTGAACATAGTTGCATAGTTACTGTATGTTGAAATACTCATCCCCCTAGTTCAACCAACAGAAAAAAAATGAATAAAGCAATATATAGAATATAAATATAAAGAATATATAGAACCGTATACCCAGTTGATCTAGAGGAGTTATCAAACCCTATTAATGTCTATGGGAGCTTAACACTGAACATTTATTTCTGGCCTTTAAGTTGTTTTTTTTCAAGCTGTTGTTAAAAAAGCACATAGGCAGCTATCATGGGGGACATGTACCAGTACTAAAAATGTTTAAAAATTAAACTATTCCTTCTAAATGACAGATCCCTGGCCAGCTTCTGTTTGCAAACAAAACAGCTGGGGATCTTGAAGTTAGTAACCAAATATGGTTTGTTTGTTTTTACAAACAGAAGCTGGCCAGGGATCTGTCAATGGTAGTGTGGCAAGGCAAGATCATTGAGCAACATGTCATCGTTAGGCTCGGTTCACACTGGGGCGACTTGGGATCCGACTTGTACGCCCTCAAGTCGCCCCAAGTCGCCCCAGAAATAGTTTCGATGGGAGTGAACGCTAGCGTCTTAATAGACACTACTGAAGTCGCTCCGACTTCAGAGCGTACTCCCTGTACTACTTTGATCCGACTTGGTAGGCGACCTGTACCATAGAAATCAATGGAAGTCGCCTCCAAGTCGGATCTCTCTGTAAAGTCAAGCGACTTTGCAGGGAAAACCCCTCCCAGAGAGCTGATTGCCCCGTGATTGGCCACAGGCGAAGTCGCCTGTCATGGAGGCGACTTCAAGTCCCCTTGTAATTTGCTGAAGTCGCGCTGAAGTCGCGTTGAAGTCGCGGTACAAAGTCGCGCTGAAGTCGTGTTGCCCCAGTGTGAACCGACCCTTATTAATGCTGGATCTACCATGCTGAATGACAGAATTGACACTTATTTTACATTGCATTTCAAAGGTAAAAAGCACAGTTTTACAACTTTGACATGTGTTAGTAAAACTGTACAAATCATTGCAACTTAGTGTATCTGTGTGAATATGTATCCTTTTTTATTTAAAGAGTAGCTCCACTTTTATTGAGAAAAAACATTCCCCTTTGGGTGATCTATGTACATTGTAAGGATTTTGACAAACATGGTTGCAGATTCCTACCTTTTGTTACTCTGAAGGAATCCCTGTGTATCTGTCTGTGTCCATGTGGGAAAGTGAATCCAATGGGAGTGGTTTCTTAATTATTAAGCAGCTGCTTCACCTGCAAATCTCTAATGAGGAAAGCTGCTGGGCCTGCATCCCTGTAGATGCGATTTCCTATTGGGAGTATCCCACCAAAATTGAAATTTTTGTTGCAGGGGATGTCTGAAATCTGACTTGTATTATAGTGCAGACTTCAGGGAAAAACAGTGAGCCAATCACACAAGCAGGAAATGACATATTAGGAGGGCGTTCTGTACACATTCTGTGTACTGAACACCTCCAGGTAGCCATATTGCATTGCATTTCACCGAAAATTACAGAGCCGCAGATTGAAAGGGAAAGGTAATTTTTAATAACATTCAATTACAATATGACTTGTGTCGCAATTGTATATGCTATATCATTTTTTTTTATTTGCAATTTTTTTTCCACGAAAGGACAAATTGGGCCTTCATTCGGTGGTGAATAGAAATAGATATCTCCTGATGTTTTATTTTTATTTTTTTATATTCTTAAAGGAAAGCTGGCTCATAATAGTTAAAAATCCCCCATTAAAAATTTCCCATACTGTCATTTGTGTCAATGGTCTTAATTCACAAAACATTAGCTACCACTTAAGATCAGTGGTGAATTAGCTCATAGCGTTTTTTAAAAAAATTTTTTGCTAAAAAATGCTACTAAAATACGTCATGTGCTATTTCTTGAAGTGATGCAGTATTTTAGTAGGTAAAACTCACAGTATTTTAACGCAGGCACCCACAAGTGTCCTTAACAATCAGGAAAAATCAGGCGTCCTTAAGTGCCAGCGAATAACTGGTTGTTAAGGAGCCTGCACCCGCTGTGTCCTTAACAACCATGACTCATCTGCGGGATTCCCTAATGACAGCAGAATGTACACAATGGAAGAGCTGGCATTAAAAAAATAAAGAAAACAGTGAGGCCCCCCACTCCAACCGATACCAGGTTCTTCGGGTCATTGCCCAAAAATGGGCAATGTAAAAAAAACAGAGCCAGTTTTTCATACGATCTTTATTAAAGATTGCAAAATAAATAAATAAATAAATGTTGCCGAAGTACATCCAGAGTCAATCACAATGAACGCTGCCCACCAACTCGCAATGAAAAAAAAAAAACAGTCTGCACCTCACTTTTGGTTTCTGCCACCTGACAGATCTGCCGTTAAATTAACTAAGTGGGGGGGGGGGGGGGGTCACCCGGTAATGTAATGGGTGATTCTGTGGCTTCTGACATCGTTGACCCAACATGCCCGGTCGATGACATCACCTCCTTAACAACCAGCTGAAATGTGATACATTGCGTGCCTGAACCACTACTTCTTTACTGCATGTATTCATTTATTTATTTATTTTAGTGAATTGACCTTAACGCTGTTTTATGGGGTATATACTAAGTGTTTTTGGAATGCTAATTTGTAGTCCAGTGAGCCTCCAGGTAATTGACCAAATCTGGTCTCCAAAATAGTATATCTTTGCAAATGATCAGCTGCTAACGTTACGCATGTCTCATAACCATGCAAAATAGTTAAACCAAATTGTACACACGCTGCGCTTATCAAAATAAAAATAAAAAAATTTCCACTAAAATATTAATAAAGTGATATTGTGCTTAACAAATACAAAATCTATTAACAACTATTAATACTATACTATACGTTAATGTGCAATAAATTTCAATGAATGAATAAATAGGTAAAAGTGCTCCAATAAGCCTGTGTATTGCAAATATTCCACAAAGCTTGTGCAATTTTCAAACATTAATAAATAATTCAACACAAACGTCCATGCGATTTAGTGTTGCATCCAAGCATATCAGTACTGCATCTATGCAATATGGTGTTAGTGCAAGGTTCGAACAATAAAAAGTTAAAAAATACAAAAAACCGCATCCATGCGATTTGGTGCTACTTCCATGTGATTCTATTCAATTCAGTGCTGTGTTGCTGTGCAATGATTAAATTAACAGTCCGAATTAGTGTTGCATCCATGCATTTCAGTGCTGCATCTATGCAATATGGTGTTAGTGCAATGTTCAAACAATAAAAAGTTAAAAATACAAAAACAGATTAGCACGCCACCCATACCGGCCGCTGTTGCCTGTTCGTCTCTGCTGTTTTAGTGTGGCGCCCTGAAGCGCCTTGTTACTGTGAGTACCCATTGCGGGATTTGTTTATGATTTTAATAAATTTAGTACTGCATACTGCACCATGAAGTCCTTTTTATGTTGATATATTGAGGTACAAACGGGACTGCTGTGAGGAACAGACTTACCAGTGCAAATCTATCCAGGACCCTGCATATAACATCGAACCCAGATAGGTTCTAAGGCGCATTCTGACCAAGCTTAATTGCAAGGTCGCACGCCCTAAGGTGAGGGGCTATCACCTGGGGGGAGCACTTGTATAAGCGCACAGCACTTTAGTTTGTGTTCACCATTACACATGAATGGATTGTGGAAGATCTGTGGACTGTTAATTTGATCATTGCACAGCAACACAGCACTGAATTGCATAGAATCACATGGATGCAACACCAAATCGCATGGATGCGTTTTTTTTGTATTTTTAACTTTTTATTGTTTGAACATTGCACTAACACCATATTGCATAGATGCAGCACTGAAATGCATGGATGCAACACTAAATCGGACTGTTAATTTAATCATTGCACAGCAACACAGCACTGAATTGAATAGAATCACATGGAAGTAGCACCAAATCGCATGGATGCGTTTTTTTTGTATTTTTTAACTTTTTATTGTTCGAACCTTGCACTAACACCATATTGCATAGATGCAGTACTGATAAGCTTGGATGCAACACAAAATCGCATGGATGTTTGTGTTGAATTATTTATTAATGTTTGAAAATTGCACAAGCTTTGTGGAATATTTGCAATACACAGGCTTATTGGAGCACTTTTACCTATTTATTCATTCATTGAAATTTATTGCACATTAATGTATAGTATAGTATTAATAGCTATTAATAGATTTTGTATATGTTAAGCACAATATCACTTTATTAATATTTTAGTGGAATTTTTTTTATTTTTTATTTTGATAAGCGCAGCGTGTGTACTAATGTTGGCCATACACTATACAGAAAATCGGCCGAACCCATTTTCGAAAAACGAACGTTCGACCGTGACCGCAAACGATCGCGCCATCATACAATGACCGATAAATTGTTCAGTGGACATGAATAAATAATTTTGTGTTCGTTTTTTTACATATACCTGGTGCAGACAGTTCGGACGGGAAACTCATTAACCTTGCAATTTATCGTACGTTCGGCAGAAATTTACCAAACTTCCCGTTCGTTTTTTTACCACAAAAACGTCACAAACGATTATCGATTTGTGCCCATTAACTTGCCGAAAAACGAACGAAGTGTTTATACGAACGATTTTTCGGCCGATTTTTCGTATAGTGTATGGCCAGCATAACACTAAATAAAAAGTCTTTCTTTTTTAAATTCTACCAAAATCACCACCCTGACCTTGACCCTGACATTAGCGTAGATCAGTGGTCTCCAAATTACAGCCTGGGTACCAGATGCAACCCTTTGCTTGCTTTTATCCTGCCCTTGGGGCACTATTTTATCCACTGATACCAAAAACGGGCCATAATCCCCCCCCACACACACACACTGAGACCAGTGAAGGGGTATAATTCCTTCCAATGACACCAAAGATGGGGCACAATTCTTCCTACTGACCTCAACAACTGGGCAAAATTACACCAATAATGGGGCACAATTCCTCCCACTGACACCAAAAATGGGGCACAACCTCTCCCACTGACACCAATGAATGAGCACTATTCCTCCCAATGACCCCTACAATTAGGCCCAATGGCACCAACGATGGGGCCCAATTTCTTTCACTGACACCAAAGATGGGCATTGTTTTGTTCCTGCTGATGTCAGGATCTTTTCTACTCACAATGGCAACAGTCCGGCCCCCCCTAAAGTCTTAGGGACAGTAAACGGACCGCCTTTTAGAAAGTTTGGAGACCTCTGGCCTAGATCAAGCCCTGCTCTAGTGATTTTATCTTTATTTATTTATCTTTTTACACACGGACCTTTTTTTGTTTATATTCTTCTCCTCTGGTTACAATACAATATATCTTTCTCTTTAGGACAGGTACACACCATAACGTGGTGCAGGAAAGGTGTGTTTTCCATACCATGCTTAAAACGCATTGCGATCTGCTGTGGGTGCCAAGACATTGTTAATGGCACCCCAATCATAGATTGCAATTGCAGTGCATTTGTGGATGCCAGATTGCATGGTACTGCAGTTCTATTCAATTTGGTGTGGCGTGTTCTTCAAAAGTAGTGCATGCACTTCTTTTGTGCGTTACTCTGCGGACTGTGTTCCTATGCATTTTTGGTCTAAATAGGCCCTCATTCAGAGAAGAAAGAGAGTAGGGGTGGATTTTTCAGCTAGTGATCACTGTGATAGCCAATCACAGAGATCATGTGATCAGGAGCAAGAGCACCCCAGCCTATTTATTCCCTACAAAAAAAAAATAAGTAAAAAGTGAATCAAAACACAGACACCATGACAGAGTTATTTATTTAAAAAAAAAAAAACGTAAACAATGTTCTTAATGTGAATCCAACATAAGTCACATTGTAAAGTGATGTAGAACCTCATCAGTCACGAAGACCCGCCACCCGATGATGTTTTCACACTGGCATGAACCATAGCCTGACAATGTTGACCCATCCCACTACCAATAAGAAATGATTAACCCTCACTTGACGGCTGTATGTAAACAAACTGGCTGGGGACCCTTCATTGACCAAATATGGGATCTGTTAAAGTTATTGTACAGTGCCTTGAAAAAGTATTCACACCCCTTGAAATTTTCCATATTTTGTCATAATACAACCAAAAACGTAAACTTATTTAATTAGGATTTTATGTGATAGACCAACACAAAGTGGCACATAATTGTGAAGTGGAAGGAAAATGATAAATGGTTTTCTAATTTTTTTACAAATAAATATGTGAAAAGTGTGGCACGTATTTGTTTTCAGTCAATACTTTGTAGAACCACCTTTCGCTGCAATTACAGCTGCAAGTCTTTTTGGGTATGTCTCTACCAGCTTTGCACATCTAGAGAGTGGCATTTTTGCCTATTATCGTTTTCAAAGTAGCTCAAGCTCTGTGAGATTGGATGAAGAGCTTCTGTGAATAGCAATTTTCAAGTCTTGCCACAGATTCTCAATTGGATTTAGGTCTGGTCTTTGACTGGGCCATTCTAACACATGAATATGCTTTGATCTAAACCAGGGGTCTCAAACTCAAATTGCCTGAGGGCCACGTGACACGTTTTCATATCCCATGGGGGCCGCATGCAAACTTTTAAAACTTCAAAAGCAATAAACTATACCAGCAATAATATACTATACTATACCCAGCACTGGTGTCAGCAAACGCATTATTAACCCCCAGCACTGGTGTCAGTAAATGCATTATTAACCCCCAGCATTACCCCCCTACACTGCACAAATAGCCCCACACTCCATAAAATACCCCCACACTACACAATTACCCCCCACACTGCACAATCACCATCCACACTGCATAAAATACCCCCCACACTGCACAGATCTCTACCCCAGTCACCCCACTAAGGACTTTGCCTCAGTGTGATGCTCACTCACCTCTCCTGGCAGTCAGGATCATCTGCCTCCCGAGTCCTCCCCTCCTGGCTTCCATACAGGCCTATTGACAGGGGACCCAGAGAACACAATCTCCTGCCCTGAGGTGGCAGCAGGACCCTGGTTTGGGGCTCTGGTCGATCGTCAATGCCTAGGTGGGCGGATCGATGAGGGTGGGCGGATCAATGAGCGGATCCTTCCTCCGCTCCTTCCTCTGCTCTGTTCTCTCTCTGGCTGCAGCAGCGTGCAGCGGAGAGGACAGAGGAGATGAAGAGGTAAAGCTCTTTGGCGCCTGCGCCTCCCCATCTGCGGTGCCTGGGTGCAGTTCAAAAAGACCTCCTGGATAGAGGTCGACCGATATGGGTTTTTCTCTGGCCGATGCCGATACCGATATTTAGAAATCGGGGTGGCTGATGGCCGATATATGATGCCGATTTTTGTGGCCGATATTTTAGGCCGATTAAAAAAAAAAAAAAACCTCACCCTCTCCACTCCTCCCTGCTTGCTCCTGTCACTCTACCACACACTTGATGTCCTCAGTACAGATGGCACTGGTTGGCTGTGGCAGGTGGCACTGTCTGTCACTGGCAGGTGGCACATGGCACTAATTGGCAGGTGGCACTGCTTGGCACTGGCAGGTGGCACTGGCAGGTGGCACTGATTGGCAATGGCACTGGCAGGTGGCACTTATTGGCAGTGGCACTGGTTGGCACTGGAAGGTGGCACTGGCAGGCATTGGCAAGTGGCACTGCTTTGGAACTGGCAGATGGCACTGGTTTGGAACTGGCAGGTGGCACTATTGGCACTGGCAGGTGGCACTGATTGGCATGGCACTGGCAGGTGGCACTGATTGGCGTTGCACTGGCAGGCACTGGCAGGTGGCACTGATTGGCACTGGCAGGTGGCACTGATTGGCAATGCCACTGGCAGGTGGCACTTATTGGCAGTGGCACAGGTTGGCACTGGAAGGTGGCACTGGCAGGCATTGGCAAGTGGCACTGCTTTGGAACTGGCAGATGGCACTGGGTTGGAACTGGCAGGTGGCACTATTGGCACTGGCAGGTGGCACTGATTGGCGTGGCACTGGCAGGCACTGGTTGGCACTGGCAGGTGGCACTGATTGGCATGGCACTGGCAAGTGGCACTGGTTGGCACTGGCAGGTGGCATTGATTGGCAGGGGCACTGGTTGGTGGTGGCACTGGCAGGCACTGGTTGGCGGTGGCACTGATTGGTGGTGGCAGGTGGCACTGGCAGGTGGTACTGGTTGGAGGTGGCAGGTGGCACTGGCAGACTGGTTAGCACTGGCAGGTGGCACTGATTGGTGGTGGCACTGGCAGCTGGCACTGACAGATGGCACTGGCAGGTGGCACTGGCAGGTTTCACACTGAGCGGAGTGTAACCGTGTGTAAAACTGACAAGGAGCTGTCCACAATCAGCGCTTGATCTTTGTGTGAAGCTGACATGTAACACAGAGGAGAGAGACAGAGGGATCTGTCAGAATTGAGGTTGATGTGGGGGTGGGCGGAACCCGGCCGGGGTAGGCGGGACCAGCAGCTATCAAACACCAGCCAATGATTGGGCTACTTAAGAAAAGGGGCGGGCCACATACACGTAGCGGCCCGCCCAGATCCCATTGGCTGGTGTTTGATATTGGCCGGGTCCCGCCCACCCCGGCCGGGTCCCACCCACCCCCGACATCAACCTCAAATCTGACAGATCCCTCTGTCTCTCTCCTCCTGTTACGTGTCAGTTTCACACAAGCATCAAGCGCTGAGTGTGGAGAAGGGAGGAGGAACGGCAGCTATATATCGGCCTAATGGCCAAATATCGGTCGACCTCTAGTGCTGGATCGGCCCTGCCTGCGGGCCATTTTTAACCGGTCCGCGGGCCGCAAATGGCCCGCGGGCCGGTACTTTGAGACCCCTGATCTAAACCATTCAATTGTAGCTCTGGCTGTATGTTTAGGGTCGTTGTCCTGCTGGAAGGTGAACCTCTGCCCCAGCCTCAAGTCTTTTTGCAGACTCTAACAGGTTTTCTTCTAAGATTGCCCTGTATTTGGCTCCATCCATCTTCCCATCAACTCT
Source organism: Lithobates septentrionalis (assembly GCA_037952835.1). NCBI lineage: Eukaryota > Metazoa > Chordata > Amphibia > Anura > Ranidae > Lithobates > Lithobates septentrionalis. The sequence continues at coordinate 887,258 of JBBDGP010000163.1, read as the reverse complement.
GACCAGCTTCCCTGTCCCTGCTGAAAAAAAGCATCCCCACAACATGATGCTGCCACCACCATATTTCACGGTGGGGATGGTGTATTCAGGGTGATGTGCAGTGTTAGTTTTCCGCCACACAAAGCGTTTTGCTTTTAGGCCAAAAAATTTAATTTTGGTCTCATCTGACCAGAGCACCTTCTTCCACATGTTTGCTGTGTCCCCCACATGGCTTCTCGCAAACTGCAAATGGGACTTCTTATGGCTTTCTTTCAGCAGTGGCTTTCTTCTTGCCACTCTTCCATAAAGGGCAGATTTGTGGAGTGCACGACTAATAGTTGTCCTGTGGACAGATTCTCCCACCTGAGCTGTGGATCTCTGCAGCTCCTCCAGAGTTACCATGGACCTCTTGGCTGCTTCTCTGATGAATGCTCTCATTGCCTGGCCTGTCAGTTTAGGTGGATGGCCATGTCTTGGTAGGTTTCCAGTTATGCCATACTCTTTCCATTTTCAGATGATGGATTGAACAGTGCTCTGTGAGATGTTCAAAGCTTGGGATTCTTTTTTATAACCTAACCCTGCTTTAAACTTCTCAACAACTTTATCCCTAACCTGTCTGGTGTGTTCTTTGGCCTTCGTGATGCTGTTTGTTCACTAAGGTTCTCTAACAAATCTCTGAGGGCTTCACAGAACAGCTGTATTTATACGGAGAATAAATTACACACAGGTGGACTCTATTTACTAATTAGGTGACAGAATGCAATTCAGTTCTACTACATTTTAGTTAGGGGTATCAGAGTAAAGTATTATTTTCACATAATTATTTGTAAAAAAAATGTTGAAAACCATTTATCATTTTCCTTCCACTTCACAATTATGTGCCACTTTGTGTTGATCTATCACATAAAATCCCAATAAAATACATTTATGTTTTTGGTTGTAACATGACAAAACGTGGAAAATTTCAAGGGGTAAGAATATTTTTTCAAGGCACTATAACCAACCACCTTGTAAAACAACCCATTCAGTTTAAAAAAGAAATGAAAGGCAAAACATTTTTGTATAGATAAAAAAAGAAAAATTACATTTTAAATGCCTGTAGCGCTCCCCCTAAGGAGCCCCAAAAACTGGGATTCCCCACCCCACAAGCCAGGCCCAATTTTCACAGTCACTCTGAGTCAGAGAACAATCTGTGACTTTGTTTTTTTTTTTGTTTTTATGAGGGATTAGAACTTGGATAGGGATTGGAAAAATTATGGGATGCCCACTTGACTTCAGGCGAGCCCCAGACCCGGGGTCACCCCCGCAGACTAGGGGCGCCATGCGAGGGCCTCCAAGAGCCTCTTCAGCGCTACAGATCCATCTTCCACCCGACTCCCCCTGCTGGCATGACTCATGTCAACTTATGAGGTGAATCTGCTCCCTGCCAGCCCATTTGCTGAAGATTAGCTGAGGCCCTCATAAATATTGATGACAGCCTCTCCTAGCTTCCACCTGCTACATTTGGAAGCTTCTCAAAGGTTCCTGAAACAGGGGGAGGCACCAGAAGAGCTGTCATATGAGTCATCCAGCCTCCCTGAGTCACTTAACCCTGACCCAGATTCAACCCAAGCCTGGCTCTCAACCAAGCCAATTCACCTACACTAAAAACTAAACTATATACACCTAGCACACTAGCTATAGGGTGCTACATACCTGTTTGCCCTTTTTTATAGGTGATCACTTAACCTCAGTTCTCAGCTGCCTAAGAGCTGGGGGGGGGGGGGCAGCACACCAAGCTTCCCAGTGAATGGCTGTGCAGCAGGGGCATGTCAGGACAAGTCTGATCATTTTTAATAGGAAAGCACAGGGACTGACAGGAACACCAGGGATTTCACACAAAGGAAGCAATACAAAGAGAACAGGAGACTTTCTCATACAATACATGGTACAGCAGACACGCTTTAAGCTGTTACCACTGCACTAACGCTAAATCTACTGAGGATTCAGGTAGACCTGAGGTTCAGGCAGGCGAACTGGCCAAATATGACCAGTTTGTCTGTTCGCTGCACTGCAAATAGGCAGGGTTTGGGTCAAACTCATGTTATACCAGTGGCGGTGCGTCCATAAGAGCGCACGGGCGCCGCCCCCTCTCTTCTGCCACCCCCTCTAGCACCAATAGATAAGTTCATGGCCGCCGCTGCCACCCTCTATTCAAGCACCCAGCCCCTTTTTGGGCATCAGGCGCCTGAATTACAGCGGCGGGGAGTGTTTTTGAAGCACCCGATTAGAGCCACAGGCTCTACTAGGCGTCAAAAAGGTGACCTGCGAGCTTCATGCTGAGCGCTCGCAGGTCACTCAGTTGTGTTAGAAAAGCGAATTAATATTCGCTTTCCTAACACTAAACCGCCTCTCTGCCAATCAGGTGCTTTGATCTGTTACCCATCACCGGATTGGCTGAAACGACAGGCGCTGTGATTGGACGCCTATCAGGCATCCAATCATAGCAGAGGATGGGTAGAGAGGACGGGAGAAGACATCGAGGAGCATCGAGGAGCTGTCCCATCGAGACAGGGTAAGTGCAGACAGCGGGCGGGGAGCACACTGACAGCATTTGATATGGCACACTGGCAGCATTTGATATGGCACAGTGGGAGCATCTGATATGGCACAGTGGGAGCATTTGATATGGCACAGTGGGAGCATTTGATGGGGCATAGTGGGAGCATTTGATGGGGCAGAGTGGCAGCATTTGATGGGGCAGAGTGGCAGCATTTGATGGGGCAGAGTGGCAGCATTTGATGGCACAGTGGGAGCATTTGCTATGGCACAGTGAGAGCCTTTGATATGGCACAGTGGCTGCTTTTGATGGGCACAGTGGCTGCGTTGGCTGGGCACAGTGGCTGCGTTTGATGGCACAGTGGCTACGTTTGATGGCACAGTGGCAGCAATTGATGGGCACAGTGGCTGTGCTTGATGGCACATAGGCTGTGTTTGATGGTACAATGGCAGCAATTGATGGGCACAGTGGCTGCGCTTGATGGCACAGTGGCTGCGTTTGATGGCACAGTGGCTGCGCTTGATGGTACAGTGGCTGTGTTTGATCGCACAGTGGTGGCAATTGATGGGCACAGTGGCTGCGTTTTATGGTACAGTGGTGGCAATTGATGGGCACAGTGGCTGCGTTTGATGGTACAGTGGCAGCAATTGATGGGCACAGTGGCTGCAATTGATGGTACAGTGAGGCTGCAAATGATGGGGTTTTTTTCAGAATTTTTCAGTTTGTTTGCTCCCCTCAAAAAATTTTGAGCACCAGTCGCCACTGTGTTATACCTAAACCCAAAGCTCATCCTTATTTATTTCCATGTAGTTCTGGGATTGACACAGCTCTGACATACAGCACAGCCCGTCTAGCAGAGTAGGGAACCTGTTCTTTCTCCACTGCAGTTTCACTTTTACTTACAGGTCTCCTCTCCACCCCCAGCCTTTAACTGGACAGTCAAAGGAAAAGCATCACACCTAATTGGTTCATTGTGTTTCTTCTCCCTCCCATTCCCTCTGCTATACAGGGATTGCAACAAGCTGATACCAAGTAAAATCATACACTGGGGAACGTAAGACCATGTGGAGATATTTCAACAAATATTAAACTCCACTTTTTGTTTTTGAGAGTTTCTTCCTTAAACACTCTAGCACCATTAAACAAATATCCCTGCTTGTTCTTCTATTTTCTGTGTTGTCTTCCAAAAATGATTGATGTCCTTGATATTAACTTAATTTTACATTAGGTTACTGCTGCTGTTCTACATAATCTCTGAAAAATTTTGAATAATTTTCTGCTGACTTTCAGTGCTTCATTTCAGCTACGAGCGCATCTATATGAAATTATGCATTATCACAGCTTCTCTAAAAAGTACAGAATACTTTTTTTTTTAATTGTTGCCTAGCAACAAGTCCTTTGTTCTACCAGCATTATAAACTTCAGGAGCACAGGAAAGTAGAACATTTGTTATTAACATAATACGTCAACCTGAGGGTTCTCTCTCTGTGAAAAAATAAAAAATAAGATCCTGCATATGTTCATTTTAAAGATCTCATTTTTATGTTCTATATTTTTCCAGGTCAACAGTTTCCACCGCTTACTTATTTTGCAGGTATAATAGCAAAACTTTTGTGTACTGCCAGTCTGCATTCATTTATAATCGAAATGGTGTTAAATGTTCTGATTTAACAGTTTGCATGGATTTAGCAATTTCTATTTAGCAAAGTCTATTGTCTGGTAAATATAATGATGAGCTATTTTTTAAGTCATCCCAGCTGGTAAAATTAACATAGTAAAGGAAGAAAGACAGTAAGAATCAATATTTAGTGCATTTATCAAACACATATTGTTTATTTTAACCTAAAAGTGTTGAGTAAATGGTTAATTTTTATACAAACTTACCCTTACATTATTTCAATTTATTATTCTCATATCTCTTCCCATCTACAGTATAAAGCAAAATTAAATTTAAAAAAAACAAAAAGACTTTCCATTGACACCACACAAAAATCTTCTGCAGATCCTAGGATATCAGGTCTTATGCAGCATTCCATTCTTGCCTACTAAACGTTACTTGAATTTAAAGATCAAAGCGCCACACTGAAGTTTTTAAAATCCAAAATATAGTTTTATTTCAAACATATAACATGTGAAACAGCCAACGCTTTTTGGGGATCACGCAACACACCCTTCACCAGGGCTTAAGAAAATATGGAGACAGCTGGTATAGACAGACTGTAATGGTAAGTGGTTCTAAAGGCAGACGTTTTGTTACCTTCTGAGTGCAGCAGCCCCCCAATACTTACCCAAGCCCCATCTTGATCCAGTGATCTATTCACAGATAAAACCTCTGCAGGCTCACTCTTCCTTTCAGGAACTAAATGAAAAATTTGATGACTCATATAGAGTTCTTCAATAAATCAATACTCTCCAAGAAGGAAAACACATTTTTGAGAGATAAATAGGCCTTCCAGGAAGGAAGAGCCTATAAATGGCAACAAAATGTGAACAGCAGGGGCACTGTCAGGGCTGGGCTCAGCCCTTCCTTCTCTGAGCTGGTCGCTCAGCTGTTGCCTAATTACCAGCTTCGAACTCTCCACATGTACCCAGCTGTTGATGATATCCTGCTCATCAGCCCTGCCTACTTAAGCCGTCCAGTCCAGAGGAGCTCTGCCTTCGCCTTAGTCAACATCACAGAGACGCTCTCCTGCATTCCTCTTAAAAGACTTGCTTGGTTGATATCCCTTCTGGCTCCAGATCCTGCTTGCTGTTTTACTACGCTCATCTCCGGCTGCCTGACGTATGGCATGTCTGACTATCCGTTCCGGTTCTGTGCTCTGGCTATGTTTTGACTACGTTTGTTCTATTTACTTTTATTATTAAATAAGTGTGATTTAACTGTACTTCTGTCTCGGTCTGATTTCATGGTTTCTGACAGGCACTCCACGTGGCCCGGTACAATCCTTTGGCAATCTATGTCAGATACTTCATCTATATCCTCTGATGTTTCCCGTTTTTCCTCCAAACAGTCCAGACGCACTAGACGACCCAAAAGACGCCAGGATAGCGACAATCCTCCGACGAGCATAATGACCAAACGTCCCCCTAAGCACCACACTCGTACCCCTTCCGGTAGTGCCGGAAGTAAGTCAGCACCGGCGCAAGGTGAGACATCCAACACTGGAGTGTCCACGGCCATTGGAGCCAACACTCCTTCACTCTTTCCTACACAAAAAAATCCTACTATATTCTTTCCAAAAAAACAGGGGAACCCCCTGGCTCCCCTGATTCAAACACCACCATAAACATACATGATCCTCCCTCTCCACAATTTAATGTAATTAACCTTTCATCTCACTCCCTCACAGCAGATGAAACTCTAGTTTTGTCCAAAGGACTCATGTTTTGCCCCAATCACAAGTTGGATAAGTTTGAAGTGATTAAAGATTTACACTTATAGACACGCAAGCCTCTAGTGAGAAGCATGTTTGATAAAGAAAAGCCAGGATCCGAAGGGTGTCATACCTTCAGTGAACGACAAGCACTTGCAAATCTTAACTCCCTGTTAGAGGAAAGCGACTCTAGAGATTTGATCAACACTATCGATCTGGAATCCCTATTAAAACAGGTAGATGACCCATCCACCAACGCCATCACTACAAGTATTAAGTCATCATCAAAGCGGAGGTCTGGCCGTTTTTTTTTTTTTTTTAAAGTCAGCAACTACAAACACTGCAGCTGCTGACTTTAAATAAGGGCACTTACCTGTCCATCGAGCCCGCAATGCCCGCCCCATGAGGCCGATCCATCCATCGGATCGGGTGCCGGCACCGCCATCCTACTGTGCATGCGCGAGTTGTGCGGCACTTTGTGAATGGCCCTGTTGTTTTCTGGGACACAGACATGTCCCAGAAGACAACGGAGCAGCTCGTCGAAGAGGAGGAAGTGAAGGAGCAGCGCTGCGGAATAGGAAGAGGCAGATTAGGAAAACTGCCTAGCAACAGGCATTTCTGGTAAGTAAAAAAAACATTTTTTTTTCAAATTTTTTTTATATATTTTTTGGAGAATGTTAATGTAATTTTTTATTTTAGGGTGGACCTCCACTTTAAAGAAAAAATCAGACATGTACCCTGCCCCTAGTTCCAATCATGGAATAGCTACTTTTCTGAAACTAACCTGTTTAAACCTGTTTACTAATGTAAAGCCTTGGACTCTTCGTCCAAATCACTCAGGGAATCTTACTGCAAGCGAAAGAACAGCCTTAAAAAACTGTCCAGTAACCACAATATGACCATCAAGCCCTCAGATAAAGGGGGCAACATTGTCCTTATGGACAATGAAAAATATGTACAGATGTGTACCAAAATTTTGAGCCACACTGACTTGTATCGACCAGTAAGGACAGCAATCATTGATACCTTCAATAAAGAGTTTGACTTGTTTGTTGACAGGATATCCTGCTGCATGGGTCATTTGACCAGCTGGGAGTGGGAGGCCTATACCATGGCACCCCTTGAGGTGATGCATCCCCATGCATGCATCTGCATGATATGGCAATGCGTGTATACACCTTATATTATTATATATCTTTTCTGGCTTCTCCTCGGTGTTTACTATGTCATGCTTCTTACATATTTTATGTGCTAGATCCGTCTCCAAATCTTGGTCTATCCTCGTGGGTGTTCTTTGTCAGCAGAAATTCTTTATGCTCCACTCACGTCACACAATATAACCGATTTGGGAACTGTGTATCAACGGTGCTTTGGGGACATATATTCAGCCCTCCAGTTACAACCTAACATATTCCACTGTGCGATGGAACAGCCTGGAGATGAAAGCCCTTCCACTGTGTGAACCCTGATGTGTACCTTGGTTCACAAAAGATAGTCACGCTGTGAGTATTATTATCTGCTTTTTTGCCTGCCATCTCTATATGCCATGCTGTTACCTACTGTTCTTATATTTGCATATTTGTTTATACCATACTCTTTTTGATATTTCTGCTGTTCTATTACCAGACAAAACAGCTTGTCTCAAATCATCCCCTGAAGAAGGAATTAATTATCCATACATATATTCTGACACCTGTTGGGACTCCTGTGTATACGCACCTCATTTAGCCTCTTACCATGAGATCAACTGTGTGTCTCAGAATCTAGCTGTTATGTAATTATTCAGTCTGACTATCTGTTTTGTTTATAGGTTTATATACCTTTGTGCATTTTTTTTTACTGCTTTGTACTTAATACATTTTGTATAATTTTTTTATACATTTGTTACTCCTTTCTGGTTTTTACCCTTTGCCCATAAAATCCCCGGGGCACCCCCTTTTTGCATTTTCCTCTTTCAAATTGAGATGTGGCGAAGGTTTCCAGCACTATATCTATAGGTGGTTTTCTCTTATATATTTTTCCAGTGATGTACATCAGAGCATTGGCGCTCCCGTGTCTTTCTTCCCTTATTGGCTCCTGCTTCTGTCAATCACAGCCAGTGAGCCAATGAGGAGAGAGCAGGGGGTGGGCCCGAGCTCCATGTGTGAATGGATAATGTCTATTCACAGGAGCGTGGCTTGAGAGCAAGCATGCTCAAGTAGCTCCATAGCAAGTGGCTTGCTATTGGGGGCACTCGACAAGGGGAGAGGAGCCAAGACAGTTGGCGGGGGACCCAAATAGTAAAGGATCGGGGATGCTCTGTGCAAAACCATTGCACAAAGCAGGTAAGTATGGCATGTTTGTTATTTAAAATAAAAAAAAACCTAGAGTCACTTTAAAATTTGAATAATAAAAAGAACTAGTAATGTTCAGCAGATGGCTTAGGCTACCTGATAAAGGGGGCATTGTGTGGCCCTGAAACACGTTGGCTGTTGCACCTTACATGTTTGGAATAAAACTATAATTTGGACTTATAATTCTGTGTGGCACATTGATCTTTAGAGTCAAATATTACTTTTACATCCCAATGTTTCTTTGGCAGTTTCTCATTGAATAAAATCATCCTACATAGAACCCATATGCCCCACTGGGACACCATCAGTATAGTTGTGATAAATGATTTCAGGTACTAAAGCACTATTCGATTAAGGTTCTAAAAGTTTAAATTGGAAATGGATGGAAAGAAGAAATAGATCCCACTAGGAATTAATTTTACCATTCTTTGAGTTAAAGTGGTGAACTGGTTAAGACGTTCTTTATTTTTTAAATATATCTATTTTTGGTTTAATTTTCAGATGCTGCCGGGCAGGGGGTAGTTAAATTATTTTTCTCCACTGGGGCCAACTAAGTATGATAAAATATGAAAAATCTTGTTCCTTTCTCTGCAGAATTATCTTTTGATAGCTGCCTGGGCTTGCTTTTTTTTAGTTTCCTCCTGAAAATCTAGACTAATCTGGATTTGCATGCAGTCAATAAACCAAATAAACTTTGCAACATTTTTGCTTTAGGTATAATGCCCCATATACCTCCTTCTGGGCTGGTTGTCAGGGAGTTGGTGAACCCATTGTGTTGTCAACAATTGGCAGGCTCATGCTGAAAAAAGTGTCCTAAGACAAATGGTCAGAGCAGACAATAGACAGTAGCAGAGTCAGCAGGTTGATGGCCAGTTCAGGTGTAATTAAACACAGCCCAGGGTGCAGGTAAATAAATTGAGCAAAGACCGACAGTAGCAAGGTAACATCAGGATAAAGCTTGCCGTAACGGTTATTTTTTTCAGTTCAGCCAGCAGGATGGAGGAACAGATTCCCCCATCCACAAAAGCGTGGTGGATGGAGAAATCCCCCCTATCAGGACATTGTATCCTAACAGAGGGACTCACTGCTGTCAGAATACATTGATCAGCAGCTACAGGCTATTGGCTGCAGACACTGATCAACATAGGATTTTCCAGCATGTCCCTCAACTTCTGTCGAGCAGATCAAAATTTGTCTATTTTTTGCTGAACCAGAGGATTTCTGTCTATGGCCAGATTAAGGACAAACAAGCTCGGTACGAGCAGTGGAAACAATACACAGGAATAATCCAGAAGTCAGACAACTTTCCAAGGAGTAGGCAAACATACTTTTAAATTAGGCTATGTTTCCAGCATTCAGTTTAACCATTCTTGATTAGGGTGTGGGTGTGTGCTGCAGTGACATTAGCTGCAGTACTGAATAATGACTAGCCTATCACATAGGCTGAAGTCTGATCACTACAGTAGTTATTCTTACTCAGCAGGTACACATATATTTTTAAATATTCCTACTAAGGATTACAATGGCCTATAGGATGCTTCTTTGGATTCATCCAATGCTTCTAGGCATGCTACTACTGACCTGTCTACTCAATCACCCGTCTCACTGGGTGAGATGGAAGCACCCTCAAATTAAAAGTTACTATCTAGAACACATAGGTCCTGTTGTGGGATTGATCTTGCTTTTGCAAATACTGTACCTCTGCAAATGATGCAGGAGGCTTCCTACCTGGCAGGTGGTATATCCGATCATACTCCATTGTCAATATTACAACAGTTCCCCGTAAGGCCTGGAGGAGAGTTTTGGAGGTTAGCCCCGGGCTGACTGCAGGAGAAGGTGGCTAATGCTGGGCGCCCCCCTCTCTCACCTCCTTCTAGGAGAGGAACCTGGACATTGCCCAGGAATATATTGTTTGGGTTACTTTTAGGTTGGTTATGAACAGTGGAGGCTGGTGCTCAAATTTTTTTGGGGGGCACAAACAAACTCAAAATTCTAAAACAAAAAAAACAATCAATTGCAGCCTCACTGTGCCCATCAAATGCAGCCACTGTGCCCATCAAATGCAGCCACCGTGCCATCAATTGCAGCTATTGTGCCCATCATATGCAGCCAATTGTGCCCCATCAAATGCTGCCACTTGTGCCCATCATATACTGCCACTTGTGCCCCACCAAATGCCGCCACTTGCGCCCATCATATGCAGCCACTGTGCCCCATCAAATGCTGCCACATGTGCCCATCAAATGCCACCACTTGTGCCCCATCATATGCAGCCCTTGTGCCCATCATATGCAGCCACTTGTTCCCATCATATGAAGCCACTTGTGCCCCATCAAATGCAGCCACTTGTGCCCATCAAATGCAGTCACTTGTGCCCATCATATGCCGCCCCTTGTGCCCCATCAAATGCCGCCACTTGTGCCCCATCGAATGCAGCCACTTGTGCCCATCCAATGCCAATACTTGTACCCATTAAATGCAGCCACTTGTGCCCATCAAATGCAGCCACTTGTGCCCATCATATGCCGCCACTTGTGCCTATCAAATATCGCCACTTGTGCCCATCAAATTCCACACTTGTACCCATCATGTGCAGCCACATGTGCCCACTAAATGCCGCCACTTGTGCTCATCAAATGATGCCAATTGTGCCCCATACAAATGCAGCCATTTTTGCCCCATCATATGCAGCCACTTGTGCCCATCATATGCAGCCACTTGTGTCCATCAAATTCCGCATTCGTGCCCCATCAAATGCAGCCATTTGTGCCCATTATATGCCGCCGCTTGTGCCCCATCAAATGCCACCACTTGTGCCCCATCAAATGCTACCACTTGTGCCCATCAAATGCCACTACTTGTGCCCATCAAATGCCACTACTTGTGCCCATTAAATGCAGCCACTTGTGCCCATCAAATGCAGCCACTTGTGCCCATCATATGCCGCCACTTGTGCCCATCAAACGTTGCCACTTATGCCCATCAAATTCGGCACTTGTGCCCATCATGTGAAGCCACTTGTGCCAATTAAATGGCGCCACTTGTGCTCATCAAATGCTGCCACTTGTGCCCATCATATTCAGCCACTTGTGCCCCATAAAATGCTGCCACTTGTGCCCATCATATGCCGCCCCTTGTGCCCCATCAAATGCCACCACTTGTGCCCATCAAATGCCACCACCTGTGCCCATCAAATGCCACCACTTGTGGCCATCAAATGCCACAACTTGTGCCCAAATGCCACTACTTGTGCCCATTAAATGCAGCCACTTGTGCCCATCAAATTCCGCACTTGTGCCCATCATGCGCAGCCACTTATGCCCATTAAATACTGCCACTTGTGCTCATCAAATGCTGCCACTTTTGCCCATCATATGCAGCCACTTGTGCCCCATCAAATGCAGCCACTTGTGCCCATCATATGCAGCCACTTGTGCCCCATCAAATGCTGCCACTTGTGCCCATCAAATGCCGCCACTTGTGCCCCATCATATGCTGTCACTTGTGCCCCATCATATGCTGTCACTTGTGTCCATCATATGCTGCCACTTGTGCCCCATCACATGCCACCACTTGTGCCCATCAAATGCCAATACTTGTGCCCATAAAATGCAGCCACTTGTGCCCATCAAAGGCAGCCACTTGTGCCCATCATATGCAGCCACTTGTGCCCCATCAAATGCAGCCACTTGTGCCCATCATATGCCGCCACTTGTGCCCATCAAATGCTGCCACTTGTGCCCGTCAAATGTCGCCACTTATGCCCATCAAATTCCGCACTTGTCCCCATCATGTGCAGCCACTTGTGCCCATTAAATGCCGCCACTTGTGCTCATCAAATGCTGCCACTTGTGCCCATCATATGCCGCCACTTGTGCCCATCAAATGCTGCCACTTGTGCCCATCAAATTCCACACTTGTGCCCATCATGCGCAGCCATTTATGCCCATTAAATTCAGCCACTGTGCCCCATCAAATGCTGCCACTTGTGCCCATCAAATGCCACCACTTTTGCCCCATCATATGCAGTCACTTGTGCCCATCATATGCAGCTACTTGTGTCCATCATATGCAGCCACTTGTGCCCCATCAAATGCCACCACTTGTGCCCATCAAATGCAAATACTTGTGCCCAAATGCAGTCACTTGTGCCCATCATATGCCGCCACTTGTGCCCATCAAATGTCGCCACTTATGCCCATCAAATTCCGCACTTGTGCCCATCATGTGCAGCCACTTGTGCCAATTAAATGCTGCCACTTGTGCCCATCATATTCAGCCACTTGTGCCCCATAAAATGCAGCCACTTGTGCCCATCATATGAAGCCCCTTGTGCCCCATCAAATGCCACCACTTGTGCCCATCAAATGCCACTACTTGTGCCCAAATGCCACTACTTGTGCCCATTAAATGCAGCCACTTGTGCCCATCAAATGCAGCCACTTGTGCCCATCAAATGCCGCCACTTGTGCTCATCAAATGCCGCCACTTGTGCCCATCATGCACACCCACTTATGCCCATTAAATGCTGCCACTTACGCTCATCAAATGCTGCCACTTGTGCCCATCATATGCAGCCAATTGTGCCCCATCAAATGCAGCCACTTGTGCACATCATATGCAGTCACTGTGCCCCATCAAATGCTGCCACTTGTGGCCATTCAATGCTGCCACTTGTGCCCCATCATATGCAGTCACTTGTGCCCATCATATGCAGCCACTTGTGTCCATCATATGCTGCCACTTGTGCCCCATCAAATGCAGCCAATTGTGCCCATTAAATGCAGTTACTTGTGCCCATCATATGCTGCCACTTGTGCCCATCAAATGTCGCCACTTTTGCCCATCAAATTCCACACTTGTGCCCATCATGTGCAGCCACTTGTGCCCATTAAATGCCGCCACTTGTGCTCATCAAATGCTGCCATTTGTGCCCATCATATGCAGCCACTTGTGCCCATCAACTGCCGCAACTTGTGCCCATCATATGCCGACTCTGTGACCCCCGCCCACCCTCTGTCTGCCTGGCACTTACCCCATCTTGGTGGCGGGTCAGGCAGCAGGACGGTGGCGAGCTGCGGGATGGCTCCTGTGTCCTCCACGCTTCCCCTGCCTCTTTTCTTTGGTTCTGCTATGTGTCCAATAGGGGCACCTGTGCCTTCAACCAATCAGGTGACGGGTATTAGACCCATGCTTCCTGATTGGCGGAGAGGCGGTTCAGTGTTAGAACAGCAAATATTCATTTGCTTTTCTAACACATCTGGGTGGACTGCGAGCACAATGCTCTGCGCTCCGAGTCCACCTTTTTTGAAGCCTATTAGAGCCAATGGCTCTAATCAGGTGCTTCAAAAATACACCCCCACCGCTGGAATTCAGGAGCCCGGCGTCCAAAAAGGGGCCGGACACCTGAATAGGGGGTGGCAGCGGCAGCTATGCATGAATCTATCCATTAGTCATATAGGGGGGTGGCATGACAGATAGGGCAGAGCCTGTGCGTCCTTAATGGACGGGCCGCCCATGGCACAGACTAATATTCCGTGCATCAAAATGATGATGGGGGAATTGTCTTTGGACCCTGAGGTTATCTATGAATCGTTTGTGCAATACTACAGTCTCCTGTATGTACTTTATACCACACTACAATTACTAAGCAATGAAACCGCTTCTCTCCTTTCCTATCAATTCACTGTCGGAGGAGGACAGGGCATTTCTGGATGCTGATTTTACTAGGGAGGAAATTTTCAAGGCAATCAGGTCCTTTCCTGCTAATAAATCACTACGCCCAGACAGTTTCCCAGCAGAATGGTAAAGGGCACATGCTGTGATTCTGGTCCCTAGAATGCATTCACTTTATAACATGGCCTAGTTTTCTCTACTCTCCCTGAGTCCATGTTAGATGCACATGTGATGCTTTTGCCCAAACCAGGTGAAGATCCCATGGATCGCATCGACCAATTGCTTTATTAAATATGGATCTCAAAATCCTGACCAGGATTTTGGCCACCCGATTATCCCAGGTAGTAATATTGGGATTTATGCCCCAAAGGTCAACAGATACTAATCTCAGAAGACTTTTCTCTCATCTTTAGATTTCACACATGAGCGTAGGCACAAGGGCCATTTTCTCCACAGACATTGAAAAGGCCTTCAATTTAGTTGATTGGTTATATATAAGCAGGGTACTCCACCACATGGGCTATGGGCCAACATTTTTAGTTGGATTACTATATAATATATTCATCCCAGAGCAGCCCTAAAAATAAGTCATGCTCATTCTCCCTATTTTTACACTCAGAGAGGCACTAGACAGGGCTGTCCCTTGCCATATTTTTATTTGCCCTGATGATGGAGCCTATAGTTATAGCACTTTGATTATCTCCCTTGAGATACAAGCCCTCACAGTGGGGGGTATGCTTTACCCTGATGACCTGCTTCTCTTTTTTTAATGACCCAGGCCCCTCATTCATGCAGTCTTCCAGATTTTTTATGAATAGATACTCCAGATTTGAAAGTGAATTGGGCTAAATCTTCTATTTTGCCATTCGACCCCAGGACTAAAGCATGTGTGGATCCCGAACTTCCTCTTAGATGGGTTACCAGATTGATGTATCTAGGGGTGAGAATTACAACTAAGGATTCGGACTATATGGCCCTAAGATTATTGTCCCTGTTCTCTATGCTGAAACAAAAAATCGAGGCCTGGAAACACTTACCATTGTCCCTAATTGGCAGGATTAATCTCTTGAAAATGAAAATCTTACCAGTTTTTCTATATTTTCTGTGATAAGTCCCCGTGTGTGTACATCATTCTTATTTCAAAAAGGTTAATGGGTTATTTTGCACCTTCATTTTGCCACCCTCCCACCCCCGTATTGGACTCAGGGCCTTACAGGAACCTATAAGGCAGCCTGGCACTACCTGATCTTCGCAAGTTTTTCTTGGCAGGTCATATCGTCTTTTCTTGGAGATGGTTGATGGGGGACGATAATGATGATGCTACAGGTAAACTTTTGATAGTTAACAAATCAAGGGGTAAATACGCACTGCCTCTTGTGATTTTCTGGTCCTGCACATCTGGATTTTGGTGCCAGTCTGGTGAATTAAACGTTTATTACAATGCCCCCAGGATTCCTAGAGCATATTTTATAAAGTGGTAGCACAGTTTGTTTCCTTTCAGAAACTTTGTCTCTGATTTAAAAAATTAGAAAGAGCTATTGGAAGGGAGGTGTATAACTTGGGGAGTCACTGTGTGTACATATTTCATCTTAAGTTACTGAGCTCTGTAAGCAGCAGACTTTTAGGAGAGATAAGGTGACATTAGAAATCCTTTTAATCAGAAAGGAGTTCTATCTGCTGGCCTGGTTATATAAGATTTGTAATTTAATTAGAAATAGATTAGTAATTTAATTAACTAATAGATTAGTAATTTAATTTGTATTTTTTAGCCTTGCCAATAATAAATAAAAAAATCTATATTAAACCCACCATACATTACCAGCAGATGAGCAGGATTGTAGGACCAAATTTTGCTAAATGCCAGCATAGAGGTTTAGGGTCAGGGGCTCATCTCTTAATATATAATCCCAACTGAGAGAAATCATTTGGTATGGGGAGAAGAGGAAAAAAGGTAAAATCTTTCAACACAGAAACAGGTAAAAATATTGAAGGCAGTTAGATTAGGAAAAATGTGATCTTTCAAAAATAATTTATAGTTAGAATTATTGTAAATACAGCATTTATGCAACTGTATACTATGACCTTGGATAAACTAGACAGTTATATAACTGTTTTATTGAATACATTTATATCCTCATTAATTTTCCGACATCAGGTTGCTTTTGTGTGAGGTAGAAAAACTGAGGATCGAATTCATTATATAATACAATACAAAGAATAATATTAAACAAGATCAAAGTAAAGTCTATCTCATTAGATGAAGCACAAGCATTCAAATCAGTGCACTGGGGATATTGAAATGCTACATTGTAGAAGTTTCCGTTTAATTAATTGACTTACTATATTCATGTTACTTTATAGTCTAACCTATGGTGAAAGGGTTTTTTTGGCTTTGTTACTAATTTTAGATACCTTATTTATGATGACTTTTCAAGTTCTCACACAGGGTAGGCATTTTAGGAATTTAACGGATAGTTATTTAGAGGGTCCATCCATCAAAAAGTGTTTTAATCAGCGGTGGATCTTGGTAGGCTAAGTCAGCCCCTGACTTTATATATTTTTATCATTTTTATTGAAGTAACAAGATATTGTTGTACAAGGCACATTATTGGAATAGTGCAAATAAAAGTTCAAATTTTTGCAAATACAAAAATGCCTTTCCCTCAAAAAGCCAACAATTATAAGACATCCTAACATCAAATAGAGAGATCTCAACATTAAATTATCTCGGGTGAGAGTACCAGCAAAAATAACAATACAAAATAGAGGGATGAAAATCATTAACAAAAGGGCGCGAGGAGTACACATCCGACCCACTAGGGGCCAACTGTGCAGTGTCCCAATGAGCAATATTTGAGCCCCTGACTTTATATACTGTATGTCTTGGATACTTCAGTAGTGAGACCTCTCTGTCATTCCTGACTATGTCTGTCTACCACCAGGACATTTTGAGTGTTTACAAGCACTTTTGCATGTTTCAGTAACTGTTGTTGCACTCTGCAAAGTTAATAATAAATTATTTCAACAGGTAGCATGGAAATACCACATTATTGCCACAGCAAGTATGCCGACACCAAGGGGTATAGGAACAGCATCTACCCCAATTATGGAAGTACTGGGCATTTCACCTGGTGAGCGAATGGGATGGCAGGGGAGCAAACACAAATTAGATATAAGCAGGGGGCAATGGTGGATATTAAATGAAATGCAACCTTTGCCCTAAATGGGCAAATTACAGGCTCACTTTAAAGCCCAACTGTGGTTTAATCTTTTTAAATCCATTTTCCAACTCTTTAAGATATTTAAAAAAATCCAGCTCTGGGTACAACACTTACTGCTTCATGGTCCAATGCCAATCCTATTGGGTTGGATGACACAACATTGTTCAACTCACACTTCCTGCGTGTGTAGGGGATCATGAACCCACCCATTGTGGGTCATCATCATGATACCCTGCACTCACAGAACAATGATGCAAAGAACAGCACCAAGGTCATTATGTTCAAGATGCTCCCTGCATCACTGAAGACCATCACTGGACAAGAAAATAGGGGGAAGAGGACCACAAGTGTCACAAAAACAGCCACCTGACATCTAAAAAAAGTAAGTATACTAAAATTTACCTAAAAAATGACAAGCAGGGGGAACCTCTTTGTGAAGAAGGACTAAGGAGGGGGGGGGGGGGTGGAATTGGGCTTTAAGCCTACATTTACTCAGTACTCTTTAGTACAAAATAGGATTCAACAATGTACTGTACTTTTTTTAGAGTGGAAGAAATACTTTGAAGAATTAAATAATTTATCATAACCTAAGATGATATAACATAGGTTATGTCCCTTAGCAGTCCTGACCAAAGCTAGATTTATATTGCTGAGCACGTTTTTGTTACACTTTAGAGCTAGGAAGCAATTGACTGTGTGAGATATTTACATAGCACAAAAGCTGGGAGAAGTGGATTTATCTAGAGGTCCCCCAGGGAATTACCCTACGTTGGCTTAGTATAAAACCAATAGATTATGCTATGCTGTGCTAATGTCAATCTGTGACACAAATCTCTGATTACAGGCTCTTTCTCTCCTTGAGTTTGCAAAATCATTACAAGTTACCACACATTCTGTAATATATACATTGTGCTGGGACTTTTTGACTGTACATCTAAGCAGCGAGTTCCGTTTATCATGGTCTTTGGGCTGTTTTTGGTTTTAATAGATCATACACAAGGGTCATTGTAAACAGGAATTTGTTTTGCTTCTGGCGTAAGTTTGAGTGAGTGTTTGAATTTTAAATTGGATCTTATGCAACTTCTTTGCAAATTGCTCATATGATGGTGACAGATAATTGCTATTCAACCTTCTGAAAAAAAAGTCTAATGCCGCGTACACACGGTCGGACTTTTCGTCTACAAAAGTCCAACGGACGCTGACGGACTAAAGCTGGCTGGTAATCCGATCGTGTGTGGGCTTCTCCGGACTTTCAACATACTTTTTTAGCCTCAAATCCGACGTACTTTAGATTTGAAACATGCTTCAAATCTTTACTTCGTAACTACGACGGACCCCGAAATCCGCTCGTCTGTGTGCTAGACGGACAAAAAGCCACGCTAGGGCACCTATTGGCTACTGGCTATGAACTTCCTTATTTTAGTCCGGTGTACGTCATCACGTAAGAATTCGATGGACTTTTGTGTGATCGTGTGTAGGCAAGTCTGTTCGTTAGAAAGTCCGCCGCAAGTCCGTCGAAAGTCCGCCGAAAGTCTGCCGGAAGTCTGTCGGACAGGCTGTCTGACTTTTGTAGACGAAAAGTCCGACCGTGTGTACGCGGCATTAGGAGTTGAAAAACTGAAATTGACTTACTATGAATAGTGCTGCTGTGCAGATCTTTCTTTTAGAATTTTAGCATCCCTATGTTCCCTTTTGGAGACAGATTATGTGCCCCTCCCCACCTGGCAGTATTTTGCTCTATGGTTGTACTACTCATCTTAAGCTGTAGGGTTCACCTCTTCTCTAGGTTGAACACTCCTCACTGATACAGAGTGCGGCATGGACATGGTGAAATCAGAGTCAATCTCTGCACCAGCACATGGTAAATTTCAGGTCAGCATGCATATTCCTCTCATGATAAGATTCCTTAAGGTAGAGTTAATGAGTCAGGCTTTTCTGGTTGAAGCTTAGCTCCTGCAAGAGGTTTGTTTTAAAAGAAACATGAAGGGTCTGTCAGGTTTTGACTGCCTAGTTTACCGAATGGGGTAATTTCTCTACAAGTGAGAGACAAATATCTCCACTAGAGACACAGATAAGAACACAAACACATTTGTAGTAGAGTTGGGAAGAGTTATCTTCTGTCTAGAACCGTGCTCTCACATTTTTGTACAGGTGTCACACAGGAAGTGTGAGAAAATCTCCCCATTAGGGTCACAGGCTCTTCCTCACCTAAGGCTTAAATAATGACAAATATATTGTCATTATATCAGGAAAATGTATCTGAAAATTGATTTTGCAGGTATTTTAAAGCTGAACTCATTTGTTTATATTCCTCAAACTAAATTATTTTTTTGCATACCATAGGAGAACCTAAATCTCAGCAAGCCAGCACTTACAAATAAGTCCCACCATACTACCTAAAAAAATAACCAAAACAAGTACACCCTCAAGCTAACCACAACTCATGTAAGTAAATCTCCTTATACATAAAAGAAAACAATATCAGCAAAGAATATGCAAATTCATGTGCATAAAAAAATGTGTTAATGACCAAATTCATCTCTGAAAAACAGACACATTAAAATTCACATAACAAGCAAAACAAACAGTGATACGATAATTCCGCTTAAAGCGGTAATAAACCGCAGCTGGTGAAAAAAAAAAAATTCCCTGCAAGGCGATGTCATAATGTGCTAGTATGCATCGCTGTTTGCTGAACCTTCAGAGCGCATGCTCCGGTAACGTCACCGGCTTCATGCAGTCTGAATAACTCCTAAACAGTGCAAGTTTAGGAGAATTTCACAGTACCTACAGGTAAGCCTTATTCTATATATATTATATTTATATATATATATTACTATGTGGATCATTTCCCCAGATCCAGGGAAGCAAGAGATAATACCATTTGCACAATAAATATAATTTCTAGAAGCAATAACACATCTACCTGTCTACTTTTGCTGTCTACAGACGCAGAAAAAGCCTTTGACTGAGTAGACTTGACCTTTATCAGAGAAGCACATATCAGGATACCAGCTCAGTTTCATTTTTAGATTGAAGCACTATATTATGCAACGGGAGCCACCAGGGCTGCCCCTTGTCCTCACTAATTTTTGTACTCACCCTTTCTTAGGCACATACACAGAAACCTAGACATTTCCAGCATTACTGCTCAAGGCTACCATCATAAAGTCGCTGCTTATGCAGATGATTTGCTTTTCTGCATCTCAAACCCTATCATTTTCTTGCTCTTACATTCAGAAATACAGCTCTTTGTCAAATTTTAAGGTTAACCTTCAGAAATCAGAAACCTTAAAAATATCCTTATCAGAAACCACATTCCTAACCCTGAGCCCCAACTTCCCTTTCTGATGGCCTTCTCACTTGCTCAGATATCTCAGCGCTGACTAACCTACTGACCCTACCATGATCTTTAAACTATACTTTCTTTCTGATTTTACAAACACTGCATAAAGACCTTGACTCCGTCACTCTCCTGGTTTGGTGGGTGCAATGTCTTAAGAATGTAATGCACCAACTCATCTACTTACTCGAGACTTTGCCAATACACATTTCACTGACATTTCACTGACCTATTTCTTTTTTCTCTTTGAAAAAAAAAATGTATCCATTATGTATGGAAGAGCAAACAGCCATGCAACTCATATGACAAGAGTAAAAGATTGGCACAGACACAGAGATTTCAAACTGTGGGCATCTCTCAAGCAGGATTGTTCACCGATACTACTGACTGGTCTTCCATGGGCTGAACAATCAATCATCGTACCAAAAGAGAAACATCCGTTAATTGGCCCGTTAAACGAAAGAGACAGGCTCCTCACTTTATCCACTAACCAGAGCTTCCCATCACCTCTGACACCCATCCTGGGACACCCTGAGTTCCTTCCTGGGTGGACAGACAAACATTTTCATACACGGGCTGTCAAAGACCTACTCAGGATTTAAGACTTCCCCACTAATACCTCATGGAGCGATCTCTCCGCTTTCTCTGCTACTCATGACGTGCCAGTGTTAGACAGTTGGCATCACTTCCAACTAAACTACTTTTTGCACTCCCTCCCTCTACCATGACAGTTTGTTAGGGAATTAACCCCTTTTGAGAAGACCTGCCTTGCCACTGGAGCAACACATGGCACAATGCCTCTCTCATACTGTAACTTAGATAGGTGCTCATTCCAGGGCAGACCCCATCTTCCTTCACAAGTGGGAGAATGACCTGCGTCTAACATTCTCAAACAAGCAGAAAACCAGACTCCTAGCCTTTACCCACAATTTTTGTTTATAGTGTTTTTTTTTTTTTTATCAAGAGCTCCTGCTTTTTTTTCTTTTCTAGTGCTCTCCATAATATTGTTTTTCATTTTGTGTGTCAAGCTACCACAACACCATTATTATCTTGTATTTTTTTAACCTCAAGGAGGTCAGTTGGTGTTGGTGTCCCTTGTTAATTTGACATTGTACTTAGGAAATGTACCTGCCTACTCACAAACAAGCTGTCCTTTTTTAAGTAAAACACATAGGCAAGTATTTGTGAATCCAAAATAGCCATTTTTATGGGTCATAATAAAATAAAGAGGAAGGCAATGCTGGAGAAAATAGTGAAATTGGCGAATAGTATATATATATATTGGCGAATAGTGGCGAATAGTGAGCACAATCCGGTCCTGGACTACAAGAGATCAGGAACAGCAGCAGATGACATATATGTCCCCAGGCTGTGGTCATACAACAGCCTGCGTCTTTTGTCAGACCAGACTGAACCCAGGCCATCACACTCTTGTGTTCCTTCCACTCTTCCTTCTAGGCTTGCTTCCAGGCTGTGGTTTTGGAGTTGGAGCCTTTTGGTTGGAAGGCGGGGGGGACCTGGGATTCGGTCAGGCTACTGGGCCGGGCCACCTCCTGGCTGCCACTTACCCCCACCACCTCCTTGCTGCCACTTTCCCCAGCCACCTCCTGGCTGCCACATTCCACAGCCTCCTCCTGGCTGCCACATTCCATGCCCTCCACCTGGCTGAGGCTTTCCGGTGTATGAAAAAGGGACAAAGTTTTATTTTTTTATTCATCAATCACACACAATTTTCAGCTCATGACTGTTGCAAATTGAATGTTAACAAATAGAAAAGACTATCATTCTGACACCAGCATTTTTCATTCTTGTCGCAAACATTTTTGGCCACTACTGTCTTTTGATATGTAAAACACTTTATTAAATCAGCAATTAGTGATCAATAATAACATCTAGTTAACATCATTACTTTTACAACAAGAAATATGTAAAACAATGCTATACCTGGCTCAAGCTGGGCTCCTCCACTTCTTCCTGGCTGGAAGACCCAGGTTGGACGTCAGAAGCCTCAGCTGGGTTGGAACGAAGCGTGGAAGGAAGAGTGGAAGGAAGGGTTGAGAGTGATTGCCTGACTTCAGTCTGGTCTGACAGAAAACGCAGTCTGTCAAAGTACCACAACATTGGGACATAAATAAGTGCTCCTCAGCCCACCAATTTTTGCCTTCAAATAGGGGATGGATGCCTGTGGGGATCTGCAGCTTCACCAACTCCAGCAGTTTCTCGCTGCCTGCCTCTTTTGTTTATGATTATAATGTGGATGTTTCACCTGCAACAGACAGGGCAGCTCCCTGTACTTGTCTATGAATAGGGGGAGGAAATTTTGATAATTGAAGCCATCCATTTTCTCTGCAAGACACAACACAAGACAAACCCTAATGTCAGGCTAAACTCTCATAATCTTGTCCCAATATAGGCCTCAATCTAGAGGCAGTATAGGCCACTGATGCATCAAGTTAAACTTGTACCTTTGTTAGAACGATCGGCGCTTCTGCTACTCCTTCCTCCGCTCACAGATCGTACGTAGGACGCACGCGTGTTACGCTTTATATACACTGCGTATGCGTGAAACTCCCCCCGCCCTTGATGTTCTTTCTAGTCTATTCCCCGCCCCTTGTCTTTCGGCCCACTGGGAGAGCACATGGCGGAGAAAGAGCAAGTGCATGCAGACAGCAGCAGCAGCAACGGCGAAAGGCCGGAGCCATTAATGTCCCGATCCCGGAGGAGATTTAAGGCCTCAAATATGTCTTTTATAGATGGTGGAGATAGTGGACATCTTGAAGAGGGCTGACTAAGCATGGGAAGCATTGACCTTACCCAAACCCAAATGTCAGAAAGGCCAAGATCATGGCAAAAGTTGTGAAAAGTCTGCACAGGAATTTTGGGTTACAACGATCCAAGGATCAATTGAGGAAACGCTGGTCAGACCTGAAATTGAGGGAGCAGGATCAGTACAGAAAGCTCAAGAGAGTTCTTCAAAAAAGTAAGTAGTTGTCGTGTGTTCCTATTATTATTATTACTTGCATGCTGCTCCATGTGCTTTTCTTTACTGTTGTAGAGTTTAAAATAGCAAGTTTCAGGTTTGTGGGCACAGTAATCGTTCATAGTAAACCTCGTTTGTTCGCCCACTAATACAATATTTTTGGCAGATCCAGGTTAACTACATTTGTTCAGGCCTATTTGTATTAAAAGAAGTTTATTACATTGCTGTCTAGATGGGTTTGTACTAGCATGAAATGCAAGCTTGATTCAGTGTAAGGAGAGGACACTCAGCAGCTGTGTACACATCTGGACATAGGAGCACTAGTGTGAGACTCCAGAACAAACTTTTTATAGTGTCCCACACAGGTGCTCTAGTGGATACTAGGGGTGTCTCCATGTGTGAAAACTGTACATAAAAGGTAAGTATTCCAGCCTTATAAAGGGAAAATAATAATGTCTTCAACTTGGAACTCTGCCAAAAAAGACAATTGTACAACACTTCCAAGCAATGTTTCACATTACTATCTCTGGCCTCAAATATCTGTGTGCCAAGTATACCTTTTTTTTATTCACATAGGGGAGAAAAGACTCGGGACATCTGAGGACACTAGGGACCCCCCACCTCCTAAAGAAAAGCAAATCCCCACACCACAACCAGAAGATGTGGAGGATGGAGAGGTTTATGAAGTGGGCGAAATAACGACCACAACAGCTGAGTATCTGAGACCAGAGCTTCAGGTAATAGATGGATGCCTGTATATTTATAATACATGGTGTGTTTTTTTATATTTTAGGTGATATGGATGTTGTGGAAGAAGAATCTCATTTCACAAGTGCAAGTGCACACGTCCTCATCGGGGAGATCATGGTGTGCTATTGTGATTTATAGAATATCAAGGAAGACATCAATGATGTGGAAAAAAGACTCAAAAACATCATTGATGTTTTAGGCAGAATCTAAAACACCCCAAAAGTCTTCTAGTTTGTTTGTATTTTTATTATTTTCACACATTTTAAATATTTTTTAGAAAACCAAATTTTGAAGATGAACACAGTGTGTCAACATGTGCTATCTGTCATCATGGGATATCAAGATACGCGTTTTGGGGGTGCAACCCCTTCCTCGCAACTAAAGTAGATGAGAGGTAGGGGTTGCACCCCTGAAACACATCCATTGATCCCCCATGATTGGAGCTAGCACATGTTGATATTAGGCTTGGGATCAGGAGGGAAATCCCCATATTGACTCTCAATTTGTGTGCATCTTCAAAATTTGGCTTTCACAGGGGTGACATCACCCCATCTGATGAAGGCAACATCAACACAGTTTGGACATACTAATGTAATGTTGCCTTCACTTTGTCAAAGTTGAACTTTGTAAGTTCCTGAGTTGTGTATTGTTTTATGGTTTTAAACATGCCTGGTTTTTTTACGTAAAAAAGGCTATTTGTACTGTCAAAAACAAAAATGTTATTACTAAAATTAGTTTGATTTGTTCAAAAACCATTTTCTAACGCACATGTGAATGTGCACAGAGTAAAAAGTTTTCTACTCAACAATGTGTGGCTTCTTCTTTCAATGCTCAATATCATTTTTTGTTTTTGTTTAAGTTGGTGTTTACACTGAAATGGGGGTTATTTACTAAAGGCAAATCCACTTTGCGATACAAGTACACTTTCAGTGCAGTTTCAAGTGCACTTTTGCGGTGCACTTGGACTGCAAAGTGGATTTTCCTTTAGTAAATAACAGTGCTTTATAATTTGCCACAATGATGCCATTTTCATGACTCACCAAAATTCATTCATGGTGCTGAAAATTATGTATATTTTTAACAGTAATGCATTACATACATTAACAACAAAAACAAGGTGTGTGTGTGTAGCAGACCCACAACATAATAATAGTTTGCTGAAGAAGAGATTGTCCCCTCATGTATCAAATAAATTACGTTTGCACTATTGAAGAAAATGGCCAAAAAAAAAAGCTCATTGGAGAACCTAGGAGACAGCTAAAAGAAACACAAGCAGTAAATCAAAGGAAATATTCAATTTATTTTTAAAATGTTTATTAAACATTTTCTGGCATATCATTGGCCCCGTACCTGCAAAGTACTCTATATATTTTATACAGACCTTGTGTGCGCTTTGGGGGGGCAAGCACCGAAAACGAGATATGAACCCACAAGCACAAACTGAAGAGCAGTAACGATTGGAAAAGCACGAGGCTGAAAATTGCGAATCGTCTCTCACCAAACTTCTACTAACACGAGATAAACACGAGATTAGCAGAAGGAGCCCAAAGGGTGGCGCACTGGCTATTGAACTTTACTTTTATAGCGCTGTCGTACTTGTTGTACGTCACCGCGTTCTTGATGTTCAGAAGTTCCTACAAGATTTGTGTGACCGTGTGTATGCAAGACAAGTTTGAGCCAACATCGGTCGGAAAAAAAACATGGATTTTGTTGTCAGAATGTGCAATCGTGTGTACGCGGCATTAGACTGGTATAATAATCGATGCTAATAAGCATTAACAACATTATACAATAACTAGTCTGAGTGCACTCTAGGACGATGCCTAGGATATGGTGCAATGTCCCCTCAGAGGTACAAGCAATAGCAATAAGCAATAGTTAAAGGTCTTTGTGTAGCAGTTGTAAAAGGACCGTCTTTAGTCCTAACTCTTTAGCTGGATATCATTGGGAACCAGTTGTACAATTGGTGCACATGAAAATAGTCCCAATCAAGCCTGCAGGCAGCAATAAGGCTAATAGTTGGCTGTATTGTCAGTTCCTAATGGAGTCAGCTTCTCTAGCAACAGATATTATATCCCCACAGCAGCAACTCAACAGTCCAAGCGATATTGCAGCTCACCATCTGGTCACACACAGCGATTAGGCCACTCTCTGCTCTGCACCCAGGTGGCTCTGTCTGTCAGCACCGCCAAACTCAGCACAATGGATCCCACTCAGGCTGGCAACATGCACACTGGGCAGCAATGTACACTCTCCAGTGCCCCACACGACAAAAAAAAGAAGATATTCAAATTGAAGTCTAAGAGATGCAGCTCTTTTCTTTACTTATCGCCATCTACCTCTGGGAACTGTAGTCCAGTGGTCCATAAGAGTCTATAGCATTTCTCCCTTCTTGAACTTCAATTCCCACATTCCATTGTGGCCAGCATAGAGGTCATTGGAATTCTTAAGGTTTGTCTGCTTTCCTTAGTGGCTGGAGTCATCAACTGTTACTAGGTCCAGCATAAACAGTTTAGTGGGAGCATAGAGAGTAGATGCAGAGTGTTACTTCCGTTGTCATTTCTTAGTCAAGCACCTGGCTACACTTAAATCAAGTAAGATCGGGATTAGTATATAAAACTCCACTCGGCATGAAATCTTCTACAGATAGAGCTGACAGGTAGAGGGATCCAACAACTCCACCTGCTACAGGCTGCCTGCATAAAAAACAATAAGAGGGGTGGAAACAAGACCAGTCCCCCGGCACAAGGAGAGAGAACAATAGTGACCGGTCTGTGTTACAGAAAACTTCTAAAAGGCAGAGTGCAGGAGACGATTCATGCTGGATTACTGCAGATTATTATAGAAGACACACACAAAGCAGAGCAAGACTCAAATAAGAATACACACATCTTTATATTTAGACAATATTTGATTATTCAAGGATTCTCCCTTTAACATTTTCTGAACTGTCTGAATACATTTGTTTGGGAATGATTCAGGTGTGGGATTATTTTTACACTTTGGTAAATGGCTATTTAGTGGGACTGTACTATCTGCACATTATGAAAAATTTCAAAAGTCATACATCACTTTTGACTGGGCTAAATCTCTGTCCTTGTATTATTAAAATAATGCATCAAGACAAACACATAAACGTCTTGTGTTTGCTTTCAGCTCTGTAGGAGAGCTTCTGGCACGTTTGCTGCAATGGTTTAACAACATTTTAGGATTAAAGAATATTTAGCTCACATTTTCCCAGTACTAGCAAGCTACTCACTCAGAATAATCTTTTGTTCAAGCATTCACAAGATCTTCAAGATCAATCTCAGAAGATTAGGAGATTTTAGGAGACTTTTACTCCAGAATTTGTGCTCCTAGTGTGGACCTTCTTTGACAATGGAAAGTCTGCCTTACCGACAGCCTTCCGCCCACCAAATGCAAATGATTTTGAAAAGCCAAGAAAGAAATATATATACAGTGGGCAAAATAAGTATTGAAACACATCACCATTTTTCTAGGTAAATATATTTCTAAAGGTGCTATTGACCTGAAAATTTCACCACATGTGGGTAACACCTCATGCAATCTATACGTACAAAGAAACCAAAACAAATAAGTTAAAAAATTAAGTTCTGTGTAATAAAATGGAATGACACAGGGAAAAAGTATTGAACACATGAAGAAAGGGGAGGTGTAAAAAGGCAAGGAATGCCAAAACACCAACTGAAATCTATCAGTAATTAGAAAGCAGTCCTGCCCCTTGTCAGTGCAAATTAATATCAGCTGGTTCAGTCTCAACTGATGGCCTATAAAAAGATGTCTCCTTACCAAGGAGTCACACAAGAAACATCTCATGATTTATAAAAGCAAAGAGCTCTCTCGAGACCTTCACAACCTTATTGTTGCAAAACATACTGATGGCATTGGGTACAGAAGGCTTTCCAAACTTCTTAATGTTTCAGTGAGCACCGATGGGACCATAATCCAGATTTGGTAAGAACATAATTTCACCATAAACCGGCCACGACCAGGTGCTCCTCGCAAGATTTATGACAGAGGAGTGAAAAGAATTATCAGAAGAGTTATCCAACAGCCAAGGACCACTTGCAAGCAAGACATTTCAGCAAGACAATGATCCCAAACACAAAGTCAAGGAAACTCTCAATTGATTTTAAAGAAACAAAATAAAGCTGCTAGAATGGCCTAGCCAATTACCTGACTTGAATCCAATAGAAATAATCTATGGAAAGAACTAAAGATCAGAGTTCATAGAAGAGTCCCACGGAACCTTCAAGATTTGAAGACTGTGTGGAAGAATGGGCCAAAATCACACCCGAGCAATGCATGCAACTAGTTTCTCCATACAGGAGGCATCTTGAAGCTGTCAATATCCAACAAAGGTTTTTGGACCAAGTATTAAATAGATTTCAGTTAGCGTGTTCAACACATTTTCCCTCTGTGATTCCATTTTATTAAACATAACTTAATTTCTGAACTTACTTGTTTTAGTTTCTTCATTTGTATGGATTGCATGGGTTGTTACTGACATGTGGTGAAAAATTCATGTCAATAGCACCTTTAGAAATATATTTACCTAGAAAAATGGTGACGTGTTCAATACTTATTTTACCCGCTCTGTGTATATATATATATATATATATATATATATATATATATATATATATATATATATATATATATATATATATATATATAAATTTAACACACAGTATCTCACAAAAGTGAGTACACCCCTCACATGTTTGTAAATATAATATTACATCTTTTCATGTGACAACACTGAAGAAATGACTCTTTGCTACAATGTAAAGTAGTGAGTGTACAGCTTGCATAACAGTGTAAATTTGCTGTCCGCTTAAAATAACTCAACACACAGCCATTAATGTCTAAAACGCTGTCAACAAAAGTGAGGTTGTAACATGACAAAATGTGGAAAATTTCAAGGGGTATGAATACTTTTTCAAGGCACTTTATGTAAGTATGTATAATCATACATACCAACTGTCCCTCATTTGGAGAGACGATCCTTCTGTTCCACTTTTTTCCCCCCAGTTGTCCCTCTTTTTTCTTTTTCTCCACTAAACCTGTTATCTTAAGGCTCCTTTCACACTGAGGTGCTTTGCAGGTGCTAAAGTGCTAAAAATAGCGCCTGCAAAGCGCCCCGAAAGAGCCGCTCAATGAAAGCCCCAAGGGCTTTCACACTGGAGCGTTGCGCTTGCAGGGCTGTCAAAAAAGGCCTGCAAGCCGCATCTTTGGAGCGCTGTAGGAGTGGTGTATTTACCGCTCCTAAAGCGCCCCTTCCCATTGAAAACAATGGGGCAGCGCTGCAAACCTGCCCGCAAAGCGCCGCTGCAGCGGTGCTTTGCGGGCGGTTTTAACCCTTTTTCGGCCGCTAGCGGGGGGTTAAAACCACCCCGCTAGCGCCGCTAAAATGACGGTAAAGTGGCGCTATATTTAGCGCCGCTGTACCACCAGCGCCTGCACGCCTCAGTGTGAAAGTAGCCTAAATGTAAATGATCCTATTTGTTTTTTGAAAAGCCAAAATAAAGGGCATTTTTGGTGCATTAATCCTCATGATCCGCTGCCTATGTGTTCCCCCTGTTTTGCCAAAACCTATAGAGTCTTATAAGAGTCTCCTTCACCTGCATGCTCCCATTTTGCACTACAACTGTACATGCAGTGTTCCAAGTACTACATACACAGGATGTGCAAGAGGGACACAGAGCCACTGCCAAACATTTTTGTGGAGGATGAGGAGAAGTGTAGTTTTTGCTCTGTGTGTCCCTCTCGTCCTGCCTGTGTGTGCAGCGCTTGAACTGCTGCATGTTGTACCACAGAGCAGGAGCATGCGTATAGAGGAAACTTCTATGGGACTCTATATGGCATTACATAGGTCATATAGAATGGGTCAGCACAGTTGAGGAACAATTTCAAAAAGAAATGCATAGGAAGAATTTTTTAGAAAGCATGTACGATGTAAGTTGTAATATTATTATTATTACGTTTTATTATTATTATTATCTGTTTTTTTTTTGGGGGGGGGGGGGTCTTAATGTCACTTGGCCATGCTCAGTTCGTTTTTTGTTGTTCAGCCAGCCAGCAAACAAGGTGGATGGAAAAGTCCCTCCTACCTGGATATTGTGTTCTGGCAGAGTCACCTACACACTGATCATTGGCTGAAATTTTTCCAATGATCAGCAGGATCATTGGTAAAATTTCCAACTTGTAACTTGCGCGTTAAAGGACATGCAGGGAAGATCACACACTATGGTCACCACTGGACCAGCTGAATTTCGAATGGTGTATGGTCAGCTTAAGTACAAAACTGTATATATTTTACAGCAGCCTTAACTGGTTTCATTGGTAATGTAAGCATAGTTGCATCTGGAATATTAAAAAATTAAGTAAATGCATCCTACTGTAATATACAGCTGTGCTGAATAAACCGGATGCCACAGTTAAATAAAAATTTCTGCCAAAATGCAAATATTTGAAATTGCTTTGTAATAGGATAAGCATTAAGGTTAAGGGAAAATTTCAAATTGCCAAATAGAAAATGTGCTAATAAATAACTGCAAATAGAAAATAGGGTAGATGGTATTCATTAACTGCACTGTGCAAACTCTCATTAAAATATGTTACTTTAAAGGAAAAAACAACATGTGCTCATTAGAAATTTGATATTTTTGCATCCAGGGCAAAGCAGCATTTAGCTCATTGTCCTTATAGAAACAAACGTAATAAATATATTATGTTGTGAACTTTTTTTTAACTATATCTACCCAGAACTAATAATGTAATATACTGCAACTTACTGATCTTTAGATGTGGTCGCTGCATTTGTTTTTTTCTGGGCTGTTTTCCCTTATGTTCACCAGGAGATCTGATCAGTTACACACTTTCCGTGTTAGGGAGGCTATGTTCACTCCTTCAGTGTATCTAGTGGAGGAATAATGTAGTGTCCCTTAAAAATCAGCATCATCAAGCTGTTGAGAGGGCAGTGCTAGATGAACTAGTAGAGTTACTAAATGTGGTTGTAAAATCAGAAGGTTTTTTATCTTAACCACTTGCCCACTGGGTACTTATACCTCCTTCATAACCAGGCCAATTTTCAGCTTTCAGCTTTTAGCACTCTCACATTTTGAATAACAATTATTCAGTAATGCAACACTGTACACATATGAAATTTTTGTACTTTTTTCACACAAATACAGCTTTCTTTTGATGGTATTTGATCACCACTGGGTTTTTTATTTTTTGCGCTATACATGAAAAAAGACCAAAAATCTTGTAAATAAAATGCTTTTTTCTTCGTTTCAGTTATACAATTTAGCAAATTAGTAATTTTTCTTCATAAGTTTTGGCCAAAAGTTATACTGCTACACATCTTTGGTAAAAATAGCCCAAATAAGTATATATTATTTGGTCTTTGTGAAGTTTATAGAATCTACAAGCTATGGTGCCAATCACTGCAAATTGATCACACCTGATGTACTGATGGCCTACCTCATTTCGTAAGACACTAAGCGCCGGTTCACACAGGGGCAACACGACTCTGGCCGCGACTTTGCGAGGCGACCTGGACACGACCTGAGGGCGACATGACAGCGCGACTTGGGGCGACTTACAAGGCGACTTCAAGTCGCCTCCAGTACAGGCAACTTTCCAGTGGCCAATCAAACAACAATCAGCTCTGGGGGAGGGAGGGGTTTGCTTGAAAAAACCATCTTCTCTTCCTGTGAAGTCGCTTCACTATAGACCATGATCCGACTTGTAGGCGACTTCCATTGAAATCAATGGGTACAAGTCGCCTACAAGTCGCCTTGAAGTAGTACAGGGACCTTTTCTGAAGTCGGAGCGACTTCAGTAGCGTACATATAGACGGCTCTCATTCACTTACATGGACTTTCAGATGTCAAGCGACTTGGGGCGACTTGAGGTCTGACAAGTCGGATCCCAAGTCGCGGTAGTGTGAACCGGCACTAAGGGGTTGATTTACTAAAGGCAAAAGGACTGTGCACTTTGCAAAGTGCAGTTGCCCTCTGCAAGTGCAGTTGCTCTAGAGCTTAGTAAATGAGGTAAGGCTTCACCTTGCAAAGAGTACCCAATTACGTGCAAAGAAAATAAAAAAAACTTAATTTTTGCGTGAACATGATTGGCTAGTGGATGTCAGCAGAGCTTCTACTCATTTACTAAGCTCTGGAGCAAGTGCACTTACAGAGTGCAACTGCACTTTGTAAATTGCACAGTCTTTTTCCCTTTAGTAAATCAACCCCTAAGTGTCGGTTCACACTGCCACGACTTGGGATCCGACTTGTCAGCCCTCAAGTCGCTCCGACTTCAGAAAAGGTTCCTGTGCTACTTCAAGTCGGATCCTCATCTATAGTGAAGCGACTTTACAGGAAAAAGAAAAGATCATGAGGGGGAACTCCACACCAAATTTTAAATAAAAAACCGGCATGGGTTCCCCTCCAAGAGCATACCAGGCCCTTAGGTCTGGTATGGATTTTAAGGGGAACCCCCTTTCCTGAAAAAACGGCGTGGGGGTCCCCCCAAATCCATACCAGACCCTTATCCGAGCATGCAGCCTGGCCGGTCAGGAAAGGGGGTGGGGACGAGCGAGCGCCCCCCCCCCCTGAACCGTACCAGGCCACATGCCTTCAACATGGGGAGGTAAGTGCTTTGGGGAAGGGGGCGCCCTGCGGCCCCCCCACCCCAAAGCACCTTGTAACCATGTTGATGAGGACAAGGGCCTCTTCCCGACAACCCTGGCCGTTGGTTGTCGGGGTCTGTGGGCGGGGGGCTTATCAGAACCTGAGAGCTCCCTTTAATAAGGAAACAAAATATTACAGCGCACACATGCAAAAAAGACACCTACCTCCAGCAAGGCCCATCAAAAACACCTAGACACTTTCAAAAAACATTATCAAAAAATATGGGGATTTGGGGGGGGGGGGGGGGTGGAACACCACTTTAAAGTAATGCAGTGCCGTATAGCAAAAAATGGCCTCGTCATGGCCCGGTAAATCTTTCAAAGGTCTTAATAGGAGTAGTATCTAAAATCTCTAAATAGAGCCATGTGAACTTATTCTTCGTTCCCATAATAGAACAGCTATAATGCAATTCACTGTCTTAAACAATTACTTTCTATACGTCTGTGTCCAGACAACTCACTATATTGTGCTGACTGACTGCAAGGTTAGTGAAAGCAATCATTACACCATGGGAGATTTTTTTTGTCCTTTGTTTATTCTTGATTGGTTATGACATAATTAGGAGGAGGAATGTTCAGCACAGAAGATTAGGTTTTTATCACTAGCACTTGAGGTTGACAGAAGCAAGAGGACCAGAGTAAAGTATTTATGTAAAGGATTTTTTATATATAAAGATATATTTGTTAGATTGCTAAGACATTTTTTAGATGACTAAGAGTGCTTTCTGCAGTTTATCTCCAGTTTATAATTGTGATCTCAACTATAATCCTAACACATGTATGCAAAAACACTAAATCAACCTGCCTACCTTTCTGGATTGAATTTCTTATTATTGCTTACTAATGCCTATCCATCAGCCTTATGAAAAGAGGTTGTTGCTTCTAATAGAAGCATCTCCATCAGTGGCAGCCATTTTTTTTTTCTTTTGTCCCCTCCAGTTGGCCAGCCGCGCACCCCCGGCCCCTCTGCCCACCCGCTCTAGGTCAGTGGTCGGTCGGTAGCACTCCGCTTCCGGCGGGCGACTGGCAGCAGCTACTGTGTGTCCTCTTCTCTATCTATTCAGCTTCCATGTGTCTCCTTTCTCCTCCTTCTAGGCGCTAGGCATCCAATAGGATCGCCAGTCTTTTCAGCCAATCGGGGTGATGGGTCTCATAACCCCCTTCCTGATTGGCCAGAAGAAGGATTAGTGTGAATATAGTGAATATTGATTGTCACACACCTATTGTCACACAATTGGGTGGGCTTGAAGCGCAGTGCTCTGCGCCCCAAGCCCACCCTTTTTTGAAGCCTATTAGAGCCTCTGGCTCTAATCACGTGCTTAAAAAAAACATCCGCCCATTGAAATCCATGCTCCAGTGTCCCTGCATGTAGATCAGGGGGGCGGACGAATGGATGGGAGCGGCGCCCATGAAAGGGCCGCCACTGATCTCCATATATAATTTCCAGGAAACTTCTGCTTACATTTAACGAAATGTGTCATCAGTGCAAACAGCTATGCATGGTTTGTCTATAGATTAACAAGCTCTGCAAAGAAAACTAAAGGCCAGTGAGAAGAAAAGTAGGCAAAGTAAGATCCCTTCCATTTTTAGTGTGCTTATTTAGATGAGTATACGTATTTTTAATTAGGAGATATACAAGGAGCTCTCCATTTATGACAATATTGGGGTTGATATACTAAAGGCAAATAGGTTGCTCAATTCAAAGGGAAATTGCACTTTGCAAGGGAAGTTTCCTCAGAGCTTAGTGAATGTGGTGAAAGTTCACTCTCCAAGGAATATATAATCATATTAAAGGAAAAAAAAAAAAAACAGAACTTTTGCTTGCACATGATTGGATGATGGAGGTCAGCAGAGCTTCATTATATTCACTAAAATCTGGGGAAACTTTCCTTTCCATACTGCAACTTCCCTAGAAGGGTGAACAGTCTATTTGTCTTTAGTAAATCAACTCCATTGTGTTTAGATTGTGTATTGAGTATTTTACATTTCTCATAATTAATATAATACCTTAGGTAACACAAACTGCTATAACTGGTTTCCACACATGTATATATGACCCTATTTATGCTGTAACAAGTATCCTGAAGACACTGCTGATGTTTGGGTCCCCTGATTCTGGAATCTCAATGACCTTCCCAGTAATGCCGGTAATTGTTTGACACACCAGGGTTGGAAGGGAATTTGTATTGCAAGAATACACAATATTTAAATAACTAATGAATGTAAAATGCCAATAAACACTTCAAGTATGTGAAAAAATGTAAATGAATGTGTACATTTGGTAATAAACAAGTGAATGATCCTAATCCTAATACTGGTGAAGTCTTTGTCAAAACCATTCCCTTCTGACTACTGATACCCAAATCCAGTGTTGGAGCATTTAAAATTAAGTCCCTCCAAACCCAGGTGTAGGTGCTTGAACGGTATCCCCAGTAAGCAATACTAGTCCTTGAAGCATGGTGTGATAAGGTATGACCAGCAGCCTCTCACCGACTTCTTAGGTGATAACCTGTCTCCTCCTGCTCCCCGTCTGGGGCTCTGCGATGTTAGCTGCCGTGATGTCCTATCCAAGATCAGAGGCCAATGCCAGTCTTGACAATGATGTTCCCACAAACCAGGAGATGTCCACCACTCAGCCTTTCTGCATCTCCAAAACTGCAGCAAAATGACCCGACACCAGCCTGCTACACTGTGTGTGGGTTCCACCATGTCATTTCTGAGACTGCCCTGAGTCTCGGGAAAGTCTTTCATTTTCCTCTCCACAGGGTTACGGTAATATACGGTAGAGATATTGCAGAAGTCACTGTGTGTGGACATTTGCAGTATCAGTATAAGGCTGATAGCCAGATCTGAGCCGCTGTTCCTTTCCTGCCAGTCGGTAGACCAAAGCTACAATGCCTTTATTAATGTGTGCCAACCAGTGGTGGTGCGTCCATAAGGGCGCACGGGCATCGCCCCTTCTCTCCAGCCACCCCTCTAGCACCAATAGATAGATTCATGCATTGCAATCTATTTATGGCCGCTGCTGCTACCCCCTTTTCGGGCGCTGGGTGCCTGAATTACAGCGGCGGGGGGTGTTTTTGAAGCACCTGATTAGAGCCATAGGCTCTAATAGGCATCAAAAAAGGCGACCTGCGAGCGCCATGCTGGGCGCTTGCAGGTCACTCAGCTGTGTTAGAAAAGTGAATGAATATTCGCTTTCCTGACACTAAACCGCCTCTCCGCCAATCCGGTGCTCAGATCTGTTACCCGTCACCTGATTGGCTGAAACGACAGGCGCTGTGATTGGACGCCTATCAGGCGTCCAATCATAGCAGAGGACGGGAAGAGAGGACGGGAGAAGACATCGAGGAGCTGTCCCACCGCCACCAAGACAGGGTAAGTACAGACGGCGGGCGGGGGGCACACTGGTAGCATTTGATATGGCACAGTGGCTGCGTTTGATGGGGCACAGTGGGAGCATTTGATGGGGCACAGTGAGGCTGCATTTGATGGGGCACAGTGAGGCTGCATTTGATGGGGCACAGTGAGGCTGCATTTGATGGGGCACAGTGAGGCTGCAGTTCATTTGATGGGCACAGTGAGGCTGCATTTGATGGGCACAGTGAGGCTGCATTTGATGGGGCACAGTGAAGCTGCATTTGATGGACACAGTTGCTGCATTTGATGGGCACAGTGGCTGCATATGATGTCACAGTGGCTATATATGATGGGCACAGTAGCTGCATTCGATGGGGCACAGTGGCTGCATAAGATGGGCACAGTGGCTGCATAAGTTGGGCACAGTAGCTGTATTTAATGGCACAGTGGCAGCGTTTGATATGGCACAGTGGCTGGGTTTGATGGGCACAGTGGCTGCATTTGATGGGCACAGTGGCTGCATTTGATGGCACAGTGGCTGCGTTTGATGGCACAATGGCTGTGTTTGATGGTACAGTGGCGGCAATTGATGGGCACAGTGGCTGCGTTTGATGGCACAGTGGCTGCGATTAATGGCACAGTGAGGCTGCAATTGATGGGGTTTTTTTTTCAGAATTTTTCATTTTGTTTGTGCCCCCCCAAAAAAATTTTGAGCACCAACCGCCACTGGTGCCAACCAACACTAAAAATTTTCAGATAAGACTGCATTGAGTACACCTGTAATGTACCCACAATTCTAAGCCACGACTCACTCTCAGTAAACTTCTGTAGAGGGAATCTCTTGCTGAAGAAGAACAGATCATTGCTTGTATGTTAAAATTTAAATTCAAGTTTATTAAATGTATATACAGGGCACTTTAACCCCTAGACCCCAGCTACCACTGGCTCTTTAAGGGGTTCTCAAAGACAGGAGGCAGAGGCGGACTTTTGAAACATTTGCAATTCCTTTGACTAGCCTTCACAGTGGCAACATGCTTGTGAAGCCCCCCTACCACCACCAGCTCCCCGTAGCACAGCGTGGTCACTGTGCTAAGAATTGGCAGTAAGCAATGCTCCAAGCACAGAATAGTGCATCTGGCCGATGCAAATATGTATACAGCTGGTGTTAAGGTCCACCCATCATGCAGACGCATTTGTGGAAGCGGTTAACAACAGAAGGAAAGTGCTAGATTGTTCACATTTCAAGGATATATTTATACCATTTGATCTCCAATGCAAACAAGCTAATTAACATTTGACAAACCTCTTTTAAATAAGGATCAAACATTCTTATTTAACCATGTAGACCAGCCTTTTTCAACCAGGGTTCCCAGACACCCTGGGGTGCCTTGAGGTTTCCTCGGGGGGTGCCTTGGCAAGATGCCTAAAAATTGCCCAAAAATTTGTAAAACCAGTGACGTCAATCAGTATTGATAAGAAGGGTGTTGATCGCCTGCACAGCATCCTTGTTTGACCCTCCCGTGCCCCTCTCCATCAGCACTGGGGTCACATTAGCTGAGTGATGGTGAGAAACTGAAGGAGAGGAGAAACACTGGAATATTCATCAGTACCAGTGTGCAAAAGTGTATTTGCCTTAGAATAATAAATCACCTCTAACGTTTAGTGTCCTGCATGTGTCGATGCTGCCGCATTATGTAAAATTTTAAGAATTGTTTTTTACATTTTACAATGGGGTGCCTTGAGACTGTCCATAATTTTAAAGGGTGCCTTGAGACTGTCAATAATTTTAAAGGGTGCTTTGAGATTGTCCATCATTTTAAAGGGTGCCTTGAGATTGTCCATAATTTTAAAGGGTGCCTTGACTGAAAAAAGTTCGAGAAACACTGGTCTAGGTATCCAAGCTACTATAAATATCAAGAACACAGTCTTAATATTGATCTATAAAAAGCTTGCTGGGTACAAGATAACCAAGAAGCTTGCTAATTACCACAGAGCAAACTGCGCCTTTTACACATCTATGAATGCTGTACAAGGTTAGCATACTTGAAGGAAAACAGGTTATGACATAAAGGCTTGTGGCCTGACTTAAAACTAAACCCATTGATTTAACCGTTTTCCAAAACACTCCAGCGGAAATGGCACCTGATCATGTGACTACTGTGAAAGTCACAGTGGTCACATGATCACAGGCCCTTCACATTCTTCAGGAATTCAAGACTTTTTAAAGGGATCGCCGGGGGAGGCAGAAAGGGGTTAAAACCATTGGCTCTTCTGGCTTAGGCCCCTTTCACAGCGGCTCAGCGGGGATCGCTCCATTTTCCCCAGCTGAGCCGTCGGATGATAGGGCGGGACCCGCACACTGTGCAGGGACCGCCCTGTCAGATCTCCTCTCTCCCCTATGGGGGATCGGAGGAACACGGACCGTCTGTCCGTGTTCCTCTGATCCGCTCTGCAGACGGATAGAAAAATAGGATTTTCTTCCGTCCGCAGAATCGGACGAGAGCGGAGCCGAATGACATTGGGTGTTTGCGGATGTACATCCGCTGACACCCGCTATCGCATAGGGATGCATGTATGTCCGTATTTCATCCGAAAACGGTCCGCATGTGTGAAAGGGACCTTATGGTGTTATTTCGAATCAGTGTACATTAAACACAAGTAAAACAAAAACAATAGTGTAAAAAATGTATGTTTAGCACTTTGGAGTTGCAGAAACACTAGCTGATGACCTTTTGTGTCCTGCAAAAGCTCTCATTTTGTTTGGCTCTTTAACCTCCCTGGCGGTTTTCCCGAGTTGGGCTCGGGGTTAAATTTCAACACCATTAGCGGTAACCCCGAGCCACACTCGGGATTGCATTGCAGGATCCTGGTGCAGTGTACTTACCTTGTCCCCAGAATCCTGTGATGTCCCCCCGCTGGGTCCATGGGCTCTGTCCTCCACCCGATGCCTCTCTGTGCCGGGCTCCATCCCTGCGAGCGTCATGACGCACGGGGGCGGAGCCAGGCGGCAAATTCAAAAGAGTGAAAAATCATATTATATACAGTACACTGTAATCCTACAGATTACATTACTGTATGAAATTATTTCACATCCCTTTTGTCCCCAGTGCTTTGTCCAATGTCCTGCATGCAGTTTTATATTATATACACTGATCTTTCTGCCTGGAAACTGGAGATTGTCCATAGCAGCCAAAAAGTGTCCCTTTACGTCAAAAGTGGTTTTAGACCAGCTAGAAAACAGCAATAGTAAATTAGAACACTTGCAGAATTGAGCGATAGTGAATTGTGCGGAAATTAATTTTTATTATTATTAGGTTATTTTTTTTTATAATTATTTATATTTATTTATTATATTATAATTTATGATTTTGTGTTTCAAACTTCATCATACCCGGGATATCTACTAGACTCTTGTTTGGACAGATTTAAGTGTGTTATTGCTAAGAATTACAGGCCTACAATATAAAATGCCAAATTTCTATGCAAAATAATTGTACCGCTTTGAGACGCAAAAATCTGACATAATCATACCGCCAGGGTGGTTAATAACACACTGCTGAAATTGTTTAGCAGCAAAGTTAAGGGGGGAGGGGGGTCCTGCAGGGAGCATGATGTAACCAATAAAAACGTTGGCTGTAATACCTCAAGAATAAAGCAGGTGAGTTGCTGCAATAAGGCTTGCTACACTCCTTGCAATATATATATGGTATACATATATAGAATATCACTTTTTTTGAAAAACAGGGTTCAGTTTCATGAAAAAAATGCACAACTCCCAGAATATTAAAAACTGAGATAAATGCATCCTCCTATAATACACAGCTGTACAATAATGTATAAACCGGATGCAACAGCCAACAAAGAATGCTTGCCAAATGTGAATATTTAAAATTGCTTTGTAATAGAATAAATATTAAGGTCAAGGGGAATTTTTCTATTGCCAAATAGAAATTGCACTAATCAATAACTGGCAAAAGAAAATCAATGATAGTTGGCAGTCACTACTAACTGCGTTGTGCAAACTCAGATTAAAAAATATAAATTTTAATGAAAAAAATAAATGTATTAATAAAAAAAGTTATACTTTTTGTATATAAGGCAAGTCAGATGTTTTGCTAATCTATGAAAGAAAACCTTGTGCTTGGTTGTAAAAATATTATAACTGCTGCACCCTAACAAACATGAATACCAAGTTCTTCAGAATATCTAAAATAAGAAAAAGTGCTCTGTCCCCTTAAATGTCAACAAATGAATATGATAACTTCAACTTATTTGCATGTGAAGACACACTAATTCAAAATACACAACCAATCAAAATTGTGCAGCAAAACAACTTGAATATATAAATCAATCTCAATATCCACAAAGGCTCCATGAACGTATCCACGCAGGAAAATGGATACATAAATTTAACCCAGAAATGTCAGAAACTTGTTGGAGATGTCAAACAGATTGTGGTACACTTCTACACATTTGGTGGTCCTGCCCCCGCATTCATTTTGTCTGGAAAGAAGTGTACTGTATCACTTGAATCGTGACCTCCTATGACCTAGATCTGTTTCCAGCCCAATTCCACCTACACCACTCATCCCTTCCACATATAACCTACCACAAATCCTTGACCATGCATATGATTAATGCAGCAAAGCAATGTATTCATATACTGGAACTCTGACCATACCCCATCAATTAAAGGGGTTGTAAACCCTCGAGGTTTTTCAACTTAATCCATTAAGGTGAAAAACCTCCTGTCATGCAGCAACCTCCCCAGAGCCCCCCTTTTACATACCTGAACCTGGTCTTTCCAGAGCCGGTGTCTCTGGTCCTAATTGGATAGATTGATAGCAGTGCAGTTATTGGCTCCTTCTGCTCTCAATCAAATCCAATGACGTGGGAGCTGGGGGCAGGGCTGAGTCATGCTGTATGTATCAATGGACGCAGCAGCACCTGGACACGGGTACGTGCCCACACGAGTGCCCCGAGGGAGTGTGGCTCTCCAACAGGGCACTCCAGAAAAGGAGGAGCCAGGAGCGCCACTGAGGGACCCCAGAAGAGGAGGATCGGGGCCACTCTGTGCAAAACTGCACAGAGGATGTAAGTATGACATGTTTGTTTAAAAAAAAAAAAAAACGAATGTTTAGATATCCTTTAAGGAATGGTTTAACAGAATACCCAAAATAGTAGAAATGGAGGAACTAATTCACATATTGTGAGATACACCCACAAAATTTGGAATTGAATGGGCATGCTGGACACACTTCCAATCGACCCTGGAAGTTTTCAGACTAAATAGCTCTCTTAACTAACTCGGAAACACCATAGCCTATGACCTACCCCACTTACATCGGAATGCATACACTCAAAATCCTGGAATCTGACCTGTTGTCTCTTCCCCCATAATGGCCACCCCCTCCACAACTTATCTATACTCCTAGAAGAGATGCAAACTTATACCACAATACCTGGGAGGGAGGTAAGAGATGGCAACCCCCCACACCACCACCATCATTCCCCTCTTAAACTCCCTTTTTTTTTTTTACCTTCTTCCCTCTCTCTCTCCCCACTTCCCCCCACACCTGCTACATCAGAAGAGGTGTGTGACAGAACCCGTACTCAAGATGTCCACCGTAAATGCTTGCTCTGTTCAGGACCACACAATCCAAGACCACTTAGCTTTCCCATTCGCTAGTCGTAGCTCAGTGTAGGGTAAAACATCAGACCACACCAGTCTTGGAGTACATCAGGAATACCCTTTTATTTGAGATTTTCACACAAATATATACAGCAGGATGACAAATTGTAACCAGAAACCTAATTAACATGAGCTAATTATCTAATCCTTTAGACAGCCTAAGTGACTAAGAGACATGACCTTTAGGACAGACTTGCCATTTCTTTTAGCTCAGAAGACACAATCAACATTATCAACACAGAGCTCCTTCATACAATAGCAAGGTTAATTAGAACAAACAACAATGGGTGAAAGATTCTTAGAAGCTGTGGCAAGCCAGACTAGACTCATTTACATTATAGACAACAGACAGGTGGCTGTAGTTGATGACATTAGCATCTAACAGTATGTGTCCCAACAGTATGAATCAGTCACTATTTGTAATATGGCAAATACAGGGTTCCCAGAGTCTGTATCTCTTGGGGGGATATGGACCTGAATCCAAAGTAACACCACCTCAAGGGTCCCCAAGCATACAGCTCACAAAGAGCACTGTTCCCCCAAATGCCAGGGCCCATGATCGGTCGGTAAGAGGCTAGCATTCAGTCCCCTCCAAAAGCCACTGTCCTGACTAGGTCTGTCGCATTTCTCCTCTTTCAGCAGAAGACTAACACAGGAGGAGACCCCAGACGGGTTGACTCCGAAGTTAGCCCATAGTTCCAGTCCTCTAATGCCTGTACCCACACAGTACCCCAAACAAATTGTTCCAAACAGAGCCTTACTCACCCAGCCAACCTCTGCCTCTCTCATAGAACATACCCGCTGCTGGGGGGAAGTGCAGACTGGTCCTTCCCCCTGGAGTCCCTTTAGCCGCAGGAGAAAAGATCGGGTGGCTGGGCTCAGTCCGTCATGCTGTTGGGGATCTGGGCCAACTGCCCAGCATCCCTGGGGTATACAAGTGGGGTCCGAAGTCCCATCCACTTTTAGTAGGTGAAAATCCCCCAGTGCTTGCAAAGCATGACTGACATCCTCCTGTCTCAGTGCCACACCATTTTCTGGGGTTGTGTCAGTGGAGACCGAAGTCCCATCCACTACCACAGACACTCCCTCCTCTGTTAGTTGAGGGCAGAGGCCAGCAGCACTCTGCCCGGTTGCCAGCCCTTCTGCTGGGCTGCTGCGAATGGAGACCGCAGTCCTATCTACCGATATCAGCTCAAGCTGCAGTAGTGAGGTGCCGATTGCTTTCCCTCTTTGGGTCCTGTTCTGCTGCTCGGGAGTGACCACCACCTCCACCCTGGGCCTCCAGAACTGCCACAGGTGTGGACCCTCTGTCAACGCTTTAGCTGGGGAAGTTCCTTGTAACTTCACAGATACTGCTGTTGGTGCTGGGCAGAGCACAGTGAAGTTTGGCCCTAATAAAAACTCTTCTGCTGGGGGCTCACCAGGTTGTTCTTCCTCAGCAGAAAAGTCTATCAAATCCCCTGTGTCTGCAACTGGTGTCTAGGGATAGAGGTTCACCATCTGTCCGTGGAACCCAGAAGATGCTATCGGTGCTGGGCAGAGGTTAGTAGAGCTCTGCCCTGTTGTCAGCACTTCAGCTTTGGGGATGGCAATCTCCAGATTTTCCACTGTTGATTCTCTGGCATGTTGCTGGACAGGTACATTCCGCCATCCAACCTCGTCTTGTGCAGAAACAGGTTTGTCAAGGTCAGTCTGCACTTGCTGCATCCGCCATAAGACCTCCGCGTCCATAGCTGCGGGGCCAGGTGGGCAAAGCCCACTGTTACTATGCCACTTTGCCTACTCTTCAGCCAGGATTTCAGAGCAGTCTGCTGGTATTTCCTGATAGTCCCAGGCAAAGGGAGCCCCACCCTGCCGCTGAGCAGAGTTTAGCAGCCGTCTGTAGGCGATCTCCAGCTCCCATTCCTGAACGGCCAGAAACTCCAAATCTTCCTGTGCCCAGAGCACTTCTGAGACATTCAGTCTTTGCTCTCTGTGCTCCATTATTTCCTCCAAACGCCACTCCAGATCACTCCCAAAGTCAGGGTTCCTGCCTCCAGTACAACAATCCCAGGCCATGGTAGTCAAAGCCTTCTGTGGGGCTGTCAACCGCT
Organism: Lithobates septentrionalis; assembly: GCA_037952835.1. Taxonomy (NCBI): domain Eukaryota; kingdom Metazoa; phylum Chordata; class Amphibia; order Anura; family Ranidae; genus Lithobates; species Lithobates septentrionalis. The sequence goes on along the minus strand of JBBDGP010000163.1, from coordinate 843,202 downwards.
GTCCACGGGCACACTTGGGCTACATACCACTGAAGGAGCTCTGTAGCTCTTGTCCAACCGTAGTTCTGCCTAGATCAGCCTGCTTAACTCAGCTGTCCACTCCTGGTTCGGTTGTTCCCCCAATAACAGCATTCGTACTTCATACTGCGACCAGTACCTTACATGGATGGAGGGGAGACTTTTTCCTGGTGGTGCTGCTCAAGAGCTAGCACTTTCTTCCAGAGTTGTAGGTGGACAGAATCATACCATCCCAACAGGACCTGCACCGATACTGGTCCTCTGTGCTGTATCCACATCTCTCACAACCTCCTTTGGAATTCCTCTTCCATGACGACTTATCTGTACCTCTCCTCTCCTGCTATCTGGACCTTGGATTCAGGTGATGGTTTGGATGTGTTCACAGCAAGGAAGCACGATCCCACCGCTCCCAGCGAATTGTGATGGACCCCGTACTCAAGATGTCTGCTAATTAGCTAATCCTTTAGACAGCCGAAGTGACCTTTAGGATAGACTTGCCATCTCTTTTAGCTCAGAAGACACAATCAACATTATCAACACAGAACTCCTTCATACAATAGCAAGGTTAATTAGAACAAACAACAATGGGTGAAAGACTCTTAGAAGCTGTGGCAAGCCAGACTAGACTAATTTACTCTATAGAAGACAACAGACAGGTGGCTGGAGTTGATGACATTAGCATCTAACAGTATGTGTCCCAATAGTATGAATCAGTCACTATTTGTAATATGGCAAATACAGGGTTCCCGGAGTCTGTGCCTCTTGGGGGGATATGGACCTGAATCCAAAGTAACACCACCTCAAGGGTCCCCAGGCATACAGCTCACAAAGAGCACCGTTCCCCCAAATGCCAGGGCCCATGATTGGTCGGCAAGAGGCTAGCATTCAGTCCCCTCCAAAAGCCTCTAGGTCTGTCACAAGGTATATTTTCCACAAAGTCCTCTTAGATCAGAGATCACTCCTTTCCAAGACTCCAAAGGGAAATCCTCCCAACTGCTAGACTTGTCTTGTCTCTCCCCTCACCTCACCCAACTTCCTTACATTCTGAACAGTAAATTCCAATAATTCTACCCCTGTACCCGTCATGGGAACCTATAGGCAGTCCATACCCTCCAATTGCTGCAAACCACCCATACCACTACTATAGCGATCAGATAACCCACGTAAACTTCCGCCTCCACATCAAAGTTTATAACAAGTTCTCTAGCTTGATCCGTATGTCGACGCACTTCTCAGGTTAACCATTCTCCCTGTTAAGAAGGAATCACCCCCACTTTTGTTGGTTTATGTACACTTATTGTCCCTGCTGATTGTACACTGTTCTTTTTCCTAATAAAATATTTTATGAAAAAAAAAAATGTATCAATCAATATGGAAAAAGTACAGTGCAGTACAAAAATACCATATCAAAAAGATAAAACTATATGAAAATTTATAAATCACTCAAAAATGAAAAAGCAATCATCCTATAAAGTCCATCTATACTCAAATTGAAAAGTTTTTGAATCAATTTCGAATAGTTTTTGGATTTGAATAGTTTTACAATTTCCAAAGAGAATAAAATAGAATAGAAAATAAAAGGAATAGAATAGAAAAAAACATAAAAGAATAGAAAAGAATATAACAGAAAATAAAAGAATAGTATAGAATAGAGTAAAACAGAACAAAACAGGACATAAAATAAAAGAACAGAATTGCATGGAATAGAATATAATCGAAAAGAATAGAATAACAAAAAGAATAGAATTAAATAGAAAGATTATAACCATCTTCTGAAATTTGAATAGAAAAGAAATGAATAGAATTAAAAAAACAATAGAATACAATAGAAGAGATATAATATAACGAGTGCCAAGAGTCTTTAACTGGTAGCTGGACGGCAGTCCTGGGAAGGCTGGAAAAGACAGAGGCAGACTTCAGCAGGAAGACCGACAGGCAGGCAGCTGGTGCGGATGGCAGCAATGAAGAAGCAAGGTCAGGCAGGCTGGGTCATACACGGCCAGAAACTCCAAATCTTCCTGTGCCCAGAGCACTTCTGAGACATTCAGTCTTTGCTCTCTGTGCTCCATTATTTCCTCCAAACGCCACTCCAGATCACTCCCAAAGTCAGGGTTCCTGCCTCCAGTACAACAATCCCAGGCCATGGTAGTCAAAGCCTTCTGTGGGGCTGTCAACCGCTGTCCACGGGCACACTTGGGCTACATACCACTGAAGGAGCTCTGTAGCTCTTGTCCAACCGTAGTTCTGCCTAGATCAGCCTGCTTAACTCAGCTGTCCACTCCTGGTTCGGTTGTTCCCCCAATAACAGCATTCGTACTTCATACTGCGACCAGTACCTTACATGGATGGAGGGGAGACTTTTTCCTGGTGGTGCTGCTCAAGAGCTAGCACTTTCTTCCAGAGTTGTAGGTGGACAGAATCATACCATCCCAACAGGACCTGCACCGATACTGGTCCTCTGTGCTGTATCCACATCTCTCACAACCTCCTTTGGAATTCCTCTTCCATGACGACTTATCTGTACCTCTCCTCTCCTGCTATCTGGACCTTGGATTCAGGTGATGGTTTGGATGTGTTCACAGCAAGGAAGCACGATCCCACCGCTCCCAGCGAATTGTGATGGACCCCGTACTCAAGATGTCTGCTAATTAGCTAATCCTTTAGACAGCCGAAGTGACCTTTAGGATAGACTTGCCATCTCTTTTAGCTCAGAAGACACAATCAACATTATCAACACAGAACTCCTTCATACAATAGCAAGGTTAATTAGAACAAACAACAATGGGTGAAAGACTCTTAGAAGCTGTGGCAAGCCAGACTAGACTAATTTACTCTATAGAAGACAACAGACAGGTGGCTGGAGTTGATGACATTAGCATCTAACAGTATGTGTCCCAATAGTATGAATCAGTCACTATTTGTAATATGGCAAATACAGGGTTCCCGGAGTCTGTGCCTCTTGGGGGGATATGGACCTGAATCCAAAGTAACACCACCTCAAGGGTCCCCAGGCATACAGCTCACAAAGAGCACCGTTCCCCCAAATGCCAGGGCCCATGATTGGTCGGCAAGAGGCTAGCATTCAGTCCCCTCCAAAAGCCTCTAGGTCTGTCACAAGGTATATTTTCCACAAAGTCCTCTTAGATCAGAGATCACTCCTTTCCAAGACTCCAAAGGGAAATCCTCCCAACTGCTAGACTTGTCTTGTCTCTCCCCTCACCTCACCCAACTTCCTTACATTCTGAACAGTAAATTCCAATAATTCTACCCCTGTACCCGTCATGGGAACCTATAGGCAGTCCATACCCTCCAATTGCTGCAAACCACCCATACCACTACTATAGCGATCAGATAACCCACGTAAACTTCCGCCTCCACATCAAAGTTTATAACAAGTTCTCTAGCTTGATCCGTATGTCGACGCACTTCTCAGGTTAACCATTCTCCCTGTTAAGAAGGAATCACCCCCACTTTTGTTGGTTTATGTACACTTATTGTCCCTGCTGATTGTACACTGTTCTTTTTCCTAATAAAATATTTTATGAAAAAAAAAAATGTATCAATCAATATGGAAAAAGTACAGTGCAGTACAAAAATACCATATCAAAAAGATAAAACTATATGAAAATTTATAAATCACTCAAAAATGAAAAAGCAATCATCCTATAAAGTCCATCTATACTCAAATTGAAAAGTTTTTGAATCAATTTCGAATAGTTTTTGGATTTGAATAGTTTTACAATTTCCAAAGAGAATAAAATAGAATAGAAAATAAAAGGAATAGAATAGAAAAAAACATAAAAGAATAGAAAAGAATATAACAGAAAATAAAAGAATAGTATAGAATAGAGTAAAACAGAACAAAACAGGACATAAAATAAAAGAACAGAATTGCATGGAATAGAATATAATCGAAAAGAATAGAATAACAAAAAGAATAGAATTAAATAGAAAGATTATAACCATCTTCTGAAATTTGAATAGAAAAGAAATGAATAGAATTAAAAAAACAATAGAATACAATAGAAGAGATATAATATAACGAGTGCCAAGAGTCTTTAACTGGTAGCTGGACGGCAGTCCTGGGAAGGCTGGAAAAGACAGAGGCAGACTTCAGCAGGAAGACCGACAGGCAGGCAGCTGGTGCGGATGGCAGCAATGAAGAAGCAAGGTCAGGCAGGCTGGGTCATACACGGCTAGGACAATCGGATGCAGGGTGCAGGCAGGATCGTAGTCAGGAGGCAAGCCAAGGTCAAAAGCCGGATCAGCAAACAGGAGCCAAGGGGAAGACAGGAGGATGGTCACAGGACAAGCCGGGGTCGGTGCAGGTGGAGATCAAGGGATGGTCAAGACAAGCCGGGTAAGTAACAGGGATCAAGATACAGGTTTTAGGAAAGAGGATGCACAGAGCTGAAGACGAAGCAGCATTGGGGCTGGGTACTGGCTGTGCCTAAATAGACTCACTTGGCGCCAGCGTCGCTCACGTGTGTGCGCGAGCATCGACACATGCACACGGGTGCGCAACACCTTCTGTTTGCACGCCAGTTCGCACATGCGCACTTTTATGTGCCAAGGCCCGATTCCTATTGGCAACAGGAATGCGCGTATTTCTGCACCTCAAAGCTCTTGTAGGGAAGCGGATCTCTCTGCTGGTATGCGCATCCTGACATTGCCCCCCTCCAATGGGCAGCCTCCGGATGCCCAACTGAGCAAGTTTCTCTAGATGGTTTTGACAGAAGGTTTGGACAAGTCTCTTGGCGTGAATATTGCCCTCTGGCTCCCACAAATTTTTCTCGGGTCCATACCCCCTCCATTTGACCAGGTACTGGACCTGATTCCGTCTCTTCCTACAGTCCACAATCGCTTCTACTTCATACTCTTCTTCGTCATTCACCATTACAGGTTCAGGAGGACCACTATTCCGTTCAGGAAATGGATCCGGACATGCAGGTTTCAGAAGAGAAATATGGAAGACTGGGTGGATTCTAAAAGAGTCTGGAAGTGCCAACTCATAGGCTACATTGTTGATCCTCTTCTTCACCTGGAAAGGAAATCATTTGGCATTTCAGATTGGCAAGGGTCGCAGCAGACCCCAGGGTTTAGTCCTGCTGGTTTTATTTCTGACACAGGTAGTGCAAGTTTCAATGTACTTTTTACAGTCCTCTCTTAAGCAGGGCCACCAAAAGGTTTGTTGTAAAAGTTCAGCCATCTTATGGAACCCAAAGTGGCCTGCCAGGGCATGGTCGTGGCAGAGATCCAAGGCAGTAACTCGCAAATTTTCTGGTACAAAGATCTTGTTGTTGTACCATTTTAGGCCATCCTTTGCTTGTAACCTCATCCCAGAAGAAGACGAGATACCAACAGAGGCTTGCTTAATCTGAGACATGAAATCTTCTTGCAACAAGAGGAAATTCCCAGAGGAAAGGACGGTGTCAGGAGGAGCAGGATCTTCTGACACCCCAAACATGCGAGACATAGCATCCGGCTTTACATTCTTTGATCCTGGCCTGTAGGTGATGTGAAAAACACATCTCATGAAAAATAGCGCCCACCTGGCCTGCCGTGGTTTCAGACGCCTTGCGGCTCGTAGGTACTTCAAGTTCTGATGGTCAGTATATATTAAGATTGGGTGGGCTGCCCCTTCAAGCAGATATTTCCACTCTTCAAGAGCAGCCTTAATCGCAAGAAGCTCACGGTCTCCCACGACGTAATTTTTCTCAGCCGGGGACAACTTGCGGGAGAAGAATGCCACAGGATGTAGTAAGGACTTGGCCCCTTGACGTTGAGACAAAATTGCCCCTACTGCCCTCTCTGAGGCGTCCACCTCCAAGACGAATGGTAGGGCAGGGTCTGGATGCCGGAGTATAGGTGCGGCTGTGAAAAGTCCCTTCAAAATCTCAAATGCAGATTGCGCTTCAGGAGACCACTGGAATCGTTGGGCTTGTCTTGTCAATTGGGTGATGGGAGAAATTATTGCGGAGAATCCCTTAATAAATTTGCTATAGAAATTTGCAAATCTGATAAAGCGTTGTACCCCTTTTTTGTCTGTGGGAGCTGGCCGGTCCAGAATGGCAGAGACCTTCTGGGGGTCCATTTTGATGCCATCTGGGGATAGAATGAGGCCCAGGAACTGGATACTTTGGCACTCGAACTCACACTTTTCAAGTTTCGCGTACATGCTGCCTGAGTCGGGCCAGGACATTTCTGACATGTCCCCGATGAGCCTCTAAGGAAGAAGAAAAAATCTAAATATCATCTACATATACTATAACAAATAAGTCTAAATAGTCCCGGAAGACATCATTGATAAAGTGCTGGAATGTTGCTGGGGCGTTGCAAAGTCCGAAAGGCATCACCAGTGGCGTAGCGTGGGGGGTGCAGGGGGTGCCGTGGCCCCGGGCGCGATATTTAGGGGGGCGCCAGTATCTGTCACTGGCTGCCTCCTCCTAATTTCTAATTTTGTGTCCCCGGGCTCCGGCCGCCATGTTAAGTGTCCGGCGCCCTGTGATTGGGTGTATGGGGGTCATGTGAGGCGCCCCGCCTCCGCACATGACCCCCATACACCCAATCACAGGGCGCTGGATACTGAACATGGCAGCAAGCAGAGCGCAGGGGAGAGAAGAAAGTGAGCCGCCACTGTGTTCTCCTCCTCATCCGGATCGATGCAGCCAGGAGAAGAAGGTAAGTGAGAGTCATGTTACTGGGACGGGGAGGGAGGCGAGAGAGAGACTGTAGGCAGGACAATGTAGTTTAGTATAGTATGGAGGTCAGTGTAGTGTCACTATGGAGGTCAGTGTAGTGTCACTATGGAGGTCAGTGTAGTGTCACTATGGAGGTCAGTGTAGTGTCACTATGGGGGGCAGTGTAGTGTCACTATGGGGGGCAGTGTAGTGTCACTATGGAGGTCAGTGTAGTGTCACTATGGAGGTCAGTGTAGTGTCACTATGGAGGTCAGTGTAGTGTCACTATGGAGGTCAGTGTAGTGTCACTATGGAGGTCAGTGTAGTGTCACTATGGGGGGCAGTGTAGTGTCACTATGGGGGGCAGTGTAGTGGACAGTATAGTCAGGGCCGGATTAACATAGCTGCAGCTCCAGGCCCCTCCCTCAATATAGGCCCATGCCAGTGGCTTGTCAATTCCTGTGTGCCTTCCTGAAGGAAGAGGAGCCCTCCGTGCTCACATGGAGGAGACAAGTCAGTGCAGCCAAGTCCTGTCTCTGCCGATGCCTGACTCCTATCACAGGATATGTTCACTCACACAGATCCTCCATGTCTGGGGGAGGGGCGCTGATGTCCTAACCAGCAGGAGCCCGGGAGGAAGGACATCTCCCATGCTGTTATGATAAGGTCAGTACATTTGTTAGGGGGATGTTGTGTAATTATTGTGCTAGGGGACAGACTGCTGCTTCCCCCATGTAATGTGCTCTCTTGTGCCCAGTGCCCACCATGTCATGTGCCTTGCAGTGCCCCATGTAATGTGCTGTGCCCACCATATCATGTCATGTGCCTTGCAGTGCCCCCCCATGTAATGTTCTGTGCCCACCATGTCCTGTCATGTGCATTGCAGTGCCCACTATGTAAAGTTCTGTGCCCACCATGTCATGTGCATTGCAGTGCCCCCCATGTAATGTGCTGTGCCCACCATGTCATGTCATGTGCCTTGCAGTGCCCCCATGTAATGTTCTGTGCCCACCATGTCATGTCATGTGCCTTGCAGTGCCCCCCATGTAATGTGCTGTGCCCACCATGTCCTGTCATGTGCATTGCAGTGCCCCTATGTAATGTGCTGTGCCCACCATGTCATGTGCATTGCAGTGCCCACTATGTAAAGTGCTGTGCCCACCATGTCATGTGCCTTGCAGTGCCCCATGTAATGTGCTGTGCCCACCATGTCATGTCATGTGCCTTGCAGTATCCCCATGTAATGTTCTGTGCCCACCATGTCATGTCATGTGCCTTGCAGTGCCCCCCCCATGTAATGTGCTGTGCCCACCATGTCATGTCATGTGCCTTGCAGTGCCCCCCATGTAATGTTCTGTGCCCACCATGTCCTGTCATGTACATTGCAGTGCCCACTATGTAAAGTTCTGTGCCCACCATGTCATGTGCATTGCAGTGCCCCCCATGTAATGTGCTGTGCCCACCATGTCATGTCATGTGCCTTGCAGTGTCCCCATGTAATGTGCTGTGCCCACCATGTCATGTCATGTGCCTTGCAGTGTCCCCATGTAATGTGCTGTGCCCACCATGTCATGTCATGTGCCTTGCAGTGTCCCCATGTAATGTTTTGTGCCCACCATGTCATGTCATGTGCCTTGCAGTGCCCCCCCCCCATGTAATGTGCTGTGCCCACCATGTCATGTCATGTGCCTTGCAGTGCCCCCATGTAATGTGCTGTGCCCACCATGTCATGTCATGTGCCTTGCAGTGCCACCCATGTAATGTTCTGTGCCCACCATCTCATGTCATGTGCCTTGCAGTGCCCCCCCATGTAATGTGCTGTGCCCACCATGTCATGTCATGTGCCTTGCAGTGCCCCCATGTAATGTGCTGTGCCCACCATGTCATGTCATGTGCCTTGCAGTGCCCCCCCATGTAATGTGCTGTGCCCACCATGTCATGTCATGTGCCTTGCAGTGCCCCCATGTAATGTGCTGTGCCCACCATGTCATGTGCCTTGCAGTGCCCCCCATGTAATGTGCTGTGCCCACCATGTCATGTGCCTTGCAGTGCCCCCCATGTAATGTGCTGTGTCCACCATGTCATGTCATGTGCCTTGCAGTGCCCCCCATGTAATGTGCTGTGTCCAGTATGTCATTTGCTATACGTTGCAGTGCCCACCATGTAATGCGCTGTGCTGAACAATGTCATGTGCTGTGCATTGCATTGCCCTTCATGTGATGTGCAGTGCCCACCATGTCATGTGCAGTTCCTAACATGTAATGTGCAGTTGCATTTCCCACCATGAAACGTGCTATGCCATGCAGTGCCCACCATGTAATGTGTTGTGCCCACCATGTAATGTTATGTGCCATTCAGTGCCCACCATGTAATGCGCTGTGCCCACCATGTCACGTCATGTGCCTTGCAGTGCCCCCCATGTAATGTGCTGTGTCCAGTATGTCATTTGCTGTACATTGCAGTGCCCACCATGTAATGCGCTGTGCTGACCATGTCATGTCATGTGCTGTGCATTGCATTGCCCTTCATGTGATGTGCAGTGCCCACTATGTCATGCTGTGCCTTGCAGTGCCCACCATGTAATGTGCAGTGCCCACCATGTCATGTGCTGTGCCTTGCATTGCCCACCATGTAATGTGCAGTGCCCACCATGTCATGTGATGTGCCATCCAGTGCCAACCATGTCATGTGCAATGCCCACCATGTCATGGCTGTGCCTTGCAATGCCCGCTATGTAATTTGCAGTGTCCACCATGTCATGTGCTGTGCCATACAGTGATCCCACCATGTAATGTGCAGTGCCCACCGTGTAATGTGCAGCGCCCACCATGTCATGTGCACTTCCCACCATGTCATGTGCTATGCTGTGCCCACCCTGCCATGTGCTGTGCCCAGCATGTAGTGTGTTGTGCCCACTGTGTAATGTGCTGTGCTGTTCAACAGTGCCCACCATGTCATGTGCAGTTCCTAACATGTAATGTGCAGTTGCATTTCCCACCATGAAACGTGCTATGCCATGCAGTGCCCACCATGTAATGTGTTGTGCCCACCATGTAATGTTATGTGCCATTCAGTGCCCACCATGTAATGCGCTGTGCCCACCACGTCATGTGCTGTGCCATGCAGTGCCCACCATGTAATGCGCTGTACCCACCATGTAATGTGCTGTGTCATGCAGTGCCCACCATGTCATGTGCAGTGCCCATCATGTAAATTGCTGTGCAGTGCCCACCATGTCATGTGCTGTGTTGTGCCCACCATGTCATGTGCTGCACCATGCAGTGCCTACCATGTAATATGCTGTACTCACCATGTAATGTGCTGTACATTGTCCACCATGGCATGGGCCGTGCAGTACCCACAATGGAATGTTGTATGCAGGGCTCATCATGTCATGTGTGGTGTCCACCATTTAATGTGCTGTGCTCACAATGTAATGTGCTGTGCTGTGTCATGCAGTGCCCACCTTGTCATGTGCTGTGCAGTGCCCACCATGCTATGTGCAGTACCCACTATATAATGTGTTGTGCCCACCATATAATGTTCTGTGCAGTGCCCACTTGTAATGTCCAGTGCCCACCATGTAATGTGCTCAGTTGTGCCTGCCATGTCATGTGCTGTGCCCACCATATAAGGTCCTGTGCCCACTGTGTGCATGAGCTGTGCCCACCATGTGTTGTGTTGTGCAGTACCAACCATGTTATGTGCTGTTCCCACCATATAATGTACTGTGCCTACCTTGTAATGTGCTGTATTGGGCAGTGCCAACCGCGTAATGTGCTGTGCCCGCCATTAAATATGCTGTATCCACCATGTAATGTGTTGTGCCAACCATGTGATGTACTGTGCTATACCCCCCCCTCCCGTGTAATGTACTATGCTGTGCCCCCCACAGACTCACCCCCTCACTCCCACCCCCTCTCTCTCTCATCCCCTCTCTTTCACCCTGTTCTCTCTCTCACCCCCTTCACCCCCTACCACCCTCTCTCTCTTTCACCCTCTCTCTATTCCCCTTTTTCTCTCTCTCTCTCTCTCTCTCTCTCTCTCTCTCTCTCTCTCTCTCTCTCTCTCTCTCTCTCTCTCTCTCTCCCCCTCTCTCTCTTTAATTTAAATTTCACAAAAAATTGTTTGCGTTTTCATTTTATTTATTTTCATAAAAAGGCCCACCAACATCCTTAGCACCAGGCCCATGATGCTCTTAATCTGGGCCTGAGTATAGTGTAGTATAGTGTAGTATAGTGGTTAGTATAGTATAGTGATTAGCATAGTGGTCAGTATAGTGTAGTTTAGTATGGAGGTCAGTGTAGTATAGTGGACAGTGTAGTATGGTGGTCAGTATAGTATGGTGGTCAGTGTAGTATAGTGGACAGTGTAGTATGGTGGTCAGTGTAGTGTAGTATAGTGGTTAGTGTAGTGGTCAGTGTAGTATGGTGGTCAGTATAGTGTAGTATAGTGGACAGTGTAGTATGGTGGTCAGTATAGTGGACAGTGTAGTGGTTAGTGTAGTGGACAGTGTAGTATGGTGGTCAGTGTAGTATAGTGGTCAGTGTAGTATAGTGGTCAGTGTAGTGTAGTATGGTGGTCAGTGTAGTATGGTGATCAGTGTAGTATGGTGGTCAGTGTAGTATAGTGGACAGTGTAGTATAGTGGACAGTGTAGTATAGTGGTCAGTGTAGTGGTTAGTGTAGTGGACAGTGTAGTATGGTGGACAGTGTAGTATGGTGGACAGTGTAGTATGGTGGACAGTGTAGTATGGTGGACAGTGTAGTATGGTGGTCAGTGTAGTATGGTGGTCAGTGTAGTATGGTGGTCAGTGTAGTATGGTGGTCAGTGTAGTATGGTGGACAGTGTAGTATGGTGGTCAGTATAGTGTAGTATAGTGGACAGTGTAGTATGGTGGTCAGTGTAGTATGGTGGTCAGTATAGTGTAGTGGACAGTGTAGTGTAGTGGTCAGTGTAGTGTAGTGGTCAGTGTAGTGTAGTGGTCAGTGTAGTGTAGTGGTCAGTGTAGTATGGTGGTCAGTATAGTGTAGTGGTCAGTATAGTGTAGTATGGTGGTCAGTGTAGTATGGTGGTCAGTGTAGTATAGTGGTCAGTGTAGTATGGTGGTCAGTGTAGTATGGTGGTCAGTGTAGTATAGTGGTCAGTATAATGTAGTATAGTGGACAGTGTAGTATGGTGGTCAGTATAGTGGACAGTGTAGTATGGTGGTCAGTATAGTGTAGTATAGTGGACAGTGTAGTATGGTGGTCAGTATAGTGTAGTATGGTGGTCAGTATAGTGTAGTATAGTGGACAGTGTAGTATGGTGGTCAAGTGTAGTGTAGTATAGTGGACAGTGTAATGTAGTATAGTGGAGAGTGTAGTGTAGTATGGTGGACAGTGTAGTATGGTGGTCAGTGTAGTATGGTGGTCAGTGTAGTATGGTGGTCAGTGTAGTATGGTGGTTAGTGTAGTATGGTGGTTAGTATAATGTAGTATAGTGGACAGTGTAGTATAGTGGTCAGTGTAGTATGGTGGTCAGTATAGTGGACAGTGTAGTATGGTGGTCAAGTGTAGTGTAGTATAGTGGACAGTGTAGTGTAGTATAGTGGACAGTGTAGTATGGTGGTCAGTGTAGTGGTCAGTGTAATATAGTGGTCAGTATAGTATAGTGGTCAGTATAGAATAGTGGTCAGTGTAGTGGACAATGTAGTGTAGTGGACAGTGTAGTTCTCAGTGTAGTGGTCAGTATAGGAATCAGGTAGGTCAGTACTATTGTATTTGAAGGGACTCAGGGATAGCTAAAAGTCCGCAGGTTGGGGGGGGGCGCAAATTACTTGCCTTGCCCCGGGTGCTGACAACCCACGCTACGCCACTGGGCATCACTAAACATTCAAAATGTCCAAATTGGGTACGAAAAGCCGTCTTCCATTCGTCACCGTCACTAATGCGTATCAAGTTATATGCCCCACGTGAGTCCAGCTTCGTGAAGATGACGGCAGAACGGAGTCTCTGAAACAACTCTGACACCAGAGGTAAGGGGTAGCGATTTTTAATTGTTATTTTGTTGAGATCCCTGTAATCCACACACGGGCGAAGGGAATGATCTTTTTTCTCGACAAAGAAAATTTCAGCCCTGGTTTTGGACGTGGAGGGACAGATAAACCCCTTTCTTAGTACTGTCATCGATGTAATCTTTCAGGAAGGTAAGTTCAGGTTCAGTTAAAGGGAAGATTCGCCCGAATGGAATTTCAGCCCCCGGGAGGAGCTCGATGGGACAATCATAAGGCCTGTGTGGCGGGAGAGTTTCTGCACCTTTCTTACTAAATATGACAGCAAAGTCTCGGTAAGGTGCAGGGATAGCAGAACAAATTTCAGCATCTGAGTCCATACACAGTAGGGGAGAAGGTGGTTTGGCAAAACAGTGTTGCAGACAGTAGCAGGAGAGTAACTCAATCTTCCCTGAATCCCAATGAATACAGGGATTATGCGCCTGGCGCCAAGACATGCCCAAAATGATAGAGAACAAAGGTGAGGCTATGGCATCCAGATGCAGCAGTTCTATGTGAGTACCGGAAATGGTGGCAGGTAATGGTACAGTCTCTTGGGTAACAGGACCAGATTTAATGCATGACCCATTCGCCGGATGAACTGTAAGTCCATGAGATTTAGGTTGCAAAGGGACCTTATGTTGAAGAGCAAAAGTCAAGTCAATAAAGCAACTGCAGGCCCCTGAATCCACAATAGCAGGTACATGGATGACTCCCTCCGGAAGTTGCAGTGAGAGCTGGATAGCCAGGTAAGCAGACTTGCAGGGCAGCAAAGACATGCTGGCAGCAGAGAAGGTCAGGCATCTGCGAACCTTGGCTGGACAGGACCTTACATAGTGGCCACCCTTCCCACAGTACAGACACAGGTGATTTACTTGATGGTGCTGGCTTCCTCTGGAGACAGAGAGGGGAGAGGCATACTGAGCTGTGCTGAATTCCATGGACTGGGTGCTTGTGGCAACATCTCTGAAGACTGGAGTTGTCCAGCTGACCTTTCGGCCCTGCGTTCTCTCAGACGTCTGTCAATCTGGATGGTTAAATTGATCAAAGTCTCTAAGGAATCAGGTACTCCCACACGGGCAAGCTCATCCTTTAGGGGTTCAGACAAACCTAGCCGAAATTGGTAACAGAGAGCAGCATTATTTCAATCAACATCTGCGCTCCAGCGTCTAAAGTCTGTTACATAGTCCTCAGCGGCCCTGTGGCCCTGCTGGAGCGCATGTAGGGCAGACTCGGCCGTGGCGGTTCGCAGGGGATCCTCATAAAGCCGAGCCATAGTTGCAAAAAATGAAGATAGACTTGACAGACAGGGGTTGTCCTGTTCCAGCAGGCGAAGAGCCCAGGACTGAGGCTCACCTTGCAGAAGGGAGATTACATACCCTACTTTAGTAGCCTCAAGAGAAAAAGTCTGGGGTTGTAACGAAAAGTAAAGTGCACAGGCGTTATGGAAAGTCCTGAACTTGGTGCGATCGCCTGAGAACCTTTCTGGAGTGGGTACCTGGAGTTCAGATGGCTGCATTACTACAGCAGATGCAGTGGGAAGTTCCATTGAAGCAGATGAGGCGGAAGCTGGCATGGGAGAAGAGAGTCCATGGATCCGTTCTTCAAGCTGGCTGTAACCTTCCTGCAGATTCTTGACTGTTTGAGTGAGTGCTGAGAGGTGGTTGCACAGATGATCCACTGGGGAGGTTGCTCGTTCAGGCTTGGACATGGCTGCTTCGTACTATCACGTACCTGGTAGAAGAGCCTGAATGGATGAGCAAGGCCTCCCTTACTCCTCTGACTTGGGACCTCTGATAGTGGGAAGAGAAGGCGCCAAGGTACAGAGTCGCATGAGTGCCTGGTAGCTGGATGGCAGTCCTGGGAAGGCTGGAGAGGACAGAGGCAGACTTCAGCAGGAAGACCGACAGACAAGCAGCTGGTGCGGATGGCAGCAATGAAGAAGAAAGGTCAGGCAGGCTGGGTCATACACGTCTAGGACAATTGGATGCAGGGTGCCGGCAGGATCGTAGTCAGGAGGCAAGCCAAGGTCAAAAGCAAACAGGAGCCAAGGGGAAGACAGGAGGATGGTCCCAGGACAAGCTGGGGGCGGTGCAGGTGGAGATCAAGGGATGGTCAAGACAAACCGGGTAAGTAACAGGGATCAAGATACAGGTTTTCAGGAAACAGGATGCACAGAGTTGAAGACGAAGCAGCACTGGGGCTGGGTACTGGCTGTGCCTAAATAGACTCACTTGGCGCCAGCGTTGCTCACGTGTGCGTGCTGGCTTCTGTTTGCGCGCCAGTTCGCGCTTGCGCACTTCTATGCGTCAAGGCCCGATTCCTATGGGCAACAGGAATGCGTGTATTTCTGCGCCTCAGAGCTCTTGGGGAGGCGGATCTCTCTGCTGGCATGCGCATCCTGACACATACATACTAGGGGGAGTACAACTGGGGGACTCCATAGTGGAGAAGGATCTGGGGGTTTTGGTAGAGCATAAGCTCAATATTAGCATGCAATGCCAAGCTGCGGTTTCCAAAGCGAGCAAAGTCCTTTCTTGTATTAAGAGAGGTATGGACTCCAGAGAGAGAGATATCATTTTGCCCCTGTACAAATCATTAGTAAGACCTCATCTGGAATATGCAGTTCAGTTTTGGGCACCAGTTCTCCAAAAGGATATTGGGGAACTGGAGAAAGTGCAGAGAAGGGCAACCAAACTGATAAGAGGAATGGAGGAGCTCAGCTATGAGAAAAGATTAGAGGAACTGAATGTATTCTCTCTTGAGAAGAGGAGATTAAGGGATATGATCAACATGTACAAATATATAAGGGGTCCATATAGTGAACTTGATGTTGAGTTATTCACTTTTCTTGGATCCCTTGGCATGGATTTTCTTTGATCCCTTGGCATGCTGGGAGAGCCTATTTATTTGGGTGGAGTCAGGTGATCGGGGTTCTGTGCCACCTAGATGGCTGTCTGGGTGGACATGTGTTGTGCTGCCCCAGGCTTCTAGGCCGGTAGCCTGAGGCCTATCCCAGGGACATCTGGGTGCTAGGCTGTCTGAGGGCCTATCTAGAAGCAAAAGAGCAGGGTAGGGTTGGGACTGCGGGCTTGCAGTCCAACCAGAAGTAACGGTTCTGCCGGCCACAGAACCAGTTGTGGTCGGAGGTAGAGGGGAAGCTGTTGTCACTAAGGGACCATCCACCTTATCACCGGGGACCACCATGAGTAGCTGAAGCAAATACCAGAGCAGTCTTCTCACCAGCCGGGGATGGTGAAGAATTGGGAAACTTCAGCAAGTGCCAAGCCAGGTACCCAGCCAGTGGAGGTGACTATTGCAGAGCATTATTGTGTGCCAAGCCAAGGACCAAGCAGGCCAGCAGGGTGACGCTTGAGGAGTATCTGTGAGTGCCAAGCTAGGGACCCAGCAGCGATGCGTGGGTGATGCTTGAGGAAGATACTGAGTTAGAAGATTGGAAGAACTCAGGGGATCCAGTGGCAGTGGATCAGTAAGTCTAGTGAGAGACCGGAAGCTCAGTTGAGTGAATATCTAAAATGGGAGATTGTAGAACAAGTAAAGGAGTTCATTGCAACCTTTGTTAGAATCTGTTACAAGATTGTTGCCATAGGAGACAGTGGCCCTACTCATGCAGATGTGGTGTCTAGAAGGATGCTTTTCCCTGCATGGCTGTCTGCCAATCGACATTGCATCTACTTAAGGGTGTCCTGGCCCCAACACTCTCCACTCTCTCCCACAGTTCTGTTTAAAAGACAATAAATTGCTTTGCATTCAAGAAGTGTCTGGCATCCGTCAATCCACCTTGCATTACACCCACCATACCATGTAACCCACTCTCCACAGAAGGATGTCCGCTGTACCTAACTCTGGAGGTCGCCATTAGGCCTCTGGAGGCCCAGGACCTCGCTACAAATGTTTCCCTGGATGGTTTTTGTTAATATGCTAATTTTACAACCCTGAGAAAGGAGCACTGTATTCCTCAAAAATGCATTCCACTTCTGCAGAGAACTATAGTGAATCAGTTTATCACCAAACTAATCTCTTTACTGAGAAAACACAAGGGGATTGGTTTTTGATGCAGTTTTTGAGTCACGTGTAAAACACACCATATGCACAGTAAAATTGCCACAAAATCACGTGCGTCACCTTTATCGTCATTATCGGCATCTTTTTTTATTTTCGGCAAAACGCAGAGTCTGCCCCCATCACATCAGAGGAACCTCATCACATCAAAGGACGCACTAGAGAGGTTTGCTATGGAGTGGCCAGGACATTTTCCAATGAGGATACAAGTTCTCGTGACTCTGGTGACAACCAGGCAGGGCATTTTTTCAGCAGGAACTAGGGGGAACTCAGTTCCACCACCTCTGGCTCAGGTCTTCTGCTCCCTGCTCACAGCTATCACTTGGACTGAAGTCCAGCTTCGGCGTTTACAAGTGATAGCTTATCTCCCAGTAGCTCCCACAGGTCAGATCTCCTGCACAGATCCCACTGAGTGCCGGACAGGGACAAGGGAGATACATGACTAGTGTAGTCCAGATGTACCCCATCTTATCCCTTACTGTTAGCCACCAATACTCCAATCCCTTTTACCATCCTAAATAATGAGACCACACCTTTTTTCTAGAGTATAAATGGCCAAAACAGAGTCTTTTATTAGACAACTGTATAAATACCTCCAATATCAACTTAAATATATAAATAACATATAACCTCAGAGAAAACAACATGTTTTAACCCAATCTGTTGGTCAATGACGGAGCTACCCCCTTTTTCACCACATATCAAACAGTACATTGCAGGAACCATGTTTCAAACTGATAAGGCCTCCAGCTGTGCCGCTCGGAGACAACCCCCTCCCGCAGTGCAACATACCGGTATTCCTTTTCGGGAATACACAGGAGGGGCCATACTATTAATGACCCCCCACCCCTTTTTCCACATTTTATTTACCGCTACCGTCACCGACCAACAGCAAAAAGCAGCCAACACCTAGCTGTCATGACGACCAACTTCATCCGATCCTGAAAAATAAACACACACATTAACAACACTAACAACACATTACACAGGGAGGAAGGGTGGCAAATTCTGCCTCCTCATGTCTCCTTCCCAGCTCACTGCTCCGCTCTTGCTCCGCCTCTCCTTTTATATGGCCACTCCCCCCTACTTTCCTGTTATCTCCTCCCCACCTCTCCTTGAAACTTTTAACCCTATGTGTGTCACTAGACACACTGTCATGCCCGGCCCTGCACTATTCCTCTTCTTTCCATCATTCCGGGCCTTACTTGACTAGTGTAGTCCAGATGTACCCCATCTTATCCCTTACTGTTAGCCACCAATACTCCAACCCCTTTTACCATCCTAAATAATGAGACCACACCTTTTTTCTGGAGTATAAATGGCCATAACAGCCTCTTTTATTAAACAACTGTATAAATACCTCCAATATAAACTTAAATATATAAATAACATATAACCTCAGAGAAAACAACATGTTTTAACCCAATCTAAAAATAGAAAGAAAAACTGCGCTCAGAAGCTAAAAAAAGAATAAACACCAGCTGCGGTTACAAGTGTAGCCCACCGTACAAAATTCAAACAATAAAAAACCGCGCTAAAAAATGATAAAGGAGTCCATATTACAGTCCTATAATCATAAATGCATAGTCCCAATGTTGATCCGGGTCAAAATTTTCTCCAAGCAAAATAGTGATGAATAGACACAATCAGCAAAAACACTCCAACTTCAGTTGTGCTTACCAGAAGTAAGTTTGTAAGGGCGAGTGGCTTAAACCCAGCCTGGGCCTTTAGATGTATACTCCAGATGGAACAGGAGGGGCGCCCTCATCCCGTGTATTCCCAGATATAGTGCAAAAAATATAAAAAATATATATAGTGTAATATTGTTTTGACATATACCACACCAAACAAAGAGGGGTGACCACCCAAAAAGACCTTAAATCACGTGTGATCATAAATCCTACGCTAAGTAGCTAGGACAGTGAGGTGAGTGTCATGCAATCATGCACACACAAGTGAAAGAAGAAGAATAAATAAAAACAAAATATCAAAAAATGAATAAAAAGAATGTAAAAGCTGCAACGACTTCCAAATCTGCTTACCAGATATAGGGTGGGTAGTCGGCATATAAAGATACTCCAGGTGAAAAAAAGTATAAATATATGGAAAATAAGAAAGCTTATATCCAGTGATAGACACAATAGTGATACAGGCTGCTTACCAGAGGGCTAACCCTCATATGCAGATATGTGGAAACACGAGAACCGCCACCAGAGGATAAATGAGGCAAACCTTCAGGGTTGTCCCCTTACCAGACAGAAAGGACACATGAGGCAGATGTATTATGTTCACAACATCACTTCCAACCGAAATGGTATGTCACGTCTTATCCTCTCCGTCCAAGCTAATGGTCGAATAAAACAGGCTGAAGGATAAAAGAAACGAAAACGGAGCCGGCCGGCCTCCGGACACACTCCCGTCCTCAATTGCGTAATGTGGTGACGTCAGCACGCCCCTCCCAGACGCGTTTCGTCACACGTTTGACGTTTTCAATGGGGAACGGGCAGCGTGCTGAGCCACCACATTATAAACCCTACCCAAGCCTCATTCTGAGTTCCGTTCAGGGAAACACACAACGCCATCTTAGGTGTGGGCATCAATATCTATATGTAAAGACAGCGGAGCCATCTTAAGTGTGGGCATCCCTGTCTAACATACCAAGCAACATTATAATCAAATAGCCTTCCTGTAGTAGAGATGCTCACGCATCCCAAAACTCCAGGATGGCTGGATAACAGAATATAAGACTCTAAAATAGACATATAAAATATGTAAAACGAAACATTTGCATAACTCTCTCTTAGTAAAAAACGGGACCTACCCCATGTATACTATATGGAGTATGGTAACTCCAAACTTAAACTAACAGGTAAACATAGGGTCATGTAGCCCTAAGGATACACTAAAAATAAGTGCCTAGACCAAATCGGATATGCCAACATTTAAAGGACTAAGGGCAAAATTAAATTAATAATATTGATCCATAGTGTGGACTGTACTGGTCTCCCCCTCACATGATCGTAAGAAAAAAGGGGGGCATAGACCCCAACATGTGAACACATGCATGTTAAAATAAATAAATATAAGGCCTTAATCACATAATAAATGGCCGTAATAAAATTATTTAAACAAATCGCCCAAACTACAGAAAGAAACATGTATAGGAGGGAAGAACATATAAGGGGAACAGATAAAAAACTCATATCCGGGGCCACCATCTAGAGATCAATATGGCCTAAATTGGATGGTGGCCCCGGATATGAGTTTTTTATCTGTTCCCCTTATATGTTCTTCCCTCCTATACATGTTTCTTGCCTGAGCATCTCTACTACAGGAAGGCTATTTGATTATAATGTTGCTTGGTATGTTAGACAGGGATGCCCACACTTAAGATGGCTCCGCTGTCTTTACATATAGATATTGATGCCCACACCTAAGATGGCGTTGTGTGTTTCCCTGAACGGAACTCAGAACGAGGCTTGGGTAGGGTTTATAATGTGGTGGCTCAGCACGCTGCCCGTTCCCCATTGAAAACGTCAAACGTGTGACGAAACGCGTCTGGGAGGGGCGTGCTGACGTCACCACATTACGCAATTGAGGACGGGAGTGTGTCCGGAGGCCGGCCGGCTCCGTTTTCGTTTCTTTTATCCTTCAGCCTGTTTTATTCGACCATTAGCTTGGACGGAGAGGATAAGACGTGACATACCATTTCGGTTGGAAGTGATGTTGTGAACATAATGCATCTGCCTCATGTGTGCTTTCTGTCTGGTAAGGGGACAACCCTGAAGGTTTGCCTCATTTATCCTCTGGTGGCGGTTCTCGTGTTTCCACATATCTGCATATGAGGGTTAGCCCTCTGGTAAGCAGCCTGTATCACTATTGTGTCTATCACTGGATATAAGCTTTCTTATTTTCCATATATTTATACTTTTTTTCACCTGGAGTATCTTTATATGCCGACTACCCACCCTATATCTGGTAAGCAGATTTGGAAGTCGTTGCAGCTTTTACATTCTTTTTATTCATTTTTTGATATTTTGTTTTTATTTATTCTTCTTCTTTCACTTGTGTGTGCATGATTGCATGACACTCACCTCACTGTCCTAGCTACTTAGTGTAGGATTTATGATCACACGTGATTTAAGGTCTTTTTGGGTGGTCACCCCTCTTTGTTTGGTGTGGTATATGTCAAAACAATATTACACTATATATATTTTTTATATTTTTTGCACTATA
Source organism: Lithobates septentrionalis (assembly GCA_037952835.1). NCBI lineage: Eukaryota > Metazoa > Chordata > Amphibia > Anura > Ranidae > Lithobates > Lithobates septentrionalis. The sequence goes on along the minus strand of JBBDGP010000163.1, from coordinate 822,154 downwards.
TCTGGGAATACACGGGATGAGGGCGCCCCTCCTGTTCCATCTGGAGTATACATCTAAAGGCCCAGGCTGGGTTTAAGCCACTCGCCCTTACAAACTTACTTCTGGTAAGCACAACTGAAGTTGGAGTGTTTTTGCTGATTGTGTCTATTCATCACTATTTTGCTTGGAGAAAATTTTGACCCGGATCAACATTGGGACTATGCATTTATGATTATAGGACTGTAATATGGACTCCTTTATCATTTTTTAGCGCGGTTTTTTATTGTTTTAACCCAATCTGTTGGTCAATGACGGAGCTACCCCCTTTTTCACCACATATCAAACAGTACACTGCAGGAACCATGTTTCAAACTGATAAGGCCTCCAGCTGTGCCGCTCGGAGACAACCCCCTCCCGCAGTGCAACATACCGGTATTCCTTTTCGGGAATACACAGGAAGGGCCATACTATTGATGACCCCCCACCCCTTTTTCCACATTTTATTTACCGCTAACATCACCGACCAACAGCAAAAACCAGCCACAGCCCAAAAGGATGAAACCTTATCCTTAAGGGCCCCTCCACACCCTCAAGGCCCGTTGTATTCCTTCCTGCAACCCCATGGTCCATAGATCAGTCCCCACATCTGTGAGAGAAAAATGGGAGTTTGGGACTTTGAATGAGGCCCACGGACAACAGGAGGTGAATAAAAAATGATGTTTATTGATCAAGGAACCTGTATCAAACCATATCACAAATATAGACCGCATGTAAAAGAAGAACATTGTAATAAATGTCATTCAATATACCTACGCACATGTGTATGAGCGCATGCAATAAGCATCAAGAGTACATCAATATGTCAAACTAGAGGCCACATGATAGTCACAAGTGATCGATGGATACATACAATGATAAATACATATATATACACATAAAAGCAGCATAGGGCAATAGTAGTAAAAATGTGTGAACCCATAATTGATTGAAGAGAGATGTTCTGAGTTGATAGTAAGATGTGAGCATGTATCTGCGTAACAAAATGACCGACGCGTTTCGTGTAAACCACTCATCAGGGGCACAGTGCTCAAACATATATAAAATCAGTGCAGAGGAGGTGTGGTGATGATGGAGCCAAGGCCATATTAGTAGTCCATACCGGGAGCTGAGGTGACTGAAACATGCACTGGCGGGGCGCATGCACAGAACCCCCCTACATGCACAGAGCCCGGAGCACTAGATCTTGGGATGAGACAGTAACCTGCCAGTAATGACTACCAAGCGGGGTCTAAGAAAAAGGAAGATGCATAATCAGTATACCATATTGTACTGATGGGGTAAATAAGAATTATATATATATGCCAAAAAGAAGAAGAAGATATTCCCCGTGGGGCTTTAAAGCAGCAAAAAATTATGAAAATAATAAGTTGTTACTTGAAAGGGTTTTTTAATTAGCAGGATTTAACTGTAATGGTTAAAATAGGAGCTGTGCTACAGGAGATAATACAAATGAAGCTGGCACAAGTTTATACAATGATCAAGCGCTATAATGGGGTGATAATCTGACGCGTTTCGACCCCGTTGGGTCATCTTCAGAGGATTGAGGCGCAATCACATTGTGGTTGAGCAGTTTCTCCTGAGCTTATAATTCTCCGACGTCTTCCCCACCGGGTCCCGACAGGGGTCCCCGGCCGTCCACCACGTCAGCAGGGGAAAAGGGGGGGCTTCACTCGTCCATGCGTGTCTTACAAGGAGTCACACCAAGTGGATATTTCCCAAAACTGGGGAGGAGCGTGGGAGCAAGCGAGCGAGACCTGTCTCCAGAGTATAGGTCAGTTGGTCAGTCTGATGAAACAATAGGAACTAAATGCCAGATAGATCAGTCCCCACATCTGTGAGGTGAACCCCATCCCTTCGCAAATAGAGGCCTACATTTATCTCCAACTCTCTATGCCGAATCACCATGCCCCCTTGCTGAACCAAAAACCTCCCCAACACCTTATTGACTCGTATACGAACCTTGTTGATTCGCACCACAGACCTTGCATTGCGCCACAATGTTCGTGCCACAATATCTGACCATAACAGCAATGTGTTCGGAAAAATAGTATGTATGTGCAACAGATCAGCTTTTACATCTGCTATCAATTCCCTGACCGTACGCACTCCCAAATCGTTACATCCAGCGTGAATGACCAACACATCCGGAGGTCTGTCTAACCATGCGTATCGTTCCACCTCTGTAACCACTCTACCCCACATCATTCCTGGTCTCCTTGCCCCCCAACAAACGTAGGAGTGTCCCAGTATCCAGACGAGGCGTGGAGACACTCCATCTGAAACGAAAGACAACAAGGCAGGGTGACATCACCAAACAACAAACCCCACTACGTGTGTGCAAACAACCAAAATTATTATAAACACTTTTTTTTTTATTCCACTACTAATTGAGGGCGAATGTATGTACGGAATCTCTTTGATTCCCATCTACCGATCCTCCGCACAGCTGCCTCATCCAACCCGCATCTGGCAGCTTCTGTAGCCGCCCCAATGCAGAAGGAGTGTGAGGTGTATGCCTTCCCATCCAAACCTATCCCAGATAAGCATTTTCGAAACACTGCCACAAATTGAAACCTTGATAGGTAAGAACCATCCTCATGACATAAAAATGGTCCCTCACCCACCGGTCTAATCCTCCCAAAATCACCAACCGTCCTTACCGGACACACCGCTGATCCTGGCAAGGCATACAGCCACACATCTTTGCCTTTTCCTAATTGATCCGTTTTTGATCTCCTCAGCCGTAAACACACCTTATCTGTGTATGACCGCACATCCTGTACCAAAATACCCCCCGCGTCCTTTCTGGATGGGCTGACCAACTCCCCTACCCGAAAAGCGGTGCCATGTTGGCCCGTGGCCCCGCCCACTGCACTTTGACCGCGGCGTGTAACCCGCCCGGGCCCCGCTGTGTCTGTTTTGTGGCTCCTTTTCGCTGGCGGAGTTGACTGCTCCCCCCTCGGGCTCCGTGCCAGGTGGCCGGCTCCGTGTTCTAACCCCGGCGAGTAACGGAGGCCGCGATCTCCGCGCACGCGCAGACGGCTCACCTTCTCTCTCTGCATGGCTTGCTTCACACCCGAGCATAGCTGCGACCTGGCTGTGAAGCCAGTCGGATCCATTCGCCGCTGCCGCCTGCCGCAAACGCGCCAAAATCGCCTCCACGCCGGCCATTGTAGCTGAGGAGCAGAGAAATTCTGCCTCCTCGTGTCTCCTTCCCAGCTCACTGCTCCGCTCTTGCTCCGCCCCTCCTTTTATATGGCCACTCCCCCTACTTTCCTGTTATCTCCTCCCCACCTCTCCTTGAAACTTTTAACCCTATGTGTGTCACTAGACACACTGTCATGCCCGGCCCTGCACTATTCCTCTTCTTTCCATCATTCTGGGCCTCACTGAACAGGTGCCCAGGTTTAAGTGCAGTCATGGGCAGGAGAGGGTGCATGGTAGGCTGCACCCTCTGTGGTCTCCATTTTTTTCCCTGGTGACCAGCTGTTGATGCTCCTACTGCATAATCTCCCTTGCAAGTGACTGTAGTATAGTATAGTATGCTGGGAGGTACTACAGCCGGATAGGTGTTTCAGCTTAATATTGCAACAAAGGTAAGACATATGACAGATGGTGGAGCTTTTAAGGAGGGGGGAGAAGATGAGAGCAGTGGAGGGAGGGGGTTGTATGCAGAGGGAAGAGCTACTATTTGATGCCATTTGGCAGGTATGTGTGTGTGACGGGCATGGTTGAGTTCCTGCACCTATTCTCTGAGAAAAAAAGCCCTGCAACCAGGTATTCTCTCACTTTGGAGGGATTTCCTCTGACTTCTTGTTTTGGTTATGGGACAAAGCAGGAAGAAAAATTGAGGGGTTACAATCCTCCCTTACCTCTATCCAAAGTGAAAAAACATGTTTTGCCTTTAGTTCTACTTTAACCACTTGACCCCAGGAAGATTTACCCCACTTCATGACCAGACCATTTTTTGCTTTTTGCCACTGCATTACATTAACTGACAATTGCGCAGTCATGCAACGCTGTACACAAATTAAATTTATATATTTTTTTTTACACAAAGAGTGCTCTTTTGGTGGTATTCGATCACCTCTGGGTTTTTTATTTTTTACACTACAATGAAAAAAAGACCGACAATTTTGAAAAAATATATTTTTTACTTTCTGCTATAAAACTTATCCCATAAAATGTTTTAAAAAAATTAAATCTCTTAATAAATTTTGGCCAAAATGTATTCTGCTACATGCCTTCGGTAAATCAAATCACAATAAGTGTATATTGATTGGTTTGTATAAAAGTTATAGCTTCTATAATATGGGATATATACTGGAATTTTTTTTTATACTAGTAATGGCGGTGATCGGCGACTTATAGCGGGATGGCAGGCAATCTGACAGTAACTGACACTTTGTGTGAACTAACTGCCACTGACATCACCAGTGACAATATTACAGTGATCAGCACTAATAGTATGCATTATCACTGTACTAATGACACTGGGCAGGAAGGAATTAACATCTAGGGCCAGTGATAATGTGTGTAATGTGTGCTGCTTTTCCTGGGCATCCAGTTGTTTTCATACCCTGCTTAGCAGAGAATGAAAAACCAACTAGGGGGGCGCATGCGCGGAGCCAGCTGGGGCAGATATGTCCCGCTAAAGCTCTGTATCTCCCGGGACTTTGCGGCCAGATTAAACACCCGCACGGCTTCGGGTGAAGTATACAAAGAGCTACATGTCTTTACTGAGGTAAAGGGGACACATTATGGTGTTTGGCGGGGCTCGTCCCAAAAGTATAATAAAGAAAAACTCCAGAGAAGCTCTGCCCAGGGCTATGTCTAAAATGGCACCTCCCCCCTCACCTCACACAAGCTCTTCTTGTGCTGCTAAGCAGAGGCAGAAACAGCAGCCACAGGATGATACAGCTGACACAGCTAAATCTGATATTGAATGTACTGCTTCTTCACAAACTGCAGTAATGAACACCTTACATCCTAATATTATAAAGCAGAGTGAAAAGATGCTACAAAAGGCACTAAAGCAGACATCAAAGCATATCACAGACAGCCTGACTAAAGAAATTAGAGAATTAGGCCAGCGTACATCAGACCTTCGAAAATAGAATAGAAGATGTGGAAACAAATGTACAGTCCCATGTTTGTGAATTGGAAAATCATAAAGAGGAAAGCCTCACTTTGCAAATGCGTCTGGAAGATTTTGAGAATAGAGCACGTCGTTCTAATCTGCGCATCTGTGGAATTCCTGAGGCAATTGTTGATCTTCAATCGACCATCACTGTATTATTCCAAGAATTAATGCCATCAATCCCAATTGATCAATTGGAATTTGATTGAATTCATAGGGCTTTAATGCCACGCAAAACTGAAGGTCCACCTGGCGATATAATTGCAAAGTTACATTTTTTTCGCACCAAAGAGCAAATTTTGGCTGCAGCAAGAGGAAAAGACTCTCTCACTTTTCAGGGTCACCCTTACCAGCTATTCGCCAATTACAATAGCTAAATGGCGAGCTCTAAAACCTCTTCTTCAAATCCTTCAGCAAAATCAAACAGTTTATCAATGGGGATTCCCGTTTTCTGTACGTTTTACTTATCAAGGTACCAAATACACCTGCAGATCTTATGATGATTTGCAAAATACCTTGCAAAATCTACATCTTATAGATAGATCTTCTACTTCAAGTGGTCCTCGCCGTCGTATTACACCTGATCCATCACAAGATTCTTCTAATGCCAAAGATGACAGAAGTCGCCAAAATTCATATAAACGCAGTCGCCATAATTCTCCTGATAAAGACCTTGCAGAAACTATGGACTGATAAATCCATATTTATGTATTTTTTTGGACTCTATTTTGCAAGCATATTCTGCTTTTTCCCTTTTTTTTTTTTTTTTCTTCATTATGCCATTATATGTGATGGCGAAAGTTAACATGTTTACACTCAACTCATCCTTAATTGATAACATTATGAGTGCATAGAGCTCATTTTTACCCCTAACCTCAATTCTCCAAAATTATAGTTTCCTTCCCCTTTTTTGTTTTCTCTTTTTCTTTCGCCCCTTCCTTCCTGTCCTTATTAAATATATGGCTAACAAACCTAGTACGAAAAATTAATACACTACAAAGATGTGTAATATGCTTCAACTCAATGTTTTCCTACTCCTTCTCACCCTCCTTTCCCATTCCCCCCCTTTTTTTTTCTCCCGCCCCCTTTTTCCCCCATCCCTTTTTTTTCCCTATCCCCCTACTTATCACTTATTATAGTCGATTTTGGGTGTTAGTATACTTTATTTTATTCAAGTATGTTTTGGCTGTCGTGGTCTCGGGAGAATGTCACTACTCTCCCCATCTCACTACCTTTGGGTGCTCTTCCTTCCTGTTAATTTTGGGGAATTCCCTGGATAGCTATTAGGCCTCTGGGTTCGTATTTTTGCGTACCCAGTACGCCACTTTCTTACTTATCCGCATAATTAAACTTAATGTCGATTGTCTATATAAACCTTATCCCCCTCCTTTATCTTACATACTTCTTCCTACTCTTTTACTTGTTCTTACTCTTCTCCGAGGTAAGTGTAGCAACACAAATTGTAAAGACTAATTTTGACCATATGTCTTTTATACCCTTCTTATGTCTCCTTTAAATGTACCTACTTTAAATGTACAGGGTTTAAATATACCACAGAAACGAACTAAAGTGTTTCGCTCATTGACATCAACCAATGCACATGTTGTCTGTCTCCAGGAGACGCACTTTACTACTACAGCGACTCCCAAATATTTTAGCTCTTTTTACCCACAAGTTTTTACAGCTTCAGCTGAAACCAAACAAAGAGGAGTATTGGTAGCATTCCATCGCACAACATCTTTCTCTCTCCAAAAAGAAATTAAAGACCCTGAAGGGAGATACCTGATACTAATGGGGCTTTTATCCGATTCCCCAATTACAGTGGTATCTTTTTATTCCCCGAACAAAACTCCAACATCATTTCTTTCCCACTTGCTACATGTGATCGATACCCATAAAATGGGCACACTGTTAATCTGTGGTGACTCAAACCAAGTCCTATATCCGTTCTTAGACAAATCCCCAATACCTATTGCTTCTAATTCGTGAAAGCATACCTTCCAACAATTACTAAAACAGTACTCTTTATTAGACTCTTGGCGTGAAAATAATTGCACAAAACGACAATTCACTTTTTATTCCCATCCACATAAGTCATTCTTCCAAATAGATCACATATTGATCGCAATTGGCATGACCCCAGAACTCCTTTTCTCTTCATTTATACCATTTGGGTGGACAGACCATAGTGCTGTACTAACAACATTCACTTCTTTAATTCCTAAAGCACATGACCCCATATGGCTTATCAATAACTTTATATTATCACATCCATCTCATTCCTTAGATTTGGAAAAGGCTTTAAAAGAATATCTGGTTAATAACGCGACTCCTGATATCTCCTCAATGACACTTTGGGAGGCACATAAACCGGTGATTAGAGGTGTTTGTATTCGCCAGGCCTCTTTTCTCAAAAAAGAAAAGTGCTTAAAGCAGCAAAAACTAGAAGCAGAATTTAATTCTGCACATGTGCTCTTCCAATCTAACCCCTCTCCTACAACAAAATTAAAATTAGATAAAACACGCCTTGATCTTGACCTTTTCCTTTCGGACTCAGCAGATAAAACGATACGTAAATCCAGAGACTTATTTTATTTTAAAGCCAATTAGCCTAGTACACTTCTTGCTCGGGCCCTTAATAAGATAAATTGCCCCTCTAATCCAATACGGTTGAATTTATCCCAAGGTACAAATACCAGTAACCCTATAAAAATCCTAAATACCTTCCAAAAACATCTTGCCTCCCTATATAACAGGGAAGATCCTCTAGATCAAGCCTCAGCAGACTCCTTCTTTTTACAGTTCACTCTTCCAACTATACCCCCGGCTCATCGCAAGCGCCTTGAAAACCCAATATCCACTAGTGAACTCCTGATGGCCATTAAATAGCTTAAGTTGAATAAACGCCCAGGCCCAGATGGCCTTTCAGCCTTGTATTACAAAAAAATTGCTTCTATCCTAGCTCCAGTATTGACTGAAGCCCTTAATTCCCTATTAAACGGACATACCTTTAGAACTTAAACATTAACTGCAATTATTTCAATGATACCAAAACCCCACTCTGATGAAACATCTTGCTCTAATTACAGACCCATCTCGCTGCTTAATTTAGACATCAAACTTTTAGCAAAAGTTTTAGCAACTCGCCTAAATAATATAGTTGGCTCTTTAATACATAGAGATCAAGTAGGCTTCATCCCAAAGCGTCAAGCGGGGGATAATATACGTAGAGCGGCACTATTGATGCATATTGCCAAATTAAGGAAAATCCCACTTTGTTTTCTATCTCTAGATATCAAAAAAGCGTTCGATACAGTTTCTTGGCCCTACCTACGCTATGTCCTACAATGCTGGGGATTTGGCCCTCATAAATATCCTTAGTTGGATCTCTTCCTTATATGAAAAACCGAAGGTGTATGTCAAATATGCAGGGTATAAATCAACCACATTTGACATCTGCAGAGCACGAGACAGGGTTGCCCACTATCCCCACTTATATTTGCCTTACTAATTGAACCCCTCGCCCAATCAATTCGCTCTGATCCCTCAATTAAAGGCCTTGAGTTAGCTGAACATCATCACAAAACCTTTTTTTTTTTGCAGACGACATTTTAATCTTTATGTCCTCTCCACATATTTCCGCTCCTAATCTTCTGCGAAAACTTGATCAATTTGCTCATATTTCTGGTCTAGTCATTAATCCTCAAAAATTTTGGCACTAAACATCTCCCTATCCCCCTCAGATGTACAACAGGCACAAACATCTCTCCCTTTCACATGGTCTACTACCAGTCTTCCATATTTAAGAATCAATCTTACGCCTCATCTCTCTGAACTATTTAGGATGAATTTTCCACCTATATTACGACAGATTACCAATTTATTAATTTAGTGGTCTTCTCTCCCTTTATCTTGGATTGGTAAAATCAATGTTATTAAGATGGCTATATTACCTAAAATTCTTTACCTTTTCAGGGTTTTACCTATTTCGGTCCCAACATATTTTTCAAAAATAATGCAACATAAAATAACAACCTTTGCTTGGGGCTCTTCAAAACCCTGCTTACCTAAACATACATTATATCTTCCAAAACTTAAAGGTGGTCTCGGATTTCCTAATTTATCTACTTATTACCATACGGCTCATTTGGCACAAATACCTAAATACCATGCGACAACTGAAATACCAGTTTGGGTAGCTCTGGAATCTATAGATTGTGACCCATTATCAATATCCAATCTCCCGTGGATACAGCCCTCTTGCCGGAAAAAACATACAAATCTGATAACTAAACAATCCCTTGCAATATGGGACAGATTTAAATTGTTATGTGGCTTACAATCTCCTCATAATCCACTCTTATCGTTCCTTAAAAATCCTCTTTTTTATCCTGCCTGGAAATTTTCTAAAACCTTTAAAACATGGACCACCTTTAAATTGACTCAATTACATGATCTTACTTCCTCTAATTCCTTTAAAACATTCACAGACTTAAGTAATAGTCACAAACTTCCAAACTCGGAAATTTTCTGATATCTTCAGATTAAAAAATGTCATATGCCTAATATCCAAGGAAGACTTGCACTCGATAAATTATCATACTTTGAAAACATATGTAAACATGACCCCCATACAAAAGGACTTATTTCAAACATTTATGCCCAACTTATTTCTAAATCGGATTCTAGTCCACCCACATATGTAGCTAAGTGGGAATCTGGTGGGAATTGGATTCTCATTGGAAACAACAAAATTGGATAAGATTTGGTCTACTACAAAATCCTCCTCTCAAAATATAGCTGCTTTAGAAACCAACTACAAAGTACTTACACGTTGGTACTTAGTTCCTACCAGAATTGCGAAATTTGTTCCTCCTCTTGCTTTCGAGGCTGTACTGAACCTGGATCACATTTTCATATTTGGTGGACCTGTCCAATTGTCAAAAGATTTTGTGAAAACATATTCCACATGACCTCGGCATTATTTGCAGTGTCCATCCTACCTGATCCCTTGATTGCGCTTTTGAATTTAAAACCGATAATTCTCTCTAATAATCAGTTCAAGCTAATGCTGCAGATTACTACAGCCGCGAAACAAACAGTCTCTAAAGCCTGGAAAACTCGTACCCTGATATTAACTGAAACTAATTATAGAATAAATCAAGCCTTGGTTCATGCCAAAACAGGCTATAACGCATGACAAAATTCCTAAATTCAAGAATATATGGCTTCCTTGGATGACACATTTCCTGCCTTCTAATTTCGATGCAACCTTATTGATGCCTGGGTAAATTTCTCATGCATTTTCATTTTCTCATATTTAATATATGGTTGAAAACACGCCTTACCTCTGAGATCCCTTTCATTTCCTTTCCTCTCTCCTCTTTACTTTCTTTTCTAACCCTTTCGCTATCCTACCTTTCTTTTTCCTTTCTTATACTCCTTTCTCTTCATCAGGTTCATATAGCGTCACTTTTAATCATATTTCATGTTTCTATGACGTTATTAACCATTGGAACTTCCTCTTACTTGAAATATGAGAGCGACAATTCCTAAACGCTTCTTTTATTTAAAATTTTAGATATTCTCAAATTATAGGAAATGTCTCTCTGAGTTGACAATTTTATGTTTAAAGTAAGAGACAACTTTATCTTTTGTCATATTATAATATTATACTGTACCTTACTATTGTATATTCCTGTATTGCTTTTGAACCTGTTCCCTGACTTATAAAACTTCAATAAACAAATTTGACAAGAAAAACCAACTAGATCCCCTGTCACTGAACACCCCTGTCACTGTTTACATTCACAGAGCTGTGTTCCATGAGACTCAGTGCCGATCTCCAGGTGCCGGTGGTCAGTCACTGGCTGGGACCCGGTGATCGGCATGTGCTGTGAAGAATCACAACACGCACGTGTCCCTCCTACCCAGAAATGCAGAATCACGTATATATACGTAATTCTGCACAGCCGGCCCGCACTGTCACAGTATATGTACAGTACGCAGTCGGCAAGTGGTTAAGGTTTTGACTAGAGATACACTTTTAGTTTATAGACTCCATTGCAACCATTTTTGTAGTTCTTCCTTGCACTCTTTTGTGTAACTTCCTTCTCATGCCTCATGGCATAGGTGAGAGGGTATTAAACAGAGTGAGTTGCTGGAAGTATAGAGGAATTTTCCACATAATGATAAAATTCTTTGTAACAGTAGACCAGCTTGATGGTATCTGATATTCTCACTGACTTTGTACCTTAGCCTTACCATCTCTAATTACAAAATACAACTCACGTAGCATTAAGAGCTCAGACCTACTTGGTTCTCTCAGGCTAGGATGCAGAAATGGCCACACACATGAGCATTTATTCAGATCTCCCCACATGATACACTCAGTTAAGTCATCTGACATAATAAAACAAAAGTGCTTTTTTTACAGAAAGATATACTATAATGGGGTTAAGATAAGTGACAATTTTAGACCTGGCACTTGATGGTGTTTTTATTTAATATAATATTAATGTTCAGATTCTCAAAGCTCATCAACTTTTCCCCTGTTTAACCCAGTTTAATATTTTATTGGCGGAGGATGAATCCAAATTCTTTCAGGTTATCCAACTATCTGGGAAATTTATGACATGTCAAAATGTAAATTGCAAGCTGTAACTCAGAGCATACTGAAAGTGCTGTTATTAATCAAAATATCGAGTCCCTTATAATTTCATGCCACCTCATCCGTTCCATATGTCTGAGTCAATCAAAGATAGAAAACTTTTTAAATATATTCTCTGAGTATTTTTAATACTTTGCCATGAAGTGAGAGAGGAGAGCAATGAAGACTGGGATAATATTGTTCCCAATCAGTGAAAGGAGCAGTTAATTCACATAAGCCTTGTCATCCGCTGTTAGTTAAAAGATCTACCATTTCTCTATAAAAGCATCTTGGAATTTTAATGGCTGTATTGTATGTCAGGAACATTTCAGCAGATCAGTTTGTGCTACCGCTGCATTATATCATTATACCAGATCATTTTACACAGTCTTACAACAACCACCATCTAGCCTAAAAATATCTCCTCCTGTGTGCCCACTTGAGATAAATTAATCAAAGAGGTATGGACAAAGGAAGATCTGGGAACACAAAGGAGCAATAGGATAAAATATAATCTTTACTAGGTCAATTAAAACCAGTTTATCACATACAGAAACACAAACTGTATGTGATAAATGTGTTTATTGACCTATTAAAGATTATTTTTTGCCTTATTGTTCTTCTGTGATTGCAGATCTCCCTTCCTCTATAACTTTTTTATAACAAATAATATACTGTATTTATTGGCGTATAACACTCACTTTTTCACCATGAAAATTGGGTGCAAATAGTGCGTGCGTGTTATACGCCAATACTTCAGTTTTAGCTGCCTCAGAGGGGACAGGGAGGGGGGGCAGGACGATCACCGTCAGATTACATACAGTGAGAATCTCCTGTTTACTTGATGGCCTCTGTAATAGGAACTTCTGTCTCCTGGGCCGCCATTGGACCACTGTTCTGTCTATCATAGGAGATTCTCACTGATGGCAATGGTGAGGCTGCTGCATTGATGGCAATGGTGAGGCTGCATTGATGGCAATGGTGAGGCTGCATTGATGTGGACTGATGAGGCTGCATTGATGGCACTTGTGAGGCTGCAGATGGGCATTCATCAGGCTGCATTGATGGCAATAGTGAGGCTGCAGATGGGCACTGACCCTTATTTTACTTCAAAGTTCCTTATTTAAAATTTAAGTTTTTTTCCTGAAACTTCCCTCTTAAAATGAATGTGCGTGTTATACGCCTGTGCGTGTTATTTGCCGATAAATACGGTATATAATGTCAAGAATCAACAGCAGAGATGCCCAGATTTGCACAACTATACTTCGAAACTGAAATCAAACCATATATATATTAAATGTGAATTTATTAATAGTAAAAACAAAAGATATCCAAACACCAGCAAACAACTAACATAGATATAAGTGAGATAAGATATAAATTAACAATTAATCAAATGACAAAATACCTAACCACCTAACTACGAGGGTTCTTCAAAATGTTTCCGCATTTTTTTAAACTCTATTTTATATATAAAAAAAGGCGTTCCTACGGGCCCTAAAGAGACAAAAATTGTTGATAAAAATAAAGGTAACGTCCAATTTGCTAACACACAAAAGGCACGAAATCCAAATGGTAGAAAAGCAGCCGTTTAAAACCATAAACAAATTTATAATAAACAGTGGTATAAAATAATCAATAAATTAGACTATAATATCACACTAAAAACTGCGCTAATGTTGAGCTGAAATAAACATGCATGTGGCCAACTTCACACGAAAGTCTTTTAAGAGTGGTGAGGAGTTTAGAAAGTGGTTCAGAAAGTGTTCATAGGTGATCATAAAACAGAGTCTCAGTGTGCACCTTCCACCGGTCAGTCCAATTCCACCATGTGAGAACACACTCCCCTCAGGGGGTTAAACTCACCAGAGCTAAGCAATAATAAGCCTCCAAGGAAAGAAACATCCAAGCCACAAGCTGCTGCCAACACCACTCCGGAGGATTCACACATGATCAGGGCTCAGAAATGAATCAATAACAAAAGAAAAGCGCACATAGTGTAATCCTGTTTATTGAATAAAAACCCATCACACCACACAGAGAACCCCCCCTCAATAAAAATACATACAGCAACACTGCAATCAACAAAGCAAAGCAAAGGAAGCGTTTAAACGTGCACTTCGCCGTAGCAGAAATCAGCTGGCTCAGCATCCCAAGGAGCGAACGCCACTTCCTTGTTGTGGATCCAGCTGCGGTGAAGCGCAAACGTCACTTCCTGCGTTGTGTAGGCCACGCACTGACGCGTTTCGTCATATCCTGACTTCAACATAGGGCGTGCCTACACGACAGATGGACAGACTTAAATCATCCCGCACTGACCTCCATGGCCAAGCACAGCACATTTGGCGTGACGACAGGCACACGTCGTCAGCCGAAGTAAACACTGACGGCTTCCTACAGGAGGGGGAAAGGGACAATCAGCCACACTGCACTTTTTACATATAGAATACGAGATATGCAGATATACACACTCCCACAGACTAAGCAAGCTAGTAAGCAAGTATGTAAATTGACACTGCACACTGCGCTCTTCTCATAGGGGCTAAAACATATGCGGATATGCAAAATAACACATATTGAATAAATTAGTATGCAGATATGCAAAATAGCACATACTAAGCAGATTAATAAATACAAGCGCCCACATAATTAACACATATTGAGCGGACTAATAAATATAAAAAAGCCCTCATAATTTATATAGTTCTGTCATCAGTACATCATTTAATTGTAATCATATTGTTTTTAACAAGAAAATTAATTCTCATTACAATTCTATTATCAATACATCAACTATTGTAACCGTAATGCTTTTAACAAGAAAATTAGTCCTCATCACAATAGCATATAAGCAATACCAAATATAAATAATTAAAAATTAGGATATGATAATGTGACTTATTTCTAAAATATATGCAAATCGACTGCACATAAATTATTTCTACAAAACTAGAATACAGATAAAATTAGATCTAAATGCATTTAAAAAGGAGCAAAAATAGAGCAAAAATAGAGGGGAGGCACTTAATAGGGAAACACAAGTAAAAAGCCCAATATACAGTGAATATACACTGTATATAGTATTCAAAAAGACATAATATTATATATATAAAAAAATTGATCGATTAAAACTGCTTCAAACATGTTAATTATGTGGGCACTTGTATTTATTAGTCCGCTTAGTATGTGCTATTTTGTATATCTGCATACTAATTTATTCAATATGTGTTATTTTGCATATCCGCATATGTTTTAGCCCCTATGAGAAGAGCGCAGTGTGCATTGTCAATTTACATACTTGCTTACTAGCTTGCTTAGTCTGTGGGAGTGTGTATATCTGCATATCTCATATTCTATATGTAAAAAGTGCAGTGTGGCTGATTGTCCCTTTCCCCCTCCTGTAGGAAGCCGTCAGTGTTTACTTCGGCTGACGACGTGTGCCTGTCGTCACGCCGAATGCGCTGTGATTGGCCATGGAGGTCGGGGCGAGATGATTTAAGCCTGTCCGTCTGTCGTGTAGGCACGCCCTCTGTTGAAGTCAGGATATGACGAAACGCGTCAGTGCGTGGCCTACACGACACCGGAAGTGACGTTTGCGCTCCACCGCAGCTGGATCCACAACAAGGAAGTGGAGTTCGCTTTTTTGGATGCTGAGCCGGCTGATTTCTGCTACGGTGAAGTGCACGTTTAAACGCTTCCTTTGCTTTGCTTTGTTGATTGAAGTGTTGCTGTACGTATTTTTATTGAGTGGGGGTTCTCTGTGTGGTGTGATGGGTTTTTATTCAATAAACAGGATTACGTTATGTGCGCTTTTCTTTTGTTATTGATTCATTTCTGAGCCCTGATCATGTGTGAATCCTCCGGAGTGGTGTTGGCAGCAGCTTGTGGCTTGGATGTTTCTTTCCTTGGAGGCTTATTATTGCTTAGCTCTGGTGAGTTTAACTCCCTGAGGGGAGTGTGTTCTCACATGGTGGAATTGGACTGACCTGTGGAAGGTGCACACTGAGACTCTGTTTTATGATCACCTATGAACACTTTCTGAACCACTTTCTAAACTCCTCACCACTCTTAAAGGACTTTCGTGTGAAGTTGGCCACATGCATGTTTATTTCAGCTCAACATTAGCGCTGTTTTTAGTGTGATATTATAGTCTAATTTATTGATTATTTTATACCACTGTTTATTATAAATCTATTTTATATATAAAAATGCGGAAACTTTTTGAATACCCTTCCTATACAGTAATACAATATATACAAGATGAGGAGCACAGGTCACAGGGAATACCGGAGATGCCATGAAGGAGGGGGGAACTAGGACTGGGATCAGGTACAAGGGGAGCAGGAATAAGGCAGCCGGGTGAAGGGTATAGGATGCAGGGCAAGAGCAGGATCAGGAGCAGGATAAATGGCAGTATCTGACTTAGCACAGCAAAGCAAAACACTGACGTGAAGTGTAAAAGTAGAGGAGACACTAAATACCCTCCCAGCAACCAGCATCAGGTAGAGACTGATTACTAGAAACTGCTGGCTCCTGGGAGACACTCGCTGGTGGACACTGGAACTACAACTTTCCCCTCTGGGAAGCACAGTGCTATCAGCAGGCATCAAGTCATGACTTATAATATGGAATGCTTTTGTACTTTGTGGACATTCAGAAAGTGGTAGGGATGGTATGCATTTTGTGTGTCTAACACACATTATTGTAGATAAACACTTTCAGTGTTCATTAGGAGCCTAGTTAGTCTTCTACTAATGTGTATGGATGTCTGTTCAAGGACGTTGGACACTATGGAGCGCAAAGAACACAGTACCATCTAGTAGTTTTACACTTGCATGTACTGAACAAGCTCAGTTCTGGGTAATATAAACCTTCCTACCTGCACCTTGTGTTTTTGAAAAACAGGGAAAAAACTTTGCACTCAGTGTAACCAGAAATTGCTAATGAATAAATAAATTGTGAAACAGCAGCACTCTATCGTCAGAATACTAGACAACAACAACTTGCAAAGAAAAGACGCGCTATCTCATTAAAAATCAATTGTAATAAATTATATAGCTGGGTGACAAAATGTGCATTACAGTGCAAATAAACATAAAGGTTACAAGTGAGATAAGATATAAATGATCAATTAATCAAATGACAACTACTTAAAAGTCCATAAAGTGAACTGGTGTTTCTGAAAAAAGAACATTCCAGTGACAAAATCACCAAACTTCTAGATTATAGGAGGTCATAAGCACTTGTGCACAACAATGGTTCCAGCAGCTCCATTCAGTACAATCAGCATCACCTTCATAGCCCAAAGTTATTGTTAAAAAAAAATCTCAGCCAAATGGTCCATAAAGCAAAGGAAGAAAGCAAGATGCCAAATAGTGCAGTATTGGTAAAAGCAAGTGAGTATTTAGTAATGATATTCAAAAAGAAAACATAGATCATAATAGAAGCCTCGTCGGACTTGACTCAGCTGTCGGGCATAATAACGTCACCGCAAGCTTCATCCAATGCGTTTTGTTCTAAAAAGATGTTGTCAGGGGACTGGATCTAGCTTGTAGCATTCTTAGCTTCATTATACTGTATGGAATACAGCTGGACCGATGCACAGCTCTGCTCCTCTCATCTTTTCTCGGAATGCCATAAAAAAACACCAAATTAACACTGGAGTCGGACAGGACCAAATGTCAACTGATAAAAGGGCAGACTACAATTGAACTTTATAAATACTTGAATATAAATTAAATCAAAAAAGAGAGTACTGTGATAATAATCTGTCAGGAACCATAAACCAGGCAGTGACAGAAAATGCAGTTAAAATCACACCTTCAACCACTTTAATACTGGGCAATTTTCCGATTTCAGCGCTATCACATTTTGAATGACAATTGTGCAGTCACGCGACGCTGTACCCAAACAAAATTTTTTTATCATTTTTGTCCCACAAAAAGAGCTTTCTTTTAGTGGTAGTTGAACACCTCTGTGGTTTTTATTTTTTGCGCTACAAATAAAAAAAGACAGAAAATATAGGGGGAAAAAAGTTTTTCTTTGCTTCTGTTACAAAACTTTGTAAATAAGTACGTTTTCTCCTTCACTGATGGGCACGAATGAGGCTTCACTGATGGGCAATGATGAGGCAGTACTGATTGGCATTGATGAGGTGGCACTGATTAGGTGGCACTTATATGCAGCACTGATGGGCACTGATAGGCGGCACTGATAAGCAGCACTGATGGGCACTCATAGGCGGCACTGATGGGCGCTCAGAGGTGGCACTCATGGGCACTCATAGGTGGCACTGGAGGGCATGTATAGGTGGCACTGATGGGCACTGCACTGGTGGGCACTGATGGGTGGCACTGATAGATCGCCCTGATAGGCAGCACTGATCAGAGGCACTGGCAGGCATCACTAATGGGCACAGAGTGCCATCCCTAATGGGCAATGATTGCCATACCTAGTGGGCTCTAGTTGGCTTACCTGGTGGTCATCCCTGGTGGCCATGGGTGGGCATCCCTGCTGGCCATGGGTGGGCATCCCTAGTTGTCATGGGTGGGTGGTCCTGGAAGGGCATCCTGGGGGGGGGGGGGGCTGCACTGATAATAAATTAGTGCAGACCCCCCCCTGTCAGGAGAGCAGCCAATCGGCTCTCCTCTACTCATGTCTGATTGGACACAGCTGATCACGTGGTAAAGAGCCTTCGTCAGACTGACACACCACACCACCGATCGTGCGCGATCGTGGCTTACCCTGCTGGACGTCATATGACACCCAGTCAGGATAATGAAACCACTTTTCAGACGTCATTCTGTTATATGGCAGGGGGGAAGTGGTTTATAAAATAAAATAAAAAATAGCACAGTACATGAACATTATTAAAAAACTACGAAGCCAGGGTTTGGATACCACAACAGGAAATCAGACGAGCTGGTGTCAGGAAGCCAGAAATCAGCGTATTAAGGAGCCAAAGCCAGAATAGAAATCAGAAGAGAAGCTAGCCAGGCCAGGTCATACACAGGAAAACAGACAGGGACACACTGGATATCAATGACCACGCAAAAGCAAGGAGAGAATGAACTAAGCTGCTTAAATAGCCAAATTGGGCTGGGTGTAGGCTGGACTAATGAGGCAGGTTAATGGTAAACAGGTGAGTCACTGTGGAAACGTGTGGCTGGTAATTAACCAACAGCTGAGCAGCTCTGAGCACTGAAAGAAAATAGCTGCCTGTAAGTAGCAGAAGCCAGCTCTGACAGTACCCCCTCCTCAATAACCTCAAGGTCGGGGGGGCAGGCTTGAGAGGAAATAGTCTATGGAAAGCACAGAGGAGGACAGGGGCATGTACATCTGAGGATGAGACCCATGAGCGTTCCCCTCCAATGGACCGTAACCCTTCCGGTGAACTAGATATTGTTTAGAGTTCGCTAAACCCATGGGAGTCAATGATAGATTGTATCTCATATTCCTCATGGCTGTCAACCCGAACCGGGCTTGGTACCAAGGTGGTATAGCCTTTGCACACCAAAGGTTTTAATAAGGAAACGTGGAATATGTTGGAAATACGCATGTTGGAAGGAAGATCTACTGCCTAGGCCCTTGGGTAACATTACGGAGTATGCAGAAAGGCCCAACATACCAAGGCGCCAGTTTTAGTGAGGGAAATTGGAGTTGGAGGTTATGGGAAGACAGCCAGGCCCTCTGCCCAATTTGGTAGGAGGGCTCGGTCATCATGGAGTCTGTACCTCTCTCTGGAGCGTTGCAAGGATTCTTGGATCTGCACCCAAGTGTTTCAGTTTAATTCTGTTTAGTTCAGCTAAATGCTTTACTAGTGCACCAAAACAAAAAGGTATGCAAAGTCTTACAGTGTGTTTTCTGTAAAAATTACCAAACAGTAGTAGAAAGGCCTCCGCTCTGCCAGCATGCTGCATAATGTGACCCTGGGTCTCTGTGGGGAAGCAGTGATTTCTATGCATAGGTCCAACATCCACCCACCTGCTGAGTAAGACCATAGCTCTCCAATCATTGGGGATATGAGTTTTGCTAATTGTAGAGATATATGTGTGGCTTAGTAGGTGGGTGTCGGACCTCTGACATGATACCATTGCTTCCCCAGAGAGAGAAACAGTCCCACGCTAGCTGAGGACAGGCATTTCTACTTAGGATGTGGCTGCTTTGGAAAGACATGAGGTTTAGTACCTTGAAAAAGTATTCATACCCCTTGAAATTTCTCACATTTTGTCATGTTACAACCAAAAAACGTAAATGTATTTTATTGGGATTTTATGTGATAGACCAACACAAAGTGGCACATATAGTATATAATACGGGAAAGGATACTGAGAGAAGAGGAGTGATTGAAGAGAAAAGAGAAGATTATATTTTAATTTTCTTTTTTTTTTTTTTTTTGAAGATGTTTGTTGTGATCATGAAATTGTTATGAATTTATTATTTTTCTTGTACTTGGGATGTATGTATGTATTGTTTATCTTTCTTAGATCTGTATATAAAATTATAATAAAAAGATACTGGATAAAAAACAAAAAAAATTCCAATGTAGCTCTGGCTGTATGTTTAGGGTCATTGTCCTGCTGGAAGGTGAACCTCCGCCCCAGTCTCAAGTCTATTGCAGACTGTAACAGGTTTTCTTCTAAGATTGCCATGTTTTTGGCTCCATTCATCTTCCCATCAATTCTGAACAGCTTCCCTGTCCCTGCTGAAAAAAAGCATCCCCACAACATGATGCTGTCACCACCATCTTTCATGGTGGGGATGGTGTGTTCGGGGTGATGTCCAGTGTTAGTTTTCTGCCACACATAGCGTTTTGCTTTTAGGCTACAAAGTTAAATTTTTGTCTCATCTGACCAGAGCATCTTCTTCCACATATTTGCTGTGTCCCCCACATGGCTTCTCGCAAACTGCAAACGGGACTTCTTATGGCTTTCTTTCAACAATGGCTTTATTCTTGCCACTCTTCCATAAAGGCCAGATTTGTGGAGTGCATGACCAATACAGACGATCGGAATTTATGGATTTATTTCCGACGGATGTTGGCTGAAACTTGTCTTGCATACACACGGTCGCACAAATGTTTTCGGAATGTTTTCAGAAATTCCGATTGGCAAGAACGCGCTGACGTACAACACATACAACGGGACTATAAAAAGGAAGTTCAATAGCCAGTGCGCCACCCTTTGGGCTCCTTCTGCTAATCTTGTGTTAGTAGAAGTTTGATAAGAGACGATTTGTGCTTTTCAGCCTCATGCTTTTTAGATCGTTACTGCTCTTCAGTTTGTGTTTGTGGGTTCGTATCTGTTTTTCAGTGCATGTAGTCAGTTTGTATCTGTTTTTCAGTGCATTCTTTTATAGTTCGTATCTGTTCTTCAGTTCGTTCTTGTCCACTCGTTTCAGATTTTCAGGTCGCTCTTCTTAGGCCTTTATGATTTTCAGTGCATTCTGTTAGTTCGTTCTGACCAACCGACCGTTTCCTAGCCATGTTGCGGGTACGTACTCATCCTAGAGTTCGTGCTATGCGAGGGCTTGGTGTTCTTACTTTGACCCAAGCCCAGTCCATGAATAGGGCGAGGTGGAGTTAGTTCATGGACGAAGAATTGGCTGCTCCAGTGTGACCAATTCTCGCACATGCCTTTGTTGCGGGAGATCCAGGAGAATAATCCTGATGATTTCAGGAATTATCTCCGGATGACGGACCCTATTTTTCAACTTCTGTTGGCTTTGCTGTCCCCTTATATTACGAAGCAGGACACCTGCATGAAGAAAGCCATCACTCCCGAGCAAAGGCTAGTCATCTGTCCCCCCAAAGCGCCCGCGAAATCCGTCAAAAATATCTGGAATACTTTGCGGGTAGGGGGGCCATTGATATGCCAGCAAATGTTTGAGAAACATTTTTAAAATATTTTTTTTTAAAACTGAAATAATATCTCATTTGATTTACTGCTTCTGTTTCTTTTAGCTGTCTCCTAGGTTCTCCAATGGGCTTTTCTTTTTGGCCATTTTCAACAATAGTGCAAACATAATTTATTTGATACAGAAGAGAGGTGACAATCTCTTCTTCAACTAACTATTATGTCGTGTGTCTGCTACACACACACACCTTGTTTTTGTTTTAATGTATGTAATGCATTAATGCTAAAAAAAAAACATCTTTTTCAGCTCCATGAATTATTAATTGTTTTGAGTCCCGAAAATGGCCTGATTGTGGCAAATTTTATAGCACTGTGGGGGTTATTTACTAAAGGTAAATCCACTTTGCACTACAAGTGCACTGCAAGTGCACTTGAAACTGCACTGAAATTGCACTGAAAGTGCACTTGTAGTGCAAAGTGCATTTGCCTTTAGTAAATAACCCCCATTGCCACTATAAACACCAACTTACTCCAAAAACTGGTATTGAGCATTGAAAGAAGAAGCCACACATTGTTGAGTATAAAACATTTTACTCAAAGCACATTCACATGTGCGTTAGAAAAGGGTTTTTGAACAAACCAACATATTTGTTGTATAACATTTTTAGGTTTGACAGTACAAATAGCCTTTTTTGGGTTAAACAGGCATGTTTAAAACCATAAAACATACACAACTCAGGAACTTACAAAGTTCAGCTTTGACAAAGTGAAGGCAATATCATAATATTAGTATGTCCAAACTGTGTTGATATTGCCTTCATCAGATGGGTTGATGTCACCCCTGTAAAAGCCAAATTTTGAAGATGCACACAAATTGCGAGTCAAAATGTGGATTTCCCTCCTGATCCCATGCCTAATGTCAACATGTGCTAGCTCCCATCATTGGGGATCAATGGACGTGTTTCGGGGTGCAACCCCTTCCTCTCATCTACTATTCAACGATCACGACTTCCTCCCCCAATTCATTGACATGTACAGAGAGCTTTCCTGTCTGTGGCAGACAAAACACCCCTTTTATACTAATAGAATAAAGAGGCAGGCAGCGCTGGATCAACTGTTGGAATTTGTGAAGCAGCAGATCCCCACTGCAAACATCAACTATTTGAAGTGCAAAATTGGTGGCCTGAGGAGCACATATAATAGGGAGCGCAAAAAGGTCCAGGATTGAAATCAGGAGCAGCAGCAGATGACATTTATGTCCCCAGGCTCTGGTACTATGACAGACTGCAGTTTTTGTCAGACCAGACTGAAATCAGGCCATCACTCTCAACCTTTCCTTCCACTCTTTGATCCACTTTTCCTTCCACCTCAGATGAGGCTTCCGACATACAACCTGGGCCTTCCACCCAGGAAGATGTGGAGGAACCCAGCTTGAGCCAGGTATAGCATTGTTCAACATATTTCTTGTCCAAAAATTTAATGATGTTAACTAGATGTTAGTATTGATCACTAATTTCGGAATTAACAAAGTGGTTTACATATCAATAGACAATAGTAGCCAAAAATGATTGGGACAAGAATGAAAAATGCTGGTGTCAGAATGATAGTCTTTTCTATTTGTTAACATCCAATTTTCAACATGAGCTCAAAATTGTGTGTGATTAATGACCAAAAAACTAAAACTATGTCCCATTTTCATACACAGGAAAGTCTCAGCCAGGAGGAGGCCGTAGAAAGTCTCAGCCAGGAGGAGGCCGTGGAAAGTCACAGCCAGGAGGAGGTCGTGGAAAGTCTCAGCCAGGAGGAGGCGGAAGTAAGTGGCAGCCAGGAGGTGGCCGGGCCCAGTAGTCTGACCGAATCCCAGGTTCCTCCCCTCCGCCTTCCAACAAAAAGTACCAGGAAGGGGAGGAACGTGGAGGAGTCAGCGCTTTCTTTGATTCTGGAGGCTACTGCGGCCCTCAGAACCACCCCCAATATCCAATGGCCTATGCCTGCATGGCAGCCAGCAAAATGCCGGAAATGGAGGTGGGCCAATGCCTTATTTGTGAGGAAGTGATCTATCTGGCCCTAAATAAGGGGTTGAGGGGCAAACTCACAAGCAAAACCTACCTGTGTGAGTTGGACCATCCTCCTCCTCCTCCACCTCCTGCCACAACTCCAACACCAGAGCCACAACATGGAAGCAAGCGTGGAAGTAAGCGTGTAAGGAAGACAAGAGAGTGATGGCCTGGGTTCAGTCTGGTCTGACAAAAGACGCAGGCTGTTGTAAGACCACAGCCTCGGGACATATATGTCATCTACTGCTGCTCCTGATCTCTCGGAGTCCTGGACCAGATTGTGCTCCCTATTAAATTGACTCCTCAGGCTACCAATTCTGCCTGTCAAATAGTTGATGTCTGCCCTGGGGTACAAAGGCTTTGCCAATTTCACCAGTTTATCCAGCATTGCCTTCCTCTTTATTTTGTTATGACCCCTAATAAATGTCTATTTTTTTTATCATAAATACTTGACTATGTGTTTTTGTTCAAAAAGTACAGTTTGTTTGTGAGTAGGCAGGTACATTTCAAAAATACAATGTCAAATTAACAAGGGACACCAACACCAACCAATCTCCTCGAGGTTAAAAAATACAAGATAATAATGGTGTTGTGGTAACTTGACACACAAAACGAGAAAAAATATTATGGAGATCACTTTAAAAAAAACATTAAAAAAAAATCAGGAGATCTTGACCAAAAAAAAAGTAGATTACTATAAAAAAAATATATATAAACATTGTTATGGAGATCTGGCGGAAAAAAGAAAAAAAAATTATTCATGAGATCATGAGAAATAATAAAGAAATCAGTTTGTCGGAACTCTGTGTGAATATCAGCAGCAAAACAACTTCATTATTCTAGCATTATAAAGAAGAGAATGCGCTGCATTAAAAGATTAAAGAACTTTTCAGCCTGACGAATGTGCTATCTCCATTACCAATGCTGGTTTTACCAGACCGAGCGCTTCCGTCTCGTAATTGATTCAGAGCATGCGTGGAATTTTGTGCGGCGGAATTGTCTACACACGCTCGGAATTTATGACAACGGATTTTGTTGTCGGAAAATTTGAGATCCAGCTCTCAAATTTTTGTTGTCAGAGATTCCGACAGAAAATGTCCGATGGAGCCTACACACAGTCGGAATTTCCGACAACAAGCTCACATCTAACATTTGTTGTCGGAAATTCCGATCTTGTTTACGCGGCATTATGCCGCATACATACGATCGCACATTCTGACAACAAAATCCATGTTTTTTTTCCGACGGATGTTGGCTCAAAATTGTCTTGCATACACACGGTCACACAAAGTTGTGCAGAAATTACGAACGTCAAGAACGCGGTGACGTACAACACGTACGACGAGCCGAGAAAAATGAAGTTCAATAGCCAGTGCGGCTCTTCTGCTTGATTCCGAGCATGCTTGGAACTTTGTGCGTCGGAATTGTGTACACACGATCGGAATTTACGACAACAGATTTTGTTGTCGGAAAATTTGAGAACCAGCACTTAAATTTTGTGTGATGGAAATTCCGATGGAAAATGTCCGATGGAGCCTACACACGGTCGGAATTTCCGACAACAAGCTCCCATCGAACATTTTCCTTAGGAAAATCCTATCGTCTGTACGGGCATTAGGGTTGTCCTGTGGACAAATTCTCCCACCTGAGCTGTGGATCTCTGCAGTTCCTCCAGAGGTACCATGGGCCTCTTTGCTGCTTCTCTGATTAATGCTCTCCTTGCTCGGCCTGTCAGTTTAGGTGAAAAGCCATGTCTTGGTAGGTTTGCAGTTGTGTTATACTCTTTCCATTTTCAGATGATGGATCTAACAGTGCTCCATGAGATTTTTTTTATAACCTAAATCTGCATTAAACTTCTCCACAACTTTATCCCTGACCTGTCTGGTGTGTTCCTTGGCCTTCATGATGCTGTTTGTTCACTGGGGTTCTCTAACAAACCTCTGAGGGCTTTCGCAGAACAGCTGTATTTATACTGAAATTAAATTACACACAGGCGAACTCTATTTACTAATTAGGTGACTTCTGAAGGCAATTGGTTCCACTAGATTTTAGTGAGGGGTATCAGAGTAAAGGGGGCTTAATACAAATGAACGCCACACTTTTCAGGTGTTTATTTGTAAAAAGATTTTGAAAACCATTTATCATTTTCCTTCCACTTCACAATTGTGTGACACTTTGTGTTAGTCTATCCTATAAAATCCCAGTAAAATACATTTACGTTTTTGGTTGTAACGTGACAAAATGTGGAAAACTTCAAGGGGTATGAATACTTTTCCAAGGCACTGTATAAGGCATTGAAAATCTTTTGTTTTGATGCACCTGAAATGTATTTAGCTCATTTAAACTGAGGGTTCAATTGGGCTTTAGGGCTACTGAATAAAACAAAAACACAGTCCTTCTACTGTGCCATGGCACCGATCATGTCATCAGTCAAACACCTTTGACAATGTTGATGCCAAAAAATGTTGCTTTGTCAGGAAAGATTCAGCAGTGCAGTAATGTGAATTGTGAAATAAAATGAACGCATGGGAAAGACTTCGTTAGGAAAACATCAGTGGCTGGCAACTCATACATGGTAACAGATGTCAGTCTTTCAGGGCAACTGCAAAGAAAGAGCAAAGAAAGAGCAAACAGACATCACTACTAACCTTGCTGGTGGTTAAAGTAGATGTACACCCAATCACTAAAATCTCATATAAGCTTTAGGCTATGACACCTTGCAATGTCCAGCAGCATGAATCTGAAGATTCCTGAATCTGGCATGGCAGGTGTATGCAAATAGCTGCTGTCCATCCACGATCCTGTGATGTCATTGGCCAAATATAGTCATGTATTGCAAGTCTGGTATGAATTTTAGGGGAACCCCACCAAAACAAGAAAAAATAAATGTGTGATGTTCTCCCAAAATCTACACCAGGCAATTTGGGTCTGGTATGGATTTTAAGGAGGAACCTCAGGCAAAAATGTAGAAATTAAAGTGTGTGGTTCCTCCAAAATTCCATGCCAGACCCTTATCTGAGCACTTAGCCTGGAAAGGAAGGGTGCTCCCCTTCCCCCCCCCCTGAACCATACCAGGCCACAGGACAAGGACAAAGACAAGAGCCTCTTCCCCTCAACCCCTGGCCCAGTGGTTGTGGGAGAATATGGGTGGGGGGATTATCAGAATCTGGAAGCCCCTTAACAATGAGGGGCACCCAGATACTGTCATGTGAATAAGTAAGATGTACATAGCAACCATACTTAATCACAAAAAAACACAGTGTATATAGGGGGGAGGGGTATGCCTATATGTATGTAGCGCTGGTAGATTTTTCAATCTACCGCTTATAGGTAAATTTAGTGGATTATCTGTGCTGTACTTAGTTCAGATCTAATTTACAGTTAGATTAGCCTCTGTTCCAGTTTGGCTGTGTTGTGTGCAGTTCCACATTCTGCCTGTGTGTGTCGGTGTCACCATGGGTCAGTGTTGGAAAGCAACAAGCTGAAACATATGAGTGCTCTTCTGTCCCGGTGACAACTCGGCAGAGGTGATCCTCCGGGTTGCATTCTGGGAGAGAGTATTTATGGGGTAGACGCCATGTTTCTGGGAGCTTTACCTCGTGGCCCTCCTGGCCTAGAGGCATGTGTTAGTGAGTTCTAGCTCGCAGCCGTCCGGCCTGAGGGTTGCGTTGCGGCAGCCGAGCGGGTAGACCCAGAAAACTGTCTGGGGCCTGTTTTTGCTGGGATGGTCCTGTGCTTTCTGTCCTGCGGGAGGAAGCCGGACAATCGGGAAGATCCAGGGGAGGACCCATCTTGGAAGGGACCATGCAAGGCTGGTCTTAAGAAGGGTCTGGTGACTTGATTGGAGGATGCATTCTAAACTACTCTACCGCACAAGTACTGCCGGGTCGGCTTAAAGGTTCTGGTACTGTGTTTGCTGTTTATCGAAAACTACTACATCCTGTGGCAGGGGATCGTACAGTTTTGTTTCATCCAAGTCTGTGGCAGAGACTTTTCGTTCGTGCTGCGTTCCGGCTGCTAGGTTGGTGAGAGAGATCTATCTGGGCGGGCAAAGATTTAATCCTGAGGTGAGGATATATTCATCCCAAAGATTTCAATTCTGTGCTACACCAAGAAAAGGTATTTAAACTTCCCCGCAACTCTTTTTCTACCTCTTTCCTGCTACTTCTTCCAGTTATCTCCCATTAAAGCATTGGAAAAATACTCAAGTGACTGGTGCCTACATTGTCTGATAAAAAGCTCAACGGGACCCTAGACCCGGTACTGGTGAAATTACAGGTAAAGAAGGGGACGGTAAAAATCAGCAGCTCCACCGTGAGTTAGTGCTGCATATATATCAAGAATAATGTACAAGTGAATGTGAGAGATGACATCACTAAGGGAGCTAGGGAGGAGGTGGAATCCTTATGGGTAGAGCTCCAAAGGGATGAAGCTAAGGGGAAAATATTACTGGGAGTATGCTATAGGCCCCCTAACCTGAGGGAGGAGGGGGAGACTGATCTCCTATCACAAGTTGGATTAGCAGCAAGGATAAGAAATATTATCATAATGGGGGATTTTAATTATCCAGACATAGACTAGACGGAGGGAACCATTCGTCTATTGCTCGCCAGATCCTAAATGTCTTGCAGGACAATTTCATGGTTCAGAAGGTAGACGCAACAACTAGAAATAAAGCCTTACTGGATCTACTGATTACCAACAATACAGGCCTGATCACGGAGGTGGAAATATGGGGCAATTTTGGAAACAGCAATCACAGCTCAATTGGCTTCAGTATAAATCACACAAATAGGAAACAACAGGGGAATACGAAGACATTGAATTTCAAAAGAGCCAACATCCCTAAACTATGAACCTTGTTGGAAGGCATGAATTGGGATAAAATCTTAGGAACAAGGAACACTGAGGAGAGATAGGTTTGCTTTAAGAGCATATTAAATAAATGCACTAGCCATTGCATCCCATTGGGTAATAATTTTAAAAGAGCAAACAAACGTTCTGGATGGCTTAACTCCAATGTAAAAATGCATAAAAACAAAGGAGATGGCCTTCAAAAGATACAAGGTTGAGGGATCATCCTCAGCTTTCAGACTTTATAAAGAATGAAACAAGAAATGTAAGAGTGCAATTAGGGTGGCTAAGATAGAACATGAAAGACACAATTCTTTAAGTATGTAAACAGTAAAAAAGGTAGGACAGACCATATTGGCCCCATAAAGAATGAGGAAGGACTACTGGTTACAAAGGATGGGGAGATGGCGAAGGTATTGAATTTATTCTTCTCCTCAGTCTTCACAAGGGAATCGGCGGGCTTCAGTAACCAAAACTGCAGTGTTTATCCTTATGACACATCACAGGAAACACCTCCATGGTTAACAGAGGACAGAATTAAAATTAGACTTGGGAAACTTAACATTAGTAAATCACCGGACCAGATGGCTTGCATCCAAGGGTACTTAGGGAACTCAGTCAAGTAATTGCCAATTGTTCCTAATTTTTACTGACAGTCTACTGACTGGAATGGTACCAGGTGATTGGAGAAAAGCCAATGCAGCACCAATATTTAAAAAGGACCCAAAATACATCCCTGGGAATTACAGACCAGTTAGCCTAACATCAATAGTATGCAAGCTCTTGGAGGGGATGATAAGGTACTATATACAAGATTTTAGTAACGAGACCGGTATCATTAGCAGTAATCAGCATGGATTCATGAAGAATCGTTCTTGCCAAACCAATCTATTAACCTTCTATGAGGAGGTGAGTTGCCATCTAGATAAAGGAAGGCCCATAGACGCGGTGTATCTGGATTTTTCAAAAGCACTTGACACAGTTCCCCATAAACATTTACTGTACAAAATAAGGTCTGTTGGCATGGACCATAGAGTGAGTACATGGATTGAAAACTGGCTACAAGGGCGAGTTCAGAGGGTGGTGATAATGGGGAGTACTCAGAATGGTCAGAGGTGGGTAGTGGGGTCCCCCAGGGTTCTGTGCTGGCACCAATCCTATTTATTTTGTTCATAAACGACCTGGCGGAAACAGTAAACAGTTCAATCTCTGTATTTGCGGACAATACTAAGTTAAGCAGGGCAATAACTTCTCTGCAGGATGTGGAACACTTGTAAAAAGATCTGAACAAATTAATGGGGTATTTATATATTATAGAGGACAGAAGCAGTTAACCAATAGCACCGCATCCCATAAACAAATGTGAAAAAAGGAAGAGGGAAATGGGGCACAATTACCCCAGGGACTTTTAAGGTGCATGGATATAAAGATAATCAAAGTCAAGAAGTATGTATGCAAAGTCTATCCATATAAAAACATTTATTTATTTAGTACATAGTAGAAAAAAGTTCATTCATTAAAAACACGTTTCACAATTACCATAGTTGGCTTTACAAAAATGTTGGCAGAAATAACCACTTAGTAAATACCACTCGACATGTTTCGCTCTTTTTTGAGCTTCATCAGGAATTCTGGTATATATGTGGTATACTGAAAGTGAGAAACAGAAAATATGTCATATATTATGCAGTTAGAATGAAACTTAGAATAACAATTCCAAGGATAGAATATTTTTGCATACATCAGTGGCAAAAAGCATCTAAAGATTTACATAGAGATAATGGAGATATAACCAATTAATCAATGGAAAATAAGAAATGAAAATTAGTAATAGGAAATCGAGTGAATAAATTCCACATATAGCAATTACATAATATGGACTGTCTTACCAAGCCAAATGAGTACATACAGATAAACCAGATGTTGTAGTTTATGTGAATGTGATGAATAACATTCACATTAAATTGGATAAGACTCCCATGCCCCGGTCTTCCAGATTGTTGGTCATAGAGGAACAAAGTTTGAATATATCCTTACTGTAAATTAAAAATAGCAAGTATAAAATAAAGTTACAAACAGTAACCTGCCAAACATTCAGGATTAAAAATCCAAGAGTCAGGCAGAAATTAGTACCGTGAGTTGAATCAAATGTGCATTGCTGAACGGCTGATAATAGCCTAAATTGCAAAGTAAACACGAGCACTTCCCATCTCCCAACTGAGAGGTTTGGTAAGGACTGATTGTTTGCCAATTATATGTAAAACACAAGAATAATGGAGGATATATGCACTCTGTGAAAGAAAAACAAATCTGTATAAGCAAATGTGCTAACCAACAACAGTGAATCGCTCTGTCAGTGAGCAGACACAATGTGTGGAGACACAGTTACCTGGAGATAGAGTATATGCAGGCATACAGTGGAGGGGAGAGAGATATCCAGCCTCCCCTACCTCTGAAGGAGCCAGCGACAGAAAGTGGCGGCCGATTGCCGCATACTTATAGTTCCACCATCCCGGCGGCGTCTGACATCACCGCCGGGATGCGGACGTGCGGTGAGGTGTTCCACGCGCTGGGGAACAGAACGGGGTCAAAGTATAACAGCAGGACGTCAGATACGTCCCCTTGTGTACTGCACATGCGCCAGGGATGTTGACGCTAGTTGGACGTACATCTACAATGCCTGCGTCGTACGCATTTCGTCATTGACGTCTTCAGCGTCGCTGAAGACGTCAATGACGAAACGCGTACGATGGCGCCACGCACGCTACGTCCCTTCCGGGTACGGACTCTGCTTGGAACGCAGGTGGAGTGCAAACAGCTCCAACCAGCGGCACGCTGTCATCCCCATACGGGGTTGTTTTTCAGGCACTTACTTGTACCCAGCGATAGTTTACTGCTGAATTCTTTTTAGTTTATATTTATTTTAGCCATTTTGCTTAGGTTTTTAGTTTTTTAATGTTAACTCCTATTGAGTGTTTATGGAGTTTTTTTGAATAAATTTTTTTTTTCTTACCTACTACACCATGGGAGCCTTCTATTCTTTTTCTCCATGAGGGAGCCATTGTGAATACTTTAATTAAACATTACGGAAATCACCCTGGATGCTCTGTAGGATTGTGGTGGAGAGGAGATCGTGACCGTGATACCCCATGCAGCTTGCCCCTTCTGGGGTTGTTGGATCCGGTGAGTGGGGACCCAAAAGGGGAGCACAAAAGTCACAGAAACCATCTGAGAGCACTCTAGTCACGGTTTTCTCTTGCTAAGAAAATTCCCTGAAACACTGAGTTTGAAGAGTTTTACCACTTTAACCACTTGAGCCCCGGACCTTTATGCTGCCTAAGGACCAGAGGTCTTTTTCCAATTTGGCACTGCGTCGCTTTAACTGCTAATTGCGCGGTCATGCAATGCTGTACCCAAACGAAATTTGCGTCCTTTTCTTCCCACAAATAGAGCTTTCTTTTGATGGTATTTGATCACCTCTGCGGTTTTTATTTTTTGCGCTATAAACGGAAAAAGACCGAAAATTTTGAAAAAAAATGATATTTTCTACTTTTTGTTCTAAAAAAAATCCAATAAACTAAATTTTAGTCATACATTTAGGCCAAAATGTATTCGGCCACATGTCTTTGGTAAAAAAAATGTCAATAAGCGTATATTTATTGGTTTGCGCAAAAGTTATAGCGTCTACAAACTAGGGTACATTTTCTGGAATTTACACAGCTTTTAGTTTATGACTGCCTATGTCATTTCTTGAGGTGCTAAAATGGCAGGGCAGTACAAAAGCCCCCCAAATGACCCCATTTTGGAAAGTAGACACCCCAAGGAAATTGCTGAGAGGCATGTTGAACCCATTGAATATTTATTTTTTTTGTCCCAAGTGATTGAAAAATGACAAAAAAAAAAAAAAAAAAAAATATTTACAAAAAGTGGTCACTAAATGATATATTGCTCACACAGGCCATGGGCCTATGTGGAATTGCACCCCAAAATACATTTAGCTGCTTCTCCTGAGTATGGGGATACCACATGTGTGGGACTTTTTGGGAGCCTAGCCGCGTACGGGGCCCCGAAAACCAATCACCGCCTTCAGGATTTCTAAGGGTGTAAATTTTTGCTTTCACTCTTCACTGCCTATCACAGTTTCGGAGGCCATGGAATGCCAAGATGGCACAAAACCCCCCAAAATGACCCCATTTTGGAAAGTAGACACCCCAAGCTATTTGCTGAGAGGCATATTGAGTCCATGGAATATTTTATATTTTGACACAAGTTGCGGGAAAGTGACACTTTTATTTTTATTTTTTTTTTTTTTTCATAAAGTTGTCACTAAATGATATATTGCTCACACAGGCCATGGGCATATGTGGAATTGCACCCCAAAATACATTTAGCTGCTTCTCCTGAGTATGGGGATACCACATGTGTGGGACTTTTTGGGAGCCTAGCCGCGTACTGGACCCCGAAAACCAATCACTGCCTTCAGGATTTCTAAGGGTGAAAATTTTTGATTTCACTCTTTACTGCCTATCACAGTTTCGGAGGCCATGGAATGCCCAGGTGGCACAAAACCCCCCCAAATGACCCCATTTTGGAAAGTAGACACCCCAAGCTATTTGCTGAAAGGCATGGTGAGTATTTTGCAGCTCTCATTTGTTTTTGAAAATGAAGAAAGACAAGAAAAAACATTTTTTTTTTTCTTTTTTCAATTTTCAAAACTTTGTGACAAAAAGTGAGGTCTGCAAAATACTCACTATACCTCTCAGCAAATAGCTTGGGGTGTCTACTTTCCAAAATGGGGTCATTTGGGGGGGTTTTGTGCCACCTGGGCATTCCATGGCCTCCGAAACTGTGATAGGCAGTGAAGAGTGAAATCAAAAATTCACGCCCTTAGAAAGCCTGAAGGCGGTGCTTGGTTTTCGGGGTCCCGTACGCGGCTAGGCTCCCAAAAAGTCTCACGCATGTGGTATCCCCGTACTCAGGAGAAGCAGCAGAATGTATTTTGGGGTGTAATTTCACATATTTCCATGGCATGTTTGAGCAATATATCATTTAGTGACAACTTTGTGCAAAAAAAAAAAAAAAAAAAAAAAAATTTGTCTCTTTCCCGCAACTTGTGTCGCAATATAAAATATTCCATGGACTCGACATGCCTCTCAGCAAATAGCTTGGGGTGTCTACTTTCCAAAATGGGGTCATTTGGGGGGGTTTTGAACTGTCCTGGCATTTTATGCACAACATTTAGAAGCTTATGTCACACATCACCCACTCTTCTAACCACCTGAAGACAAAGCCCTTTCTGACACTTATTGTTTACATGAAAAAGTTTTTTTTTTTTGCAAAAAAATTACTTTGAACCCCCAAACATTATATATTTTTTTAAAGCAAATGCCCTACAGATTAAAATGGTGGGTGTTTCATTTTTTTTTTTCACACAGTAATTGCGCAGCGATTTTTCAAACGCATTTTTTGGGGAAAAAACACACTTTTTTTAATTTTAATGCACTAAAACACGCTATATTGCCCAAATGTTTGATGAAATAAAAAAGATGATCTTAGGCCGAGTACATGGATACCAAACATGACATGCTTTAAAATTGCGCACAAACGTGCAGTGGCAACAAAATAAATACATGTTTAAAAGCCTTCAAAAGCCTTTACAGGTTACCACTTTAGATTTACAGAGGAGGTCTACTGGAAAAATTACTGCACTCGATCTGGCCTTCGCGGTGATACCTCACATGCATGGTGCAATTGCTGTTTACGTTTGACGACAGACCGCCGCTTGCGTTCGCCTTAGCGCAAGAGCAGGGGGCGACAGGGGTGTTTTTTTTTTTGTTTTTTTTTTCTTTATTATTTTTTTGCTTTTTTAATCTTACTTTTAAACTGTTCCTTTCATATTTTTTTTTTTAATCATTTTTATTGTTATCTCGGGGAATGTAAATATCCCCTATGATAGCAATAGGTAGTGACAGGTACTCTTTTTTGAAAAAATTGTGGTCTATTAGACCCTAGATCTCTCCTCTGCCCTCAAAGCATCTGACCACACCAAGATCGGTGTGATAAAATGCTTCCCCAATTTCCCAATGGCGCTATTTACATCCGGCGAAATCTAAGTCATGAAATACTCGTAGCTTCCGGTTTCTTAGGCCATAGAGATGTTTGGAGCCACTCTGGTCTCTGATCAGCTCTATGGTCAGCTGGCTGAATCACCGGCTGCATTCTCAGGTTCCCTGTTGAGACAGGAGAGCCAGAGAAAAACACGGAAGACGGTGGGGGGGGGGGGCATTCCCTCCCACGGCTTGTAAAAGCAGTCTAGAGGCTAATTAGCCGCTAGGATTGCTTTTACATGAAAGCCGACCGCTGGCTGAAAAGAATGATACCAAGATGATACCTAAACCTGCAGGCATCATTCTGGTATAACCACTCAAAGTCGTGAATGGCGTACCTGAAGACAAAAAAATGGTTAACAATGGTTAACAATAAAGCACAGTAAAGTGTAAATAATTACACACCTGAAAAACAAACATGATAAAACATAATAACAATAACAATAAAACATTGCAGAATAGAATACAGTAAAAAAGAGCAGAACAATAGAGAGAGAGAATAGAGAGAGAGAGAACAATAAAACAACTATTTTTTTTTATTTCATATTTTTTTTTTTTTTACACTTTTTTTGTAACTAACTTTTATAACGGTACCCGGTTCCAGGTTCGGGTCTCTCAAAATGCGATGGCATCTTGGGAGACCCTGTGAAAGTGCGCCTAGTCTGTGCAATGCTGTACCCTACGCTAATACTCAACTAGTGAATGGTAGCGTTCAAAACATTCACCAATGCAAAGACCAGGATTGTCAGGACAGGAGGGACAATAATAGCGGGTGTCACGCCTATATCCGCGCTAGCTGCAGACACAACATCTTTTTGGGGGCGTTCGCTGGGTAGGGGTACTCGGGAGGACATAAAAATGCCTCTCATGCAGCCGACTGCATTTGGTTGGGGATGTGAATGGGGGAAGTACGGGCGCTGCAGAAGCGGTGGGTTCCCAATTAGGATTGGCGAATGCAGCAGGAAGGGCATTATGGGCACGACGGGCCTGTGTTTGTCTTTCTGGTGGCAGCGGGACACTACTTGTGCTTGCCATCTCGCCAGCTTGAACTGCACTTATGGGACTCGCCACGTCACCACGTGTTACTGCAGTGCTGGTTTGACTACGACCGGGGTGTACTAGGCCGCTGGTGCTTGCCAGTTCACCAAAACGCTACCAAAAAACTGTTAGCGATCGCAGGGATCAGGCCTGACTCTGCGAACGCTGCAGTTATGCTTTTAGTGTTTTGTAAGTGACAGTGATCGATCGATACTGCACTTGGGTGGGCTGGGCCGGGCGGAGGGGCAAAACGCAGGTGCTAGCAGGTATCTGGGCTGATCCCGCTAACACTGCGTTTTTGGGAACCCTAAACTGCTGGTGACGCTAGTATAGATCTGATCGGATCAGATATTGATGCGATCAGATACTATACCACTAAGGGTGGTGTACGGTGCGTGCGTGGGTGTTAGCGGTACTGGCGCTAATCTGACGCTGCCTGGGGCTGGTGCTTGCCAGTTCACCAAAATACTACCAAAAAAACTGTTAGCGATCGCAGGGATCAGGCATGACTCTGCGAACGCTGCAGTTATGCGTTTAGTGTTTTGTAAGTGTCAGTGATCGATCGATACTGCACTTGGGTGGGCTGGGCCGGGCGGAGGCGCAAAACGCAGGTGCTAGCAGGTATCTGGGCTGATCCCGCTAACACTGCGTTTTTGGGAACCCTAAACTGCTGGGGACGCTAGTATAGATCTGATCGGATCAGATATTGATCCGTTCAGATACTATACCACTAAGGGAGGCGTATGCTGCGTGCGTGGGTGTTAGCGGTACTGGCGCTAACCTGACGCCTGGGGCTGGTGCTTGCCAGTTCACCAAAATGCTACCAAAAAAACTGTTAGCGATCGCAGGGATCAGGCCTGACTCTGCGAACGCTGCAGTTATGCGTTTAGTGTTTTGTAAGTGACAGTGATCGATCGATACTGCACTTGGGTGGGCTGGGCGGAGGCGCAAAACGCAGGTGCTAGCAGGTATCTGGGCTGATCCCGCTAACACTGCGTTTTTGGGAACCCTAAACTGCTGGGGACGCTAGTATAGTATCTGATCGGATCAGATATTGATCCGATCAGATACTATACCACTAAGGGAGGCGCATGCTGCGTGCGTCAGTGTTAGCGGTACTGGCGCTAATCTGACGCTGCCTGGGGCGACGCATATCACCGCCGGGCGATCGGGGGGCTAAACCTTTATTCGGTAATAAACGGCGGGTGCCCTGACACTATAAAAAATAAACAAACTAACCAGCGTTAACCGTAACGGTTATACGGTGATCAGTGGTGAAAGGGTTAACTAGGGGGCAATCAAGGGGTTAAAACATTTATCAGATAGTATAGGGGGGTCCCTGACGCTATAAAACGCTGACGGCGAACCTAAATATTTACCTCACTAACTAGCGTCACCAGCGACACTAATACAGCGATCAGAAAAATGATCGCTTAGTGACACTGGTGAGGGGGGGTGATCAAGGGGTTAAAACTTTATTAGGGGGGGTTAGGGGGGTACCCTAGACCTACAGGGGGGTAACAGTATCTGTCCCAACACTGTAACTGTCACAAACTGACACCATGCAGTAATCAGAAAAAAAAAAAAAAAAAAAAAAAAAAAAAACTGCTGGTGTCAGTTTGTGACAGGGGGGGGGGGGGTGATTGGGGGGGGATCGGGGGGCGATCGGGGGGGGGATCGGGGTGTTTTGTGTGCCTGGCATGTTCTACTGTGTGTGTGTGTGTTGGTGCACTCACATTGATGTCTTCTCTCCTCGGGCCGGAACGGAAAATACCGACCCGAGGGGAGATGACATCATTTCCTTTGCTGCTGTTTAGCATACAGCAGCAAAGGAAGATTCTCATTGGCCGGCGGCGATCGCGAGGGGGGGGCCACGAACGGATGGTCTCCCCCTCATCACCGATCGCCGCTGGACAAAAGACGACCGCCTCGGGCACCGGGGGGGGGTCCGATCGGACCCCCCACCCGCGGAAGGCAAATCACGTACACTGTACGTGATTTTGCCTGTCCGTGCCACTTTGCCGACGTACATCGGCGTGAGGCGGTCGTCAAGTGGTTAAGGACTATGACTATTAATTACTAATTGATTTATATTTGCACCAATCAGGGTGAGGTGCAATCATCTGCTCACTGGACTTTGATCACTAATGTGTTAATATTTTGCACTGTTTAGGCAGAGTACACTATATGTTTAGTATATTATTTGCACCGGTTAGGTAGAGCACATTCTAAGTTTTACATGTTTATGGTTTGGATTATAGTTATTTCACTTGTGGCGATGTATGGTGCAGACCTATCACAGATGTAGGGGTCTCAGCACACATCCCTTACATATAGGTCTTTTGTATTTGCACACAATCACTGAAGATCGCCTCTCGTTTAATTATTTTTGCTGTATATATTTTTTGTTAGTATCAGGTACCTCTACTAGGATTATGATTGGGGGAAAATCACCTTTGGATATAATATAACCTAACAGACAACCCCTTTCCCCTTCCATACACTATCCCATTTAACCCCATAGGGAGCGCCACACCCTTTTTAATTTATATCCAAGTACTAGTGGTAACATCATATCCGGGTAATGTCAGGGGATGGTAAGTGTGATGGACTGCTTGGCACCCCGCTTGCGTGCTTCCGCCAAGATACATCTTCCTCCACTCTGGAACCAGGAACAAGGTATTATAGATGAGCATTGCACCCAAGAACTACACTACACCAGCTTAGGTGCAAACTGGAACTGACTTCATTGTAAATTCACACAGAAAATATACCACACAAAATCAGGTAAGAGTTTGATCACATTACCTTAAACAATACAAAATTTAAACAGCAATATTAGTACATCTAATAAACAGCTACCATAAACATAAACAGTAATCTAATTAACATGAATATATAAACATCCCACAATGGTTCAGCAACAAGGTAAGGTGGACACAATGCTAGTCACATCTCCAAGAGGAATAGCAGATAGACATAAACAATTGGTGACTCAATTAACAATGGGAATTCACACCTAGGAGGCACCCAACAGGGAAATTATACTAAGAGAGAAAGACATCTTAGTAAACAGATTATAGCAGGAGTTCCCAGCATTAGGCTGTTTGGAGTTGATTATGTTAAGAACTGTTCTGAACCTGGGGGGGGGGGGGGGGGTTGATTGAAGCAGTCATTGCTGGTTTGGGCATAGAGGCCCCAAATCTGAATCCAAGTCCTAGGTTTCCAGAGTCTGTTTGTTTCTGGGAGACATGGACCCGAATCCCCAAAAAAACACTCCAAAGGTCTCCCAGGCACACACCTCCCAAAGAATGCACCCTCAAAAGCAAGGGCCCATTGTCAGTAGGCAAGAGGCTACCCTGCAGTCCCCTGCAGGGGAAATGTCATAGTTCTATCAGGTCTGAAATGTCTATGTAAGGGATGAAATTGTACAACAATGTAGATGGCAGTATCCAAATGTAATGGTATATATTGTAGCATGATAGGTCAACGAGTTACAAATCAAAATTGTTATACAGGCTTGAAACTTTAATAAAAGATCAACATTGGCATAATGGTGCAGTCAAAGGTTCCAGAGTATAAAGACACTTTCCAATTTCTATGATTGTGACCAGGAGCGTGAATTGTTTCCGGTGATTGGAGATTAAACATCAGTCTTTAGTCAGTAATTATGCGGTTCGCTAAGTGCTGTGACAGATTACAAAGACTAGCAATTGCTTTATAGCTGCAGTCCTCACAAGGGGGTCCATAGCTATTGATATTCTTGTCAGTTCCATAACTAAAGATTGCATCATTGACCAGTGCAATTGAGAAGTGGAACTAAACCAAAATATATGTGTGCTTGATCCCTCCTGATTTCATCTTGCCACCATAACAAACAGCAACAAAAGTAATAAGTAATGTAGCTGGCTGGGCGTGTAATACCATTTCAACATCATTTTATAAGCAGTTACCTATAAAAATACAAATTATTATTTTTTTCACTATCCCATACTTTTTTCCCATTGAGAAAAAAACAGTTGTCCATAAATGTTTGGGTTTAAAGCAGAACATAAAGCCAATCTGAAAATCTCAGCTAATTATCAGTTATAAAAATACCTTTAGCTATGAGGCGCTGCTTAGAAGCATGAGGAGACTGAAAACACATGCCTGCTCACTTTGGATAATATGCATTGCCATTTATATTCAGGCATGTAACTTTTATGCAGCCCCCAGTTTAAGGGACTTGGATGGCAAAATGCAGCATGCAGAACTCTTTCTGAATCCAACTTAACACAATAAAAAATAGTCCTCCTAAAACAATGTGTTATCACATTCCATGCATTCTGCTGCCAGGAGAAAACACATCCTGCATCATGGAAAAAAATAAATAAACGGGAATCTCTCCGCCTGTACACATTATGGCTTAGTGGTCAGCACTCCTGCCTTGCAGCTCTAGTTTCCATGTTTCAAATCCAAGCAAGACACTACCAGCATGGAGTTTGCATGTTCTCCCTGAGCTTGCGTGGGTTTCCTCTGGGTACTCCATTTTCCCCCCACACTCCCAAGAGCTCAATTGTATCCTGTTTCAGTTGTCCCTCCCTAGTATGAGTGTGCATGTGAGATAGATGCCCCTAAGCCTCGTACACACGATCGGATTTTACGCAGACAAAACCTCTGACTTTTGTCCGAAAACGTGTGCCTGGATTTTGTCTTGCATACAAACGGTACAGAATTGTCGGCCAACAAACACGAACGTAGTGACGTACTAAATGTACTACGAACCGAAAAAGAGGAAGTTCAATTGTCAGGCACCACCCTTTGTGCTCCTTCTGCTAATTTCGTGTTAGTAGAAGTTTGGTAAGTGTTGATTCGCGCTTTTCAGTTTGCACTTTTCATTTTGCACTTTTCAGTTCGCACTTTTCAGTTAGTTTCTGGACAGCCGTTCATCAACCAGCCATGTTGCGGAATCAGAGGAGATAACGTGTTATTTATTATTGGCCTTGGAGTTATTGCTTTGACCCAAATCCAGTCCAGGAACAGGAGGAGGAGGATTTCTTGGACCAAAAATTGGTTGCTTTATTAATCGTGACCAATTATGTCATATGCCTTTGCTGCGGGAGCTCCAGGAGAATAATCCAGATGATTTTCGGAATTACCGGTATCTCCGGATGACGGACCCCTGCTTTCACCAACTCTTGCCATTGTTGACCCCCTATATTAAGAAGCAGGACACATGCATGAGGCTTTTATTTTATTGTTTGGTTGAATAATGATTTGATTTGGTATATTTTCTATATTTGTGGATGCATAGAATGCACTTTGTGGTTAAGTTCTAATGACAGATAGCATGTCTAATTTTATTTATTTTCTTTTTTTAATGCACAATAAAAAAATTTGTGGTGAATGATACTTGGCTATGTGTTTTACTTCAAATAACAGTTTGGGTGTAGGCGGGTACATTTAAAAAAATACAATATAAAATTAACAAGGGACACCAACATAGTTGTATCTTTGATCTTAAAAAATACAGTATAATGGTGTTGTGGTAACTTGCACCAAAAAAAAATAAGCATTATAATATTATTCTTCATCTCACTAGAAAAAAAAAGCCTTTGAAAATTAATTTGCAATAACTCCATCAGTATCACCAGCAAAGCAGCTTCATTATTATCCCATTAAAGAAGAAGAGAATTGTGCGCTGCGCTTCGAGATTTCATAATTTGACACATCATGAATGTTAATTCTGCATTACGAACACTAGTTTACAAGACCAACCGATTCTTGCACGTCCTTGCTTCCGAGCATGCGTGTTTGTATTTTGGACTTTTGTCTGACGGACTTGTGTACACACGCTCGGAAAATCAGACAACAGACATTTGTCCGCTGAAAATTTTAAAGCCTGCCATCCAACATTTGTCTGTGGAAAATCCGACAACAACTGTCATCACACAATTCCCGTCGGAAAATCTGATTGTGTGTACGTGGCTTTAGATTGTAAGCCCCTTGAGGGTGGGGACTGATCTGAATGTTTAATATGTAAAGCACTGCATAAGATGTTGGAGCTATAAAAAATATTTGTAATAAATAATGGAAAAGTACTAGTATATCAGAGTTCTAAATCCTTATCTCAAAATTGTCTGTTTTTGTATTACTCTTGGCCCCAGTGTTCTTCTGTATTACATTCCTCTGTTTCTGAAAAATAATTTGTTCTTGGGAGACAATATATGGAGCAATGGACATAAGAGAAGACTGATTCTGCCTTGAGCTATGTAGCACTTACCCCCAAAAAAGCCACTGATATATGGGTTCCCTGGTTCCAGATGACACTAACCTTTCCGGCAATGCCACACCCTCTGACACACCAAGGCTAAATAGGGAGAATTTATTTAGGCAACACAAAACAGTATGGCAATAGCAATAAACAAAAACATATAATAAATTGGCACAACACCACAAACAAAAATAGGACCGTGTGTCTCTGCACCTGAAACTAGGAAAGTCTTAACTAAAGGGGCAGTACTGGAAGTCTTTTCGAACTCTTCTCACTGGCCAGTGTATTTTGGTAGAAAAGTATTCTAAATTTCTAATTTGACATAACAGAATTGATATTGTAATATAATGCAAGCTTGCAAAATATTTGATTTTTATGATTAATCATGGTTAGGTTAATATAGGTGTGAGAGAAAGCTCTGAGGTAATTATTAGTAAAAATATATGGAAGCCGAGCTGTAACTAGCCAGAGATATTTGAGTTGAAGGCCAGGTTAGAAATATTT
Organism: Lithobates septentrionalis; assembly: GCA_037952835.1. NCBI lineage: Eukaryota > Metazoa > Chordata > Amphibia > Anura > Ranidae > Lithobates > Lithobates septentrionalis. Next base: position 779,659 of record JBBDGP010000163.1, on the reverse strand, counting down.
GAGATGGGTGTGATTTAGAAAATAGACAGAGTAAGTTAACAAAGTAATCATATAACATTTTTTAAAAAATATATAGTTAATTAGTTTAAAGGATAAGTTCACCTTTTCACAAAAAATAATAAATGTGTATTTATTATTTTTGATGCAGGAGCCAGTAAAGCATTGCACCAGCAATCAGCAGGTTTGCTGCAGATCTGTCAATGTATCGGCTTCCTCCTATCTTGTACGAGGAAGTCGGTACATGAAGACAGGAAGAATGAATGAACTACCACAGTGCAAAGGCTGCCAGACCTTGACGTTTTTCATTCACGGAGAGCTGAAAATGAGTGATGCGGCCGGTGGGCGAAGCCCCGCACACCAGTGTTTCTTTTAAATTTTGACAGCTAGTGGGGAGGAAAAGATGCGCTATCACACGGGGAACGGGAGGTACGGGGGGGGGGGTGCATTCATAACATGTTACATGTTACACCCCGAATATGGTTGTAACATGTTATGAAGGTGAGCTTATCCTTTAACCACTTCAGCCCCAGAAGTTTTACCCCTCTTTATGACCAGGCAATTTTTTGCGATATGGCACTGTGTTACTTTAACTGACAATTGCATGGTTGTGCTGTACCCAAATAAAATTTCTGTCCTTTTTTTCCCACAAACTTTCTTTTGGAGGTATTTGATCACCTCTGCGGTTTTTATTTTTTTGCACTAGAAACAAAAGAAGACTGACAATTTTGAAAACAAAAACAATATTTTTTACTTTAAGCTATAAAACATATCCAATATAAAAATGTAAAAAATCTAATTTCTTCATCAGTTTAGGCCAACATGTATTCTGCTACATATTTTTGGTAAAAAAAATCCCAATAAGCGTATATTGATTGGTTTGCGCAAATGTTATAGGGTCTACAAAATAGGGGATATATTTATTACATTTTTATATATTAAATCTTTTACTAGTAATGGCGGTGATCAGTGATTTTTTAGCAGGACAGCGAAATTGCAGGGGACAAATCTGATACTTATGCCCAGTACACACGAGTGGAATTTCCGTCAAAAAAAGTGTGATGGGAGCTTTTTGGTCAGATATTCCAACCGTCTGTATGCTCCATCCAACTTTTTCTGTCTGAATTTCCACCAGCAAACTATTAAGAGCTGGTTCTCTATTTTTTCCATTCGTCTGTATGCAATTCCGACGCGCAAAAAAACATGCATGCTCGGAAACAATTTGACGCATGCTCGGAAGCATTAAACCTAATTTTCTTGGCTCGTCGTAGTGTTGTACATCACCGCGTTCTTGACGGTCGAAAGTTCAGAGACTTTTGTGTGACCGTGTGTATGCAAGACAAGCTTGAGTAGAATTCCGTCGGAAAAACCATCCAAGATTTTTCCAACGAAAATTCCGCTCATGTGTACGGGGCATCAGGCTACTTTCACACTGGGGCTTTGGGGGCATTGGCAGTAGAGAGCCGCTGTTTTTAGTGGTGCTTTACCGTCGTTTTTGCGGAGGTTCTCGGCCGCTAGCGGGGCGCTTTTAACCCCCACTAGCGGCCGAAAAAGAGTTAAAACCGCCCGCAAAGCACCGCTGCAGCATCGCTAAAAAAAGATCCTACAGCGCTGCTTGCAGGACTTGTTTTACCGTCCTGCCAGCGCACCGCTCCCGCTCCAGTGTGAAAGCCCTCGGGCTTTCACATTGGAGTGAGAGTAGAGGCTCTTTCAAGGTGCTTTGCAGGCGCTGTTTTTAGCGTTATAGTGCCTGTAAAGCGCCTCAGTGTGAAAGTAGCCTAAGTGGCACTTTTTGGGGACCAGTGACACTAATACAGTGATCAGTGCTAATGACACTGGCAGGGAAGGGGTTAACCTTAGTGGCAATCAAAGGGTTAAATGTGCTCCAAGTGAGTGCTTTCTAACTGTGTGGGGGATGCTTTGACTGGGGGAAGACAGAGATCCATGTTCCTGCTTAGCAGGAACACAAGATCTTCATCTTCCCCTCTCACAGAAGAGCGGTCTGCCTCTCCTGGGAACGATCGGTGTGTCCCGGTGGACATCGCGTCCGCCAGGCCCACTGATTGGCTCTCGCTGTGTCCAATCGCAGAGGGAGCCGGTCGCCAGCGGTGCGCGCACGCCCTAGACCCAGTGTACGAAATCACGATTTCACACAGTAGGGCCACCCTGCCGCTGTATATCTGCGTGGGGCGGTCCATAACAGGTTAAGTACCATAGTGTGAAATAGTATATTTTGAGTTATAATTAACTATATCTATATGTGTAAACTGAAAAATCAAAGAGAGTGGATGCACCAGCTTAGCGCATTTTCAAAAGACCCTTTATTGCGAAAGAAATAAAATGCAATGTACTCGCGAATATTTAAAGCTGAAAGCATATAATCCGCCTACGTAACTGAACCTTCTTTGTGGTTCCTGGAGAAGATGAGGAGCCCAAATCCCATGAAAAGTCACTCCTGTGCAGCGCTGGAAAAACTTCTCATGGGATTTGGGTTCCTCAGCATTTCCACAAGAAGGCACAGTGATGCCAACCTCACCTACAGGAAGCAGCCCGAAGCCAGGGTGTAAGATGAGTATTTTAACATTTTTCTAAATATCTTTGGATTTCAATTTGTTTATGGGGTTAGGGGTAGCTACTAAAAAGCAAACATTGAATTTTCATGCAAAGTCTGCTTTAAGTGTAGTTATCCTTTAATGTCACGTGTCTAAAATACACCATAATCATAGCACCATTACAACCTGCATAGACACAGTTAAATTGCTTAGTTCATTATCATCTTTATGTGTAATGATGTTATTATGTGTCTTTGTTCCATAAAGTATCAGATTACTTGCTGTGACTGACAAACAACCACATAAAAAGATTTAAAAAAAAAAAACCTTGACAATAAGTTACATTTCTAGAAAACATTTCATGGAATTGTCATTGAAGTTATACAACATGAATAATCAGGATAATAACCATAGCATTGTGTTTTACGAAACTCATATTTTTCCTGTCAATTAAGATGCAGTTCCACATTCACAGGTGACATTTTTTTTATGGTATGTATTGATTTTTTTTTTTTTATGCCCACACATTTTTGTGTGTGAAATAAAATGTTTGTTATATTTAAAAACAAAGTTATTAAAAATCACCTCCACAGACCTTTTTTTCCTGATCCAGTGGTAGCAATGGAAACCATCATGAGTAGAATTAGGAAAGGATCTGAGTATTCAGACTGGAAGAATGACTTCACCTTTAAGTACGGTATATCTAAACCCATCATGAGTAGAATTTTGAAAGGATCTTGGATATTTAGGCTAGAAGAACAACTTCACCTTTAACTACTTCCATACAGGGCATTTTCACCCCCTTCCTGCCCAAGCCAATTTTCAGCTTTCAGCACTGTCGCATTTTGAATAACAATTGTGCGGTCATACTACACTGTACCCAAATGAAATTTTTATCATTTTTTCCCCACTAATAGAGCTTTCTTTTGGTGGTATTTGATCACCCCTGCGGTTTTTATTTCTTGTGCTATAAACAAAAAAAGAGTGACAAGTTTGAAAAAAAACAATATTTTTTACTTTTTGCTATAATAAGTATCCAAATTTATTTTTTTTTAAACAAATTTTTTCCTCATTTTAGGCCGATACGTATTCTTCTACATATTTTTGGTAAAAAATATCGCAATAAGCGTATATTTATTGGTTTGGGCAAAAGTTATAGCGTCTACAAAATAAGGGGATAGATTTATAGCATTTTTATTATTATTTTTTTTTTACTAGTAATGGCGGCGATCTGCGATTTTTATTGTGACTGCGATATTGCGGCGGACACATCGGACAATTTTGACACATTTTTGGGACCATTCACATTTATACAGCGATCCGTGCTATAAAAATGCATTGATTACTGTATAAATGTGACTGGCAATGAAGGGGTTAACCAGGAGGGGGCGCTGTAGGGGTTAATGTGTTTCTAGGGAGTGATTCTAACTGTGTGGGGAGGGGATTCACAAGGGGAGGAGACCGATCGGTGTTCCTCTGTACAAAGAACACACCATCGGTCTCCTCCCGTCTGACAGGACGTAGATCTGTGTGTTTACACACACAGATCCACGGTCCTGCTCGGTTACCGGGAAATCGCGGGTGCCCGGCGGACATCGCGGCCGCCGGGTACGCGCACCGGGACCAGAGCGATGCGGCGGGCGCGCGAGCGCGCCCCCTGGGCTGCCTGGAAGGCTGCGCCGTCATATGACGGCGGCCCAGGATAACAGCTGCACCGTCCCGCCGTCATATGAGGGCGGGCGGGCAGCAAGTGGTTAAGTATATCTGAACCCAACAACACAGTTTACCAGAAAAGGTGGCTGCATTCCTTTTTAGAATTTTTTCCTTTATGTCCTTTGGTGTCTGCGCTCACTATTACACTGTATCAGTGGAGGAAGATATAGCAGCCACCCAGACTGGACATGTTGAACATATGTAGGCAGGTGCGGTCCACTTTCTTCACTGCAGGTGGTGCTCAACCACAGCGACATTGCAGAGGGAGAGGAAGTCAAGAGGAACATAGTTCCTCTATGGTTTCTTGGGTCACTGGGGCAGTAATCTGGTTGGATGCTAGCTGCCCATGTGACTCTGGTGGCCATCTTAGGTGTGGCAGAGTCAATTTAAGACCCTGGCTCCTGGGTTTGGCGCATATGGTTCTAGTGCATGGGTAGTGTAGGGACAGGTCACCCATCTGTCAAGGATAGTTTTAGTGGTATAAAAAGGTTCCAAATGAGGAGGGAAAGTGTAGAGATTCTGCACTCTCTCCTGGAAAGCTCCCCACTTGGGCTTGGACAGGCAAGACTGCATTTCGCCCCTCGAGACAGAAGCTGTCATCTCGGCTGAGACCTGCTCTGCTACATGCTGTTGTCATCCATGAGTGTTTCCCGGTTGGGCCTCCTTCCAGTGGACTTGTTGTGAACTGTTGTACTTTAACTTCAAAAGAATGTTTTTCAACCACATCTAGACTGGGTGTATGTCACTGCCACCGCACCACACTGCACCCACCCACTCATGTCTGCCTTTGCTCCTCTAAAATACATGGGGAATGGGGGGATTAGTGTCTTACACAAAACAGTTAAGAATGTTTTTGCTACTAGTGCATTTCTCAGGAAGTGACAAGGACACTACATTTCAGACAAGATCAACAGGTATTTTGTGTAATCAGTAAAAATAAAAATTAACTCCACATCTAAAGACTGGCAAGATGCATTATAATTAAATTTTGTTCCTCTCTTTAGTTATGCTTTAGGTGAAGGACCTTCACCTTAAAAAATCCCCTGAGTTCAGTCCACCTGGGATAATACCTACCTTCCTCTCTGATCCAGCATTTTTCTTTGAAAAGGTCCCAGCTGGCTTCTCGTTTTACTGCATAGTGCTCCTATTCATTTATACGGTTAATCCATACTCTTGGCAGTCTCCAGCAGTCCCTGGGATATTGACTTTCTCATAGGTATGAATAGGGCACCTACATCTTTAGCAAACAGCCAATCAGGAATCAGGAGGTAAGCTGCCTCTGCTCAACACACCTGAAATCACAGATCCCAGGGATATGACTGGAAACCTTTGACCTGGAAGGAAAACACTGCCAACTGACCTTTTCATAGTACCAGATTTCTGAGGGCTAAGGAACGTGTACCATGCAGAGTGAGCATCTTCCTAAAGAACACAGTTTATTGTGGCACACCTTCACATCTTTCAGCATCAGCTTCCTTGGCAGCTCTCGACATTCTTTATGATTACATTTCAGATCCTTAAAGAAGGTTGGCGGTGGAAGACTTCCCTCAGCCAGATACTTTGATCACAGGTCTGAACAAGAAGTATAATGTCCAACATGTGTCACTGCTGTTACTGTTGTTTCCACTCTGAATAAGGTCAAAATGGCAAAGTATCTCCATTCAGGGCCACCAGCCAAACATATCTTCTTAGTATTATCCCAGAGGGCAAATTTCCCATGCTCCCCTCCTTCTGCCCAGTTCTCCCTTGCAAGTTTCTACCTCTTCTAAGTGTAGAAAGAAAACAGGGAGGAGATGTCATTGCACCAGCTGGGAGGTTATACCTGTTGCAGAGGTTTAGAGGAACCTGTACAATAACCTGTTTTATGTGTTGTATATTTAAAGTCCATTACAACTGGACTTGCACTTTAATTAAGTTTTTCCAACTGTTCTTTAAATTGTAACTGTAATAGTTTTGAATGAAATTGCACATACAGTAAATGAATGTGCAAGTCAGTCAAACCATGGGAATGGACAGCGGACCTTTGCTTCAGTACTGAAAGTCGTATTTGATCCAAAACGGCGTTTCATTTATTAATATACATGCTGTTGGTTCTTATTTGCCCTGTCCATTTAACATTTTTTACCATTCATTTCACATTTATTATATTACTGTAATTTGTATGCCAATACTATTGAATATCTTTCTATAAATGCACAGCTGTAGTATCTACTATCTTTCACCCTCAGTGGCTTTTGGAACTTTTGGCAAGCTAAAGGCTGCAGCGACTGTCAAACTATGCCCCAAGGCCTCTGGCAGAGTTCATTATAATATTACACGATAAATGTTTAATAAAGTAGAAAAACACTGTGACATTTATGCTGTGTTCAGCTAACTCTAGGTAATGCAGCAGAATAATATTTTTGGCATGCCTACCATATTGCACATTACAGTCTCTTTTAATTCCTGAATGTTCTCTAATTTGTTAAAAAGTGTTTGTCAAACATTCTTCATTATATGCAGAAAATCAAAAAAGTAGTTATATTAATTAAAATTAGCAATAAACCATTGCACCACCTTAGTTTCTATAGTCTTTCCTCCACCTTCCGTTTATAGCAGTTGTGCAGGGTGTATAAATATGACGGTGCAGTTCAATATGGACCAGAGTTAGACCCAGTTCACTCAGTAGTCAGTTCATACCTGGCCAGGTACGCTCACTCTCTTCCACGACAGTACAAGTCTGTATGAAAACACTTGTGCTGAGGGGTGAGGCTGTTACTGAGCTATGCAAGCATAGAGCACCGCAGCATGAGGAAGCAAAGCAGCATTTTCAATAGGGTAACAAAGGAGTTTAAAACAAAAATTTGTCACAAATCATAACATATACGTTGTATTAACCACTTAACCCCCGGAAGATTTTACCCTCTTCCTGACCAGAGCATTTTTTGCGATTCGGCACTGCGACGCTTTAGCTGACAATTGCGTGGTCGTGTGATGTTGCACCCAAACAAAATTGACATCCTTTTTTTTCCCACAAATAGAGCTTTCTTTTGGTGGTATTTGATCACCTCTTTTTATTTTTTGCGCTATAAACAAAAAAAGCGACGATTTTGAAAAAAAACTAATATTTTTTACTTTTTTGCTATAATAAATATCCCCCAAAAATATATATATAAAAAAAAAATTTCCTCAGTTTAGGCCGATATGTATTCTTCTATATATTTTTGGTAAAAAAAAAAAATCGCAATAAGCGTATATTGATTGGTTTATAGCGTCTACAAGATAGGGGATAGTTTTATGGCATGTTTATTATAATTTTTTTATTAGTAATGGCGGTGATCTGCGATTTTTATCTTGACTTCTACATTTTGGGGGACAGATCAGACACTTTTGACACTATTTTGTGACCATTGTCATTTATACAGCGATCAGTGTTATAAAAATGCACTGATTACTGTGTAAATGACACTGGCAAGAAAGCGGTTAAACACTAGGGGGCGATCAAGGGGTTAAGTGTGTCCCAGGTAGTGATTCTAACTGTGGGGGGATGGGCTTCAAGTCACATGACAGCGATCACCGCTCCCGATGACAGGGAGCAGTAGATCTCTGTCATGTCACAAGGCAAAATGGGGAAATGCCTTGTTTACATAGGCATTTCCCCATTCTACCTCTCCACACCGCAATTGCGGGCCGCCGGCGAACATCCAGTTCCCGGGACCAGCGGGCACACTCCCGCGGCCCTACAGGTGGCAAATTTAAGGCCCCTTTCACACTGGGGCGGTTTGCAGGCGATATTGCGCTAAAAATAGCGCCTGCAAACCGACACAAAACAGCCACTGCTGTCTCTCCAGTGTGAAAGCCCTCGGTGCGCTAGCAGGACGGGAAAAAAAAGTCCTGCTAGCAGCATCTTTGGAGCGGTGAAGGAGCGGTGTGTACACCGCTCCTTCACCGCTCCTGCCCATTGAATTCAATGGGACAGCGCGGCTATACTGCCGGCAAAGCGCCTCTGCAGAGGCACTTTGCGGTGGTTTTTAAACCTTTCTCGGCCGCTAGCGGGGGGTAAAACCACCCCCGCTAGTGGCCGAATACCGATGGTAAAGCGCCGCTAACAATAGCGGTGCTTTACCGCCAACGCCGCCCCAGTGTGAAAGGGGCCTTAAGGTAATACAGATACAACATTTCAATATTTATTAATAATATATTAAAATGTCAGGACTAAAAGGACTGGTACAAATGTCCACATTATAATGTCAGTACAAATACAAATGCAGCCCCTTTGCAAAGCCCCACCACAGGGCATGAAGATAACCCATCATTTCCAAAATAGATATAACTTTCCTAATACAGTGATGGGGTTGTGACAGAGATTCTTGAATGTGTTTCGTGGGTTTAAAATGATGAATAAACAATTACCCTCATATAGAATCCTGATGCAATGTAACTACAAATAACTACCTATCATAATATACTCTCATTTAATGTAGCAGTATGAAAACAGATGAGCCAAATTAAATCCAGTTGCTCGTGCTTTCTACACACACAGACCCAATCTCCCATGGCCGAGATCGCGAACCACGATGGACAGCAATACTACCACTGCTGTCCAATCACCAAATTGGCTTTAAAAAATAAATTATATATATATATATATATATATATATATATATATATATATATATATAGGTTAAACCAGAGAAAGGCAACAAACCAGTAAAGGTCATTTATCGCAACTTGCTAATCCTAGTCATCGATTTGTCTTTTGAAGATATTATCTCAGACAAAACAAAGAAAAATGCCACTAGGACAGCGACAAGCATGTATGAAAACAAGAGCCCAGAGATCTCAAATTCAGATACCTCTGATGGTGAATACTATGTGTATTGTCCCAAACTTTTCCAAGACAGTGAGCAATGCATAGCTCCCAAATTATGACCTGAGGCTGAGCAATTCTATCCTAGTGACCCTAACCATTCACCTGGAGAATTAGCAAGTCAAGAAATGCCAGATGAAGTCGTTTTGGGGCCACCCACAGATGTGGAAGAAAGTATTCCAGACTCACTTCAACAGGGGCCACAGGAGGCTCAGAAGGAGACAGCTGCCCCAACACCTGATGAACCAGAGAAAGAAGAAAAATCTGTCCTCTAAACAAAGATGTTCTGTAAGAACACGCAAACCAAAGGAGATATATGAGACACTTAGCAACCCTTCTTTTCAAAAATGGCATGTTTCCATAAATATGACTGAACAGCACTGTGACACACGCCCCCCCCTCCGCGGATGTCCAACATATACAAACTTTGAAATTCCATCGTGTTCATGTTTCTTGCCAGAAACATATGCCGATAGTAGGGATGAGCTTCGTGTTCGAGTCGAACCCATGTTCGACTCGAACATCGGCTGTTCGACCGTCCGTCGAATTGCGAACGTTATGGGCCGTTCGCGCCAAATTCGTGTGGCGCGTCACGGCCCATAATTCACTGCGGCATCGCAGTGCATTGCTGGCTGATGATTGGCCAAGCATGCACTATGACCCGCATGCTTGGCCAATCACAGCGCCGTCAGTAGAGAGAGCTGTAATTGGCCAAAGCCAGGGTGGCTTTGGCCAATTATGGCTCAGGGGATTTAGTACACGCCCCACACTATATAAGGCCGCCTGCACGGCGGCCCTGTGTAGTGTGTTCCGGTGTGCTGATAGAGAGAGAGACAGACAGTGTCATTTGATTTGAGTTAGCTAGATTAGGCTAGATCTGTTCCTGCTATTTACATTTAGTGCAGTGCGTCCTGCTCACAGTGTTCAGCTAGATCCGTTCCTGCTATTTACATTTAGTGCAGTGCGTCCTGCTCACAGTGTTCAGCTAGATCCGTTCCTGCTATTTACATTTAGTGCAGTCAGTGCGTCCTGCTCACAGTGTTCAGCTAGATCTGTTCCTGCTATTTACATTTAGTGCAGTCAGTGCGTCCTGCTCACAGTGTTCAGCTAGATCTGTTCCTGCTATTTACATTTAGTGCAGTGCGTCCTGCTCACAGTGTTCAGCTAGATCCGTTCCTGCTATTTACATTTAGTGCAGTGCGTCCTGCTCACAGTGTTCAGCTAGATCCGTTCCTGCTATTTACATTTAGTGCAGTGCGTCCTGCTCACAGTGTTCAGCTAGATCCGTTCCTGCTATTTACATTTAGTGCAGTGCGTCCTGCTCACAGTGTTCAGCTAGATCTGTTCCTGCTATTTACATTTAGTGCAGTGCGTCCTGCTCACAGTGTTCAGCTAGATCCGTTCCTGCTATTTACATTTAGTGCAGTGCGTCCTGCTCACAGTGTTCAGCTAGATCCGTTCCTGCTATTTACATTTAGTGCAGTCAGTGCGTCCTGCTCACAGTGTTCAGCTAGATCTGTTCCTGCTATTTACATTTAGTGCAGTCAGTGCGTCCTGCTCACAGTGTTCAGCTAGATCTGTTCCTGCTATTTACATTTAGTGCAGTGCGTCCTGCTCACAGTGTTCAGCTAGATCCGTTCCTGCTATTTACATTTAGTGCAGTGCGTCCTGCTCACAGTGTTCAGCTAGATCCGTTCCTGCTATTTACATTTAGTGCAGTGCGTCCTGCTCACAGTGTTCAGCTAGATCCGTTCCTGCTATTTACATTTAGTGCAGTGCGTCCTGCTCACAGTGTTCAGCTAGATCTGTTCCTGCTATTTACATTTAGTGCAGTGCGTCCTGCTCACAGTGTTCAGCTAGATCTGTTCCTGCTATTTACATTTAGTGCAGTCAGTGCGTCCTGCTCACAGTGTTCAGCTAGATCCGTTCCTGCTATTTACATTTAGTGCAGTGCGTCCTGCTCACAGTGTTCAGCTAGATCTGTTCCTGCTATTTACATTTAGTGCAGTGCGTCCTGCTCACAGTGTTCAGCTAGATCCGTTCCTGCTATTTACATTTAGTGCAGTCAGTGCGTCCTGCTCACAGTGTTCAGCTAGATCCGTTCCTGCTATTTACATTTAGTGCAGTCAGTGCGTCCTGCTCACAGTGTTCAGCTAGATCCGTTCCTGCTATTTACATTTAGTGCAGTGCGTCCTGCTCACAGTGTTCAGCTAGATCCGTTCCTGCTATTTACATTTAGTGCAGTCAGTGCGTCCTGCTCACAGTGTTCAGCTAGATCCGTTCCTGCTATTTACATTTAGTGCAGTGCGTCCTGCTCACAGTGTTCAGCTAGATCTGTTCCTGCTATTTACATTTAGTGCAGTGCGTCCTGCTCACAGTGTTCAGCTAGATCCGTTCCTGCTATTTACATTTAGTGCAGTCAGTGCGTCCTGCTCACAGTGTTCAGCTAGATCCGTTCCTGCTATTTACATTTAGTGCAGTCAGTGCGTCCTGCTCACAGTGTTCAGCTAGATCTGTTCCTGCTATTTACATTTAGTGCAGTCAGTGCGTCCTGCTCACAGTGTTCAGCTAGATCCGTTCCTGCTATTTACATTTAGTGCAGTGCGTCCTGCTCACAGTGTTCAGCTAGATCTGTTCCTGCTATTTACATTTAGTGCAGTGCGTCCTGCTCACAGTGTTCAGCTAGATCCGTTCCTGCTATTTACATTTAGTGCAGTCAGTGCGTCCTGCTCACAGTGTTCAGCTAGATCCGTTCCTGCTATTTACATTTAGTGCAGTCAGTGCGTCCTGCTCACAGTGTTCAGCTAGATCTGTTCCTGCTATTTACATTTAGTGCAGTCAGTGCGTCCTGCTCACAGTGTTCAGCTAGATCTGTTCCTGCTATTTACATTTAGTGCAGTGCGTCCTGCTCACAGTGTTCAGCTAGATCCGTTCCTGCTATTTACATTTAGTGCAGTGCGTCCTGCTCACAGTGTTCAGCTAGATCCGTTCCTGCTATTTACATTTAGTGCAGTGCGTCCTGCTCACAGTGTTCAGCTAGATCCGTTCCTGCTATTTACATTTAGTGCAGTGCGTCCTGCTCACAGTGTTCAGCTAGATCTGTTCCTGCTATTTACATTTAGTGCAGTGCGTCCTGCTCACAGTGTTCAGCTAGATCTGTTCCTGCTATTTACATTTAGTGCAGTCAGTGCGTCCTGCTCACAGTGTTCAGCTAGATCTGTTCCTGCTATTTACATTTAGTGCAGTGCGTCCTGCTCACAGTGTTCAGCTAGATCTGTTCCTGCTATTTACATTTAGTGCAGTGCGTCCTGCTCACAGTGTTCAGCTAGATCCGTTCCTGCTATTTACATTTAGTGCAGTCAGTGCGTCCTGCTCACAGTGTTCAGCTAGATCCGTTCCTGCTATTTACATTTAGTGCAGTCAGTGCGTCCTGCTCACAGTGTTCAGCTAGATCCGTTCCTGCTATTTACATTTAGTGCAGTGCGTCCTGCTCACAGTGTTCAGCTAGATCCGTTCCTGTTATCTTCCTACTGACAGGCAGGCTTGTCTGGTTACAGTATATAAAGCTACCTGAAGAAAATTACAGGTGTTCTATCCCAGCTTAGTGCAGCTACAGGCCATTAGTATGTCTGGAAGGCCAAGAAGGAGAGGCAGACAGTCACAAGCCAATAAGAGAGGGCAAGCAGGCTCTGTGTCTAGTGCTGGTCGTGGAGACGGTGCATCCTCATCAGCCCGTGGCCATGGGACACGCTTGGCCTTTTTTTCGGCAGCTGGCCGTGTTGAGCCGCAACATGCAGAAAACTTGGTCGAGTGGATGACCAAGCCGTCCTCATCCTCCTCATCCTCTCTCACCCATGCCCAGGGTGCTTTGTCTGGCAAAGCAGCGGCCTCTTCCCTCAGCTCAATGTCATCAGTGACTCCTTCCCTAGCTCCACCATGTCCTCATGAGGATTCCCTCGAACTGTTTGACCACAGTGTTGGGTACATGCTCCAGGAGGATGCCCAGCGTTTGGAAGGCTCTGATGATGATACTGAGCTCGATGAAGGCAGTAACATGAGCACGGACAGAGGGGGTGCCCAAGAAGGACAGCAATCTGGCAGTCATGCTCCCCCTGCTGCAGCATACTGCCAGGTTTGCTCCAGTGATGAGGAGGGAGGGGATGATGAGGTCACTGACTCAACGTGGGTGCCTGATAGGAGAGAGGAGGAGGAGGAGGAGGCGGCACATCACCAACGAGGCAGGATGCCCTCCAGGGGCCAGCCTAAGGGCAGCACATTGACTGCATCACACCCCAAAGCTCCACATGTGCAGGGCGCTGCAGTCTCTGCGCGTTATTCAAAAAGTTCTTTGGTGTGGGCCTTTTTTGAGACGAGTGCATCAGATCGCACCGCTGCTATTTGCAACATATGTCTCAAGCGTATCTCGCGTGGCCAAAACATCTCCCGCTTGGGTACCACATGCTTGACCAGACATATGTTGACCTGCCATGCAGTTCGTTGGCAAGCATATCTAAAAGACCCACACCAAAGAACAAAGAGGATCTCTCCTTGCTCCTCATCAGCTGAGATTTCCAACCCCACTAGACCTTCAGTCCTCTCTGAGACCTGCAGTGAGAGGAATGAAGGTGTAGAATTAGGTGTGTCACAGCCAAGTACTTGTGGGCAATCTGCTTTTGGTACACCGACGCCAGATTGTACCAGGCAAATTTCCCTGCCCCAGCTGCTGCACCGCCGAAAGAAGTTTGCTCCCAGCCATCCACATGCCCAGCGGTTGAATGCTAGCTTGGCAAAATTGCTAGCACTTCAACTGCTGCCTTTTCAGTTGGTAGACTCTGCCCCCTTCCGTGAGTTTGTGGAATGTGCGGTTCCTCAGTGGCAGGTACCCAAACGCCACTTTTTCTCACGGAAGGCGATTCCAGCTCTCTACCGGCATGTGGAAGGCAATGTCCATGCCTCGCTGGACAGGGCAGTCAGCGGTAAGGTGCATATTACCGCTGACTCATGGTCCAGCAGGCATGGACAGGGACGTTACTTAAGTTTCACGGCGCATTGGGTGACTCTGCTGGCAGCTGGGAAGGATGCAGGACAAGGTGCAGTAGTGTTGGAGGTTGTTCCGCCACCACGCCTCCAAAATGCTGATTGTGACACACCTCTCTCCTCCACCCCCTCCTCTTCTTCTTCCTCCATGGCCTCTTCCTCGGAACCAGCGGTGCTCCGTAGGCGTTCAAGGGGCTACGCAAGTACGCAGGCCAAAAGATGCCATGCGGTGCTTGAGCTGGTGTGCTTGGGGGACAGGAGCCACACTGGGGCAGAGGTTCTGTCAGCTCTGCAGGGGCAGGTTCAGAGGTGGTTGACGCCACGCCAACTTAAGGCAGGAATGGTGGTTTGCGACAATGGCACCAACCTCCTCTCTGCCCTCCGACAGGGACAACTGACCCATGTGCCCTGTTTGGCTCACGTCCTTAACTTGGTGGTGCAGCGGTTCTTGGGCAGGTACCCGGGCTTACAGGATGTCCTGAGGCAGGCCAGGAAAGTCTGTGTGCATTTCCGCCGGTCATATAATGCCAGTGCTCGGCTGACGGACCTCCAAAAGGAGTTTAACCTGCCCAAGAACCGCCTAATCTGTGACATGCCCACCAGGTGGAACTCGACATTGGCCATGCTGCAGCGGCTGCACACGCAGCAGAGGGCCATCAATGAGTACCTGTGCGACTATGGCACCAGGACAGGGTCAGGGGACCTTGGTTTTTTTTCCCCACGCCAGTGGGCCATGATCAGGGATGCATGCACTGTCCTGTCACCATTCGAGGAGGCCACGAGGATGGTGAGCACTGACAGTGCATGCATCAGTGACACTGTCCCCCTTGTCCACCTGTTGGAGCACACGCTGCGTGGAATAATGGACAGGGCACTTGAGGCAGAAC
Organism: Lithobates septentrionalis; assembly: GCA_037952835.1. Lineage (NCBI taxonomy): Eukaryota > Metazoa > Chordata > Amphibia > Anura > Ranidae > Lithobates > Lithobates septentrionalis. Next base: position 764,624 of record JBBDGP010000163.1, on the reverse strand, counting down.
AGAGGCAGCAAGAGGAGGACTTCCTTAGCTCTCAAGGCCCCCTTTATCCAGACAGTGTTCCTGTGTGCCCGCCGATCACACAGGAAGAGGAGGAGGAGGAGGAGGAGGAGGAGGAGGAGGAAGATTGTGTCAGTATGGAGGTGGAGCCTGGCACTCAGCATCAGCAGTCTTTAAGGGATCAGTCCCAAGGAACACATGGACTTGTACGTGGCTGGGAGGAGGTGGCTGCGGACGTTGTTGTCCTTAGTGACCCAGAGGACTCCGGACCGAATGCCTCAGCAAACCTACGCTGCATGGCCTCCCTGATCCTGCAAAGCCTGCGTAAGGATCCTCGTATTCGTGGTATCAAGGAGAAGGACCAATACTGGCTGGCAACCCTCCTTGATCCACGTTACAAGGGTAAGGTTGCGGACCTTATCTTGCCATCGCAGAGGGAGCAGAGGATGAAACATCTTCGGGAGGCCTTGCAGAAAGGTCTGTGCAACGCGTTCCCAGAGACTGGGAGGTTACAAACTCCTGTTTCTGGACAACGTGTTGCTGAGGCTTCGGTCAGTCAAAGAAGGAGCGGTGGAGAAGGTGGCCGTCTGACCGATGCGTTCAGACAATTTTTTGGTCCGCAGCCCCAAGGTATGATCGGTTCCAGCAACCATCGCCAGCGTCTGTTTTACATGGTGCAGGAATACCTAGGGGCAAGATCAGACTTGGACACCTTTCCCACCGAAAATCCTCTGGGTTACTGGGTCTTGAGGATGGATCACTGGCCAGAGCTTGCACAGTATGCAATTGAGCTACTGGCCTGTCCTGCATCCAGCGTTCTTTCGGAACGCACATTCAGTGCTGCTGGAGGCGTGGTAACCGATCACAGGGTGCGTCTGTCCACTGACTCGGTCGATCGGCTGACCTTCATAAAAATGAATCAGTCTTGGATCACCACCAGCTACCAAGCACCTGATGCTGATGTAACTGAATAATTTTTTTCAGATCCCTTCAAAGACTGCCTATGCTGATGCTGAGTGACTATCCCTGAGTAATTATCCTCTTCCTCCTCAATCATCACGCTGATAGCTTGTAAGAACATTTTTGGTTCTGGGCGCCACCACCAGTGCCTAAGGCACAATTTTTCAGCCCCTGTATAACAGGGGCGTGTAATTACAATTTTTGATGTAATACTTTGCAGCAGGGCTCGTTCCTGCATTCCAACTAGAGTGTCTGTGAGGGGTTGCAGTGTTGTGGCACCAGCACCAGTGCCTAAGGCCCAATTTTTCTGCCCCTGTCTAACAGGGGCGTGTAATTACAATTTTTGATGCAATACTTTGCAGCAGGGCTCGTTCCTGCGTTCCAACTAGAGTGTCTGTGAGGGGTTGCAGTGTTGTGGCACCAGCACCAGTGCCTAAGGCCCAATTTTTCTGCCCCTGTCTAACAGGGGCGTGTAATTACAATTTTTGATGCAATACTTTGCAGCAGGGCTCGTTCCTGCGTTCCAACTAGAGTGTCTGTGAGGGCTTGCAGTGTTGTGGCACCAGCACCAGTGCCTAAGGCCCAATTTTTCTGCCCCTGTCTAACAGGGGCGTGTAATTACAATTTTTGATGCAATACTTTGCAGCAGGGCTCGTTCCTGCGTTCCAACTAGAGTGTCTGTGAGGGGTTGCAGTGTTGTGGCACCAGCACCAGTGCCTAAGGCCTAATTTTTCAGCTCCTGTTCAACAGGGGCATGTAATTACAATTCTTGATCTAATATTTCACAGCAGGGCCCTGTGAGGGCTTACAGTGTTTTGGCCACAGCAACACCTAAGGCCCAAATTTCTGCTGAGTATATAGGGCAGGACCCTACTTTCAAACATCTAACTTACAAACGACTCCTACTTGCAAACGGAAGGAGACAACAGGAAGTGAGATGAAATCTACCCCTAGGAAGGGAAATTCTCTCATGTAAGAGTTAATATGGGAAAACAATTTCTCCTTTCCACTGATGCTTTCCAATCCTTGTTCCACAAAAAAACCCAAATTTTCAAAAAACATTTTTCATTGGGACAAAAAAGTGAGGTGAAATCTTCTGAAGAGGAGGAAAGACGCAAAACAAATGTCACAGGGGTGATAACCCTTCCCTATGTTTTCCAAAAAGCTTAGAAAAGATTTTTTGGCTGGAGCTAAACACGTTAAAAATGTTCAAAATTACAAACAGATTCTACTTAACAACAAACCTACAGTCCCTGTCTTGTTTGCACCGCCTGTATACTGCTGTTCAGAGTATATAGGGACCTTTCCTTATTTTAATTTGGGTGCGGGGTTCCCCTTAATATCCATACAAGACCCAAAGGGCCTGGTAATGGACTGGGGGGTACCCATGCCGTTTGTCTCACTGATTTTCATCCATATTGCCAGGACCCGACATGACATTAAACCCGCAAGCAGTTTTAAATGAGATTTTTTCCTTTAAAAATGACATTTGGTGCAGGGACTGTTCTAAACATGGGAAACACGCGTCACTTTACAGGCATACTATAGACACCCCCCAGGTACGATATTTAAAGGAATATTTCACTTTTTTTTTTTTACTTTAAGCATCATTAAAATCACTGCTCCCGAAAAAACGGCCGTTTTTAAAAGTTTTTTTTGCATTGATACATGTCCCCTGGGGTAGGACCCGGGTCCCCACACCCTTTTTAGGACAATACCATGCAAATTAGCCTTTAAAATGAGCACTTTTGATTTCGAACGTTCGAGTCCCATAGACGTCAATGGGGTTCTAACGTTCGTGCGAACTTGCGGTCCGTTCGCGGGTTCTGGTGCGAACCGAACCGGGGGGTGTTCGGCTCATCCCTAGCCGATAGTAATCTAGATGATACAGGCTATGAATAATTCTCAGTTATGCTACATTTCAGGAGACATTTATTTAAAGAGGGGAAGTATGTAGCAAGTAAATAAATAAACCTCCGCTCCGCAGCTATAGGGAGCTCTAATGATTTGTAGTGTGACTTCAGGAGACTGAAGCCAACAAGTTCACATTAAACTTGGAAAGCAAGTGAGCAACAGTGTTTTGTGACTCCTCTTTGGTACAGATACAGCAGGCTGCATCTTTGTCACACCTTGCACTCAGATCATTGATAATTCTGTAACAAAAACAAAGTCAGGAAACGCATTGAGGTCAGCATCCGGGATCTGGATACAGCAGAATCAGGAGGCAAGCCGGGTCAGACACAAGAGCGACACTAAGCAATTCTCCTTAGTCATGCTGTGCTATAAATAGGGCTCTGGGCACCAAAGATAGTGCTGGACATGTAACTAATGTGCACGTGCATTAGCATGTGCATAAATCCACACAAATATGTGCACAACCTTTACTATACAGTAGATTATGAGCTGCAATATGCGCACAAGCAGATCTTTGGGCATGACCATGCATCTGACAAAAACCTCTGATATTAAAGGGTTCTCTGTATGAAATTCTAATTCTGTGATTACGAGGTTCTCTATGTGAACCGCTGTTTTTTTTCATCATGTGTTGTAAATTTTTTCATCATTTAACAGTTCATATTTTCATTTCATATGATGGATTTTAAAGTTAATGTCTGATGGAATCATTTTGTTGCTAATTGCAATCCAATGGATATATTATGTAATTTATAATTAGTTAGATTAAGTTTTTATTTGCAGTTTTAGTCTACTGTCAATGCATTTTACGTTTTTAGCAATATGATGTTGTCCATTTTAATTTTTAAAACTATATTGTTCATTTTAATGAGATTCGTTCCCATTATGTAATTTATGTGTCTCTATTTTAATAATACGACTTGTCATTATATAATAGCTTTATATATATATATATATATATATATATATATATATATATATATATATATATATATATATATATATATATATATATATATATATATATATATATATATATATATATATATATATATATATATATATATATATATATATATAGATACATTTTATTATGTGTTGACTAATATAGGAAATCATATTTTTTAAACTTATTTTTATATGTGTTTTGTGACTCTAAATTAGAGGAGATTTTTTAAACCCTGAAAATCAAATATTAAAAGATTTTGAACTCTTATGCCCCGTACACACGGTCGGATTTTCCGATGGAAATTTGTTTGTTTGTTTGTCGGAAATTCCGACCGTGTTTAGGCTCCATCACACATTTTCCATCGGATTTTCCGACACACAAAGTTTGAGAGCAGGCTATAAAATTTTCCGACAACAAAATCCGTTGTCGGAATTTCCGATCGTGTGTACACAAATCCGACGCACAAAGTGCCATGCATGCTCAGAATAAAAAAAGAGATGAAAGCTATTGGCTACTGCCCCATTTATAGTCCCGAAGTACGTGTTTTACGTCACCGCGTTCAGAACGATCGGATTTTCCGACAACTTTGTGTGACCGTGTGTATGCAAGGCAAGTTTGAGCCAACATCCGTCGGAAAAAATCCTAGGATTTTGTTGTCGGAATGTCCGATCAATGTCCAAACGTGTGTACAGGGCATTAGATCTTTAGGTCTAAGGTTTTTTTCACTACCTTATAGGGAATTAGACTGCAGTCTGCAGACATTTCTATTCAGGAGAGTAAAACAGTTTCACTTAAAGTGGGGTTCCACCCAAAAAACAAAAATACCTGGAAAAATTCTAAAAAAAAAACAAAAAAAACATTTGGATATTTTTTTTTCACTTACCTCTAAATGCCTGTTGCTAGGTGGTCCCTTGTAGTCTGCCTGTTCCTTTGCCTGGGCTGGTGACATCACTTCCCCCTCGGCACAGGAAGGGCTCCGCTCTGCTCCCTCCCTCCTGTCAATCATCTGGGACCCATTACAGGTCCCAGGTGATTGAGCGGCCAATCATGGCGCGCGGCGCCGCTCGCGCATGCGCAGTGGGTGCCAGGCTGTGAAGCCATAGCCCGGCGCCCACAGTTGAAATGCCGGCGCTGACGAGCGGAGGGGGGGGACGAGCGGGGCTTCGATCCCCCGCATCGCTGGACCCAGGGACAGGTAAGTGTCCAATTAAAAGTCAGCAGCTGCAGTATTTGTAGCTGCTGACTTTTAATTTTTTTTTTTTTGACGGCCCCCCTGGGTGGAACTCCTCTTTAACTTGTGCTTTCACATAGAAAACAGGGAAAAATTGGTATTAAACTCAAAACCAAAAGTGTAATATATTACAGATCATCAATCCTTAGATATGGTGGCTGCATTTGTTGTTTTTTTTGTTTAGTTTTTTAGGCTTTTTTGCCTCTGTTGTTACTTTGTGATCTGGCCAGTAACACGCCTCCTGTAGTGTCCCCACTGTTGATGAAGGAGCACAAGGGCACAGCAGACAGCAGCATTGCTAATCTGAGGGAGGGCAGTGGTAGATATACTAGCAAATTTAGATACACTAACACATTTATGCCAAACTCCAGCTAACATTGCACTTACACAAGCAGTACACAAGCAGTTGCAGCAAAGTTTTTTTTTTCTTTTGGGATAAAGGTTTCACGTGATTAAATAAAAGCTGATTATTGTAAGCATTTGGTGGTTGTCTCAACACTCTTATGCCGCGTACACACAATCGGTTTTTCCATCAGAATAAACTCTGCCGATTTTTCCGACGGAGTTCCGCTGAAACGGACTTGCCTACACACGATCACACCCAAGTCCGATCGTTTAGAACGCGATGACGTACGATGGGACTAGAAAAAGGAAGTTCAATAGCCAGTAGCCAATAGCTGCCCTTGCATCGTTTTTGGTCCGTTTTTGGTCCATCGGAATAGCATACAGACAAACGGTTAGGAATTGTTTCCATCGCAAACATGTTCTATTTCTAGGTCCGTCAGAATTTTCGAAAGGAAACGTCCGATGAAGCCCACACAGGATCGGAATATCCGATGGAATTATTCCGTCAGACCTTTTCTGCCGGAAAGTCCGGTCGTGTGTACGCGGCATAAATTGATACATTTTCAGGAGAGCTTGTTCTGTTGAAAAACAATGGATTTACTGCCCAGATCCCCAGGTAAAAGTAAAAAAAAAAGAAAGCCTACAAAAGAAAACAAATGCAATCATCACATCTAAAAATTTGTAAGCTGCAGTATAATAAATGTTTGCTGTTTGGTTTAATACTACTGTACGATTAGCTGTTTCAGGACTAAAGACTAGATGCCCAGGCCAAATTTAGCAGTGTCACAATATCTTGGCTATAGCTATTATTATTACATACTTACTTCCTTTGTGACATATAAGGTTTTCATTTGATACACTGCACAAAACCCTGCACTATTTTTTATAGGCTAACAAATGCACAAGAATGTAAAAAAAAAAAGACTTTTTTATTTTTAAGATTGTAGGCTCTCATTAACAGGGCCCTCCTAACCCTTTTTTGTAGATGTACTGTCTCCCTTTATATTGTAAAGGGCTGTGCAAGCATATGCTATATACATTCTGTATAGTAGTCATAATAATGTTATATTAATTATTTGTAATACTCTTATCGTATTACTATCCCACAGCTGACAAGGTGGTCACATGAAATGAAACCACTCTGCCTGGAAGCAGAAAGTGACAACCAGGTCCCACAGATAGCAAATGCTCATTGTCAACTGATACCTATCAAACGGTAAACATAGACTGACATACTTTTAGAACAAGGCACCATGCAGAGAATGATTATCTACAGATTGTGGAAGGAAATGGGTTAAGAGGGAGTTTTGGGCAATGGTAAACATGCCATTGAGGATTGCACTAGGGTTTAGGGTAATTTTAAATAAGGAATACCGTAATTAAACAAAGTGATTGTAATCCTTCACATTATTTTAAAATAATAAACTTGTTATATTTCCATGGTCTGTGCAATGGATTTGCACAGAACAGCCCTGATCCTCTTCTGCTGGGGTCCCCTGCCAGCTCTCCTGGCTCCTCCTCTTCAGCTAGTGCCCCCATATGGAGCCGCTTCCTATGGGGGCACTCATGCGAGCTTGATTGCCACGCTGCTTGCATCTATAGACGCAGATAGTGAAGTTCAGCCCCGCCCCCTGCTCCCTCATTACAGGATTTGATTGACAGCAGCATGAGCCAATGGCTCCCACTGCTATCAATCTGCCCTATGAGGAGGGAGAGAGCAGAGAGAGACGCTGCTCTTGGGAATGGTGCTGTATCAGATGTTTAATATGTATGTGAGTTTTAGATATACTTCAAGTTTTTTTGAAAGATCTGTTATGTTTACCCAATAGGCCTACCCTCCCATTTACATAAGCAAAAAGGCTACACTCACCACCCTGGCATTGTAGAAATCTTAGTATATCACAGTGCAATGACAAATATCAGAATCAACTCCTGTAATAAGCCTATTTTTAATTTGCGTTGAACACACTATTTCTGAATCTACAGCACACATTTATTAAACATAGCTACTAGATACATTCACACAACCTGAGTGCCAATAAAGACAACAGCTCTTTGAACCTGGAATGGCACTACACTTGCCTGGCAATGATTTATTATTCTGGTTGATGTGTTATAAAGGTACAATGATGATCACGTTGCCACTTACACCGTGCGTGAAAACAGATGCCTGCCATGATGTGTGAAGCAAAATACGCCACACGAAATTCTGTTAATGAGGTAACCTGTCAGGAATCTACGAAGTGGAACAACAGCATAGAATTTCTGATGTGACTGAAGAGATCCAATAAATAAAAATAGATCACCAGACAATCTAGGGGTACCATCAACTATTTCTTCCTTTATATATCTACAGTATGCTGCAAAAGCATAGCATGAAAACTGGACAGATATAATTCATGTTATGTTCTACTAATACATCATGTACAAAGTCTAAAGCCCAATGAGCTCCAGGGGAACAGTTACCCAGCTGTTCAAAGTATTACTAATCCCATATTGTCTAGATGAATTGCCATGATGGTAACAATTAAAAGTCCAATGGCTTGTGTGCCCATTTCTACAGTGCCTCAAAAAAAAGTCATACCCCTAGACACTTTCCACATTTTGTCATATTATAACCAAAAATGTATATATTTTATTGGGATTTTATGTGATAGACCAACACAAAGTGGCACATAATTGTGAAGTGGAAGGAAAATGATAAATGGTTTCCAAAATGTATTACAAATAAATATGTGAAAAGTGTGGCGTGCATTTGTATTCAGCCCCCTTCACTCTGATACCCCTAACTGAAATCGAGTGGAACCAATTGCCTCCACAAGTCACCTAATTAGTAAATAGATTCCACCTGTATGTAATTTAATCTCAGTATAAATACAGTTGTTCTGTGAAGCCCTCAGAGGTCTGTTAGATAACCTTAGTGAACAAACATCATTATGAAGGCCAAGGAACACACCAGACAGGTCAGGGATAAAGTTGTGGAGAAGTTTAAAGCAGCGTTAGGTTATCAAAAAATATTCCAAGCTTTGAACATCGCATGGAGCATTGTTCAATCCATCATCCCAAAATGGAAAGAGTATGGCACAAATGCAAACCTACCAGGACATGGCCGTCCACCTAAACTGACAGGCCAAGCAAGGAGAGCATTAATCAGAGAAGCAGCCATAAAGTCCATGGTAACTCTGGAGGAGCTGCAGAGATCCATAGCTCAGGTGGGAGAATCCGTTCACAGGGCAACTATTAGTCGTGCACTCCACAAATCAGACCTTTATGGAAGAGTGGCAAGAGGAAAGCCATTGGTGAAAGCCATAAGATGTCCTGTTTGCAGTTTGCGAGAAGCCATGTGGGGGACACAGCAAACATGTGGAAGATGAGACCAAAATTGAACATTTTGGCCTAAAAGCAAAATGCCACGTGTGGCAGAAAACTGACACTGCACATCACCCTGAACACACCATCCCCACCGTGAAACATGGTGGTGGCAGCATCATGTTGTGGGGATGCTTTTCTTCAGCAGGGACAAGGAAGCTGATCAGAGTTGAAGGAAAGATGGATGGAGCCAAATACAGGGCAATCTTAGAAGAAAACCTGTAATGCCGCGTACACACGACCGGTTTTGCCGTCAAAATAAACTCCAAAGGTTTCTCCGACGGAACTCCGACGGAATTCCATTCAAGCGGTCTTGCCTACACACGGTCAAACCAAAGTCCGACCATCCAGAACGAGGCGAAGTACAACACGTACGACGGGACTAGAAAAAGGAAGTTCTATAGCCAGTAGCCAATAGCTTCCGTGTCACGTACCTGGTAGGTTTTGAGCCTGAAGTGCAGAGAAAGACCTCCCTTACAGCTCCCACTCCCGTTCCCCTGGAATGGAGACAGAGGGCCAGGAGTGAGGAGTGGTATGGGTGCCTGGCAGGATCAACAGTCGTTGGAGTTCAGTAGTGGTGGCACCCTCTGGAATCTGAAGCCAAGAGAAGACTGAAGACAGAGACTGGACTGCGGGAAGGACCAGGAACCCAGCAGATAAGAGCCTGGAACGCTGGACTGGAACAGACAGCAGGTAGGAGCCTGGAACACTGGACTGGAACCAGGAACAAACAGCAGGTAGTAGACTGGAACGCTGGACTGGAACAGACAGCAGGTAGAAGCCTGGAACACTGGACTGGAACCAGGAACAAACAGCAGGTAGTAGACTGGAACGCTGGACTGGACAGACAGCAGGTAGTAGACTGGAACGCTGGACTGGAACAGACAGCAAGTAGTAGACTGGAACGCTGGACTGGAACAGACAGCAGGTAGGAGCCTGGAACGCTGGGCTGGAACAGACAGCAGGTAGGAGCCTGGAACGCTGGACTGGAACAGACAGCAGGTGGGAGCCTGGAACGCTGGACTGGAACCAGGAACAAGCAGCAGGTAGTAGACTGGATGCTGGTATGCACAGCAGGAAGGTCAACAAGCCGGTGGTCGGTATCGGTCGGACAGCAGAGGTACCAGGAATAATACAGAGGGATGGTCAGGCAAGCCAAGAGGGTCTGGTGCAGGCGGATAGCAGGATGGTCAAACAGGAAGCCGGGTCAGATCGCAGGATACTCAGATCAGATCAGGTTACACACACGGAACGCTGTAGAGCAGACAGCAGGGATAGTGTGTGATAGACTGGTTTAAATAGCCCGCCTGACACCAGCGGGAGTGCGCGCGCGCGTGCCCGTGCGTGACCGCACTCGTGAACGCGCGCACATGAGCAGTGGGACCCGTGGCCGTGTTCCCGTGTGCTTGGATCGACGGTTACTGGCAGGATCTTCATGACATTGCCCCCCCCCCCAAGGGGCAGCCTCCGGATGCCCCTTTGAGAAAATTTCTCTGGATGGGACCTTTTAAAAGATTGTAACAGATCTTCAGCATGAATATTATCTTCTGGTTCCCAAGAATTCTCTTCTGGGCCAAACCCCCTCCACTTTATCAAAAATTGATTCTGGTTACCTCTTTTCCTATAGTCCATGATAGCCTCCACCTCGAATTCCTCCTCCCCATCTACCAAGAGTCCGGGAGTTCAAGTTCATATGCAACTTCATTAATTCTCCGTTTAACGGAAAACGGCCCAAGAAACTTGGGACCCAATTTCTTGGACGGGCAAGCCAACCTGAGGTTTACTGTGGACCAACCATACCTGATCCCCAGGTGCCAGTAATAGCTCACCTCGCCTTTTCTTATCGAAGGTTGCTTTATTATACTCCTGGGTCCTGGTCATGGTCTCCTGTAAAACTTGGTCGTTGGAGGTAAAGAAATTCAGTTTCTCCTGGACAGCGGGTACTGTACATTCTGGAAGAGAGTTAGGCAAAAATAAAGGGTGGAAACCATAATTTGCAAAAAAACAGAGTTTGATAGCAGAGTGAATAGAATTGTTATAGGTGAATTCAGCCAATGGAAGAACAGAAATCCAATCATCCTGGGCAAAAGAAGAAAAACATTGCAAATATTGTTCAAGGGTCTGGTTTGTTCTTTCTGTTTGCCCATTCGTCTGGGGATGATAAGCTGATGAAAATGAAAGTTCAATGTTCAAGGTTTTACACAGAGACCTCCAGAATCGGGAGGTAAACTGTACCCCCCCCCGATCTGAAACTATATGGACTGGTACCCCATGGAGCCTGATGACTTCTTTGATGAATGCTTGTGCCGTTTCTGTGGCTGAAGGGGTGCCCTTCATTGGGACAAAGTGGGCCATCTTCGACAACCGGTCCACAATGACAAAGATTGAGGTGAAACCCCCAGCCGGGGGTAATTCTACAATAAAATCTATAGACAGCATTTTCCAGGGCCTATCTGGGACAGGCAAGGGGTTTAGTAGCCCCCATGCCTTTGTTCTGTGCCCTTTGTTTCTGATGCAGGTGGTACAGGACTCTACAAACTTTTTACAATCCTCGCGTAGCTGAGGCCACCAAAAGGTACGCTGTACCAAATCAGTGGTCTTAGCCAGGCCAAAATGCCCAGCCAATGCATGATCATGGCAGAGCTCTAGTACTGCAACTCATAGTGTCTCAGGTATAAAGATCCTATTCTCATGCCACAGAAAGCTGGTTTCCCTGAAGTAAAAGAAAATTCCCCGGGGACAGAATGGTATCTGGAGGGGAAATCTCTTGGGACTTATGAAACATCCTGGATAGGGCGTCAGGTTTGGTATTTTTGGAACCAGGGCGATAAGTGACATGAAAGGAGAACCTGGAGAAAAAGAGAGCCCACCTGGCCTGACGTGGCTTCAACCTCTTTGCAGATCTCAAATACTCCAGGTTCTTATGATCCGTAAAGATTAGGACTGGATGAGCGGCACCCTCCAACAGATAGCGCCACTCCTCAAATGCTGACTTGATTGCCAACAACTCTCTGTCACCTACATCATAATTTCTCTCTGTCGTGGACAATTTACGAGAAAAGAAGGCCACAGGATGCAGCAGGGCCTTAGTTCCCTGTCTTTGGGATAGCACTGCCCCTACTGCAATTTCAGATGCGTCCACCTCTAGTATGAATGGCAGAGAGGAATCTGGATGCTTGAGTACAGAGGCGGAGGTAAAAAGACCTTTGAGAGTCTCAAAAGCCTTTTGGGCTTCAGCAGACCAATGGAAGCGTGTACCTTGTTTTGTTAGTTGGGTGATGGGTGTAATGATAGCTGAGAACCCCTTAATAAATTTACGGTAAAAGTTAGCGAATCCAACAAATCGCTGGATTCCTTTCTTGTCTGTCGGGACTGGCCAATCTAGGACTGCAGAGACCTTTTGAGGGTCCATCTTAATGCCCTTACTGGAAATGACTAACCCCAAAAATGGAATACTTTTCTGTTCAAATTCACATTTTTCAGCCTTTGCATATAGACCATGTTGTCGAAGCCGGCCCAACACACTTCTGACGTGCCTGCGATGGGATTCAAGGGAACAAGAAAAAATTAATATGTCGTCTAAATAGACGATAACAAACAGGTCTAGAAAGTCACGTAACACATCATTGATAAAGTACTGAAATGTGGCAGGTGCATTGCACAGGCCGAACGGCATCACGAGGTACACAAAATGTCCATAGCGGGTACGAAAGGCGGTCTTCCATTTGTCTCCGTCTCTAATACGAACTAAATTGTAGGCCCCGCGGAGATCAAGTTTGGTGAATATGGTGGCCGTCCCCAGTCTTTGGAACAACTCTGGCACCAGGGGGAGAGGGTACCTATTCTTCACAGTGATCTTATTTAGTTTGCGGTAATCCACACAAGGTCTGAGGGTCTTATCTTTTTTCTGCACAAAGAAGATGCCTGCACCTGCGGGAGACGTGGATGGACGAATGAAGCCCCTTTTAAGGTTCTCATCAATGTATTCTTTCAAAGTCCCTTGTTCCACTTCAGTTAAAGGAAAGATTCTTCCAAAAGGAATTTCAGCACCGGGAAGTGATTTGATGGGACAGTCATAGGCCCGGTGAGGGGGTAACACCTCGGCCCTCTGCTTGCTAAATACGTCCAAAAAGTCATGATATGCAGAAGGGATGGACGGATGTAGACTAGGGTCTGTATCTAGGCAGAGCAGAGTAGGGTTCTCCTGGGCATTCTGAGTTCTGCAGAACTGCTGACAATAGGAAGAAGGAAAGGTAACCTCACCCGCGATCCAATTAATGTCCGGATTATGAGCCTGTAACCATGGCATGCCGAGGATTATGGGAAACAGGGGTGAAGTGATAATATCCAGGCGTAGCTGTTCTTGATGGACGTTGGAAATGGAGACGGGTATTGGGATAGTCTCTTGAGTAACAAGTCCAGATTTGATAGCGGTTCCATCAGCTAGGTGGATGGAGAACCCGTGGGCTTTAGGCAACAAAGGTATCTGGTGTTGGGTGGCAAAAAGAGAGTCCATGAAACAGCTGCAAGCTCCGGAATCAATAATGGCGGTTATTTGCAGAGTCCTTCCTGGAAGCTGTAGCAGAAGAGAGAGAGCGAGGTGAGTGGTATTTTTAGCCAGAGGTGCAACATAGTCCGTGGACAAGGATAAGCACTTACGGAGTTTGATGGGACAGTTCCTGACATAGTGCCCAGGTTCCCCGCAATACAGGCACAAATTATTTGCTCGACGACGTTGTCGTTCCTCCTGGGTGAGAGAAGGCCGCAGGACTCCTACTTGCATTGGCTCAGATCGATTAAACGTGGAGACAGGTGGTGTTGGTGCTGAGTGATGGGGAACCTTAGGGGTAACACAAGTTGGACAAGAAGATCCCATCGCTCTCTCAGACCTACGCTCTCGTAGGCGTCGATCGATCTGAATGGCTAGATCGATTAAGGCATTTAAAGTCAGTGGTGTACCCACCCTGGCCAATTCATCCTTCAGAGAGTCAGACAGTCCCATCCGAAACTGATAGCGGAGAGCTGCATCATTCCAATTAGTGTCCGCACTCAGCCACATAGTCCTCTGCTGCCCTGCGACCCTGTTGAAGGGTATGCAGAACCGTCTCCGCAGTTACGGACAGCTGGGGGTCATCATACAACTGACCCAATGCGTCAAAGAAGGTGGAGAGATTGGTCAAGGATATATCCTTTTGCTCCAAGAGGCGATGGGCCCAGGTTTGGGCGTCACCAGAAAGCAGAGAAATTACGTAGCCCACCTTGGTAGCCTCCAGGGAAAAGGTACGTAGCTGAAGAGCGAAAAATAATTCACAGGAGTTGCGGAAGGCCCTGAACTTATGGCGATCTCCGGAGAAACGTTCAGGTGTAGGAACCTTGGGTTCTGGAGGGAGCATCACCACCGTTGAGGAAGGCCCGACTGAAGGAGCAGGAGCAGAAGGAGCCCCCTGGACCCCAATGGGATTAGACAAAGTTAGCACTCGTTCCTCCAACCTGGTGTATCCTTGCTGCAGATTCTTGACTGCTTCAGTTAATCCTGCCAGGTGTGCACAGAGTTCCTCCATGGGAGATGTTCCCTGCTCTGGCTCAGACATGGCTGTCTGCTACTGTCACGTACCTGGTAGGTTTTGAGCCTTAAGTGCAGAGAAAGACCTCCCTTACAGCTCCCACTCCCGTTCCCCTGGAATGGAGACAGAGGGCCAGGAGTGAGGAGTGGTATGGGTGCCTGGCAGGATCAACAGTCGTTGGAGTTCAGTAGTGGTGGCACCCTCTGGAATCTGAAGACTGAAGACAGAGACTGGACTGCGGGAAGGACCAGGAACCCAGCAGATAAGAGCCTGGAATGCTGGACTGGAACAGTAAGCAGGTAGGAGCCTGGAACACTGGACTCAAACCAGGAACAAACAGCAGGCAGTAGACTGGAACGCTGGACTGGAACAGACAGCAGGTAGAAGCCTGGAACACTGGACTGGAACCAGGAACAAACAGCAGGTAGTAGACTGGAATGCTGGACTGGACAGACAGCAGGTAGGAGCCTGGAACACTGGACTGGAACCAGGAACAAACAGCAGGTAGTAGACTGGAACGCTGGACTGGAACAGACAGCAGGTAGGAGCCTGGAACGCTGGACTGGAACAGACAGCAGATAGTAGACTGGAACGCTGGACTGGAACAGACAGCAGGTAGTAGACTGGAACGCTGGACTGGAACAGACAGCAGGTAGTAGACTGGAACGCTGGACTGGAACAGAAAGCAGGTAGGAGCCTGGAACGCTGGGCTGGAACAGACAGCAGGTAGGAGCCTGGAACGCTGGACTGGAACAGACAGCAGGTGGGAGCCTGGAACGCTGGACTGGAACCAGGAACAAGCAGCAGGTAGTAGACTGGATGCTGGTATGCACAGCAGGAAGGTCAACAAGCCGGTGGTTGGTATCGGTCGGACAGCAGAGGTACCAGGAATAATACAGAGGGATGGTCAGGCAAGCCAAGAGGGTCTGGTGCAGGCGGATAGCAGGATGGTCAAACAGGAAGCCGGGTCAGATAGCAGGATACTCAGATCAGATCAGGTTACACACACGGAACGCTGTAGAGCAGACAGCGGGGATAGTGTGTGATAGACCGGTTTAAATAGCCCGCCTGACACCAGCGGGAGTGCGCGTGCCCATGCGTGACCGCACCTGTGAACGCGCGCGCATGCGCAGTGGAACCCGTGGCCGTGTTCCCGTGCGCTTGAATCGCCGGTTACTGGCAGGATCTTCATGACATTCCGTCTCGTACTTGCTTCAGAGCATGCGTCGTTTTTGGTCCGTCGGAATAGCATACAGACGAGCGGTTTTCCCGATAGGAATTGGTTCAGTCGTAAATATTTAGAACATGTACCATTTCTAGGTCCATCAGAATTTTCAAAAAAAAAAAGTCTGATGAGGCATACACACGATTGGAATAGACAATGAAAAGATTCCATCGGACATTTTCTGTCGGACATTCCGCTCGTGTGTACGCGGCTTTAGTCTGCAAAAGACTTGAGACTGGGGCAGAGGTTCACCTTCCAGCAGGACAACAATCCTAAACATACAGCTACAATGGAATGGTTTAGATCAAAGCATATTAATGTGTTAGAATGGCCCAGTCAATGTTCAGACCTAAATCCAATTTAGAATCTGTGACAAGACTTGAAAATTGCTGTTCACAGACACTCTCCATCCAATCTGACAGATCTTGAGCTATTTTGCAAAGAAGAATGGGCAAAAATTATTTCACTCTCTAGATGTGCAAAAGCTGGTAGAGACATATCAAAAAAGACTTGCTGCTGCAATTGCAGCGAAAGGTGGTTCTACAAAGTATTGATTCAGGGGGAGCTGAATACAAATGCACACCACACTTTTCAGATATTTATTTGGAAAAAAATGTGGATGTAAGCACTCCAGAGATCCTGGATGGAAAAAGAGAATCAACACTTGACAAAGAGGCCTCACCTCAAAACATATTGTCTTGGAGACCAGAGACGCTTTAGGTTTCCACTGTTGATCTTCCGCCATCTACCGGTGCGTCACTGCTGGTGATGCGGCAGAAGGAGTTTACTGGAGGATTGTCCGCTAGACCAGTCACTTGTCATGGGACCTTTGCCCTGTTTAGGGTGCACTGGTAACCCTTTTAAAATGAAAGGCCTGCCTTAACACGTTTCAAAAAAGTGTGAACCCAGCCTTACAAAGCTGAAGCTGAAGGGAGAAGTCATCTGCCTGACAGTGGAGTGTAGGAGAAGTGATAAAATAAGGTGGATATTATTATTATTATTTTTATTATTATGGATTTATATAGCACCAACAGTTTGTACAAAACTTTACAATATGAACGGAGATAGTATAGTTACAATACAATTTAAGACAAACCGAGCGAGGACCGCGAGGGGGCCTGTGGCAAAGTGGTCTTACAACAGTGTTGGAACTCATATGGCGGCGTCGCACATGCGCACTCCAGCGGGTAGCAAAATGTGATGGGTAGCTGTTAGAATATCAGAATTTATGAATGGTTGAGTTCTTGTGATAATTGAATTATATATATAAATATATATATCTTCTATGTATGGAAAAGGTGAAGTTATATAGGTTTTTATAACTCATGAAAGTTTATGCTGGTATAGGCTTTGTGTGCATTGCTTGGGAGAGATTCATCTCACATGTGGATACAATTTAGTGTAGACCATTTCACCTCCCCCATCGTAAGAAGATTAGATTACAGTCTTTCCAAAGACACAAAGTTTCATTATGTTAAGAATATAAGCTGTTTCTTTACACTATTATATTTCTTGATTAGGGTATTAATAAGAACACTGCATTTTACATATATGTATACTGATATGTAGGATTTTATATGTTTAAAGGAAATGTATATATTGTAAGTTAAGTGATTCTTAAAAGATAGCTTTTCTCACTTCGTTCATAGCCCCTCCCTTAGGAATGTTGGAAGGAGTAATTCAAATTTCGCGGTCTTTTCTGTGGGACTATAAGTAAAATGAACCTTTTTTAAGCCAGCCTCTATGGAAAAAGGTGGGAGTTAATTGTAGGAGTACAGACAGGCTGTGGGGAGAGGGTCAGATGCATTGCAGGTCTCCATCAAGTCACACACACAGACACAGATCTCAAGACATACACACAGACATATCTGATTTAAACTTCATTTTAAGAATAATCTATTTTTGTATTCTACATTTTGACATTGTTTTTGTAACATTTTGCTAATTGATCATTAAATCAATTTTGGAGGTTTTACACGAGAACTTAACAGATTTTTCTTGGAACTTTTCTCATCAATATGAATTATTGAAATATAGTTATTAATACAGAAATAACTCGATTATTACAGTGGCGAGCCATTTGCCAGATTCTTTTTGTCCGAATATCGAATTTTTTTTTTCAATAATTTCTCCTTCCGCTTGTTGAGAGGGAATATCAGCGAAAACAGTGATTATTCAGACAAGCTTTCAGGAGAAATCGAAAAAGCTCATTTTCGGCATCATTGAATTGAACTTGGAAGGAAAAGAAAGATCAGAATCGGTGAGACGTTTGTGCACGTACAAGAAAAATCTGTTTCTTGATGACGTAATTTCCCGCCAAGAGAGGGAACGCGTGTTACATGAAGGAAGCCGTCTTACATTGGTAAGTTATGGATTTAATTCATGAATTATCCAGTGAGAGTGATTTAGAATTTAAAAATTTGTCAAAGTTTGTTAAAGATGATGAATTATGGTGTTACATGTTCAATGAATGCTTACAGGCTAATAAGAAAATACAAAAGTCAAAATTTGCATTTAAGAAATTCAGCAAACAGGTTAGGAATTTGATTAAGTTGATTAAAGTTTATGATACAATGATATCAGGAGTTTTTGAAAGCAATGTAGTTGGTACAAAAGAGGAAAAAAAGGACAATAGTTTATGTACTAATTGTCAGATTTTGACTGAAAGGATAGATGATTTGCAGAGTGCAATTCAAATAAAGGATATTCAGTTGTCTGAGTTACAGAATAATGTAAAGTTTAAAGCAGAGTCAAGCAAGAGTTTAGAGATTAATGTTAATGCAGACTCTATGAATGTTACTGCAGATTCTATGCAGGAGCCTTTGCGATTTTTCAAGGTTGATGACCAGGAAAATGAAGTTTTGCTTAAAACAAAAATATTGAATAAAGCTGCTGAATGCAGACGCCGTTTAGATATATTACAAAATGGTGTTCAGAGTGCCACGTGTAAGGCCACACCCAGAGATGGTGAGATACACGTCACAGGCAGAACTAAAGTTTCAGAGCAGACAGGAAATACTTCCCTACATACTACACAAAGGAAAACTTTGAAAGTAGAAAATACAGAACATATTTCTGAGCAATATATTCTTTCTTCTTCAAACAATAGTTTGACTGATTTGCCTTATGCTTCAGAAGTCAAACAGATCAGTACATTGATTGTTAATGACAGTTCAATCAATTTGAAAAACAATGATGAAAATGAGAGGGATGGATTACTTCCATCACCATCAGGATTTAGGAAAAAAGGTTCTGAGTCATCTCCAACATTAAAATATGTGACTTCACTTTTATTAGATGAAAGTGGAAGGCCATGGGTACATGGTTTATTAAATGGCAAGGATACTAAATGGTTAATAGATTTAGGATCTAAACTCAGTTTAACTAAAAACAAATTACATGTGAATATTGATTCTCCAAAATGTAATTTAATTGGTTTCAATGGAAAAGGAAATACAGTTGCAGCTAAAGTTTCTGGTGTGAATTTCGAGATTCCGGGAGTTTTAAAAACTAAAATGGACATCTGGTGTTGCCAAAATACAGAGAATATTTTAGGCATGGATGTGATTAGTAAATTAGATTGGATTATTGATTTAAGTAATTCTACTATATGGAAAGATTCATCTAGGCCCAAATCTAGGTTAATAGATTCTTCCATGTACAATAATGTTGGAAGTATTTGTACAGCAGTCGCTGACATTTCTTCAGATCTTAATTGGCCACACACAGGAACCAATCTCGAATTGGAACAATCGGTAAGAGCACATAAAAGTCTTTGGAGTCAGAACAAAATGGATACAGGTTTGTTTAAAGATATTGAGATAGAAATTGAGGGACGAGACCCTGAACCCCTAATTCAAAATAAGTTGCCACAAGAATCAATAGGTCCAGTTTCTGACATTGTACAATCATTTTTACAACAAGGAATATTAAAGAAGGCACAATCAGTGGTAAATAATTGTATTTGGCCTATCAAGAATGCTGATGATTCGTATTCTTTATCAGTTGATTTAAGATCACTGAATAAATGCATTACAAATAACAAACCTATTGTTCCTAATTTAAATTTAATGTCACAAATGGATGCCAAGGCCAAAGTATTTTCAGTACTGGAAATTTCCAATAGTCATTTTTCAGTACCAGTAACAAACAGCTGTCATTATAAACTTGCCTTCAGTTTCAATAAAGAAACTTATGCCTTCACTAGAATAATTCCAGAAATGGAAATCAGTGACGGAATAGTGCACGAGTGCTTGGAGAAAGTTTTATCAAAATTTTCTAGACCAAAATGTATTTTCCAACACGTGGACAAAATTTTGTTGTCTACCCAAAATACAGAGGAACATGTCACTCTGTTGACAGAGTTATTTACTCTGTTACAAACAGCAGGATTGAAATTGAACACAGAGTCAGTTCAGTTAATGAAAGATAAAGTTAACTTTCTTCATATGCAAATTAGTCATGGACAGAGAATGTTATCACAGGAAAAAGTTAGAAACATTTCTGCTATTCCAGTTCCAACATCTTACAAGGCATTATATCAATTTTTGAGTGAGTTAAATTCTTGCAAAGAGTTTTTACAGGAATATGATGATAAAGTTAAACCATTATTTGATTTCCTGAAACAAAAAGATGTTGTGTTTGATGAATGGTCTCAAACCCATACAGATGTTTTTGAAATGTTGAAAAAAGATTTGCAGAATGCTGTTTCATTGCATACAATCGAAATTGGAATGTCTATGCCTGTTTTATTGTCTACTAAGGTATCTGAGAATTCCATCTCAGTAATTTTATTTCAGGTAAAAGATGGTGAACCAAAAATAATAGTTTTTTTCTCCAGAGGTTTGACAAATATGGAAAAGACTTTTGACACAAATATGAAGCAATTGTTAAGTGTTTATTTTGCAGTCAAAGTAACAGAAAAGATTGTGAGATCTAGGATGATCATATTACGGACACCTGATCTGTCATTAAAAATTCTTTTTAAGAGAATTCATTCAGGAGAATTATATGACAAATATTGCCCATTTTTTAAAACTTTAAAATCTAAACCCATAGAGGTAGATGTGATAACAGAACATTCTCAGCTAAATTTATTCAGAAAGCCTATAAATTGGATTGTTAGAACAAGTGCTGAGAGATGCTCTGAGACAGGATTTGTCAATAATATTAAGAATTGTACAACAGGTCTTTCTAGGTGTTACCCAAAGAATGGTTATACTATTCAGCAAAAATTCTACAGAAAATGCTGAATTGAAA
The DNA here is from genome assembly GCA_037952835.1 of Lithobates septentrionalis. Lineage (NCBI taxonomy): Eukaryota > Metazoa > Chordata > Amphibia > Anura > Ranidae > Lithobates > Lithobates septentrionalis. Next base: position 743,811 of record JBBDGP010000163.1, on the reverse strand, counting down.
ATGTTAGAAGTACAGTACAGCACGCATTACTCTGAAATATTATAGAGGAGAAGTGAATGAATATATAATTCGCTTTTGTCTTCTGGGGTAATTTAAAATCTTTATTTAGTTTATGAAAACAAGATTTTATATTATGACTGAAAAAAGAGAAATTGCGTCCTGTCGTTTAAATAAACAGAATAATAAATTAGAGTATAGGTAATTTTAAGAAAAATAGAGCAAAGTAAGGTAATTAGAAATGTTATTATTAAAATATGGTTTGTATATCATAATAAAATATTAGAATTTTGGTATGTAAAATGAATAAGTAAATGAAGGTATATTTTGCATGTATTTAAATTCTCAATAATGATACTGCATTCTTTTTTAGGATCTGACTTGTAAGTCACCAAAAGAAAGAAATTTAATATTTCTAGACCTTCCAGATGGGAACAAAATCTTGAAGTTTAAGAATATCAGTTCTGGGAGAAGAATTGACAGAAGAGATTCATTCGTTATAATTATTGTTGTCATTTTAATGTTCAATAAAGTTTTTCCAACTTTACAGAGTGCAGGAAGAAGAAGAAGAAGAAAAATTCTCGAGAACCTCTGATAAGAGAGGACATTCTAAAAACAATGGACTTTTTAGTTTTTTTCACTACTGATGAAATCATTTATCCATCAGATATATTGCAGTTTTTATATATCATTTTTATGTGACAGGACATGTTTATTATATCAAGATGAGATATTTTTTTTATACATCATTTTTACACTAATATATAGTGTATTTTCAGAGTTGAAAGGGTTAAACATCCCTACAATGGAGTCATTCTAGTTAGAGGGAACATCTGGTGTTAATTAAGACAGAGTATATTTTTCTTAAAAGTACATAAACAAGATAGGATTAACTTTACATTGTAATATGTATTTAGCTTTGAAATCATCTCACTTATATGAACAAATTGAAGTTAAGAACATATTTTATGTTTTAATTTCGACAAGGTTATTAGAAAGGTTTTATGGATTATAGATTTATGTTAAATATAATTTGGAGGGAAAATATGAAACAAATTTCTGAAGTGATATCTATATTTCAAAGTATTGTACAACAATGTTACATTTATGAATCATGAAATTAAGGGGTTTGATTTATTTGGTAAAAGAAAAAGAAAATAATAATTGTGAAAATATTTTTTATGGTATATGAAGATGAAGGGTTATGAATTCACTTTTCCTTATATAGAATCACATTTGAAAATATATATTTGAGTCAATTATCTTAAGATCTTTGGGCATGAATGAATACGGATGTGATGCGTTTGAGGTATAAATGAATTTAGAGTTAGATTCAGATTTATTTAATGATTTAATTTAAAATGATCAGATTGGTTAAATCAATCATTTTGAGAGGGAAATGTTAGAATATCAGAATTTATGAATGGTTGAGTTCTTGTGATAATTGAATTATATATATAAATATATATATCTTCTATGTATGGAAAAGGTGAAGTTATATAGGTTTTTATAACTCATGAAAGTTTATGCTGGTATAGGCTTTGTGTGCATTGCTTGGGAGAGATTCATCTCACATGTGGATACAATTTAGTGTAGACCATTTCACCTCCCCCATCGTAAGAAGATTAGATTACAGTCTTTCCAAAGACACAAAGTTTCATTATGTTAAGAATATAAGCTGTTTCTTTACACTATTATATTTCTTGATTAGGGTATTAATAAGAACACTGCATTTTACATATATGTATACTGATATGTAGGATTTTATATGTTTAAAGGAAATGTATATATTGTAAGTTAAGTGATTCTTAAAAGATAGCTTTTCTCACTTCGTTCATAGCCCCTCCCTTAGGAATGTTGGAAGGAGTAATTCAAATTTCGCGGTCTTTTCTGTGGGACTATAAGTAAAATGAACCTTTTTTAAGCCAGCCTCTATGGAAAAAGGTGGGAGTTAATTGTAGGAGTACAGACAGGCTGTGGGGAGAGGGTCAGATGCATTGCAGGTCTCCATCAAGTCACACACACAGACACAGATCTCAAGACATACACACAGACATATCTGATTTAAACTTCATTTTAAGAATAATCTATTTTTGTATTCTACATTTTGACATTGTTTTTGTAACATTTTGCTAATTGATCATTGTAAGGAGATTCCATATTACATTTCATAATTGATTAATTGTTGATTTCACTCTGTTCATGATATGTTCAGGGTTTTGCTTATTTGCTTTAATAATCAGAAAAATATCTGAGTATATTTTTAATGAAGGTCAGACTGTCTTATGATTTTACTAAAATATATCATACTGTCTGTTTTTCCTCTATTTCCATGCCTATCAGAGGAAGCATCTGCTTGTGGTTTTATCTCTGTACTTTTTTGTCTGGCATAACAGCTAACATTAGGCTTTTTTAGGGAAGCTGTGGTCACCCAGTGGACAATGACAGAGGCTAAGGAATGTTTTGACCTATTAACTTGAAAAACAGGGGTCACCAGTCTTGATATCACAAGATGTATTAATGTTTGGAAATTACCGAATATGCTAATATGTATTATCATTTTGATTGGCCCCCAAATTGTGGGCAGAGTCTTGTAAAGACAGCATAAAACAGCGAATCCTGAAATAAAGAATTGTAATCATTCAATACGTACATTGTGTATGTGTAATTGATTAACCGCCGGCGAGGACCTCCACTGAGCCATCTCCAAGAGCCTAGGCCACAAGGAGAAGACGGGCGCCTAACAGTTTTGGTACCAGAAGTGGGGTGTTTTGAACAGGTAAGTCACCTCCTTTTTACCTATTTTTTGGTAACTGGTGTTGATGCTTGCCTTGTTCAAATAACCTTGTATGTCCACCCACTTACATAACTGTGCCTTCGCAACGGGCTAGGGCTGGCCCCTTGGAGGGTTAAAGGGCTCGCAGGGTTTTTTTTGGTTTTTGTTTAAGTAGTCTGACTAGGTTGGTCTGACTGTGTTAGGTAGATATATGTGTGTTTAAAACTCGGGAAGTATAGAATACGCCCGTAGTATAAGGAATGGCTAAGTGGACGCCCAATTTTTGGGGAAAATATTGAAAAGTGCACTTATAATAACATGTTAATGTAAATGTAACTTTATTTGGCCACTGTATATATATATAAGATTTTGCTTGTTTTTCTTTAAGGTATCACCGTAAGTATTTAGAGTGTATAGAGTATTAGAGAATTAGAGATAAGTGTATGATATATATGTGTATGACAACTGAATGTAAAGTACTGTATTGATTTAGAGGATTTTTTTGTTAAGATATTGTATTACACATATATGTACTAAATGAACGACCTAAGACAGGAGCCTGACTGTAGTGAGATAGCGCCCGCCTGCCCACATTGCACCTTTGGTTTACTGTTCCTTAGTGTTGACAGGACGTGGATCCTGCTTACCACTAGACCAACCGGATTTTCATACCGACTTGGTGCAAGGGGGGTTTTTCCTGCCACGAGAAGGGGTACTTTACACCGGGTACTAAGAGTTAACCTTCATAGCTATTTCAGCCCCACTGCCATAAGAGACCAAGGGACTTACTCCCAAGTCAGGGAACAGATTATAGCACAAACAGGTTGCTTTCATCTCTGTCCCTGTACTAGTCACACACTACCAAGGTTATTAGATGGGGAATTCTGCGGCAACCCAGACCATGGCCAATCCATCTCCCTATGAGTATGTTAAAAACACACTACCGGGACCACAGGTAGAACCGTTTTGGACACAGGTCAGAGACAGGTGCCAACAGCTGGGGATACATGACCCAGGGCCAGTGGGACCCTGTTCTGAGGATGATTGGAAGGAAGTGAGCAAGGTGTGTCAGGTACACAAGCACTCCTACCCACCTGGGAAATGGGAAGACACCCAGTATATGAGAGATTGTTACAAAATATGGAATAAATGCTTAGCCAAATATAAAACAAAGTATGTAACTAAAGCCCCCACACCAAAACCTGTAAATTCACCCGCCCTTTCACAACAACCCGAAGCACCCCCCCCTTATGTGATGGTTAAACAGGAGGATGGAACATTGGGTCCATGTCTTCAGCTGTATCCATCTTTGGATCCAACAGTATTAGCTACCATGATATATGGTGCAGCTGATCAGGTACAGGTTACACGATGGGAAAACGAAAGTAGAAGAAGGGAAGAGGAAGTCCGGGCAGAAGAGAGGATTAGGAAGTTGGAAAAGGAAGAAAGGGATGGAATGTCCCTGGAAAAGGGAGAAGAGGAAGGAGTCAGGAAGTTAAGCCCCAGGGAAAAGGAGTGGAAGGAGAAACAGAAAGAGTTTAATAAGAGACAGCAGGAAGAGGAAGAAAGGATACAGAGGAAAAGGGAAGATTTAGAGGCGTACGAGAGGAAACTAGAGAAAAAGGCGAGAAGGATTAAGGAGGCTGAAGAAAAGATAATTTCACAGCCATCCACCACACTCAGAAGCCAGAAACCCCCACAGGAGGAAAGGGAGCAGGGTGAATCCTCTACTGAGGAAAGAGAAATGGAGGTGGAACAGGAAACTCTAGGTGCCACCTTTAAAGCACCACTTATGCATATAGGGGAGACGGTAGTGCATATTCCCCTACCCCTAGGCACACTGTCAAAAATAAAGGAGTTATGCCCCAGCCCAAAGAAAAGCCCTAGGGAGGCTGGTGCTTTCCTTGCAAAATACAGTGCAGGGACGAGCCTGGATAAGGAAGATATAGCAGGGATTCTTAGTATAGTTGACCCTGACAGCCCAGAAGGGCATCCCGTAGATGCCTTATGGACAGCCCACATAGAAGAAGATAAAGATTGGGTGTTTTTTTGGAAAGGTATGGGGAATCATTGGTCTGCTATATACAAGGGTTCATCTGCACTTCAGGAACTTGTCCTAGCAAAGCAGGGGCCGAAGGAAAAGTTCTATGAATTTTGTACCCGGGTATATAGTCTGTGGAAAGCAGTAGATAACGCCAACCCCCAATTGTTCACCACCACCATTATGGCTGGTGGCGATACGAAGGTAACACAGTTGCTTAAATTCACTAATCCAAAGTGGGCAGAACAACCCCCAGATGAATTTATGAAAGATGCTAGGTCACGAGAAACATCAGGGGTATTTGAGCAAAAGGGTGGCATTTTTCCCTCCCTGACACCAACCCAGACTCTGCCAACTGGTGGGACTCCGCCCACCCACATAATGACAATGCAACCTTATCCACCAATGCAATCTTACCCACCAGACCAGGGGTGCTTTAACTGTGGGGAACTGGGGCACTGGAAGTCCCAATGTCCCTACAGAATTAGAACAAACGCCCAGAGAGGGAGAGGTAGGAATCTTAACACCACCCCCCGTCGCCTTCAGGATATCAGGTATCCTCACCCACCACAACCCCAACCACCCCCACCACAACCCCAATACCAGCCTCAGCCTAACAGACCACCCCCACGCATTCCGATGCAGTGGCCATCCGCTCGGCGGACACCACAATAGGTATGCCAAGAGTATGTCCCGTCCCTCAGCCTTGTGTGTTACAATCCATCATGGAAAAGTCTTCCGCAGGTACTATTGCGGGTAGATAATCACCTGATATGTCTACTTCTGGATTCAGGGGCTACATTCAGTAGTTTGAATGATGCCATATATGACACACCGCACTGCACTGAGGGAAACTCTATTGGCATAAATGGGACATCAGTTACCCACCCCATCACTCCACCATTGCCCGTGGCTACTCCAGAAGGGCAGGAACTGTGCACCCAGAGTTTTGCTGTCCTTGTGGATTGCCCAGTATCTTTAATGGGGAGGGACCTACTCTCAAAACTGAATATCACCATTAAATTTGACAGAGGGGGCTCCCTCACTGCCAGCTCACCGTTCTGCGATTTACATGCTCCAAAGAGACACACTTTCAGGGGACTCTTTGCATCATTGCCACCCACTCTAGAAACACATGCTATATGGGCAGACAACAAAGGGAGTGTGGGTTTTATTAACTGTACACCCTACACACCACAAATGCGTCCAGACGCTGTAGTACAATATCACAAGCAATACCCCCTGCCACTTGAAAAAATTGAAGGCATCACACCATTAATCAATGATTACATAGCAAAAGGGATTCTGAAACACATCATAAGCCCCTGGAATACACCAATCTACCCTGTGAAAAAGGCAAATGGGGAATGGAGGCTTGTACAGGACCTAAGGGCCGTGAACAAGCAGGTTATACCTCTGCCACCTTTGGTGGCAGATATTTCTTTCATCTTTTTGAAAATACCTGCTGATTCCCTTTGCTACACAGTAGTAGACCTGGCGAACGCATTCTTTAGCATCCCGATCGATGATGGGGTATTGCCCATGTTTTCATTCTCATGGGGGAGGAAAAAAAACAGTTGACCTGGTCAAGATTACCTCAGGGGTATGTGGACAGTCCCGCAGCCTTCTCCATGGTCCTTAATGAGACAATTAAGTCATGGACTGCTGAGCGCGGGTCGGTACTAATACAGTATGTGGACGACTTGCTCCTGTGCAGTCGATCTGCTGAAGATTGTGCGGTCGATTCCACATCTCTGTTACATCACCTGGCCAGGTCTGGCCACCTAGCATCGAAGAAGAAGACACAATGGTGTCAAAGTCAGGTAGAATACCTGGGATGCATTCTGAAGGAGGGAACCAGGCTGGTATCCCCCAAACGTGCCGCAGCCCTGCAGGCTTTCAGTCCTCCAAGAGACAAAGCAACTTTGCTCTCATTCTTGGGCGCAATCGTATATTGCCGCCAATGGATCCCAGATTGTTCATATTATGATGGCATTCTGAGGGAGGCTACCTTGTCCACCGCCCCAAAGACAGTAGATTGGACAACAGAAAGGCTCTGTGCTTTTCAGGCCTTGTTGAAAAGTCTGACTCAGGCCCCCGCCCTGGGATTGATAGAATATGGCAAACCCTTTCAATTATACTGTGTGGTATCGGGAAATTCTTTTGCTGCAGTTTTGACACAGCAACATGGAACCGGGTACCGACCAGTCTCCTATCTACCCAAGTACAAGGGATGCCATCTTGTCTACAAAACCTTGCTGCTTGTGCTATGGCAGTTCAGGAGGCTAACAAATCAGTATTAGGCCATGAACTGACTCTTTACACTACTCATTCAGTAACTCACCTTCTGCAAAACATGAACACACAGCATATGACAGCACAAAGGCTTAGTGGGTATGAGATCACACTTCTGAATACTGATAACCTCACCCTCAAACACGCACCACCAAGTAATCCCACTGTCCGTCTTTTACATTCTTTGCTCAAGCTGCCACGAGACCCTGATCAGAAGCACAATTGTGTTGAACAGGTTGCAGCAATAACCAGCCCTCGCCCAGATCTCACTGACATTCCCCTACCAGGAGTACAGGACGTCTTCATAGACGGCAGTTGTTCTCGCCCCTCTGATACAACATTCCTGACAGGGTATGCCATTGTCCAACTACCTGATGTGGTGTTGGAAGCAAAAGCCTTACCACCCTCCTCGGCACATGTAGCAGAATTGGAGGCACTCACAAGAGCTTGCATACTTTTCTCTGATGAGGAAGTAAACATCTACACAGATAGTAGGTACGCTTTTGGCGTAACGCACGACTATGGCGTAATATGGGCGAATAGAGGATTTAAAACCGCTGACAACAAGCCAATCGCCAACTCTACGCAAATTAAAGCACTCCTGCAAGCGATTCTTCTCCCAAAGAGGATAGCGGTCGTCAAAGTGAAAGCACATTCATCTGATAACAGCAGAGTTTCCAAAGGAAACGCTCTGGCAGACAGAGAAACAAAAAAAGCCGCTGCCCTGTACACTGGTCAGCCAGCCCCCACAACAATGTTCTTCAAGGAACATTTTACATCACCCAACTTTGAAACCGTTGTGGCACAAATACAGGGATTAGCTACAGAGGAGGATGTTTCTTTTTGGGTCAAGGATGGCTTGACCAAGGACCAAGAAGGTCTTTGGTCAAAAGAGGGGAAGATATTGGGCATACCAGAATCAAGCAGTGTTCTCATACTTTCCTATCTCCATGGTCCAGGACATATAGGTACCACCGCCCTAACAAACATATACACAAAGTCTTTCTGCACAAACAACTTAAGTAAACAGGCAAAACTCCTCACCAGCAGCTGTCTGACCTGTGCACAAAACAATGTCCAAGGGAAAAATCATGGATTACATGGCCACCTGCCCTCACCCCTGGGTCCCCTGACAGATTTGCAAATAGACTTCACACACATGCCCAAACAAAGAGGTAATTTGAAATGCCTTTGCGTGATCGTATGCAAATGGTCAGGTTGGGTTGAAGGAATTCCGTGTACAGGTGAGACTGCTAAAATTGCTGCCAAATGCATACTGAACCATTGGGTTTGTAGGTTCGGAATACCAACGGCCATATGGTCAGACAGAGGGCCTGCCTTCAGCTCCTCTGTTACACAGACTTTAGCTAAGCTACTAGGCTTACAGTGGAAACTGCACATCCCTTACCACCCACAAAGTGCAGGAGTAGTGGAAAGAATGAATAGGAACATTAAGGACAAGTTAAAAAAGGCCACGGGGGGCACCATGAAAGGATGGTTGGATTACCTTCCTTCTGTCCTATTCCAGATCAGAACAACACCACATGCTAGAACAAAACTCTCGCCCTTTGAGATTTTGATGGGAGTTCCTGCAAACATAGAGCTGCCCCTCTTAGATCAAAATACTGACATTAACATCTATTCTCAACAGGAAATGTACGTGAAAAATCTGGTAAGTATGCTACAGGAAATGAACGAACAAGTCTCTGTCACCTTTTCTCCTCTTTCAACAGAACCTACTCATCCCTTCATCCCAGGAGACAAAGTACTGGTGAAACAACTGGCACACAAAAAGAAGGTTGGACCCATTTTCTCCGGACCCTGGAAGATAGAGAAGGTTTCCAGAACTGCTGTACTGACCGATCTAGGAAACACCTGGATCCACGCCAGCCGGTTAAAGAAGTGTCCACAGCAACCCCAGACCCCTGACCCTCCACCAGCATCCCATGACTTCTCTCTTCAGGAACAACGACCGGATTTGAAGGACATCCAAGAAGGCATAAAACAAATCTTTCTGGACGACGAGACGGATCCCCCACCAACAGGAAGAAACGTGTAAACAGAACTTTGCACACAGTACCTGACAAAATGATTTCTACCTTTGTGTCAGGAAAAACATTATGCCTCTGGACATGTCTGATTCTGATAGTATTCATACCTACTTGGTTAATAACAAATTGTGTGTACCATCCAGAAGATTTAGGGTCACTAGAAGGGATATGTGGAAATGCACAGACAGCCAATACATCTAGTTTAAAATATAAAAGAAGTATGTCCCCCACTGAACCCCCTTCAGGTTTCACTGACAAGATGTTGTTGTTGAAGTTTAAGTACAGTTATGCACAAAAGTCTGGTTTTGAGAAATGTTGGATATGCAGCAAACTCCACCCCAGTACAGCCAGAATCCCATTGATGGCCATTCCCTTAAACATCACTCCTTTTTTGAATGAAACTCCCCCTAGTTCTTGCCAATGTCTTAGAAGTGGCAATGACAATTTTTACCATACTGCTTTTCATATTGTTCTTGTATGCATGCTTCACGTTACTCAAATGCCTCTACAAAAAGGGTAATAAAGCACCTTCCGAAACCATGAAGCTGACTTCCATTACCAGAGATCCCACGGTATGGTACGAGAACCAGGGAAATGAGGCCGAGGAATATGACTCCTTAAGGCATGATGAAAAGGTAGCCGAGGAATATGACTCCTTGAGGTGTGACGAATAGGTAGAATGACCATTTCGATGATATCGAATGGTCAAAGGGAGGATTGTAAGGAGATTCCATATTACATTTCATAATTGATTAATTGTTGATTTCACTCTGTTCATGATATGTTCAGGGTTTTGCTTATTTGCTTTAATAATCAGAAAAATATCTGAGTATATTTTTAATGAAGGTCAGACTGTCTTATGATTTTACTAAAATATATCATACTGTCTGTTTTTCCTCTATTTCCATGCCTATCAGAGGAAGCATCTGCTTGTGGTTTTATCTCTGTACTTTTTTGTCTGGCATAACAGCTAACATTAGGCTTTTTTAGGGAAGCTGTGGTCACCCAGTGGACAATGACAGAGGCTAAGGAATGTTTTGACCTATTAACTTGAAAAACAGGGGTCACCAGTCTTGATATCACAAGATGTATTAATGTTTGGAAATTACCGAATATGCTAATATGTATTATCATTTTGATTGGCCCCCAAATTGTGGGCAGAGTCTTGTAAAGACAGCATAAAACAGCGAATCCTGAAATAAAGAATTGTAATCATTCAATACGTACATTGTGTATGTGTAATTGATTAACCGCCGGCGAGGACCTCCACTGAGCCATCTCCAAGAGCCTAGGCCACAAGGAGAAGACGGGCGCCTAACAATCATTAAATCAATTTTGGAGGTTTTACACGAGAACTTAACAGATTTTTCTTGGAACTTTTCTCATCAATATGAATTATTGAAATATAGTTATTAATACAGAAATAACTCGATTATTACAGGGGCAAGTGGTACAAAAGGTAACAATTGTGTGGGGATGAGTTGAAGAGGAAAGAAAAGTTCAGTTGTTAGCAGAAGCAGGAAAGACTTCTCTATACAGATGGGTTTCAGGGATCACCAGAATAAGGGTGAGGCTTTGGAGAAGTTCTGGATGTGAGGATGAGAGGACAAACCCAGGGAGCTAGACAGCAGGAGGTCTTGTGAGGAGTGGAGAGAATGGTTTGAGTGATATTTTGAGACATGGTGTAGCTTTGGGCAGAGTTGTAAATGGCTTTGTATGTTGTTAGTATTTTGAATTTTGAGCAAACAGAAGCCAGTGCAAGGATGGGAAAAGAGGGATGGTTGACAATGAGCAGTTGGTAAGGTAGTTGAGTTTGGAAGCAGCATTCAGGTTAGACTGAAGTCTGTGTAAAGGCATGCCGACAGACGAGGCAGCAAAGAGAGAGTTGTAATTTCCTAGGGGAGAGATAGCCAATTTGTGAGTAAATTAGTAGCTTTGTGGTGTCACTTTTTCGGAATAAACATGTTTTCGATATGTTACAGAGGTAAAAGTGGTAAGATTTGGACAGTGATTGGATGTGGGGCCCAAAGGAAAGGTCATAGTCCAGAATTACATCTAGCACCTGGTAGGAGTAGATGGACTCATAATTGTGCTATTCATAAAGATGGAAAAATTAGGGGAGAGGACACGTTGGAGAGGAAATAATAGATTGAGGAAATGGTGTGAAATCCTTACTGATATATCAGTTAGTAAATTATTGAGACTGAAGGGGTGAACTAAGGAGTAGAGAGATACATTTGGGTGTCATCCTCATAATGATAGTAATGTTAGCCATTGAAGGTTATCAACTGACCTAGGAGGTAAGTGCAAATGGAGAATAGATGGGTCGCAAGAACAGAGCCTTGGGGGAGAGCTACAGAAAGAGGAAATGGAGAGGAGGAGATAGACACTGAAGAAACATTTTGATAGGTAGGGGGAGAACCCAGAAAACGGCACTGGCTAGTTAGAATTAAAGTAGTTGTAAAGGTTGAAGGGGTTTTTACCTTCATGCATTCTATACATGACGGTAAAAAAACCTTCGATGTGCAGTGCCTTCCTCAGTCCCCCCTAATACTTACCTAAGCCTGATCTCAATCTGTGCACGAGACCCGAGGCTCTCCTGGGTCTCTCCCTCCTGATTGGCTGAGATGCAGCAGCAGGAGCTATGGGCTCCCGCTGATATCAATCACATCAGTGTGGCAGAAGCGCGGGGCGGAGCTGAGCCGCGCTCTCTGTCTTATGGACGCAGAGAGCCGACTTGGGAGCGAGCACATGCGAGTGCCCCAACACGAAACGGCTTACTGTGGGGGCACTCAGCAAGGGGGAAGGGCCACAGGCAGGGGACCTGAAAAGAGGAGTATTGGGCTGCTCTGTACAAAGCCATTGGACAGAGCAGGTAGGTATGACATGTTTGCTATTTTTTTTAATAACATTTCTTCATTTACAATCACTTTAAGTAGATATGGGATGCTGCTCATCATGTGTGTATCACACATGTACATTCATTGCGTCAAACATAAGGAATGCGAATGTTTCACTCCATCGGGAATGTTCTGTGTATATATATATATATATATATATATATATATATATATATATATATATACTGTATATGTGCGTATATATAGTATATTTTAGGAATATATTTATTAATACATATTGTACATACAGTTTTTACAAAACTATATATTTATCTTATATTAATCAATACTAATTGTGTCTGTCATTAGCCCTGATGAAGGGGGCACAGATTTCTGACATGCGTCGACTCTCCTAGAACCTTCCATAAATATTCTGATTTCAGATTACTGATTTCCTTAAACACAGGCGTTGCCCCTCCTGATAGATTGGAATGCTCACATTCCTTTTGTGTCACTTTATGACCACACAGTGTGGCAGGGATGTGTGATTGACAATATTGGCTGACCAGAAATGAAAATCCTTTTGCAGGCAAAATAAATATATGTCTGTCAACTTTTTTTGCATATTTGCCTGTTTTTGTTTGCAAAACTAAAATGTCTATTCAGTTAGGGAAATGTGCTAGAAGGGGAATTCAGAGAATCTGTGTATCTCTAGCTGAGCTGTGCTGAGGTCACTACAGGCAAACCATTGTTATTTCTGGATATAATGAGCTGCTGGTATTGCTCACTTCTCAGCAGGGAGTAAAAATGTAGGCTACAAATTGGTTGATGCCTCACAATTAAAAAAAGATTTAAAATAATGGGACATTTAGAGGAAAGGGGACATTTTATTCCCCCTCTACATCCATTAGAATGTAGCATATACTGTATATTAATACACAGAATATAAAAAAGTCCAACAAAGTAAAGCGTAAACTAGATTTTCAAGACAGCATGGGACATTTCTGTTTGTGTACTGATTGGTAATAATTATATTTTAGCCTAAACCATAAATGTAAACCTCAATCCTGAATGTTCAAGATGTGCTCAATCTCCTGGCTTTTATTCACTTGTTTTGGAGTTGTCCAAAATTACATCAGTATTGGCAGGATGTAATAGATGTGATCATTTAAATTCTGTTTCTTATGCCCTATACACACGGTCGGACATTGACAATGGCGTCCCTAGGGGGGGGCCAGAGGCGGCCCTGACCCCCCCAACATTATGCTGTGCCCCACCATGTGCCCCCCAATTAAAAAAAAAATTATTATTATTTTTTTTTACAAAAAGGCAATGTCTAAGAGGGAAAGCGTCCCCAGTCAGCTCCTGCAAGTGATTCCTCCCCCATCCCTCTGCTCTCTGACACATAATGCGAGCGCTCACACAACCACGGCCGCACAATCTGCTCCTTCCCCTGCATCCTCATTGGCAAGGAGAAGAGCAAGTTGCAGGAAGGACTCCACCAGGACTCTCAGTTACTGAAAAAACAGACTGATTTCTCCCGTCCTTAGGACAGGAGAACCAGCCTGTAAATTCCAAGAGATGCCAGACCAGCACTGTCAACAGCAGGGGCAGGACAGCAAGAGGAGGCTGGAGAACCCCACAGTGGCAGAACATTAGGGCCCAGTGGCAAGACAACCTTTGCAACCCTGATAGTTCTCCCACTGCTTTGGACCCTTATATTTTCTTGGTATGCTGGTGACATATATCTCTTTTTTTCTGCCACCCTGGGGGGCCCCCAATACAGTAGGAAGGGAGCTCACTGCAGAACATATATGCATTTTATAGTTGCCCCCCTACTTTTGTCCCTTTCCCCCCATGTGCCCCCCCCTAAATATGAAAGCTGGAGACGCCACTGGACATTGATCGGACATTCCAACAACAAAATCCTAGAGTTTTTTCCAACGGATGTTGGCTCAAACTTGTCTTGCATACACACGGTCACACAAAGTTGTCGGAAAATCCGATCGTTCTGAACGTGGTGGCGTAAAACACGTATGTCGGGACTATAAACGGGGCAGTAGCCAATAGCTTTCGTCTCTTAATTTATTCTGAGCATGCGTGGCACTTTGTGCGTCGGATTTGTGTTCACACGATCGGAATTTCCGACAACGGATTTTGTTGTCGGAAAATTTTATAGCAAGCTCTCAAACTTTGTGTCGGAAATTCCTATGGAAAATGTGTGATGGAGCCTACACACGGTCGGAATTTCCGACAACAAGGTCCTATCACACATTTTCCATCGGAAAATACTATCGTGTGTACAGGGCATAACACTGTGTTAATTCCAGATCCCATTCTTTGCCTGTTAGGGTATATAAATCCCAACAATCTGGAACATGATCACATAGGTAGTAGCCACTATAAGATCACTTTTTAAGGTGATAGCCTCTGGCTGGATCACGCACAACCCTCGTACCCTGGGGGACTGGATCTGGGAAATGGATAAACATGCTATGTTTGAAAAACACACCTATGTTCAACTAAACGCATCCTTGGTGTTCAAAAAAAATATGGAAAAAATGGATAGATGCTCCATGCTGCAGCCTAAATGCATAATAAAGAGAGGTAGAGTTTAAAGAGCAGGTTTACCTCTTTTATTTAACTTTTTATACAGTGCATTCGTTGGAATATTTCTGGAATTTTTGGTATACTTGATAATAATGAAATATATGTGATGTTGTTAAGGTTTTATCAGCTTAAAGCAGAGTTTCACCCAAAAATGGAAATTCCGCTTTAAGGGAAGGCAACCCCCTGACATTTGGCATGTAATTTTTTTTGGGGGGGAGCGGATACCCTCTTTTTAGAGGGTGCGAGCTCCCACTTCCTCCCGGCGCACCGCGGCACCGGAAGGGAGATCACCTCTCCCCCCTCCCTCTCGGCAATCATCTGGGACACGTCACAGGTCCCAGTTGATTGCCCGGCCAGTCGCAGCACGCCACGCGGCTCACGCATGTGTGGTGCATGCTTGGCTGTGAAGCCACAGCCGGGCGCCCACATTAACAATGCCGGCGCTGCAGAGAGGAGAGCGAGACGAGCGGGGCTTAGTTTTCCCGCATCACTGGACCCTGGTACAGGTAAGTGTCCGATCAATTAAAGTCAGCAGCTGCAATATTTGTAGCTGCTGACTTTAATTTTTTTTTCTTTTTAAGCGGAACTCCGCTTTACCTGAGCAGTAAGGAAAGGAGAGAGGAAGAAAGAGAGGATAGGAAGGGAAAAGGGGGAAAGAGAATTTTTTGTTCTGGGTTTCTTTCTTGTTGGTTGTTTTGTTAATTTGTATATGTTTGTTATGAAAAAGGAAAAAAAATATTTAAAAAAAAAATCTAAACCTTAAAGCCAATCTTGAAACTAAATCACCTCATCCAATATTTCTCTCCCACCCATTAACAAATATAAAGCAGAAAAACCTTCTAATGCCATTTCTACTTATCAGAATCCACCTGTCAGGAGTCAGCACAGAAGACGACCAGATATTTGTAGTTACACACAGAAACTGGGACCAGACCATGTAAATATACCGTATTTATCGGCGTATAACACGCACCGGCGTATAACAGGCACCCCAATTTAGGAGGGAATTTTATGGAAAAAAAAATTTTTAGGAGGGAAGTTGAAGGGAAAAAAAACTTACATTTAAATGCCCATCATTGCAGCCTTCTCAGTGCAGCCTTGCCCCAGTGCAGCCATGTCAGTGCAGCCTTGTCAGTGCAGCCTTCCACAGTGCAGCCTTGTCAGTGCAGCCATGTCAGTGCAGCCTTGTCAGTGCAGCCATGTCAGTGCAGCCTTGTCAGTGCAGCCATGTCAGTGCAGCCATGTCAGTGCAGCCATGTCAGTGCAGCCTTGTCAGTGCAGCCATGTCAGTGCAGCCATGTCAGTGCAGCCTTGTCAGTGCAGCCTTCCCCAGTGCAGCCTTCCCCAGTGCAGCCTTGTCAGTGCAGCCTTCCCCACTGCAGCCTTGTCAGTGCAGCCCTTGTCAGTGCAGCCTTCCCCAGTGCAGCCTTGCCCCAGTGCAGCCTTCGATCCCCTGTCCCTGCTTCCTGGCCTTCAAAATCGCCGACCGCGATTTGAAAATGGCGCCGCCGGCGCTGAAATACACAGAGCCGGTCCTCGTTCACTTTCAGCTCCACTCGTAGTCCCGAGCGGAGCTATCCAAGTAGGTTCGGATAGCTCCGCTCGGGACTACGAGTGGAGCCGAAAGTAAACGAGAGTCGCCAGAAAGAGCCGAGGACCGGCTCTGTGTATTTCGGCACCGGCGGCGCCATTTTCAAATCGCGGTCGGCGATTTTTAAGTTTTGACAGCTCGGGATCGCAGGGGATCGGCGTATAACACGCACCTGCGACTTTCCCCTGATTTTAAGGGGAAAAAAGTGCGTGTTATACGCCGATAAATACGGTATATTTAAAGTGAGATTTGTTTAGTGAACAATAACCACACACCAACAGCAATCAACATGAGAACCCATGAAAATCAAAACTACTGTAAATGACAAAATGCTTAACCGGCAGCAACCTACCAAACTAACTATATAGGCAAGATATACAAATAGATACACACAAGGCAGGGGAAAATTGGAGGAGCAGGGAGTAAGGCAGTGGGGTACTGGATATGGGAGGCTTGGGCTGCACGCCAGCTCTATGACAGAAGCATCTAGTGAACCTGCTCCTTCATTCCAGCATGCGAGGTTTTGGCTATGGCACTCTCCTTGTCTGTCTGTCTACCTGCAAGGTGATTAATCTGATCAGTCTCTGGGTGCAAACCAAACCTGTTATAAGCCAGCCAAATCCTCACTCTCATGCTTGTGATAGAGAGTGATACATGTGCTATTCCTGATCAAGCCCTCTGTCTGTCTGCCCTGCTCTGCTAGATTAGATTTCCCTGTGTATGACCTCGGACTGGATTTTGGACTATTCCCTGAACTCAGCCTGCCTTTTACCTGGTCTGTCATAGAACCACGCTACCTGTCTGCCAAGCGCAAGTACCTGTTTGCTTTGCTCAGTTTGCACGTGCCCTGGCATGGTGGCCAGGCACTATAGCATTGTGTATAAGACCTGTGGGCAACCGAGTACCGGTAGGCGTGCTTGCCTTATGGGAAGGATGGCTGCTATAGGCGAAGAACACAGTAGCCAGCTATAGTGTCTGACCACCTGCATTGAGGTAGACGTGACATTATCACAAGCCTTTAACAAAAAAAAAGATTTTCTGTGAAGATAGACTCATTTATTTGCTGAGAAAATGTGCAAACTGACACGCCAAGTCCAGGAACTGTCTGTGCGTGTAAACGCACCTTCAGCAGTAATGCAGGAGCCAGAGCCCAAAATTCACTCGCCTGATCGTTTTTCTGGCGACCCCCATATGTTTTTGAACTTTAAAAATAGTTGTATGCTATACTTTAAGCTTAAGCCACACTCTTATGGTTCTGAAGCACAGCGGATCAGCCTGATTATTACCTGATTGCAGGGGGATCCCCAGTCTTGGGCATTTAGTCTACCCGCAGATGACCCAGCCAGAGGGTCAGTTGAAGCTTTTTTCAAGGGCTTAGGTTTGTGCTATGATGATTCTGATCATGCCCACTCAGCAGAAGCTTACCTTAGGTCATTACGTCATGGTAAACGCACTGCTGAATACTGTTCTGATTTCTGCCGCTGGGCACCTGACTCAGGGTGGAATAACCCTGCTCTAAGAAACCAATTCAGGTTAGGCTTATCAGACTCCATCAAAGACTCCCTTGTACACTACCCTGAACCAAAGTCACTGAATGAAGCCATGCAAGTAGCCATTCGTATAGACAGGAGTTTACGGGAAAGGCGTACAGAGAGGTTTGTTACTTTGCCCCCTAGTACGCTGCCTACTTCTTTTCTTCATCAACCCTTCCTGAGCCCTCTCAACCTCTCCTGGAGGATGAGCCCGTGCAAATTGGTGCTACCCATTTATCCTTTGGGGAAAAGGCTAGAAGAAGATCTCATGGACCCTGCTTATACTGTGGCAACCACGGCCACTTTGTCACCAGCTGCCCTTATAAGCAGAGAAATGCCAAGAGTCTAGTGCGGGTGGGGTCTGCTTCTATAGTCTATACTGTGTCAGTTTCCCTCTGAGATAAAACATTTGTTCCTGCACAACTTAGCTCTGCCAGGTTTTCTCATCACCTCCCAGCTTTCATAGATTCTGATGCTGCTAGCAATTTCATTGATAGGGACCTAGCACACCGTCTACAGATTCCTGTGACTAAGGTGCACTGACCATTTTCAGTCTTAGCTGTTGATAACTCTCCCTTGTCACCTTGTGCACAGTACCTATTACTCTGACCATTGGGGAATTTCATAGGAAGACAATCAGTTTTTACTTGATCTCATCTCCTGCTTGTCCCCTTATCTTAGGGTATCTCTGGATTAAACTTGCTCCTGCTCCTCATTCCAGCATCCGAGGTTTTGGCTATGGCACTCTCCTTGTTTGTCTGTCGACCTGCAAGGTGATTAATCTGATGATTCTCTGGGTGCAAACCAAACCTGTTATAAGCCAGCCAAACCCTCACTCGCAAGCTTGTGATATGGGGTGATACGTGTGTTATTCCTGATCAATCCCCCTGTCCGTCTGCCCTGCTCTGCTAGATTGGATTTCCCTGTGTATGACCTTGGACCAGATTTTGGACTATCCCATGAACTGAGCCTGCCTTTTACCTGGACTGTCATAGAACCACACTACCTGTCTGCCAAGCGCAAGTACATGTTTGCTTTGCTCAGTTTGTACCTGCCCTGGCATGGTGGCCAGGCACTATAGCATTGTGTATAAGATCTGTGGGCAAGCGAGTGCTGGTAGGCCTGCTTGCCTTATGGGAAAGGGGAAAGGGGGCTGCTATAAGCAAAGAACACAGTAACCAGCTATAGTGTCTGACCACTTGCGTTGGGGTAGGCGTGACACTCTGTTGGATGGAGCAGGGGAACATACAGACTGAGCAAATGCTGGATAGACTTAGTGCCGGTCTAACGGCACTTTTAAATGTGAGTGCAACCTACATTGGATTTTTTAACTGAATACATTTTTGGAATGTTGCGCAATGAAGGCTATTTATTTGATTACATGAGTACATGAGAGGGTAGCTTGGTGAGGCCAATAAAGAATATGGAGGAATGTAGCTGTATCGGTCTGATGTTGCAGGAATAACCCAAATAGGGGACCCATATATTGATCAGGTCCATTCCACACCCCTATCTGGTGAGTGTGAACTTCGGATGGTGGTGGAACAATCACGTTTGATTGGGGTGAATTACCATACAATACAACCATATGCAGGGAATTACTATTGGCACAGAGAGATTTCTTCTAATGGGCTTTAAATTGTGATTACGGTATTTAAATTTTGGTTTCCGTCACATGTCACAGTGGTGTTGGATTCTCAGATGCAACTTATTAACTCATTTATTGTTTTATTTTTATTTGTGTAATTTGTTGATTTGAGTACATAACACTTGTTTATGGGTTAGCACAGCTATATAAATACAGTATCTCACAAAAGTGAGTACACCCCTCACATTTTTGAAAATATTTTTTTATATTTTTTCATGTGACAACAATGAAGAAATTACACTTTGCTACAATGTAAAGTAGTGAGTGTACAGCTTGTATAACAGTGTACATTTGTTGTCCCCTCAAAATAACTCAACACACAGCTATTAATCTCTAAACTGCTGGCAACAAAAGTGAGTAAATCACTAAGTGAAAATGTCCAAATTGGGCCCAAAGTGTCAATATTTTGTGTGGCCACCATTATTTTCCAGCACTGCCTTAACCCTCTTGGGCATGGAGTTCACGAGAGCTTCACAGGTTGCCACTGGAGTCCTCTTCCACTCCTCCATGATGACATTACGGAGATGTTAGAGACCTTGCGCTCCTCCACCTTCCATTTGAGGATGCCCCACAGATGCTCAATAGGGTTTAGGTCTGGAGACATGCTTGGCCAGTCCATCACCTTTACCCTCAGCTTTTATAGCAAGGCAGTGGTCATCTTGGAGTGTGTTTGGTGTCATTATCATGCTGGAATACTGCCCTGCGGGCTCAGTCTCTGAGGGTAGGCGCTCATGCTCTGCTTCAGTATGTCACAGTACATGTTGGCATTCATGAACTGTAGCTCCCCAGTGCCAGTAGCACTCATGCATCCCCAGACCATGACACTCCCACCACCATGCTTGACTGTACGCAAGACACACTTGTCTTTGTACTCCTCACCTGGTTGCCACCACACACACTTGACACCATCTGAACCAAATAAGTTTATCTTGGTCTCATCAGACCACAGGACATGGTTCCAGTAATCCATGTCCTACTCCTCAGTCTGCTTGTCTTCAGCAAACTGTTTGCGGTATTTCTTGTGCATCATCTTTAGAAGAGGCTTCTTTCTGGGATGACAGCCATGCAGACCAATTTGATGCAGTGTGTGGCGTATGGTCTGAGCACTGACAGGCTGACCCCCCACCCCTTCAACCTCTGCAGCAATGCTGCCAGAGCGCATTCCTTTGTTTCCCAAAGACAACCTGTGGATATGACGCTAAGCACGTGCACTCAACTTCTTTCGTCGACCATGGCGAGGCCTGTTCTGAGTGGAACCTGTCCTGTTAAACCGTTGTATGGTCTTGAGCACCATGCTGCAGCTCAGTTTCAGGGTCTTGGCAATCTTCTTATGGCCTAAGCCATCTGTATGTGGAGCAACAATTCTTCTTTTCAGATCCTTTAGAGAGTTCTTTGCCATGAGGTTCCATGTTGAACTTCCAGTGACCCATATGAGAGAGTGAGAGCGATAACACCAAATTTAACACACCTGCTCCCCATTCACACCTGAGACCTGAGACCTTGTAACACTAACAAGTCACATGACACCGGGGAGGGAAAATGGCTAATTGGGCCCAATTTGACATTTTCACTTTTGTTGCCAGCGGTTTGGACATTAATGGCTGTGTGTTGAGTTATTTTGAGGGGACAGCAAATTTCCCCAGTTCAAGAAACCATAAAAGGCCCCCCTTGACCTCCAGTCCGGGCCCCTTCACGGTGGTGGAACGCCAGGGCCCGGTCACAAGTGCAAGCTTTGCGACACTGGTGGTTCCACCACTGGTGTCAGTAGTTTTTAAAATTACTTATTATGTTATTTTAATTTTTCTATTTTTTACAATTTTTTTAGCAGCTCTGTTGGGAGGCTTTGGTGAGGTATCAGGGGTCTAAACAGATCTCTGGTGTTCCACCTTTGGGGCAGAGAAAGGAGATTGAAGACACAGACTTCAATCTCCATCTCTACAGCATCAGCAGCACAGAACAGGAAAATTTCCGTACAGAGCTTCCCATTCATTCTCAAACTGAACGCAGTTTACTATGCCTTAGTTATGAATAGACAGAATCAGTGATTGGTATGGATCACTGACTCTATTCATTAAGACAAAGAAGGGGTCAGTAAATGACATATTTACTGGTCTTTTCCCCGCTTTCCATCCTTAAAGCATCCCCCTGGATATGAGGGGGCCAGAGGGAAGCACACCAGAGCCTGATCACAGCAGGGGGTGGATAGAAGGGGTGGCAGGGTGGCATGTAGAGGAACTGATCTCCCTTCATCTGCTGAAAGGCTGCTGGAGGAAAATATAGGAAATCGGTTGCTCTATATACCGCCCCAACCACCCCCCAAATCCAGGTGTACAGGGGTCCGCATGGGCCCCCTGGAGCATGGGGGCAGGGTCGCAATTGTGACCCTTGAAACCCCTGTATGTACGCCCCTGGCCTGGAACCTGTTATGAAAGTGAATTTGGGTAAAAAATGTGGGCAGTTCGTTTTTTCAAAAAAATAAAATCTAACGGAAAAAAAAGGTAAAGGGGATGAAGTTGGTAAAGTTTAGTAGGGGATGCCCTAGCTAAAGACCAGTTCTAAAGCATTGTATATCATAAACAATTGCAATATATTTTTAAGAATGTCTGGCAGTGTGGGGTTTCGGTGTCTTTCCTAATAGAGTACGTTCCTGTGAAAGAAGAACATGCCTAAGTACTTCATCTTCATAGTTCATCTTAGCTGACCACAGAACATTAACACAATTTCAGATAAACTAAAGGCAACACTTTTTTTTTTAACTTTAGATAATGTGGAGAGGAATTAAGTAAGGTGTTATTGTTGTCTGTGCCCCTTTAGGGAGATTCGCCTTCTCTGTTTGTCCTGTTTACTATTATCACCGAAAAGTGAAAAATCCCACATTTTATATCAGAACAATAACAGAACGGAAATCTTCAAATGGGGACACCAGTTCTGGTGACCCTGGTGACAATCGGGGTTCCCTTACTTTGGAGGGATTTCCTCTCAATACCTGTTTTGGCTATGGGACAGGAAGTGTAGAGAAATCTCCCCAATGGGACACAATGACAAAAAAAACTGACATGGGTTATATTCCTACTATTCTTCATTCTCTTCTAATAGTTACTGGGGCATTGGTACACTGCTACCTGTGTATCCACAGTGTCACCCTGTGTTACCTACAAAGTCCATATTCTTACTTCATTCTCTTCTGACATGGGTTATAACCCTCCCTTACTCTATCTAAAAATGAGGGAAACAAAGGATTGTCTTTAGTGACACTTTATTACTCCTGTGAAAGAAAAACCCTTTCAATGTTGTTAAAAAATGAAAATGCTTAACCACTTGCTTACTGGGCACTTAAACCCCCCCTCCTGCCCAGACCAATTTTCAGGTTTCAGCGCTGACGCACTTTGAATGACAATTGCGCGGTCATACAACACTGTACCCAAATGACTTTTTTATCATTTTTTTCCCACAAATAATGCTTTCTTTTGGTGGTATTTAATCAAGCTGGGATTTTTATTTTTTGCTAAACAAACAAAAAAAGATGGAAAATTTAAAAAAAAAAAAATCATGTTTCATAGTTTGTTATAAAATTTTGTAAACAGGTAATTTTTCTCCTTCATTGATATGCGCTGATGAGGCAGCACTGGTGGGCACTGATAGGCTGCACTGA
The DNA here is from genome assembly GCA_037952835.1 of Lithobates septentrionalis. NCBI lineage: Eukaryota > Metazoa > Chordata > Amphibia > Anura > Ranidae > Lithobates > Lithobates septentrionalis. The sequence continues at coordinate 720,778 of JBBDGP010000163.1, read as the reverse complement.
TGGGCACAGTTAAGGCGGCACTGATAGGCACAGTTAAGGCGGCACTGATTGGCACAGATAAGGCGGCACTGATGGGGACAAATAAGGCGGTACTGATGGGCACAGATAAGGCAGCACTGATGGCCACTGATGGGAGCTGATAGGTAGCACTGATGGGTGGCACAGATGGGTGGCACGGATAGGTGGCACTGATGGGCACTGATAGGTACCACTGATGGGGGGCACTGATGGGGGGCACTGATGGAGGGCACTGATGGGGGGCACTGGTGGGCAGTGATGGGTGACACTGATGGGCACTAATGGGCACTGGTAGGTGACACTGATGGGCACTGATAGGTAGCACTGATGTGCAGCACTGTTGTTGTGGCACTGATTGTGGGCACTGATGAGTGGCACTGTGGTAGCTGATGGGTGGCACTGTGGGCACTGATGGGTGGTACTGTGGGCACTGATGGGTGGCACTGTGGGCACTGATGGGTGACGCTGGTGGGCACTGGTAGGTGGCACTGCTGCCTATTGCTAGGTGTCACTGGCAGGGGGCACAGATGATCGCCGGCAGGGGGCACAGATGACCGCCGTGATCGGGACCGATGTCCCTCTCACGGCCGCCGGTGATCGGCTTTTTTTTCCTCACGCTGTCAGTGCGAGGAGAAAAAATAGCTGATTACCGGCTCTGTTTACATCACATGATCAGCTGTCATTGGCTGACAGCTGATCACGTGGTAAGGGGTCGTCGTCCCGGCAAAGCAGGTCCGCGCTGTTGCCGTCATTCGGCAATAGCGCGGATCTGAACTGGTTAAACTGATGATAACAGAGCAGTAATGCATTGTTAAATAATGAGATGCAGAGTATGCATACATGGTGTGGATAGTGAATTGCATCAAAGTGTATCTAAAGACTTTTATACTCAGGGCCGGGACAAGGGGTGGGAAGGAGGGGCGGCTGCCCTGGGCATTGTAATATCATGTAAGGTGAGAGGGGGCCCCACAAGACGACTGAGAGGGGATTTTTGTTGCGAGGAGGAATTTTTGGGGGGCAGCTGGGGTTAAGAATTGCTCTAGGACGGGAAATTTGGAAGGGTTTGCTAGGAATGGTGATTCAGGGGTAATTCCTGTTGGGAGGGGGATGGGAGAAGAGGATTTATACTAGGAGGGTTGATTTGGGGGTTTGTGCTAGAGGAGGTGATATGGTAGAGGGGGGAGGGATTTTGTGCTAGGGGGAGGTTTTTGCAGACACATAATGCTCATACGTCTTTGGCGGGGGGGGGGTGCAGTGTGGCATGTTCACCCTGAGCTCTAGGTGACCTTGCCCTGGCACTGTTTATACTATTAGCATACCTAATCCCAAAAACAAAAATGTGGTAGCTGCATTACATTTTTTTTTTACAAAAAATGTGTTCGTTTTCGTTTCATTACATTTTTTTGTTCTTTTCGGAAATTTGGAAATTTGGAAATTCGAAAATTCGGAAATTCGAAAATTTGAAAATTCGGAAATTCAGAAATCCGAGAATTCGGATTTCCAATTTCCGAATTTTCAAATTTCCGAATTTTCAAATTCCGAATTTTCAAATTCCGAATTTTTGAATTTCGAATTTTCAGATTTTCATTCTGTTGAATGTTCAGATTTTCATTCTTATTTTTGGATTCTTATTTTCGAATTATGAATTTCCGAATTATGAATTTCCGAATTTCCGAATTTCTGAATTCTGAACTTCTGAATTTTCGAATTCCAAATTTCCAAATCGAAAATTTGAAAATTCGGAAATTTGAAGAATTTTCAAATTTCCGAATTTTCAAATTTCCGAATTTTCAAATTTCCGAATTTTCAAATTTCCGAATTTTCAAATTTTCAAATTTCTGAATTTTGAATTTCCGAATTTTCAAATTTCCAAATTTTCGAATTTCCAAATTTTTGAATTTCCGAATTTAGAATTTCAAATTCTGAATTTCCAAATTCTGAATTTCCTAATTTCGAAATTTCAAATTTCCGAAATTTCAAATTTCCGCATTTCGAATTTCCGAATTTCGAATTTCCGAATCTCCAAAATTCGGAATTACTGTATCTCCGAAATGCTGAAATTTAGAATTTTCGAAAATTCGGAAATTCAGAAGATACAGAAATACAAAATTCAGAAATTCGGAAATTTCGGAAATTGAAAAATTCGGAAATTAAAAAATTTGTCAAAATTTGTTAAAAAAAAAAATTCGTAACGAAACAAATTGCATATGTCTACTGCGAATAACACACTTCCTGTGCCCAAGTGTACGCACTGACTCCTGTACTGTATCTATGGAGGGAACCATGGTTGCCACCCAAGTGGGACTACAAGCTCATTTGTCTTTTTCATTACTAGTAGATGGGGATAGGGGGAATTGGTAGTTTTACAGAAGATAACATTGTTTTTGCTTTCAGTGCAGCTCTTCCTAAAAATATTCTTAGTAAGGAAATAGAAAACGAATGCAGCTACCACATCTGGGGAGTAGTAAGCTACAATATATACATTTTTTTGTTCTTGGGTTTAGTTGTTCTTTAGGCAGTCCACTTATTTCATTTTATGGGTTTCCAATGCATGGCAACAGAAGAAAAAACAGACCCGTCCCTTTTTTAGCGCAGTATACATCTATGGGCACCTACTGTACTTGGGCATTGGGGTGACAATGGGACAGCAATGTCACTTTAGGCGAGATTTACCCAAACTGGAGCACCCAGAATGTGATGCAACTGTGCATAGTAACCAATCAGCTTCTAGGATTTATTGTCAAAGCTTAATTGAACCAGCTGCAGTTGGAAGGTGATTGGTTACTGTGCACAGCTGTACCAGATTCTGTGTGCTCCAGCTTTAATAATCTTCCCCTTTGTGTTTGCATGCACATTTTACCACACCAGACATCTCAAGTCTCCCGGAAGGTGCGGCAGCTCCCGCACACCCGCAAGCACCGGGAATGACCGGTGCGGCGGGGATCAGCTGTGATCACCGATCTCCTTTCTATAGATTTTTAGCTGACAGCCGCTACTCCTTCTCTCCCTCTCGCGGCTGTCAGCTAAAAAGCTATACAGGGAGATCGGTGATCACAGCTGTCCCTCCAGCCGCACCGATCATTCCCAGCTGTTCTGTGTGCTCCTCCACCAGCCCCCTCCGTGTCTTTCTCCACCCCTGTTCTCCTCTGGCCCCCTCCATGTCCTACTCTGCCCCCGTTCTCCTCCGGCCCTCTCCATGTCCCTGTCCACCCCCGTTCTCCTCCGGCCCCCTCTATGTCCTTCTCCACCCCCGTTCTCCTCCGGCCCCCTCCATGTCCTTCTCTGCCCCCGTTCTTCTCCGGCCCCCTCCATGTCCTTCTCTGCCCCCGTTCTCCTCCGGCCCCCTTCATGTACTTCTCCACCCCATTCTCCGGCCCCCTCCATGTCCTTCTCTGCCCCCGTTCTCCTCCGGCCTCCTCCATGTACTTCTCCACCTGTTTTCCTTCGGCCCCCTCCATGTACTTCTCCGCCCCTGTTCTAATCTGGCCCCCTCCATGTCCTTCTCCGCCCCGTTCTCCTCTGGCTCCCTCCATGTCCTTCTTCGCCCCGTTCTCCTCCGGCCCCTTACATGTCCTTCACTGCACCCCCCTTGTTCTCCTCTGGCCCCCCTTGTCCCCTGCAGCCGGCTCCCCTCCTCTCCTCTCCCACCGGCTGCGGGGGGAACTAGTTAATGGACACAGCGAGCGAGATCGCTCCTGTGATAAATGACCAGAGTGAACCGTGTTTACTCTGCTCAGTTTATGAATGGACAGGAGCCTCTGTCTTCTGTTCATTCATCTTTAGTGCTGAGAAAGGGACTGGGGAATGTGTGTCCTTAGTCCCTTTGTCTGTCTCAAAGGGGAGATGTCAGGGGTCTGTTTAGACCCCTGACATTTCACCATAGCCACCCAAAAAATATAAAAAAATAAAATTCTAAAAAAATGAAAAAGTGTAAACAAATAAAATAAAAAAACTACCGACACCACTCTCCCCTGCCCTACCAACACTGTCCACTGCCCCAACCCCCTCCCCCCTAAAAGCATTGTGAAAAAAAATAAGAAACAAATTAAATTGTAAAACAAATCAATTATTGAAAATAAAAAAAACTACTGACACCGTCCACATCCCACCCACCCCCCACCTTTCCCAGAAGCACTGCGAAAAAATATTGAAAAACTGATTTAAATAATATTTTGCCGCGGGGTTGGGGGTGGGGGCGTTTGTGGGCGCGAAGCGCCACCTCCCTGAAATGAGTTTGCCACCTCCCTGAAATTAGTTTCTGCAGGTTGGGATGTCTGCCACACATTACTGCTATGCATAAGTTCTTTCTGGTGCTCCATGTACCAGTCATGACAATGCAGTACTGGTGGTGGACACACGGCTGTAGATACATTTTTTATTTCTACGGAGGGGGTTCAACCTTGGGCACCTAGGCTAAACAGTAAGGAAGCAAATTATAATGGAGAAACTGTGGGAGAAGCTTAAAACTTGAGCTTACACAGTAAAGGCTCATTTACACCTATGAAAAGCAATTTGCAGTGGATTGCTTTTCCAAGAGTGGCAGAGGAGCGGCTGACAGGCATTTAGGAGGTATTGCCACCTCCTGAATGCCTGTTTTTTTTTTTTCTTTGACAGTTGAACAAGGAATTTGAATGGGAACACCGGGCTGCAACTGTGATCCTAGAGTTTGGCTCGTGGTTGCGGCACGGCCCTGTTCACGTGAATGGGTTGTGTCAGTGGTGGTACTGCATGCCAAATGCGACAGGAGGGTATCATTTTTGATAGCCTGTGGCATGTGTACAACCCAGTCCCGCTGCCTCTGCAGCTTAAAGCAGAACTCCACTCTCTAAATTAACTCTGACTATTTTTAATCCTTATGCTGGATTAGTAAATAGATAGGAAGGTATATCGTATTTACTTGTTTTTAAACTTTTTTTTTTTTTTACATTTCTTCAGTTACTTCCTGGTTGTAGTATGGGTCTATATTCATATATAACTTTAGTTACTGAATTACAAGAAACTTAGCAATAGTTTTATAAGTAATCACTCACTATCTATATACAACATGTTTAATGCATGAGACATCTGCTTCATTATGCTATGGGAAGTTGGGAACCTTTGACCTTTTCTTTTCATCAGTTGTAGCTATTATTTTCCCTACCATATAAATATGACTGGGAGGCCAGTCCCGAGTTTGAGGTTTGATTCAGCACTGAAGAGAGTCTGAATCAAGTTGACTGTCGTCTCCAGGTATCTAATTTCTAATGAGACTGTGACTCCCCTGGATTGAATATGCTGTATTTATCCTGTATTGTATCATCTGTAATACATCTTTAATCAAAGCTAAGTTAATCGCCTTTATTACATTACTTGTGTGTTGTGTGTTTTAATAATTGTACTTATTTCCACAAATCTGAAGGGTAAATATATGAATGAACCTGTCAATAAATGAATAAATGTAACACAGAATTTAACCCCTTGTTACACTGGTTTCCAGGCCTAGGCAAACAATGTCATACATCCCAGGTGCCTTAGGATGGGGAAGAGGGGTTTTCTCAGCTAAGCACTATGCAGACCAGAGCGCCCACCTACAGGCAGTGGGTCTTAAAGGCCCAGGATGCTTGTGTCTTGCCTGGGAAAGGGAAGCCCAAGGAATTGCCAAGGTTCTCTTGGTTCCAGAGGGAAATACAGAGAAGGGTTGCTATGGAGTGGGGTCTAGACTTTCTGTATGTCCCCTCTCAGATTATGGACATCGTGGAGAGCTCCTGGGGAGAGTGGGAGGATGACCTAATCTGGGAGTTCATGCACTGGAAGCTGGCATGTGCCATCTACAGAGACCGAGTACTGATTGTAAAGACGGGTCGGCCTACCAGGAGCCATTCGGTCTCAGTCAGTGGAGAAGGGCCTGCATGCCTGAGCTAAGAGCAGATGGTTTCCAGGAAGTAAATGCTACATAAATCATCTGCCCTTACTCAAGATGGCTGCAGCATAGTTCCACTTTAAGGGGAGTTGTTGGGGTAAGGGTAATAAAACTGTGTCTATTTTTAGCACAAGTGTGCCGCAGTGCTCATATGCTGACAAAGAACATACTGACAGAAGGTCAAATGGAGAAAGTTGACCTCATCTGTCTTCTGCTTCTCCTTTCCTGCCCAATCACAGGCTGGGGCAGGAAGGTGATCAGCCTATATTGGATAACTGCATAAGAGAAAAGTCAAGTCACTAGGCTGGCTGAGAAAATTTCAGGACTGGCTTGGCAAAGTATAAATCTGTTTGCAGGTAAAACAAACACACTCATATTTTTTTCAGCTGTTTCCTGAAATTCAAATTTTAATGATCCCTGCAATCCTGACAGCGGATTGTCCATCGATAATGCTAAGCCTTGCTTCTTGCTGTCACACCATTTCCTGCTATTTTTGAAAGAGACAGCTGGAAGGCAGGAGGTTAGGTGAAAACCTGTCATGCTGCGCTCGGAGGCCTTACCTCATTGTAGAAACAGCCCCGTGTGCACTACATTTTGTCTCAGCCACTTGTCTCTCCTATTGCTCTTCATCTCTTCTCTGACACAGAATCAATGAAAGACCCCTGCCGATTCCCACATGGAGTGAGCGAGGTGGTTTTAGGTGTCCTGCTGGTTGACAAAGCGTATTGTTCTGTGTGTGTGGGCAGCGATGTAACTACTTATTAGCAACAGTGTGTTTTATGAAACAATAATAATAAAAAAGATGTAAACTAAAACTTATTTTTCCCACCTATGCAATAAATACCATTTCTGTCATGTACTTTCAGCTGCAGCATTGTTTAGGAGAATATTATAAATGTGACATACCGACTCTGGAAGACGTTCACGGTGACACAAAATCCCGCTGCTCTCGAAATTATATTTAGAACTTTCTGATTTATTGTAGTTGATGAAGAAAAGCATCCGCTTTTATGGTAGTGATAGCCACAGGACATAACTGCCAAATAGTGGCTGTAATCGACAAATTCAGGTATTTTTAAAAACTGTAGCTACCGTATCTAGGTTACAGTAATAACTACCATAAATGTTGCTGCATTTTCTTTCAGCAGGTTGATTTTTTTTCCTTCTCACTCTGAAGTGCTACTGTATGTACGATGGTACATGGAGTAACGTTACGTTTAAGGCCGGGTTCACACCTTTGCAAATTAGATGCGGGTTTCCCTGCATCCAATTTGCATAGCAGGCGAATGTGACTGGTTCCCTATGGAGCCGGTTCACATATCTCTGTTGCGTCTTTGGCTCCGTTTCAAAGCCGAATTCAGGCATAGATTCGGCCCTGATTCGTCCCTGAAACGGGGAACAGGGACGCACAGCTCTCCTGTGCGATCTGCAGCCGGTTCCAGTGTGAACCGAGCCTAAAGCTGATGTAGTGCTACTCCCATAGGAGCCGCTGGATTGAATGGTCCTCTGTTCTCTGCCTCAACCTTCTTAAGAACCTCAGCTCTCTGACACGCCAGTGTACAAACATACAATATAACAGGAACTCACTGAAAATAATACTTGGTACCCAATAGTAGTACTATATCAAAGAAAAAAGGCATTAAACCAGGCAGTAAAGGCAGTGGTTAAGATTATTCTAGTGCTGGAACTATACTGCCATAGCACATTTATGGCGGCAGTGCTAGTCCTAGACTGAATATAACACAAAAAACTACCGCGCTACTGTAAAAAGTGAAATATTGCAAGCTGCAGTCCTAAAGTGAGACATGCACACATGTATACAAAAGAAAATCAAAAAAAGACTGCGCTAAAACTAAAGACCATATTTTACAACATATATGATTATGTGAATAATTCAAAAATTTGAAAATTTGATCAGTCTGGTAATCAAACCAGATAATTATGTGTAAACAATAAAGAGAAAAAAAATATATAACATAAAATGGTTAAGACTTAAAATGACAATAATTGAAAAGCAAAATAAGTCATATGGCAGATTAATGTCCAAAGAGAATGATGAAAATGTTCAAGGTAAATATATCCTTGGAGATTATGCAGAAAAGATAAGTGATTCTACGGTAAGCACTCAGCACCCAGTGAATAATCCACCACCATAGTAGATGTACGCTTACCAGAGGTAAGCTAGATAACAGCTTATCAATGGATATCCACTCGAGGGACACAACTCCCAGGATCTCCTCCCAAGGAAAGGATAAGCAGGGACTTTCTCACAGCGGACCACAAACAGCATACCAGGGGGACCCAAAAAAATATAAAATATCCTCCATAGTGTGAATCCGCAAAGTAATTTATTTAAAAAAATGGATAATTGCACTTACATAAAATCTGTAGTTTAAAATTCAAAAGAACAGCCGGCCGGCTTGCATACACCCGTTCACGAGGTTAGGATGGAAACAATGACGTCAGCGCGTCGACCTTCCGACGTACGTTTCGTCCTATTGGACGTCGTCATGGGAACGGGCGACGCACTGACTCATCGCTATTTATACAGGCAAAACGAAACCAAGCCTCGCTGTGAAGCTCGGATGGCGTCATCACAACATCCTGTTAGGGGAGGATGTGTGTGTCTAGTAATTGTGGGATAGGCCAACGCTTCACCCGTTAGCCAATAACAACCTTCCAACGACAAAGGGGGATATAGATTGTTAAAAAACATTAAAAAGCAATGAATGAAAGCTTACATGTGCCATCTAGTGGACAAAGTGGAATTAGCCCTCAAAGCCATCCACTAAATTATGGGATAATGAATCAGAAAAACAACACTAAATTCAAAACAACACTAAATTCTACCAAAAAAAAAAAAATATATATATGTTATCTGGAGGTTAGAAAAATTATTTTTAATATGACATGCTAACGCCACCAGAGCATCAAAGTGAGTTCACAAAATTTAATAGACATCGAAAAATATAAAATGTGATGTGACCTTATGAGTTATCTAAGAAGGCGTTCAGATCTACATCAACATTGAGCCCGAAGGGGGTATAACACTTCAATCTGTGTATCCAGGTCATCTCAAGCCTGGAGATCCCTCGTATAACAGACCCCCCCCTCCAATGTGGGGTGTATCTATCTATACCCAGAAAAATGGTCTTCCTGGGGTCTCGGTTGTGTGCTTCTAAATAATGTCTGGAGACTGGATGTTTGGGAAAACCCGTTAGGATATTGGTGATGTGCTCATTAAGCCTTACAGATAGGGGGCACTTGGTTCTTCCTACGTATTGTAGGCCGCAGGGGCATTGAAGAAGATATACCACCCGCATGGTGGAACATGTAATGAATGATCTAATCTCGAATTCCATCAGAGTACTGGTGGAAATGAACTTGTGTGTTCTTCTATGTACACATCCACTGAGAGAACACACCCTACACCTCCTACACTGATAAAAACCAATCAGGTATTCAAAAAATCCCTTCTTGGTAAGAGGAGGGTCTAAAACATTAGGGGCCACCCTACTTCTAAGTGAAGGGACACCCTTATAAATCAGCTGTGGTTTAGCCGGAAGGATAGGGCCAAGCACATGGTCATTTTTAAGGACATGCCAATGCTTTTTTATAAGTTTAGCTACGTTTCTATATTGTAAAGAATAAGTGGTAATAAAAGGAATTGTGGGTATCTTCCCACGATCAGACTTCTTCGTCTCAAGTAAAGTGCATCTATCAATATTGGCCACTTCCTCTAATGTATTTCTCAGAGAGGTCTCCACATAGCCCTTCTCTAAAAAGCGTTTAACTAAAATGTCTGCTTGGGCTAAAAATTCACCATGGTTGGAACAGTTACGTTTTAAACGAATAAATTGGCTCTTAGGCACAGACCTCAGCCAGGCCTCATGATGGCAGCTGTCAGTCGGTATGTAAGAATTCCGATCTGTATTTTTAAAAAAGGTTGCTGTGGTAAACTCCCCATCCTTAATACTAATTTTTAGATCCAAGAAGTTGATCTCAGATTGACTAGCCTCGTATGAAAGTCGGATCCCCCTATCATTATTATTTAACTCAGTCATGTATGAATCAAGGTCCTCACGACCACCGTTCCATAGGAGGAGGATGTCGTCTATATATCTAGCCCACAACACCACCTGAGGTTTCTGTTGGGCATAGACGACATCCTCCTCCCATAGGGCCATGAAGAGGTTCGCCAAGCTGGGGGCATATTTAGCCCCCATGGCGACACCCCTATCCTGCCTGTAAAACTCTTACCAAGAAGGGATTTTTTGAATACCTGATTGGTTTTTATCAGTGTAGGAGGTGTAGGGTGTGTTCTCTCAGTGGATGTGTACATAGAAGAACACACAAGTTCATTTCCACCAGTACTCTGATGGAATTCGAGATTAGATCATTCATTACATGTTCCACCAAGCGGGTGGTATATCTTCTTCAATGCCCCTGCGGCCCACAATACGTAGGAAGAACCAAGCGCCCCCTATCTGTAAGGCTTAACGAGCACATCACCAATATCCTAACGGGTTTTCCCAAACATCCAGTCTCCAGACATTATTTAGAAGCACACAACCGAGACCCCAGGAAGACCATTTTTCTGGGTATAGATAGATACACCCCACATTGGAGGGGGGGGTCTGTTATACGAGGGATCTCCAGGCTTGAGATGACCTGGATACACAGATTGAAGTGTTATACCCCCTTCGGGCTCAATGTTGATGTAGATCTGAACGCCTTCTTAGATAACTCATAAGGTCACATCACATTTTATATTTTTCGATGTCTATTAAATTTTGTGAACTCACTTTGATGCTCTGGTGGCGTTAGCATGTCATATTAAAAATAATTTTTCTAACCTCCAGATAACATATATATATTTTTTTTTTTTTTTTTTTGGTAGAATTTAGTGTTGTTTTGAATTTAGTGTTGTTTTTCTGATTCATTATCCCATAATTTAGTGGATGGCTTTGAGGGCTAATTCCACTTTGTCCACTAGATGGCACATGTAAGCTTTCATTCATTGCTTTTTAATGTTTTTTAACAATCTATATCCCCCTTTGTCGTTGGAAGGTTGTTATTGGCTAACGGGTGAAGCGTTGGCCTATCCCACAATTACTAGACACACACATCCTCCCCTAACAGGATGTTGTGATGACGCCATCCGAGCTTCACAGCGAGGCTTGGTTTCGTTTTGCCTGTATAAATAGCGATGAGTCAGTGCGTCGCCCGTTCCCATGACGACGTCCAATAGGACGAAACGTACGTCGGAAGGTCGACGCGCTGACGTCATTGTTTCCATCCTAACCTCGTGAACGGGTGTATGCAAGCCGGCCGGCTGTTCTTTTGAATTTTAAACTACAGATTTTATGTAAGTGCAATTATCCATTTTTTTAAATAAATTACTTTGCGGATTCACACTATGGAGGATATTTTATATTTTTTTGGGTCCCCCTGGTATGCTGTTTGTGGTCCGCTGTGAGAAAGTCCCTGCTTATCCTTTCCTTGGGAGGAGATCCTGGGAGTTGTGTCCCTCGAGTGGATATCCATTGATAAGCTGTTATCTAGCTTACCTCTGGTAAGCGTACATCTACTATGGTGGTGGATTATTCACTGGGTGCTGAGTGCTTACCGTAGAATCACTTATCTTTTCTGCATAATCTCCAAGGATATATTTACCTTGAACATTTTCATCATTCTCTTTGGACATTAATCTGCCATATGACTTATTTTGCTTTTCAATTATTGTCATTTTAAGTCTTAACCATTTTATGTTATATATTTTTTTTCTCTTTATTGTTTACACATAATTATCTGGTTTGATTACCAGACTGATCAAATTTTCAAATTTTTGAACTAGTCCTAGACTGACTGGCAGGGCCGGTACAAGGGGTGGGCAGAAGGGACGGATGCCCTGGGCGGGACCATTTACTGGAGGAAGGGGGGAGCAGTAGAGGCCACGCTACAGGCCGCCTGTCCTGGGGCCGCTTTGATCTGTGGCTGCAGCTCTCTCCTCCCACCTCCTCCTCTTGTTTGTCACACAGCGCCGGGAGCGCTGTGTGTCAGGCAGCTGGGTCTATGTTTGTGTTCGGCGGCGCTGTAACAAGATCCCACCCCCCTAGACTGGCTCATGTGGTAGCAGATTGAATCAGTGTTCTGCCTATCAAACGAGCTGGTCTAGGGGGGCGGGACCTTGTTATGGCGCCGCCGAACACACACACAGACCCAGCTATGTGACACACAGTGCTGCGGGAGATGTCCGCTGTGTGATCCAGGGCAGGCTATGGTGAGTCTGCATTCATAGGCAAAGTGAGGCTGCAATTATCTTCACAGAGAGGCTGCAATTATGGGCACAGAGAGGCTGCGATTATTGTCACAGTGAGGGGGCATTGAGAGGCAACAGTGAGGCTGCGATTATGGGCACCGAGAGGCTGCGATTATGGGCACCCAGAGGCAGTGAGTATGGGCACAGAGAGGTTGCGATTATGGGTACAGAGAGGCTGCGATTTTGGGCACCGAGAGGCTGCGATTATGGGCACAGAGAGGCTGCTATTATGGACACCGAGAGGCTGCGATTATGGTCACAGAGAGGCTGTGATTATGGTCACAGTGAGGCGGCATTGATGGGCACAGTGAGGCTGCAATTATGGGCACAGAGAGGCTGCGATTATGGGCACAGTGAGGCGGCACAGTCCAATGCTGCATCTGTCCCCCGCTGTCTCTGCACTGAGAACCAAGCGATCGAACACCGCAGATGGCTCCGTTCTCTCGGTTCCCCCGAGCAGAGAGCTGCTGCCTGTCAGTTTGCTCCTCCACGCTCACTGGAGTGCTGAGCTGTGGAGGGGCGGGGAGCGGCCGTCTCAGTGGCTCGCTGAGAGGCTAAGATGGCCATCAGTCCAGGCACCTGGCAGATCCAGACTCAAAGAGTCGGGATGACGTGATGCCTGGACTGATCTGTGTGACATCTTCAAGAACGACTTCTTTTAGAGCCTGGATGCTGAATGGAGAGTGATGCTCAACTTTTCTCTTCAGAATTCCCCATAGGTGTTCAATTGGGTTCAGATCAGGAGACATACTTGGCCAGTGAATCACTTTTCACCCTGTTCTTCTTCAGAAATGCAACAGTGTCTTTAGATGTGTGTTTTGGATCATTGTCTTGTTGGAAAAGTGTACGACGACAAAGGGCATAGAGCGATGGTAGCATCTTCTCTTTCAATATAGAGCAGTACATCTGTGAATTCATGATACCATCAATGAAATGCAGCTCCCGACACCAGCAGTAGGAATGAGCCGAACACCCCCCCCCCGTTTGGTTCGCACCTGAACTTGCGAACAGGCAAAACATTTTTGCAAACACTGTTAAAGTCTATGGGACATGAATATGAAAAATCAAGAGTGCTCATTTTAAAGGCTTATATTCATGTTATTGCCATAAAAAGTGTTTGAGGACCTGGGTTCTGCCCCAGGGGACATGTATCAATGCAAAAAAGTTTTAAAAACGGCTGTTTTTTCAGGAGCAGTGATTTTAATAATGCTTAAAGTGAAACAATAAAAATTAAATATTCCTTTTAATATCGTGCCTGGGGGGGTGTCCTTAGTATGCATGTAAAGTAGCGCATCTTTCCCGTGTTTAGAACAATACCACAGCAAAATTAAATTTCTAAAGGAAAAAAGTCACCTAAAAAAAAGTCACCTAAATCGCTGTAATGATTTGTCGGATCCCGGCAATTTAGATAAAAATCATTGAAAAAAATGGCATGGGGTCCCCCCCCAGTCCATTATCAGGCCCTTTGGGTCTGGTATGAATATTAAGGGAAACTCCGCACCAAAAAAGAAAAATGGAGTGGGGTTCCCCCAAAAATCCATAACAGACCCTTATCCGAGCATGCAACCTGGCAGTCCGCAGGAAAAGAGGGTTGGCTGTCACATAATATCAGAGGGTGGGTGGTGTCACCTGTTTATGTCACCGGGTGGCCCCACCCTCAGCTCTATAACAGTTGTCATTGCAAAAAGCCTGCATTCGCGAGACACCTCCCATCGAGACAAAGTTTTTCCGGGTTTTTTTTTTTTCGTTTTTCTGGGGTCGTCGGGCGCTGTCATGGCGGGACCTTTTAATAAAGTTACATCACGGGACCTTTTAATAAAGGACTTGTCCCAAATTGTCTCCTGTCATTTTTACCATTTTGACACTATTTTTCGTGAATGTGTAGGGGTACAATGTACCCGATACCCATTCACATGGGAGGCATGGACTCAGCCCCCTGAGCCATGATTGGCCAAAGGCACCCTGCCTTTAGCCAATCATGGCTCTCACAGCAGAGGCTCTCACAGCATGTAATCGCAACCCCTGGCCACGTGCATTGGGGCCCCGCACTGTGCGGCGGCATGCGCGCACCCTCTGGTGGCTGAAAAGGGGAAGGCCGTACCCATACGGGATTTCGCCCAGGAGAGCCGGTTGGAAACCAGTTAATGGATGGGCTTTTGGTTGTCTTAAAGGGGTTGTAAACCTGTGTGTTTTTCACCTTAATGCATCCTATGGATTCTGTGTCTATGGACACTAATGCTGGACTCGGGAGCGCGCCCACAAAGTAACCGATGCGAGGAGGAGGCGTGAGTGCCTCCGGGGGATCCCCGAAGGTGAGGTTCAGGACCACACTGTGCAAAACTAACTGCACAGTGGAGGTAAGTATGATATGTTTGTTATTTAAAAAAAGAAACAACGAGGGTTTACAATCACTTTAAAGCCTGTTTCTGTGTTTACAGTCAAATTTGAGAAAACCCCACTACCCAGTCACACAGCATGCCTAAATTTTTTTTAGATGTTTCTCAGGGGGAGATGCCATGGCTGATGTTAGAATGTGTCTGTCCCAGGTCTGTCCTCATTTACATACAATGCAGAAACCTAGCATCTATACCTTTATCCCATTTTTTGGACACGCAGAGTTTAAATCTACTTTCAACTGATAATGAACATCTGCCTGCACAGTGCAGACTGAATTAATTATGGCAAACACAGCTGCCCAGACCCCTCACAAACAAAGAAAATTATCTAGGATTATGTTTCTTGCTGGAGGATCCAGAATAGAGCATCTAAAAAAAAGGTACGCTTACAATTTTTAGCATCAAGGGGGAAAGATTGTGGAATTACCTCAGAGAGCCATATTGACAACAAATTAATTGTATAACTAAAACCAAAATGTATTTGGTATTAACATTAAAATTCAAATAGAACATATATACATAAAAAGGTAATCCAGGAGTAAACCTGAGACATATACAGTGGTTATAGAAAAGAATCGCCTGCTTTTAAAATAATTACATATTGTTGCTTTGCAACCTCAAATGAAGACAGACACCGTTTTTATTTTATCCGCCCTGGTTCACATTGATGCGATTTGGCAAGAGATTTGACATGTTAAATCGCCTGCTAAATTGGCAGCAATTGCCGGCAATGGCACCGTCTGAATCAGTGCGCATTTGCATCGCCGCATCAATTCCCAAAAGTCGTTTCTGTACTACTTCTGGCGATTTCGGGGTGCGATTTCCATTGACATCTGTGCAGAAACCCACACAGATGTCTCTGAAATCGCCCCCAAAACCAGGACTGACATGCAGGAATGAAATTGTGCGAGTTCAGCTGAACTCGCACAATTTCATTCTCGCAGTCAATGTGAACCAAGGCTAAAGCTGTGCTTTAGCCTTATAACTTGCCTTGCAACTTATAACATCCAAGTGAAAGATATAACACCAACATGTCAGAAAAAATATATAAAAAAAAATCAAAAACAGAATCACTGAGTTGGAAAAAGGATCACCCCCTTATGTCAGTATTTTGTTGAACCACCTTTTGCTTTAATTCTAGCCTTTAGTCTGTTGGATATGTTTCTACTAACTTTTCACATCTAGACTTTGCAATATTTAACCACTCTTCTTTGCACAACTGCTCAGGTTCAGTTAAAGGGTAACTCCACATTCGTGGGGAAAAAAAATTTGCAAATAAAGAAAAAATAATATAGTGTGTACAATTGCGATACAAGTCATATTGTAATTGAATGTTATTAAAAATTACCTATCCTTTTTAATCTGCAGCCGCTGTAATTTTCTAGAAATGCAATGCAATAGGGCTACATGGACTTGCTCTGTACACAGAATGTGTACTGACCATTCCCTAGAAACATCATTTCCTGCTTTTGTTATTGGCTCACCAATTTTCCAGAAGTCTGCCTAAGATACAAGTCAGATTTCAGGCATCCGCTGCAACAAAAATGTAATTTATGTTGAGATATTTCCAATAGGGACACGTCTAAAGGGATGCAGGCCCAGCAGCTTTCCTCAGTGCTCTTCAGCTGCCACAGCTGACTGATAGTTATAAAACCACTCCCATTAGACCCACTCAGTACAGAGGCACAGACAAACACACAGGGATTTCTCCAGAATAATAAAAGGCAGGAATCTGCAACAAAGGTTGTTAAAATCCTTGCAGTGTATATCGATCACCCAGGGGGGATGTTTTTTTCTCAACAAAATTGGATTACGCTTTAAATTTGATGGTGACCATTTGTGGACTGCAGTCTTCAAGTCATTCCACAGATTGTTAATAGGGTTTAAGTCTGGGCTCTGACTAGGCCATACAAGGACATCCACCTTTTTCTCCTTCAACCACCGTGTGGTTATTTTTGCTGTGTGCTTTGGGTCATTGTCATGTTGGGAGGTAAACCTTCTTCCCATTGACAACTTTCTGGCAGAGGGCAGCAGATTTTCCTCAAGAATTTAATGGTATTTTGCCCCATCCTAGATACAGACAATCAGAATACTCATACCATCAGTGACCTTGATGTAAGTATTTAATTTAACTTAGGAGACTTATGTCCCTTCCCTTTATATAATGATTATTATTATACTACTTTACTACCACACTATATAACAATTTTCTGCTTTCATTTAAAGTCATTGACACAACAATATAACCCTATGGTGATTTTGTTGTTCCATAGTGTCCCCCTATCAGCCCTCTATGGCTATGCCTAACTGACCCCCCTGGATCCGGTTTTGTGGGGCGTAGGTAGGGATCCGGCCAGGTGATTCATGGGTGCAAAATTTGTACAGGGTAAGTGTTGAGCTTTGTAGGCAACTAGGTTCATACTTATATTCACATCTTTGTATGGACTCATTGTATTGTTTTAAACGTTTGTTGTAACTTCGTTTCTTTCTATTTATCTAGTGGTCTCAGTAAAAATTAAAATCTTTTGCACATCCCCTGATTAAGCTATAAAAGCGAAACATGTCGGGTTAATGTGCAACATGCCTTGCTGCGACTTACTACTCACCTGTAACGATTCTTGACCACCAATTGCTTATAATCATCCATTGTTTTGTAACAGTATGTTCATTTTTAACTATGTTATGTTAATAAAAATTGTATTTTATTTATAATACGGTAATTGCGCACTTTTATATTTGACACCGCTAAAATCCCCTCAATGTCCTTCCCCCCCTGCTTTGCCCCATCCATGTTTTCTTCTATACTGGCCTCCGTCGTCTTTCACTAGCACACACCCCCACCACCCCCCCTCTCCCCCGGGCAGGTGATCAAGGTCAGCACTCGCTCCGTTTCCTTCCCTGCTAAGGCGGAACATGCTGGCTGCTGCTAGGCTAGATTGCAATCTGATTGGCTACGTGATTCGGGCGGGGTGTGTGGTCAGTTTGCCAGCAGTAAAAGCGGACCCAGACAGCCCCCTCAGGCACATGCAGATATGAGAGAGCAGCATGGAGGGTAAGTCACAGAGCACAGAGAATTAGGATGTGCTGCTGCCTGTGCCCCCCCCCCCCCCCGTGCCGTAGATTTGAACTCACTTATTCATTGGATGGGACACGGTCACCTGAGGCTGAAAAGGTAGCATGATGGAGTTGCATGGATGAGGCTGATGACTCTTGGTGAGGATGAGAGTTACATTGTGGAGAGCCTCTTCACTATGTAACACTCATCCCCACCCAGAATCATCATCCTCATCCATTTTCACAATGAAGCTCCATCATCCTCATCCCCACCCATCATCATTCATCCCTCTAGTATGCCCATCCACTCTCAGCATCATCCATCCCTCCAGTATGCCCATCCACACCTAGCATTATCCATCCCTCTAGTATGCCCATCCACACCCAACATCATCCATCCCTCTACTATGCCCATCCACGCCCAGCATCATCCATCCCTCTCCACAATGCATGCCCATCCACGCCCAGCATCATCCATCCCTCTCCACAATGTATGCCCATCAATGCCCAGCATCATCCATCCCTCTACATAATGTATCCCCACCCACGCCTTGCATCATCCATCCCTCTCCAGGATTCTGGGTGTGGGTGGGCATACATTGTGGATAGTAATGGATGATGCTGGGCGTGGGTGGGCATACATTGTGGAAAGGGATGGATGATGCTGGGCGTGGATGGGCATACATTGTGGAGAGGGATGGATGATGCTGGGTGTGGATGGATGATGTTGGGCATGAGTGGGGATACATTGTGGAGAGGGATGGATAATGCTGTGTGTGGATGGGCATACATTGTGGGGAGGGATGGATGGTGCTGGGCATGGATGGCCATACATACTGGAGAGGGATGGATGATGCTGGGTGTGGATGGATGATGCTGGGCGTGAGTGGGGATACATTGTGGAGAGGGATGGATAATGCTGGGTGTGGATGGGCATACATTGTGGGGAGGGATGAATGGTGCTGGGAGTGGATGGGCATACATTGTGGAGAGGGATGGATGATGCTTGGCGTGATTGGGCATACATTGCGGAGAGGGATGCATGATGCTGTGCGTGGATGGGCATACATTGTGGAGAGGGATGGATGATGCTGGGTGTGGATGGATGGTGCTGGGCGTGAGTGGGGATACATTGTGGAGAGGGATGGATGATGTTGGGCGTGAGTGGTGATACATTGTGGAGAGGGATGGATGATGCTGGGCGTGAGTGGGGATACATTGTAGAGAGGGATGAATGATGCTGGGCGTAGATGGGCTTACATTAAGTTGTAAGAGTGTTAAAATAAATGTGGGTGCACCGAAGGACTCAGAGAGCGGATTCGGTGGGACGGCCAGTGGGCGGGTCCTGGGGAATGTTGGTGATCAGCCCCGGGAGGCCCAGGCCTAAAGCTGTGTAAGGGGCCCCAAAATTTCTGATAGCTTCCCTGCTTGCCACCCATAGTTGATTGTTTGCTTCAGTTGCAGTACCAGGGACTGAAATGCTCCAGGAAAGTTCTTTTCATGCTGAGATAATCAAAATGACCACAGCTGAAAGTCAAATGGCTTCGTATGCCGAAGTTAAATAGCTACACCTCTATTTACAAGTTGAAGTCATTTTTAGGAGAGGGCGATCCTTTTTCCAATTCAGTGATTCTGTTTTTAATTTTATTTTAACTGTTTTCTGACATGGTGTTATATCTTTCACTTAGATATTATAACTTACACTGAGTAAATGCAGCTGGATAAAATAAAAACTGTGTCTGTAATCATTTCAGGCTGCAAAGCAACGAAATGTGAGTATTTTAAAGGGGGGTGATTCTTTTCTATACCCACTGTATATCAGTCACATAAGAGCAGTGTGAAATATCAATGCATTTCGCATTAGTCACTTCTTCAGTACTACAGCTGCATTGAGGATATAGAGGTCATCCAATGAAGGTATATGACAATAAATCTCAGGATATACCAGAGGGCAAAGTATACGTAGGAAAATTGTCTAAAAAATAAATGGTACCCCATAGGGCTACATGAGAGTAAATTGAGTGCCCTCAGAGAAAAGAGGTAAAGAGAAAATGTATGTTTTTCTCTTTGCAGCCTTAAAGTGTTACTAAACCCACAACAGTAAAATCAATCTGTAAAGCATGCTTGTTATACTCACTGTAGAGTATAAGGGGTTAATCCTCTGCATTGTGTAAAAAGGCTGTTTGATCCTTTATGCACAGATCCTCCTCTTCTTGCATTGTCCCCATAACAAGTCCGGATAAGACAGAGTTACTGGAGTCAGGCTACACATGCTCAGTTTGGTGTGTATTGCTAGAGAGTTTTTCTTTTCTTGGGAGAGTGCATGTGATCAGCACAGGGCCAATCAGCTCTGTCCAGACAGAGGGTCAGGCGTCCTACATCTTGATAGAACAGCTAGTACAGTATGACAACTCCTCCTACAAGTTTTAACCAGACACTGATAGAAGTCACAAGACTGCACTAACTGCTAATGAGGAAAGGTATTTAGCAGTTTATATTTACTAAAATAATTGAATTTCAATGTTCTGTGTACTGTGGGAGACCAGATATAGTGAATGCAGGGTCCTGGGTTTAGTAATACTTTAAATTCCTAAGGCTGGGTTCACATATATACTCTTGGTGCAGAGTACGGGGCAGTTTCTATTCAGCAGTTTAGGTGCGATTCAGGTGCGAATTTGATACTGAAATTGCACCTGAACCCGACAGCAAATACAGTGGGGACGGAAAGTATTCAGACCCCCTACATTTTTCACTCTTTCTTATATTGCAGCCATTTGCTAAAATGATTTAAGTTCATTTTTTTTCCTCATGAATGTACACACAGCACCCCATATTGACAGAAAAACACAGAATTGTTGACATTTTTGTGGATTTATTAAAAAAGAAAAACTGAAATATCACATGGTCCTAAGTATTCAGACCCTTTGCTGTGACACTCATATATTTAACTCAGGTGCTGTCCATTTCTTCTAATCATCATTGAGATGGTTCTACACCTTCATTTGAGTCCAGCTGTGTTTGATTATACTGATTGGACTTGATTAGGAAAGCCACACACCTGTCTATATAAGACCTTACAGCTCACAGTGCATGTCAGAGCAAATGAGAATCATGAGGTCAAAGGAACTGCCTGAAGAGCTCTGAGACAGAATTGTGGCAAGGCACAGATCTGGCCAAGGTTACAAAAAATTTCTGCTGCACTTAAGGTTACTAAGAGCATAGTGGCCTCCATAATCCTTAAATGGAAGATGTTTGGGACAACCAGAACCCTTCCTAGAGCTGGCCGTCCGGCCAAACTGAGCTATCAGGGGATAAGAGCCTTGGTGAGAGAGGTAAAGAAGAACCCAAAGATCACTGTGGCTGAGCTCCAGAGATGCAGTCGGGAGATGGGAGAAAGTTGTAGAAAGTCAACCATCCCTGCAGACCTCCACCAGTCGGGGCTTTATGGCAGAGTGGCCCGACGGAAGCCTCTCCTCAGTACAAGACACATGAAAGCCCGCATGGAGTTTGCTAAAAAAACACCTGAAGGACTAAAAGATGGTGAGAAATAAGATTCTTTGGTCTGATGAGACCAAGATAGAACTTTTTGGCCTTAATTCTAAGCGGTATGTGTGGAGACAACCAGGCATTGCTCATCACCTGTCCAATACAGTCCCAACAGTGAAGCATGGTGGTGGCAGCATCATGCTGTGGGGGTGTTTTTCAGCTGCAGGGACAGGACAACTGGTTGCAATCGAGGGAAAGATGAATGCGGCCAAGTACAGGGATATCCTGGATGAAAACCTTCTCCAGAGTGCTCAGGACCTCAGACTGGGCCGAAGGTTTACCTTCCAACAAGACAACGACCCTAAGCACACAGCTAAAATATTGAAGGAGTGGCTTCACAACAACTCCGTGACTGTTCTTGAATGGCCCAGCCAGAGCCCTGACTTAAACCCAATTGAGCATCACTGGGGAGACCTAAAAATGGCTGTCCACCAGCGTTTACAATCCAACCTGACAGAACTGGAGAGGATCTGCAAGGAGGAATGGCAGAGGATCCCCAAATCCAGGTGTGAAAAACTTGTTGCATCTTTCCCAAAAAGACTCATAGTTACATAGTTACATAGTAGGTGAGGTTAAAAAAAAGACACTAGTCCATCAAGTCCAACCTATGTGTATGATTATGTGTCAGTATTACATTATATATCCCTGTATGTTGCGGTCATTCAGGTGCTTATCTAATAGTTTCTTGAAGCTATCAATGCTCCCCGCTGAGACCACCGCCTGTGGAAGGGAATTCCACATCCTTGCCGCTCTTACAGTAAAGAACCCTCTACGTAGTTTAAGGTTAAACCTCTTTTCTTCTAATTTTAATGAGTGGCTGCAAGTCTTGTTAAACTCTCTTCTGCAAAAAAGTTTTATTTCTTTTGTAGGGTCACCAGTATGGTATTTGTATATTGAAATCATATCCCCTCTCAAGCGTCTCTTCTCCAGAGAGAATAAGTTCAGTGCTCGCAACCTTTCCTCATAACTAAGATCCTCCAGACCCTTTATTAGCTTTGTTGCCTTCTTTGTACTCGCTCCATTTCCAGTACATCCTTCCTGAGGACTAGTGCCCAGAACTGGTCAGCATACTCCAGGTGCGGCCGGACCACAGCCTTGTAGAGTGGGAGAATTATCGTTTTATCTCTGGAGTTGATCCCCTTTTTAATGCATGCCAATATTCTGTTTGCTTTGTTAGCAGCAGCTTGGCATTGCATGCCATTGCTGAGCCTATCATCTACTAGCACCCCCAGGTCCTTTTTCATCCTAGATTCTCCCAGAGGTTCTCTCCCCAGTGTATAGATTGCATTCATATTTTTGCCACCCAAATGCATTATTTTACATTTTTCTACATTGAACCTCATTTGCCATGTAGTTGCCCACCCCATTAATTTGTTCAGATCATTTTGCAAGGTTTCCACATCCTGCGGAGAAGTTATTGCCCTGCTTAGCTTAGTATCGTCTGCAAATACAGAGATTGAACTGTTTATCCCATCCTCCAGGTCGTTTATGAACAAACTAAATAGGATTGGTCCCAGCACAGAACCCTGGGGAACCCCACTACCCACCCCTGACCATTCCGAGTACTCCCCATTTATCACCACCCTCTGAACTCGCCCTTGTAGCCAGTTTTCAATCCATGTACTCACCCTATGGTCCATGCCCACGGACCTTATTTTGTACAGTAAACGTTTATGGGGAACTGTGTCAAATGCTTTTGCAAAATCCAGATACACCACGTCTACGGGCCTTCCTTTATCTAGATGGCAACTCACCTCCTCATAGAAGGTTAATAGATTGGTTTGGCAAGAAAGATTCTTCATGAATCCATGCTGATTACTGCTAATGATACCGTTCTTATTACTAAAATCTTGTATATAGTCCCTTATCATCCCCTCCAAGAGTTTACATACTATTGATGTTAGGCTAACTGGTCTGTAATTCCCAGGGATGTATTTTGGGCCCTTTTTAAATATTGGTGCTACTTTTCTCCAATCAGCTGGTACCATTCCAGTCAGTAGACTGTCTGTAAAAATTAGGAACAACGGTCTGGAAGTCACTTGACTGAGTTCCCTAAGTACCCTCGGATGCAAGCCATCTGGTCCCGGTGATTTATTAATGTTAAGTTTCTCAAGTCTAATTTTAATTCTGTCCTCTGTTAACCATGGAGGTGCTTCCTGTGTTGTATCATGAGATGAGATGATAAACACTGCAGTTTTGGTTACTGAAGCCCCCCGATTCACTTGTGAAGACTGAGGAGAAGAATAAATTCAATACCTTCGCCATCTCCCCATCCTTTGTAACCAGATGTCCTTCCTCATTCTTTATGGGGCCAATATGGTCTGTCCTCCCTTTTTTACTGTTTACATACTTAACCACTTGCTTACAGGGCACTTAAACCCCCCTCCTATCCAGACCAATTTTCAGCTTTCAGCGCTGACGCACTTTGAATGACAATTGCGCGGTCATACAATACTGTACCCAAATGAAATTTTTATCACCACAAATAGAGCTTTCTTTTGGTGGTATTTGATCACCTCTGCGGTTTTACTTTTTGTTAAAAAAATGTAAAAAACTGAATTTTTAAAAAAAAAAATGTATTTTTTTATATTATGTTATAAAAAATTTAAAACGGGTAATTTTTCTCCTTCATTGATGTACTCTGATGAGGCGGTAGTGATGGGCACTGATAGGCGGCAGTGATGGGCACTGATGGGTGGCAGTGATGGGCAGCACTGCCAGGTGGCACTGAGTGGCACTTGTGGGCATTGATAGGTGGCACTTGTTGGCATTGATAAGTGGCACTTGTGGGCACTGTTAGGTGGCACTGTGGGCAGTGTTAGGTGGCACTTTTAGGTGGCACTGATGAGGCAGATGTGCCTCTTCCACTTGGGGACCGATGTCCCTGACATCCGAGCCGGTGATCGGCTTTTTTTTCTATTCGCGCTGTCAGCGTGAGTAAAAAAAAAAAACGATTACCGATATTTTGTTTACATCATGTGATCAGCTGTCATTGGCTGACAGTTGATCACATGGTAAGGGGCTGGGACCGGCCCCTTACTCGGATCGGTGATCAGCCGAGTCTCAGTGACTCAGTGATCACAGCGCGCCCGACGCGTGCCCTGCAGGGCGCGCGCAGGGAGCGTGCACAGGGGTGGCCATCATATGACGGCATCCCGGGAATGCAGGTCATAGCGCGGATGCGTAGTGGTTAAAGAATTTCTTGGGATTTTTTTTGCTCTCCTCCACTATGTGTCTTTCATGTTCGATCTTAGCCGTCCTAATTGCACCCTTACATTTCTTGTTGCATTCTTTATAAAGTCTGAATGCTGTGAATGATCCCTCAACCTTGTATTTTTTGAAGGCCTTCTCCTTTGCTTTTATGTGCATTTTTACATTGGAGTTAAGCCATCCAGGACTTTTGTTCGCTCTTTTAAATTTATTACCCAATGGGATACATTGGCTAATGCCCTTATTTAATATGCTCTTAAAGCAAACCCATCTCTCCTCCGTATTATTTGTTCCTAATATTTTTTTTTTTTTCTCAGAAAAGGTTTTATTGAATTATGGGTGAACAGTAAGAGTACAATATATATTCCAATAATACGGTTACAGATAAGTAGTATGCAATTGCAATGTAACATAGCACAACAATGTATGTTTTCAGCCCACTAGGGAAGCAATGAGCGCCTTAAATCAGGCGGTGTAACCTAAAAGAGCATTTAAATATTGAAATATGCAATAAACCTGGTGCAAGTGCAATGTAGGTGTGACGACCAGTGGTAATTAGAGAGCCTATGGGAAGTGGAAAGAGGCCTAATTGCAGTGTCGATTGATATACAATATATTATCTTCATCATTTTCTGCTGAGATACGCAGTAAATAACACATAGACCGGGATAAACCTATGGGAAGTGTAGTGTACACATCACCAATTGATACTCCCGGCGTCATTCACCCCCAAAGGGAACTACGCTGTGAATGGACCGGGAGGTTCGAGAAACTAGTAGGTAAAGCTAAAATCGGTGGTGTGGTTGAGGGTTGTGCAAGGTCCCGGTAGGAATTCCGGAGGATGGGATTGTAATGTGATCTGGAGTGTACATAGCAGTACAGGCCTGTACTTTTACCTCTAAGGTAAAGACGAAAAGGGACATGCCCTTATTTGGAGTATGAAGTTTATCTAGATGGAAAACAGTGTGGGGATAGCACTGTCTGTAGGAATTCAAATGGGAAAGGTGGGTGAGGAGAGGCGGCGGTACAATGTATGCGATATAAATGAAGGTAAACTTATGAACGTCAGGGGGATCCCGGAAGAATTTGAGACGTTGATGTTCGTGATTGGGTTTGTTTATAGTGTAACCAACTTGCCCAGGTGACATAGAATTTGGTAGGATGATCTGTGGATTGTGAAATGAGATTTTCCATATCAGCTATTCGGTCTACCCTGCGGATCCAATCTTGGACTGTAGGGGGGGTAGTGTTCCTCCAAAGGGCAGGAATGCACAGGTTGGCTGCGTTGATGAGATGCAAAGTGAGGGATTTTTTATATGAACGGAGGGAGGCAGGAGTATGATGGAGCAGGTAGAGTGCAGGGGAGGGAGCCATTTGGAACGTAGTGATTTGTGTAATCAGCTGGTTTATTTCTTGCCAAAAAGGTCGGATCAGGCTGCAGTCCCACCATATGTGCAGCAGGGTGCCCCTAGCCGCACCACATCTCCAGCAGGTTGGTGGAATGGTGGGGTGGAAGTGGTGGATCTTTTCAGGCGTCCTGTACCATTTGGAGAATAGTTTGTATCTATTTTCCTGTGTGGATACATTAATGGAACCTTTGTGCATGAGGGTGAAAATTTGACCCCATTCATTGGGTGAGAGATCTATGGATAGATCATTTTCCCACTGGAGTACCAGCTTGTCCTGTTTAATTTGATGGCCTGAGAAAAGTAGGGCATAAAGCGTGGATATTAAGTGGTTCTGGGGTTCAGTGCTGAGACAAAGGAGTTCAAACGGTGTGTGATCTCTATGCCAATGGGACATGTGTTGCGTGGTTTGTAAAAAATGTCGGAGCTGTAGGTATTTGAAGAATGGTATCTCATGGTTGGGTAGGTTTGCAGCGAGTAATGGTTGGGAAAGGAGTGATCCGTTCCTGAAAAATTGGTTTGCTCTAGCCTGCGTGGTATGTGTAGTGAGCGTCTTGTCTTTCAAGGTGAGGCCAGGGGGGAAACCAGGGTTATTGTCTAGAGGCGTCATAGGGCCAGGGGAGGGAGAGGTTTTGAGTAATTTGCAGGCCATTTTGAAAATGGATAATGTGGCACCAATGAGGGGGTGTGATGAGAAGTCGCGAGGGATAAGTCTGGGAGTGATCCATGGAGAGTTGGCAATTGGGATGCTGGTCAGGGAGTCTTCCAGCGCTATCCAGTCTTTAGAGGGGCGGTGGATGTGCCAATCAACCACCCTGGTTAAATGGCATGCCCAATGATACTTTTGAATGTCCGGGAGGCCTAAGCCTCCAAGTTGTTTGGGGAGGGTTAGTCTGACCCAGCTAAGTCGTGGGGCTTTGGTTGCCCATATGAAGTTCCTACAAATACGTTTGTAGGAAAGGAAAAAGGACGTCGGGAGGTTAATCGGTATAGCTTGGAGGAGGTAGAGTATTCTGGGCAGGATGTTCATTTTTAGTATAGCGACCCTGCCCAGCCAAGAAAAGGAGCCCAGGTGCCACTTCCGGAGGTCCGATTGGATGGACAGGATCAAAGGTAAAAAATTTTTTGCATAGAGGTCAGATAGGTTTGTGGTAAGTTTAATGCCTAGGTAAGAGATGTCTGAATTTTCCCAACTAAACGGGAAGTTACCGTATATACTCGAGTATAAGTCGTTCCGAGTATAAGTCGAGGCCCTAATTTAACACAAAAAAATGGGAAAAACTTACTGACCCGAGTATAAGACGAGGGTGAGAAATGCACAGCTACTGTAAGTGGAAAAGAGGGTCAACAATGCCAATTTGCAGCATCACTGTTCCCATTTGTATGCCTCACTGTGCCCATTTGCAGCCATAGGTCCCCCGAACTTCAAACTCGGTAGTTAAGGGTTCCCAGATGCCCCCTAGCTGCAGCCAAAATTTGGGCTCTCTGAACCCAAAGGGTCCCGAAATGACATTGCTGCAGATGGACACAGTTGACAGAATTTGGGGCCCCATATCTTGGGGCCACTTAGTGCTAGGAACCCCAAATTTGGTGTGCAAACCCAGTGGAACTAGCACCATAAAATTTCCAAAGCTGGGGTTTCTAGCATCAAGTGGCCCCGAGATACAGGGCCCCAAAATCAGTTCAGAAAATGTCAAGCACTTTTCAGCAGCAGAGAATGACATTTTCCGAACCGGTTTTGGGGCCCCGTATCTCAGGGCCACTTGGTGCTAGGAACTTCAGCTTTGGATATGTTGTGGTACCAGTTCCACTGGGTTTGCATACCAAATTTGGGGTTCCTAGCACCAAGTGGCCCTGAGATATGGGGCCCCAAAGTCGGTTCAGAAAATGTCAAGCACTTTTCTGCAGCAGAGAATGACATTTTCCGAACCGATTTTGGGGCCCCGTATCTCGGGGCCACTTAGTGCTAGGAACTTCAACTTTGGATATGTTGTGGTACCAGTTCCGCTGGGTTTGCACACCAAATTTGGGGTTCCTAACACTAAGTGGCCCTGAGATACGGGGCCCCAAAGTTGGTTTGGAAAATGAAATTTTTTGCTGCAGAAAAGTGCTTGACTCGAGTATAAGTCGAGGGGGGCACTTTCAGCACAAAAAAATGTGCTGAAAAATTCGACTTATACTCGAGTATATACGGTATGTTTGCATATGGCTACTGTAGTGATTGGCAGGGTGATATTAAGGGCCTTCGACTTTTCAAAGTTGATTTGAAGGTTGGATAGGTTTTTGAAGAGTGTAAAGTCAGCTAATAAGTTTGGTATGGTCGTAATGGGGTCTGTCAAGAAAAGTAAAATGTCATCAGCATAGGCTGCTAATTTATACTGATTACGCAGAACGTCCACCCCTTTAATGGCAGGATTGTCCTTCAGTCTGCGGAGCATAGGTTCCATTGTTAGTATGAATATTAGTGGCGATAGGGGGCAGCCCTGTCTGGTACCACTGGATACAGAGAAGGCGCCCGACAGCTCCCCGTTAGCCCTGATCCTGGCCCTCGGGAATGAATACAGGGCCAGGACCATTTGCAGCATGAGGGGCGGGAGACCTATAAATCTCAAAGAGGCCTCCATATAGTCCCATGCGACTCTGTCGAACGCCTTCTCTGCATCCAATGAAAGAAAAAAGCCAGGCGTGGACGTTCTGCGAAGCCAGTGATGGATGTTCAGTGCTTTGGTGGTGTTGTCCCGGGCCTCACGGCCGGGGACAAAACCCACTTGGTCTAGTGAGATCAGGTTCGGGATGAAGGGTAAAATGCGGTTAGCCAAAGCTTTGGCATACAGTTTCAGGTCTACATTTAGAAGGGAGATGGGACGATAATTGGTTACTAGGGTGGGGTCTTTACCCGGTTTGGGAAGGAGAGTAATGTGGGCTTCGAGTAGGTCCTTGTTGGCTATAGAGTCAGGGGTAAGATTGTTAAGGGCTTTGGTTAGATGTGGGAGGAGTATGTTCCCAAAGGATGTGTAGTAACAGACTGAAAGACCATCTGGCCCAGGGCTTTTGCCCGTCTTCATCTGTTTTAGTGCCGCTTGCAATTCGGTCACAGAGAGAGGAAGGTCTAGGGATTGAGTGTCTTCAGGAGATAAGGGGGTTGGGCCATATTGTGCTAGAAATTCTTTGATGGCTGATGGGCGGTCCATCGGGGCGTCCGTGGTGGAGGTGGATGGAGGAAGGTTGTACAGTTTAGAGAAGTATTGAGTGAATTGTTCTGCTATATCTTCATTAGTCACTAAAGCTTCCCCAGCAGGACTGATAATTTTGTGTATAGTGTTTGAGGCTTTTCTCGCTTTAAGAGCTCTAGCCAGGAACTTCCCAGCCTTGTTGCCGAATTCATAATAGAGCTTTTGCGTTAGGGCAAATTTGCGTTTCAGTGTCACGTTCAGTGTTTCTAACAGCTCTTCTCTTGCCTGAATAAGTTCAGTTAGCGTAGTAGCTGCTAGGGAAGCCTTATGTGTTTGTTCAAGTCTGCGTATGCGTGTAGTAAGATCATTAATACGTGTAAACCTGAGTTTATTGCGTTGAGCCGCTATGGACATCAATTCCCCGCGGATGACGCATTTATGGGCCGCCCATGTGATTGCTGGAGTGACATCAGTCGAGGTATTTGTGGAGAAGAAGTCAGAAAGGCATGTAGACAGTCTGCGGACGTCGACCTCGTCAGTCAATAAGGAGCTATCTAGTCGCCAAATACGTGTCCGTGGACGAAGTGCAGAGAATTGTAAAGTCATGGTAATAGGACTGTGGTCTGATAGTAGAGACGGTTCAATGGTCGCCTTGGTAAGAAATGTCAGGTCTTTTTGGGAGAGGAAGAAATGATCTAGTCGAGAGTACTTGTTGTGTGGGGGTGAAAAGAAAGTGAAATCTTTTTCTTTAGGATGTAGAGTACGCCAGGTGTCATGGAGCAGGAGGTTGCTCAGTTGTTGTTTGATGGATCGAAGGGCTCTGTATGTGAGTGAGGATGTCCCATTGGATGTGTCAACGGATGGGGTGAGAGGAACATTTAAGTCCCCTCCGACTATGAGGGTTCCCGAGCAAAAGCTGGAAAGTAGTTGCAGTGTGCTATGGAAGAAAGTGACTTGGCCAGAATTGGGTGCATATA
This sequence comes from Lithobates septentrionalis, assembly GCA_037952835.1. Classification (NCBI taxonomy): domain Eukaryota; kingdom Metazoa; phylum Chordata; class Amphibia; order Anura; family Ranidae; genus Lithobates; species Lithobates septentrionalis. The sequence goes on along the minus strand of JBBDGP010000163.1, from coordinate 690,777 downwards.
TATTGGCAATTGTGAAGGTTTTCTGGTGAATGTTCCCTTTTATGAAAAGAAACCTGCCGAGCGGATGCCTTTGGACGTCCGTCACCTGGAAGGGGCAATGTTTTGAGAAAAGGATGGAAACCCCTTTCGATTTTGCCTCAGAATTGGTGGCATGAAATGTCATTGGGAAGTGACTGTTGCGTAGTTTGGGGGTTGAGTCTGTTCGAAAGTGCGTTTCTTGTATTAGAGCAATGTGAGTTTTAGCTTGTTTAAGTGAGTGGAGGAGGTGGGATCTTTTTTCAGGCGTGTTTAAACCTCTAATGTTAATAGAGAGTAATTTGAGGGTATGTGGCTGAGAGTGGTGCAGTCCGTTGTGTGGGGGGGGGGGGGGGCTGAAGTAGCCGCCATAGGGAGGGGTAAGGGATAGGATAGAGGATAAGAGGGAAGTGGTGTGTTCTGTTTTAAATGGGTGTGTGTACTAGCGGGGTGCTTATGTAATCAGGGGGGAACCGAAGAGGCGTGGAGTTAAACTCCTACGAGCCTCTATTGAGGGAGGTCGGTGTGGTACAGAGCGCGCTCGAGGCACAGCGTCCTATAAGGATTACTGAACCCCGGAACGTGCCTGTGTGGGGGTTGACCTAAAACCAGGCGGTGGAGAAAGGGAGATAGTATAGGACTAAGGTACAGGTGATATGGTGTGGTCTGTCGCCACGGGATGGAAAGTAGCAGTGGAGGAGGTATAAAGCTGTCAACGAGTTTTTATGGGAGGGGCAAGGTAAGCTTCTGGTGTCGTGTGTGGATGTGTATAAAGTTCAAACAGCTGTATCAGTAATAGGGCCTTCAGGTTCAGGTCAGCCCAACAGTGTATGCTGGATCATGGGGCCTTCCCTCGTTGTGGCCTGAAATAGGGGGTATTCCCTAATCCATGCCACCTTCCTTAGGTCTGCAATGCACAATGCCCAAAATGACGTTGTGTGTTAAGGCAGCGAACAGGCGCCACATCCTCCACACACGTCACCACAAACATCAAAAATAGCGATCATGTGAGGAGTAAACGCATCCAATAATGTGTGATTCCCGGGGAGTCCCCAATCTCCAGGACTACTCCGGGAAATCTACGGGGCCCTGTGAACCATCACAAATAAACAGAAAATGCGTGTGAAACATTAACAGTACGGGCATTAACCAAAATAAAACTGCCTAGTCAAGAAGGAGGATTACATAACCTAAGACAGAAAAAAAAAAAAAAAAAAAAAAGTTAGTGACATGTTACCGGAACAGTCCCGCAATGTGAGAAGAGTAGAATGTTTAGACCAATGGCAACAGCAGTTCCTGCACATAAAACGGTGGTTGCTATAGGAGCCTTCGCTGGATGTGCCATTGGCAATGTTGGTGAAGATTCGATGTGTTTGAAGAGGAAGAATCTATGCAAAAGCAGGGTTAGCTGAGTCCCATTGAAGCGCCGTGGTGATCAGCAGAACTGCACGGAGAGGATTCCTGGGAGTGTCATGCAGCGTGCAGGTAGGCCGTTCGTATGGGCGGGACTGCACGTCATATTCAGGCGGGGCTTACATCCGCTGAGCATCATGGGGAGTGTAGTTCTGCGTCATTCGGATCCATTTAGTCCATCCGTAGATTTGTGACGCCAGCTGCTGAAGCAAGGTGAAACAAATCCCGAAGTAGATGTGCAGGAGTTGACGAGGGGATAAGTCGCCGGCTGATATGTGCTGCCTAAGCAGCACTCAAGATGTCGGGCGGGAAGGGCAACTGTGTTGCGGTTGGTGCTGAGTTGTTGTCAGTGAGAAGCCTCCAGCGTGAAAAATAAAAATAATAAAAAAAGAAGTTCCTGGTATATAACTGATGTAAAAAAGGAAGGGTAAACGACCCGCTGAGGGTCAAACTGGGCAATCGGAGACTGGTGGTAGGGTCGCCATATCTCGCCATTAACGGCCTCTACGAGCTCTCCGTTCTCGCGGTGAGACAGCAGGGTTAGCCTCTTGTGATCCAGGGCGGTATGTGGCGTGGTTCCTCAAGATGGAAGGCGAACGGTGCCTGCGATGTCCAGGGCCTTGCGTTTCCATAGGTTCATCCCTACGCCCGTCTCGGTGGAAAGGCCTGGGGCGAAAAGCTGCATACCAGAGAGGTACTGATATCAGGGGCAGGCCGAGTGTGGAGCAGAAGTGTGGCAAATCTTCAGGGACCTTGAGAGCAGCCGTGCGGCCATTGGAGGAGGCTGTAAGGCAGAATGGAAACTTCCATTTGTATACAATATTTTTATCTCTAAGGGCATCCAGCAAGGGTTTGAGATCGCGCCTGTGCTGTAGCGTAATACCCGAGAGATCTTGATAGATTTGGATAGGGTGGCCCTCGTGTAGAATCTGCTGCATACCCCTAGCTCGTTTGATTATGTCTTCTTTTAATTTGTAATCTACAATGCAGCAGATGACATCCCTTGGGGTCTCGTTCTCCCTGCCTTTTGGTCGCAGAGCTCTGTGAAGTCTCTCCATTTCGATGGGATTGTGAGGGGGACGCTGTAGGATATTGTTGAAGATGGCCACTACAGAGTGCGGGACCTGTTCTCCTTCAAAGGACTCTGGAAGACCTCTGATTCGTAAGTTATGCCTTCTACCTCAGTTGTCGAGGTCTTCCAGATGTCGCTGCATGTCACGCATTTGTAAGGTGTGCGAATCAATGCGGGTAGTGACCGTATGAAGAGATTCCTCTTGTCGTCCTGTGGAGCATTCAACGGCATGTACCCTGTCATTGAGCTCCCTCATGTCCAGCCTGAGTTCTGAAATGGCCGCGTACAGGGTCTCCTTAATGTCATCTGCAACTGATCTAAGGTCCTGCAGATTAATTGGCGGCGGGGGTAGGAGCTCTATTCCTGCTTCCCCGCCATGGGGATGTGGGGGCTGTTGGGGTGAGGCGTTGTGGTCAGATGGTGGTGTCAATAGCTGAGGAGAGTGAGGGAGCCCGAGGCGGGAAGGCGCCATGTTGCTTCTGCCGGCCCTGAACATCTCCGGTATGTTCTGGGCTTGTGAACCCGTTAAATCTCTGGGAGAGCGAGAGCGGGAGGCAGATGAGTTTCGGGAAGCCGTACCCATAGTTAAGGGGTGAAGTGCCGAGAAAATACCTCTGTAATTTTGAAGTTTACTCCCGTGGCAGACAGAGCTCCGGAATCACACGTCTTTCTCCATGCCAGGTCAGGCCACGCCCCTGTTCCTAATATTTTATCCCAATTTATGCCTTTTAGCAAGGTTTGTAGTTTAGGGAAGTTGGCTCTTTTGAAATTCAGTGTCTTTGTATTCCCTTTAGGTTTCCTATTTGTGTGATTTATACTGAAACTAATTGACCTGTGATCGCTGTTACCTAAATTGCCCCGTATTTCCACATCTGTGATCAGGTCTGTATTGTTGGTAATCAGTAGATCCAGTAATGTTTTACTTCTAGTTGGTGCGTCTACCATCTGACCCATAAAATTGTCCTGCAAGACATTAAAGAACTGGCGAGCCTTAAAAAAATGCGCGGTTCCCTCCGCCCAGTCTATGTCTGGATAGTTAAAATCCCCCATTATGATAACACTTCCCATCCTTGCTGCTAATCCAAATTGTGATAGGAGATCTGTCTCCACTTCCTCCCTCAGGTTAGGGGGCTTATAGCATACTCCCAGTATTATTTTCCCCGTTAGCTTCATCCCTTTGGAGCTCTACCCATAAGAATTCCACCTCCCCCCTAGCTCCCTCAGCGATGTCATCTCTCACATTTACTTGTACATTATTCTTGATATATAGGCATACCCCTCCCCCTTTTTTACCCTCTCTATCCTTGCGGTATAGGGTATACCCTTGAATGTTTGCTAGCCAATCATGAGAGCTGTTGAACCAGGTCTCTGAAATTCCCACAAAATCCAAATCCTCCTCGTACAACAGTATCTCTAGTTCACCCATCTTGTCCGCCATGCTCCTGGCATTGGTGAACATGCCACATAGTTTAGACCGGTCGCATATTGTCCTCGTATTGGGTGTTTCGAGATTGCAACTAGGACTTGCTACTATACTTACCTTGTGTTTTTGTGCTTTGGTTAACCTACCACTAATGCCCCCAATACTACCCTCTGGAATATCTTTGGCGCTAGCTATCTCTACCCTCCCCCCCCCCCATTGCCTAGTTTAAAAACCCCTCTAACTTTTTGGCCATCTTCATTCCCAGCAGATCTGCACCCTCCTCATTTAGGTGCAGTCTGTCCCTTCTATAGTACCGGTTATCGACTGAGAAGTCGGCCCAGTCCTCCAGGAACCCAAACCCCTCCTTACTACTCCAGCTCTTCAAACACTTGTTTACTTCCCTAATCTCCTTCTGCCTTTCTGGTGTGGCTTGATGTACCGGTAGTATTCCTGAGAATACTACCTTGGAGGTCCTTTTCCTCAATTTAGCTCCTAAGTCCCTAAAATCGTTCTTTAGGACACTCCATCTGCCTCTGACTTTGTCATTGGTGCCAACGTGCACCATGACAGCCGGGCTTTCCCCAGCCCCTCCCAGTAATCTGTCCACAAGATCTGTGATGTGCCGAACCCGAGCGCCCGGTAGACAACATACTGTTCGGCGCTTCAGGTCTTGGCTACAGATTGCCCTCTCTGTCCTTCTAAGAATTGAGTCCCCTACCACCAAGATCTGTCTTTCCTTTCCCTTCGCTGCCCCCCCCCCACTCTCACTGGAGGAGTTCTTCCCCCGGCAGCTAGGAGAGTCCCTCAGCTCCAGCAGTGCTGGTCCCTGACTGGTTTCACCAATGTCACCCAATGGAGCGTACTTATTGGGATGCTCCAGTCCTGGATCGGCCTCCCTGGCACTTCCCCCTCTACCCTTCCTGACTGTCACCCATCTACTCTTTGCTAGTACCTGTACCTCTTTGTCTCCACCCTCCTCTGTGCTGGCCACTGCCGGCACCTGCCATGTACGTTCCTGGCTCTCCTTTAGTATGGAGGGACTTCTCAGTGCTGGCAGTTGCTTCCCCAGATTCAGAACCTGAGCTTTCAGGGAAACAATGTGCTTACATTTTGCACAGCAGTATTCGCCCTCGATCGGATGATCAAGGAACGCATACACGCAGCAAGATGTACAAAGAGTCACCTCTCCACACCCGCCGGGCATCGTACCTATTACATTTAGTGAGGATTGGGGATTTTACCCTGTTCAAATTACCTAACAGCTAGCTTCCTGGCACTAATACTCAAGACAATACACAGGTACACAACAAGACAATACACAGGTACTCACAGACCTACGTGCACTCGCAATACACAAGTATACAGTACACAATACACAAGTACTAACGATCCACAAACACTACTCAGACAACACTCAGGTACTCACACTAAACAGGTACTATGACCCCTGTTATAACCTCCTGTTTTAAACTCTGGTTTTTAACTCACCACTTAGACCAGTTCCACTTACACAGAGTTCCAAAAGCCTCACAATGAGCAGGCTCACTTATGAGTCCTACACAAAGTTATATAGGCCTCAAGCACCTGTGAGCACTTAACCACTCCTCTTAATTGTTAGTCTGAAACCAAAGCAGAAAAAAAAAAACTCATGGCTGTATTAGATCAAAAGGGTGCTTCTACTAAATACTGAGCAAAGGGCCTAAATACTTAGGACCATGTGATATTTCAGTTTTTCTTTTTTAATAAATCTGCAAAAATGTCAACAATTCTGTGTTTTTCTGTCAATATGGGTTGCTGTGTGTACATTAATGAGGAAAAAAATGAACCTAAATGATTTTAGCAAATGGCTGCAATATAATAAAGAGTGAAACATGTAAAGGCGTCTGAATACTTTCTGTCCCCACTGTATGTGAACCGGCTTCATTGAAAGCCGGTCTGGTTCACATGTTATTCCGAATTGGATGCAGTTCAAAACGCATCCAATTCGCATATATATATGAACCAAGCCTAATGCTGGCCATACACTATACGAAAAATCGGCCAAACCCATTTTCGAAAAACGAACGTTCGGCCGTGAGCGCAAACGATGGTGCCATCATGTAATGACCGATAAATCGTTCAGTGGACATAAATACATTTTTTGTTAGTTTTTTTACATATACCTAGTGCAGACAGTTCGGATGGGAAACACATTAACCTTTCATTTTATCGTTCGTTCGGCAGAAAATTTCCAAATTTGTCCTTCGTTTTTTCAGCTCAAAAACGTCCAAACGACCCGTTTTCCTTTTCCCTCTTTCCTGTTTTCTTTTGTCACTTTCACTATGTGATGCATTATGTATAATTCTTGTGATGTAACTGTAAACATTCTGGCTGTTCTCTTGTCCTCCCACTAGATGGCTCTCTGCCACATCCTCATCTGGCCTTGTCTTTACGTAGACACCTGACGGGTAAGCTCCACCAGTGCAGGCTGGATGGATGACGCCATGTCCCGTCTCTATGCCAGCCCTCTTGCTGGGAGGAGCTATTGCATTCCCCTCGTTGCTCCTAGTGTCAAGAGTTGGGAATTCCTTCCCGCCGGTGACGCGGGGATGCGTGACGTCATCATGCCCCGAGGGGCGTGGCTACGCCGCGCACCTCCACGTCTGAAGGGCACCCGGACCTCGCAATCAGCTGTTCCTTACAGCTGACTCAGCGAGATGGCAGACAATGCTACTGCTACTCCCTGAAGGTAAACTTTGTAACTTCCAATATTGCTGAAATCAACTTTGGATTAGCTATTTATACTCTTTTTTTGTTGTTTGCTAACTCATTGTGTGCAGATTTGCACCTCTGCTATGTAAGGGACTCATCCCCCCTTTTCCCTGCCATTGTCTCCACAGTGCATTTAGCGCCGCTGTGGCGATTGTCAGGTTCCCTTTGTGAACACGTTCAGATTTTTGGGCTTTGAGTGCACGCTCCAATCAACCTATCATGCTAATGATGGGATATGTGCAGTCAGCATGTAAAATTCTCCTGTATTGTCCAGTATCTTTTACTATACCTGCAGTGAATCTGCGATTTGTAAGTACCTTTGGTTATGTTATTTGCCACTATTTTCATAAGGCTATTGACCTTATCAATATTCATTGGTTGTTGTCATGCAAACACTATTATATACTTACATTTATGTTGCAGAAAAGAACATAATTACCCAGTCTATAATTACCCCTGAAGAAGGAATATGCACACCATTGCACAAATAATTTCCGAAACATTAAACAGAACAGTGTATACCTCGGCCTATAGTACACCACTCAGCGCCACAGAACCTCTAACCACATTCATCAAGAACCTTCAGTAGACAAAATGACATTCATAGACTATCTACCAGACCCTCTGAAATAAAAATATAAAAACCAAGGGTATGGAGAAAAAGAAAGCAGCTGTTTAAAAAAGCAAAATAGATGTAAATAGACAGTATATAGGACATACATATGGTAATATAAATAGTCATATACTGAAACAGCGCTATGTTGAGCATAAAACAGAAGTGTGGCCAACTACACACATAAAAAGTCCATTAGACTAGTGCAATATCAGTAGTGATTCAGAGGGTGTTCAAGTAGATCATAGAGCATGTCACAGCGTGCACCTTCCACCGATCAATCCAACTCCACCATATGTGAACACACTCCCCTTCGGGGGTCAAACTCACCAGAGCTTTAAAGGATCAAAGCATCCAATTAAGGGATATTCTGGACCACCTCAATACAGCACTTCTCTAGGCAATAGGGAGATGAAGGGGCTCCAAACCATTTAAAAATGAGATTCCAGACGGCCACGGTGCAGTGCATGGTGATATTAATTTGATCTGCTATGTTTTCATTTTAATCTGGTACATTGCTAGCATTGGGGAAGTGTTTATGTAATGGGTGCTTTTCATGAATAAAACGGAATTACGCTATATACGCTTTTATCTCGTTTTTAAATGGTTTGGAGCCCCTTCATCTCCCTATTGCCTAGAGAAGTGCTGTATTGAGGTGGTCCAGAATATCCCTTAATTGGATGCTTTGATCCTTTAAAGCTCTGGTGAGTTTGACCCCCGAAGGGGAGTGTGTTCACATATGGTGGAGTTGGATTGATCGGTGGAAGGTGCACGCTGTGACATGCTCTATGATCTACTTGAACACCCTCTGAATCACTACTGATATTGCACTAGTCTAATGGACTTTTTATGTGTGTAGTTGGCCACACTTCTGTTTTATGCTCAACATAGCGCTGTTTCAGTATATGACTATTTATATTACCATATGTATGTCCTATATACTGTCTATTTACATCTATTTTTCTTTTTTAAACAGCTGCTTTCTTTTTCTCCATACCCTTGGTTTTTATATTTTTATTTCAGAGGGTCTGGTAGAGAGTCTATGAATGTCATTTTGTCTACTGAAGGTTCTTGATGAATGTGGTTAGAGGTTCTGTGGCGCTGAGTGGTGTACTATAGGCCGAGGTATACACTGTTCTGTTTAATGTTTCGGAAATTATTTGTGCAATGGTGTGCATATTCCTTCTTCAGGGGTAATTATAGACTGGGTAATTATGTTCTTTTCTGCAACATAAATGTAAGTATATAATAGTGTTTGCATGACAACAACCAATGAATATTGATAAGGTCAATAGCCTTATGAAAATAGTGGCAAATAACATAACCAAAGGTACTTACAAATCGCAGATTCACTGCAGGTATAGTAAAAGATACTCACCTCACCATATCCTGTCTGGGTATACAAACTACAAAGGAAATATCCAAAAGAGACATTAGGCCTGATTTACTATAAGATAAATATAGGGGGAAGGACACCAGTACACATACCAATCATTTGGAAGTCATGTGTCCCAGTCCACACGAGGAAAGTTGTGACGCATGCGCTGTGCGGTATATGCTGTACCAGCTCTGCCTGAGTTGTCCTGTGCACACAGCAACGCTCCAGTTTTGGGATGGTTATGAACCCTGTATTAAGACTACAGCTATAGAAATCCTGGACATTGCCTTCAGAAGCATTCACTGCTGTACTTTCTAGTAAGAAAAGGCTGTTCTCCGGTAACCAGACAAGAGTGACTTCCCATCTTGGTGAGGTAATCTATTAATGTGGAGGTGTGCCTACAATATACAACGGAAAGAGCCTGGAGCTTATGGAGTTCAGCCATACTTACTGTGTATGAGCTATATGAGCGCTTTTGATTGCTTAATCTTTGGTGGTCAACATCAGACGGTAAGAGGCTGTATGTGCTTGTGAAGGTGAAGGATACTCCTTGGCCCTACTTCATGATCTTTGAGCACACTCAAGGTGGTTCTAATTACACATTTATTGGACACTTTCCAAGGACTTGCTTAACCACTTCAGCCCCGGAAGAATTTACCCCCTTCCTGACCAGTGCACTTTTTGTGATACGGCACTGCGTCGCTTTAACTGACAATTGCGTCGTCGTGCGACGTGGCTCCCAAACATTGATGTCCTTTTTTTCCCACAAATAGAGCTTTCTTTTGGTGGTATTTGATCACCTCTGCGGTTTTTATTTTTTGCGCTATAAACAAAAAAAGAGCGACATTTTTGAAAAAAAACGTATTAATTTTTACTTTTTGCTATAATAAATATCCCCCAAAAATATATAAAAAAACAATTTTTTTCCTCAGTTTAGGCCGATACGTATTCTTCTACATATTCTTCTACGTATTCTTCTACATATTTTTGGTAAAAAAAAAAATCGCAATAAGCGATTATTGATCGGTTTGCGCAAAAGTTATAGCATTTACAAAATAGGGGATAGTTTTATGGCATTTTTATTTATTTTTATTTTTTTTAATGGCGGCGATCAGCGATTTTTATCATGACTGCGACATTATGGCGGACACATCGGACATTTTTAACACATTTTTGGGACCATTGTCATTTATACAGCAATCAGTACTATACAAATGCATGGATTCCTGTGTAAATGACACTGGCAGTGAAGGGGTTAACCACTAGGTGGCAGTGTAGGGGTTAAGTGTGTCCTAGGGGCGTGTTTCTAACTGTGGGGGGCATGGCTGTGTGTGACACGTCACTGATCTCTGCTCCAATGACAGGGAGCAGAGATCAGTGACACTGTCACTAGGCAGAACGGGGAGATGCTTGCTTACATTAGCATCTCCCCGGTCTTCCTCCCCGTGAGGCGCGTGCGCCAACTGGCCACCTCTTAAAGGGGAACGTACAGGTACGTGATTCTGCCTGTACGAGCCCTTCTGCCGCAGTATATCTGCGTGAGGCGGTCGGCAAGCGGTTAAAGGATTTCGGAGTCATTTATATTTATCTGTTTATGCTTAATGTAATTGAAAGTGCTGCACTTCTGTTTTATGTATTGTGTTATTTGTTGCCTACAAATTGTACTAGCTTCTTTTGTGTGATTTTTGCACCCAAGCTGCAGGTAGATTTTGAATTAATCATTTAGATAGAAATTTTAAAAAAATCTGCACACCTAAAGTGTTACTAAACCCACAACAGTAAAATTACAACAGTAAAATCAGTCTGTATATGCAGTAAAGGGATATGCAATTAGCGGACCTCCAGCTGTTGCAGAACTACAAGTCCCATGAGGCATAGCAAGACTGCCTTGCACACAGAGGCATGATGGGACTTGTAGTTTTGCAAAAGCTGGAGGTCCGCTAATTGCATATCGCTGAGTAAAGCATGCTTGTAAGGCCTCATGTACACTGCTGCTGGTAAACGGACTTTCAGAGGCAGCTGAATGCTTTTTTTAACTGTCCCTGAACTCATCCAATGTTATCTTATGTGTACATGTACACAGGTTCGTTTAATTTAGTTTTTAGGCAGTTGCGTTTATAGGATTTCCTTTGAAGGCAAAAACATGAGTTCAGACGCTGAGGTTTCCGACGTTTCAGACTCCAAACGCGGCTAAACGTGGTAACTCGCATTTAGCCGCGTTTCGTTTACAGACGTTTTTCATTTTTGGCTATTTTGAAAAAAAAAAAACATTTTTTTTCCAAACGATTCTAAACGCAAACGCGGCTGAACGCGGCATGTAAATGCGGCAAAACTGGCATTTTAAACGTGGGTTTTAAACATGGAAGTAAATCGTTCAGGAGAGGTTGTAAAAACGTCCCGTGTACTTTAAGCCTTATACTCACTGTGGAACCTAAAGGGTAAACCTTTGCACTGTGTATACTGTAAAGACTGTTTGTCTCTCTGATCCTCCTCTTCTTTCGCTGTCTCCAAAAAAAAAAAAAGATATTTACAGAGCCAGGGGACAGGCTGCACATGCTCAGTTTGGTGTGTATTGCTAGAGAGTTTTTTTTTTTTTCTTGGAAGAGTGCATGTGATCAGCACAGGGCCAATCAGCACTGTCTAGACATGGCCAGACAGAGGATCAGGGGAGAATGGAAACTCCTCCTACAAGCTTTACTAGGAACTGATGATACAAGTCACGAGACTGCTATATACGGCTGATGAGAAAAGGTATTTATCCGTTTATATTTACAAAAATAAATACATTTCCATGTTCTGTGTACTGTGGGAGACCAGATATAGTGAATGCAGGTTCTGGGTTTAGTAACACTTTAATGGCACCTCTTTAGTAAATCAGGCCAAGGTTCACCTCACCTTACTTTAGTGGTACATGGATTGCCTTTAAAAAGACATTAATAGGAAAACAAATTTTGATACAGCCATACAGAAACTCTGGAAAATTACTGGTGGATGGGTCATGGTGGAAAAACCTGCCATATTCCCTTGTATACCCTTGTAAAAGCAGAAGGGTAAATATTGCCTTTTACAGGTCTAGACTGCGATCGATATGACGCTCAACTCCCACCTGTGCGTGAAATGATAACCTATTGTGTCAGTAGATCTACACAAATAGTTTCTAGCATCCCACTTCTCTACCACCTGGGTTCTATTTGCTTAATCTCTTTCAGTCATTCTTCTCTGCAGCTTGCTCGGTGAGCTCATTATAGTCGATGTTTGTACACATCTCCTTCATGCTAGTTTATTTTTCATTTCACACATCTTTTGTTGTGTATCTTTTTTTTTTTTAAGCATAAACCAGAACTTCTGTCAATTTTACAGACCTAAAATAGTATATGAATTTTCAGGTCTAGTAATATCTATTTATTAAAAATAATATCATAGCAAAAATTCAACCAATTAAAGGATTGTTTGAGATGTTCAACTAGAAGTGCATCATTTACTGTACTTTTCGTACAAGATGTCCTTTATTTTATTTTTATTTCCCCCCCAAGTGCAGCTTGTTGTGTATTTACCTTCCTCCACCAATATTCAATGTACAAGCACAAAAGATAAACCACCAAATTTCGGCGCAGGTGAGACCAGAAAAGCTGCTGGCAACAACACAATAGGATGGATTGTGGACAGTGAATATAAGCATAGATTTGCCGCACTAAATGTTAAAACGTGCAAATAAAAAAGCGACAGAAAACAATGCAAAATCAATGTATAATGAAAGTTCGTAAACATTCCATAGTTGTGAGAATAAAGTGCAAATCACAAGTGCATAATCAATGTATAATGATAGTTCATAAATAGTCCATGGTGGTGAAAATAAAGTGCAAATCACAACAGTTCTTCAAAAGTACATCTAGCATGTATAAACGTGATTACTCCATGAGTGGATCACCCATCACCGTAAAATTAACAAAATGCTTCCTTACTGAAAACACTGGACTCCAGATTATAAGAGTCAGAAATACTTGATCAACCCAAAGACAGGGAATCCAAATGCTGTCCCTCCTCTTGGAGCATGAAGGGAAAGAAACCCCACATAGTTTAAACTGTTTAAACATTAAAACACAAAGAATGCCAACAACTCAAGATGAATAAAATCCAGCATGAAAATGGAGATACTTATTCACGGGAAACAATTGGAAATCTCATAGGTCCGGAATACGTGGTGACACAACAGACGTAAAATCTGCCCTACATGTTTCGTAAAAAAAGGACGTGAGGGGGCAGTCACTTTTTTATTTGCATGTTTCAATATTTAGCGCGGCAACTCTATGCTTATATTCAATGTACAACCACACCTGGAGCCATACAGTCTTTGTTCAAAAAACATCCCTGTCATGTCCTATTTTTACTCCGCATGAGCATCACAGCACTCAATCTTATGGGTGAGTCATACTCATAGCTGCTTCTGGCCATCCAGCTGAGTATTACTCATCCAATTGTATGACCTGGGGCGCATGCACAGTGTAGCGCTCACTCCCGCCGGAAGCCCACAGTTTAAGGTCCCTAGGGTCTTTTCCTGTACATTCAGCCAGGTACACAGTCACTCCTTTGGCTCAATGAACAATCTAGGGATATGCTTTTCAGATGCTTTGCAGAACTAGAACTTGGATGGGAGTAGGGTAACTGTGGGATACTCCAATGACTCTAGTAGCAAATTGAGGACAATAATCTTCCTATTATTGTGAGCAGAGTCCTTGCACAAGCAGTTAGTGGACTGTGCTTTACACAGTCACTAGGAACACTAGGCACAATGTTCCCTTTTGAGCAATACTGAATCTCACACTACGAGGGATAGCAGAAGCACACAGTCTCTGGGATCTCTCTCTCCAGTCTATACTCACTAATGTCCTTGGATAGTTGGATGCCTCCTTCCAATATCTGCCAGACACCTTTTTTAGTGATACCAGATCAGATCCCTAGATAAAAGTCCTTCAGTCAGCTCCAGCAATGTTCAGCAGAATATGCCCCACAGCTAGACTAGCTGGGACTTTGAATGAACCACAGGGACATGGCAGCCTGCCTGGGAAGGCAGCAGCTCTCCAGATTGGGATCTTATCCTCTGGGAAAAGAAAACCTTCTGCTCCAAGTCTGAGAGTATTTATGCTCATCCTCAGTCACCATCTGGGTACCTCATCCCATGGATTGGCCAAGGCTGAAGGCTGCAAAAATATTCAGCTGCATGATTTGACTCTTCCAGCTCACTATCTTCCAGAACCTTTCCTGACAGACAGGAGGAAGCAGTCAACCCTACAGCCAGTGAAACACAGAACAAAAAAAAAAAAAAATCACATGCAGCTCGACTGATTACAGTGAGCCAGTAACTCAATTTACCTAACCCAGCTCCTATCTTGGAGGGTGTTACACACAGTAAAAAGAGAATTTGGCCAGACATAATTTTCCAAACATAAACTATGTGGCCCCGGGTGGGGACTCATAGGGAACAGGGGGAGGAAGGAAGTATTTAACTAGGTGGGCTGCACTCAGGATTTAGGCACAAGTTTACTTAAGTTTCCAATTACTTTCTGTCTCCAAAAGATATTGGTTATGAATATTAATAAAGGGGTTAAACCCCTCCTGTAAAGACAACAAGAGCGGAAAAAAAAAATCCAAGCATGGGCTGTAATCCTTCCCCGTCTCTCCAAATGTATTGTCCACTTGCTCTAACTAGAAATACATTAGTTAAAACAGTGTAAACCCTGATATTTTTCATGCAGCATTACCACAGTTATTACACTAATGGCTAGTAAAATTTACAAGGTGTGAGCACGACCTTTACGTTTTAGAACAGCGGTATGTTTGTTAGTGAGCATGTATTTCTAAAGGTCTGTGCTATTTTTCTAACCACATATACGCATTTCTTGAACAGAAGGGGTGATGGAATTGTAGCTTTGTACAGATAATGAGATATGAGACAAACTTTAAAAAGTGACCTTTTATTTTCAAACGTGTAACCTACCATTTCTTTTTATGGAAAAACTTCTCTTTTATAAGCTTTACAATGTTATTTTAAAAGTAATCTTACCATGTAAACTTCAGTTACAGTGTTAGGGCTTATTAACACGTGATGCTGTGCTTTGCGGAGAAACTAAAACTGCATGTTGCTTTCGGTGCGTGAGGCTGTCACCAAATTTGACTAATGCAGTTCTATAAGGCCGCACCAGAACTGCACATGAACTGCATGCGAGACACCAGTGGCGGCTGGTGGGTTTTTTTTTGGGGGGGGGGGAACAACCACCACCGTCTGCCGGTCGGTCAGGCACTTACCCCATCTAGGCAGCAGGCAGCAGACGTCAGACCTCAGGCATCGGGCAATAGGCATCGAGCAGCGGGCAGCCTTACCTGAAAACGATTTCCTCCAATGGTGCGCTGTCACCACTGAAGGCACTCCCATCTTCACCCAGTCTTCTATTCCTGGCCATGCTGGCGATGACATCACTCCTGCATGCATGCTGTTCATGGCACGGCTCTGAAGGAACGGTCAGAGTTACCTCAGGTCTGTCACCATGACTCACCTCTGGGTTATCTCCAGCCTTCCTTTTGGATTTTTTGACCTCCCCCCAGCCCCAATTGGATAATCCACACCATGAACTACTTTAAAGGACTAATTTCCCTGCAAGGACTGGTTCAATAATTTATTTTTCATTTTCTCCCTCAGTTTTCACTGGTGACATCTGCCTCATCATTTATATCTGTGAGCCCTGTGACTGAATTCTCTCATTCCTGAAGTGCCAGTGCTGCCTTGTATAATTAAGTTAAAAGCCTTCCTGAGGGCAGCAGGGGACCTTTTCACCTACCTGTTAGCAGACCAGGACCTGTGGAAAGACTGTAGGAACAGCATCAGGACTGTTGGACTGTAGTCTGTGTCCAGAGGGAATCAAGGCACTGCAGTCAAGATGTCTACTGCGCATCGGCACATCACTCTCCAAGGGACCACCAGGCAGATGAAGAAGATTGTGAAGATGGACAAGAAGTGCCTAAGCATGACATTACTGTGGACCGGGTGGCAATTAGGACTTGTCAGAGACCAGAAGAGGAGAACCACAGACCAGAAATGTCAGTGTGCTGGCCGAAAGGGAAGGAGCTACCATGCAATGATATGCAGGCAGAGGAGGCCGTACTCGTCTTCAGACGCCCACAGCAACAGTGTTCCCGCCACTGTGAACGTGGTAGGCAGAGGGTATGAAACTGTTACCCTGACATTTTACTCATGGGTCTGCCATCCAATGTGCGGCTTATAGATCTTTCTCTCTGACATTGCTGCAGCTCAGAGCCAGGACGAGCTCCTTTTTCAGCCCTCAATCACAGTGGTCTAGCTCTTCTCCTCCTACCTGAGCGGCACCTCAATATCTTTTATAGGCTCACCCCGACCTGAAAGCCTGAACAGGGTCTCTTCAACACGACACTCTTTATCATCACAGGCTGGGGGTGAGTGAAGGGTCTGAGGGCCGAGAATGTACACAGACTTCACTCTGCCCTGTCTGTACTGTCTGCTTCAGTCACCTCTGTGTCAGTATGCTCCCTGCTAAGTGTCCTCTGTCTGTCAGTCTTTAGTCATCCCTTCCTTTCACTCTCAGCTCTCTAATGCCACGTACACACGATTGGAAATTCCGCCAGCAAAAGTCTGATGTGAGCTTTTAGTCGGAAATTCCGACCGTGTGTATGCTCCTTCGGACTTTTGCTGGCGGAATTCCTGCCAGTAAAAGATTGAGAGCAGGTTTCCTATTGGAAATTCTGTTTGTCTGTATGCAATTCCGACGTGCAAAAAACCATGCATGCTCAGAATCAAGTACGAGACGGAAGCGCTCGGTCTGGTAAAACTAGCGTTCGTAATGGAGATTACGAACGGAGCACAATGGAGCACATTCATCACGCTGTAAATTTTTGGATCTTTTAATGCAGCGCATTCTTTTGTTCTTTATAATGCTAGAAGAATGAAGTTGTTTTGCTGCTGACATTCACACAGAGTTCTGACAAACTAATTTCTTTATTATTTCTTGTGATCTCCTTAATATTATTTTTAGTTTTTAACGCCCGATCTCCATAATAATGTTTAGAATTAATTTTTATAGTGATTTTTTTTCCTTTTTTTATTTAAAATAAGATCTTCTTTTTTAAGATTATTTTAAAATTATTTTCTAATGATCTCCATATTTTTTTTTTTTGCGTGTCAAGTTACCACAACAACATTGTTATCTTGTATTTTTTAACTTCAAGGAGGTTGCTGGCCCTTGTTAATTTGACATTGTATTTTTAAAATGTACCTGCCTACTTACAAGCAAACTGTCCTTTTTAAATAAAAACACAAAGGGCAAGTATTTGCTGAAAACAAAATTACCATTTATTTTTGGGTCATAACAAAAGAAAGAGGCAAGGCAACGCTGGAGAAACTGCAGAAATTTGCGAAGCCTTTGGACCCCAGGGCACACATCAACTATTTGCAAAAGAAAATTGGTAGCCTGAGGAGTCCATACAATAGGGAGCACAATCGGGTCCTGGACTCCGAGAGATCAGGTACAGCAGCAGATCACATATATGTCCCAGGCTACTACAACAGCCTGTGTCTTCTGTCAGACCAGACTGAACCCAGGCCATCACACTCTTGTCTTACTTGCACAGTTCCCTGCACGCTGTGGCTTTGTTCGCCGAGTTGTGGCAGGAGGTGGAGGCAGTGGAGGAGGTGGAGGAGGAGGATGGACGAACTCAGAAAGGTGTGTATTTTATGTCAGTTGGCCACTCAACCCTTTATTTAGGGTCTGTAAAATGATGTTCTCACAGATGAGGCGTTGGTCCTGCTCCATTGCCTGCATTTTCGCTGCTACTATGCAGCCATAGCCCTCTTGAACGCTGGGGGGGGTCTCTCAGGATCGCATGAGCATCCTGAATGAGGGCAAGTGTTGCCTCCTCCACGTTCCTCCCCTTCCTGGGCCTTTTGGGTGGAAGGCGGAGGGGAGGGACCTGGGATTGGGTCAGTCCACTGGACCCGGCCACCTCCTGGCTGCTACTTCACCCTGCCACCTCCTGGCTGCCACATTCCAGACCCTCATTCTGGCTGAGGCTTTCCTGTGTATAAAAAAGGGACATAGTTTTAGTTTTTGCTTCATCAATCACACACAATTTTTAGCTCATGACTGTTGCAAATTGAATGTTAATAAATAGAAAAGACTATCATTCTGACCCCAGCATTTTTCATTCTTGGCCCAATCATTTTTGGCTACTACTGTCTATTGATATGTAAAACACTTTTTGTTCAATCATTAATTTCTTAGCAATAATAATATCTAGTTAACATAATTCATTTTAGGACAAGAAATATGTAGAAAAATACTATACCTGCTTCAAGCTGGGCTCCTCCAATTCTTCCTGGATAGAAGACCCAGGTTGGTCCTCCGAAGCTTCAGCTGGGGGGGGAAGAAGTGTGGAAAGTGATGACCTCACTTCAGTCTGGTCTTTCGGAAAAAGCATTTTGTTGTAGTACCACAGACTTGGTACATACACGTCCTCTGCTGCTGCTCCTGACCTCTGGGATGCCAGGACCTTATTACGCTCCTTATTGTATGTGCTCCTCAAGCTACCAGTTTTCCTGTCCAAAAAATCGCTGTCTGCATTGGGGACCTCCGTCTTCACAAATTCCAACGGTTTCTCCAGCGCTGCCTTCCTAGATGGTCTGTTATGATATAAATTATGTTTGACTTGCCACAAACTGGGCAACTCCCTGTATCTATCGATAAACTGGCTCATAAACTCAGGCTTTTTGAACAGATTCATTATTTCCGCAAGACAAAAAACAAGAGAAAAATACTAATGTCAGGCTAAACTCTCATAATCTTATCACAATATAGGCCTCAATCTAGAAGCAGTATAGGTCACTGATGCCCCAAGTTAAAATGTTACCTTCGTTCCCACGATCGGCACTTCCTCCACTCACAGATCGTACGTCCGACGAACGCGCATTACCCTTTATATACACTGCGCATGCATGAAACTCTGCCCTCGTCGTTCGCCCCTGACGTTCTTTCTAGAATATTCCCCGCCCCTTCTTTTTCTGCTCAGTGGGAGAGGACATGGCGGAGACACAGCAGGTGCATAGTTCCAGTAACGACGAGGAAAGCACGGAGCCAGAAACGTCCCGATCCCGGAGGAGATTTAAGGCCTCAAATATGGCCTTTGTAGAGATGGTGGACATCTTGAAGAGGGCTGAAGTATGGACCTTACCTAAACCCAAATGTGAGAAAGGCCAAGATCATGGCTAAAGTTGTGAGAAGCCTGCACAGGAATTTTGGGGTACGACGATCCAAGGAGCAATTGAGGAAACGCTGGTCAGACCTGAAATTGAGGGAGCAGGATCAGTACAGAAGGATCAAGAAACTGCTTCTAAAAAGTAAGTATTTGTCCTGTGTTCCTATTATTATTATTACTTGCATGCTGCTCTATGTGCTTTTCTTTACTCTTGTACAGTTTCAAAAAGGCAATTTTCAGGCTCGTGGGCACAGTAATCAGTCGTAGTAAACATTGTTCGTTCGCCCACTAATAATACGATGTTTTTTGCAGATACAGGGTTAACTACATTTGGTCATGCCTATTTATATTAAAATAAGTTTAGTACATTGTTGTCCAGATGTGTTTGTAACTAGAATGAAATGCAAACTTAATTCAGTGTAATGTAAGGAGAGGACACTCAGCAGCTGTTTACCACATCTGGACTCAGGAGCACTAGTGTGGGACACCAGAACAAACTTTTTAGGGTGTCCCACACAGGTGCTCCAGGGGATACTAGGGGTGTCTCCATGTGTTAACATTGTCCAAAAAAGGTAAGTATTCCAGCTTTGGTAAGGGAAAACATCATGTCTTCAGCTTGGAACTCTGCCAAAACAGACAATTGTACCACACTTCCAAGCAATGTTTCATATTCCTATTTCTGGCCTCATATATCTGTGTGCTAAGTATACCTTTTGTTTAATTCTCATAGAGGAGAAAAGACTCGGGACGTCTGAAGACAGCAGGAACCCCCAACCTCCTGAAGAAGGGGAACTCAGCACACAACCTGAGGATGTGGAGGAAGGAGAGGTGGATGACGTGGTTGAAATAGTGACCACAACAGGTGGGTGTCTGAGACCACAGCTTCAGGTAATAGATGTATGCCTGCATATTTATAATACATGGTGTGTTTTTTTATTTTAGGTGATGTGCATGTTGTGGAAGAACAATCTCCTCATTTTACCAGTGCAAGTGCACAAATGCTAATCCAGGACATAATGGTGTGTAGTTGGGATTTAGACATCATAAAACAAAAAACCAATGATGTTGAACAAAAAATTAAGAACATGATTGATGTATTAGGGAGAATCTAAATAACAACAAAATGACACCATTTTAGATTTGTTTTGAGAAATTTACTAAAGTTTTAATAATTTTAAAAGCCAAATTTTGAAGATGCACCCTCCAGGCAGTCTCAAAAAAAATGTCAAAAACAAAAAAAAAAACAAAAAAATTTTTTTTAAAGCTGGCCCTTAAAAAAAAAAATACACAAAAAGGTCCTTAGGTGCACTGTGTTCGGACGCCGGATACAGTGCGACGCCGGACACAGTGCACTTATGGGAACCGCCACGTTTATGCAATCACGAGATTTCATACGTGGCGCTTCATTTGCGGGCGTTTAGCCCACCTTGCGGCGCTTTTTGAAGCGCCGAGTAGCTTCTGCCTGGCGATAGTATCTATTACTATGGCCGGGCGGTTTGATTGACATCTGAGTATGATGTCACTTCCTGTTTCTCTCCAATTGCACCCAGGAGAGAGAAGCAGGAAGTATGAGAACAACGGAGCTCTCCAGGAGACACCGCTGGAGAGGACAACACACAGCAAGGTAAGTAACCGGGGGAGGGGGGTTTGATGGTGACACACGCTGCAATCTGGTGACACACGCTGCAATCTGGTGACACACGCTGCAATTTGGTGACACATGCTGCAATCTGGTGACACATGCGGCAATCTGGTGACACATGCTGCAATCTGGTGACACACGCTGCAATTTGGTGACACACGCTGCAATCTGGTGACACACGCTGCAATTTGGTGATACATGCTGCAATCTGGTGACACATGCTGCAATCTGGTGACACACGCTGCAATTTGGTGACACACGCTGCAATCTGGTGGCACATGCTGCAATCTGGTGACACACGCTGCAATCTGGTGACATATGCTGCAATCTGGTGACACATGCTGTAATTTGGTGACACACGCTGCAATCTGGTGACACACGCTGCAATCTGGTGACACACGCTGCAATTTGGTGACACACGCTGTAATTTGGTGACACACGCTGCAATTTGGTGACACACGCTGCTGCAATTTGGTGACACACGCTGCTGCAATTTGGTGACACATGCTGCAATTTGGTGACACATGCTGCTGCAATTTGGTGACACATTCTGCAATTTGGTGACACATTCTGCTGCAATTTGGTGATACATGCTGCTGCAATTTGGTGGTGACACATGCTGCTGCAATTTGGTGGTGACACATGCTGCTGCAATTTGGTGGTGACACATGCTGCTGCATTTGGTGGGACACATGCTGCTGCATTTGGTGGGACACAGGCTGCATTTTATGTGACACAGGCTGCAATTTGGTGACACATGCTGCAATTTGGTGACACACGCTGCTGCAATTTGGTGGTGACACATGCTGCAATTTGGTGACACATGCTGCTGCAATTTGGTGACACATGCTGCTGCAATTTTGTGGTGACACATGCTACTACAATTTGGTGATACATGCTGCTGCAATTTGGTGGTGACACATGCTGCTGCAATTTGGTGGTGACACATGCTGCTGCAATTTGGTGGTGACACATGCTGCTGCATTTGATGGGACACATGCTGTTGCATTTGGTGGGACACAGGCTGCATTTTATGTGACACAGGCTGCATGTAAGGAGGGACTCCGCTGGGGGCAGCTGATGTAAGGAGGAACTCCGCTGGGGACACCTGATGGCATCTGGTGGCAGGCGACGTGGCTAGTGACATGCTCAGGGCTCCCACTGATACTGCATTATGGTGAGTTGAATGATTTCATTTTATATTACAATGTAATAATAGAAATAATGCGCTTCAATCATCCTGACACCATAACAAACATGGTGCCGGGATGATTGAAGCGCTAACACCAGGTGTTTGGAGTATCTTTATCTGCTGATTGTTAAACTTTCTAGAATACACATATTTCTATTGTGTAGGATCTGGGCCTGTTGTCCCTCCATCCCTCTCCCTCCATCCCTCATTTATCTCAGACACTAACCACACCACCTTAGAGCCACGCCCATTTTCACCAAGTGGGAGGGGTTGAAAAGGAAGGGCGGGGCCTGGCGCCCCCCCCATCCTAAAACTTCACCAGCCGCCACTGGTGTCAACATGTGCTATCTGCCATCATGGGGTATGTTGTTGTGGGTGCAACCTCTTCCTCGCAACTCAAGTAGCCGAGAAGAAGGGGTTGCACCCCCAAAACACATCCTTTGATCCCCCATGATGGGAGCTAGCACATGTTAACATTAGGCATGGGATCAGGAGGGAAATCCCTATTTTGAATCCCAATTTTTGTGCATCTTCAAAATTTGTCTTTTACAGGGGTGACATCACCCCATCTGATGAAGGCAAGATCAACACAGTTTTCACATACTCATGTCTGATATTGCCTTCACTTTTTGTACGTTGAACTTTGTAAGTTCCAGAGTTGTATAAGTTATGGTTTGAAACATGCCTGTTAAAGCAAAATATAAAACTAAAAATGTCAAACTTAATTAAACAAAGATGTATTTTTGGTGGAAAAATGTTTTACAACACACATGTGAATGTGCACGGAGTAAAAGTTTTTATACTCAACAATGTGTGGCTTCTTCTTTCAATGCTCAATACCAGTTTTTGTATTAAGTTGGTGTTTACAGTGACAATAGGGGTTATTTAATAAAGCAAAATCCACTTGCCACTACAAGTGCACTAGGAGAACCTAGGAGACAGCTAAAAGAAACACAAGCAGTAAATCAAATTCAAGATGATTTCAGATCAAAATCATTTTTAATTTTAGAAAAGAATCAAAGATTTGCTGGCATAGCAATGGCCCCCCCTACCCGTAAAATAGTCCAGATACTTTTGCCGCACATCACGGTTGCTTTGGGGGGGGGCAAGCCAGGACAGCCAGCTTCCAGGGCCGTCATTGGATTTATGTCCTGAATTGCGGCGAACTGAGGCCACATAATTTGGAGCATTTCTCCTTAACCACTTCAGCCCCGGAAGATTTTACCCCCTTCCTGACCAGAGCACTTTTTACAATTCGGCACTGCGTCGCTTTAACTGCTAATTGCGCGGTCATGCAATGCTGTACCCAAATGAAATTTGCGTCCTTTTCTTCCCACAAATAGAGCTTTCTTTTGATGGTATTTGATCACCTCTGTCGTTTTTATTTTTTGCGCTATAAACGGAAAAAGACCGAAAATTTTGAAAAAAAATGATATTTTCTACTTTTTGTTATAAAAAAAATCCAATAAACTAAATTTTAGTCATACATTTATGCCAAAATGTATTTGGCCACATGTCTTTGGTAAAAAAAATGTCAATAAGCGTATATTTATTGGTTTGCGCAAAAGTTATAGCGTCTACAAGCTAGGGTACATTTTCTGTAATTTACACAGCTTTTAGTTTATGACTGCCTATGTCATTTCTTGAGGTGCTAAAATGGCAGGGCAGTACAAAACCCCCCCAAATGACCCCATTTTGGAAAGTAGACACCCCAAGGAAATTGCTGAGAGGCATGTTGAACCCATTGAATATTTATTTTTTTTGTCCCAAGTGATTGAATAATGACAAAAAAAAAAAAAAAAAAATTTACAAAAAGTTGTCACTAAATGATATATTGCTCACACAGGCCATGGGCATATGTGGAATTGCACCCCAAAATACATTCAGCTGCTTCTCCTGAGCATGGGGATACCACATGTGTGGGACTTTTTGGGAGCCTAGCCGCGTACGGGGCCCCGAAAACCAAGCACCGCCTTCAGGATTTCTAAGGGCATAAATTTTTGATTTCACGCCTCACTACCTATCACAGTTTTGAAGGCCATAAAATGCCAAGATGGCACAAACCCCCCCCCAAATGACCCCATTTTGGAAAGTAGACACCCCAAGCTATTTGCTGAGAGGCATGGTGAGTATTTTGCAGCTCTCATTTGTTTTTGAAAATGAAGAAAGACCAGAAAAAAACATTTTTTTTTCTTTTTTCAATTTTCGAAACTTTGTGACAAAAAGTGAGGTCTGCAAAATACTCACTATACCTCTCAGCAAATAGCTTGGGGTGTCTACTTTCCAAAATGGGGTCATTTTGGGGGGTTTTGTGCCACCTGGGCATTCCATGGCCTCCGAAACTGTGATAGGCAGTGAAGAGTGAAATCAAAAATTTACGCCCTTAGAAAGCCTGAAGGCGGTGCTTGGTTTTCGGGGTCCCGTGCGCAGCTAGGCTCCCAAAAAGTCCCACACATGTGGTATCCCCGTACTCAGGAGAAGCAGCAGAATGTATTTTGGGGTGTAATTTCACATATCCCCATGGCATGTTTGAGCAATATATCATTTAGTGACAACTTTGTGCAAAAAAAAAAAAAAATTTGTCTCTTTCCCGCAACTTGTGTCACAATATAAAATATTCCATGGACTCGACATGCCTCTCAGCAAATAGCTTGGGGTGTCTACTTTCCAAAATGGGGTCATTTGGGGGGTTTTGAACTGTCCTGGCATTTTATGCACAACATTTAGAAGCTTATGTCACACATCACCCACTCTTCTAACCACTTGAAGGCAAAACCCTTTCTGACACTTTTTGATTACGTGAAAAAATTATTTTTTTTTGCAAGAAAATTACTTTGAACACCCAAACATTATATATTTTTTTAAAGCAAATACCCTACAGATTAAAATGGTGAGTGTTTCATTTTTTTTTTCACACGGTATTTGCGCAGCGATTTTTCAAACGCATTTTTTGTGGAAAAAACACACTTTTTTAAATTTTAATGCACTAAAACACACTATATTGCCCAAATGTTTGATGGAATAAAAAAGATGATCTTAAGCCGAGTACATGGATACCAAACATGACATGCTTTAAAATTGCGCACAAACGTGCAGTGGCAACAAAATTAATACATTTTTAAAAGCCTTTAAAAGCCTTTACAGGTTACCACTTTAGATTTACAGAGGAGGTCTACTGCTAAAAATACTGCCCTCGATCTGACCTTCGCGGTGATACCTCACATGCATGGTGCAATTGCTGTTTACATTTGACGCCAGACCGACGTTTGCGTTCGCCTTAGCGCGAGAGCAGGGGGGACAGGGGTGCTTTTTTTTTTCTTTATTATTTTTTTGCTTTTTTATCTTATTTTTAAACTGTTCCTTTCATTTTTTTTTTTTTTAAATCATTTTTATTGTTATCTCAGGGAATGTAAATATCCCCTATGATAGCAATAGGTAGTGACAGGTACTCTTTTTTGAAAAAATTGGGGTCTATTAGACCCTAGATCTCTCCACTGCCCTCAAAGCATCTGACCACACCAAGATCGGTGTGATAAAATGCTTCCCCAATTTCCCAATGGCGCTGTTTACATCCGGCGAAATCTAAGTCATAAAATGCTCGTAGCTTCCGGTTTCTTAGGCCATAGAGATGTTTGGAGCCACTCTGGTCTCTGATCAGCTCTATGGTCAGCTGGCTGAATCACCGGCTGCATTCTCAGTTTCCCTGTTGAGACAGGAGAGCCAGAGAAAAACACAGAAGACGGTGGGGGGGGGGGGCATTCCCTCCCACTGCTTGTAAAAGCAGTCTAGAGGCTAATTAGCCACTAGGATTGCTTTTACATGAAAGCCGACCGCTGGCTGAAAAGAATGATACCAAGATGATACCTAAACCTGCAGGCATCATTCTGGTATAACCACTCAAAGTCGTGAATGGTGTACCTGAAGACCAAAAAATGGTTAACAATAAAGCACAGTAAACGGTAAAGTATAAAAAATTGCATACCTGAAAAGCAAACATGATAAAACATAATAACAATAAAACATTGCAGAATAGAATACAGTAAAAAAGAGCAGAACAATAGAGAGAGAATAGAGAGAGAATAAAACAACAACTATTTTTTTTTATTTTTGTTTATGTTTTTTTTGCAAACTTGTAACTTTTATAACTGTAACCGGTTCCAGGTTCGGGTCTCTCAAAATGCAATGGCATCTTGGGAGACCCTGTGAAAGTGTGCCTAGTCTGTGCAATGCTGTACCCTACGCTAATACTCAACTAGTGAATGGTAGCGTTCAAAACATTCACCAATGCAAAGACCAGGATTGTCAGGACAGGAGGGACAATAATAGCGGGTGT
The DNA here is from genome assembly GCA_037952835.1 of Lithobates septentrionalis. Taxonomy (NCBI): domain Eukaryota; kingdom Metazoa; phylum Chordata; class Amphibia; order Anura; family Ranidae; genus Lithobates; species Lithobates septentrionalis. The sequence continues at coordinate 664,670 of JBBDGP010000163.1, read as the reverse complement.
CACGCCTATATCCGCGCTTGCTGCAGACACAACATCTTTTTGGGGGGGTTTGTTGGGTAGGGGTACTCGGGAGGACATAAAAATGCCTCTCATGCAGCCAACTGCATTTGGTTGGGGATGTGAATGGGGGAAGTACGGGCGCTGCAGAAGCGGTGGGTTCCCAATTAGGATTGGCGAATGCAGTAGGAAGGGCACTATGGGCACGACGGGCCTGTGTTTGTCTTTTTGGTAGCAGCGGGACACTACTTGTGCTTGCCACCTCACCAGCTTGAACTGCACTTATGGGACTCGCCACGTCACCAAGTGTTACTGCAGTGCTGGTTTGACTACGACCGGGGTGTACTAGGCCGCTGGCGCTTGCCAGTTCAATAAAAAGCTACCAAAAAAACTGTTAGCGATCGCAGGGATCAGGCCTGACTCTGCGAACGCTGCAGTTATGCGTTTAGTGTTCTGTAAGTGACAGTGATCGATCGATACTGCACTCGGGTGGGCTGGGCTGGGCCGGGCGGAGGGGCAAAACGCAGGTGCTAGCAGGTATCTGGGTTGATCCCGCTAACACTGCGTTTTTGGGAACCCTAAACTGCTGGGGACGCTAGTATAGATCTGATTGGATCAGATATTGATCCGTTCAGATACTATACCACTAAGGGAGGTGTACGGTGCGTGCGTGGGTGTTAGCGGTACTGGCGCTAACCTGATGCTGCCTGGGGCTGGTGCTTACCAGTTCACCAAAACGCTACCAAAAAAACTGTTAGCGATCGCAGGGATCAGGCCTGACTCTGCGAACGCTGCAGTTATGCGTTTAGTGTTCTGTAAGTGACAGTGATCGATCGATCGATACTGCACTTGGGTGGGCTGGGCTAGGCTGGGCGGAGGGGCAAAACGCAGGTGCTAGCAGGTATCTGGGCTGATCCCGCTAACACTGCATTTTTGGGAACCCTAAACTGCTGGGGACGCTAGTATAGATCTGATCGGATCAGATATTGATGCGTTCAGATACTATACCACTAAGGGAGGCGTATGCAGCGTGCGTGGGTGTTAGCGGTACTGGCGCTAATCTGACGCTGCCTGGGGCGACGCATATCACCGCCGGGCGATCAGGGGGCTAAACCTTTATTCGGTAATAAACGGCGGGTGCCCTGACACTATAAAAAATAAACGAACTAACCAGCGTCACCCGTAACAGTTATACGGTGATCAGTGGTGAAAGGGTTAACTAGGGGGCAATCAAGGGGTTAAAACATTTATTAGATAGTATATGGGGGTCCCTGTCGCTATAAAACGCTGACGGCGAACCTAAATATTTACCTCACTAACTAGCGTCACCAGCGACACTAATACAGCGATCAGAAAAATGATCGCTTAGTGACACTGGTGACGGGGGGTGATCAAGGGGTTAAAACTTTATTAGGGGGGGTTAGGGGGGTACCCTAGACCTAAAGGGGGGTAATACTCACTGTCCCAACACTGTAACTGTCACAAACTGACACTATGCAGCAATCAGAAAAAAAAAAAAAAAAAACCTGCTTGGTGTCAGTTTGTGACAGGGGGGGGGTGATTGGGGGGTGATCGGGGGGCGATCGGGGGGGGGATCGGGGTGTTTAGTGTGCCTGGCATGTTCTACTGTGTTGTGTGTGTGTTGTGCACTTACTTACATGTCGTCTCTCCTCGGGCCGGAACGGAAACTCCCGAGCCGAGGAGAGATGACATCACATCCTCTGCCTCTGTGTACTATACAGAGGCAGAGGATGTTTCTCATTGGCTGGGAGCGATCGCGAGGGGGGGGGCCACGATCGGATGGCCTCCCCCTCGTCTCTCAACTCTCCCAGCCAAATGCCGACCGCAGCTGGCACCGGGGGGGGGGGTCCGATCGGACCCCCCGCCCGCGGGAAGGCAATCACGTACCAGGTACGTGATTTTGCCTGCCCGTGCCATTCTGCTCACGTATATAGGCGTGAGGCGGTCGGCAAGTGGTTAAATAAATATGTAGAATACAGCATGCTAGTACTATGTGATTCAGTTTATACTCCGCCATGTTGATTGCCGTAAGGAATAGGCGGAACCGGCTGGCCATTATACCAAATGCATTCTCCACCATTCTTCTGGCTCTGGCCAGCCTGTAATTAAAAACCCTCTTTTCGAGGCGCATGCGCAGCAGCTCACAAGATGGCCGCAGGCATCTAAAGCTCCGCTCCTCCGTGGCCCTTATTTGACCACCGGAGCGCGCAGATTGTCCGACAGCACACACTGCCGGGACTAACGGACGTGGGAGCCTCCCGAGAATACTCCGATGGCGTCGGTTCAGGCGAGAAGAAGCCTCACAAACCAGATGCCCTGTACCGCTCATACCACAGCAGTGACCAGGGCTGGACTGGGACAAAAATTTGGCCCTGGACTTCTTCCAGACTGGCCCACTTTAATTTTTCAGACATGCACAAAAACAGTATAACTATACGCAATTGCTCAAGGTGCACCCGCCCAGGATTGCCCTGCAAAGCGGGCAGTGGGTCCTGCTGGGAGCCGGCCACTGACCTGTGGTCCCTGCAAGGAGCTGGCCACAGGCCATGGCCATCTTCCAGCAGGACCCACAGTGTTGAGTCCTTTTTTGAGGTACTGGGTGGGCACTGGGGCAGGGTAAATGGAGGGGTGGATAGATGGGATTTGGGGTCAGCTGGCCCTGGGAGTGTCAGGGTCTTTCACCTCAGCAATGCCTTCACCCCCCCTGGGAGTTTGAGCGTGTGGACTACAACTCCCAGAATGCAACAGGGTGCAACAGCTAGCTGGCGGCCATGTCCCCCAGTGAACTGACACTGACAGCTCCAGCACAGCTGGCTCTGGCCACTCACACATAGCCTCCTGATCCATGTTCCTGAGGACAGGCCAGTGCAAGAATTTTTGTGCATTTTACCACCCCCCCACCCCAAGGCAACTGGATACGTCCCTGACTGCCACTGTCGTCCTATGCATACAGAAAGAGCCCCCCTTTACCATCAGAGACCCCACTTACAGAATGAGCCCCCCTTTATCATCAGATCCCCCACTCACTGAAAGAACCCCCATTTACCATCAGATCCCCCACTCACAGAAAGTACCCCCTTTACCATCAGATCCCCCACTCACAGAAAGTACCCCCGTTTACCATCAGATCCCCCACTCACAGAAAGAAACCCCCTTTAACATCAGATCCCCCACTCACAGAAAGGACCCCCCTTTACCATCAGATCCCCCACTCACAGAAAGAACCCCCCTTTAGCATCAGATCCCCCACTCACAGAAAGAACCCCCCTTTAACATCAGATCCCCCACTCACAGAAAGGACCCCTCTTTACCATCAGAACCCTCACTCACAGAATGAACCCCCCTTTAACATCAGATCCCCCACTCACAGAAATAACCCCCCTTTAATATCAGATCCCCCACTCACAGAAATAACCCCCCTTTACCATCAGATCCCCCACTTACAGAAAGAACCCCCCTTTACCATCAGTTTCATCACTCACAGAAAGAACCCCCCTTTACCATCAGATCCCCCACTCACAGAAATAACCCCCCTTTACCATCAGATCCCCCACTTACAGAAAGAACCCCCATTTACCATCAGATCTCCCACTCACAGAAAGAACTCCCCTTTAGCATCAGATCCCCCACTTACAGAAAGAACCCCCCTTTACCATCAGATCCCCCACTTACAGAAAGAACCCCCCTTTACCATCAGTTTCATCACTCACAGAAAGAACCCCCCTTTACCATCAGATCCCCCACTCACAGAAATAACCCCCCTTTACTATCAGATCCCCCACTTACAGAAAGAACCCCCCTTTACCATCAGTTTCATCACTCACAGAAAGAACCCCCCTTTACCATCAGATCCCCCACTCACAGAAATAACCCCCCTTTACCATCAGATCCCCCACTTTCAGAAAGAACCCCCCTTTACCATCAGATCCCCCACTCACAGAAAGAACTCCCCTTTAGCATCAGATCCCCCACTTACAGAAAGAACCCCCTTTACCATCAGATCCCCCACTTACAGAAAGAACCCCCCTTTACCATCAGTTTCATCACTCACAGAAAGAACCCCCCTTTACCATCAGATCCCCCACTCACAGAAATAACCCCCCTTTGCCATCAGATCCCCCACTTACAGAAAGAACCCCCCTTTACCATCAGATCCCCCACTTACAGAAAGAACCCCCCTTTACCATCAGTTTCATCACTCACAGAAAGAACCCCCCTTTACCATCAGATCCCCCACTCACAGAAATAACCCCCCTTTACCATCAGATCCCCCACTTACAGAAAGAACCCCCCTTTACCATCAGATCCCCCACTCACAGAAAGAACTCCCCTTTAGCATCAGATCCCCCACTTACAGAAAGAACCCCCCTTTACCATCAGATCCCCCACTTACAGAAAGAACCCCCCTTTACAATCAGTTTCATCACTCACAGAAAGAACCCCCCTTTACCATCAGATCCCCCACTCACAGAAATAACCCCCCTTTACCATCAGATCCCCCACTTACAGAAAGAACCCCCCTTTACCATCAGATCCCCCACTCACAGAAAGAACCCCCCTTTAGCATCAGATCCCCCACTCACAGAAAGAACCCCCCTTTAACATCAGATCCTCCACTCACAGAAAGAACCCCCCTTTACAATCAGTTTCATCACTCACAGAAAGAACCCCCCTTTACCATCAGATCCCCCACTCACAGAAAGAACTCCCCTTTAGCATCAGATGCCCCACTTACAGAAAGAACCCCCCTTTACCATCAGATCCCCCACTTACAGAAAGAACCCCCCTTTACAATCAGTTTCATCACTCACAGAAAGAACCCCCCTTTACCATCAGATCCCCCACTCACAGAAATAACCCCCCTTTACCATCAGATCCCCCACTTACAGAAAGAACCCCCCTTTACCATCAGATCCCCCACTCACAGAAAGAACCCCCCTTTAGCATCAGATCCCCCACTCACAGAAAGAACCCCCCTTTAACATCAGATCCTCCACTCACAGAAAGAACCCCCCTTTAGCATTAGACCCCCCACTCACAGAAAGAACCCCCCTTTAGCATTAGATCCCCCACTCACAGAATGAACCCCCCTTTAACATCAGATCCCCCACTCACAGACAGAGTTCTCCAGCAGCGCTGGAACTATACATGGTGGAGAGACTGTGGGGGAAGAAAGTGTAGCTGCAGCAGCGGAGCACACAGATCACATTATACCTGTCAAATGTGAACCAGGAAATGGAGGTTGGCGTGGCGGCTCCCTGTGCACTGTGTCCCAGTCCCGCACATGTCCTCCAGGCTCCACTAGTTTCGGCTTCAGCTCAGAGGAGGTGGGTGGAGCTAAGTACTAGGCGCGCACAGAGAAGGAGGAAGTTAAATCCTCCTCCGCTCTGTATTCTGGGGCATCGCTCTGGTGACGTCACTGGTTGCTACTCGCCAGGCGGCAGGCGGCTAGCAACTATTCTGGGCAGTGAGCCAGCAGCTGTGGAACTACAACTTAAAGCGGGTCTCGGCCGGCCTGCCCGGCCAGAACAAGTGAGAGTCGGTAAAGCGGCGATGGTGGCCTTTTTAGGGGGCATCAGATCGGCACAGGGGGCAATCCAGGGACACTGTATTGTCCGGGAATGAAAGGATCCTGTCACTGAAACCGGCCCACCGGGAAAGTCCCGGTAGTCCTGATGGCCAGTACATGCCTAGCAGTGACGGACGAATCCATCGCAGACCAGGATCTAAATCAGCCACACTCCCCAGGTACTGCCTTCCCTCCACTGCCCCTGCTCGCATCCCCTGCTTCCACAGAATCCCTGCTGGGTAGAATGAATGCTGATCTCTCATCTACTCCCATGATTGACCCGCACACAGGCCTGCTCCTGTCAGTGAGTGAGGCAAGTGCTGCAGCACCTATCCCAACTGACTTCCCTTCTATGATGGAAGCCATCTCGCAATTGTTATCGAAAAGCTTAGCTCTTAATGTGGCCCAAATTACTTCCTCGATCCATGCTGACCTACAGCACTTGGGGATGAGGATAGACACGATTGAAAAGAAAACCGATCAATCGGTAGCTAGGATTAACCAGAACACAGCTAGGATCCAAGATCTACAGAAACAACTGGAAACAGCATGTGCATAAATCAATGATCTCGAAAATAGATCGAGACGTTATAACTTTAGAATAAGAGGTCTCCCTGAATCTGAGAAAGATGTTGCTGCGGCAGTAAAAACTCTGATCAAAAACCTAATCCCAGATATTGCTGATCATCGTCTGGAGCTGGACAGGGCTCACGGGGCTCTGCAGCCTCCCCGTCCGGATGGTCTCCCTAGGGACATCATTGTGAAGCCCCATTACTACGCTGTGAATGAAGAGGTGATGAAGAAATCTAGATTCTCTGAGAATCTTAAGTTATTGGGGCACAAAATACAGATCTTTGCAGATCTTTCGCCGTATACGGTTCAGAAGAGACGCTCCCTCAAACCGCTACTTCAACTCCTGACGGAAAAAGAAATCTCCTATAGATGGTCGTTTCCCCTCTGACTTAACTTCTCCTTTAGGAATAAGCACTACGGATTTTCCTCATTACCAGAAGGTGAACACCTAATGCTACAGTTGGGCCTGATTACCCAGGATCCTTCTCCTTCTTCCTCACTGACCAGCAGGGGCACCCCCTCGTACTCGAAGAGACCACTTCCAGTGAGTCCCCTTCAACCATCCTGGCTGACACAGAACACTAAACGTTCTAAAGACAATCTCCCGACTTGATGATCTTCGCACGAGGATCAGGGCTCTGATCTGGTTCCTTCCCCCATTTTTCGTTCGGCCCCCCTGGAAGCCTCCTGGGGTGCTCCGTCCCCCTCACCACAGACTCCAGCCTATTAAAACCTGACCCCTCACCGGGATCACCCAGGATACAGAACTGACCCTCACCTTGATGATATGGAGTTGTACATATAATTGTATGTTATATGGGGAGGGGGTTGGGGTTGCAGTTATACCCTGTAACCTGGGGGACAGGTAGCAGGTACAAAGCTCCCTGGGATGAGCAGTCTTTCAGGCACAGATACCAAATCCAGTGAAATAGTGACAAACAGTGCGGTGTTTATTTGTGATATATACAAGTCTATATACAGGTGCTGTACAGTGTTCCAAAGAAAACAAATAGGAACCAAAAATAGCCAAAACAAAACCTAGCCGTGTCTCGGCACTAACTAAACAATATTTACAAATCCTAACTATCAGGCTGAGCAAGCCTACAGCTTGTCAGCTTCCACATACCTTTTTGCTCTCCTACACAGAAGCTTGTCTGAGTATCCCAGGCCAAGAGCAAGGGCTGTCTGCTCAGGTGAGCTTAAATTAGCCTGGGGGAGAGGACCAAGACCTGAACCGGACCATGGATCACAGATCCCTGAACCTGTATGAGAGGAGCCTGGGAGATGTATAAACCCCGAACAGGACTTTTCCTGGCTCTCTCTGGGATGCTCTGCTACAACCCTTAGGGAGCCACTCTCAGGGGGGGCGGTACGGCTGGGCTGTTCGTTCTTCTTTTCTCATGTTGTTATATATCCCCTGGTTTCTTCTCAGTTTATTAAGGGATTTCATTCCCTCCACTGTAGGGTGGCCTATTGATATCACTAAACAGATGCTCGATTATATACAGAGACTCCCCCAGCGGTTGCACCCTCGTGCAGTTGACACAACGTTCAGGGTCGGCTTTGCATGGGGGTTGCCTTCCGCTGGCAAGGGGTTCTCTCTAGGCCCAGTTTTAGCACTTTTTGGTCTCTCTCCGGTCGGGGCTGGCCCACCCTTTGGGCCTCCTTGCCCTTACGGCGGGAGGTCTGGAGGAGGGCATGGTCACTGGCAGGAGAACTCGGTATTACCACTAGTTTCAAGGTATAGTTCTACAGTTGGACGTTTTGCTCTTTTATTATCATTGGCTCCTTTTCAGCCTTCAGTGAAGTTGTACTTAAGGTGGATGGGGCTGTGGTGGACCCAGTGCACCTCCAACAAGCTCTGGGAGTACAGACAGTGCTCTTGGTTGCTTAGCCGGTTGCCCTGTACTTAGGGAGTCCCGGACCACTTGGATCTAGGGGTGAGGAATGGCTAGTCCATTCCGCCCCCGGGACGGGTGGGGGTCAGGGGCCCTCCGAGTTTCACTGTATTTTTTTTTGCTATTGTCTTTTTATCATAACAAAAAGTGTATAACAGGGCCTAAATACACCACTCAGCGCTACAGAACTCAAAAAATTCTTCACAGCATAAATATAAGAAATGACATAAAAAAATTGAATATCAACCAAGACCCCTAAATAAGCACATTAAGGGTGTTGGTATGAGCTGCTGTTTAAAACCAGAAACCATATGCAAACAATAGTATAACACCATACAATGATATTCAAGGAATAGTTATATACTAAAACAGCGCTGTTGTTGAGCAAATTAAACGATTGTGTGGCCAACTACACACAGAACAATGTCCATAAGAGTGATATAGTAACAGTAGTGGTTCAGAGGTTGTTCAAGGCAGATCACAGAGTTGTCAAAGCATGCACCATCCACCGATCACTCCACTCCACCAGGTGTGAACACACTCCCCTCAGGGGGTTAAACTCACCAGAGATAGGTATATCACAAGCCTCCAAATAACAGATATCCTGGGATAAATAAATTAGCTCTTCTCCAAGTGATGGATAGAAAGAGGGGTTCCAAAGCAATAAAAACAAAGGAGAGCGCACATAGCGTAATTCCATTTATTATTAAAACAGACCCATCACATTAAATTTCCCCCATCACTAGCTACGTACTAAACATATGCAGTCAACAAGCGAAAAGGATGACATCACCGTGCACCGCAGCGTAGGATCTCCGGTCACCGCCTCAGCAAACAAAGAGCGGAGTCACTTCCTAGTTCCGGGTCCACCACGATGAAGCGCACGTGTCACTTCCGGCGTTGTGTAGGTTCTTTATGCATTACCTCAGGTTATGGTAACATTTCTTCATTTCTTCTTCCCTACCTTTATTTTTTTCACCACTTCTCTCCCACTCTGTTCTACTGCTAGCTTTAGCCTCTCCAGGTCCTATGTTTGCCCGTGTTCTCCCATTCCAGGCTCCGATATATTGGCTTTCACACCATTCATGATCCTACGGCTGCTATTCTCACAAGGCTCAGGTAAGACACACATCTTAATACTAGTCTCCTCTCCTCTGACACATGGCTAAGACCCAAGCCTCTGGACCTTCTCCGAAAATTATCTCTCACAACACTCAGGGACTCAACTCCCCTCTCAAACGAAGGAAACTGTTCCAACATTATCATTCTATACATGCTGATATTCTTTTACTACAGAAAACTCACTTCCCTTCATCTTATAAACCTACCTTTCTCCATCAACGCTTTCCTCAATTTTTTATATCCTCAGCAGCCAACAAAACGAAAGGGGTTGCCATATGCCTGGCTAGACATGTTAACCTCTCTCAACCAGAGACGGTGGTAGACCCCCTTGGATGTTACGTTTTGGTTTCTGGGACAATTGATGGGGACCTGTATACCTTTGTCTCTTATTATGCCCCTAACAAAGGCCAGAGATCTTTCTTTGACTCCTTACTTCACAAACTGAGACCATATCTCAAAGGCACAGTTTTTGTTGGGGGGGACTCGAACATTGCCTTCGACTCCTCTCTTGACAAATCGGGTGGGGGGAGACCAAAATCCAGGCACCCTTCCAAGCAGAGTGTTAAGATAGCACAGCTGCTCTATGACGCGGGTTTAATAGACATCTGGAGAGAGACTAACCTTCATACCAAAGATTATACCCACTTCTCAGCATGATTTTTAAACATGATGATGGGGGTTTCAGGACCAAAAACTATTGTAAACCCACGGATAGGAACGGGTATATACCCCTAGATAGCTGCCACCACAGTTCATGGCTGCTTAACATCCCCAGGGGACAGTTCATTCGTCTTCGGCGAAACTGCTATCTGGATGACGACTATTTTTCGCAAGCTAACCATATGGCAGAAAAATTCCTACAGAAGGGATACTCTAGGTCGCTTATAGCAGAGGAAGTCCAAAAAGTGGGCAATATGGATAGATCTTCTTTAGTAAAAAACTCGGACAGAAGAAACAATATGAATACAGAACAACAGAGTCCTCAATACAGGATTATCCTGGATTATAACATTCAACATAAGAAGGTTGAAAAGATTATTCTAAAATATTGGGATATTTTAAAAAAGGACAATATTTTAGGCCCCACCCTCCCTGCTCGTCCTAGGTTTGTATATCGGAGACCACCCACCTTGAGGGACATTATTGCCCCAAGTGTGGTTGACCCTCCGGTGATTAAAGAGAGTAGAATTTTTAGCTTCATGTCAGGATTCTATGCCTGCGGTAAATGCCCAGCATGTAGGCAATGTAAGTTTAATGTTAAGAAAAGAAAAGAATTTAATGCCACTGCCACTAACAGAACCTATCAGATTAAAAACTTAATTACATGCGATACGGTGGGAGTAGTGTACATGCTGCAGTGCGAATGCGGACTGCAGTATGTAGGAAGAACCTCCCGACCTATGGGCGTCCGTATAGCGGAGCATGTGAATAACATCAAAAAAGGTTATAAGTCACATTACGTATCGAAACATTTCAGAATATGCCACAATAAGGACCCGAGGAAATTGCATTTCTGGGGTATAGAAAAAGTTTCGAAACATTGGAGGGGCGGAAATTTTATTAGGCAATTGAGTCGCCGAGAATCTCTATGGATTCATGAAACAAAAGTAGGAGTCCCTAGAGGGTTAAACATTGAGTTCGACCTCAATTGTTTTATCTCTGATAAATGAGTGTTTTTAAAGTAAAGTTGTATATTTATAAGTTTTACTGTATGTTTCTTATCATATGTATATTTTTTAGGATTTTTTAAAGATTTCATATTAACACCTTGTGCTAATTTTAATGTATTTGTTGTTTTAGCACATTGAGTGTTGTTGTAATTTATTTTGAGATGACAGCGGGTGACCATTCCGACCATTCCTATTATATTCCCATCATGTTACTAATTCCTATAATGTCATATGATTTATATGGTTAAAGATTGATCTATGCCTTTAGTGTAGATCAGTGGGTGTGCATGATCGAATCTGTATTCATAATTAAGTGGGAAGTTTTATTACATTTCCACAGTGCCAGCTAGTGTCTCCGCTCAGGAATTAGTTATTCTGGAACTCGGTTTCCGTTTCCGCTCTGTGACACACTCCTTGCTGACAGTCGGCAAGTATTTAAGATCCCGGGTGACAGCCTGACTCCACCCCTGCTGACGAAGTCCATTGGACGTAACGCCGCGTACGGGGGCGGAGTCTGACGTCACCCGCTGTCATCTCACAGCTGTTCGGACGCGAACAGTCTGTTACATCCCCGCTCTTGGATTTTTATGCATTTTAATAGCGCTATTCATAGGCGCTTTCACATGGACTGTATCCTGATTTGTTAATAAAATATCTATTGAGCTTTATGGAACGCTCTTAGATGTCCCTTCTTCTTCCTTTTTTTCCACTTTACTGCACCCTGGAGGTAACCTTATCATTTGCCATACTGGAGGACAAGTTGTGGGTTGTCATCATATACCAGCAGAGTATTTGATCCGGACGTATCCAGCATTGGTGGTAATTTTATCATCTGTTACACTGGGGGATAAGCTGTGGGCTGTCATCCAACACCAGCAGAGCATCCGATCCGGGCGTATCCAGCATTGGTGGTAATTATGCCTACTTTGATCTTTTATCTGGTAAGCAGTATATTTGCTCAGATACTTTGAAGAACCTCAAGTGTTTTTTAGTAAGAAGATATATTACAGAGGAGAAAATTTCTGCCTTATAGAGGACTTTTTTCTCATGTTGTTTGCGCTGCACTTTCTTTTGTTTATTTAGCACTTCTCAGCACCGCACAACTCCTTTGCCAGGATTGACCACATCTTTACGCGTTCCACTTCGATTCCTCTGATCATAAGTTCCAAGATTGTGGACACTCCCTTATCGGATCATTCGATGGTAACTTTGATCACACAGACACCCAGGGGGCATGACTCACCTCCTCGTTGGCGACTACAGGAAACCCTTTTAAGTGATCCCGTACAATGTACATTGATAGAAGAGGTCATTAAGGATTACTTCAGTATTAACACGACGAGTGACGTCTCTCCCATGACTCTGTGGGCAGCCCATAAGGTAGTTCGGAGGGGGAAAATTATCCAACTGACAGCTAAACTCAGGGCAGAACACAAAGCAGACATGTTGAAACTAACTGAGGAATTCAGATCTCTGGCTAGAGCTCACAAACGACACCCTACATCAGACTCCTTAGCTAAATTAGATAAATCGCGAACCCTCCTGAATCTTCACTTGACAACGGCAGCTGAGAGACACCTTAGGTGGACGGGGGCTAAATTCTATGCCCAAAAGGATAGAGTCGGCTCCAAACTAGCAGTTAAGCTCAGCCCTAAACCCCGCTCTGTAGCTTTCCTTAAAATTAGACTCCCTTCAGGTGACTTAACGCAGAACCCCAACAAGATCATGGAGGCCTTTCTCCAGTTCTACACAGATTTATATAAACCGAACCCCCCACCCTCTACACTGAAGCAAAACTCATTTCTGGACCCCCTTCCACTCCCCTCACTGACTATAGACCATAGAGATCAATTAGAAAGCCCCTTTACAAGCGAGGAGGTACTAGGCACTATTAACTCTCTGAAATCAGGCTCCTCTCCGGGACCAGATGGTTTTTCCACTGGTTATTATAAAAAATTTGGACCCTCTCTGGCCCCTCATCTAACGAAATTATTTAACTCCCTTAGGGAGGGTACCCCTCTGAATGCTGACTTGAATTCGGCATATATATCAGTTATACCCAAGCCGGGTAAGGATGCCAGCGAGGTGGGCAATTACCGCCCGATATCGCTGATAAACAACGATATAAAAATTATGACAAAGATCCTGGCTAATAGAGTGGCGAGCTTTATCTCTTCATACATCCATAGAGACCAGGTGGGCTTTGTCCCGGGAAGACAGGGCCCAGACCAGATTAGAAGAACTATAGATGTAATTTCTCTCCTCAAATTCCAATGGGACGGGAGCTCTCCGCAGGAGGGATTCCTCCTCTCGATAGATTTACACAAAGAATTTGATTCTGTAAATTGGAGCTATCTGTCTGATATCCTCCGGAGATGGGGCTTTGGCCAGTACTTTTTCAATATAATCGACTCGCTGTACTCGAACCCATCAGCTCAGGTGCGCCTTTTAGGCAGATACTCGGCCCCATGTTCCATAGGCAGGGGCACCAGACAGGGATGTCCACTCTCCCTCCTCCTTTTTGCGATAGCTATTGAGACTATAGCTATAAGATCCAACCCTGATATTAAGGGGGTGTTATGCGGAGACTTGGAACACAAGTGTGCGTTATACGCGGATGACCTACTTCTCTATATTACCTCCCCCTTAATTTCCACCCCTGTGATTTATAAAGTCTTGAGAAGTTTCGGTGAACATGCAGAGTGAACATGCAGAAATCTTTGGCACTTAATTTAACTATCCCCCCTGACAGGCTTACCCAAATCTCTAACAACTTTGACTTCTCCTGGGCTCCTACAGCTATCCCTTATCTAGGGATCAAGCTAACATCCGACATCAACAACCTCTTTAAAGCAAACTATCCCCCGATGCTTCTCAAGTGTAGAGGGGAACTGGGGCAGTGGTCTAGATGTGGTCTATCCTGGCTGGGCAGGGTGCATGCTGTCAAAATGACTCTCCTTCCCCGTCTTTTGTACTTATTTCTGTCTCTCCCCATTCCAATTACGAAACAGTTTCTAGGCAAATTTCAATCGGAGGTAGTGCGCTTTGTGTGGGGGAAAGGTGGGTACAGGTGCCCATCAAGTACCCTTTTTCGTTTAAAGTCCCAGGGGGGGCTAGGTCTACCTGACCTCTGGAGTTATTACCGGGCTGCAAAATTAGCACAAATTTCACAGATCTTCTCCAGAGGCCTGAAACCAGAATGGCTTTACATGGAAAGGAAAGCAGTCCCCCTTAATACTATAGATTTTCTTCTCTGGTGTGACCCTAAGGTCAGACCAGCCATAATGTCCCCCACCCTCTCTCACTCGATTGCACTCTGCTCTAAACTTTACACTCAACACACTCTGATTTCCCCTCTGAAACCACTAGCTCACTTGTTTCATAACACAAGCTTTCCCCCAGGCCTTAATATTCGGGCGTTCAGATGGTTTACTGATAAAGGCCTCTATCGCATAGGCCACTTTCTCTCTCAGGCAGGTCCCCTATCCTTGGCCCACTGCAGGGAAAAACTGGGCATGCCTGACTCAGAAATTTTCAGATTCTCCCAGATTTCCCATTACCTAAAGTCAATCTGGACCAATAGGATGGGCCCCCTCTCAATTACCCCTTACGAACACTGGTGCTCCAATTCTACTGATCAAAAAGGAGGTATCTCCTTGATTTATACTGCTCTTCTGACGAATCTGGAAAAGCCAACTTATGCTCGAGTGTGGGAGGAGGACACGGATAAAACATGGACCACTTCAGAATGGTTCCGGGCATCTTCTCGATCCTCCAAAGGTATCTATAATATATTGCTGATTGAAGATAATTTAAAGGTTTTAGTAAGGTGGTATTATGTTCCCGCTAGACTGGCTTTAATGTATCCTGGAACTTCACCCATATGCTTCAGGGGATGCGCTTTGGAGGGCACCATGTTTCACATATGGTGGACTTGTCCCCGTATCAGATCCTTCTGGCAGAAAACCTTTCGCACCATCAGCTCCTTAATGAACAAAACGGTTACTCCTGACCCTAACATAGCTTTACTCAATCACTATATCCCCAAAATAGATAAGCACCAACAGGACCTTGCTTTTTTTTATCTTTCTGGGAGCTAAACTCACGCTGGCAAAAGCATGGAAGAAGCCCACAGTCTCTTTTCAATGCTGTAAGAGAAAAGTCTCTTGGATAATGTCCCAGGATCAACTGGTAGCAAAATTAAATGATAAGACTGAGAAATTTTACGTTACATGGAAACCCTGGGCATCATTTTGTAACATACCTTTATTACCTGGAACAGGGGCCAGTTCTGGGATCAACCCCCCCCCCCCACCCCTCTCCTTTCTGATCCTCTCCTTACTCTCTTGCTTTCCTTTCACATGTTTCTATCACTCTTCACTTGGGACCCTCTGGTCCCCACCTTTCTTTCTGGGCAGTAAAACCTGGTATCGCTTGCTGAGGTTACGTTTGTCGAGCAGGGTCGGTATGCGCGGGGTCTCAGTCCCCATTATTAATTATTAATTGGTTTCTTTTATTGACCTAGGGTTTTCTTTTGTTTTTTTTTTTGTTTTTTTTTGTTTTTTTTTCCTGCATCAAGGGTCTAGGATTGTATAGCTTCCCATCCAGCCTGAGGCTATCTTGGTGGGTGTGTTGGGCGTAGGCTCCGCGGGGTCTCTGAGCGTACCCACAGACAGATCCCAATGGGGTGGTGAGCTTGGATCCTCTCGGGCGGGCGCGCGGACACCCTCAGGGGTTAATTGTCACCCTTATGGTCGCTAAATTTTTCTCAGACCCAACTGCTAAACTTTAGGGCTCATTATTAGGTGGTTAACCACTGTGTTTCTCAGGTACTCAATACCATCTACGACTAGGTACTGTCATCTATCCTTAACTAATCGTATTTCTGTATTGATATATGCAATGCTATACTGTAAACAGTTATGTTACTATATTCGTTATTCTATATACATGCCTCTACTCAATAAAATTCTTTAATGCTAAAAACCCTCTTCTCCGGGGTGAGGGTCCTCTGGGGGAATGGCCTCATCGGATTTTCACCCAGACCAAATGCTTCATCTGCGACAGACACAAATGGGAGTCCTTCCACGTTCTCTTCAGCAGGTGGCAATCCCAAGCCACCACTCTGGAGACGTCGGTAGAACTCGGTATGGGCAAAGACTCCACCATCCAATATCCAGCCATTCTTCCCCACTTCCACATATAAAAACTCATATGTCACCGACATCACCATCAACACGATACTATGAAACCCCTTATAGTTAAAATAGTATGACCCCCAGTGGGGTGTTGGGATGATGTGGACATGTTTCCCATCGATTGCCCCTCCGTAGTTGGGAAAGTCCCACGCCCTGCAAACTGGGAGGCCAGTCTGCCATTCCTGTGGCGTTGAAGGAAACTGTGGAGTCAAACCAGAAAAAATAAAATTAGTACTTTTGCACATAACATTGCAAGCAGATTAGACACAAACATTCTTGGCCAACATCAGTATACCATTTATTTTAAGGAGTATTTAAAGACAAAAAGATAAGGTACACTTATCAGATTCCTCACCCCCTCTAATGGCCCATTGTAAAAATTTTAGGGGGGTTCTAGATGAGTTTGGGACCCCAAAAAAAACAATATATATATACACATTTTAGGGGGTGTTTAGGGTAAAGCACTACTATGCATGCATGAGGACAACAAAGAGGACAATCACAGCATATTACAATCATGGTAATTAGGGAATGATGAAAGAAATACAATACATTAGCAAACATTAAATACATAGAATGTGATGTCAAAGGAGAAAATTTACCTTAATATAGTCCTTCTGCAGGACCTGTATAATGGCAGAACAGGTCTCTAGAATAATGATCCCCAGAGCCTGGGGCGGAGATGCCTGTTGAGAACTTGAGGTCCTGCAGACTTCTCCCTGTCACCACTGTTGGAAGGCACCAGCGCCAAGGGGTTAATAATTTTCAAAAGAAATTTATAAAGGAAGGAGTAAATACCTGGTAATCCTGCCATGAAGTCCTTGTTCAGGTACTTTCTGTAATAGGGTGACAGCACAGTGATGTAGTGGTTCGTGCTCTCACCTAGCAGCAATAGGGTCACTGGTTCAAATCCCAACCAAGACACCATCTGCCTGGAGTTTGCATGTTCTCCCTGTGCCTAAAAAACAGAATCTGTTGCGCTTAATGTACAAATGAGTAAAGAAAAAAACAGCTAGCACAAAGTTGCTGGGTACATTCAAGAAATATTATGCCATGCAACATAATTATATTTGGCACGATGGCTCTTATTATTTGCAAAATAGGGGCGTAGCCATGGGGGCCAAGTTCGCCCCAAGTATGACTAATCTTTTTATGGCCAAATGGGAGGAGGATGTCGTCTATCAAGAACCCAGAGCTGAGCTGGTGTTCTGGAAAAGATATACAGACGACATCCTCCTCCTTCTATGCGATGGTGATTTGGAGTCCCTGTCCAGGTTTATTGCTGACCTCAATGCCAACGATAGGGGTATTGCCCTTACATTTGAAGCTAGCACCACTGATATACATTTTCTAGACCTCAAAATTAGAGTCAATGAGAGCCAAATCATTACTTCCACCTTTTTCAAGGCAACAGACTGTAATGGCTATATAGACACTAAAAGTTGTCACCATAAGGCCTGGCTAAAGTCGGTACCCAGGAGCCAATTCCTGAGGTTGAGGCGTAATTTTACGAACTATAATGACTTTGTGTCTGAAGCCTCAATCCTCAGGAAGCGATTCCTGGATAAAGGTTATGCTTTAGAAGTTTTGGATATGGCGTTTAACTTTGCAAAGGAGAATAGGGATGATCTGCTGACTGAATACTAAAGCTCAAGATGATTCCTTTATATTTTCTTTCATCACCGCCTATTCTAATCAATATTTTGATGTTCAGAAAATAATACAAAAACATTGGAAAGTTTTGAAAGGCGATAGAATTTTGGGTCCAAATCTGCCCGACTTACCTCGTATGGTGTATAGGGGAGCCCCCCATTACGGCTACAGGTAGCTCCCAATGTCATTGACCCACCCAAGCAGATTTCCTTTTTCCAAAACATGGGGGTTTTTTCCTTGCAGGAGATGCCCGATCTGCAAGTTGAATACCAATAAACATAGGAGGACCGATTCTTTTCAATCTACTTCCACCCAGGAATCTTTCCTGATAAAACCCTTTATTACATGCACCACTAAACATGTGGTGTATGTTATTGTTTGCCCCTGTGGGCTACAATATATAGGGCATGCAATTCGCAAACTACATATTAGGCTTAAGGAACATGTTGATAATATCAAAAAAGGGTTCCCTAAGCACAGCTTGTCTAAGCATTATGCTCTAAAACATGATTGCAATCCAAAGGGCACCACTTTTTTGGGGATTGACAAGTTTTCAGGGCACTGGAGGGGAAGCAATATGACCAGAGGGGTTTCTCAACTGGAGACTAAGTGGATATATCAAGCTAGGACTTATTATCCTTATGGAATGAACGTGGAGTGGGATCTGAATGCTTTCATTAATAATAGCTAGATTTCCCACTCTTTGTCATTCCATTTTTCTCCTCTTTTTATATTATTTGTTTTGATCTTGTTTTTCTCGTATTGTATTTTGAAATACAGTGAAGTTTTTTTCCTCCTTTTTTTCGCTCATTATATTTTATTTATTGTCAATGTTTGTAATTTTATATTTTTACATTGTAGTTTGTAGTCTAACCACAAGATGCCGCCACCTCCTGCAACCACCATTGCCCAGTCTTTACATTTTAATTATTGATCACCCGGCTTATAAATCGAATTAATTTTATCTATGACTTTTGTCTCAGTTAGTTCTTTATATTTAAGTTACTTGCTAATGGACCTTTATCTTTGTTTGCTTCTTTTAATTAAGAAATATTAAAGTCTTTTTGAGATGTGTTGGTCCTGGTTTAAAAGTTTATACTTCCTGATTTTGGAACGCATCTAATTTCCGCCTGTCCAGTTCTTTCGTTCCTATAAATACACGTCCATTTGCGTCATAACCACGCCCCTGAAGACAAAAATTTTGCCTGTTTCAAAATTCAATGTTATGTATACAATATGTATTAAATGTATAGTCATATAATTAAGATTTTATACTAATAATTAAAAAAACATAAAACATCAGCTTAAAAAAAATTAATTAATAAAACTAAATTTACCAAAAACACTCCCTTTTAAAAGAATACATTTTCTGATCTCCAACAAAAGACAAAAGTTTTGGATAAAAGTTCCAGATTTTTTTAGTGATAAGATCACATTTTACCCCTCACTGTGTACAGAATCTTCCCTACAGCTGCCATTTAGTTTAAAATGGTGCCATCTGGATATTTTTTGTCTGTGCTGAAAATAACGTGTTCTTACCCGTACAGATGTACCTTGCACGTTGTGTATACTGATCCATCAGATTGGAAAAACCACAGGTCGAAAATAGCAGTAGACAAGAATAATTATATATTGTGTTTACCAAACTGTGCACCCTCGCACAGCTGAAAAGTTCTAGCAAACCCCCGAATGACCGGAAAATCTGTGCTAAGAAGTTGAGAGTTCTTTGTCTTTGATTTACCTGGGCTTCCTACGGGTCCTGTATGTAACCAACATTTTATGTTAACTTAAATATATTTTGCAAATGCATTGTGAATATAGAGGATATACATAAAATGCTACACATTTAAAATGGTCCTGTATTTCTGTAATTTTTATTTGCAACATTTATTATGTATTAAACACTTAAGGACCGAGCCTCTTTTTTAGATGTGTTGTTTACAAGTTAAAAACAGGTTTTTTTTGCTAGAAAATTACTTAGAACCCCCAAACATTATACATTTTCTTTCTAACACCCTATAGGATAAAATGGTGGTCGTTGCAACACTTTCTGTCACACCATATTTGCGCAGCGGTCTTACAAGCACACTTTTTTTGGAAAAAATACACTTTTTGAATTAAAAAATAAGACAAAGTAAAGTTAGCCTATTTTTTTTTAATATTGTGAAAGATGAAGTTACGCCGAGTAAATTGATACCCAACATGTCACGCTTCAAAATTGTGCCTGCTCGTGGAATGGCGACAAACTTTTACCCTTAAAAATCTCCATAGGCGACGTTTAAGAAATTCTACAGGTTGCATGTTTTGAGTTACAGAGGAGGTCTAGGGCTAGAATTATTGCTCTCGCCATCGCGGCGATACCTCACGTGTGTGGTTTGCTTCTGCACGCGAGCTTTTATTATTACACTGTTTTTTTTTAAAAAAAAATGCATCACTTTTATTCCTATTACAAGGAATGTAAACATCCCTTGTAATAGAAAAAAAGCATGACGGGACCTCTTAAATATTAGATCTGGGGTCAAAAAGACCTCACATCTCATATTTACACTAGAATGCAATAAAAAAAAAAAAAAAAGTTGTCATTTAAAATCTATGGTGACATTTAAGTGACATTTTGACCTCTCTTTCCGCTCTGCAATGTCCAGCTCCGCTGCTGCCGACAGCTCCTGTAAGCGGCGGAGGGCACCGGAGCGTGGCGGGAGGGGGAATCCGCCGCAGAGACCACTTTTATCTTGAAGCGGACCGCCGGCCGAACAAGAGGATACCGAGATTATGGCAGCTAGCTGCTGCCATAACAACGATATCCCCCGTCAAAGTAAGGACGTATAACGGCGTGCGGCTGTCCAGAAGTGGTTAACCACCTCAATTCCAGGCACTTTCACCTCCTTCCTGCCCAGGCCAATTTTCAGCTTTCAGCGCTGTCACATTTTGAATGACAATTGAGCGGTCATGCAACTCTGTGCCCAAATTAAAATTTTACCATTTTTTTCCACAAATAGAGCTTTCTTTTGGTGGTATTTAATCACCACTGGGTTTTTATTTTTTGCTAAACAAATAAAAAAAGACAGAACATTTTGAAAATAAAAAAAAAGTTTTTCTTCATTTCTGTTATAAAATTTTGTAAATAAGTAATTTTTCTCCTTCACTGACGGGCCCTGATGAGGCGGCACTGATGGGCACTGATGAGTCAGCACTGATGAGGTGGCACTGATAATGAGGCACTAAAATGCAGCACTGATAAGCAGGACTGATATGCAGCACTGATTGGCGGCACTGATATGCAGCACTGGTGGGCAATGATAGGCGACACTGATGGGCACTGATAGGCGGCACTGATGTGCGGCACTTATGGAAACTGGTAGATGACACTGATAGGCAGCACTGATGAGGGGGCACTGACAGGCATTACTGATGGGCACTGATTAGCATCCCTGGTGGGCACTGATTGCCACCCCTGATGGGCACTGATTGGCATCCCTGAAATAGGCACTGATTGCCATCCCTGGTGGGCATGGGTTGGCATCCCTGGTGGGCACAGGTTGGCACTTGTGGACATCCCTGAAGGGCCTGCACTGATAATAAATGCGCTGATTATCAGTGCAGACCCCCCTGTCAGGAGATCCGCTGATTGGCTCTCCTCTACTCGCACCTTGTCAGCTCAAATAGAGGAAAGGCCAATAAATGGCACTTCCTGGTTACCATGTGATCAGCTGTGATTGGACACAGCTGATCACATGCTAAAGACCCTACGTCATAGGCTCTTTACCAAGATCGGAGATGCGGTGTGTCAGTGACACACTGCTCTACTGATCGCTGCGCTGCAAACCATCGTGGGCGCGCGCGAGCGACTTATCCTGCTGGACGTCATATGATGCCTGATCCTGGCTACAGCCGTAATTTTACAAGACAATGGGTGGGAAGTGCTTAACAAAAATATAGAAATAAATAGCCCATTAAAGACAAAATAACAAAATTGGCTTTTGCTGCAATATTCAGATGTAGATTTTATTCAGATTTTATCCAAAGATTTCCCCCACTTGTTTCTGCTACTAGATGTCTTCAGTCTAATCTCTCAACTCATTTTCTCTGAGCCTAGGTTATCCTGGATCCGCTAAAGATAATTCAGAGTTCTCGCTTATGAAGGTTTGGGCGGAAGTGCCTGATTGACACTTCCTAACAGGAACATCGCACGCTGATCGGGACGCCTGAGGATGCACTCGGGATTCTCATCTAGCTCTGGATGCTCACCGCTGACTTCAGCTGTGGCAGGCGCGATTCGCTAGATCTAAGGCCGCAGCACTCTGTTCCCTCGTTCAGATTCTTGTCCCCTCATGGTAGCTCCTGTCTTCTCCCAGAAAGCCCCTGTGGTAAAATTCCTTCTCTCCAGCAAAGGCTGCTGGATTCTGTAGTTCTCACTGTGCAGATTACAATGAGACAGCATGTTTTAAAGACTCCATTTCCCAGAGTTCCTTTCTTTTTCTACAGTCTTCCCTTGTTTGACTGAGTTAATTCCGCCAATGAGGAAAGGGTAGAGAAGGCTGTCTCTCCTATGTCATGTCTGTGAGAGGAAAAGGGAGGGGTGAAATCACTCTTGCAGAACTGACAAGCTGTGTCTCTGTTCAATCAGAGTCCTGGCCAGCTTGGCACTGTGATCCTGATGCAGCAGCCGCTACATTTATATATGCTTAGAGTTCAGCTTTACACTCCAGACACATAAAGAGAAAGACAAGCGCTAAGTGTAGCCAGCACTTTGTCTGAATCTGACGTTCTCATGTGGCCAAGTCTCGAGAGTCCCGCTGTGCCTATTTTAATTCCATATTATATAAATCTCCTTACTTATAAAAAACATTTTAAGGGCCTGTGTCAATGGGATTTATTTCATTTTGAGTGGGTTTTGCAAGTCTCTGAGATTGCTAAACCCGCAGGTGAAATGCAGGTCAGAAGTAGGTAAACTGCAAGTCAAATGTGTCACGGTACTACTTACAGTGAGCCCACAGGGATCCTCCAGGACGTGGAGTCTAAGGGCCAGCCGGTATTCTGCCAGGGACCCCCTCACGAGGGTTTGGGCTTAGCTGCGTGCTGATCCCAGGTCACGACACCCGGGTTCATCCCGCTCGCTAGGGAAGTATCAGAAGACACTGTCAGACAAGGATGGATGGATGAAGCAAAGGAGAGCCGGATAGCGAGCCAAGGTCAGGGTGGGCTGCAGACAACGTAATCAGAACAAGCCGAGTCGGTACACAAGAGATCAGTTTACGAGAGGTCAGGTTAAGGCAGGTTACACGAAGGGAGCTCAAACAAATGTTGTTCAAGCAACCAGAACTGGTCTGAGAGGGATTTTAATAGAGAAACACATGAGGGGCTGGACAGGAAGTAGCAGGAAGGAATCATATATTAAGCAACAGGTGAAGCCCGTGACACCCATAGCTTCAGAGTGCAGCAGAGCTGAACACAAGCTAGTGGAACAACAGGTGCCAGCCGGCCTACAGCAGTAAAGGTGAGACACCGATCAGCTCCACAGCTGATCTGTGACAGTACCCCCCCTCTTACGAGGTCCCCCTACACGTCTGGAGGCTGGCTTGGAGGGAAATTTCCGATGGAATCTGGTCACCAAACGTGGGGCTGAGACATCAGTGGCAGGAACCCAAGATCTCTCCTCCGGACCATAGATAGAGTAGCCTCCCTCGGGAGTACTTGGAGTCCAATATTTCTTTAATCTCATACTGTTCCATGGTATCAGCCACAGGAGCGGGGTGAGAAGAAGGGCGAGAGAAGCGATTGAGGACCAGTGGCCTGAGCAGGGAGCCATGGAAGGCGTTGGGTATCCTGAGATGAGAGGGCAGACGGAGCTTGAAAGCAACTGGATTGATCTGACGGATAATAGGAAATGGACCAATGAAGCAAGGGGCAAATTTCATTAAAGGCACCCGGAGTCGGATGTGCTTGGTAGAGAGCCAAACTCTATCGCCAGGCAGGAACTTAGGAGCCGGACGGCGATGACGATCTGCTGCTGTTTTATGCCTGGAAGCAGCTAGATGAAGGTTCTCAGAGACTTCTTTCCAGATTGAGTTGAAGGACCTTTGAGTTTCAGCTGCTGCTGGTACAAGAGGAGAAATGGGAACAGAAAAGGGAACAGATGGATGCTGCCCGTAAACAGTGAAGAAGGGAGATTTTCCAGAACTAGCATTGGAGTGATGGTTTAAGGCAAACTCTGCCCAGG
This sequence comes from Lithobates septentrionalis, assembly GCA_037952835.1. NCBI lineage: Eukaryota > Metazoa > Chordata > Amphibia > Anura > Ranidae > Lithobates > Lithobates septentrionalis. The sequence continues at coordinate 640,749 of JBBDGP010000163.1, read as the reverse complement.
GCAAAAGGTCCACCCAGCCACCCAGTCATCTTGGTGGGCTGAGATGAAGGCACGGAGAAAACGTTCTACATTTTGATTGACACGTTCCATTTGCCCATTGGACTGGGGATGAAAGGCAGATGAAAAATCCAATTTAATCCCAAAGGAGCTGGCCAAGGCTCTCCAAAACCAAGCAGTAAATTGAACTCCTCTGTCAGAGACGATATGTGAAGGCATCCCATAAAGACGAAAGATCTCCTTAATGAAAGTTGTGGCAAGACTGGGAGCAGAAGGTAGGCCTGGGAGAGGAATCATGTGATACATTTTGGAGAACCGATCCACCACTACCCAGATGACTGTAGAACCTGTTGAGGGGGGCATATCTGAGATAAAATCCATGGACATACAACGCCAAGGTATATCAGGAACTGGTAAGGGCAAAAGCTACCCAGCAGGGGCGGACGTGGAAGATTTGGATAGTACACAAACTGTACAAGCTTGAACGTATTCCTTGACATCCTTACGAAGAGAAGGCCACCAGTAATGACGCTGAAGAAGGTCACAAGTATGAGGTATGCCAGGATGTCCAGAGAACTTGGAGTCATGTGCCCAAGCAAGGAGTTTTGGACGAAGTGCGGGAACTACAAAAGTTTTACCTGGAGGAGGCTGCGTAGACCAGAGCTGAGTAGTGGCTAGAATACGATGCGGAGGGATGATGGAACCAGGATCTAGGTGACTCTCAGAATCGTTGACATCAAACGACCTGGACAAGGCATTGGCTCGAAGGTTTGTGGCACCTAGATGAAAAGTAATGTTAAAGCGCAGGTTTGCTGAAAAAAAAAAGTATTAAAAGCCAGCAGCTACAAATACTGCAGCTGCTGACTTTTAATATATGGACACTTACCTGTCCAGGGAGCCCGCGGTGTCGGCAGCCGAAGCTGATCCGTCCTTCGGCTCTTGGCTGCTGCCACCGCCATCCTTGGTAAGGGAATAAGGAAGTGAAGCCGTGCAGCTTCACTTCCTGGTTCCCTACTGCGCATGCGCGAGCCGCGCTGCGCGTTCTCACAGGTCCCTGCTGTATTCTGTGTCCCTCCCTGGAAGGGCCTGCCTGTATTATCTCCTATCTGTGTCTGGACACTTCCTGTGCACCGCTGACATCACTTCCGCTTCCGGGTTCCAGGGTGGTTAGCGTGGAGCTTCCACACACTGGACACCGCTGTTAAGCCTTTCACAATCAGGAACGAACATCCCCTGAGGTGAAGGACTGCCAGTGAAGCCTGCACACCAGCACATCCCAGGACAACACAACCCCTGATGGACATCGCCACCCCATCTGAACTGAATTACCAGTAAGTGTATGTATTACACCTTCACCACTTCACCATATAACAGTGTCAGCAGAGTTGGCGCCTCCACATCCCCCTTCCCTTTTTAGTTTAATAGCGAGTAGCTCACGGTTCCCAATGGTATAGCTCTTCTCCACATCAGAAAACTTCTTGGAAAAGAATCTGCAAGGCTGAGACTTGCCCTTCTGAGCTTGGAGTAGGACGGCACCGACTCCTACTGAAGAGGCATCAACCTCCAAAGAAAAGGGTTTTGTAATGTCCAGACGTAGGAGAATTGGGGTGGAGAGGAAGGCTGCCTTGAGTTTGAGGAAAGCATCAATGGCTTCAAGAGACCAGAGCGGGGAATTGACACCCTTGCGAGTGAGAGATGTAATAGAGGCCACCAAGGTGGAGTAGTTACGAATGAATTGACGATAGTAAGTGGGGAAGCCCAAAAAGCGTTGGGTGGCTTTAAGACCAGAGGGCTGGGGCCACTCACAGATGGCCCGAAGTTTGGCTGGGTCCATGAGGAGGCCCTGTCATGAGATTATGTAGCCCAGAAATGGAACTTGTGTTTGTTCAAATAGACATTTCTCCAATTTTGCATATAGACAATTGTCCCGTAGACGCTGTAGCACAGCTTTCACATGAAGACGATGGGTAAGTAAGTCTGGTGAGAAAATAAGAATATCATCCAGATATACAATAACAAAGACATACAGAAGGTCGCGGAAGATCTCATTAACCAAATTTTGGAAGACCGCTGGGGTAATGCATAAGCCAAAGGGCATCACAAGATATTCATAATGTCCGTCCCTGGTGTTAAAGGCGGTCATCCATTCATCTCCTTCCCGGATTCTTATTAAATTGTAGGCCCCTCTAAGATCCAGTTTGGTAAAAACATGAGAACCTCGCAGTCTGTCAAAGAGGTCCGAAATTAAAGGAAGAGGGTATCGGTTCTTCACGGTGATGGCGTTAAGGCCTCTGTAGTCGATGCATGGACGGAGTGAACCATCTTTTTTCACTACAAAGAAGGACCCGGCTCCGGCAGGTGAGTTTGATTTCCTGATGAAACCCTTTTGCAGGTTTTCCCGAATGTATTCAGACATGGCTTGTGTCTCGGGGATAGCTGGAGGGTAGACTCGGGGAGGAGAAGTCCCAGGTAACAGATCAATGGAGCAGTCATAGTCTCTGTGAGGAGGAAGGCGATCAGCGGACTTTTTGCAGAAAACATCTCAGAAAGACTAATATTGGGAGGGCAACATGGGAGTTGTGGAGGTCTCAGCCAGAGGAATGGAAGGGGGAGGTAGCACCTTGGAAATACATCCTTGCTGACAGAGAGGACCCCAAGCCAATACTTGTCCAAAATTCCAGTCAAGATGCGGGGAGTGTTTCTGCAACCATGGAAGCCCTAGGATGATGGAACTGGAAGAATTTAGGCAGAATTAGGAAAGAGATCTCCTCGGCATGCAAAACCCCAATGCGTAAGACAATAGGAGGGGTTTTTAACCGGATAGGGCTCATAGGCAAGAAGGAGCCGTCTACTGCAGTCATGGAAAGGGGTATAGCCAAGGCAACAAAGGCAATGCCTAACTCGGGAACTAAAGATTGTTCAATGACATTCCCGGCAGCACCAGAGTCCACGTATGCAGAAAGACAGAAAAATCAGGAGCAGGGACCCCAACTCCAAGCTCTCCAGGGGGGGAGGTACAAGCGGACTATCTCGGTACAAGTAGAAGGGAATAGAAAGCAGAAGCAATAGACATGTATATAAAAAACACAATTTTATTTATACAAAAAGTCAAAGGGATATGTAATACAAACTAAATAAAAAATATGCACAGATGACATGGAATTTTCAATTTCGACTAGTTTCGCGGGAAACCCGCTTCATCAGGAAATGTATCTGTGAATAAAATACAATGCAATAGAATATAAATGTTTTTCAAGGTGAAGGGAAATGGAAGGATTGTATTGTATTATATTCTATAACATTTATATCCCTTCACCTTGAAAAACATTTATATTCTATTGCATTGTATTTTATTCACAGATACATTTCCTGATGAAGCGGGTTTCCCGCGAAACTAGTCGAAATTGAAAATTCCATGTCATCTGTGCATATTTTTTATTTAGTTTGTATTATATATCCCTTTGACTTTTTGTATAAATAAAATTGTGTTTTTTATATACATGTCTATTGCTTCTGCTGTCTATCCCCTTCTACTTGTACCGAGATAGTCCACTTGCACCTCCCCCCTGGAGAGCTCGGAGTTGGGGTCCCTGCTCCCGATTTTTCTGTCTCAATTAAATTCGGATGATGGTACTTTTTTTATATTACATTTTCTTTAATATATGAGGCCAGCTAATCCCACGTATGCAGAGAGTTGATAGGCATTTTGAGCCCAGTGGATAGCCACGGGAAGGATGAAACGAGTGAAGCGAACAAAATTAAAGGATCGGTCTAGATCACCTCCCTCTGAGTGACCTAGACCCTGGAGTTTCCCGGACGGACTGGACAGGAGTTCAAAAGATGTCTTTTATCGCCACAATAAAGGCACAAGCCCAATCCCATGCATCGGGCACATTCCTCGGGAGTGAGGCGAGTTCGCCCAAGCTGCATAGGTTCTTCCAACGTGCGAGAGGTTGAAGACGGAGAGGGTTCCACGGGTCTTTGGACTACCTGCGCTGGACGGCCAGCAGGGGGATGACTGGATCTGGATTTCTCCAGGGCCCACTCCTGGAAGCGAATGTCTATTTGAATGCTCAATGCGATTAAATCATCCAATGTGGTAGGAATGGTGCATCCAGTGAGTTCATCCTTCACATGCTCAGATAGGCCTTGCCAGAAGGTAGCAGTAAGGGCCTCATTATTCCATTTGAGTTCAGCGGCCAGCGTACAGAATTGAACTGCCTATTGGCCGACTGTCATTCCTTGCTGACGAAGATGAAGGAGGGCCCCAGCAGCCGAACACACTCTGCCGGGCTCATCAAAAGTTTTCCAGAATGCATCCAAAAAGAGCTGGAGGTCGGAGGTGATAGAATCGTGTGATTCCCAGAGTGGGGAGGCCCAAGCTAGAGCATCACCGGAGAGGGGAGAGATGATATATGCAACTTTGGTGCAATCAGTTGGAAAATGGTGGCTGGAAAATTCAAAGTGGATGGAACACTGATTAATGAAGCCCCGACAAGCCTTAGGGTCGCCAGAAAAATGAGGTGGCAGCGGCAGATGCAGGCAGGGATTGCCAGGTGTAGCAAGTAACACGGGAGCAGAAGCAGGAACGGGAGGAGCTGAAGTTGCAGCGAGTTGCAGATGATCCAGACGGGAGGCAAGATCCTGAAGGACCAGTATTATTTGCTCTTGATTTGCTTGCTGGGAGTTAAGTCTCTGAACTAGTTGTTGCATTTGATCCTCAGTCAGTGGCCGATTCTCAGAGGCGCTCATGGCTTGAGCAAACTGTCATGGTACTACTTACAGTGAGCCCACTGGCGAGCAGGTGACACGGGATCCCCCAGGGCGTGGAGTCTAAAGACCAGTCGGTATTCTGCCAGGGACCCCCTCACGAGGGTTTGGGCTTAGCTGCGTGCTGACCCCAGGTCACAACCCCCGGGTTCACCCCGCTCGTTAGGGAAGTACCAGAAGACACTGTCAGACAAGGATGGATGGATGAAGCAAAGGAGAGCCAGATGGATGAAGCAAAGGAGAGCCGGATAGCGAGCCAAGGTCAGCGCGGGCTGCAGACAACGTAATCAGAACAAGCCGAGCCGGTACACAAGAGATCAGTTCACGAGAGGTCAGGTTAAGGCAGGTTACACAAAGGGAGCTCAGAAACAAATGTTGCTCAAGCAACCAGAACTGGTCTGAGAGGGATTTAAATAGAGAAGCACATGAGGGTCTGGACAGGAAGTAGCAGGAAGGAATCATATATTAAGCAACAGGTGAAGCTGGCGACACCCATAGCTGCAGAGTGCAGCAGAGCTGAACACAAGCTAGTGAAAAAACAGGTGCCAGCCGGCCTACAGCAGTAAAGGTGAGACACAGATCAGCACCGCAGCTGACCTGTGACAAAATGCATCTGTCAATAAATTCTGAATGATCTCGTAAGACTCTCAAACTCATGCTAAAAGCTTGTCGATACAGGCCCTAAAACTGTTCCTCCAACTGTTACCCTAAACACAAAGCATGTGAAAAATACAATAACAGTAATTTAAAAAAGTAATGCACTGTATATGCCTCTCTCAAATTTGACCTTCTCAGATAAAATGAAGGAGAAGGTTAGACCCGGGTCTAAATACTGTAATGAAATGGGCACCAATTATTAATAAAGTGCTAAAACAACTACAATCAAGAACCCCTCTTTGGATATGTTGTTCTTTTACATGTGGCCTAGTTTGTACTTTCTATGCTATTTGGCACGGTTTGTTGGATACTGTACTGCCTAAATAAAGAATTAGAAAAAAAAACAAAACTATAATAAAATTACCCAAAATGCACATATCACAATGGCCATCATTTAAATCTGGTGGCATCTAGTGGTGAAAAGAACTTACTGCAGGGGACAGTGAAAGATTGAAGGTGAAGATTGAAGCAAAAGCAGCTTTCCTGACAGACTCCATGGCAGCATACGTATGGGTTAACCCTGCCTCCACTCCTCCCCTATAGGACCCCACTCCCATAAATCTTTGCTCTGAGCCAGAGGGCCTGTTCCATTTTTTGTCCCCCTCCAAAGGACCGGTTTGGTATTCAACTACCTGAAGTTTTTCCTGTCCACGATCAAGACCGGCCAACGGCAGCCACTGGGAGGACAGGTCGTGCGTGATACTCCAATAAGCCTTGGCTATTAGCAGGGTAGGGAGTGGGCAAGAGGCGCTGGAAGAGCTAAAGCCTTGCCATTGGCAGGCAAGTGGCGCAATGGCCATATAGCCCAGCTATTAGCGAGTGGCACTATCTGCCCCAAGTACGGTGTGATCAGCCTACCTGGCCCGGTTTGATCATGGAAGCAGGATTGAATTGCAGATCTGTGTTGATGCCGTGTGCGGTGATGTATACTTTTATGTTACATATTCCATGGCAGCAGTTTGTGTGTTTTTCTGTTTGTCTGTTTTCTTCCCTGGCTCTAATGTCTTCCTATTGCAGCTGCAGCGCATTGGCATTCCAAGCCGCTGCTTTCTCTTACGGCCGGGTGTCCCTGGGTTACTCCTGCCCAGGGGCTCAGCGCATGCATGCTGGGGGCGACGGTAGTGTAATTTCAGTGGAGAAATTTAATCAGTACTGTTGATATTGGGATTTTTCTGTGGGCAGCTTGCAGCAGTTTCCCTAAATGCTGTGTGCAATAATCACAGGTATATGCTCTGCATTAAAGTGGAGTTCCAGGCTTTTTTCCGTTTATTAAAAGTCAGCAGTTACAAAAAGTGTAGCTGCTGACTTTTAATAAACAGACACTTACCTTTCCCACGGTCCAGCGATGCGGGCGCCCGAAGCCCCGCTCCTCTCCCCCCTCTTCTCCACGGCGCCGTCATTGGAACTGTGAGCACCCGGCCATGACAGCTTGCGGCTTCATGGCCGAGCAGGCGCTGCACATGCGTGAGTCGCGCTGTGATTTCCAAGTGGACAGGCAATCTTCCTGGACCTGTGACGTGTCCCAGATGATTCCCTAGAGTGAGGGGCCGCCTAGGGGAAGAGGAGGAGTCGCCTAGGCGGCCGAGAAGCGGAACAAGGAAGTAGGACAGGAAGTCACTCTCTAAAGTAGGCACCCACTCCCCCCCCCCCAAAAAAAAATGTCATGCCAAATGTGGCATGTAAGGGGGTGAGGAGTGCTTAAAGCGGTAGTTCCACTTTTAGGTGTAATGAGAAAAAGGAAGGTGGGACTTTAAAGGAGGCTATTGATTTGTCGGGGTGAGATAATTAGAAAATATATTTAATTGGCATATTGAGTCTGACAATACATAACAATGATGCACATGGTAGAAAAGGTTTAATATGTATACACACACATACATGATATTGACCTCATGAATACATTACATATCAAAGGGACGGCATATAAAATTGACAAGAGATTTAATATGGATAAAATTAATTATTGCAAATTCATATATGTACACGTCATCTAAATGGCACTATGCAGTGTAATCAATGGTCAAAAACACAGTATAATCATTTGGTTGTAGATAATGAGTATAAGTAGGTTAATATCAGTAGGCAGGAGAATGCATCCTAAAAGCCCGACGCATTACGTGGATAATACCACTCTTCAGGGGCAGATGCATGCAACTGTAAAAAAAATAACAAAACATGAGTAAACCAGTATTATCAAACGTTATACCCCTCAACGGGGAGGATGTGTACAAGAGAAAAGGGAGAGAGTTACTCATCCCTCTAAGTACTTACATCGAGATAAGTCTGGAAAATGGGGGACAAGGAATCAGAGGCTGTCCCAATTGTCTGTACTGGGAGCTGTGGAAGGAGCCCGCAGGAGAGAGACCGAGTGCACAAAACATCATCCCAAAGAAAAACGAAAGGCAGAAATCCAGGTAGTGGTATGAGTGGGCTTCATGTCTAAAAATATATATATATATATTATATATATATTGGATATACTATAAATACTATAAATCGTGGGAAGTAGCTAGAGCCCAATGCCAAAGTGCAGGTGGACAAGTGAATGTGAAAAGAAAAAGTGTGTGAAGAGAGAAAAAAGATCAGAGATGAAAAAGAAAAAAGGATAAAAAAAGGAAGGGGGAAAAAGAAAGAAAGAAGTAAAAAGAAAAAAGGAAAAAGAAAAGGAAGAATAAGAAAAAGAAAGAGGAGAGAAAAAAAAGAGAAAAGAAAAAAGGTGGAAGAAAAAGAAAGAGGAACAGGAAGGAAGAGGAACAGATTGCGGAGGCCGGCTTTAGACCTTGCGCACCTTAGACAATTTTCAGCAAAGGAGAAGACTTTCACAAGTTCCTTTGGTTTGCTGTAGGTCAAGACCATCTCCAGCTACAGCCATTCAGGCTTTCAACATCACCCTGTGTGTTTTCAGGGTCTTATTGGTTGTTATGGTCTTTATCAAAACAAGGAGCATACGCCTGTATAATTACGTGGATGTCCTTCCCCTACTGTCCCAAAACAGAGGGCAGCTGCTGGAGCCCAGAGCTCAGGTCTTTTAAATGCTTCTCAAATTTGGCTGGCAGATGAATTTGGAAAAGAGTCACCTGGAGCCCACTCAGTCTCCTGTGTGCCTCGAGGCTCAGTTTAATATAATCAAGAGGACCATTGCCTTGACTCCTGATGTTCTGGAGCAGAATACTCCTGGCCCTGTCTTCTTCCCACCTGCTCGCCTTTTAGTGTCTAAAATGATTGGCACTATGGTGTCTATGGTTCCGAGGGTTCAAGTGGAAGCATGGAGACAGCAGCCCTTTCTTCAGCAGGGGGAGCCAGGAAGCAGAATTCAGGTCATCTACATAATCTCAGTCATGGGAGCGAGTCCCCTGGTGGCTGTAATGGAGACACTGGCTCATTTGCCATACAATTGCCCCATTTCCTGGTACATAATTACGTCCAATGCTATCAATTGGGAATGAGGGGGCCTGCTGCCTATCAGGGATAGCTCAAGGCAGGCGGGGCTGTCAATTTTGCAAGATTGTGTTGAACATTCTGAGGCTACAAGCAGCCTTCTGCACCCTACAGGCCTTTCACCATATAACGAAAGGGGCGTCAGTGCTCTTAGGTTAGTCAACACTTAGGCGGTCTCCTACGTTAAAAGACAAAGGGGGACTCACAGCCTGTTCTTTATTACAGGTAGCGGAACCAATTATGTCTTGGGCTCAAAAGAATCAAGCCTATATCTCAGTGGCTTATGTCCCCAGAGTCCAAAATATTCTAACAGACTTTCTTTCCAGAGTCTAATTGGACAACAACGAAAGATCTCTACATGTGGAGGTTTTCAGGCGCAGATGCCCTAATGGATCATTGGAAATGCAGTAGAACCTGTGCATTTCTTCCAGTCCTGATCAACCTCGAGTTTTCTACGAAGACTCCAAGGTTTTGGAGGTAGTGGCAGTGATGCCTTATTGGCAAATTAGGCCATGGTTCCCCTTGCTAGCACAGTTCAGCTTCTGAAACCAAGTGCACCTTCTCCTCAGGCCAGACCTTCTGTCACTGTGTGCAACTCTACATCCATGTCCAGCACGGTTGCACCTGTAGTTCACCTGTGGTTCTCGAGATTGGAGGTTCTCGGCTGGTCCTCCAGAGTCGTCTCTGCTCTTTTGAATACTAGAAGAATCAACGTAAATAAAGTTTACGGGATAATCTGGTCAAAGTTTGTTCAATACATGTCTGCTGCTGACAGATCATGTAGTGATCTAGAAGTTCTAAATATTCTAGGCTTCCTCCTCCAGTCGGATTTAGATCTGGCTCTATCAGTCAGCTCCCTCAGAGTTCAAGTGTCAGCTTTTCGGCCTTCACAAGTGTATTCCGGTCTAGGCATCTTTTCCTGTCTAACAATTCTTCAAGGGAGCAGCTAGGCTCAGACCTCAGAGTAAGCGGAGGTTTTTCAAATGGAGTCTCCCTCTTGTTCTCAACTCCCTCTCGGGAATTGGAGCGGAGAGTTCTAGGGCCTTCCATTAAAGGCCTCTCTGTCACGTTCACCATTTTCCTGGCTATCACGTTGGCAAAAAAAGCCCCAGAGATTGATTCACTGGTCATGAAGAACTTTTCTTAAGTTCTTTCCAGTCGAGCGGTGCTGTTACCTATGCTTGACTCAATTCCCAAGGGTGCATTGTTTTTTCATGGGAGCCAAGAAATTGTTCTGTCAACCTTTAGAGTTCTAATTTGCATCCTTTAGACGTGAAAGAGGGCATGCTGTGGGTAAGTTGATTAAAGTGCATGTCTAGTACACAGGGGATCCTGAAGTGACTCCCAGTAGGGCCTTCCTTCAGTTTTAGGAATCCCTCAGATATTGTGAAGTCATATCTACAAGCTACAGCTTCCTTCAAGCTTCAGAACGCCTGTTCATTCTTTTCCTAGAAAGGAGAGAGAAAACATGCCTCATCTAGGACGATTGTGGCATGGATTGTGTAGGCCATCCAACAGACTCACAGAGCCAAGTGCTTGGCTCCTTTGGCTGGTAGTGACTGCTCACTCGACCAGGAGTGGGTCTACATCTGGGGCAGCTTTGCAGCATGTGGTTCCCAACATAATCTAAGACGGCCTTGTGGTCCTCAATAAATTTGTGGCTCATTATTGTGTAGAGTCTGCTTCCTTATCCTCTGTTAATTTTGGCTTGCAGGTCCTGTCTGTTGACAGTACAAATTAAAGCCTTTGGGTTAGCATTGCCCGCCCATTGGGTGTATGGCTAGTTAGTTCCCATACATATGCTGCCATGGAGTCAGTCAGGAAAACTGAAAATTCCTGATAGACTCCATGGCAGCGGGGGACCGCCTCCCCCCCCCCCAGTGTCTGGAGTAAGCCAGTTACAGAATGCGGCCTCTTGCCCAGAGCAAAGATTTATAGGAGTGGGGGTCATATAGGGGAGGAGAAGAGTTGGTCTTAACCCATATGTATGCTGCCATGGAGTCTATCAGGAAAGGAAAATTACGGTACCTGTTTGATAGGAAATTTTACATTTTTCTTCATTTTGAAAGTGCTGGGCTGCTTAGCATGTGTGTCCGTGTGATACTGGAGTTCTGCTTTTTTTTAAGTTTTGACTGCAGCTCTTTCAGGTTAGGTAGGGAGAAATAAGAGAAGGGGGGGGGGGGGATTTTATTCTTTGATTTACGTTTATTTTAAAAATGAAAAAAAAAGGAAACTCCTTCCAAAGCCAACAATATGTTTCCATGATTAATAAATGTGCAAAAGTCTAACACAACAAAACACTACTTCTTTGTGTTGACATGAACAGTCTTGGCATTTAACACAAACACAGTGGAACAATACAAGTTCTTTACTAAACAGCCCTAGCGGGTACATGAATAGCAAGGAGCAATTATACATGGAAAGAACAAGGCATACCCATTAGACTTTCCACTCAAACTGACATTACTAGTGGCTGCATTGTACGTTAAAATAGGGCAGCTTAACACACATTATGTAAAAGAAAAATGAATATCTTCCATTATTTGCGATGCAAATGGGGGGAAAAGCATGGCTTTTTTTTTTATACAATTAAAAATAAAAGATACTTCAGTGGCCTTTCTGTGTAATCATGAATGCAGTAAATGCTGTAATACCTTCCAAGCCTGCGCTTTGTACACTACACTATAAATGTTACATTTGTTACTTTGCTTCACATTAGGTAGCTAGTCTGACAAAAATGATTAATTGCTAAGCTGGAGTCCTTGTATTCAGGATTTGCCAAAAATGGCAAAAATCAAAGGAAGGGGTTCATTTTCGATGACAGTTATTTAAAAGCCAGATGACTGTTTCTTTGTGATTAAAGTACAAACCGTATTACAAGAGGAGCACACAATAATGGGAGCTGTTTTTAAAATCTCTCCAAATACCTATTCTGTATCATGTCAATTATTTTTTTACATACTGTAGTTAAAAAAAATCAAGATATGGAAATTAACTATGATTTGGGGATTTTCGCTGTTGTAGGGTCGATGTCATGGTCAGACTGGAAGTAAAAAGCACATTTGGCACATAAAGTTGTATATGATCACACTTTGCCAGTGGTGATAAAGAAACCAGGGACGTGAGGTGAGGTCAGTGGCTGGTGAGGCACTGGCTAGTATCAGAGCCAGATACACACAGGTTACATACGCCGTGATCGTTAGAGCGAGAGCAATAATTCTAGCACTAGACCTCCTCTGTAACTCTAAATATGTAACCTGTAAAAATTTTTAAAGCGTGGAGATTTTTAAGTACCGAAGGCTAACTTTAGTGGGTTTTTTTATATTCATAAAGGGCTTGTTTTTAAAAATTGCTGCGCAACTACCACCATTTTATTCCCTAGGGTGTCTTCTAAAATAATATATATAATGTTTTGGGGTTCTGAGTAATTTTCTAGCAAAAAAATTATGCTTTTTACATGTAGGAGAGAAGTGTCAGAATTGGTCTGGTTGACAAGGGGTTAATTACCATAAATAAGTAATATACATATAATTTATTATATATTGTCGTTTTTAAGCTAATTTTACTATATTTTCAAAAACTGTACTCAAGCAAGTGGCTTAATGGACAAATTACTAAAGTTTGAAGTTATAACTTCAAACCAGTAATTTCACAGTAAATAGATAAAAAATAAATTATTATGTTATAGCATAATATATGATTTAGCTTGATTAAAACAGTACCTTTTCAGCAGGCAGCAGATTCTCATGCGCCTTCTTAACTGTGTGAGAAAAACATGGAATTATGGGTAAATCTTATACCCATAAACCCATGCTTTTTCCTTCTAGTTAAGAGGGCTGGGCTGGAAGGGAGCAATTTACATTTAGACACATGCCCCCTTCTATGACACTGCAGTGAGAGGAGAGCCACCTCTGCAGCATTTGTATTGGACAGCTTGTTCCAATGGTGCTTTGAGGCGCTGTGAGCTCAACCTCTCACCGAGCTACGACCCTTGAAGCTTGATCGTTTTTTTTTTTTTCGTTTTTTTTTTTTTATGTTCATGGCTCTGCCTCACCTGCCTCCAATGACTGCACGTCCCTGAAAGAAACCTGGAACTTCTTGCATGCTTCACTGTTGCTCTGGAACGTTCTCCCTCATTCACTCAGGTTGTCCTCTAACATTAAAGCAGTAGTAAACCGCTGGATGTTTTTTTTTAACCTGAAAGGCAATGTCATAATGTGCTAATGTGGGCCATTCCTTTAGAGAGCATGCGCCAGTGACATCACCGGCTGCATGTACAGTAAATATCTCCTAAACGGTGCACGTTTAAGAGATATTTACAGTACCTAAAGGTAAGCCTTATTATAGGCCTACCTATAGGTAAAATTCATGCATGGGAGTTTACTCCCACCCTAAAGAGGAGCTTCAGTCTCCCCCCAAAAAATTAAAAGTCAGCAGCTTCAAATACTGTAGCTTCAGGCTTTCTAAGGGCGTAAATTCTTGATTTCACTCCTCACTACCTATCGCAGTTTCGGAGGCCATGAAATGCCCAGATAGCACACACCCCCCCCCCCCTCCCAAATGACCCCATTTTGGAAAGTGTACACCCCAAGCTATTTGCTGAGAGGCATGGTGAGTATTTTGCAGACTTGAAGACAAAGCCCTTTCTGACACTTTGTTTACATGAAAAAATATTTTTCTTTTGCTAGAAAATTACTTTGAACCCCCAAACATTATATATATTTTTTTAAAGCAAAGGCCCTACAGATTAAAATGGTGGGTGTTGCAAATTTTTTTTTCACACAGTATTTGCGCACCGATTTTTCAAACGCAATTTTTTTGGAAAAAAAAAACTTTTTTGAATTTTATTGCACTAAAACACACTATATTGCCCAAATGTTTGGTAAAATATAAAAGATGATCTTATGCCAAGTAAATAGATACCAAACACGACATGCTTTAAAATTGCACACAACCGTGCAGCAGCGACAAACTACATACATTTTTAAAAGCCTTTAAAAGCCTTTACAGGTTACCAATTTAGATTTACAGAGGAAGTCTACTGCTAAAATTACTGCCCTCGATCTGACGTTCGTTGTGATACCTCACATGCATGATGCAATTGCTGTTTACACATGACACGTGACCGACGCTTGCGTTCGCCATTGTGTGCGAGCATGGGGGGGGGCAGGGGTGCTTTTTTTTTAATTATTATTTATTTTGCTATTTTATTTTATTTTTACACTGTTCCTTTCATTTTTTATTTTAATCATTTTTATTGTTATCAAAGGGAATGTAAATATCCCCTATGATGGCAATAGGTAGTGACAGGTACTCTTTTTTTTTTTTTTAAATGGGCTCTATTAGACTCTAGATCTCTCCTCTGCCCTCAAAGCATCTGACCACACCAAGATCGGTATGATAAGATGCTTTCCCAATTTCCCAATGGCGTTGCTTATATCCGGCGAAACCGAAGTAATGAAATTCTTGTAGCTTCCGGTTTCTTAGGCCATAGAGATGATTGGAGCTGTTCTGGTCTTCGATCAGCTCTATGGTCAGCTGGCGGAACCACCGGCTGCATTCTCAGGTTTCCCGGTGGGACAGGAGAGCCGGAGAAAACCATGGAAGATGGGGGAGGGGGGGCGTTCCCTCCCACTGTTTGTAAAAGCAGTCTAACAGCTAGGATTGCTTTTACATGAAAGCCGACCACTGGCTGAAAATAACGATACCAAGATGATACCTAAACCTGCAGGCATCATTCTGGTAAAACCACTCAAAGTCCAGCAACATACCAATACGTTGCTGGTCCTTGTTGGGCATATATTGTAATGTTCTTTTTTTCATGCAGCCTGTGGGCTGCATGAAAAAAGAGATTGATCGGTGGGTATGCCCACCATTATAATACCACCCTGCATCCACCCACTTCTAATGAAGGGCATACATGCACCATTTTTTTTTCAACTGTGGTGGTGAAATCACCGCCTACAGCACTGGAGTCACTGATTTACGTAACGTGAGAGCAAACGCTGTTGCTGTCAAGATAAATAAATCAGTGCTGCGGCTGAATGGCGTACCTGAAAAGCATTAAGAAGAAAGGGTTTACCCAGCGCATGACAATGAGAACACCTGTGATATAGTTCAGTTTGATATTGTCTTTTTTGTTTTGATTGAAATTTGTCCATATATGCTTTAGGAAAAATTCAGGTGCAGGCCATCCCCAGAGCGTATCCAAGGTACTCTGTGAGCAATGTAAAAGAGAAAGGGAGGGAGGCACTTACAGAAATGAAGGTATCATAGGCATATCTGTCAGGTAAAGGATCCTCCTTGAGGGGTGCCAGCAACCCGTTTTTTTCCCCAGCAATCAGCTGTATTTTCTCACTGCACAGGATGCTGTCTGCAGGGCAGGAAGTGAAGG
Source organism: Lithobates septentrionalis (assembly GCA_037952835.1). NCBI lineage: Eukaryota > Metazoa > Chordata > Amphibia > Anura > Ranidae > Lithobates > Lithobates septentrionalis. The sequence goes on along the minus strand of JBBDGP010000163.1, from coordinate 625,493 downwards.
AGATCTCAGCTGCCTGGTTTGGATCGTACAGGGAAAATTACGTCATCCGGTGGGCGGACCTCGATGCGGGGAGGAATGGAAGAGAGACACAAATGGCTACGCACTCGGAGCATACAGCTCCTTCTACAGGCCAGTAGAGCGCCTCCCTCCCTCTCTCTTGTACCTGAAAAGCAAACAATGGTAACAATAAAACATTAACTCAATAAAACAACAATCTGTGCCAAAAAAAGAGTAAAAAATCTTTGCCGAAGCATGGGGGCAATCCGCTCTTAATGTTAGGGGCAAATGCCTTTCGTGCAGCCGGCTAACTGCATTTGCATTAGGAACTTGGGCCACAGCACCGCCTGGAAACAGAAGGGCTCTGATCTCTTCCTGGAATTTAAGGAAGGATCCAGTTTGTCCTGACGCTTTGTATAGCACATAAGTGTTCAGCAGAGCCAATTGGAATAAGTATACAGACACTTTTTTGTACAGCATCTTGCCTTACGGGCAATTAAGTACAGCGCTATCAACTTATCTTTGAGGTCCCTCCCATATTAAGGTTGTATTTGTGGACACAGAGGGGTTTCTCCACCACGCCAGTCACCGTTGGAATTTGGACTGTCATATCTGCGAGAAGGGAGGACATAACCAAAACATTCTGATTATCCCTTCACTTCACTGAGAGCAAATTATTACTTCTCAAGCAGGCTCTCTCCCCCAGTCTAAGTTGGGACTCTACAAGCCGCTGTGGTAAGCCCCGGCGATTAGATCGCATGGTGCCACATGTGCCAATTCCATGATCAAACAAGTGAAAAAAAAGTGGCATGCCTGTGTAATAATTGTCCACGTACAAATGGTACCCCTTTCCGAATAAGGGTGACACCAAGTCCAATACAATCTTACCAGCGCATCCTATGTAGTTTGGGTAGTTCTCGGGCTCCACGTGACTATCTTTTTGTAGCGATGGCCCAGCGGGGTTGCTACGTGTTACAGCATCCACACATTTCACCCTGCTCCCAAACCTGCATTAGACACACTTCTCAGTCAATGAACAGTCTTAAGCTTGTTTTTTGTTGTTTTTATTAGGGGATTGAACTTGGTTGGGGAAAAGGGACATGGGATGCCCATAGGATAAATTGTACTTTGTAGAATAAAAGTAACTACGTCACACTTCTCAGAAGAACAAGATGGCTGACCCTAAACTTGACAGACTTTTACCTCAGAACACTTCTTCCGGCTCACTTCCTCCAGCACACTACTTCCCTGTCCAATTTTAGTAATCCTGTCACATCATCAGAACATGACTAGGCCTCACTCTGAATAAGTCCCAGTCTTTACTTGATGGCCCTTTGTAGGCCAGGGCCTGCAGTACCCCTTTGTGGTAGCAACCAATTTACGTGAGAAAAATAAATGTACTTGATGGACTACTGATCCCAGCAAGTCCGACTTGAAAATCCTGCTCACCCTCCTGGCCGCATCGACTTGGCACAAACTCCCACAGTCTCTCCCTCTGGCTCTACATCCAGCTTCCCTGGCATGTCTCTTCCAGAGCTTTCCACTGTGCTTTCCACTCACTGACACCTGCCATGGATCCTTCCTGAATGACTTTACTCTGAACGTGCGTACCAACTGTCTCCTCCAGCTCCTGTTCCAGGACACCTCTACATGACCGTGTAAGGAGAGGCTCACTCCCAGCTCCCGAGCTCCCTGCCTGAGGTACACCCCCCCAGAAAAGGGTGTTCCCTCAAACACGACAGTCTAACACTCCATCATCCAGTTCACCCAGTTGACCACTCCCCCCCAAGCAGGCTGACCATGGGTATATGTAGGAGGCCTGCCCCCCCGCCAATCCTAGTTGGGGATTGGTCAGAGCTCCTCACATGTATTCCATGTCACTCCAGCTCTCTGCCCTGTCCCTTTTCCAGAACATTCTCCCAGGAAACAGAGGAGGCACCCAAGAGCTGAAGTACATGTCAGTTACCTACTGCTACATTAAACCACTCCCCTGCCCCAGCTCACAGCACAGGTCTGCTTAAATGTACTTGTGCAGGCAGCTTACACAAAAAAAACCCTTACACTTAGCACCTACCTAAGGTAGAGGGTGCTACACTCACCCCCACCAGAATACAGCTGCGAAAAATAAATTGCAAAATGGCTCCTGGGCCCAGGAGCAAGGGCATCCCATGTTAAAAGTCAGATGGGGGAAAGGAAATAACTTGGACAGGGCTATAGTACAAATAAATTATGTACAAAAATACAAAAATAGATATTTACATTTTTGTCATTATATACAGTGTACAATGTACACTTGACATACAACCCTAACTACAGATCCCTGCAGCTAGACACATACACTTTGGAGCCTGAGCATTGCTCCTGCAGGAGGAATATTCTGACTCGCCACATTTCTTGTACTCTGGAACAATGGAGGTGGTCAGCCATCCCATCTCTAGAGTTCCTAAGAGAAGACAAAAATGCACAACAGACTATCTTTACACACTATCTGTACACTTTACATCACTACTGGAAGGGGGTTATAATCCTCCCAACAGAGAAAAATCAGATCCATATTACCACATATATTTACCCGTTTGTCATTATTCTGTCAGAAGGGAACTATTTAACCCTAAACAGAACAATAACCAAACATATATGTGAAAACTGTAACAGTCCTTCTTTTGCTCCTGAATAAAGGGGCCCCTTCTCGAACAGCAGGAAGCAAAAGGTAGGCAGGGACAGTACACCCTAGTGTCCATGATCAACAGTCCTTCCATCAGGCACCCTGGGTGGCAGGCAAAGACTGTCTGTCATGTACCAGGTGTGACCAGAACTGCGTGTTTAGCTACAGAGGAACACCAAACACATGTAAGTGAAAATATAAATGATTTATTAAAGTAAGTGAATAATATGAGTACAACCACCTCCAATATGACATATATGAGTGCAATAACCAACCAACAGACAGATATTCCACAAATAACAACAGACAGATAAGTACAATAAATGGGAAATACCAGGATCATAAACAATACCAAGGCTAGGGTCATACAAAGCAGATCAGCAGATGGACAGGGGATGTTCCAGAAAAATAGACGTAAGCCAGGCCAAGGTCATACACAGGGAGATCAGCAGATGGGGTAAGGGACACAGAACAGGTAGAGGATGGATGAATCAGACTGCAGTGCAGGGATGCAAGGTAACAGGTGGGACAGGATAGGGATCAGGACAGGGAGACAGGATCAGATACACGAGTCACAGGTTCAGGGCACAGGAACAGGAACAGGTTCAGGATCAGGATCAGATTACAAGCTAGCATATCAGGGAGCAAGGACGGAACCAAGGCAAACATGTGAGTGCTTGCCGTGTATTTAAAGGCCTGTAATTGGCCTCAAGTGACACCTGATTGTAGGAGGTGCTGTCTGCTCCACACTGCCAGGATCCATCCACTGGTGGACGCCAGTACTGCGGCCCAAAGATAACATAACATCAGCAGGGAAAAGCTCTCCTGACAGTTCCAAACTGCCAGGAGACACCTGCTGGTGGACCTCAGTACTGCACGCCAAATAACAGATATTACCAGCGGATGGAACTTTTCCTGACACTGTTCCCTGTAAAAGAAAATGTCAGTGAAGAAAACCACACAGACTCTGCCCTTTTATTGCAGTCCTTGTGGCTGCTCCTATGGTGGCTGCACAGCCCAGCAGTCCTCCTCACACATAGAAGTAGGGATCCAGCAACCTCCTCCTGCTATCCCCTTCTCCTCTGACTGAGACCGAATGGCTCCTGGTAGGCCGACCCGACTTTACTACCAGGACTGGGTCTCTGTAGATGGCACGTCCCAGCTTCCATTCCTCCCGAATGTCCTTGAACCAGGCCCAAGCATCACTCTCTGGCACCCTTAAAGGCTTTGGGACGTGCATGAACTCCCAGATTAGATCATCCTCCCACTCTCCCCGGGAGCTCTCCACGATGTCCATAATCTGAGAGGGGACATACAGAAAGTCTAGACCCCACTCCAGAGCAACCCTTCTCTGTATTTCCCTCTGGAACCGAGAGAACCTTGGCAATTCCTTGGGCTTCCCTTTCCCGGGCAAGATACAAGCATCCTGGGCCTTTAAGAAGCACTGCCTTTTGGTGGGCGCTCTGGTCTGGGTAGTGGAAGGTCTGCTTAAAAAAGTCTACTGCAAGGAACTGGGGTCCATACTGGGGGCTGTGGTTCTTCTCTTGCCTCTGAATGGGTCTATGTAGAATGGGAGTTTCCGATCTCCCACTCCTCCTCACCGGAGCTTTCGTCAGGGGACAACTAGGCAAACAAGATTTCCAAGGACCCATATCTTTCCAGTATTCTGGGGGAACCCCAATCAATGACTCAGCCCTCGCTTACCTCATCCAGCTAACCTGGAGGCACTCCTCCCTCTAGCATGGGCTTCTTCTGGACAGGTATAGCAAGGGACCTTAGAGCAGGCCAGCTCTTCAGGAATGTCATCTGGTTTCTGCACACTGGCACCTGCAGTCACCAGGCCCCTGGCCAGGTCACGGGTCATGGCAGCATCCTCTTCCTCCAGTATGTCCAGGATCTTTGTGGAGGAGTTGCCAGGCTGCAACACCTCTCTGCCTCTGGCTGGTAATCCCTGGCCCTCTCCGGCCCTCTGAGTCTCCTGCGGCTGCGGCATACAAAGCCCTGAAAGCAGGTTGACAGTATAGTACCTTGACACCCGCTGAACAGGTCCCAGCTGGGTTAGTGGCTCCCCACAATGGCCGCACCGGGCCCAAGCTGTTACTCCCAACGTCGGGATGTGGCACTTGGGACAAAGTAGACACAGCCACTCCACTCCATCAATCACCCCTAAGGCGAGTCCTCCACGAATTTCCAGCCGAATGCCGGTATCCAACAGCACTCGCTCCTGCACGTCAGGCAACCACCGTAAAGCGGGCATCATTCGACCACCCTCCGCCATCTTCAGCTGCCTCATGCTGTTTCCTGCTGGCTGGAACTTGTCAGCTTCCTCCAGGGCATGACTCCGCCCTCCAGCTCTCCGTCTGCTTGGCGCATGAGAAACTGATAAGCAGGCTCCGTGCTGCATGCGCTGTGCTGACCCCTTGTTGTAGAAGTTGGGATTAACAGGCGGGCTGGTGCTAGCTGGTTCTGTCCAGACATGTGTCTCCACATAAACTGTGCCACAGTAGCTGAACGCTGATAGCAGGCAAACTGTACGGTGGTTGCCCTTGGCAACAATAAAGTCGATCTCTAATGTCTCTTGGACTATTCACTCGGACTATTCTACACCACAGGGGCCCGGCTGAAGTAGTGTCAGGCCTACCCATGCGGTGCTAGCTAGTCTGGAGGAGTGACGGTCTGCAGCAAGGGAAGTGTTGGTGGAGGAACAGTCTGCAGCAAGTGAAGTGCTGGAGGAGGAAATGGTAAGCAGCAAGTGTTTGTGCTGGAGAGAGAAGAGTGAAGCATATATATATATATATACAGGAGTGTATATAGACATACCTCCCAACATTTTGAGATGGGAATGAGGGACACCTACTAGCAAATGTATGTAGGCATAGGACACGCCCCCTGTCACACCCCCTTAAAGGAGAATTAACCAAAAAAAGGTTAATTAAAGCCACAAGGTACTTTTTTTACCACTATTATTCCTTTATATTGGCTTTTAAAATTTACAAATGCAGCAATTTAGAATTTGGACGAAAGGTTTAGCACCGGGAAACACTTTTTGAAAGATAAAAAGTGCATTTTATATACAACTATATAGATCAGACCCAAATGAGGGACAAATGAGGGGCACAGAGGGACATTGCTTCAAATCAGGGACAGTCCCTCGAAATCAGGGACAGTTGAGAGCTATGTATATAGGAGTTATAAGCAACTTTGCACTAAATCTTCCTGGTTATCCCATAATTCCCAAATACCCATCCAAGTTTAATCCCCCTCAAATAAACAAAACAAAGCATAGGACTGGTTTCTGTCTCTGAGTGACTGGGATGGATGTCTGGCTGGGCAGGGTGATAGGTGAACCACTACACACAGCAACCCCTACGGGGACATGGCTACATGTGATTGGCTCATCAATTTTCCCAGAAGTCTGCCCTAAAATACAAGTCAGATTTCAGTCATCCCCTGTAACAAAAATGTCATTTTTGGTGAGATACTCTCCATAGGAAATCACGTCTAAAGGTATGCAGGCCAGCAGCTTTGCTCATTAGGGCCATGCAGGTGCACAGCCGATTGATAATTATGAAACCACTCCCATTAGATTCACTTACCACATGGACACAGACAAACACACAGGGATTTCTTTAGAATAACAAAAGTTAGGAATCTGCAACAAAGTGTGTTACAATCCTTGTAATGTACATAGATCACCCAGAGGGGAATGTTTTTTTCTCAGCAAAAGTGGAGTTACGCTTTAACTTTTTTGTCTGAGTATAGATCTATGTTTGTCCCACGCAAGTTTAAGCCACTTACTGTTGGCTGACTCACAACCTCTACTGGAAGTCTATTCCAAGCATCAACTACCCTTTCAGTAAAATGATACTTTCTTAGGCTTTATGTACACTACACTGGCGGCTCCTAAACTTTTGGCATTTTTTTGCCAAAGCTCTTATACACATAGGCTTTTAGCAGAGTTTAGGAGCTGCCGCATGTAGGTGAGCTTCAACCTTCCCCAGAATAATCGCGTTCAGGATAGGAACGTTTTATCGCCGGCCACGGGAAAATGCAAAACGTGGCAAAATCGAGGCACATTTTTGCCCCTATTTCGCTGCGTTTTCCCGTGATCGCTGTAAATGTAGGACAGTGTACATGAAACCTAACATTAGTTTCAAACTTTAGGTCCCTGATGCCCTACACTCACAGTATATCCTTAGCCTTCCAGGTTTAACAGCACCGGGTGTCATTCAACCTGGAGGACTGAGGACATCTAGTAAAAAAAAGGAGATTGTTGTGAGGGACAGCTCTGGATTTGTAGGTTAGTATTGCAGACAGAGCTTTTTATATTAAATCCATGCTAATAATATAAAGGAGATAATCTTTAAAGAGATCATAAGATTAGTATGTTTTCCCAAACAAAGGAATGGCAGGAATGGTGGCTACAGCCATTGTCTGTTGACTACAGCCATCTTTAGTGTTATGGTCCATTTTTATTGTTGGTGTGTTTTGTGTGTGCTTGTGGGGTGTGTAGAAAAATATCTCTGAAAAGCAGATTAAAAGAAACTAAATCAGAAAGATAAATGACTTTTGTTTGGTGAAGAGAGGTATGAGCTATGGGTTCTGCTGTGACGCTGTTACTCTCACAGCAGGGAAAGTGGGTAACATCCAAAACCGATTATAAACTCATTGAAGCTTGGCCGACATTTCATTCCTTGACAGTCTGATGGAATATACACGACTCTTGTTGTGTTATGTTAAGATGGTATTAAAGTTTAGCACAGATACCACAGTTTAATAAAGGAATTTTAGCTTATATTGTTTTACAACAATATAAATGTACCAGAGCTATACTACATTTTGATACTTATGCATAATGCATACCTCCCAACTTTTTGAAATGGGACTAATGCCGCGTACACACGAGCGGACTTTACGGCGGACTTTGCCCGGCGGACTGGATTTAGTCGGACAATTCGATCGTGTGTGGGCTCCAGCGGACTTTGTTTGCTCAAAAGTTGGACGGACTTAGATTTGAAACTTGTTTAAAATTTATCCGACGGACTCTTCTTTCTAGCGGACAAACCGATCGTCTGTGTGCTAGTCCGACGAACTCAAACTGACGCATGCTCTGAAGCAATTACAAGACGGAAGCGCTCGGTCTGGTAAAACTAGCCTTCGTCTTGAAGCTAGCACATTCCTCTTCTGTGGTCTTTTAATACAGCCTTTTTTTAGGATTGATAATGCGAGAGGAATGAAGTTGTTTTTCTGCTTTATATTCACACAGAGTTCTCACAAACTACTTTCTTCATGATTTATCCTCCTGCCATGACTAATATAATATTTTGTAAAAGCCAGATCTCCATAAATTATAAATTTTAAAATCGATTTTGGACTAATTTTTTTTTTTAATTTTTATTTCAACACTTATCTATTTTACAATGTGTGTTAAATGATAACCACATTTTTTGTGTGTATTTTCAAGTTACCACAATTAACATTCATATTTTGTGTTGTTTTAATGAACCTTAATGAGGTTGTTGTCCCTTGTTCATTAGACATAGGGGGGTGTATTTAACAAAGGCAAAATCATTTTTCACTACAAGTGCTAATTCTACATTGAATTCCACAGAAAGAGCATTTTGAAGTGCCTTCGCTGTGGATCCGAGGGGCACATGCAAGGAAGCCCAAAAAAAAGCAAATAATTTTTATTTAACATGATTTTCTGAATAAATCAGCAGAGCTTCCCCGAATTTAAGCTCTTCCCCTCAGATTTTCAGCGACTGCACTTCACACAAGTGCACTTGCTGTGCAATTTCTCAAGTGAACGTTTCACTTGATATTCTAAATGATTTAGCCTTTTGTCAAAAACACACATAGGGGTTGATTTCCTAAAGGGAAAAAGACTGTGCACTTTGTAAAGTGCAGTTGCCCTCTGCAAGAGCAGTTGCTCCCAAGCTTTATTAAATGTGAAGCAGCTCTGCTGACTTCCATCATCCAATCATGTGCAAGCAAAAATGATTTTTTTTTTATTTTACTTGCACAGGATTGGGTACTCTTTGCAAAGTCAAGCTTTTAAATAATTTCTGATGCTCTGGAGCAATTGCACTTGCAGAGGGCAACTGCCCTTTGCAAAGTGCACAGACTATTTGCTTTTCTCAAATCAACCCCATAGTCTTTTGGACCTGTACCTGCCTACTCCCAAAGAAAAAGGCGTTTTTTAATCAAAACACATAGGCAAGAATGTAAGGTAACCAAAAATGTATTTATTTTATTCTAAAAAAAATTAGGAAGGCAACACTGGAGACACTTTTAGAATCTGGGAAGCCTTTTGTCCCCCAGGACACACATCAAGTTTGAGGACAAGAAAATTGGTATCTTGCGACTATAGGGAGCACAGGGAGCACAGTCAGACCAGACAGAAACCAGGCAATCACTTTCGACTCTTCCGTGGAGCCTTCCCTCCACGCTTCTCTGCAGCCTTCCCTCCACGCTTCTCTGCAGCCTTCCCTCCACGCTTCTCTGCAGCCTTCCTTGGAGGTTGTGCCTCTGGTGGTGTACTTGGGGCAGGAGGAGGAGGAGGAGTGGCTTCATCTGCCAGATATGTGGTAGCAGTAAGCTCCCCTCTCAAGCTCTTCTGGTAAGCCTCAAAAATCAGACCCTCACAGAGGAGGCGTTGGCCCTTTTCCAACTCCAGCAATCTGCTGGCTATATAGGTGCCATACGCCTCCTCTGCATTGGGTGGTTTGCTCAGGATGAGGCTTGCTTCCCGTATGAGGGCTAGGGATTCCTCCTCAGTTGGTGTCATTCTCCTGGGCCTTTTGTGGAGAATGCGGAGGGGAGGCACCTGACACTCTGTGCGGCTTCGACTTGGCCCAGCCACAGCCTCCTCCTCTCTCCCACTGGGCAAGGCCTCCTCCTCTCTCCCACTGGGCAAGGCCTCCTCCTGGCTGATGTCATCCTGTGTAAAAAAAAGGGACATAGTTGTAATTTTGTGTTATGCAATCACACACAATTTTCAGCTCATGACTTTCAAATATAATTACACAAAATAGTAAAGGCTATCTATTTGACAACACCATTATTTCAGATGATCAACAAGATCTGAAGTGAAGTATATATTTGGCAACTACTGTCCAGTGATATGTCTACATATTACTCTTTGTGCAGAAGTCATTTTTTAGGAAGCACTTTCAAAATTAACACCTTAACATCATTAATAACATTTACACAATCCCAAAAAAAAAAAAGGATACCTGGCTGAAGCTGGGCGCATCAACTTCATCAATGCTGAAAAGGCCCAGGTCATCCTGGGACTCCTCAGCTGGGGTGGAGGTGGATGGAAGGCTGAAGGGAAGAGTGTAAGGAAGGCTGGAGGGAAGAGTGGAGGGAAGTCTGGAGGGAAGGGTGGGGGGAAGGGTGGAAAGTGATTGCCTGGCTTCGGTCTGGTCATCCAGGAATCGCAGTTTGTTGTAGTACCACAACTTGGGTACATATACTTGGTCAGCTGCTGCCCCGGATCTGAGCGACTCCTGGATTTTTTTGTGTTCCCGCTTATACATGTTTCGCAAGATACCAATCTTCTTTTCCACAAACTTGAGGTCTGCCTGGGGGAGTCGAGTCTTCACAAACTCTAAAAGTGTGCCCAGTGTTGCCTTCCTAACATCCCTATTATAATATAGGGGGTGTTTGACCTCCCACAGGTTTTTCTTGTCCTCATAGAGCTCAATAAATTGGCACAAAAATTCTTCCTCTTTAAAGGGATTCATTTTTTCTGCAAGACAAGACACAAGATCCAAACTTAAATGTCAGTCCCAAATCACAGGATTAGTTTGGGTTGTAATCTAGGGGACACATACACACACACACACACACACACACACACACACTTTAATCTTACCTTCGTTTGTGACGCTCGCTACTTCCGCACGGACATACGTAGGCCATCGTAATAGCTTTATATACACTGCGCATGTGTCATGCTCCGCCTGCGTCGCCCGCCCCTGACGTTCGTAAGTACGATTTGGCCCCGCCCCTTCACTCTTCGTTGCGCAGTGGGAGTAGATAGCAAAAGATGGCGGAGAGATTAAGTGGAAGTAGCGCGGAGGAAAGCCCGGAGCCCCAAACATCCACATCCCGGAGGAGATATAAGGCCACCAACATGGCTTTTGAAGAGATGGTGGAGATGGTGTCCATATTGAGAAGGGAGGACTACGATGGCAAAAAAGGACCGTACACACGACCGAATATGAGGAAGGACAAAATAATGTCCTCAGTTGTCACCACTCTTGAAGCTAAATTTGGTACAAAACGTTCGAAAGAACAATTGCGGAAGCGGTGGTCTGACATCAAAAGTCGGGAGCCAGAACAATATTGGCGAATAAAGAAGCTGCTTAAAAAAAGTAAGTACTTGTGTTTTACTATTGAGATACTTAACTTGCATGCTGATCCTTATTTTTGGACTTTTTTCAGCATCGTTCGTAAAGACCGTTCTTTAGAATAGATATGATACTTTAGAAAGTGACGTTATTTTTTTGCCAAATACGATGGGACAGGGTTGGACATACATTTATGTCTTGATAATTTGTCGAATTCCCACAATTAGTTGATGTGGTGTAGATGTGTTTGAAAATATAATGCTTCTTCAAAAATGATTCAGTGTAATGTAGGGACAGGACACATCAGCTGTTTCCACATCTGGACTCACGAGCACTATAGTGTACTATGTGACCATAAATACATTTTAGAGGGGCTATACACATAGGAGATCATTGAGGTGTCAGCATCTGTGAAACTTGCCCGAAAATGAGCATTGTTTATAATTGTTGTTCAGAGGTAATGTTCATCCTGTCTTCAAAATTTATTATGATGAAAAATTGGCCACAACTCATAACCAACGTTTAACTTTATTTATTAAAAGCTAAAATATCAGTGTGTTTTAACTTATACCTTTTGTTCAATTCTCATAGGGGAGAAAAGACTCAGACAACAGTCCAAGGATCTCAGGACCCCCCCCCAAGTCACCAGCCTGAGGCAGAAGATACCCCAAGCCCCAGCCCAAGACCACGCCCACCCGACGACCTTGAGGAAGGAGAGGTGGAGGAAGTGTGCGAGGTTTCAAGCCCACCAAGTGAGTGACTGACACCCCAGCTTGAGTTACTGTATTTTGGCGTGCATATTGTAAACCTTGTTTTTATTCACTCATTTTAGGTGAGTTTCTGGTTGTGGAAGGCCAAGCGGCAGAGCCCTTCACCACAGACAGTGCGCAAAGACTAATTGGCCAGATAATGCTGTGGAATGGCCACATCGATAAAATGCGTGACCAAATTCACAGCATGCAACTTCGCCTGGACTCCATGCAACAGGAAATGAAGAACATGATTGATGTTTTGGGCCGAATATAATCACGTTTGGCCTAAAAACATCAATCACGTTCTTCATTTCCTTTGGAAGTTTGTTTGTTGCAAAAATTGTATTTTAAATTTTTGGGGTATACCCAAATTTACATTGTGATGCACACGGTGTGTCATCATGTGCTATCTTCCATCATGGGTTAGCAATGTACTTGTTTTGTGTTTGCAACCCCTTCATCCTGAAAATTCTTTGGTGGTGAGAGGAACCAAAAATGGGATTGCACACACAAAACACGTACATTGCTCACCCATGATAGGAGATAGCACATGTTGACTTGACCCTTTTGTAAAGCTCAATTTTGAGCATATTCTATAAATGAACAATTTCTGCAAGGGTGACATCACATGCACCGTTCTCTAAATGTTGAACTTTGTAAGTTCTTTTTTGTTTTGTTTGGTTTATAAAAACACTGTTGTGTATGTAAATCTTTTTATATAAAGGTCTACATATTTGTGAAAATATGCCTTGAATAATTTAGTAAAAATAAAAATTTTTACACAACGTGAAATAATTTACAAAAAATTCAAAATAAAAAAAAATAAAAAAATTTTGATAAAAAATGCACCTTTCAATGTGCACAAAGTAAATATTTTTACGGTTCTGGGCTGCGGTGTTTGAGGCCATTAATGTGCGCCTTGGGTTGTCACTGACACAGACACCGGAATTGGCATTATTGGGAGTGCTAGGAGAAGAACAGATGCCAAGGTATACTAAACTCCTAATCGGCTATTTATTGTATTATGCAAAAAAGACTATTCTGCTTAGATGGACGTCTGCGTCCCCCCCCCACCTTGACGTTATGGGAAGATACCATTAACAAAGCTCTACCACTGTATAAAATAACGTACCTAAATAGGAAGTGCCCCAAGAAATTTGAGGGTATTTGGGCACCTTGGACAGCATAAGGTTAATAACGTTTACCCATTGACCAGAGGATGGTGCTAGTGCTCGCTGGTGATCTGGGCTACTTGGGCTCCCCTTCCCTATCCTCCCCCCCCCCCCTCCCGTTGCCTCCTTCTGCCTTCCCCCCCCTCCCTCCCCTTCCCTCCCTTTTCCCCTCCCCCACATCCATCCATCTTGGTCATTCCAATTGTTTTGATTTTTGAAGCAATGTAATGGGGATTCCCTCCTAAGCTATCAATAAGCATGTACTACTGCGGAGTTGCATTGATTTAATGTCCTGATTTGATTGTAGTTTGAAGTTTTCGGTGTTTTTCTTCTCACCATTACCTCTTGTGGATGAAATGTGTAAGATGCTTCCCATTATATGTCTGATTTCTTTTCCCTTGTCTGGCTTGTAAAATGCTGTTTTTTCTATCAATAAAGTGAGATTTAAACCGTGAAAAATATTTTTACGGAATACAATGTGTGTGGCTGATTCTTGAAGTCAAATTTTGTGGTTTGTTTTTGTGGGCCTGATTAACTAAAGCTAAATGCACTTGACACTACTACAAGTGCACTAGGAGACAGACATAACTAAATGTAAACAACAATAAAAACAAGATATTTAGATAAAACTATTTTCTTTTTAATTTTTGGAAGAAACTTACAGCTGTTGCTGAATAGCAATGGCCCCCTGACCATTAAAATAATTGACATAACGGTCACGCACTTGACGTGCGGTTCGGGGGGCCAAGCCAATACGGCCAATTTCTAGGCCTGTCAAAGTGCTATCCTGTTCCAGTCTGGCCTCAGGCCCAACAGAGGATAGATATGTTGCTGAATGTCTCCTTAAAAAGTTATGCAAGATGCAGCAAGCAAGGATGACGTAGTTTAGTTTATAGTCCGCCAAATTAATTGAAGAAAGGAATAAACGGACCTGGCTGGCCAGAATCCCAAAGGCATTCTCCACAACTCTTCTTGCTCTGGTCAGCCGATAATTAAATACCCTCCTCTCAGGGGTGAGTGTCCTTTGGGGAACGGCCTCATCAAGTTCTCACCGAGAGCAAATGCTTCATCAGCAATAAAAACTGAGGGGAGTCCATCCACATTCTCGTCATCAGGTGGCAATTCCAGGCCACCGGTCTGGAGACGATGGCACAGCTCGGTCTGTGCAAATACTCCTCCATCAGACATCCGGCCGTTCTTCCCCACATCCACAAACATAAAGTCCAAGTGTGCCGAGACCACCGCCATCAAAACTACACTATGGAACCCCTTGTAGTTATAGAAATAAGACCCCGAATGCGGTGGTGGCACAATCCGGACATGCTTCCCGTCAATCGCCCCTACACAGTTGGGAAAGTCCCAACGGTCAGCGAACTGGGAGGCCACAGTCTGCCATTCCTGTGTACTTGAAGGAAACTGTGGAGTGCAAAAAAAATAAGATAAGGACTTTAAAACATAAATTGTATATCAGATTACAACAAAACATTAGTAAACAACAGCAGTCAAATATTATTAATATGTGTGTTTGAAATGTATTTGAAATGTTGAAAAACATAAGGCACACTTATAAGATTACTCACCCCCTCTGATGGCCCATTGATACATTTGAATGTGGGGGGAGGGGTTCTAATTAGGTTAACAAACACACCTGACTGGTTCAAACATTTGTGGGGTGGGGGAGGGGTTCTAATTAGGTTAACAAACACACCTGACTGGTTGAAACATTTGTGGGGTGGGGGAGGGGTTCTAATTAGGTTAACAAACACACCTGACTGGTTCAAACATTTGTGGGGTGGGGGAGGGGTTCTAATTAGGTTAACAAACACACCTGACTGGTTCAAACATTTGTGGGGTGGGGGAGGGGTTCTAATTAGGTTAACAAACACACCTGACTGGTTGAAACATTTGTGGGGTGGGGGAGGGGTTCTAATTAGGTTAACAAACACACCTGACTGGTTGAAACATTTGTGGGGTGGGGGAGGGGTTCTAATTAGGTTAACAAACACACCTGACTAGTTGAAACATTTGTGGGGTGGGGGAGGGGTTCTACTTAGGTTAACAAACACACCTGACTGGTTCAAACATTTGTGGGGTGGGGGAGGGGTTCTACTTAGGTTAACAAACACACCTGACTGGTTCAAACATTTGTGGGGTGGGGGAGGGGTTCTAATTAGGTTAACAAACACACCTGACTGGTTGAAACATTTGTGGGGTGGGGGAGGGGTTCTAATTAGGTTAACAAACACACCTGACTGGTTGAAACATTTGTGGGGTGGGGAGGGACAAACAAGACAATGGAGCAGACAATATACATTGTTCAAGGGACTATAGGCTAGAGATATAAATGGACCCAGGATTGCATGGTGGGGAGGTTAATGAAAGAAATTATGCATGTAGGGCAATAAATGATTAAAACAGACATGCATGAAGATAAAGGGGACATTCACAGCATATTGAAAGCATGGCAATTAGGTAAAGAGGACAGTTCTACAATACATCAAAAAACATTTAATACATATCATGTAATGTTAAAGGATAAAACTTACCTTCATATATTCCTTCTGCAGGACCTGAATAATAGCAGAACAGGTCTCTGGGATTATGATCCCCAGAGCCTGGGGGGAGATGCCTGTTGAGAACTTCAAGTCCTGAAGACTTCTCCCTGTCGCCAAGTAACGTAACGTGGCAACTAGCCTCTGCTCCGCACTGATGGCTTGCCTCATGCAGGTATCCTGCCTGCTGATATAGGGGGTCAGCATAGCCAGCAGACGCTCAAAGACGGGGTCCGTCATCCTGAGAAAATTCCTGAAATCCTCAGGATTATTCTCACGGAGCTCACGGAGCAAAGGCATATGAGAGAACTGGTCACGCTGGCGCAACCAATTCTTGGTCAATGAACTCCTCCCCACCCTGTTCATGGACTGGACTCGGGTCAAAGTATTAACCCCAACACCAAGTCCCCACGCAGCACGAACTCGAGAACGAGAACGTCCACGCGACATGGCTTCAAAACGGTCGGCTGCTCAAACAAACAAACTTATAACAAACGCACTGAAGAACAGCAAGGCCTATGAAGAACGACCTGAAAATCAGGAACGAGCGGACCAGAACGGCCTGCAAGGCAGGTTATGAACTGACCAACACGCACTGAAAAGCAGATACAAACCTCACAAGCACAAACTTAACCGCAGAAAACGAACGAAATAAGCTGAAGTGTGAAAAGCGCGAATCGTCTCTAACCAAACTTCTACTAACACGAGATAAACACGAGATTAGCAGAAGGAGCCCAAAGGGTGCCGTAGTGGGGCTTGAACTTCCTTTTCTCGTCCCGTCGTATGTGCTATACGTCACCGCGTTCCAAACCAGCGGACTTTTGCAGTGAGCGTGTGTGGCCAAGTCCGTCCGTTTTTAAGTCCGGCGCAAGGAGCCAACAAAGTCCGACGAAAAGTCCGCCGGGCAAAGTCCGCCGTAAAGTCCGCTCGTGTGTACGCGGCATAAGGGACACCTATCGGCAAAAGCATGCAGGCATAGGACACACCCCTTGCCACGCCCCCTTAAAGGAGAATTGTACAAAAAAACAAGAGATTGGTTAAACCCACAAGTGCTTTTTTTACCACTACTATTCCTTTATATTGGCTTTTGGAATTTACAAATGCAGCCATTTAGAAATCAGATGAAAGGTTTAGCGCTGGAAAACACTTTTTGATAAAAAGTGCATTTTATATACATCTATATAGATCAGACCAAAATGAGGGACAAATGATGGGGAAAGAGGGACAGAGGGACATTGCTCCAAATCAGGGACAGTCCCTCAAAATCAGGGACAGTTGGGAGCTATGCTTATGTTGAAAACGAAATAAAATATACAATAATTTATGCACTAGGAAATTGTTTGTATTGTTTACCCAGCCTTGGAACATCCTAGCTGCTGCCCCTCAGGCCCAGTTCACATTGATGCGACAATCGCTTCGACTTTGGAGAACTGGTTGTATCAGACATCCCCGGCCGGACCCTATTTTGTGCAATGGAACCGTTCCAATCTACTTTTATTCTGACTTTGGTACGACTTGCATTGACTTCTGTTAAAGAAGTCGCATGCAAGTCGTGCCAAAGTCGCTCTGGGTCCGACTTTAAAGTCGTGCGACTTTGAAGTTGCGAGAAGTGTGAACCCAGGCCTTAAGCTCACCATACTCTGGAGCGGTTTAGTGTTTGGGCAGTTGTCTGATTTGGGCTGGGGTCGGTGTGATACATGTTTTACCACAATACATTGCTCCCTTTTTTTGAGAACTTTATTTGAAGTGTACAAAGTGACACACTGTGGTGACTTGTGCCATCCAGTGAGGTGTGATATTATGCAGCATGTCTACATTTTATCGCACTTCACTGCACCTGTGGGCTAAGTTGTAGTAAAAACGCGGCACAAAAAAAAAATAATAATTGTATTCTGTCTACCAGTTACTTTCTTTCTTTCAGTGTGGAAAAACGTCAGTCACCGCTCTGGTGTGAATGAAAACAGGTCCTTACACCTACCAACAACTATGTAGTGCAAGGGCTTGAATGCACATTGATTGGGTAGTTTAGGTAGGTCCTCATGTTACATTGTTTTAGTAAATGTAAAGAAAATTGTACAAACATTGTAAAGTCATAGTATAAGGCTCTGTTCACACTATGGCGTTCCACATCGTGGGTGGGATCCAGAACAGGCATCCCGAGATTCTGTGCGACAGGCATCCCGAGATTCTGTTTACGCGATTTTACCACAATTCAAGAGGCGACAAACATGGCAAAATCGTGCTGCGATTTGGGTGCCATTCAAAGTAACAAGGATCGCAAGGATGTCCCGTGGTTTGCGGCGATTCGGATTTGCAGACAGAATCGCACCAATTCCGCCAGTGATATGGAACACCATAGTGTGAACGAAGCCTAAAATTTGTATGGTGACTTTAACGTTGTTGTATATCTATAAAAATCACTGCCATAGATAAATAACTAGAAATGACTAGTCTGTGTATAGCAGATTATGTGCTCTTTTGCTAGTTAGTAGCCCCATAAGTTCTCAACAAGGTTGAGGATTTAGTCCCTACAACAGGTGTAATGTATGACAGCCTGAGCTCAAGCTGGCCATCCACCAATAGCAGAAGAAGCTGAAGCAAATACATTAGGGTAAGTGATAGCATGAAGGCCAAACTTCTACTAAAACGGACAACTATGTAAAATCTAATCATCAATGTTAATATTGTTTTTTCCCCTAGATAATCGTCCACATGTGATGCAGACGCTGCCAATGGGATGTGGAAGCTGACAGCCCTAGGCAGTGAGGACTAAAAAAAAATAGAAGTGCATCACTTAGGCGGCCGCCTACTCCACCTCTCCTCTCTTGACCGACAGAAGCCTCAAAACTACGTTTTCCACAACACTGTAACCTACCAGAGTCGGGGAATGTATACGATAAGCTCCTCTTTAAGGTTTCCTCAAGAGATTTCATCTTCTGCACTCTCTGTGGGGACGGGATAAGTTCTGAGACTTTCCCCTCATAACGGTGGTCAAGGAGGGTTGCCAACTAATAGTGATCCTTTTCTTTTATGCCACGTATTCTTGGGTCCTTTCGCAGGCTTTGAAACATGAGGGAGCACATGCACCGCAAATTTGCGAAGGCTTGAGAAGAAGACTCCTCGGGGTCACTAAGGATTACAGTATCTTGAACTGCCTCCTCCCAGCCACGTACTATTCCCAAGGGTTCTGGTCATGGAAAACCATCTCTTACTGCCTCCGAAACTGCCAGAACCCTCTGCCTCTCTCTCCTCTTTTGTAGGGATGAGCCGAACACACCCCCCAGTTCAGTTTGCACCAGAACCTGCGAACGGACCGAAAATTCGCATGAACGTTAGAACCCAATTGACGTCTATGGGACTCGAACGTTCAAAATCAAAAGTGCTAATTTTAAAGGCTAATTTGCATGGTATTGTCCTAAAAAGGGTTTGGGGACCCGAGTCCTGCCCCAGGGGACATGTATCAATGCAGAAAAAGTTTTAAAAACTGACTTTTTTTGGGAGCAGTGATTTTAATGATGCTTAAAGTAAAAAAAATAAATAAATAAATAAAAAAGTGAAATATTCCTTTAAATATCGTACCTGGGGGTGTCTATAGTATGCCTCGTGTTTCCCGTGCTTAGAACAGTCCCTGCACAAAATGACATTTTTAAAGGACTAAAAGTCATTTAAAACTGCTTGTGGCTTTAATGTAATGTCGGGTCCTGGCAAAATGAATGAAAATCAGTGAGACAAACGGCATGGGTACCGCCCAGTCCATTACCAGGCCCTTTGGGTCTTGTATGGATATTAAGGGGAACCCCGCACCCAAATTATAAAATTGAAAGGTGTGGGGCCCCCAGACCCTATATACTCTGAACAGCAGTACAGGTGGTGCAAACAAGACAGGGACTGTAGGTTTGTTGGTAAGTAGAATCTGTTTGTAATTTTGAACTGGTACATTTTTAACGTGTTTAGCTCCAGCCAAAAAATCTATTTCAAGCTTTTTTGGAAAACATAGGGAAGGGTTATCACCCCTGTGACATTTGTTTTGCTGTCTGTGCTCCTCTTCAGAAGATTTCACCTCACTTTCTGTCCCAAAGACAAATGTTTTTAGAAAATTTGGGGTTTTTAGTGAAACAAGGATTGGTGATAAAGCATCAGTAGAAAGGAGAAGCGTTTTTCCCATATTAACTCTTACAGGAGAGAATTTCCCTTCCTAGGGGTAGATTTCATCTCACTTCCTGTTGTCTCCCTCCCAGGGCCGGCCCTACCATGGGACCCGATAGAGCCATGGTTCCAGGCGGCACATTCAGGGGTGCGGCAAATTGCTGCCCACCAGCCAGGCCGTTCCGCTCCCACTGTGAGGATCCGCCAAGAAAGGTCCCCCATCGGATACTGTACTACGCAGGTGCAGCGCTTGCGCAGTGCGGAGGACAAAGGAGACGCCGAAAGTCTCCGAACATGAACAGCTGTTCATAAGCTCTACACGGCACCTGCGCTTCAGAGTACATTGAGCCACACGCTCCCGCTTTTGATGTTCGGAGACTTTTGGCGCAGTACAGGGCGGACACTATCCGATGGGGGACCTTTTTCGGCAGAACACCGGGCTCCTCACAGTGGGATCAGCAGCAGTGGCAAGTGACAATCCACAATGTGTGCCAGGTGACATGGCAAGCGACAATCCGGTACGTGTGGCAGGTGACGTGGCAAGCGACAATCCGGTACGTGTGGCAGATGGCGTCGTGGCAAGTGACAATCCGCAATGTGTGGCAGGTGGAGTCATGGTAAGTGACAATCCACAATGTGTGGCAGGTGGAGTCGTGGCAAGTGACAATCCGCAATGTGTGGCAGCTGGCGTTGTGGCAAGTGAAAATCCGCAATGTGTGGCAGGTGGCGTCGTGGCAATCCGCAATGTGTGGCGGGTGACGTTGTGGCAAGTGACAATACGCAATGTGTGGCAGGTGGTGCCGTGGCAAGTGACAATCCGCAATGTGTGGCAGGTGGCGTCGTGGCAAGTGACAATCCGCATCTGAAGGCAGGTGACGTTGGCAAGTGACACGCTCAGGGCTCCCACTGATTCTGCATTATTGTGAGTTGAACTATTTTATTTTATATAACAATGTAATAATAGAAATATTGCACTTCAGTCATTTTTTTTTGGGATTCGGCACTGCATCGCTTTAACTGACAATTGCGCGGTCATGCGACGTTGCACCCAAACAAAATTTACGTCCTTTTTCCCACAAATAGAGCTTTCTTTTGGTGGTATTTGATCACCTCTGCGGTTTGTATTTTTACAGGTCCTCTTTATACTCCTTTACATGTATAGAGCCATGACAGGTCCACTTTAGTTACCATGATATAAAATAATAGTGGGGCATTTTGGTTGGCGTGATTTTTATTTTTTTTGGGGGGGGGGCAGCGTTTCATTCTTGGTACCAGGCAGCACAATGTCTTGGGCCGGCACTGCTCCTTCCGTTTGCAAGTATGAGTCGTTTGTAAGTTGGTTGTTTTAAATTAGGGGCCTGCCCTATATACTCTGCAGAAATTGTGGCCTTAGGTGTTGGTGTTGCCACAACACTGTAAGCCCTCACAGGGCCCTGCTGTGAAATATTAGATCAAGAATTGTAATTACATGCCCCTGTTGAACAGGGGCAGAAAAATTGGGCGTTTGGTGATGGTGGTGGTGCTGGTGCCACAACACTGAAAGTCCTCCCAGTTACTATTGGTGGGCGCTGGAATGGGCCCTGCTGTGAAATATTAGATCAAGAATTGTAATTACATGCACCTGTTGAACAGGGGCAGAAAAATTGGGCCTTTGGTGGTGGTGGTGGTGCTGGTGCCACAACACTGCAACCCCTCACAGATACTCTAGTTGAGCGCAGCAATGAACCCTCCTGCAAAATATTGCATCAAAAATTGTAATTACACACCCCTGTTAAACAGGGGCAGAAAAATTGGGCCTTAGGCACTGGTGCTGGTGCCACAACACTGCAACCCCTCACAGATACTCTAGTTGGAGCGCAGGAACGAGCCCTGCTGCAAAGTATTGCATCAAAAATTGTAATTACACGCCCCTGTTAAACAGGGGCTGAAAAATTGGGCCCTAGCCACTGGTGGCGGCGCCCAGAACCAAAAATGTTCTTACAAGCTGTCAGCATGATCATTGAGGAGGAAGACTATAATTACTCAGCATAACAGGATAGTCACTCAGCATCAGCATAAGCAGTCTTGAAGGGATCTGACATTTCAAAAAAAATTATTCAGTTACATCAGCATCAGGTGCTTGGTAGATGGTGGTGATCCAAGGCTGATTCATTTTTATAAAGGTCAGTCGATCGACCGAGTCGGTGGACAGACGCACCCTATGATCGGTTACAAAGCCTCCAGCAGCACTGAATGTGCGTTCCGAAAGAACACTGGATGCAGGACCAGTAGCTCATTTGCATACTGTGCAAGCTCTGGCCAGTGATCCATCCTCAAGACCCAGTAACCCAAAGGATTTTCGGTGGGAAAGGTGTCCAAGTCAGATCTTGCCCCTAGGTATTCCTGCAGCATGTAAAACAGACGCTGGCGATGGTTGCTGGAACCGATCATACCTTGGGGCTGCGGACTAAAAAATTGTCTGAACGCATCGGTCAGACGGCCACCTTCTCCACCGCTCCATCTTTGACTGACCGAAGCCTCAGCAACACGTTGTCCAGGAACAGGAGTTTGTAACCTCCCAGTCTCTGAGAACGCGTTGCACAGACCTTTCTGCAAGGCCTCCCGAAGATGTTTCATCCTCTACTCCCTCTGCGACAGCAAGATAAGGTCCGCAACCTTACCCTTGTAACGTGGATCAAGGAGGGTTGCCAGCCAGTATTGATCCCTCTCCTTGATACCACGAATACGAGGATCCTTCCGCAGGCTTTGCAGGATCAGGGAGGCCATGCAGCGTAGGTTTGCTGAGGCATTCGGTACGGAGTCCTCTGGGTCACTAAGGGCGACATGATCCGCAGCCACCTCCTCCCAGTCATGTACAAGTCCATGGGTTTCTTGGGACTGTAAATGATCTCTTAAAGACTGCTGCTGATGCTAAGTGCCAGGCTCCACCTCCATGCTGACACAATCCTCCTCCTCCTCATCCTCTTCCTGTGTGATCGGCGGGCACGCAGGAACACTGTCTGGATAAAGGGGGCCTTGAGAGCTAAGGAAGTCCTCCTCTTCTTGCCTCTGTTCTGCCTCAAGTGCCCTGTCCATTATTCCACGCAGCATGTGCTCCAACAAGTGGACAAGGGGGACAGTGTCACTGATGCATGCACTGTCACTGCTCACCATCCTCGTGGCCTCCTCAAATGGTGACAGGACAGTGCATGCATCCCTGATCATGGCCCACTGGCGTGGGGAAAAAAAAACAAGCTCCCCTGACCCTGTCCTGGTGCCATAGTCGCACAGGTACTCATTGATGGCCCTCTGCTGCGTTTGCAGCTGCTGTAGCATGGCCAACGTTGAGTTCCACCTGGTGGGCATGTCACAGATTAAGCTGTTCTTGGGCAGGTTAAATTCCTTTTGGAGGTCAGCCAGCCGAGCACTGGCATTATATGACCGGCGGAAATGCACACAGACTTTCCTGGCCTGCCTCAGGACATCCTGTAAGCCCGGGTACCTGCCCAAGAACCGCTGCACCACCAAGCTAAGGACGTGAGCCAAACAGGGCACATGGGTCAGTTGTCCCTGTCGGAGGGCGGAGAGGAGGTTGGTGCCATTGTCGCAAACCACCATTCCTGCCTTAAGTTGGTGTGGCCTCAACCACCTCTGAACCTGCCCCTGCAGAGCTGACAGAATCTCTGCCCCAGTGTGGCTCCTGTCCCCCAAGCACACCAGCTCAAGCACCGCGTGGCATGTTTTGGCCTGCGTACTTGCGTAGCCCCTTGAACGCCTACGGAGCACCGCTGGTTCCGAGGACAAAGCACAGGAAGAGGCCATGGAGGAAGAAGAAGAGGAGGGGGTGGAGGAGAGAGGTGTGTCAGAATCACCAGTAGTGGCATTTTGAAGGCGTGGTAGCGGAACAACCTCCAACACTACTGCACCTTTTCCTGCATCCTTCCCAGCTGCCAGCAGAGTCACCCAATGCGCCGTGAAACTTAGGTAACGCCCCTGTCCATGCCTGCTGGATCATGAGTCAGCGATAGTATGCACCTTACCACTGACCGCCCTGTCCAGTGAGGCCAAGACATTGAACTGGAATCGCCTTCCGTGAGAAAAAGTTTGAGAACCTGCCACTGAGGAACCGCACATTCCACAAACTCACGGAAGGGGGCAGATTCTGCCAACTGAAAAGGTAGCAGTTGAAGTGCTAGCAATTTTGCCAAGCTAGCATTCAACCTCTGGGCATGTGGATGGCTGGGAGCGAACTTCTTTCTGCAGTGCAGCAGCTGGGGCAGGGTAATTTGCCTGGTACAATCTGACATCGGTGTACCGATAGCAGATTGCCCACAAGTACTTGGCTATGACACACCTAATTCTACACCTTCATTCCTCTCAGTGCAGGTCTCAGAGAGGACTGAAGGTATAGTGGGGTTGGAGATCCCAGCTGATGAGGAGCAAGGAGAGGTCCTCTTTGTTCTTTGGTGTGGATCTTTTAGGTAAGCTTGCCAACGAACTGCATGGCAGGTCAACATATGTCTGGTCAAGCATGTGGTGCCCAAGCGGGAGATGTTTTGGCCACACAAGATACGCTTGAGACATATGTTGCAAATAGCAGCGGTGCGATCTGATGCACTCGTCTCAAAAAAGGCCCACACCAAAGAACTTTTGGAATAACGCAGAGACAGCAGCGCCCTGCACATGTGGAGCTCTGCGGTGTGATGCAGTCAGTGTGCTGCCCTTAGGCTGACCTCTGGAGGGCTGCCTCGTTGGTGATGTGCCTCCTCCTCCTCCTCTCTCCTATCAGGCACCCACGTGGAGTCAGTACAAAAGGAACCTCATATAGATGGGATTTTAAGGGCAAAATTACTTACAAAAAATTATTAAAAAATACATTTTATTATACAAAGGTTTAAAAACAATTTTATACAAGAAACGTGTATGGACAACACAATTGTAGTGTATTACAGTAATGACAAAAAATTAAGTCCCACGCATTTCAAAATACTTAATTTATGCAATCTTCTTCAGGGATAATTTTTGCCATTTCTGAAAGGTACAAAATATAATATAAATAGACATATATTTCATAACATGCATATGAAGCCTGTGCAAAATACAGAAAGAACTTACAAAAATAGTGGTTGACATAAAAGTTTCCAATGGTTCATCAGACATCCACCCAATCTGTATAGGTCTTTAATCATGCAAAAGAACCCCCGGATAGTAGAATCCAAGAAGAGGCGCCAAATTGAAAAGCGGCGAGTCGCTTTAACAGAATTGCAAGAGGCAGTAATGTGGAAATCTAAGAGAGAAACACACAGCACGTGGTAAACACCTTAAGAACAAAAAAAAAAAAAAAACACAAAACAACCTTATTTGGGATTTTGGAAATTGCGACGTTCCGACCAAGAGATATATGATGGACAATGCTTCAAAAAAGGGGGGACAAAATTCGAACAACCCCAGATATAACAGGGAGTCCCAACCCTGAAAAAATGATGGAAGGAAACGGGTTGTTATGTAGGGGTTATAAAAAAATTAAAAAAATGAATAAATAAATTAAAATACTCAAAAATAATCAAAGAAAAAAGGGGACCAAATTTGCCCAATATAGAACCATATCTATAAATTCCATATTCATGACATTCAATAAATAGAATAGTGGCTAAAAAGTCACTCAAATAGGGGGATCCCCCAAGGACACAGGGGGAACCTCTCTAAGAATGAAAGCCAGAATCTCAAACAATTGAAAAGAAAATCAAAATATTCATGAAAGCATAGATTTAGCTTACCGAGATGTGCTGTGTGTCTCTCTCACATCTGAACCTAA
Organism: Lithobates septentrionalis; assembly: GCA_037952835.1. Lineage (NCBI taxonomy): Eukaryota > Metazoa > Chordata > Amphibia > Anura > Ranidae > Lithobates > Lithobates septentrionalis. The sequence continues at coordinate 600,058 of JBBDGP010000163.1, read as the reverse complement.
AGACAGCCCAAAGTCCACAAAAACAACCCAAGAGAGAGGTAGTAACCCCTCTGCTTGTGAGGATAAGCACAAGATACTGTGTTGTTCCTCGGACAGAGTGTCGTCGGATGACGATGGTGGCTCAGGGGTTCCCGGCGTTCTACTTTTATTTTATGGCCCGTGCTTGTTCGCCGCCAGGAACTCGCAGAGCGTCGAGAGACAACGCCGCATCGAATGACAGCGGTGACGTCATTCCCTAAGCGCCGCTTGTACGAGGGCGGCGTGTATCAAAGGCAGGACGTAGCCACTATTCTATTTATTGAATGTCATGAATATGGAATTTATAGATATGGTTCTATATTGGGCAAATTTGGTCCCCTTTTTTCTTTGATTATTTTTGAGTATTTTCATTTATTTATTCTTTTTTTTATTTTTTTATAACCCCTACATAACAACCGTTTCCTTCCATCATTCTTTCAGGGTTGGGACTCCCTGTTATATCTGGGGTTGTTCGAATTTTGTCCCCCCTTTTTGAAGCATTGTCCATCATATACAGTGCCTTGCAAATGTATTCGGCCCCCTTGAACTTTTCAACCTTTTGCCACATTTCAGGCTTCAAACATAAAGATATAAAATTTTAATTTTTTGTGAAGAATCACCAACAAGTGGGACACAATTGTGAAGTGGAACGAAATCTATTGGATATTTTAAACTTTTTTAGCAAATAAAAAACTTAAAAGTAGTGCGTGCAAAATTATTCGGCCCCTTTACTTTCAGTGCAGAAAACTCACTCCAGAAGTTCAGCGAGGATCTCTGAATGATCCAATGTTGTCCTAAATGACTGATGGTGATAAATAGAATCCATCTGTGTGTAATCAAGTCTCTGTATAAATGCACCTGCTCTGTGATAGTCTCAGGGTTCTGTTGAAAGCGCAGAGAGCATCATGAAGACCAAGGAACACACCAGGCAGGTCCGTAATACTGTTGTGGAGAAGTTTAAAGCCGGATTTGGATACAAAAAGATTTCCCAAGCTTTAAACATCCCAAGGAGCACTGTGCAAGCGATCATTTTGAAATGGAAGGAGTATCAGACCACTGCAAATCTACCAAGACCTGGCTGTCCCTCTAAACTTTCAGCTCAGACAAGGAGAAGACTGATCAGAGATGCAGCCAAGAGGCCCATGATCACTCTGGATGAACTGCAGAGAACAACAGCTGAGGTGGGAGAGTCTGTCCATAGGACAACAATCAGTCGTACACTGCACAAATCTGGCCTTTATGGAAGAGTGGCAAGAAGAAAGCCATTTCTCAAAGATATCCATAAAAAGTCTCGTCTAAAGTTTGCCACAAGCCACCTGGGAGACACACCAAACATGTGGAAGAAGGTGCTCTGGTCCGATGAAACCAAAATCGAACTTTTTGGCCACAATGCAAAACGATATGTTTGGCGTAAAAGCAACACAGCTCATCGCACTCAACACACCATCCCCACTGTCAAACATGGTGGTGGCAGCATCATGGTTTGGGCCTGCTTTTCTTCAGCAGGGACAGGGAAGATGGTTAAAATTGAGGGGAAGATGGATGCAGCCAAATACAGGACCATTCTGGATGAAAACCTGTTGGAGTCTGCAAAAGACCTGAAACTGGGACGGAGATTTATCTTCCAACAAGACAATGATCCCAAACATACAGCAAAATCTACAAAGGAATGGTTCACAAATAAACGTATCCAGGTGTTAGAATGGTCAAGTCAAAGTCCAGACCTGAATCCAATCGAGAATCTGTGGAAAGAGCTGAAAACTGCTGTTCACAAACGCTCTCCATCCAACCTCACTGAGCTCGAGCTGTTTTGCAAGGAAGAAAGGGCAAGAATTTCAGTCTCTCGATGTGCAAAACTGATGGAGACATACCCCAAGCGACTTGCAGCTGTAATCGCAGCAAAAGGTGGCTCTACAAAGTATTAACGCAAGGGGGCCGAATAATTTTGCATGCCCCACTTTTCATTTTTTTATTAGTTAAAAAAGTTTCAACAATCCAATAGATTTCGTTCCACTTCACAATTGTTTCCCACTTGTTGGTGATTCTTCACAAAAAATAAAAATTTTATATCTTTATGTTTGAAGCCGGAAATGTGGCAAAAGGTTGAAAAGTTCAAGGGGGCCGAATACTTTCGCAAGGCACTGTATCTCTTGGTTGGAACGTCGCAATTTGCAAAATCCCACGTAAGGTTGTTTTGTGTTTTTTTTTTTTTTTGTTCTTAAGGTGTTTACCACGTGCTGTGTGTTTCTCTCTTAGATTTCCACATTACTGCCTCTTGCAATTCTGTTAAAGCGGCTCGCCGCTTTTCAATTTGGCGCCTCTTCTTGGATTCTACTATCCGGGGGTTCTTTTGCATGATTAAAGACCTATACAGATTGGGTGGATGTCTGATGAACCATTGGAAACTTTTATGTCAACCACTATTTTTGTAAGTTCTTTCTGTATTTTAGCACAGGCTTCATATGCATGTTATGAAATATATGTATATTTATATTATATTTTGTACCTTTCAGAAATGGCAAAAATTATCCCTGAAGAAGATTGCATAAATTAACTATTTTGAAATGCGTTGGATTTAATTTTTTGTCATTACTGTAATACACTACAATTGCGTTGTCCATACACATGTTTCTTGTATAAAAATTTTTTTAAACCTTTGTATAATAAAATTTATTTTTTAATAATTTTTTGTAAGTAATTTTGCCCTTAAAATCCCATCTATATGAGGTTCCTTTTGTACTGACTCCACGTGGGTGCCTGATAGGAGAGAGGAGGAGGAGGAGGAGGCACATCACCAACGAGGCAGCCCTCCAGAGGCCAGCCTAAGGGCAGCACACTGACTGCATCCCACCGCAGAGCTCCGCATGTGCAGGGCGCTGCTGTCTCTGCGCGTTATTCCAAAAGTTCTTTGGTGTGGGCCTTTTTTGAGACTAGTGCATCAGATCGCACCGCTGCAACATATGTCTCAAGCGTATCTTGTGTGGCCAAAACATCTCCCGCTTGGGCACCACATGCTTGACCAGACATATGTTGACCTTCCATGCAGTTCGTTGGCAAGCGTACCTAAAAGATCCACACCAAAGAACAAAGAGGACCTCTCCTTGCTCCTCATCAGCTGGGATCTCCAACCCCACTATACCTTCAGTCCCATCTATATGAGGTTCCTTTTTGTATTATTTAGGGATGGTGGCAATTCTTCACACCAACTTCTGAGAGTCTATTTGTTCCCACGTGGAGTCAGTGACCTCATCATCCCCTCCCTCCTCATCACTGGAGCAAACCTGGCAGTATGCTGCAGCAGGGGGAACATGACTGCCAGATTGCTGTCCTAATTGGGCACCCCCTCTGTCTGGGCTCACGTTACTGCCTTCCTCTAGCTGAGTACCATCATCAGAGCCTTCAAAACGCTGGGCATCCTCCTGGAGCATGTACCCAACACTGTGGTCAAACAGTTAGAGGGACTCCTCAGAAGGACATGGTGGGGCTAGGGAAGGAGTCACTGATGCCATTGAGCTGAGGGAAGAGGCCACGTTGGCAGCTGCTTTGCCAGACAAAGTACCCTGAGCCTGGGTGAGAGAAGATGAGGAGGATGAGGACGCTTAGTCATCCACTCGACCAAGTCTTCCGCATGTTGCGGCTCAACACGACCAGCTGCCGAAAAAAAGGCCAAGCGTGTCCCACGCGCTGATGAGGATGCACCGTGTCCACGACCAGCACTGTTGCCTCTAGACACAGAGCCTGCTTGCCCTCTTTTATTGGCTTGTGACTGTCTGCCTCTCCTTGTTGGCCTTCCAGACATACTATTGGCCTGCAGTGAGCTGCACAAAACTGGGATGTATATATATATATACCGATTATACTGCAGCTAGCAGAATCAACTGACTGCCTGTAGTATTATTAGACAAATATAAACAAAAATCAACCAGCGCAAACCTCAAAAACCTAGCCAAACAGCAGCTGTGATACTGAGGGTAAATTTATCAAATCCCGTAAATAAGCATAAAGAAAAAGCAGTACAGCGCATAAAATAAATTAATAAACTAAAGTCCAAATTGCAGGCAAATTCCAGTGATTCCTCCTGTGTCCAGGTGACATGAGAAAATAACAAGGTGACTGTGGTGACACACGTGGACCTCCACCTTCGGTGATACTAGCCGCTCACCTCAAAAGATGGACCCCTGAGTAAATCAGTCAGGTCAAAACAGCGGTTCCCTCACAGGGATAATACCATAGGGAGATGAGTACACGGTGAGGCGTCAGCAGCAGCAGCTTTCAATATCATCTTTCAGTAACCAGCATATAGGCAGTTTTCACATGTAAAAGAGGTAGGAAAGAATCTAGTGCTCTCTGTACGATACTTAAAATGATTTAATAAAGTAAGCAGAATAACTGACATTACAATGCACTGTGCCCCAGTGCGTAGGATAAAAGCATGGATGGAGTGGATGTCCCATGCAGGATGGACGAGCGGAGCGCGGGTGACGTCACGATCGGAGCACGTACACAATGCCGTACGCGTTACGTCCCTCAAAGTGGGTGGGACTTCCTCAGCAGAAAGCTGCAAGGGTTTAAGAGACAACTGCCACAGGCTGCTCTGTCTGCAACTGATCCATGGACCCCTCGACCATACTAAACATTAAATACCTTGCAACAGCTGAACCCCTTCCTCCACAGCGTAAGTACCGGCTGGCGGCTCCCACGTGGAGCTAGATGTGTACAGGGAAAGGAGCAGACCGGTGGCCGATGACCCCCCGCGTCAGCACCGGAAGGAGCGGACAGGCGGCCCCCTTGAAAAATCGGAGCGGCACAAGGAGAGGAGCAGAGGGTGGCCGAACACCCCCTCTCCCCAATGAGGACACCGGGAGAAGCGGCGGCCTGTGAACCCGGCGGAGCAGCCGCTGCACATCCTCCTCGTTAAATCCGTGACCCGGAAGTGACATCAGAGTCACCCGGAAGTGATGCTGACACAACACAAGATCCTACGACCACAGGAAGGAGAAGAAGGAGGGCAGGCTTTATGCAGCCTGACTCCTCCTACAATTACAGGCTGACCTGCGGTCAGCCTTACACTTGTGATACAGCACATTCTGCAAATTCACAGAAGGGGCAGAATCCACCATACGGGAAGGCAGAAGTTGTAGAGCCAACAGCTTTGACAAGCTTGCATTTGGATGCTGGGCTTGTGGATGGCAGGGACTGTATTTTTTTTCGGCTGCAGCAGATGGGGCAGAGAAATTTGCCAGCTATAGTCTGCAGCTGGTGGTGTGCTGCTGGCAGATGTGCTGCAAGGACCTGGGACACCCTGCGCTATACCATCATCCCTGTCAGTGGAGGCTGCTGAGAGGTCATGAGGTATAGCAGGGACAGACTGAGGTGAGTAAGGAGGAGGGACAGATTTGTGCACCTTTTGTGTGGCTTTTAGGTGCTCTTGCCAATGGGCTGAGTGGTGGGAGGTTAAATGCCTTATCAAGCATGTGGTACCCAAATGATTGGTGTTTTTGCCACGCTTGATGTGCTTGAGACAATATTTGCAAATAGCAACAGTGCGATCGACTGCAAACTAAAAAATGCCCAGACAGCTGAACTGTGGGAAGTGGGCTGGGAGATAACAGCTCCACAATGTGATGGAATAGGGTGGCTGCTCTCTACTCTTCCTTGATTCCAGGTGTTTTCTCTGAGACATGAACATCGGATCTATGATTCCGCAAATGTCAGCTGGAGCTTGAGAGGCAGCATTGAGCATTGAAGCTCAATGCTGCCTCTCATGCTCCAGCTGACATTCGGACAATCATAGATTTGATGTTCACCTCTCAGACAAACCCCACCAGGATTTTTTTCCAATAACATTTAAATCTTGGAAGGAAACCTTTCCTATCTGCCTTTTTTACCTCTCATTTACAAACAGTGACCGAACAAGTCAGTCAAGCGCGATCTCCACCCTTCAAAAACAAACCTAAACTGACAGGTCAGGCAAGGAGAGCATTAGTCAGGGAAGTAGCTAAGAGGCCCATGGTAAATCTGGAGGAGCTGCAGAGATCCACAGCTCAGGTGGGAGAATCTGTCCACAGGACAACTATTAGTCGTGCACTCCACAAATCTGGCCTTTATGGAAGAGTGGCAAGAAGAAAGCCATTGTTGAAAGTCATAAGAAGTCCCATTTGCAGTTTGCGAGAAGCCATGTGGAGGACACAGCAAACATGTTATGAACAAACATGTTATGAAACATGGAAGAAGGTGTTCTAGTCAGATGAGACCAAAATTGAACTTTTTGGCCTAAAAGCAAAATGTGATGTGTGGCAGAAAACTAACACTGCACATCACTCTGAACACACCATCCCCACCGTGAAACATGGTGGTGGCAGCATCATGATGTGGGGATGATTTTCTTCAGCAGGGACAAAGAAGCTGGTCAGAGTTGATGGGAAGATGGATGGAGCCAAATACAGGGCAATCTTAGAAGAAAACCTGTTACAGTCTGCAAAAGACTAGAGATTGGTGCGGAGGTTCACCTTACAGCAGGACAACGACCCTAAACATATAGCCTGAGCTACAATGGAATGGTTTAGATCAAAGCATATTCATGTATTAGAATGGCCCTGTCAAGTTCAGACCTAAATCAATTGAGAATTTGTGGCAAGACTTGAAAATTGCTGTTCACAGACGCTCTCCATCCAATCGGACAGAGCTTAAGCTATTTTGCAAAGAAGAATGGGCAAAAATTTAACTCTCTAGATGTGTAAAGCTGGCAGAGACATACCTAAAAAGACTTATACCCCGTACACACGGTCGGATTTTCCGATGGAAAATGTCCGATCGGAGCGTGTTGTCGGAAATTCCGACCGTGTGTGGGCTCCATCGGACATTTTCCATCGGATTTTCCGACACGCAAAGATTGAGAGCAGGCTATAAAATTTTCCGACAACAAAATCCGATCGCGTCAATTTCGACCGTGTGTGGCCATTTCCGACGCACAAAGTGCCACGCATGCTCAGAAGAAATTCCAAGACGGAACAGCTCGGTCTGGTAAAATTAGCGTTCGGAATGGATACAGCACTTTCGTCACGCTGCAATGTCAAAAATAGTTTAATGCAGCGCACTCTCTTCTTCTTTAGAAGAATGAAGTAGTTTTGCTGCTCATATTCACACAGACTTCTCACAAACTTATTTCTTTATTATTTATTGGGATTCCCTCAATATATTTACATTTGTCACATCTGACCAAATGTTTTGGGGGTTGTTTTTAAATATTTTATGTTTTTTTCAAGGCTGTTTTTTTTTTTTTTTGGTGTTTGTCTTTTTTTCAAGGCTGTGTTTTTATTGGTTTTGTTTTGTGTTTTACTCCATAATATATTTGTGTGTGTTTTGTAAGTCAAGTTACCACAACACCATTATTATCTTGTATTATTTAATCTCAAGGAGATTGTTTGGTGTTGGTGTCCCTTGTTAATTTCACATTGTATTTTTGAAATGTACCTGAATCCTCACAAACAAACTGTCCTTTTTGAAGGAAAACACACATAGGCGAGTATAATTGTAACAAAAATTCCTTTATTAAGGGCTCATAACCAAACAAAGAGGGAGGCAACGCTGGAGAAACAGTTAAAATTGGCGAAGCCTTTGACCCCCCAGGGCACACATCAATTATTTACCAGCAAAATTGGTGGCCTGAGGAATCCTTATCTAAGGGAGTGAAGTCTGGTCCAGAAGTCCGTGAGATCAAAGCAACAGATGACATCTGTGTCCCCAGGCTGTGGTACTACAAGAGGCTGCATATTTGGTCAGACCAGACTGAACCCAGGGCCATCACTCTCTGGTCTTCCTTAGACGCTTCCTTCTACGCTGTGGCTCTGGTGTGGGAGATGTGCCAGGAGGAGGATTAGGACCTTGAGGAGTAGGAGGAGGAGGAGTAGGACCTGGAGGAGGAGGAGAAGTAGGACCTGGAGGAGGAGGAGGAGTAGGAGGAGGAGGAGTAGGACCTGGAGGAGGAGGAGGAGGACGAGGACCATGTGTGAGGTCACAAATGTGGGTAGCACATGTTATTTGGCCCCTCAACCCCTTATTGAGAGCTTCCAAAATTAGGAACTCACACAGGAGTCATTGGCCCTCCTCCATCTGCATTATTTTGCAGGCAGTTATGCCAGCAAAGTCCTCCTCCACACTGTGGGGGCTTCTCAGGGCCTCTGTAGCCTTCCAAAAGAGGCCTATGGCAGCCTCCTCCAGGGTACTCCTCTTCCTGGCACTTTGTCTTTGAAGGTGTAGGGGAGGTACCTGCATATCAGGCAGCCTGCTTGGCCCGGCCACCTCCTGGCTGAGACTTCCCTGTGTATGAAAAAGGGACATGGTTTTAGTTTTTGCTTCATCAATCACAATCATAAATTAGTACTCTAAACTAACATCTAGTTAACATCATTGATTGGACAACCAGAAATATTTAGAGGAATGCTATACCTGACTCAAGCTGGGCTCCTCCACATGTTGCTGCCTGGAAGGCCCAGGTTGGGCGTCAGAAGCCTCAGCTGGGGGGGAAGGAAGCGTGGAAGGAAGAGTGGAGAGTGCTGGCCTGGGTTCAGTCTGACCTGCCAGAAAATGCAGCCTGTCATAGTACCACAGCCTGGGGACATAAATGTCATCTGCAGCTCCGGATCTCTGGGAATCCTGGACCTTCTTGTGCTCCCGTAGATATGTACTCCTCAGGCCACCAATTAGAACCTTCAAATAGGTGATGTCTGCCGTGGGGATCACCGTCTTCACAAATGCCAACAAACTATCCAGCGCTGCCTTCCTCTTTGTTTGGTTCTTATAATGTGGGTGGTTTATCTGCCACAGACAAGGGAGCTTCCTGTACATATCAATGAATATGGCCATAAATTCATCCTCTCTAAAGATATCCATTTTCACTGCAAGACACAACACAAGACAAACCCTAATGTCAGCCTAAAGTCTACTAAACTTGTGCAAATACAGGCCTCAATCTAGAAGCAGTATAGGCCCAATGTTAAATCTTACCTTCGCAATCACGATCGGCGCCTCCGTTACTCCTTCCTCCGCTCACAGATCGTACGTACTATGCACGCGTGTTACGCTTTATAGACACTGACGTTCTTTCTAGTCTATTCCCCGCCCCTTCTCATTCGGCGCAGTGGGGGAAGAGCACATGGCGGAAACACAGCAGGTGTCAGATAATTTCAGCAACAAGGAGGAGGAGGAGGAGGAAAGCCCAGAGCCTGAAACGTCCCGATCCAGAAGGAGACGATATAAGCCATCAAATATGTCCTTTGGGGAGATGTTGGAGATGGTCGACATCCTGAAGAAGGCCGACTATGATGGAAAGTATGGACCTTACCCCAACCCCAATGTCCAAAAGGCCAAGATCATGGCGAAAGTAGTCAAGAGTCTGCACCGGAATTTCGGGGTACGCCGATCGAAAGATCAGCTCAGGAAACGGTGGTCGGACCTCAAATTAAGAGAGCATGAGCAGTACAGAAAGATCCGGAGAGTGCTGCAAAAAAGTAAGTAGTTGTGCTGTGTTCCTATTCTTTCTGTTTATTACGTTCGTGCTGCTCCATGTGCTTTTCTTAATAACTGTTATCCAGTTTAAAATGGCAACTTTCATGTTCATGGGCACATTATTCGTTCATATCAAACATAGTTCGTTTGGCCATATGCAATTGCCATCATTTTTTGGAGCCTACTTGTGTGCCAAGAGTTGGGTGGTGTAGATGTGTTTGTTACTAGAATGAAATGCAAACTAGATTCTGTGTAAGGAGAGGACACTCAGCAGCTGTTTACACATCTGGACGCAGGAGCACTAGTGTGGGACACCAGAACACCCACACAGGTGCTCCAGTGTATACTATAGGGGGGTCTCCATCTGTGAAGCTTGTACAAAACAGGTAAAGTATTGAAGCTTGACAAAGGACAATAAAAATGCTACATCTTTGAACTCTGCCAAAAGAGACAATTGTACCCCACTTCCAAGCAATGTTTCATATTTATAGTTCTGCCATCAAATATCTGTGTGCTAAGTATACCTATTTTTTATTACATAGGGGATGAAAGACTCGGAGGACACCCCTCATCTGAAGAGACCACAGACCCCCCACCTCTGGAAGAAGGTGAAATCCCCCAAAGACAAGAAGAGCAGGAGGAGGAAGACGTGGTGGAAATAGTCACCACAACAGGTGAGTGTCTGCGACCACAGGCTCAGGTAAGAGGTGGATGCCGGCATATTTATAATACCTGGGTTTTTTTTTGTTTCTCTCTTTTTAGGTGATCGTGATGTTGTGGATCCTGATCCTTTCACCTCTGAAAGTGCCCAGATCCTGATTGGGGAGATCATGAGGTGTAATGTTGCATTGGAAAACATCAAGAAAAACGTCAATGATGTTCTTAAAAAAAATAAGAACATCATTGATGTTTTAGGGCGAGTTTAAAAGCCCTCCAAATCCCTTTGTTTTTTGGTGTGCTACAATTTTTGAATTTTTTTTTTTAAATATTAGAAAAGCCAAATTTTGAAGATGCACACAGTGTGTCAACATGTGCTATCTGCCATCACGGGAGATCAATGGACGCATTTGGGGGTGCAACCCCTTCCTCAATAATAAAGTAGCTGTGAGGAAGGGGTTGCACCCCTAAAACACGTCCCTTGATCCCCCATGATGGCAGCTAGCACATGTTGACATTCTTAAATTTGTGTGCATCTTCAAAATTTGGCTTTTCCTGGGGTGACTTCACCCCATCTGAACGCAATATCAAACTCAGTTTGTAAATACTCATGTCTGATATTGCCTTCAAGTTCTACCAAATGTGAACATTGTAAGTTCAAGATTTATGTCTTTCTGGTTGGTTTTAAACATGCCTGTTTTATCTTAAATGGACATTTCTAATTTTTCTAATGTGATCCCAAAAATTGTTATACAACAAACATGTTGGTTTGTTTTAAAAACCTTTTCTAAATGCACATGTGATTGTGCTGGTATTAAAAAGATTGTTAATCAAGATTGTGTGTATTATTGTCTCAACGCTACTAAAATTTTGTTGTGCTGTAATGGGTGTTTTCTGTGACAATGGGTGTTATTTCCTAAGGGCAAATACACTTTGCACTACAAGTGCAGTTTCAGTGCAGTTTCAAGTGCACTTGTAGTGCAAAGTGTCTTTGCCTTTAGGAAATAACACCCAACAGTGCTTTGTAAGGTTACACAATCACGCCAATTTCAGGACTCACCACATTTCTGTCAGGGTCAGCTAAAACAAACACAAGCAGGAAATGTCACCAAACCTTGTTTTTTTTTTTATTATTTAAAAAATGGTTTAGACATTGTCTGGCATATTGATAGCCCCCCTACCCGCAAAGAATTCAAGGTATCTTAGCCGGACATCATGGGCACTCAGGGAGGGCAAGCCAGGACGGCCACTTTCAAGCGCCGTCAGGGTTGGTTCATTAGGAATTCCGGCCTCAGACCCAACTGAGCCAGCATAGTTGGCAGAATGTTTCCGTAAAAAGTTGTGTAGAACACAGCATGCCAGGATAATGTGATTCAGTTTGTACTCGGCCATATGTATGGGTGTAAGAAATAGGCGGAACCGGCTAGGCCATGATTCCAAACGTGTTCTCCACCACTCTTCTGGCTCTGGCCAGCCAGTAATTAAAAACCCTCTGGTCCGGGGTGAGGGTCCTTATCGGGAATGGCCGCATAAGATGGTCCCCCAGCGCAAATGCTTCATCCGCAACGAAGACGAATGGGAGTCCTTCCACATTGTCTTCTGGAGGTGGCAAGTCCAAGCTGCCATTCTGGAGACGCCTGTAAAACTCTGTCTGGGAGATGACTCCACCATCGGACATCCGGCCATTCTTCCCCACGTCCACATACATGAACTCATAATTAGCCGACACCACCGCCAACATCACAATACTATTGAACACCTTGTAGTTGTAATAGTACGACCCCGAGTTGGGTGGTGGGACGATGTGGACGTGTTTCCCATCAATTGCCCCTCCGCAATTAGGAAAGTCCCACCGCTGGGCAAAGTGGGAGGCCACAGTCTGCCATTCCTGTGGCATGGAAAGAAAACTGTGGAGTCAAAACAAAGTCAAAAATTTGTCATTTTGCACATAAACATGGAAAGCAGATTACACACAAACATTCTCCCAACATCAAGCTAACATTTTTATGAGGGAATTTTTTAAGACCAAAGTATAAGGTACACCTATCAGATTCCCCCCCCCCCTCTCCTGGGCCATTTCTAACAATATAGGGGGGGGGGGGGACTCTGGGACAGGTAACCCTCTCCACTTCATTGAGATATGAATGCCTAAATAAATGCCTAAATAATGGTTATTACTTTGAACAGCCCCTCCTTAGTTACACTATTGGAAGCCCACTGGACAGGTAAGAAGTGTCATAATACAAAGATATAAATACACACTGTACACATTTTAGCACATTTGGACATTCTGCTATTACCTATCAAGATAATAATAGTATACAGAAACTTGAAACAGTACCATTTGAAAGTATACAGGCAGGCCCTTGCACTACATGCTTTGGGGAATTCATCCATAAATCTGACCACAAAAGAGGTGGGTATAGTGTGTATGGGTTTGGCAAAGTCAGCAGATAGATGATTGAGGATAGATAGAGAATTGGTATCAGCTGACTTAGCAGTTGGGGGGAGGAAGGGTTCCAAATGATTTGGGGACACCCAAAAAAAGCCTCTGGCACTCTGCCTGAATTTAAAGCACAAATCACATTTCTAAACATTTTAGGGGGTGTTTGGGGTAAAGCACTACTACGGAGCTGCTAAAATACATTGTTAAGTGACTACATGAGGTGAATATAGGGCCAGGAGAGCATGCTGGGGAGGTAAGTGAATGCAAATATGTATGAAGGACAAAACATAATTACATAAAAATCCAGCATGCATGAGGACAAAGGGGACATTCACAGCATATTACAATCATCATGGTAATTAGGGAATGAGTAAAGAAATACTATACATTAGCAAACATTAAATACAACAAAATGTGATATTAAAGGATAAAAATCTTACCTTAATATACTCCCTCTGCAGGACCTGTATGATGGCAGAACAGGTCTCTGGGACAATGATACCCAGAGCCTGGGGGGAGATGCCTGTCGAGAACTTCAAGTCCTGCAGGCTTCTCCCTGTCGCCAAGTACCGCAGGGTGGCGACGAGCCTCTGCTCCGGAGTGATGGCTTGCCTCATGCAGGTATCCTGCCTGCTGATATAAGGGGTCAGCAAAGCCAACAAACGGTGAAATATGGGGTCATCCAGAGAAAGTTCCTGAAATCATCAGCATTATTCTCCTGGATCTCACGGAGCAAAGGCATATGAGAGAACTGGTCATGAACTGTTCATGGACTGGACTTGTGTCAAGGTCAGGGCCCCAACACCAAGCCCCCGCACAGCACGAACTCTACGAGGAGTACGTATACGCAACATGGCTAGAAAACAGTCGGCTGCTCAGAACGAAGTAACAGAACGCACTGAAGAACAGCAAGGCCTGTGAAGAGCGACCTGAAAAACAGCAACGAGCGGACAAGAACGCAATGAATAATCAAATACGAGCTCACTGCACGAACTGAAGAGCAGATACAAACCCACAAGCACAAACTGAACAGCAGAAAACGATCGTCTCTCACCAAACTTTTACTAACACGAGATTAGCAAAAGGAGGCCAAAGGGTGCCGCGCTTGGTTCTGAAATGGCCTTTTATAGTCTCGTCGTACGTGGTGTACGTGACCGCGTTCTTGGCGATCGGAAATTCCGACAACTTTGTGCGACCGTGTGTACGCAAAACATGTTTGAGCCAACATCCGTTGGAAAAAATCCTAGGATTTTGTTGTCGGAATGTCCGATCAATGTCCGACTGTGTGTATGGGGCATTACAGCTGTAATTGCAGCGAGAGGTGAATCTACAAAGTATTGATTCAGGGGAGCTGAATACAAATGCACACCAAACTTTTCAGATATTTATTTGTAAAAAAATGTTGAAAACTATTTATCATATTGCTTCCACTTCACAATTATGTGCCACTTTGTGTTGGCCTATCACATATAATCCCAATAAAATTTCAAGGGGTGTGAATACTTTTTCAAGGCACTGTAGATAGCCCACTATAAAATCAGTATGTTCTTGTACTAGCATATAAATTTTCAATGCTCAGGAAAAACTTGGCTTCTCATGGTGTAATAGGTTTATTATAAAAACAATGTTAAAAAGCAGGGACCATTCACATTCAGCACCATCAGATAATATGTATGCAGAGCTTCAGTAAGCTAGTACCAGATAACAGCCACAATCTTACTCTCTAAAGTCTCAACTATTGCATTTTGTTACCCAGACTTTATCTGAGGCACCTGTGCCTCAATAGTGTGGAATAAACTTCTGTCGTTTTAAGTGAATGTATTGATAAGTGCACATAGAGATACAGGCTATTGCGTCATGTTTTATACAGCACCCTCTTATTCCTAGAGAGGTGGTTGGTGACCCCAGACTGTTAGATGGGCTAGCATTTCAAGCCTCAGGGCTGAATTCTTGACTCATCACAGAGTAGAAGAAATTTGGTGCCAGTCACTTTAGAACTTTTTAAAGAGTTTATTAGGCTCAATAAACTCAGGGAGATAAAGTTAGCATACCCAATTAGCTGACAAAGAAATTGTCCGTAGGCATTTCCGTTAGCAACAGTCAATACAGAAATATGAGTCAAAACTGGTAACCTATACTCCTCAGACTTTTGGCCAGTTTCACTCAATGCAAAATTTAATTTTAGTTGACCCACCAGACATCGTGCAATGTCCACTGACAGCAACTTCTACGCAGCACTCTTCAGTTTCACTCCTCCTGGATGTACTCTCCAGCAAGGCAATGAAAACCCTTTTGAAAAAAGGGGGAAAAGGCGGGACTTTAAATGAAGCGCTGCCAGGAGAATATTCCTTCCAGGCATCAAAGCCGTGTTCCTGCGCTCATGCGCGGCAGAACGGCGCTCCGGCGCATGCGCATTCGCGGGCCGACAATCTGGCGCACGCGCATGCGCACTAGCGCACGTCCCATGTGACCCTTGGGCTGGCCTATAAAAAGGATTCTGGCACACAGAACAATTGCTGGTTTGTCTTCAGCTTCCTGTGTATCTCTGCTTCCTGTTGTTACCTGATTACCTGCCTTTTGACCCGTATTGACCCGGATTGACCTCGACTATTCTGCTTGTCTCCTGAACCTGACCCTTGGCTTGTTATACGGATTCGCTCTTCTCCAGTGTTTGACCCTCTGCCTGTGACCCGGACCTGCCTGCTTTCTCCTTGCCCTTGAACCATTGCTTGTATCCTGGACTTCTCTTGTGTCTTCCCACCGCACCACCTCAGCCTGTATTTGGAGTTACTAATCCTGTGTGTTTGACCCTCAACCTGGTTCTGGACTTTCTGTTGTACCCGCTCTGGCTTATCCTCCACCTGCCAGTCGCTGCACAGCTACTCCTCTCTGACAAGGACTTCACGCCAGCAACCTCCTGTTTCCTGGGTAGCCTCTGCCTCTTTGTGCATCCACTCCCTGTCTCACCTCCAGGGGCGGACTGCGCTTAGTCGCAAGGGTGAACCGCTCTCGGCATTTCGGCCTCGGTAAGTACTTCTCTGACAAGCACGCAGTCAACAGTGAGGGGTCAGGAAATTGTATATTTATAAACAGGATAAAAGATTCCATACAAGTTGGTACATAGGTCACAGTAATTACATCTATATTACATAAATCTATAGCATTGACCTTGAAACTTAATATGTTCTATTTCAGATACACACATTGTTGCTCCTGAAGAGTGGATACAAATACTCCACGAAACGCGTAGAGCCTCTGTATATACAATGTGTAATACCAATGTAATATAGATTTATGTAATATAGATGAATTACTGTGACCTATGTACCAACTTGTATGGAATCTTTTATCCTGTTATACAAAAAATATACAATTTCCTGACCCCTCACTGTTGACTGCCCGCTTCATTTAAAGTCCCACCTTTTTTCCCTTTTTCATATTGACAGGGATGGAGCCATGAGACCCCACCTGGTCTCTGCCTCATTCAAAGTCCCAACTTCTCCCCATTTTCATGAAAACCCTTTTGGATCCAGACTCAGGCCCACTCTTGGCTTCACTCTCCCAAGGCAGCCAACCTTTGAGGAAGAGGTCTCAAACACAGCCTCCTCTCCTGGCAACAGCCCAGAAGGGAAGGACAAAGGACCATTCTGGAAGGTCAGCCCAAATATTTGCATCCTTTCCCTGCAATGCACCATTGACATTAAACATCCTAATGACAGAGAAATGTTCATAACTTAGTATGTTTGCATCTTTTTGCATTATTGCTAGGGACACTTTCCAACAGGAGGCAGAAGCAAACAATAATCAGGACTTAGGAAAAACCCAACAACATTCAATTTACTCTAAGGACACTCTAGCTTATGGTAGGCTTCCTACACAGACTGTGCTAATTTCTTTCTTTCTAATTCCTCCGGGAGAAGACAGTGATTATTGCTAGTGGCTATAGCAGCTACCAACGATAATCGCTAGTGAATCCGGCAGGCTGGTTGTACCCAAGTTGATTGATCAAGAACATGAGCCTTCAAAAGCCTATTGCACCCTTACAGTGGCTGTAAACCTAGGACATTAAATATGAACAAAGCATGTCCTTATATACTGTGTACTTGTCTCAATCCAGAGCACTAAGTGTAATTTCTGTCTGCTGCCTCATTCTATCTGAATGAAATACTTCTAACAAGTTTTCCTGACACCAAAGGGAAAAAGATGACAGGGGAGGGACACATGTTAGCTAACACATGTTAGCTATTTTGTGCCGCTTTTAATGTAGCCTAATATAGAACTTGGAACGTACCGGATAATTTCCTCTATGGATTGACTTTTTGACCAGTGGCTCTAAAAGTACTTCAGCCACGACACTAGGATATTAAACAGGCAAAGAGTATTTTCCTGGAGTAGATAATAGTTACAGCCTACATATTGACTCCAGTTAATGTTTCCCTTAAAGCAGGGCCGGTACAAGGGGTGGGCGGGAGGGGCGACTGCCCTGGGTGGTGTCTTAATCTGTGGTGAGGGGGGTACACCCGGAGCTTCTGCCGCTTCTCCTGCCTGACAAGTGTGACTGTCATTCTCTCTCCTCTTACTGCATAATGTATAGATTCCCGACTCTTCCATTCCAGCAGCTTCAACGTTGCCTTATCTCAACTGCATCCATTAATCACTTCTCTCCTTCAAAGCTCCCCTCCCCCTGTCAGCTTGTTCTCCTTCCCGGTGTTCTGTAGAGAAGTGCCCGCTATCGAGAAGTGCCTGGGTTGTACTGCGCATGCGCTGTACGGAACAGCACAACAGCTGATTTTACGATCAGCTGTTGTGACGGCGAGACGGCGCCTGCGCACAATAGCCGACAGAATAAATTTTTCTGTCAGATTGTGCCTCGCGCTCCCGTCACGAGTTCATGTCGGTGAGGGGCGTATTTCTACATGTTGTGGGCCGATTTATAAATGATGGGCAGTTGGGGGCGGAATTTTTAAAGATGCCCAGTGCTGCAAAACAAAACTTTTTATGCTATTATTCTTTCGTCCTGGGCACTTCTTGATAGCGGGCACTTCTCGATAGTGGGCACTTCTCGACAACACCGGCTGATTCACTTCAGTCTATGTTGTTGGTCACTTTCACTTTCGGCTTAACTCACCAGCACCTCTCCTTAATTTCCCTGCACAATCTTAAGTCAGCAAAGATTCTCCTGTTCACATTAACCCTTCACCTTCTTCTTTCAGCTGTCCTGTCCATAAGTGTGCACTGCATGTCCTGCAGCCTTTGGTCTCAGCTCTGGACATTCCACACAGCCATTTTGGCTGACACCCTTTCCATTCCAGTTTAATCCTCTAACTGTCCTGTCCCTAATGTCCTGTCCCTAATATGCAGCTTTAGCACTTTCCCTCCAGTCCTTCACTCTGCTCTTCATTAACCTCCCTGGCAGTATGATTATGTCAGATTTTTGATGCTCAAAGCGGTACAATGTTTTGCATGGAAATTTGGCATTTTATATCGTAGGCCTGTAATTCTTAGGAATAATGCACTTAAATCTGTCCAAACAAGAGTCTAGTAGACATCCCGGGTATGATAACGTTTCAAACACGGAATCATAAATTATAATATAATAAATAGCTATAAATAATTATAACAAATAATAATATAATAATAATAAAATGTATTTAATAATGTAATCAAATCAAAAACGCAGAAATTTGCTCAGTTGCAGAATTGTCGCTGTCATTACTTTCAGTGTTTGATGACGAATTGCCCCACAAATCACTATCGCTCAATTCTGCAAGTGATTCTAATTTATGATCGCTGTTTTCTAGCTGGTCTAAAACCACTTTTGACGTAAAGGGACACTTTTTGGTTGCTATGGACATTCTCAAGTTTACAGGCAGAAAGAACACTATATATAATATAAAACTGCAGGCAGGGCACTAGACAAAACATTAGGGACAAAGGGGATGTGAAATAATTTGATACAGTAATGTAATCTGTAAGATTAAAGTGTACTGTATGCGTATTGTGTTTTTCAATTTTGAATTTGGTGCCGGGCTCTGTCCCCGTGCTTCGCAACGCTCGCAGGGAACTGTGATAGATGGAGTGGAGGACGACCCGAACACACAGCGGGGAGACATCGCAGGATCCTGGGGACAAGGTAAGTAACTTTGTCTGGATCCTGCAATGAGATCCCGAGTGTGGCTCAGGGTTACCCCTTTTGGTAATAAAAATTCACCCCGAGCCTCGGGATTAACGCTAGGGAGGTTAAAACATACTCTTACTACCCAAACCCCCCCCCCCCCTACCCTTCTTATCCCTAATAACAAGTGTGCTGCGGTTTGGCCGCAGTGTGATTGTATGCGTGGTTTTAGGTGCGCTCCCAATGAATTTTATTACACAGTGTGTTTTCATGAAAGCGAATCAAAGTCCTGCATGCCGCATCTTTGATGCGCTTTCAGAAAACACAGTGTAATAAAATTCATTGGGAGTGCACCTAAAACTGCACATACAATCACACTGCGGCCAAACCACAGCGCACTGGTGTGAACACACCGTAAGGCGAGGTTCACACCTTTGCATGTCAGCCACAAAATTGTGGCTTTCCTGACACACACAGAAACTCACTGTCCATTAGTAGATGTGCTGAAGTGCTATTAATTGGTAATGGCACGCCCAAACATCTTTTAACATGCATTTTCACATGCTCCAAACCACATGGTGTCTCTGTCTCAAAAGTGAAACATCAAGGGTCTGTTTAGAGCCATGATAGTTCACCAAAGCCCCCCAACAAGGCTGGCAAAAACGTAAAAAAAAAAAATCTAATTCTAAAAACAATATAAAAAAATAAAAAACATTTTTAAAAATAAATATTTAAGGGCTTGTTCACATGTTTTGGTCTCTAAAGAGCGATCAGCACTCAGATTGCTCTTCAGAGAGCATTTGGCAGGTGGTAAGGAGCCGTTGTATAGCCTCCTTACTGCCTGCTTTAATCCCTCCAACCCTGCACTAGCATGCCGCAATCATGGGTCAAGCTCTACAAGGGATATCATTTATACTGCAGCAGTGAAGGAAAACATCACAGTCGCATTAGGTGTACATTCCCAGGCACTCCCTCTGCAGCTAAAGAATGTAGCGGTTGAGGCACCTGGGGGGGTGCCAGTATGCCCCCTCTTGGCCATCATAATTGAGCCACACCCACTCATCCACTCATCCACTCATCGCTGCGGCCCCACGCGGCCACTTTCTCTCTGAAATGGTCCTTATTTCAAATTCAAAAGTTGGACAATATTTTAGTACTATTTCAGTGCATGTCACAAGCATTACATGCATTACAAACCTTACACCATTATTAGCAGTTTGCCATGTTTGCCCTGGGCACCGGATGAACTTGTCCTGGCACTGCCTAAAGGGGGTAAATATTTATTATAGTGCAGCTCACCATTTCTAAGATGTGATGGCTGCATTTATTCTTTTTAAGCCTTTCTTTTTTATATTTTCATCCATCTAGTAAGGCTGTTGTTTTTCAAATGAAGAAGCTCTCCAGCAGAATGTATCAGTTACAGAGATGAGACAAACCATTTACCTCCAGCAGGGTGCTTACAATGATTATATTTTATTTATGTAAAACCTTTAACCTAAAAGGGAAAAAACGAATGCTGTAACTGCTTATAAATATTACCTTGGATTCAATTAGTTGGTGTATCTATATCTGCTAGTGCACGCCCCCCCCCCCCCCCCCCAGACTGGCAATGCTGCTGTCCAAAGGTGTCTCTGTTGCTTCTTCCTCCAGAGGCACCCTTAAACAGGAAGGGGGAGATTTACTAAAACTGGAGAGTGCAAAATCTGGTGCAGCTCTGTATAGAAACCAATCAGCTTCCAGGTTTTATTGTCAAAGCTTAAAGTGGTTGTAAAGTCAGGTTTTTTAATCTTAATGCATTCTATATTCTAAGATAAAAGGCCTTCGGTGTGCAGCAGCTGCCCCTCAACCCCCTAATACTTACCTGAGCCCCATCTCTGTCCAGCGATGTCCACGAGTGTGTCGGCTGTCCGTCAATCAAGGTCAGTAAGCCAATCAGGAGAGAGAGGGGGCGGGGCCGGGTTGCGGCTCCGTGTCTGAATTGATACACGGAGCTGTGAATCGTCTCGGGTGCCCCCATAGCAAGCTGCTTGCTGTGAGGGCACTGAACAGGAGGGAGGAGCCAGGACCACAGAAGAGGGACCCGGGAAGAGAAGGATCCAGGCTGCTCTGTGCAAAACCACTGCACAGAGCAGGTAAGTAAAAAATGTTTGTTATTTTTATTTAAAAAAAATGAGACTTTATAATCACTTTAATTGATTAAGCTGAAGTTAGAAGCTAATTGGTTACTATGCACAGCTGCACCAGATTCTGTGCACCAGTTTTAGTAACTCTCCCCCGAATTGTGTTACTGGCCAGATCACCAGGTGAAAACAGAGGGGAAAAAGCCTAAGAAAAGAACACTAATGTAGCCATCACATCTAATGATTGATAAGCTGCAATATATTATATTTTTGGTTTTGGGCTTAATACTGCTTTAATTGTGCTATTGCAGAGAATTCAGCACAGGTCAATCAATTCTTTTTTTTTTCCAACTTTTTAGCTGAACTCCAGGTAAATGGCTAAAACTAAAATACATTTATGGGGCTGCTTTACCTGCCTAAAGACTTATATTTCTGTCCATCAAGTCCTGAGATATACACAGCTTTGCCACATAACATGGCCTTACAAACTTTGATAAATGATCATTTTTTTTTTCTGAACAATCTCTTCTAATATAAATAATTAATCTGGAGCAAAAAACCCTTGCAATCAACATGTCACACATGGGGAAGTGGATTCAAGCAAAATTTAAGAGACAATTGTAACTTCGTAAGTAATTAATCGTATCTTTGTTTTCATCAAGTAATCTCCATATAATCTGATCATTTGGAATATGATCGCATTAATTAAAAAAGTATCCGCACTGCCATTTGATTAAAAACAATCGATGATTTTTCACCCTGCCCAATCTAAATTGAGTTTATTGAAGAGAAGTTATTATTATTATTATACAGAAGTTATGGCTATTCCTTTGTTTGCAGATTCAGAGGTTTTGAATCACACATTGATTGGATAATATAATCAAGGTGTGTATGGCCACCTTTATGCCGCGTACACACGGTCTGATTATCCGACAACAAATGTTCGATGGGAGCTTGTTGTCGGAAATTCCGTCCGTGTGTAGGCTCCATCGGACATTTTCCGTCGGAATTTCCGACAAACAAAACAAGATCTGTTGTCGGAAAGTCCTATTGTGTGTACACAATTCCAACGCACAAAGTTCCACACTTGCTCGGAATCAAGCAGAAGAGCCGCACTGGCTATTGAACTTCAATTTCCTTGGCTCGTCGTACGTGTTGTATGTCACCGCGTTCTTGACGTTCGGAATTTCCGACAAGATTTGTGTGACCGTGTGTATGCAAGACAAGTTTGAGCCAACATCCGTCAAAAAAAAACATGGATTTTTGTTGTCGGAATGTGCGATCGTGTGTACGCGGCATTAGTGTATCTGATCCGTGAGCTCCTTCATATCCGAGCACTTATAATAGTTTCCAGTTAAAATGATCCTCTACACGCAGTATATTTATTCATATAATTAAACTATGTGCAGCAGTGTCACCTAGAGGTCATAAAATACATAACAGCACAGGATATAAAATGGACGGAAAAAAGAGAACACGGGAAACATTTTTTTCTGCCGACGCTGCTTAATGATTTCATTAAACCAATAAAATAATTTCATTCTGATTTCTAAATATCCATTTATAATTATGTTGTAATTTCCATCCTAATTTTTAAATAAACTGCTGTTTATCGCATACATTCATTCTGCAGGGTTTTTTTTTCATTACTAAGGTTGCTAAGCTTTGTCTTTCATCTCACAAGCCATTGTATACATTTTCTTTTGAAGTTTGTACTGCAGAACATGTTAAATGGAGTGCATTTTACTGATTGTCTCTTCTGCAACACCTTAAATTCATTGCCATGCAATGCGCAATCATTTTAAAATAAGGATTTTAATTGTTAAAACTGCATTACCTAACTTTCTGAGATGGGGAAAAATGGACACATTAAAGCACAAAGTAGGCAGAGAACAACCCCACATCACTGTTACATGGACTATGAATAATTAATACTCAAAATATAATTGGTTGAAAAAGGGGTCTCCAAACTTTCTACTCAAAGGGCTAGCTTACTGTCCTCCAACTCTTAGTAGAGTCAGACAATGGGGTTGGTTTACTAAAGGCAGTGCACTTTGCAGTTGAACTTAGTAAATGATGGGAAGCTTTGATGAGTTCCATCATCCAATCATGTGCAAGCAAAAATTCATTTTTTTTATTTTCCTTGCACGTGATTCGGTATTCTTTGCAAAGTGAGGCTTTACCTTATTTACTAAGCTCTGGAGCAACTGCACTTGCAGAGGGCAACTGAACTTTGCAAATTGCACAGTCTATTTGCCTTTAGTAATTCAACCTCTATGGTCATTAAGAGTAGAAAATGACCCAATGTCACTCTGAGTAAAAGCCTAGGGCTTAGTAGTCATTGAGAGTAAAAAAAAAATTACATAATGCCTGTGGTCTGTAAGAGGAGGCATTGGGGTTTATTTACTAAAGGCAAATCCACTTTGCATTACAAGTGCACTGAAAGTGCACTTGGAAGTGCAGTCGTTGTAGATCTGAGGGTAACATGCAATGAAAATAAAAAACATAATTTTTTCTTGTACATGATTTGATGATAAAATCAGCAGAGCTTCCTCTCATTTCAGATCTTCCCCTCAGATCTAAAGCAACTGCACTTCCAAATGCACTTGCAGTGCAAAGTGGATTTGCCTTTAGTAAATAACCCCCATTGTGCGCCGTCATTGGTAATAGTAGGAGGAATGATGCCCAATTGCTAGTGTCAGTTGAAGGAATAGTGCCTGATCTTTGGTGTCAGTGGGAAGAATAGTGACCCATCTTTAGTGTCAGTGGGAGGAATAGTGTTCCATCATTTATATCAGAGGGTGGAATTATTCCCCATTGTTGGGGAATAATTCCAAATTAGTAATTTTTCTTCATAAATTTTGGCCAAAATTTATACTGCTACAGATATTTGGTAAAAAATAACCCAAATCAGTGTATATTATTTGGTCTTTGTAAAAGTTATAGAGTCTACAATCTATGGTGCCAATCATTGAAAATTGATCACACCTGATGCACTGACGGCCTATCTCATTTCTTGAGACCCTAACAAGCCAGGAAAGTACAAATACCCCCCAAAATACCCTTTTTTGGAAAGTAGACATTCCAAAGTATAGTAACAGGCATAGTGAGTTTTTTGAAGTTGTAATTTTTTCCTAAAATTCTTTGCAGAGTGAAGATTATTTTTTCTTTTTTTTAACAAAATTGTCATATTAACAGGTTATTTCTCGCACACGGCAAAAGCATACCACAAATTACACCCCAAAACACCTTCTACAATTCTTCCTGAGTATGGCGATACCACATGTGTGAGACTTTTACAAAGCCTGGCAGGGAACACCGTCAGGAGTTCTAGGGACATAAATTACACATATCATTTCTTGACTACCACTTTTGAAGGCCCTGGAGCACCAGGACAATGGCAACGCCCCAAAAAATTACCCCATTTTGGAAAGCAAACACCCCAACGTATATTCTATGAAGCATAATGAGTCTTTTGAACATGTCATTTTTTTCCACAAGTTTTTGGAAATTGTGGAAAGAATATGAAAATGCATTTTTTCACACAAAGTTGTGCATTTATACAATATTTCTAACACATAGCATGTACACCCCAAAATATATTCTGCTACTCCTCCCGAGTATAACAATACCACATGTGTGAGAGTTTTATACAGCCTGGCCACATACAGAGGCCCAACATGCAGAGAGCACCATCAGGTGTTCTAGGGGCATACATGTCAAATCTAATTTGACAACCTATTACACTTTTGTGAGGCACTGTAGTGGCACTGATGGGCACTGTAGTGGCACTGATGGGCACTGTAGTGGCATGGATGTAGCACAGATGAGAACTGATGTGGCATGGATGAGGCATGGATGAGCGATGGATGGGGATGGATGAGCCGTGGATGGGGATGAATGAGCCAAGAATGGGATGGCTGAGCCATGAATGTGGATGGATGAGTCATGAATGTGCATGGATGAGCTGTGGATAGGGATGGCTGAGCATTGGTGGGGATGGCTGAGTATGGATGGGATGGCTGAGCATGGATGGATGGCTGAGTATGGATGGCATGGCTGAGTATGGATGGCATTGCTGAGCATGGATGGATGGATGAGTATGGATGGCATGGCTGAGCATGGATGGATGGATGAGTATGGATGGCATGGCTGAGTATGGATGGGATGGCTGGGCATGGCTTAGTATGGATGGGATGGCTGAGCATGGATATATGGATGGCATGGCTGTGTTTGGATGGCTGTGAGTGTGGATGGCATAGCTGAGCATGGATGGAGGAGGCAGCAATTGGCACAGAGCAGCGCTGTGGGCACACAGATCCAGCCCACAGGGCTGCTGCAACCGATCTCTCCCCCTCTCCTCTCACACTGTACCGATCGGTATGGAGAGGGGAGAGATGAACTGGGTATGCACCAGCTTGTTTACAACTAATCGCTCCGCCATTTGTCAGAGCGATCACGTGGTAAAGGGCCGCTGCCATCGGCCCTATACCATGATCCGTGATGCCCTGGGTCCCCCTGACCCGGCGGTCATGGATATTACGGAGTGTGTGATTCTGGGAGGACATTATAGTATGCCCTCCCAGAGTTATCCGACCGCCCTGCAACCATTTTTCGGCTATGGGTGGTCGGCAAGTGGTTATACTGCCTTGCTCATTCCCTCCGTGCCTTTGACTCCTCAACATCTCCAGTGTGACTCTGCTGTGTTCCTGTTATGACTTTGCCTGGCCCACGTTTCTTCTAGTTCCTGATCCTGATCTTTGGCTTCTGACGATGGTGATCCCTGGCTTCCAGATCCCGACTAGTCTGATTACCCATTTTGGCTTCCTAACCCTGGCTTCTGTTTTTGACTATGTTCCTGATCTTTATTATTTTGACAATTACATTAAAGGTGTGATTTTTAACTGCATTTTCTGTCTCTGCCTGGTTCATGGTCCTTGACAGTTCCGTTATTTATATCAGTGGGAAAAATTATGTACCATTATTGGTGTCAGTGGAAGGAATAGTGCCCCATCGTTGGTGTCAATGGGAGGACATATGCCCCACTGTTGTTGCTGGTAGAAGGAATGGTGCCTCAATGTCGGTATCAGTGGGAGGAATTGTGCCTCATATCAATGGGAAGAATAGTGCCAGGGGCAGGATAAAGGCAAGCAAAGAGCCATATGCAGGCTGCAGTTTGGTTACCACTGGGTTAACCCAAAAAATGCTTTTATCACCCCCTTGCTTTTATATTGATTTTATTACTGCCATTGTAACAAATGCAATAATTTAAGGCTGGGTGAAAAGTTTAGTGTAGTACATGTTAGTTGATTAAAATATTTTTTATAGGGGGTCTATGCAACAGCAAGAGGGACAATTGAAGAGCAAAAAGGGACAGAGGGACTTACTTCCAAAAGAGGTACAGTTTGGAGCTTTGGAGTTGTGCCAACAGCTTCCCCCCCCCTTTTTCTTACCTGAGCCAGATCCAATCCAGCAATGTGCATGAGCACAGCGGCTCCAGCCGCTGTCTCTCTCCTCATTGGACAGATTGATAGCAGCAGGAGTTATTGGCTGCCGCTGCTGTCAATGTAATCCTGTGACACAGAAGGGGGGGCAGGTTTGAGTACCGCTGTCTGTGTCAATGGATGCAGCAGCGGGACTCGGGAGCGAGCACGCGCATGGGTGCCCCTTGGGGAAGCGGCTTTCCCTGGGGACACCTTATAAAGAGGAGGGGCCTGGAGCGCCTGAACCAGATGGCATCCACCCACGGATCCTAAAAGAATTGAGCTCTGTCATTTCAAAGCCATTGTTTATAATTTTTAGCGACTCGTCAATAACTGAAATGGTACCACTGGATTAGCATAGGGCCAATGTGGTGCCCATATTTGAAACGGGATCAAAGTCTTTACCAAGTAACTATAGACCTGTTATGGGCCGTACACATGATCGGACATTCCGACAACAAAACCGTGGATTTTTTTCTGCTGGATGTTGGCTCAAACTTGTCTTGCATACACATGGTCACACAAATGTTGTCGGAAATTCCAATCGGAAGGAAAGGGGTGACGTACAACACGCACGACGGGACTATAAAAAGGAAGTTCAATACCAAGTGCGCCACCCTTTGGGCTCCTTCTGCTAATCTCATGTTAGTAGAAGTTTGGTGAGAGACAATTCACGCTTTTCAGCCTCGTGCTTTTCAGTTTGTTACTGCTCTTCAGTTTGTGCTTGTGGGTTCTTATCTGTTTTTCATTGCGTGTTGTCAGTTCGTATCTGTTTTTCAGTGAGTTCTTGTCTGCTCGTTTCTGATTTTCAGATCGTTCTTCTCAGGTTCTTTCTGATTTTCAGTGCGTTCAGTTAGTTCGTTCTGACCAGCTGACCGTTTTCTAGCCATGTTGCGGGTACGTACTCGTCATAGAGTTTGTGCTGTGCAGGGGCTTGATGTTGGGGTTCTTACTTTGACCCAAGCCCAGTCCATGAACAGGGCGAGGAGGAGTTCATGGACGAAGAATTGGTTGCTCCAGCGTGACCAATTCTCTCACATGCCTTTGTTGCGGGAGATCCGTGAGAATAATCCTGACAATTTCAGGAATTATCTCTGGATGACAGACCCCGTTATTCACCGTCTGTTGGCTTTGCTGTCCCCTTATATTACCAAGCAGGACACCTGCATGTGGCAAGCCATCACTCCCGAGCAGAGGCTCGTCGCCACCTTGCGGTACTTGGCGACGGGGAGAAGTCTACAGGACATCAAGTTCTCGACAGGCATCTCCCCCCAGGCTCTGGGGATCATTATTCCAGAGACCTGTTCTGCCATCAAATAAAAAAGAAAGAAGGACGGCGCCCTCTAAGTGCAGCATGTATGTTAAAAATATTTATTACAATAGATAAAAACACTCACATTTGAGTTGCTAAAAACCAGCATGTAAAGTAGTTTCATCCGCGTGCTCTCGGGGGATGTGGGTGTCACGGGCCAGTGGAGGGGTTCCTGGGATGTGAGTCCTGTAACCTGGGTCCTGGTAGCTGTTCCGGTGGTGCCGAGGGTCCTCAGAGCCTCCGGGCGGCCAGGATATCGGTCATGGATCCTCCGTGGAGCGCCGTGCTGACCTGCGTCTTCACTTCCGGGAGCGGGGTGAGGCGGGCAGTGCTTCGCGTTCGGAGCATGCGTGCTCCTTCATCAGGCTATGCTGGTGGCCATATTCAGTGTGGGAATTTATACCATAGGCAATGGGAGGGGTGGGGAGGTAATTGAGAGGAGGGTGGGACTATGTATAATGATTGGGCACGTAGGTAACTCTTTCTTCTTTTTTATTTGTTCCAGAGCTTCTTCTAGCTTTTATAGACTGGCTGCCTTCCATTTATTCAGCATCATTTTATCCTCACATGGACTAATACCCGAACTTGTTGTGAAACATTAACTACCACCATCAAGTTCTCCCTCTCAGAAACCCCCAACCCACCCCCTTCCCCCCACCATTTTTAGATATATGTACTCGGCTACCTCCATTGTGCGCCATATTAACCCCTTGATCCTTTTTCTGTTCTGCCATCATACAGGTCCTGCAGAAGGGCTATATTAAGGTTCGCCAGCAGTGATTTTCTATGAGCTCTTCTGGCATCTCCGGTTGGCTCTGCTGTGTTCTCTGACTGTTTGCTGAGATTGGAAGACTGTCTTTATACTATTGTGATCTTCCACTACTGTTTGTAAGTAGTTCCTTTTTATCATTAGTTTTAATAAATTTTATCCAAAAGGTAATGCACATGGCTGGTGCGCCCTTTCTTTTCTCTTTTTTCATCGTTTGCTAGGATCCCCCATCCTTGAGGGAAGCAAGGCCTGTGTCTATATACCACTTGTTCGGCTACCCACTTGTGCGCAGGAGCATTTTTCTTTGTCTATATTAAGGTAAGTTGTATCCTTTAACATCACATTCTGTGTATGTAATGTTTGCTAATGTATTGTATTTATTTCATTATTCCAAAATTACCATGACTGTAATATGCTGTGAATGTCCTCTTTGTCCTCATACATGCTGGAAGCTTTTAATGCTCCTTTTTTTGTCCTTCATGCATATTTGCCTTCACTAACCCCCCCAGCATGCTATCCTGGGCCCATACACACCTAGCCTAGTCACTTAACAATGTATTTTGTCAGCTCCATTGTAGTGCTTACCCTAAACACCCCCTAAAATGTGTCCAAATGTAATTTTTGTCCTTAAATTCAGGCAGAGTGCAAGAGGCTTTTTTTGGGGGGGGGGGGCAAAACTCATTTCGAACCCTCTCTCCCCCCAACCGCTAAGTCAGCTGATACCAATCCTCTATCTGCTGACTTTGCCAAACCCATACACACTATACCTACCTCTTTTGTGGTCAGATGAATTCACCAAAGCATGTAGTGCAAGGGCCTGCCTGAATTCTTTCAAATGGTACTGTTTAAAGTTTTGTTCTCCTATTATCTTGATAGGTAATTGCAGAATGTAAAATGGTGCTTCAATTTGTACAGTGTGTATTCATATTTTTGGATTATGACACTTCTTACCTGTCCAGTGGGCTGCCAATAGTGTAAGTAAGGAGGGGCTGGCCAAAGTAACACACATTATTTATGCATTCAGCTCTCAATGAAGTGGAGATGGTTACCTGTCCAAAACATCTACCCCCCCACCATAAAATTTTTACAATGGGCCATTAGAGGGGGTGAGGAATCTGATAAGTGGACCTTATACTTTTGTCCTTAAAGACAAATTTCAATAAAAGTTATACTTATGTTGGCCAAGAATGTTTGTCTCTAATCTGCTTGCAATGTTTATGTGCAAAAGTACTAATTTTTTTTGCTTGTTTCACTCCACAGTTTCCTTCAAACCCACAGGAATGGCAGACTGTGGCATCCCAGTGTGTTCAGCAGTGGGACTTCCCAAACTGCGGAGGGGCAATAGATGGGAAACATGTCCACATCGTCCCACTCCACCAACTCAGGGTCATACTATTATAATTATAAGGGGTTTAATAGTATTGTGTTGTTGGCGGTGGTGTCGGCGACATACGAGTTTTTGTATGTGGACGTGGGGAAGAATCGCCCAAACGGAGTTCTACAGATGGCTCCAGAATGGTGGCTTGGGCTTGCCACCTGCGGAAGACAATGTGGCTGGTCTTCCGTTTGTGTTCGTCGCTGATGAAGCATTTGGGCTAGGTGACCATCTCATGAGGCCATATCCGATGAGGACCATCACCCCGGACCAGAGGGTTTTTAACTACCGGCTGGCCAGAGCCAGAAGAGTGGTGGAGAATGCTTTCGGAATAAGGGCCAGCCATTTCCTCCTATTTCTGACACCAATCCACATGGTGGAATATAAACTGAACCATATTGTGCTTGCCTGCTGCATTCTACACAATTATCTCCGCAAAAATGCTACAAACTTCTGTGGCCTCAGTTGGGGCTGAGGCCGGATTACCAAATAATAATTTGACGGCACTTGAAGCTGGCCATCCTGGCTTGCCCCCCAAAGCGCCCGCGAAGTGAGACAAAATTATCTTGAGTACTTTGCGGGTAGGGAGGCCATTAATCTGCCAGCGAATGTGTGAAACATTTCTTAAATACATTTTTATTATAAACTGAACCAATATTTTATTTGATTTATTGATTGTGTTTCTTTTAGCTGTCTCCTAGGTTCTCCAATGGGCTTTTCTTTTTGGCCATTTACTTCAATAGTGCAAACGTAATTTATTTGATACATGAGGTGACAATCTCTTCTTCAGCAAACTATTATGTTGTGGGTCTGCTACACACACACACATTGTTTTTGTTGTTAATGTATGTAATGCATTAATGATAAAAATAATCATCCTTTTCAGCACCACAAATTAATTGTTTTGAGTCCCTAAAATGGCCTGTTTGGGGCAAATTTTAGAGCACTGTGGGGATGAAAATTGAGGTAGTTGCGCGCTAATATGGTGTGAAATGTAAAACTTAGAAAAACATATAATAGTGATAACTTTTTACTGCAGCTGTCACTAATGTGTTCCCACAGAAATCAGTAAAAAACAATATAGGTGTGACGGTGCTGTAAAAGTGAAATAAACAATTATGGTAATAAACACTGATATTGCAATAATATGACAAATGTTTTTGGACTTTTTTCATATTATTGCAATATCAGTGTTTATCACCATAATTGTTTATTTCACTTTTACAGCGCTGTCACACCTATATTGTTTTTTAGAACACTGTGGGGGTTATTTGCTATAGGAAAATCCACTTTGCACTACAAGTGCACTGCAAGTGCACTTGAAAATGCACTGAAACTGCACTGAAAGTGCACTTGTAGTGCAAAGTGGATTTGCCTTTAGTAATAACCCCCATTGTCACTGTAAACACCAACTTACTCCAAAAACTGCTATTGAGCATTGAAAGAAGAAGCCACAGATTGGGGGTTATTTACGGAGGGCAAATCCACTTTGCACTACAAGTGCACTGCAAGTGCACTTGAAAGTGCACTGAAAGTGTTCTTTGATATGCAGTCGCTGTAAATCTGAGGGGTAGATCTGAAATGAGGGGAAGCTCTGCTGATTTTATCATCGAATCATGTGCAAGCTAAAATGCTGTTTTTTATTTTCCTTGCATGTCCCCCTCGGATCTACAGCGACTGCACTTCCAAGTGCACTTTCAAGTGCACTTGCAGTGCACTTGTAGTGCAAAGTGGATTTTCCTTTAGTAAATAACCCCCATTGCTGAGTATAAAACCTTTTTTTTCGTGCACATTCACATGTGCATTAGAAAAGAGTTTTTGAACAAACCAACAACTTTGGTGTATAACATTTTTATGTTTTACAGTAGAAATATCCTTTTTTTGGTTAAACAGGCATGTTTCAATCCATAATAACATACACAACTCAGGAACTTACAAAGTTCAACTTTGAAAAAGTGAAGGCAATATCAGACATTAGTATGTCTAAACTGTGTTGATCTTGCGTTCATCAGATGGGGTGATGTCACCCCTGTAAAAGCTAAATTTTGAAGATGCACACAAAGTGGGAGTCAAAATGTGGATTTCACTCCTGATCCCATGCCTAATGTCAACATGTGCTAGCTCCCATCACCTACTTGAGTTGTGAGGAAGGGGTTGCACCCACAAAACGCGTGCATTGATATCCCGTGATGGCAGATAGCACGTTGACACACTATGTGCATCTTCAAAATCTGGCTTTCAAATTACTTTAAAACTTGATTTAAAAGAACAAATTCCACGACAAAACAGGACAATTTTTGTGTGTTTTAGATTCTGCGGATCCTAAAACATCAATGATGTTCTTCATTTTTTGTTGAACATCATTGATATTTTCCTTTATCTTCTCTAAATCCCAATTGCACACCATTATCTCCCCGATGAGGATGTGTGCACTTGCACTGGTGAAATTAGTTTCTTCCTCCACAACATCCACATCACCTAAAATAAAAAAACACACCATGTATTATAAATATGCAGGCATACATCTCTTACCTGAAGTTGTGGTCTCAGACACTCACCTGTTGTGGTCACTATTTC
This sequence comes from Lithobates septentrionalis, assembly GCA_037952835.1. NCBI lineage: Eukaryota > Metazoa > Chordata > Amphibia > Anura > Ranidae > Lithobates > Lithobates septentrionalis. The sequence goes on along the minus strand of JBBDGP010000163.1, from coordinate 567,679 downwards.
GCCCAATTCATGTACCTCAGAATCCACATCCTCAGGTTGTGGTGTGGGGATTTCCCCTTCTTTAGGAGGTGTGGTGCTCTTGGTGTCCTCAGATGTCCTGAGTCTTTTCTCACCTATGTGAATAAAAAATAAGGTATACTTAGCACACAGATATTTGAGGCAAGAAATAGGAATATGAAACATTGCTTGGAAGTGACATACAATTGTCTGTTTTGGCAGAGTTCCAAGCTGAAGACATGATATTTTCCCTTTCTTCAAGCTAGAATACTTACCTTTTTTGGAAAAGTTTCACACATGGAGACACCCCTAGTATCCACTGGAGCACCCGTGTGGGACACCCTAAAAAGCATGTTCTGGTGTCCCACACTAGTGCTCCTGTGTCCAGATTTGTAAACAGCTGCTGAGTGTCCTCTCCTTACACTGAATCAAGTTTGCATTTCATTCTAGTCACAAACACATCTAGACAACAATGTACTAAACTTCTTTTAATACAAATAGGCCTGAACGAATGTAGTTAACCTGCATCTGTCAAAAACATTGTATTAGTGGGCGAACGAACGATGTTTACTATGAACGATTACTGTGCCCACGAACCTGAAACTTGCCATTTTTAACGCCATTTTAAACTGTACAACAGTAAAGAAAAGCACATGGAGCAGCATGCAAGTAATAATAATAATAGGAACACACGACAAATACTTACTTTTTTGCAGCACTCTCTTGATCCTTCTGTACTGATCCTGCTCCCTCAATTTTAGGTCTGACCAGTGTTTCCTCAATTGCTCCTTGGATCGTCGTACCCCAAAATTCTGCAGACTTCTCACAACTTTAGTCATGATTTTGGCCTTTCTCACATTTGGGTTGCTGTACGGTCCATATTTCCCTGTTTTCCAGTAGCCTGACCGAATCCCAGGTTCCTCCCCTCCACCTTCCAACAAAAATGCCCAGGAAGGGGAGGAACGTGGAGGAGTCAGTGCTTGGTTTTATTCGGCAGGCTACTGCAGTCCTCACAAACACCCCTAATGTCCAGGAGGCCTTTGCGTGTATGACGGCCAGAAAAATGCAGGAAATGGAGGTGGGCCAACGCCTCATCAGTGAGGAGCTCATATTTCAGGTCCAAAATAAGGGTCTGCGGGACAAACTCACCAAGAAAAGTCATGTATGTGATTTGGACCATACTCCTCCTCCACCTCCTGCCCCAACTCCAACATCACAGCCACAGCCTGGAAGGAAGCGTGGAAGGAAGTGTTAAGAGTGATGGCCGGTCTGGTCTGGCAAAAGATGTAGGCTGTTGTAAGACCACAGCCTCAGGACATATATGTCATCTGCTGCTGCTCCCGATCTCTCGGAGTCCTAGATCATATTGTGCTCCCTGCTAAATGGACTCCTCAGGTTACCAATTTGGCCTGTCAAATAATTATTGTCTGCCCTGGGGTACAAAGGCTTTTCAACAGTTTATCCAGCGTTGCCTTCCTCTTTATTTTGTTATGACCCCTAATAAATTTCTTTTTTTTTTTACAAATCCTTGGCTTTGTGTTTTAGTTCAAAAAGGACAGTTTGTTGTGAGTAGGCAGGTACATTCCAAAAATACAATGTCAAATTAACAAGGAACACCAACACCAACCAACCTCTTTGAGGTTAAAAAGATAATAATGGTGTTGTGGTAACTTGACACACAAAATGACAAAAAATATTATGGAGATCACTAGAAAAAAAAAAAAAAAAAAACTAAATCAGGTGATCTTGATAAAAAAAAAAGTAGATCACTATAAAAAAAAAAATTATTAACATTATTATGGAGATCTGGGGAAAAAAAAAAAAAAAGATTATTCAGGAGATCACGAGAAATAATAAAGAAATCAGTTTTTCAGAACTCTGCATGAATATCAGCAGCAAAACAACTTCATTATTCCAGCATTATAAAGAAGAAGAGAATGCACTGCATTGAAACATTTCAAAATTTGCAGCGTGACGAATGTGCTATCTCTATTACGAACACTAGATTTACCAGACTGAGCGCTTCCGTCTTGTACTTGATTCTGAGCATGCGTGAAATTTTGTGCCTCGGACTTTCTGACAACAAAGTTTTTTGTCGGAAAATTTAAGAAGCTGCTCTCAAACAGTTGTTGTCAGAAATTCTGACAGCAAATGTCTGTTGGAGCATACACACGGTCAGAATTTCCAACAACACGCTCACATCGAACATTTCCCGTCGGAAAATCTGATCGTGTGTACGTCCCATAAGCTTGACTTCTATAATCGGGAAGATAGTGGAGAGTTTAATAAAACCCCATAGACAAGTTCTTGCTGGAAACAAATATGTTAAGCAACAAACAGGATGGATTCATGAAAGACAGAAGTTGTCAAACAAACCTGATTTCTTTTTATGAGGAGGTAAGTAAAACCTTGGACAGAGGGCTGGCTATGGATGTGGTATACTTGGATTTTGCAAAAGTGTTTGACACAGTTCCCCAAACACAGCTAATGTGTAAGGTAAAGTCTACAGGCTTGGAAAGATCAATTTGTAAATGGATAGAAAATTGGCTGAAAAACCGAATTCAGAGAGTAGTGGTTAATGATTTATACTCTGAATGGTCTAAGGTTATCAGTGGTGTACCCCAAGGTTCAGTGCTGGGACCCTTACTTTTTAATATCTTTATAAATGATATAGGGTCTGGGATTAAAAGTACCATTTCTGTCTTTGCAGATGACACCAAACTATGCAGTGGATTAACGTCCTTACAGGATGTCTCCAATTTACAAGCCAACCTCAATGCACTGTCTAATTGGTCAACTAAGTGGCAAATGAGGTTTAATGTAGATAAATGTAAAGTTATGCACTTGGGGGCTAAGAATATGCATGCATCATACATACATACGGGGGGGGGGGGGGAGTAAAACTGGGGGAATCTGTAGTGGATAAAGATCTGGGGGTTTTGGTAGATCATAAGCTCAATAATAGCTTGCAATACCAAGCTGCGGTTTCCAAAGCGAGCAAAGTCCTTTCTTGTAGTAAGAGAGGTATGGACTCGAGAGAGAGAGATATCACTATACCCCTGTACAAATCATTAATAAGACCTCATCTGTAATATGCAGTTAAGTTTTGGGCACCAGTTCTCAAAAAGGATATCGGGAACTGGAGAAAGTACAGAGAAGGGCAACCAAACTGATAAAAGGCATGGAGGAGCTCAGCTATGAGGAAAGATTAGAGGAACTGAATTTATTCTCTCTTGAGAAGAGGAGATTAAGGGGGGATATGATCAACATGTACAAATACATAAGTGGTCCATATAGTGAACTTGGGTGAAGATTTACTAATACTGGAGCACTCACAATCTGGTGCAGCTGTGCATAGTAACCAATCAGCTTCTAACTTCAGCTTGTTCAATTAAGCTTTGGAAATAAAACCTGGAAACTGATTGGTTTCTATGCAAAGTTGCGCCAGATTTTGCCCCCTTGTCATCACAGGGGACAAGGGGGCACTCTACGTCTAGAGAAAAAAAGATTTCATCTCCAAATACGGAAAGGTTTCTTCACAGTAAGAGCTGTGAAAATGTGGAATAGACTCCCTCCAGAGGTGGTTCTGGCAAGCTCAGTATATTGCTTTAAAAAAGGCCTGGATTCTTTCCTAAATGTACATAATATAACTGGGTACTAACATTTATAGGTAAAGTTGATCCAGGGAAAATCCGATTGCCTCACGGGATCAGGGAACAGGAAGGAATTTTTTCCCCTGCTGTAGCAAATTGGATCATGCTTTGTTGGAGTTTTTCGCCTTCCTCTAAATCAATTGTGGGTGAAGGATTGTGTATATGGGATTGTATGATTTGTTTTTATTTTGTTTGAACTAGATGGACTTGTGTCCTATTTCAACGTGACTATGTAACTATGTAATAGAAGATGAGGGTGGATCTTTCAACGGGAACACCTAATCTGGTGATAACTGTGTCAGATGGGATTTCCCCTCACTCAGATTTGTTCTTACTTCCTGTTGTGTCGTTATAACAGGTAATAAAAGAGAAAGATCATGAAACACTGAAAGCAAAAAAAAGAATGACAGATTTAACTGTTCCTTGCTCTATTAAAATAACACATTGGCTAGAGATATACATCACTTTAGCTTAAAAAGTTCATAGACTATATAAGTAACTCCACTTTTGTGGAATATGGCTACCCAGAGGTGTCCAGTACTCCTCTGATGTAGTAAAAGCCCCCAGATATGTAATTTCCTGCTTGTGTGATTGGCTCACTGATTGTTGCAGTAGTCTGCATTAAGTTAAAAGTCAAATCCTAGCACCCTCTGCAATAGGAATTTAAGTTTTGGTGAGATACTCCCCGAGGGTCATATACTTCTAAAGGGATGCAGACCCTGCAGCTTTTCTCATTATAACACAAAGTGCACCAGGTGATTATAATGAACCAGACCCTCCCTTTCAGAATCAGTTTGCAAAGAACGTGGTGAAACAAACAGCTATTTGTTAGAAAGTAGGAGTCTTTTTTTAAAGTGTGTGTAAAGGCAGAAGTTGTTTTAGCTTAATGCATTCTATGCGTTAAGATAAAAAACCTTCAGTGTGCAGCAATTCCCCTCAGCGTCCCTAATAATTACCTGAGCCCCATCTTGATCCAGCGATGTTGCACGAGAGCCTTGGCTGTCCTGGACTCTCCCTGCTGATTGGCTGAGAAATACAGCGGGCGCCATTAGCTCCCTCTGCTGTCAAAGTCAGTGAGCTAATAAGGAGAGAGAGGGGGCGGGGCCGAACCATGGCTCAGTGTCTGAATGGACACAGAGTAGTGGCTCGGGTGCCCCATAGCAAGCTGCTTGCTGTGGGGGAAATCAGCAGGAGGGAGGAGTAGGAGGGAGGGGCCAGGAGTACCGGTGAGGGACCCCAGAAGAGGAGGATCTGGGCAGCTCTGTGCAAAACCACTGCACAGAGCAGGTAAGTATAATATGTTTATTATTTTTGAACAAAAAAAAACAAGACTTTAATATCACTTTAATATCCCTGCAATGTACATTGATCACCCAACAGGGGTTTTTTTTGTCAAAAATGTGGAGTTACTCTTTAAGCTCCTGAAGTATCATATTTCATGCATTGATTGTAAGGACAGCATGCACAAAATATATTTTAAGTAGTGACTATGTGATTTTCTCCAAGTATTACTTTACAAAAACTTCTAAATAGTTACATAAGTAAAATGTAAGGCATACAAAAATGCCTGTATGCGCCTTTAAACAGTTTTATGAGCACCCCATGGACCCCAAAGACTGGGTTACATTACACACTAAAGTTAAGTTCTTGGCAAACCCCTTTTATCCCCCATACCTCACTAATGGTTAGTCAGGCCGCCCATAACTTTGATCGCCCAGTACTAAGGAGAAGGAGGTGAGAACTTGCATATTAGAGCCCTTGGGGTGTTGGTTTCCTGGGGACATTATTAGTTTGTTTATATGAACATACAGGTACTTATAGGTGCCTTCACTTTATTACCATAATTAATGTGGTAGCTTTTACAAAGTGACAATTTTAATGTGAATTAAAATATATACACAGGTATAGTTTGAGCAAGGTAAATTTGTTCTTATTTTTTTATATATTAACACCACTGCCCCATCTCTTGGATTGCTTACATAGTGGGCCTCATGAAGTATTGCCGCGATCAACTTTATGTAACATCTGGCACCAAGCAGGTGGCCGGCTTAGACAAGGCTTGCTCTGATAGCTAAAAATCCCTCTGCTCATCTAACATATTGCATTGTACTCGTCTAGTGTGAAATTTTCTTGGATCAGAGAGTCTACATCATCACAAACCCAGTGAGCATCTGTTTCCTGATGACACAAATTTGCTTATTCAAAAATATGCAGGGGAAGAATATAGGATCGTGTTAAGCTGAGCTTATGAGTTTCAATTACTTTTTTTCTTCCCCCTCTGCTACTAAAGTAATGTCATTATTATATTACCAAGCCTCATTCAACAATGTTATCTGTGGACAGGAATCTCCTAATGTATTCTTTCTTCATTCGTTTACCTCCTTAAAGTGGACCTGTGCTTTGGAAGAAAATTATACTCTGTTAAGGATGAGTGTGGGGAACAATGATGAGCCTAATGTTCCTGGGTTCATTTCAAAGGACAATTGCCGAACAGTTAAAAATAACTTTGTAAATTGCAAACGTTCCTGGAACCCCAATTGAAATCTAAAGGGGACACAATCCTGCAAATTAATTCTGTCCACTGTTAAGGATAAAAGGCAGGGGATTGTTGAAAGGGCATGAGCTGGACACTACCTGGGGGAACATGTACCAATGCAAATTTGTATTAAAAAAAATATATAGTTGAGCTGGGATTGGGACTTTAAAAAGAAAATCTTAAATGGCAACATTAAAATATATGGTTCCTTCAAATAACAAGTCTGGGAGATTTCCTAAACCTGCCTATGAAGTGGTGCCCTTGTACAATGTAATAAACCATAGGTGACATTTACTAATTAAAAAGGCCATTTAAACTGTTAGTAAATGACATTTGCTGGCTGCTATATTCTATTTTAAACAAGTGGCTGAGGATTCCCTTGAACATCTATACCAGATCTTTATCTAAAATTGTAAGGGGGACCCCCCCAAAGAAACAAAACATATGGGCTAACCCAAAATTCACACCAGACCCTTATCCGAACACATGTCCTTGTTGGCCAGGAAAAGGGGACCGCATGCCATTAAGAAGGGAATGGTGCCTTGCCAGGGGGGACCCCTGGTAAAACATCTTGTCCCTATGTTTGTAAGGACAAGGGCCTTATCCCCACATTCCTGTTCCAGTGGATGTGGGGGTCTGTGGGGCAACTTATCAGAATCTGGATCCTTTAAAACAAGGGTGCCCCAGATGAGTATTATATAGTGACCTGGTTACTTATTCACATTGAATTAAAACACACCGTATATATTAAAGTAATATCAATAATAACATCCTACGATGTCCAAAAATAATGTCCCATGGTGTGAAAGAAAAACCTAAACTGTCCAAAATATAATGTCCCAGAAAGTAAATATCCCAAGACAATTCTCTCCTACTGTACTCTAGCCATGAATGACAGCAAAGTTTCAATGGAGTCATCCACTGGTTGCTAGGATGTGAGCAAGGCATTAGCAAATTGATAATGAGGGTTGGAATGGACCAAGGAAGGCAAAATATACTGTAAGCAGCATAAAGTTCAAGTTTAATTATGGAACATTTCTAACATTTAAGTGTATACCATACCTATTTTTGTGAAAAAAAAGAAATAAGAAAAAGTCGATTTTTTTTTCAAGCAGATTTTGAAGTGAAATGGAGAGTTTCTTCTTGACATTGTAACATTGTAGCAAAATCAGTTTTGCTGAAATCGCTCTGCTCAACCCTGGTTAGGATCTGTTATTCAAGAGAAAAATAATAAAAGCCAGACAGACTTTTTTACCCATATACTGAGCTTTCAAAAATGATAACACAAGATATAACATAGAGTAGAGTTATGAAAAAGGTTTAAATAATTTTAAAGTGTGACTCCACTTTTGTTGAGAAGTTAACATTCTACCCCCTGGGTGATCTATGTACATTGCAAGAACTTAAACAAACTTTGTCACAGATTCCTACCTTTTGTTATTCTGAAGAAATCCTTGTGTGTTTGTCTGTATCCATGTGGGGAAGTAAGTCTAATGGGAGTGGTTTCATAATTATCAATCAGCTGCTGCACCTGCAGGGCTCTAATGAGGGAAGTGGCAGGGCCTGCATCCCTTTAGACGTGTTCCTATTGGAAGTATCTGACTAAAAATGAAATTTTTGATGCAGGGGATGCCTGATATCTGACTTGTATATTAAGGCAGACTTCTGGGAAAATCAGTGAGCCAATCACACAAGCAGTCAATGAAGGTTCTGGGAGGCGCTTTGTACACATTCTGTGTACAGAACACCTCCAGGTTGTCATATTGCATTGCATTTTCAGAAAATTACAGCGGCTGTAGATTGAAAAGGAAAAGTAATTTTTAATAACATTCAATTACAATATGACTTGTGTCGCAATTGTAAACCCCATATTATTTTTTCTTAATTTTCTATTTTTTTCCCCCCACGCAAGTGGACTTACTCTTTAAATAACGCTATATGAATTTTCACATGCCAGACCCTATCTGCCACTACAAACATATTCTGAAACACAAGAATGTCAGCTCGACTCACTAACGCAGAGACAGGTACCCAGCATTGTATGAGAAGGCCACTCATTACTTAGCTATGCAAATTAATCTCTTGTAGGCTCATTCCTATTTGTGTGGCAGCTGCTCCCAGTACAATTGTTGCACAACAGCTTGAACATATCTAACTGATTTCAAATACTCAACGCGATTCACCTTTCCCAACCAAGGAAGGAAACTGCTTTGTATGAAGAAGTGCTAAAATTCAAGTCCACTCATCAGTGCCCTACTCTGTCAGCAATACAAAACATATGGGAAAGTCTTCAGATAAGACCATAGTGAGAGGTGAGTGACCCCTCTCTTCTCAGCACTTATGCATTGGTGCTTATGCAATTTTAACTATGAAGAGATTATAATGTGGTGACACAAAGGTTATTAAGACTCAGTTTCTTGATACAAATTGTTTCCAGAACATGTGCACATTCGGCAGGTCCTAGTTGTTATTTCTCGTCTGATAGGAATTCTGAAGCCATAAACAAAAACAGCAGAACATGGAACATCCTCAGCAATCACCTTCAGGCAGACATCACTCCCTCATTGACACACATCCCTGCCCAGCCACCTCACCCCCGACTGACACACATCCCTCCCCGACCACCTCACCTTCTACTGCTGTCCATCCCTCCCTAGCCACCTCACCCTCTACTGACACCCATTCCTACCCAGTTATATCAACTTCTGCTGACACACATCTCTTCCCAGCAACCTCACCCCTGCTGATCTATACCCTTTTCTGGATACCTCATCCCCTGTTGACACCCATTCCTACCCAGTTATATAACCTTCTGCTGACACACATCACTCCCAGCCACCTCACCCCTACCGATGCACATCTCTCCCGAGCCACCTCACCCCTGCTGATGTGTATCCCTCCCCAGCCACCTCACCCCTGCCAATGTGTTTTCCTCTCTGGATACCTCATGCCGCGTACACACAAGCGGACTTTACAGCAGAGCTCGCCGGACAATCCGAACGTGTGTAGGCTCCCGCGGACCTTTTTTTCCCAAAAGTCAGACGGACCTACAAATGAAACATGTTTCAAATCTATCCGTCGTAACTCCGCCAGACTCAGTTCCTGACGGAAAGCCCGTTCGTCTGTAGGCTGGTCCGACGGACCAGATACAACGCAAGGGCAGGGTACTGCATCTCATGCTCGCTGCAATAGGAAAAAACTATTTTCCTATTGCGGAGAGCACGGGGCATACCAGGCCCTTAGGTCTGGTATGGATTTTAAGGGGAACCCCCTATGCCAAAAAAATGGCGTGCGGTCCCCCCCAAAATCCATACCAGACCCCGATCCGAGCACGCAGCCCGGCCAGTCAGGAAAGGGGGTGGGGACGAGCGAGCGCCCCCCCTTCCTGAACCGTACCAGGCCGCATGCCCTCAACATGGGGGGTGGGTGTGTTGGGGGAGGGGGCGCCCTGTGGCCCCCCCACCCCAAAGTACCTTGTCCCCATGTGGATGAGGACAAGGGCCTCTTCCCAACAACCCTGGCCGTTGGTTGTCAGGGTCTGTGGGCGGGGGGCATATCGGAATCCGGGAGCCCCCTTTAATAAGGGGGCCCAGATCCCGGCCCCCCACCCTATGTCAATGAGTATGGGGTACATGGTACCCCTACCCATTCACCTGGGGGAAAAAGTGTTAATAAAAAAAACACACTACACAGGTTTGCAAAGTAATTTATTAGACGGCTTTGGGGGTCTTCTTCCGGCTTCGGGGGTCTTCTTCCAACTTCGGGGGTCTTCTTCCGACTTCGGGGGTCTCTCTGGTTCTTTTCCGCTGTCTCCGGCCTCTTCTCCCGTTGTTTGACCTCTTCTCCGCGCTCTCCGGGTCTTCTGCCGGGCTCCTCCGCTATCTTCTGCTTTTTTGCCGCTCTTTTGCTAGCGGTGGCCCGGAGTTCTGCCTTCTTGTCTTCTTGTCTTCTTCCCTCTTCTCTGGTGCATCTGGGGAGAGGCAACATGGCAGGTGATGTGGCAAGTGACATTCAACATCTGGTGACAGGCAACATGGCAGGTGACGTGGCAAGTGACATTCCACATCTGGTGACAGGCAACATGGCAGGTGACGTGGCAAGTGACAATCCACATCTGGTGGCAGGTAGCATGGCAAGTGATATTCCGCATCTGGTGGCAGGCGACGTGGCAAGTGACACACTCAGGGCTCCCACTAATTCTGCATTATGGTGAGTTGTACTATTTTATTTATTACTACAATGTAATAATAGAAATAATACGCTGACAAACTGCCCACGAAAAATTGCTTACCCCCCCATGTGCCAGACACCCCCACACCCCCCCCCCCCCCCCCCCCAACCGGGCCTTGCCACAATTTTCTTCCACGCAGCCGGTCCCCGGTGCCAAAAAGGTTGGGGACCACTGCCCTACAGGACCTCAAGGCTCGGGCGTTACCAGGGCGGGTAGGACAAGACTTCAAAAAGTGACCTGCCTGGCCACAATAAAGGCACAATCTCTCCCTCCTCCTAAAGGCCCTCTCATCTGCAGAGAGACGTGTTAAGCCCAACTGCACTTCACTGACCGACTTAGTACCAGAAGGCATGGGAGGTGAGGGAGGCACTGGTGGCACTGCAAAGCTAAATGTACAGGAGGCTTCCGCAAACACTACTTAAAGGGGGGTCCCTCTCGGAGTCTGGAGTCAATGAGGATGGCAAACGTGATCAACCTCTCCAGCTCAGTGGGTATGTCTTGAGCTGCTATCTCATCTTTGATGGTATCCGAGAGACCATGAGAAAAAACAGCCAGGAGGGCCTCATTGTTCCAAGCAACCTCTGCTGCCAGAATACGGAATTCAATGGCGTAATCAGCAACAGTTCTCGTACTCTGTTTGATGGACATGAGGCTCTTGGCAGCAGAAGTGGAGCGCGCGGGAACGTTGAATACCCTTTTAAATAAAGCCACAAACTCTGGGTAACACAGGACAACGGGTTTTTGCGCCTTCCATAGAGGATTTACCCATGTCATGGCTCTCTCAGAAAGCAAAGATTTTACGAAGCCTACTTTGCTTTTGTCCGTGGGAAATGCCTGAGGCAGCATCTCAAAGTAAATCTCAACCTGGTTGAGAAACCCTCTGCACTGAACTGGATCTCCCCCAAATCACTGGGAAAGCGGAGCAGAACCAGACATATCTCTTATTCGAGACAGGTGCCTGCAAGGAGACCAGAGCAGCAGCAGGAACGGCCTGCGACACAGGTTGTACCGGAGCGGCCACAGTGGAAGGGTCCAGGTGAGCAGTGCGAATAAGGAGCATCTGTAACGCCATGGCAAACTGATCCATGCGGTGATCCTGCTCATCCAACCTGGAAAAAATATTACCCGGAAGTGGATTGACTGCATCTTCTGAATTCATGGCCTTTGCGTACTATCAGGAGCCATGAATCAGACTGAGACAGAAGTGCAGTAAAAATCACACTATTTAATAAAATGGTAAAATGGTATAAACAGAGCAAACGTAGTCAAAACATAGCCAGAGTTCGGTAACCAGGACGGGTAGTCAGAACAAGCCAGAGAAACAGGAGTCCAGAGATTAGTGAAGTCGGGTGCAGCAAACAGGATCAGGAACCAGAAGGGAAGTCAGCCAAGCAAAAGTCTTTCACAGGAAAACACAGCAGAGAGAGTCCGGATATGTTGACCAAAGCAAAGGCACTGAAGATCTGATCCAAGCAGTTTATATAACCAGCAGCTCCAGCTGACGAGCAGGAAATGAAGACCAGGTGAGTCACTGTGGAAGGAAGAGTCTTTGGCAAATAACCGACAGCTGAGCACAGAGCTCTGAGAAGGAAGGTGTCATGAAAGACGTCCTGTTAGCACAGTTGTGGGCGGAGGATCGGTGCACAGAACTCCTGTTGTTAGAGCCGGTGGACGTGTGCGGGTGCGCGCTGGTGCAAATGGACAAATGCGGGTGCGTGTTAGCATGAGCGAGTGTACGCGGGTGCACGATGGTACGATCGGTACTCGGGCGCGCGCAAACGCACAGTGTGACAGTGTTTGGCGCCAGTGGACTTATTTAAAGGAGCCTGTCAGCATGCTTTCTTGCTGTCCGGTCTACAGCGTTCCCTGTGACCCTAAGCTACCAGTATACGTCTACCTGACTCCTGTTACCCGGCCTGCTCCTGACTACTCCTGTTTGCTGCCAGTCCCTGATCCCGGCTTGTCTGACTATTCTCCTGCCTTCTCCTACAGTTGTTCGCTGCCTGTCCGTTGCTGACCCGGTCCATGCCCTGACTACTCTTCTGACTCTGTCTGGTACCTGCTCTGCCCGCCAGTGTTGACCCGGCCTGTCTGACCTCGCTAGTGCTCCAGTTGAACTACAGAACACCTCCCTGCTGCCTGCTGTTCCTGAGTTCCTGCCAGCTACGGTACTTCTCTGCACAGTCAGCTGTTCCAGTGTTCCTGCCAGAGTTCCAGTGCATCTTACTACAGTCAGCTGTTCCAGTGCTCCAGTTGAACTACAGAACACCTCCCTGCTGCCTGCTGTTCCTGAGTTCCTGCCAGCTACGGTACTTCTCTGCACAGTCAGCTGTTCCAGTGTTCCTGCTAGCCCTCCTTCTGCTGCACCAGAGGTCCGGATCAGCTCCACATCTGCCACTTGCCAAGCACTTGTGGCCCCTTGTGCTCTTGAGTTCTTGTCTCCTCTATCAGGGATTCTCCAGCCAGAGGCACACGAGAGGTTACTCCCTGCATTCTGGGCTCCGCCATCAGGTACGTGACAGAAGGGCTGAGCCCAGCCCTGACAGAATGTCCTCAAAGCAGGCCCAGGTCTCCTCACACTCTGGCACCCGCAACAGCTCCATGGTATCCAGTGTCAGGAGGGACATAAGGGTAGTCCAGGCCCCACTCCTGACTGAACTTCCCACTGGAACCTGGAAAACCTGGGCAGTTCTCTGGGCTTTCCTTTTCCTAGCAGGACACAAGCATTGAAGGACCTTTTGATCCACTGCCTGTATTCAGCTGCTCTGGTCTGGGTGGTGGAGGGTCTGTTGTGAAAGAATTGTTTATTGCTGATGGGGGTTCCTGCAGCTACTTCAGTTCCCATTGAAAAGGGAAGGGGGGTGTGGAGGCGCCAACTCTGCTGACACTTTTATATGGTGAAGGTGTAATACATACACTTACTGGTAAGTCAGCTCAGATGGGGTGGTGATGTCCATCAGGGGTTGTGTTGTCCTGGGATGTGCTGGTTTGCAGGCTTCACTGGCAGACCTTCACCTCAGGGGATGTTGGTTCCTGGTTGAGAGAGGCTTAAAAGCGGTGTCCAGTGTGTGGAAGCTCCATGCTAACCACCCTGGAACCCGGAAGCGGAAGTGATGTCAGCGGTGCACAGGAAGTGTCCAGACACAGATAGGAGATAATACAGGCTACCCGCTCGGGGCTCACAGCTCCTTCTACTGGCCTGTTTGCTCTCAGGGGGAGAGTGACTTAAATGGAAGTACAGGACATCTGACTGATGGGATGTGGGCGGGACGTCCGCGGCTGTGGAACCACAACAGCCAGCGGACCCGCATTGTGAAAACAAGGATGTAAAAAATAAACAAATAAAGGTTGGTAGTGGGAAAAAATATGTTCAGAGTCAATAGTTTCATGTGCAAAAGAAAAATGTTTTATTTAAAAAGGATCATTGATTTAATAAGTGACTATTATATAAAAAGAAAACTTTAATAAAAGATTGGTAAAAAAAAAAAAAAGGAAAGTGTCACAAATGGGATTAAAAAATGCATAAGGATGCATTGTTGGTGGACAATGGAGCACAATATGGGATAAAAAAAGTAGAGGGGGATGGGGAAAAGTTTTTTATCCCCCAAGTTATGCCATATCCCAGGGTAACAGAAAATGAACCCAGTGGGAAATGTCTAAAAAGAGGGGGCAAGGATTGATAGTCAAGGGTAAAAATATTGGTAAATAAAATAATATATATATATATTAGTAAAGGATATATTGATAACAATTATGTAATATATATATATAGGGCAGGGGTCAAGCTACAATAAGGAGTGTGTCTCTATTTCTTCATTGAGTCCCCCCGGCGAAAGAGTGTTCAAGAAATATATCCAGTACGTTTCTTGCTGACATAAAAGTTCTGCAGTCGGAAGGTCTCTGGGAATGGCCTCTATGACCCAGACTTTGAGGCCTTTGGTGGATTTTTGGTGTTCTTTGAGGAAATGGAGAGGGACATATGAGATTGAGGTGGATGGGGCATTTTTGATTTTACTAGGTGCTATTTTACTCTTTATGGGTCTCTGAGCAGGATGCACCAATGTTTGGCTATGAGTTCTAAGTCAAGGAAGGCTAATTTGTTGGAGTCTTGGACATGAGTGAAAGATAGCCCTAGGGAATGGTGGTTGCAATGCTCAACAAAGGGCTCCACACTCTCTTTTGGACCATCCCAGATTATTACGATATCATCGATGTAACATCCGTAGTACTTTTCCACAGTGAATCCCAAATACCTGCCACAAACTTTGTCAAACCAACTGCTGGAAATTCCTACATCCACTACCAGAGCTGTCACCACCCAAGGTGGATCCAAAATATACCTAAAAGTCAATTCCATAGAATTCGGCAAAACTGCACCAAAGATGAAGACTACCATACACAAGGCATACTCCTTTCAGAAAAATTTCAGGACAAAGGGTACCCACCAAATCTGGTTAAAAAAGCCTTTAGCCAACAAGCAACAAAACTTCAACCAGAGGCAAAAACTGCAGATGATTTACAACCAACACGATTTACAACTCAGTTCCATGGCCGTCATAAAAGAATGGAGAACATCATAGCCAAACATTGGTGCATCCTGCTCAATGTCCCTCTCCATTTCCTGAAAGAACACCAAAAATCCACCAAAGGCCTCAAAGTCTGGGTCATAGAGGCCATTCCCAGAGACCTTCCGACTGCAGAACGTTTTAAACGTTTATGTCAGCAAGAAACGTACTGGATATATTCCTTGAACACTCTTTCGCCCGGGGGGACTCAATGAAGAAATAGAGACACACTCCTTATTGTAGCTTGACCCCCGCTCTATATATATATATTTTACATATATTTTATCGATATATCCATTAATAATATATATATATATATATTTTTTTTTTTCACCAATATTTTTACCCTTGACTATCAATCCTTGTCCCCTCTTTTTAGACATTTCCCACTGGGTTCATTTTCTGTTACCCTGGGATATGGCATAACTTGGGGGATAAAAAACTTTTCCCCATCCCCCTCTACTTTTTTATCCCATAATGTGCTCCATTGTCCACCAACAATGCATCCTTATGCATTTTTTAATCCCATATGTGACACTTTCCCTTTTTTTTTTTTTTACCAATCTTTTATTAAAGTTTTCTTTTTATATAATAGTCGCTTATTAAATCAATGATCCTTTTTAAATAAAACATTTTTTCTTTTGCACATGAAACTATTGACTCTGAACATATTTTTTCCCACTACCAACCTTTATTTGTTTATTTTTTACATCCTGTAGAAGGAGCTGTGAGCCCCGAGCGCATAGCCTGTATTATCTCCTATCTGTGTCTGGACACTTCCTGTGCACCACTGACATCACTTCCGCTTCTGGGTTCCAGGGTGGTTAGCATGGAGCTTCCACACACTGGACACCACTGTTAAGCCTCTCTCAACCAGGAACCAACATCCCCTGAGGTGAAGGACTGCCAGTGAAGCCTGCGCACCAGCACATCCCAGGACAACACAACCCCTGATGGACATCGCCACCCCATCTGAACTGACTTACCAGTAAGTGTATATATTACACCTTCACCATATAACAGTGTCAGCAGAGTTGGCGCCTCCACACCTCCCTTCCCTTTTCAGTGCTATGCTCACAGAGGCTATGGACACCCTCTGAGGATGGCTGCCTGCCTCCTCTCTCTCCCCCTCCCCCCTTTTTTGTTTTAACATTAATGTTCTATCAGAACCATCATTATACAATTCCATTCCTAACATCACAAAATCTGAGCGCTGGAAAATCTTTCTTCTTCAAACTTCAGTTCCCATAGCTGGATCTGGCACATCTACCACCCCGGACTGGATTTCCTGAACCTGGGAGCCTCCTATCTCCCATTCCTCCTCCGAGCTGCTGTGGGACGACCAATCTGCTATCTCTTCCAGGGACCCAAACTCCGCTTGCAGTCTGGGAGAAACCCAATCTATAGCTCTGTCCTCGCCTTCCCCTCCTGGCTCCCCTGAAGGCACATCTCCCTCCTGCACTGGCTCCTTCCCGGTGGGGTCAGCAGAACACATAGAGGCAGCCGGCATTTCAGGGACAATTTCTGGTTCCTGCTGGGCAGTACTTACAGCCAGGCCCGGACTGGGACAAAAAATAGGCCCGGGCATTTTAGACTGAGCAGCCAACTTTTCCAGGGACCGGGGGGGGGGGGTCGGTAGACATTCGCGGGGACGGCTGGTGTCGGTCCTCCACACTGTAATGTGCAGGGACACTGTGATATAAAGGGAACTGCACTATAAAGGGGCACTGCAATGATTACAGTGCAGTCCCCTTTATATTACAGTGTCCCGGTCCTATTGTGGCCACACAATGCCAGTACTGTCTGTCTCCTATTGTGCCCACATGGCCCAGTGACACTGACCTGCTCTCTCTCTGGTGATGCAGTACAGCGTGGCTCTCTCTGTCAGTGCGGGTACAGCGTGGCTCTCTCTCTCTGGTGGTACGGGTAAAGCATGGCTCTCTTTCTCTGGTGGTACGGGTATAGCGTTGCTCTCTCTCTCTGGTGGTTCGGGTACAGCGTGGCTCTCTTTCTCTGGTGGTGTGGGTACAGCGTGGCAGTCTTTCTCTGGTGGTGCGAGTAAAGCGTGGCTCTCTTTCTCTGGTGGTGCGGGTACAGCATGGCTCTCTCTGGTGGTGCGGGTAAAGCGTGGCTCCCTCTCTGGTGGTGTGGTACAGTGTGGCTCTCTCTGGTGGTGCAGGAACAGCATGGCTCTCTCTCTGGTGGTGCGGGTACAGCGTGGCTCCCTCTCTGGTGGCGTGGTACAGCGTGGCTCTCTCTGGTGGTGCGGGTACAGCGAGACTCTCTCTCTGGTTGTGCGGGTACAGTGTGGCTCTATCTGGTGGTGCTGGGGCTATTAGTTCCCCCAGCACAGTCCTCTCTTTCGTTTTCCATATCTCCTGCTATAAGCACTCCTCAGCTTGTTTCCGGGTTTTCTCTTTCACCCCAGCAGAGTGCATGCTGGGGACTGTAGTCTGCTCCCTGCTGAGAACAATTGGGCCACCTAGCTCTGGGACTACATTTCCCATGATGCCCTTCTAGTTGCTTCTGATTGGTCCTCCGCTGTGGCCAATGGGGAGGGAAAAGGAACAGACAGGAAAGCCTTCTCTCCCCCTGCTGCCGACATGAGAAGGGGAAGGGGGGCGAGGGGGGAATATCATCACAGCAGCCTGCAGCTCTCCCCACCGTGCGGACACTCATGCCTGGAGAAGAAGAGCAACTGCGGAACTGTCAGCGCGGCTCTGAGGCTGAGCTGTGTGTGAGAGAGACACACAGCTCAGCCCATGCAGCCGCCAGAGATGACACAGGCACGGCTGCATGGCGGTAGGCGAGCGGCGGCCACGGCCTGTGTTAACCATGTTCAGGCCGCGGTCGTCGCTTACCTCCCGCTGTGCAGCCTGATCATCAACAGGCCATGGAGCGGGTGGCCCCGGCCCACCGGGCAAATGCCCAGTCTGCCCTATGGCCAGTCCGGGCCTGCTTACAGCTACCAGATCTCCGACCAGGCCGCCGGCCATGACAATCTACTCTTATGTTGCTGATGTTTGCAGGTGAGTCACCAGGCTCAGACCCCCCCCCCCTTTCGGCGATGATTCCAGGCCCACTCTGGCCTTCCAGGACTTCTGCGGCTGCACGCGACACAGTCCTGACTGTAGGTCCACATTGTCGTACTGTGGCTCCTGCTCCCTGGATGCAAGCCGTGTGAGCAGTTCGCAGCAATGAACCCACCAGATCCAGGCACTGACCACCGCGGTCGGTATCCAGCATTCTGGACACAGGCACAGTGGCTCTGTCCCCTCAACCATCCCGAGAGCGAATCCCCCAAAATGCTCCAACCAAACACTGGTATCCACAAGTGTCCGCTCCTGCAGATCAGTCCACCAGGTCAGAGCTGGGAACACACGAGCACACTCCACCATCTTTCTCCTTTGCCTCGTGGTGTCTGCTAGCAGGGAGCAATAGGTCTCCTCTAGGGCGTGGTACATCTCCCTCGCTTTCAGACAGGCTTGCATCTGCAAAACTGATAGGCAGGCTTCTCCTTTGACGTGCTGCTGTAACCCCAAGTTAGACAAACTGATGTTTGCAAGCACACTAGAACTAGCAGGACTTATCAAGGCATGTCACTCTGTGCCGACTGTGCCCAAGCAGCTGAAGGCAGATGACCGCTGACTTTTCCGGTGGTTGCTGGTAGCAACAATAAAGTTTGTGGCCCATGCCTCACTGAAAGTAACACTTTTAGCAAAGTCCCGCCCGCAGGCACCCGCAGGCTTACTCTGATCACCCCGGGCAACAGTAGACATCCTCAGGTACACGTTACTATTCAAAGCAGGAGTTTGGAGCAAAAGTTTGATGTCCAGCAATAGCAGAGCGCTGGACATATTTGTAATCCATGGGCATGATCACCCGCCGTGGTTGCCACGATTGACAACACATGGTAGAAAGTTACTGACTTGCAGATTTAAAGTACAAGTGTCTGTCCCAGCTGTGGTTGGGGTGACTGGGTAAGCAGGCAGCAATAATTTGACAGGAAGCTCCCGCTGGTTGCTATGGGAAACAGCACTTGTTACTGTGGTACTGAATACCAGGCAGAGCACAGAAATCCTTGCCTTGAGTTCAATCCATCAACTGGTGGAACAAAGTACTGTTCCCCTGTCTCGGTCAACTCCGGTTGCTAGGGACAACGGCTGGCAGGTTACCCATGAACAGATGATCCCGGACGAGCCCCCAAATGTAGAGGTACACTTGTGAGGGCTGCTGAGTGTTGTGGTCCATCTGTCACCCTGCCCAGCCAGGAACACAGTTCTCATTCACCCTCAGGCAGAAAACCAGTCCTTGAACTTTGTGTTTTTATTGAGAGGAATAAATTTGGATGGGGATGGGATATTCATGAGATACCCATCTGATTGCAGAAAAATATATTTGGGGCTAACTATATACACCTCTGGTATATACAACTCCAGTCTTCAACTCCAGCACATCACTTGCTTGCAGGCTATCTCTTCTCAACACCTCCAGCATATCACGTGCTTGCTTTTCCTGGACCAGCTAGAACTGATTTTTAGGCCTGGCTCAGCCAAGCCTACAGAAGATGCCCTTTGCAGGCAGGCACCTTCGGTGTAGCAAAAAAAATTAAAAAGTCCCAGTGCTAGATGTCCTCGTGGCTACTGGTTGCAGCACCATCTCTTCAGGCACTGCCATCTCTCCTGGCTGCAGCTGCCTCTCTATACTGCTTGTGCCAACACAGTCCACTCCACTGGCTCTGCACCGACCCCAGACTGCAATCCCCAGTCCTCTCCTGACTGTGTGTCACTCACCAGCCCTCTGGGCTGTGACCTGTTGTCCCTCTCCTGGAAACGTTCTCTCTTGATGTCCTCTCTTGCTCTGTCCCACCTGTCCAGGACACCCCCGTGTGTCGTGAGAAGGGTCCTGTCTGCATCCTAGCCCCAGGCCCAAGATCACCCCCCCCCCCAGACTGGGGAGCTCCCCCCGACAGCCTAACACTCCATCTCCAGCTTCCACCCGAACAACTCCTCCCCAGCTGGGCTGACTCTAGGTATTTTTTTTTAACAGAAAGTTTTTATTGAACAAATCAGCATTACAATACAAAAAAAAAATGAGTACTACAAAAAATAAAAATTAGTACTACAACAAAAAAAATTAGTACTACAAAAAAAAAATTAGTACTGACTCTAGGTATTTAATGAGGCCTGTCGCCTGCCAATCCAGGGCTCCTCAAAACACCCCAAGCAGCTCCACCTCCCCTCTCCCCCTTCCTTTCCAGAATATTCTAGAAGGTTCTGGAAAGAAGTGGGAGGTCTAAGTGATGCTGCCTATGAGTCACTAGCACTACTCTGAGTCACTCCCAACCCAGACCAAAACACACCCAAGCTTGGCTGCCACTACCTACTATCACAAACCTCTACCCATTCTAATTCTATCACACTAGAGGGTGCTATAATTATATAAAGTGACTTACCTGTTCAGGGATCCAGCGTTGTCCTTATCCAATCTGATTCTTCAATCATCTTCAGGTCCAGGTGATGGCATCTTAAGAAAGAAACTGGCAGTAAAGCCTTGTAGCTTTACATTTGGTTCCCACTGCGCATGTGCGAGCTGCGCTGCACTTTGTGAATGGTTCCGCAGTGTTCTGGGAACTGTGATGTGTACCAGAAGGCTGTGGGTGAAGGAGGGGTCTCGGCTATCTGAGTTATTCATTCCCCTTTGGTGTGAAGTACCACTTTAATCACTACATACACTAGCCCATAAGGAGTCTCATATTAAAACTGGAAGAAATGAGAAGTTTAGGTAATGGCCACAGTTAGCATGCCCTTTTCCCAAGCTGCTATGTAAAAAATATTACCTAGAAGCTTGTTGCTTTATGCATCCTTTTCACTTCTCTTATCCAAATTTCCAAACTCTGGTTACAAAAAATATATATATTCTATTTGAGTATGCATTCCTAACTTTAAAAAGTACCTTCTGTTGCTCTCAGCCTTCTCCAAGTCTCCAAATGTTTTTATTTTTTATTTTTTTGCTGCTGTGATATGAGTTCCTGTTGAGGGTGGCTATGTTTGTTCTCCATGGTCCCACTGTATGCAGGAACAAAGCCACTGTCCCTTGCGCTCTCCCCAGTTGGACTAGGTAATATGAACTATGGGATTTGTAGTGTGAATAGAGCAGTACACATGACCACAACTAACGCACACTGCTCATTCCAAACAGATGGAAATGAGGAAGAAAAATGAGGTTTGCATTCATGGAGGACATTACAAGAAGGCAGAAAAAACACATTAAAAAATTATTTCATGAAAAATAGATTAGAGCCATTTAGTAGTGGATGTGAATGGATTCTTTTGGAGAATAAGGATATTAAGTGTCCCTTTAATGTTGTGGTAATTTTATTTTTAAAAGGCAGAAAATGCACACATAGAAGAAGGTTGAAGCGCCAGGGACTACAAAAATTAGAATATGCAGAGTTATCCCTCAATGACTGATCCAGTTAGAAATGACTGTTTTATGTGCGCCAAAAGCAATTGAGCGATTGGCTTTGTGTACTGCAATGAAATGGTTCACTTTTCTTGGATCTCATTTCCACCAGTGCAGTAAGAATTTGTTCATTAGGGTTTGGTGGAACTTTAATCAACAATTGGGCTAATGCACTTATGCTTCCAAGTGATTGGTCCCGCTCCACATGTACCCTGAATAAAACTTCTAACGTTTTCAAATATTAGCTGTGTCCTCCAGGGGACCGGACTTCTTTTGGCAGTGAATTGCTCTTGGGCATTATCTGACCTGAGGGGGAAAAGAGATCATGTTTACCTAAACCCAATGCTAAAGAGAAAAATGCTCAGACAGTAAAGTGTTGGAAAGTATTCAGTTGCTTACTCTACAACCTCTTCTTACTTACCAGCTGCTGACATAGCCATAGCCCGTTTCCTGAACATAGGTTGTTTGTGCTTACTAGTTGTTGTTCTGGCTTGTCTTCTGACCACAGATTGTTCCTGCTTACCATTTGCTGACCCTACTTGTCTGCTGTCAATGGCTGGTTCTGCTTACCAATTGCTGACCCGGCTTCTCTCCTAGTTTGCTCATGCTTACCAGTTGCTCATCCAGCCTGTCTTCTGAATACTGCTTGTTCATGCTTACCAATTGCTTAGCTAGTTTGTCTTCTGACAATGTTTTTTTTCTTGCTTACCATTTGCTGGACTGGCTTTTCTCCTGACAATGGCTGGTTCCTTCTTACCAGTTGCTGACCCAACTTGTCTCCTGACCAACGGCTCTGCCTGCTATTCTGCTACCTGTTCAAGTCTGTCTGTGGCCAGCTGCTTATGCCAGTCCTGACAAGCTTCTTAAAGTGACATTAAGCCCAAAAACAAAAATGTATTATATTGCAGCTTGCCAATCCTTAATTGTAGCTGCATTCGTTTTCTTTTTTAGAAATGTTTCTTTTAGTTTCACCTGGTGATCCCGCCAGTAAAAACAGAGACACCTTTGGACAGCAGCATTGTCATTCTGGGGGGGACAGTAGTATTATATGCACTGAAAACTAGCATCCAGGGGCAGGATCTCCGGGTGGTCTACAGCTCCCTGGGAACATTTCTTAGTCAATACTCCCTCTGCAAACCTTCTCTCTGGGCTCGAATTACCAATCTGGGACTGTTGGCACCCAAGTCCTTATGTGACCCACAAACTCATCACCCTGTGGCCCACAATCATCACTCCAGGGTTGTTCAGATTAGAGGTGCAAGGGATGCCCCCTTGTCACTTAGGTCTCCAACCACATACATGATAACTCTAGATGTTAACGTGATAATAAAAGCTCATGCTTTTTTGTAAATAAATAATAAACATGATACTTCTCTGCTCTGTGTAGTAGTTTTGCACAGAGCAGCCATGACCCTCCTCTTCTCGGATCCCCCGCTGGTGCTCCTGACCCCTCCCCCTTGCCAAGTGCCCCCATAGCAAGCCACTTGCTATGGGGGCACTTGTGCTGCTCGCTCCTGAGCCGCCTCTGTGTGTCCATAAGACACACTGAACGTGGCTCAGCCCCTCCCCTCTCCTTGGTTGTGATTGACAGCAGTGGAAGCCAATGGCTCCCGCTGCTGTGTCATAGCCAATGAGGAGGCAGAGACCTGGGAGAGCCGCTGCCCTCATGCGCATCGCTGGATTCAGATTGGCTTGGATAAGTATTGTGGGGGGGGGGGGCACGGAAGAATGCATAGGTGTACAAAAACCTTCAGCCTTTACAACCACTTTATTTCCCTTTCATTCGTTTCATGCCACATTAGGCTCAAATCGCTGAGATAGATGAATTATTTTTAATTTGAATTGAAGACCTATGCAAAATAGCTGTCATATTTACCATTTACTGCCACTGGGAACAGTAACCTACAGCTAAGGACCATTGCTCTTTTTGTAGAAGTAAGCTCTTGCTGCAGTGGTTTGACACGTCTGCTGATAAATCAGACTTATAGATCTACAATCAGCAAGGAATATTAGCTATATAGGTTTGATTCATCAAGGGGCACAATTGGTCACTGCAATGAGATTCCTGCTCATACAGAGGGAGCAGCAGTCCTTAATTGCAAGTTGTTGGCCAGGAAATGATTGTATTAGAACCCCGCAGTCTGTGCTCCAATTTACCTTGTAAATAAAGAGGGTTGATATTTAATTTTCCCATCACCTGTGTCATCAATTATAACTTTCTTAGCTACACAAGCTGAAAAAATCTTCAGCATCTGACTACTTTAGGGAGTATACAGCCGTGGCCAAAAGTTTTGAGAATGACATAAATATTAATTTTCACAAAGTCTACTACCTCATTGTTTTTAGATTCTTTTGTCAGATGTTACTATGGTAGACTGAAGTATAATTACAAGCATTTCAGAAGTGTCAAAGGCCTTTATTGCCCATTACATGCTGCAATCAACTTCTGGGCCACATCCTGACTGATGGCAGCCCATTCTTGCAAATTCAATGCTTGGAGTTTGTCAGAATTTGTGGGGGTTTTTTTTGTTCATCCGCCTTTTGAGGATTGTTCTTCAAGAGACAAGTTCTCAATGGGATTGAGGTCTGGGAAGTTTCCTGGCCATGAACCCAACATTTAGGTGTTATGATCCCCAAGCCACTTAGTTATCACTTTTGCCTTATGGCAAGGTACTCCATCATGCTGGAAAAGGCATTAATCCTCACCAAACTGTTCTTGGATGGTTGGGAGAAGTTGGATGTTTTTGTACCATTGTTTATTCATGGCTGTGTTCTTTATCCAAGATTGTGAGTAAAACCACTCCCATGGCTCAGAAGCAACCCCACACCTAAATGGTCTCAGGATGCTTTACTGTTGGCATGACACAGGACTGATGGTAACGCTCACCTTTTCTGTTCTTGACAAAAAAAAATTCTGAATGCCCCAAACAATTGGAAAGGGGATTCATCAGAGAAAATGACTTTACCCCATTTCTCAGCATTCCAATCCCTGTACCTTTTGCAGAATATCAGTCTGTCCCTGATGTTTTTTCTTGACACCAGCCCATCCTCCAAAAGTCTTCGCCTCACTGTGCATGCAGATGCACTCACACCTGCCTGCTGCCATTCCTGAGCCTGCTCTGCCCTGTAGGAGATGGTCCTGGTGCTTGCTGGACTTTCTTGGGTGCCCTGAAGCCTTCTTCACATATGCAGTGGCAATTTTATTATGGGATTAAGTTCATTTTCATGGAAAATAAGGACTTTGCAATGAACTGCAATTCATCTGATCACTCCTCATAACATTCTGTAGTATATGTAAATTGGGAACATTTCAGAATATGACCTACTTTCAGCATGTTATACAATAAGAAGTGCTGCTTTGCCAGAGGGACTATTTGTTTGGACTTTGTGGCTCATGTTTTAGTATATGCAAATTGCCATCATAAAAAGTGAGGCAGCAGACTTTGTGAAAATTAATATTTGTGTCATTCTCAAAACTTTTGGCCACAGCTGTAGGATACCTGGTCCCAGGCTGCAGGCTGCTACATGCCTACAGGACATAGCACTATGGTATTAGCCAGGCCACAGTGGCTGACCAGTAATCTGGCCAGTGGTGTTCCAAGGTGGGGGGGGGGGTTTGCCATGGGTGCCACACATTGGGAGGGTGTCAGTTCGGGGGTGTGGAATGATCCAGCGAGGAGATCATAGCAGGGCCGTCTTAATGAGCAGGCGACCCTGCACTTACCCAGCTTTGTAAACATCATATGTGGCTGACGAAGTCTATCGGATTGGCAAGGGGTCCAGCAGTGTGGGGGAGGGTGGCTGCCTGTCTCCCCTGTCATCCAATAAGGTTAGGCTGTCCCTTGGGGATCTTCAATATCTCTCAAGGCAGCCAGAGTTGGTGGGCAGAGCTGGGCTTGTGGCTGCCTCCTTCACTCCTCCCAAAGACTCATTCGCTGGCTAATCCCGCAGCTGAAGAAGGAAAAAGAGGAGAGAACACGGGTGTCTGCATCTCCAGCCATGCTGTAAGTGACTTAGCACACTTGTCACTACATACAGCTCTAACCTGCCACTATAATACCTTATATTACCCTAACCTGCCACTATAATACCTTATACTACCCTAACCTGCCACTATAATACCTTTATACTATCCTAACCTGCCACTATAATACCCTATGCTACCCTAACCTGCCAGCATACAACCCTAGCCTGCCACTATAATACCCTATACTACTCTAACCTGCCACTATATTACCCTATGCAGCCCTAGCCTGCCACTATAATACCCTATACTGCCCTAACCTGCCACTATACTACCCTAACCTTCTTAATGTTACCCCAATCGCGGTGTGATTTTGCAGCATGATAAATCTCGCTGCAGCTGCAGCAAATCACAGCGTGCGACACTGTCGCCCAAAAGAAGCTCCTACTCCTTTTTTAGAGAGACAGGCTTCGCAAGCTGCAATTTTGTTGGGGGGGGGGGGGGGGGGGCAGATATAGGATCTGCCCCGGTGTCAAATGCTCTAGGTACACTCCTGCATCTGGCACTCCTGTCCTCATGATGTGTCGGAAGCATAAGATTCCTTGACCAGCATAAACCTTCAAGCAAATGAAGATCGAAGTCGTGTTCAGTGTGACGGAGAAGTATTACTTTTATCCTTATACAGGGTAATTTTAGGTTATTTAAAGAGTCACTTTAAATTACCTATAATTTTCTAAATGGGAATGGAGCTTTTTCAAAGATCACCTTAGCTAGTCTTTCCAAAGGTAGATAGATTCATAATTAAAAGTGATTATTGGATCTTTTTTTACTTTATTTAATCAGGGTTATTTTAAGGAGAGGTCAGCTCTGTATGTGGGTTTTCCTAGCCCTAGACCAAGGTTGAACACAATTTCATGTTGCACACAAGTCAAGAATGATTCCTTTATTAAGCCAATAAATACTGATAAGCAACACTCTGGAAACCTACTTGCGTCATCAGACTCTAATACTGTCCTATAAAGTGAAACTCTTTTTATAAGATGTAACAGTTCTGCAGAATGATTCAGTTGATAAGAAAATACCACAGTGACACCTGGTGGTTAAATTAAGAATTCTTGAATTCCAAGCTAGACAAATAAGACTCAGGCCAGTTTCTGCAGTAATGAGATTCGCTATAAAGATTGTAACAGCAATGCCGAATACAAACACATTGGCTGAGTCTGACTGCAGCGTAGAATAAATAACATTCGTGTTGTCATTTTTCAGTATTATTTTATTGCTGTCTCTTTACTCATCAGTTTCTGGGAGCTATGCATCTTTGCATCCCACTCTTTTAAAATAAAACAACAATCTCAAAAAGGCTTTGATCTTGCAAAATGTGCATATACAGTAAATGGCATACAACTGGACAACTCATGTTCTGTTAAAACGTCCCTACAGCCAATATTTTTTTTTTGTTTTTGGATAGAGTAGGAAATGATTGGTTGATTTTATTTTGTTAGTTTTTCTGTTTTTTTTTCATGTCTTTTGCATTGGGGGGATGTCCCTATACAGTGCCTTGAAATTTATCACATTTTGGTCATGTTACAACCAAAAATGTAAATGTATTTTATTGGGATTTTATGTGATAGACCAACACAAAGTGGCACATAATTGTGAAGTGAAAGGAAAATGATAAATGGTTTTCAAAATTTTTTACTAATAAATATTTGAAAAGCGTGGTGTGCATTTGTATTCAGCCCCCCTGACTCAATACTTTGTAAAACCACCTTTCACTACAATTACAGCTGCAAGTCTTCACCAGCTTTGCACATCTAGATAGTAACATTTTTGCCCATTTTTCTTTGCAAAATAGCTCAAGTTCTGTCAGATTGGATGGAGAGCGTCTGTGAACAGCAATTTTCAAGTTGTACCACAGATTCTCAATTGGATTTAGGTCTGGACTTTGACTGGGCCATTCTAACACATGAATATGCTTTGATCTAAACCATTCCATTGTAGTCCTGCTGGAAGGTAAACCTCCGCCCCAGTTTCAAGTCTTTTGCGGACTCTAATGCCCTGTACATACGACCGATTTTGCCATCGGAATAAACTCTGAAGGTTTTTCAGACGGAGTTCCGACTGAATTCCGCTCAAGCTGTCTTGCATACACACAGTCACACCAAAGTCCAACTGTCCAGAACGAGGTGACGTACAACACGTACGATGGGACTAGAAAAAGGAAGTTCAATAGCCAGTAGCCAATAGCTTCCGTCTCGTACTTGCTTCAGGGCATGCGTCATTTTTGGTACGTCGGAACAGCATACAGACAAGCGGGTTTCCTGATAGTAATTAGTTCCCTCTGAAAAATTTAGAACATGTTCTCTACCTAAGTCCCTCTGAATGTTCGACGGAGAAAGTCCGATGGGGCATAAACATCGTCGGAATATACGATGAAAAGCTCCTATTGGACTTTTTCTGACGGACATTCCGCTCGTGTGTACGCGGCATAACAGGTTTTCTTTTAAAATTGCCCTGTATTTGGTTCCATCCATCTTCCCATCAACTCTGACCAGCTTCCCTGTCCCTGAAGAAAAGCATCCCCACAACATGATGCTGCCACCACCATGTTTCACGGTGGGGATGGTGAGTTCAGGGTGATGTGCAGTGTTAGTTTTCCGCCACATAAACCATTTTGCTTTTAGGCCAAAAAGTTCAAATTCGGTCTCATCTGACCAAAGCACTTTCTTCCACATGTTTGCTGTGTCCCCAACATGTCTTCTCACAAACTGTAAACGGACTTCTTATGGCTTTCTTTTAACAATGGCTTTCTTCTTGCCACTCTTCCATAAAGGCCAGATTTGTGGAGTGCACCACTAATAGTTGTCCTGTGGACAGATTCTCCCACCTGAGCTGTGGATCTCTGCAGCTCCTCCAGAGTTACCATGGACCTCTTGGCTGCTTCTCTGATTAATACTCTCCTTGCCTGGCCTGTCAGTTTAGGTGGACAGCCATGTAGGTGGGTTTGCAGTTGTGCCATACTTTTTCCATTTTCGGATGATGCATTGAACAGTGCTCTGTGAGATGTTCAAAGCTTGGGATATTTTTTAATAACCTAGCCTTGCTTTTAACTTCTCCACAACTTTATCCCTGACCTGTCTGATGCATTCCTTGGCCTTTGTGATGCTGTTTGTCTATTAAGGTTCTCTAACAAACCTCCGAGGGCTTCACAGAACAGCTGTATTTATTTTGAGATTAAATTACACAAAGGTGGACTCTATTTATTAATTAGATGATTTCCGAAGGAAATTTATTCCACTAGATTTTGGTTGAGGGTATCTGAGTAAAGGGGGCTGAATACAAATGCACGCCAAACTTTTCACATATTTATTTGTAAAAAAATTTGAAAACCATTTATCATTTTCCTTCCACTTCACAATTATGTGCCACTTTGTGTTAGTTTATCACGTAAAATCCCAATAAAATACAACGTTTTTGGTTGTAAGGGGTATGAATACTTTTTTAAGGCACTGTACATGCTGTCCAGTAGGCATAACAAGTGGAAGTGAATTGCAAACTTTATAAGGTGACGTGAATTCCCCTCTTAGCTAGTTGTTGCCAGGACAGGAGCCCCCATTGTAAGATCTATCCTCACCTCTTGTTTTAGTAACTTTTTGGCCTTTCTCATCACTTTCTGTCTTGCTAATAATGAGGATCAGGCACATCTTCAACATTACTGGGCTGCTGTGGTCCAATTTATTACCCGCCTCACTACTATTCAGATCCCTCTACAACTTTAAGTATGCCTGTTGGATCTTGTAGAAACCCTAGCAAATACGAGGGAAACCAAAACTTTATTGGGTCTCCTCCTGTTTTATACAAGAATGGCAGTCATTCCGAAATGTAAATGGCCTGTGGCACCATCGCTAGATTACTGGAAATCCTTAGTAAACTCAGTGATCCCGCTATACAAAGCAACATATTTATCTTGGGAAAGCCTTAGGAAATGCAATAAGGTGTGGGATCTCTGGGTTGATTCAACTGGCACTACTTATTCCTATATTGGAATGTAATATTTTTCCTATATCTTCACTCATGTCTCCTGTCATACCATTGTAACAATTTATTTCATTCTATTTTTATTTTCTTTGTTCGGACCCCCCGGCTGTATTGCACAATTCCTTGCCCAAGGGCTTCACCTTGCCATTGTTGCCAAGAGTGATTAGATGTTTTAGTTGGTTTTCTACTGTACTCTTTTTGTTTTTGTTTTGTTTTTTTTGTGTTTATGTACCTTTGGGCCTGGGTATGCCCAAAAGGCCCTGTTTTTTAATTATATACTCTTTTAAATCGTAATAAAGAGAATTAAAAAAAAAAATTATAAGGATCAGGAAAAAAGGAGGGGATGAATCTTCTCAGCGGGTACACAGACAGGAATAAAAACCTTGCCAGAGGTTCTAATCCTTATCTACTCTATCCAAAAATGTCCAGAAATCCTTGGCCAGCTGGTCATGTGTGATGTAAGCTATGCTCCTTATTAGTAGCTCAGGGCTATATAGCAAAAACCTTCTTGTGTTTGATGCCTCAAGGGATTACATGGACAACAGGAACCCATGAAGTAATGCTGGGATCATGGGTACAAATGGTAAATACAACATTCTAAACGTGAAGTTAGAAGTTGTAGAATTAAGGTAGCACTAAAATATAACTAAAGCCAAAAACTTTTTTTTTAAATTTTGGATAAAGTGGGGAGAGATTAGAAAAATCACAAATTTTGGGTTGTCTTCAGAACAGGAATAGAGGGGAAATCCTCCAATGAGGACACTCCATCCAGGGATTCCATCACTTTCAAGTGATTTCCAATGGGACACAGATGGCAAAAAAAAACTTTGGTGTGGTTATAACCCTCCCTTACTCTTACCAAAATGAAAAAAATCTTTGCCTTTAGTTCTACTTTAATTTCTCCAAATAGTAACTCTAATGCCCCGTACACACGGTCGGACATTGATCGGACATTCCGACAACAAAATCCTAGGATTTTTTCAGACGGATGTTGGCTCAAACTTGTCTTGCATACACACGGTTACACAAAGTTGTCGGAAAATCCGATCATTCTGAACGCAGTGACGTAAAACACGTACGTCGGGACTATAAACAGGGCAGTAGCCAATAGCTTTCATCTCTTTATTTATTCTGAGCATGCGTGGCACTTTGTGTGTCGGATTTGTGTACACACGATCGGAAATTCCGACAACGGATCTTGTTGTCGGAAAATTTTATAGCCTGCTCTCAAACTTTGTGGGTCGGAAAATCCAATGGAAAGTGTGTGATGGAGCCTACACACGGTTTTTCCGACAACAAGGTCCTATCACACATTTTCCATCAGAAAAT
Source organism: Lithobates septentrionalis (assembly GCA_037952835.1). NCBI lineage: Eukaryota > Metazoa > Chordata > Amphibia > Anura > Ranidae > Lithobates > Lithobates septentrionalis. Next base: position 536,901 of record JBBDGP010000163.1, on the reverse strand, counting down.
CTGACCGTGTGTATGGGGCATTAGTCCGCAGGGTGTTCGTCTGGAATTTCTGCCTATGACATTTATCTGTACAAAAGCACATTTATCTATTTTTTTATCTTTTTTTTCTTTTTTCTTTTTTATTTATTTATTTATTTTTATTTGTTTTTATTTATTTATCTGTACAAAAGTTACAGAATGTAACACAAGTTTCCTTTATGCAATCTACTGTAAAGATGAATTAACAAATATGGCCATTCCAGGGCAAAATTTACAACGCAAATGTGGAGCATACAGTCCCACTAGCAACTTTATAAGTACATAAAAGTAAAAAAAGGGTATCAAAGTGTACTTTATAAAAAAAAGCTTCTGTCAGGTTGTATTGCTTAAAATAGAGGAATATACCAAGAGATTCTTTTTTTTTAAACTCTTTTTATTGACAAGGTATATGGAAACAGTTTGGTATAAAAACCATTGTTGTCAATATAAGAAATATAAAATACTCATTTCCATACACAAATAGCAAGAAAATTCACGTTTACATATGGATTATTGAAACTGAACAGCTTTGATGAAAAAAGTAGTAAAACTATACTTTGAGCAGTTGGATCCAGATTAAAAGTCTTAACAAGCCCAGATAACATACCAATGCATGTATATTCAGAATTAGGTTTAAGGAGCTTCACACAATACACAACTTATGAATCAACAATGGTGAGAGTAGAGGAGCACCAGACATCACACACCTTACCATATTTACCCGGACAACCCCGATGCTCTAAAATTAGTTTTTCATAAGAAAGTATCTGATTATTCATCCTTATCCATTGACGGATGGACGGTGGAGCAGACTGATTCCATTTAAGTATAATAGCCTTACGGGCTAAAAACATTGTCTCAAATAGCAAAATGTTGGTGTACTTTGGCCATTGTTCTTCATCTAATATACCCAGTAAACAAATTTGAGGGTGGCATGGTACAGGGACAGAGAGGATGGTAGAGAGTGTTGCTACTACTTGCTGCCAGTATCTATCAATACCAGAGCATAACCACATTAAATGAGTAAAATCTGCTTGCTGGTGGGTACATCTACTGCATGCAGAAGTTGGTATACGATGCATGGCTTGTAATCGTACAGGAGTTAAATAAGACTGGTGTAACATATAGAGATGAATAAGTTTGTTGTTAATGGTCGGTGAGACCGTTAAGTGAGAAGAACATGCTTCTTCCTAGTCCTCATCTGACAGATCAGATATAAGAGCCTGCCATTTATCCCAGACCTCTAGAGGTTTTTAATAATTGAGGTATATAGTAGGTGAGAATATACAGTGGAGATCAGTCCCTTAGGACCCTGTAATCTCAGTACACCGATCATGGGGTAGTCAGAAAAGTAGTCAGCACCAAACTAGGTCTTCAAAACATGGCAAAGCTGTAGGTATCTATGAAATGCAGTACGTCGAATAACACATTTGTTTTGCAAATCAGTAAATGAGACCAGCACATTACTAGAATATACATTTTTAAAAGTAACAATATTCCTGTGCTCCCAGAAAGAATAATCCACAAATTTCTGTAGGTGAGAAAACATGGGGTTATGCCACAAGGGTAAAGCTAGAATGCTATCTCTAAATTCGTCCAGCTGCTTAGCTTCCCTCCATACAGAATGAGCTAAAGTCAAGATCGGCACTCTTTTCAGGAAGATTCAAGGGGGCTTCTAATGCTACCAGCAGGTGATTTCATTTTAACACATGAGTTAAATGCAATTCCACTACTTTTGAAGTGACAGGTTCCAGCCAATCAATCAAGTGGCATAGCTGTCCAGCCAAATAATAGTAGTACAGGTTAGACAATGCCATCTCCGCTTCTACCTTGGGCCTCTGCAAGACCGAGAGTTTCAATTTACATCTATTATTTGTCCATATAAATGTGATAAACAGTGTGTCTAAGGTTTTGAAAAATTACTTTGGCACAATGGTCGGTATATGAGAGGTTACATATAAACACTTAGGCAAGAGAATCATCTTTATCAGATTGATTCTTCCTGCAACAGATAAAGGTAGTTTAGCCCATATATTAAGTTTATTCTTGATCGTTAAAAGCAAAGGATCCAGGTTAGAGTTTAAAGCTTCTTTAGATGATAATGTCATGTATATCCGCAAATATTTAAAGGAGAACACTGTTTTTAGAGAAGTTACTATGTCTCTATGAGAGGGCACCTGGGGATGCAAAGGTAGCAAAGCCGATTTTTGACAATTGATTTTGAGACCTGAGTAGTTTCCATGTTTATTATTAGTTTGCATAGCAGCTTCTCGCGATGTCGATGCATCCTGCAGATATAAAATAAGGTCATCTGGATATAGTCCTATCATACCAAGAGATTCTTATATGCCAGAAAGTTTTTATTTGTTTCAAATTTCTTTTGCAATGCCAACACATTTCAGGTATTCAAAAGCCCAGGTTCATCAGGGCTAAAATACAACTAATATGATTTATATTAAAATGTAATAATCAAAGCCATGGCTATGAACTATATCAATAGAAATCCTTAGTTAAAGTGTTTGTAAAGGAAAAAAAAAAATATTTTTTTTTTTTAAAAAGCACACATGTACTTACCTGCTCTTTGCAATGGTTTTGCACAGAGCAGCCCCAATCCTCCTTTTCTCAGGTCCCCCCAATGGCACTCTGGGCCCCTCCTCCTTGCCAAATGCCCCCATAGCAAGCCATTTGCTAGGGGGGCACTGGTGCATGCTCACTCCCGAGATCTGCTGTGTGTGTCCATAATACACAGAGAGCGTGGCTCAGCCCCACTCCCTCCTCACTAGCTGTGATTGACAGCACCGAGAGCCAATAGCTCTTATTGCTGTATCTCAGCCAATGAGGGAGAGACCTGGGAGAGCCTTTGTTCTTGTAGACATTGCTGGGCTTAGGTAAGTATTAGGCCCATTATTAGGGGGCTGAGGGGGGGGAGCTGAAATAACTTTCAGCCTTTAGAACCACTTTATTAAATTAAGATGGGCATAGATATAATAGAAATACTTATATGAAATGCAATAATGTAAATATAAATCTAGATGCTGTTCCACCACTGAAGAGGGGACCTGAAAATCTATATAAAAAATAGAATTTTTGAGGCTACAGTACAACTAATAAGATTTAGATTAATATTGTATTATTAAAAAACACAATGGCTATAAACGAAATTAATAGATATTTTGAGTTGATAACATAAGATGGGCATGGATACAATATAAAGACTATCATTAATAAAAATTTGTTAAAGTAAATATAAATCTAGATGCTCTTACATCACTAAAAGAGAAATCCAAAAATCCATAAAAAATAATGGAATGATTTTTAAAGCTGCAATAGAACTAATAACATTTAGATTATTATTGTATTTCAATAAAACAATGGCTATGAACTAAATCAATACACTTATATAGTTGATTAAATAAGATAGGCATAAATACAATATAAACACTTACATATATGAAAATGTAATAATGTAAACATAAATCTAGATGATCTTACATTACTAAAAGAGAGACACAGATCTATAATAAAAACAAAACAATGTTTTAGGCTCTTTTATAATTAAAAACAAATATATTTTCAAAATGCATGTAGCTCCTTGTAATATGCTCAAAAAGATTAAATACATGTATAAAAAGATTAATTTGCAAATTATAATTTTCCTATAGAGTAGAATTGCATATACAAACCCATAAAAAAATATGTTCAATTACCGGTAAATGGAAAAAGTTTTTTTTTTTACTGTGGCCCAGTTGGAAATATTGACCTTTATATGCCCTGGTGACCACTGACACTGCTACAGAAGGTGATGGGAAGTCCAAAATGTTATGGTTAACCACTTCAATTTCGGGCACTTTTACCCCCTTCCTGCAATTTTGCAAATAATTGTTCTTCATAAATTTAGGCCCAAAAGCATTCTGCTACATTTCTTTGGTGAAAATATCTCAAATCAGTGTATAATATTTAGTCTGTAGGAAAATTATAGAGTCCACAAACTATGGTAAATATCTGAAAATTGATCATTCCTGATGTACTGATGGACTATCTAAATTCTTGAGGCCCAAAAGTATCAGAACAGTACAAATAACCACTAAATGACCCCTTTTTGGATTGTAGACAGTTCAGGGTATTTAGTAAGAGGCATGGTTAGTTTTTTAAAGTTGTAATTTTTTGTCATCATTTTTTGGAAAATGAAGAAATGAAAAACAAAATATTTTTTTTTACATACTGTCACTAGTGCAGTACAGAATCATCATATAACTGGCGTGGTGGTGATCAGGGACACTAACTGGTGACAGTACGAAAAAAAATAATCCTTTTTTTTTATTATAATTATTATTATATATTTTTTTAAAAGTATGATTTTTTTAACACACTTTGACCAGAGCAATATAATGTTACTATAGTAACATTGTCTACTACTTTTTACACATTATGTTTGCTTATAGTTGCGAATTTCATTGTTATAAGCAAGCATTTTACAGAATTAAATCAATTCATTCCATTTGTTTTGTTGTGATTAGCTGTGAATGGCCACAGCTGATCACATGGCACAGATGGGCTGTGATTGGCCCATTCTGTACCATGTGATCACTGTGACCAATTACAGCTAGCAACACATTAGTGCACAATGGTTGGCTTGAAAGGAAGCCATCCATTGTTTACAACTGTCATGTGACTTGCTGTGATTGGTTACAGCAGTCACTTGGTAGCAGCAGCGGGTCGGTACACAGCCGGTGACTGGTGAATGATCGTGCCGCAGCATGGCCTCATGGGCGAGTGCGAGGCATGATCCGGGAGGATGTCATAGGACGTCCACCTGGATCGTCAAGCCGAGCCATCAATTGACTATAGGCTAGGCCGGAAATGGTTAAAAGCTACCACCAAAATAGGAGATGGATAGAAATCTAATGGGAACATCTGTGTTAGTGAAGCTTAAAATAGTGGAACTAACCACTGCTATCCTTTACAGCCAAAGAAGATGCCAACTTAGCCTTTGTTTGATCTGCAGTTGCCATGGTGCTGCACATGTGATCAGTTATGACACCAGCCATTTCATGGCTTGACAGTTGGGTTGAGAGCACAAACCACTGCAACAGTTATCAGTCACAGCATGCCTTGAATGTAACTGTTTTGGTAAACCGTTAAATTGGGTTTAGTTCTACCATGAAGGGTATTTTTACTTTCTTCCTGTTGTCTCCAGGACAAAAAGGGAAGGTGTGTATATCTCAGCCAAAGAAATTGCCTGTGGGACTTTTGAGAAGTTGCACCAAATACCAACAATTCAACAATTACTTTTAAAAATCTGATTTTTATTCACATACAAAAGTTAAAGGTGCAGAAAGTTAAAAATAAAACTGATAAGGCTTCCGGACATTCTCTGCTCCAACCATTGAGTACTCTCCATGATACTTTTTTAATTTGCACTAACATGCAATTGTTGAGGAGAAGATTTTGCGGTATGTCCCCTTCTTCAAGGTCTACTCCAACCAAAACTAACCAGCATCACTTGTGGGAAAAAGATCGGTGAGAAATGTGAAGTTATAGAAGGTTTGGGAGTGTAGTGAGGGTTTTGTTAGAGCAGATTGGTTTCTGTCAAGGTAATGGAATTGTTCAGCTGTTATAAATAATGCTGTTTTCTCTGCTTGAAAAATGCAAGTTCAGGCATTTTCCGCATGAGCAAATTAGCTTCTCTATTAAAAGTTCTGCTAGTTAGTTTAGTCGATGACAGAGGATTCATTAGTCAACACTATATGAATATCAGTCAAGGCATATTTTAGAGACAGGCTTTTTTTCACTAGAAAGACATGACAAGTTAATAATGTAATATTCCAGCTAACCGTGCTAAATAAAGAGAACCTGTCAGTTTTGTGATCAAGTACATTTCATGTGGTGTCTTACAACACTAACTAAAATGGACATGTTGGGCAACAATGAAAATATTTTAATTAAAGGGGATATGTTACCTCTTTTTTTAATACTGTTGGGATTGGCTGCCCTCTATTGTTAATAGCACTGTACTATGTATAAATATGTATTATCACTTCCTGTCTCTGGGAGGCTGCCTTCTAAAAAAACACAGAAGGAGGAAGTGGGGAGAGAAAGATAAAGTCTCAGCCACATGTCCTGTCTATGCTGCTAAACAAGTGTAGCACCCTCTAGTGTGCTAGAGTAGAATTTTTGTTAAAGTAGGTAAATTGTTTGGCTTGGCTGGCAGCTGAGCCTGGTGTTTTTCTGGGTCAGGGTGTTAGTGACTCAGGGAGGCTGGTATGAATCACAGACAGCATCTCTAATACCTCTCCCTACTTCAAGAAACTTGAAGAAGATTCTAGAAGAATGGGAGTAGAGGTGGAGGAGCTGCCTGGAGTATTCTGAGGGCCCTGACCAATCCCCAACAGATGGGTTGGCAGAGGGCAGGCCCCGTCAAATACTCAGGGTCAGCCCAGCTGGGGCAGTGGAGTTCGGGTGAAAGATGGAGATGGAGTGTTAGGCTGTCGGTGGCCCTTGAGGGTAACCCCCTAGTCTGGGAGACTGAGTGACCTCGGGCCTGGGCTCGGGTGCGGAAGGGACCCTCTTCATGACACACAGAGGAGTCCTGACCGGAGGCATGGGAGTAGGAGAAAGACAGCAGGAGAACACTGCCGGGCAAATCTCCAGGGAGGAAGACAGCCAGGAGGGCTGGTGAGTGTTACAGTCAGAAAGGATTGAGAGGATGCCTGAGAGGACTGGGAGAGAGCAGTCTGGGATGGATGCAGAGTCAGTCTGGGAGGACAGTGGAGTCTTATGCCCTGTACACACGGTCGGACATTGATCGGACATTCTGACAACAAAATCCATGGATTTTTTCCGACGGATGTTGGCTCAAACTTGTCTTGCATACACACAGTCACACAAAGCTGTTGGTAAATCCGATCGTTCTGAACGCGGTGACGTAAAACACGTACATCGGGACTATAAATGGGGCAGTAGCCAATAGCTTTCGTCTCTTAATTTATTCTGAGCATGCGTAGCACTTTGTGCGTCGGATTTGTGTACACACGATCAGAATTTCCAACAACGGATTTTGTTGTGGGAAAATTTTATAGCAAGCTCTCAAACTTTGTGTGTCGGAAATTCCGATAGAAAATGTGTGATGGAGCCCACACACGGTCGGAATTTCCGACAACAAGGTCCCATCACACATTTTCCATCGGAAAATCCGACCGTGTGTACAGGGCATTAGCCAGGAAGGCACAAAAACGGGGCAGCTGCGGCCAAGTGGGCTGGCAGTGCCTAAAGAGATAGTGCTGGAATCCGTAGCCACAGGAGGAGGACAGCTGAGCACTAGGACTTTGCTAAAAAAAACAAGGGGCCCGCGGTCCCTGCCTGTAAAGGGCTTTTGCTACTCATCTGACTGAGCCTTTGTTAGATCATCCAAACAGTGCCAGCTGTCCTGGGAGTTGTAGTTCTGCAATCAAGCTGCAATCATGCAGAAGGCAGAGGAGAAGTGTATATATGGACTGTATATAGTTATGTTCCTGAAGAGTTCTACTGCTTTGATCAAGTGGGCATCCGATAATATGCCTATCCAAGTTTATTCCCCTCAATAAACATAAAAACAAAGCACTGGACTGTTCTTCTGACTCAAGTGTGCTGTGAAGATGTGTTGTGCCTGGCTGTACAGGGTGGGGGATCCCTTTCTACTTGCGAGTCCTTAGGGGGTGGGCTACACAAAAGCCAGAAAAGACTAATATTTCTATGATCTAAGGCCCCGTTCACACCTGAGCAACATGATGTAATTTTTTGTTTTGAAACACCACACTACACTGTATTAGATACTGTGTATACCACCAGAAGTGTGGTAGAAACTGTACACACTGTATTAGAAACAGTACACAACAGAATGCACTGTAGATATAGGCTACACTGGATGATATATATATATATATATATATATATATATATATATATATATATATATATATATATATATATATATATATATAATATATATGTATAATATATTCAAATACACTGCCACTAACTGAATAAACTGCCTGCTTAACCACTTAAGCCCCGAAACATTTGGCTGGCCAAAGACCAGAGCACTGCGTCGCTTGAACTGAAAATTGCGCGGTGGTGCAACGTGGCTGCCAAACAAAATTGACGTCCTTTTTTCCCCACAAATAGAGCTTTTTTTTATGGTATTTGATCACCTCTTTTTTTATTTATAAATAAAAAAAGAGCGACAATTTTGAAAAAAAAACGCATTTTTTTTTATGTTTTACTATAATAAATATCCCAAAAAAAAAAATATAAAAAAACTGTTTTTTTCCTCAGTTTAGGCCGATACGTATTCTTCTACATATTTTTGGTAGAAAAAAATTGCAATAAGCATTTATTGATTGGTTTCTGCAAAAGTTATAGCGTCTACAAAATAGGGGATAGTTTTATGGCATTTTTATTAATAATTTTTTTTTTACGAATAATGGCGGCGATCAGCGATTTTTATCGTGACTGCGACATTATGGCGGGCAGATCGGACACTTTTGACGCTATTTTGGGACCATTCACATTTATACAGCAATCAGTGCGATTAAAAATGCATTGATTACTATGTAAATGTGACTGGCAGTGAAGGGGTTAACCAGGAGGGGGCGCTGCAGGGGTTAAGTGTGTCCTAGGGAGTGATTCTAACTGTAGAGGGGATGGGCTACGTGTGACATGACACTGATCAGCACTCCCGATCACTGGGAGCTGTGATCAGTGTCAGTGTCATTAGGCAGAGTGGGGAAATGCTTGTTTACATCAGCATTTCCCCGTTCTACCTCTCCGTGAGACGATCGCGGGTATCCTGCGGACATCGAGTTTGCGGGACCCGCGATCACACTCACGGAACTCGTGGCAGGGTCGCGCACGCGCCGGCGCCTACGCTACCATGCGGCGGCAAATTTAAAGGGACGTACCTGTACGCCCATTTGCCTGTCCATGCCATTCTGCCAATGTAAATGTTCATGCAGCAGTTGGCAAGCGGTTAATGTAACTCAAGCTAACTCTCTGTCCACGCCAACAACACTACACAGGGCCACCGTGTAAGCTGCCTTATATAGTGTGGGGCGTGGACTTAGTCCCCCTGAGCCATGATTGGCCAAAGGCACCCTGCCTCTGGCCAATTATGGCTCTCTTAGCAGAGGGCGCTGTGATTGGCCAAAGCATGCAGGTCAAGTGCATCCTTTGGCCAATCATCATACAGCAATGCACTGCGATCTCACCCTATGCTGCTGTTACCACTATACTATATACTGCTGTTACCACTGTTATGTGTTGGCTGTCTAGGTGTCCTGGCCTCCTTGCTGCCCGTGTTCATTCGGTGTGGGAGCCGCGATGCACACTGGGGCTTTCCTCCCTCTCGCCTGCCCTTGACGCTTAGGGGGAGGATACGCCACTATTGTGTATCGACGTCACACGTGCACGCCAGACGCACGGCGTCCTTGTGACGTGGTCCTTCCGGCGGAGCACTATCCATCTCCCCGAGTGTGGGCGGGGCTGTGGTGGCGCCGGCTCCTAGGCGAAATTCTGCCCGGACGTTGGCGTCCCCACCCTCCTCCCTTCCGCGCTCGTGTCTGTGGCGTAGGGGGCGTGGCTGCGGCGGTGTGTATTTATGGGCGGCAGCCCGGATGTGGTCTGAGTTTCTCTGAGCCCTCTGTCCCATTAGCCTTACACTATTGCTGGACTGGTTCTCTTCTCCCTTCAACACAGGTACATCTTACACTCTCACTTGTTTCTTTCAATTTCCTCCTTCACTGGGTGTCTTAGTGATGATCCCTTACCATGGTCCTCCACCTTCACTCCCGGCTGGCCCCATTTTATCTTTTTACCCCTGGGCTAACCACTTTCCCCACCCAGTCCACTTTTTAAAATAATTTTTACCATTTTTTATGCACATAGCTTCAATATTGTTTTATTTCATTGTTCTTATCACATTTCACCTTTCCCTACATTTACGCTAGGGGTGCTCGGGGGACCCGGATCCACCTGGACGGTTGTCTGTGATGAGTGCCTCTGTTGTATGTGCCCTCTCTGCTCCCGACACTGATGCCCTTCGCTGGCCTACGGTCCTTGACACCGTGCCTTTAAGTGAACACATATCTGTAAGTTATCTTGTCTTATACGGTTTTTGGGGGGTTTTTACCTATCCTCCCCTACCCTGACATAGTAAACTTATGTATCCCATTGCGGATATCTCACATATCTTCCCCTGAAGAGCGTTTTAAAGCCACAAAACGCGTTGAGCTACTATATATCTTGTAAGAGCCACACACCCACCAAGATATGTGTCCATATTACTTCTATCTTGATAGGGATCAAAAGACTATTGACTGTGCAGATGCTATTATTTTAACATATATATCCAACTATGAATACGGTGGACCCCTTTGATTTACCAGGAATATAAATGTTTGTAAGCATGTTATTACTAATGACTGCCAGGCTAGAAATTGGCACCATGTTATGGGTGCATTACTTTGTACATGTAATTCAACGTATGTAAACATGTTTTCATGTATCATTAAACCATTTACTTTTTCCACCACTCTATTCATTTTTGTCATCATGAGCTTCATCTAAAGTCCCACCTCCTTGTTTGCATCACTGCTGTTTTTTGCTGTAGTGGTGTTTTTGTTGTCAAGTTTACGGTGATGCTGCAATCGGCTGAAGATCCAGTTTAAAGGTTGATATTTTAACACCATTGTGGAGAGCACAAATAGCAGAAGGTGCTTTACATGCTTCAAAAAGAAGACTTCAAGGACACATTCCAGAAGGGGCTGGAATGCTGGGAGCGCTGTATTGCAGTCCATTTATTTTGCAGTGTGTAACAGTAGATAAAGTACTTTCTTGTAAACAGAGCTAGTCTTGAAACTTTTTGATACCACCTTGTATGTAACTTAAATGCCAAAACAGTGAAATCTCTCTGTCATAAATTCTAACTCTATCCCTGTCCACCTTAGCTGCACGATGAACTTGAACAATCTCTCAATACGGTTAGGATGGGTCCTCTGCTCTTTGCCTTGACCTCCCTAACCACTTCAGGCCCGGAAGATTTTACTCCCTTCCTGACCAGAGCATTTTTTACAATTTGGCACTGCGTCGCTTTAACTGACAACTGCGTGGTCATGCAATGCTGTACCCAAATTAAATCTGCATCCTTGCAGTGCACTTGTAGTGCAAAGTGGATTTGCCTTTAGTAAATAACCCCCACTATGTTAAATTTACAAAGCTTGCAACATCACAGAAAATCACTGAAAGAATTAATACTCAGTAGTAGTACTATATCCCAGAAAACTGGCATTGAACCACTTAGTAAAGGCAAATGTAATATATTGTCACCTGATATGGTTGGTAACAAGGTAAGCATAGAAGTAGATTAACAATGGTAATACAATAAAAGAACAGAACCTCTGGTGCTATACTGCAAAAAGTTTATTCTATAAAATGTGCTTCTGTTTTAATTATATTGGGCATTAGAATATAAGTACTTAATTCTGTGGACAGGGCCTGGTCTATCCTTAGAGTGGCCATTGCAAGCAACCGGATTACCACCCAGATTACATAGATTCCAGGACATATGGAATTCTCCACCCAATCTCTACCTCCCTGTGTGAGGATGGTGGATGGAGAGCGGGCTTTTCCAACCTTCTGGCAGCACCTGCTCATCCCCCCTCACTTCCAGGGGTAATCGCATGCTGGGCCCATATTATTTCCAGGGCTCGACAGCCAGATCTACACAGATAATACTTTCTCTCACATTCCCAAGGTATTGGCTGTGAATAACATCTCCTTTTCAAATATTCACATGGAGACCAGATCCTAGTAATGATTTATTTTACTGATTTGAAGTTGGCAAGCAGCATGACAGATCAAGTCTTAGCCAATCCATTGAGTTATCAAAATACTGGACTATACTAGATACTAAATACTAGAGGTAGTATTAAACTACCCCATGCTAGGAGATGCTAGTGTCTCTCACTTTAGGCAGAATTAATTTGCCTGGATCTTCTTCCCAACTACTTTGTCCATTAGACTCTTTCTCCCTGAAGGGGAGAAACAAGAAAGGAGCCAAGTCTTGCCTTTTTTTTGCCTTTCCAGTTTGCTCAGCTATTCCACAGCTAGGAATGATCTCCTCACCAGATGTCCGAAAAGGGGACCCCCAAAAGAGTGGGGAGCAGTAGCACCACAGCAGACTAGTCCTCTTCTCTTGTTCTCCATGTAACTCCCTCCCAGATTCCTCCCCCCACTATGGGGTCCCAGAATTCTCCATTTTGGAGGAGCAACCTTTAAAGAGGACTTGCCCTCATCTCCACCTGCCTACAAGTAAATGATGCAACACTATGTCAGTACTAATTTTTTTTTTTTTTGCAAGTTTCTATAAAGAAAGAAAAAAAATATATTTTCATAATTTCCCTGTTTTGAACAATGGAAGTTATTAAACCAAATAAGCCCCAAGAGACAGGGTCATTTTCAGGCCTCAGCTCCTACGAGAGATAATCTTTTTCTCAACTGAAGCAATTTGTTCAGCAAACTAAATGTATACAGAACAAACTGAAAGCAAGGACACCTCTCAGTGCATGAACAAGGGAAAAGTTGACTGAATAAACAAAATAGACATGCGCAGTTCGTTTTGTTCCTAATCGAAATTCAGATGAACTTTTCGTTGTTTGGAAATTTGTATGTATCCGAATTTACAAATTACAATAGTAATGAATTAACAAAATGAAAATTTTGACAGAAATTTGAATAGTTTTCGAATAGTTTTTTATTTTTTTATTTTTTTCAGAAGAGAATAAAATAGAATAAAAATAATAGAATAGAAAATAGAATGGAATATAAAATAATAGAATAGAAAATTAAAGAATAGAATATAATAGGGTAAAAAACAGAATAGAAAATGAAAGGAAATAAAATAAAGGAATAGAATAGAAAATGGAGTAAAATAGAACAAATAGAATAGAAAATAAAAACACAATAAAATGGAATAGAAAATAAAGGAATAGAATAAAAAGAAAATAGAATAAAACCATCTTCTGAAATTCCAATTTCGAATAGAAAAGAATAGAAAAAATAGAATAGAATATAAAAAACAATGGAATAAAATAGATAGAACATAACCATCTTCTGGAATTCTAATCTCGATTAGAATAGAAAAGAAAACAATATCACCATCTTCCAAAATTTGAATTTCAAGTAGAATGAATTTGAATTTCTATAGAAAAGAATAGAATACAATACAAAAGAATAGAATAGGAAAAACAATAGAATAGAATGGAGTAGAAAGAATATCCCATCTTCCTAAATTTTAATTTTGAATAAAATAAATTAGAATTCGGAACATTCAAATGATTTGAATTCAAATTCCATTTGAAATCTATCAAAATTGAGTTCAATTCGACCAAATTCAGAAAATTTGAAGTAATTTGAACTCGAATAAACAAAACTGATTCCGAAAATGAATTAAACAAATTTAACTAAAATAATTTATGCAAATAACAAATCGAAACACATTTTTTTCCGTTCTATACATGTCTACAAAATAAACCAGTGGTATACAAATGCTCTTGCCTAGCTGAAATTTCATTGTTTTAGCAATGAGGGAAATAAACAAGTTTAATAAAAAATTATACTAGTTACTAAACTTCTGTATTCACAAATTAAGGAAGAGTCAATACTGCTTAATTGAATCATAGTGCCTGACACTGTCTTAATATTGGGAAAATAAACTAGAGTAAAGCCTAGTACATACGGGCCGAATGCCGGGGGTTAGTCTGTACTGCAGTCAGTTTGACAGAAGCTGGCCGTTCTAGCGGCTTCTGTCGAAGGGGCATGACCAGAAAAAGGTCTGCCGATCGGCTCCTGGTTGGCTGAGAGCACTGACCGAGTGTTCTGGCAGGGTTAAAAAAACTTTCCGGACAAAATTACTATATCATGGACATATTTATAAGTAAATGATTTTAAATCGTAACACAATGTTGCAAGGTATCTACTTGATTGTCAGGATAAAATCTTATTGTATCCAATCTCCCATTACCACAAATGTTTTCTCAATATGAATAGAGTTTTTAAAAACGCGTGTGTGTGTGTGTGTTATAGGGCACCTATAATCAATTAGTAATTTAAGTTTACAAATTATTTATTTCCTTCCTTGCTCTGTATGTGTACAACTATTATTTTAATCACTATATAAAGAAATTCCATCATTTTTTATAGCTAAAATTTCCCATTTAAATTGCTGCTACCACCAAACTCTCCAATATATTCTACATATTTCAGAGAAATGGACATAATTATAGCTAAGATTTCACGTGTAGATAGTAATATGACAAAAGACAATCATAAATATGGCTACCAGACCCTTGAGATAGTTTTTTGCTTGGAATAAAATAACATTTTATTGGCATAAGGGCCGATCCTGGGCGGGTGCGTGGGGTGCACCACACCCAGGCGCCGCAGAGGGGGGGGCACGCCGAAGTGCCAGACTGCTCCCCTCTCTCCTCCTCACCTTGTGTCACACACATAGCCGGTGCTAGCGTAAGGCAGCTAGCTGCCTTAGAGCTCCAGGAGGACGCTAAAGCCAGGGGTCACTGTTCCTGAAGAATAGTCACACTGCCGCCGCCCCCCCCCCCCCCCCGCTCTCCTCATCTTTATCTAGCTCAGTACAGGTACCACAAAGCCCACCATGACAGGCAGCACAGTGGTATGAACTTCAGCCGCTGCTTCCATCTGCTCTTCCGGCTGCTACTCCTCCTCTTCCCTCCCAGGTAACGGGCATAAGACTGCCTTTTTTTCCACTGCTTCTCTCCCTCCAGACAGTAGGCTCCAGCCCCCTGCAATTAACGATTCCCGCCCACCAGTCCAGCACAAAGACGACAATCACCGCTGAACTGGTGGCATGTGAGATGAGGGGAAGGAGTCGAGTAAGACCAGGGGAGGCACAGGAGTGGGATCAGTATGGAGACAGAGGGATCCCTGCAGCCTCAGTGGAACTTGGAAGGTACACCTTGTACTTGGTGCTTTATTATGTCTATTTTTGCAGCCAGCTGACATGTACATCACGGGGTGAACACATGGACAATAGATGGGAACTTAGGGACACAACAAGGGAACAAGAGAGATGGGGGCAGTCAGAGGAGATTACAGAGGGGCAAAATCTGCTTCCTATCCACTTGCTTATCCTGGGATCTGTCTAATTCCCTATTGAGCAGATCGGGCACATCATTGGTCCGTGTCCGCTCGACTTATGCAGAGAGGACACAGATACAGCCCACTCTGCTCTATGGGTGGTCAGGTGTAAGCAGACTTTTGTGTTTGTTTGCACTTAAAGAGATAAGATGTGTGGATCACAGGAGTGCAATTTGTTTTGCACTCCTGTCACCCGTTATCAGCAGAGAGCGAGCTGAAGTCCGCTCTCTGCTGACGTCACAGGAATCAGTCCAGGCACCGCGTCATCCCGACAATGGGAGTCTGGATCCACCAGGTGCCTGGACTGACACCCAACTCAGCCTCTCAGAGAGCTGCTAAGAGCCTGAGCTGGCCACTCCCCGCCCCTCCACAGCTCAGCGTTCCAATGAGCGAGGAGGGAGCAAAGCAGAGAGCTGTGACAGTCTACAGCTTTCTGCTCAGTACCGAGCCATCAGTGATGTTTGATCTCTCGGTTCTCAGTGAAGAGACACCAGGGGACAGATGCGGCATCGGACCAATGCTGCATCCACCTAGATAAGTATTATTCGGGACATTTTCTTTTTCCTTTACTTCTCTTTTAACTGCCCTCTGATCCAATCCACCCAAAACGGAGGGGAACAGATCCCCTTCCATTTATTTTTGGTGGATTGGATTCGATCGGATGTAAACTGACACATGTCCATTTACACCCACCACTCCATAGAGGAGAATGGAGGGTCTGATCGGGTCCAACGGAAAAACTGACAGCCAAACCTGATCAGACCAGTTGTGTGAAAGGGGCTTAAAGTGCAATGTGATGGATATCAAGACTGGGGGAAAAAAAGATATCAAGACTAATTAATACATGTACATTTCAAAGTGCTAGCACAATAAATAATATGAATAAAGCATACATTTCATACAAAAAGTTCAAAAAAACTGTGCCATGATGATCTTGTGCAGATCCACTGCAAGCTGTTTGCCCCGACTTCAGTGTACCATTACCAAGACAGAGCACATACCATCTGCTTACCAAATAATTTGACCTCTTATGCCCTGTACACACGACCGGTTTTGCCGTTGGAATAAAGGTTTCTCCAACGGAACTCCGACGGAATTCCACTCAAGCGGTCTTGCCTACACACGGTCACACCAAAGTCTGACCGTCCAGAACGCGGTGTTGTAAAACACGTACGACGGGACTAGAAAAATGAAGTTCAATAGCCAGTAGCCAATAGCTTCCGTCTCGTACTTGCTTCAGAGCATGCGTCGTTTTTGGTCCGTCGGAACAGCATACAGACGATCGGTTTTCCCGATAGGAATTAGGTTCTTTTGGAAATATTTAGAACATGATCCATTTCTAGGTCCGTCAGAATTTTCGAAAAAAAAAAGTCCGATGAGGCCTACACAGGATCGGAATAGACGATGAAAAGCTTTCGTCTGACTTTCTGTCTGACATTCTGCTTGTGTGTACGCGGCATTAGCCCCCCATTCACACTGAATCTGATAAAGCACACTATAGTGCATTACCAAGACATACTGCGCTGCTTCATTAAAAGTAATGTACTGATATCAAATTTTACTAGGATAAAGCAACAAATTGTTTAATTGTCCTGGTAATGAACTACCAGACCGGGCATGCGGAGTACCTGGTACCAGACCAGGCGGAGCAGCGTACGGAGTACCTATACCTAGTACCGGAACAGACAAAGTGGTGAAAGGTCTCTCTTGGGAGAAAGCTATTCTACCTGCACTGTTGCTCTTTGAGCAAAGTGGCTGCAAATATCCAGCAGATGACAAAAACGTGTCACCTCATAAGTTTAAGAGGTCATGTTTTTTGGTAAGCAGATGGTATGTGCTCTTGTGTCTTGGTAATGGTACACTGAAGTCAGTGCAAACAGCTTGCAGTGGATCTGCACAAGTTTATTATGGCACAATGATGACACTGACTTAGCCAGGCCTCAGCAAATGCCCTTTGCAGGCTGGGACCATGGACCCCAATGGTGTAAGCAGAAAAGTCCTTGTGCAAGCTGCCCTAATATGGCTACTGATCCCAGTCAGCCCTCTTCAGGCCCTGCCAGCCCTCCTGGCTGCAGCTGCCTCTTTCCACTGTATCTTCCTCCACAGTCCACACTTCTGGTTCTGCACCCCTCAAACTGCACCCTTCTCGAACTGCAAGTTTCCAGTCCTCTCAGGTGTGCCTCCCCAGTCCTCTTGACTGTACCTCACTTACCAGGCCTCCTGGCTGCGACCAGTTGTACTCCCTGGAGTCTCTTAGCAGTGCTCTCTCCCGCTGTGCTCTCCTTGCTCTCTTGTGCCTCAGGTCCAGGACCTCTACATGTGTTCCTGAAAGTGGTCCCGACTGCCCCCGAGCCCAGGCCCAAGTCCCCCCCCCCCCCACACTCAGACTGGGGAGCTCCCTCAAAGGCCCTGACAGCCTCCGCACCCTATCACTCCAGCTCCCCTCCAGCTGGGCTGACCTTGGGTGTTTAAGGAGGCCTGCCCCCTGCCAATCCAGATTGGGGATTGATCAGGGCTCCTCAAGCCTCTGGAAAGGAATGGGAGGTCCTGATGACACCACCTGTGAGCCACTCAGCCCTACCCTGAGCCAGTCCAGAATTAAAACAAACATGCCTAGCAACCAGCCAGGCCTGCCTAAATGTACCTATCCTCTCTAGCACACTACTAGAGGGAGATTATATATATATATATATATATATATATATATATATATATATATATATATATATATATATATATATATATATATATTAGGGTTGCCACCTTTTCTTCAAGTCAAACCCGAACACTTTAGTGGCACACAGCAATTTTTTTTATAGTATAGACCAGGGGTCCTCAAACTACGGCCCGCGGGCCACATGCGGCCCGCTGAGGACATTTATCCGGCCCACCCCACCCAGAGCCGGATTCCCGACAGGCCAGGCTCGGGCCGGGGCCAGGTCGGCTCGGCTTTGGCAGGTCCACTCTGCTTCGGCAGGGAGCATATCCGCTCCGCTCAAGCCGCCTCCCCCACCCCAGTCATTGATGGAGGGCTCCGTGTGCAGCGCTGCATGCTGGGAAGTGTAGTTTCCAGCACAGTCCCGCGCAGATTCACGTCTTCCTCACGTGGCAGACAGGAGGCGCGGAGGGTGACAGAGAGACAGGAGGCGCGAAGAGTGACAGCGAGAGCGGAGGCTTCAGGCAACAGCCTACTAACAAGTGAGGACCCCTGTCCATCCCACTGTCCCCCTGTCCACCCCACTGTCCCCCTGTCCCCCCCACTGTCCCCCTGTCCCCCCACTGTCCCCCTGTCCTCCCCACTGTCCCCCTGTCCACCCCACTGTCCCCCTGTCCACTCCACTGTCCCCCTGTCCCCCCCTCTGTCCCCCTGTCCACCCCACTGTCCCCCTGTCCCCCCCCCTCTGTCCCCCTGTCCACCCCTCTGTCCCCCTGTCCACCCCTCTGTCCCCCTGTCCACCCCCCTGTCCATCCCTCTGTCCCCCTGTCCATCCCACTGTCCCCCTGTCCATCCCACTGTCCCCCTGTCCATCCCTCTGTCCCCCTGTCCATCCCTCTGTCCCCCTGTCCATCCCTCTGTCCATCCCACTGTCCCCCTGTCCATCTCTCTGTCCCCCTGTCCATCCCTCTGTCCCCCTGTCCACCCCACTGTCCTCCTGTCCACCCCACTGTCCAACTGTCCACCCCACTCTCCACCCCACTGTCCCCCTGTCCACCCCACTGTCCACCCCACTGTCCCCCTGTCGACCCCACTGTTCCCCTGTCCACCCCACTGTCCACCCCACTGTCCCCCTGTCCACCCCACTGTCCCCCTGTCCCCCATCCTCTGTCCCCCTGTCCACCCCTCTGTCCCCCTGTCCACCCCTCTGTCCCCCTGTCCACCCCTCTGTCCATCCCACTGTCCCCCTGTCCATCCCTCTGTCCCCCTGTTCATCCCTCTGTCCCCCTGTCCATCCCTCTGTCCCCCTGTCCATCCCTCTGTCCCCCTGTCCATCCCTCTGTCCCCCTGTCCATCCCACTGTCCCCCTGTCCATCCCACTGTCCTCCTGTCCATCCCACTGTCCCCCTGTCCATCCCTCTGTCCCCCTGTCCATCCCACTGTCCCCCTGTCCATCTCTCTGTCCCCCTGTCCATCCCTCTGTCCCCCTATCCATCCCACTGTCCCCCTGTCCACCCCACTGTCCCCCTGTCCACCCCACTGTCCCCCTGTCCACCCCTCTGTCCCCCTGTCCACCCCTCTGTCCCCCTGTCCACCCCTCTGTCCATCCCACTGTCCCCCTGTCCATCCCTCTATCCCCCTGTCCATCCCTCTGTCCCCCTGTCCATCCCTCTGTCCCCCTGTCCATCCCTCTGTCCATCTCTCTGTCCCCCTGTCCATCCCTCTGTCCCCCTGTCCATCCCACTGTCCCCCTGTCCATCCCTCTGTCCCCCTGTCCACCCCTCTGTCCCCCTGTCCACCCCTCTGTCCATCCCACTGTCCCCCTGTCCATCCCTCTGTCCCCCTGTCCATCCCTCTGTCCCCCTGTCCATCCCTCTGTCCCCCTGTCCATCCCACAGCCCCCCTGTCCATCCCTCTGTCCCCCTGTCCACCCCTCTGTCCCCCTGTCCACCCCTCTGTCCATCCCACTGTCCCCCTGTCCACCCTCCTGTCCACCCCACTGTCCCCCTGTCCACCCCTCTGTCCCCCTGTCCACCCCTCTGTCCCCCTGTCCACCCCTCTGTCCATCCCACTGTCCCCCTGTCCATCCCTCTATCCCCCTGTCCATCCCTCTATCCCCCTGTCCATCCCTCTGTCCCCCTGTCCATCCCTCTGTCCCCCTGTCCATCCCTCTGTCCATCTCTCTGTCCCCCTGCCCATCCCTCTGTCCCCCTGTCCATCCCACTGTCCCCCTGTCCATCCCTCTGTCCCCCTGTCCACCCCTCTGTCCCCCTGTCCACCCCTCTGTCCATCCCACTGTCCCCCTGTCCATCCCTCTGTCCCCCTGTCCATCCCTCTGTCCCCCTGTCCATCCCTCTGTCCCCCTGTCCATCCCTCTGTCCCCCTGTCCATCCCACTGTCCCCCTGTCCATCCCTCTGTCCCCCTGTCCATCCCTCTGTCCCCCTGTCCATCCCTCTGTCCATCCCACTGTCCCCCTGTCCATCCCTCTGTCCCCCTGTCCATCCCTCTGTCCCCCTGTCCATCCCTCTGTCCCCCTGTCCACCCCTCTGTCCCCCTGTCCACCCCTCTGTCCCCCTGTCCACCCCTCTGTCCATCCCACTGTCCCCCTGTCCACCCCCCTGTCCACCCCACTGTCCCCCCCTCTGTCCCCCTGTCCACCCCTCTGTCCCCCTGTCCACCCCACTGTCCCCCTGTCCACCCCACTGTCCCCCCCTCTGTCCCCCTGTCCACCCATCTGTCCCCCTGTCCACCCATCTGTCCCCCTGTCCATCCCACTGTCCCCCTGTCCATCCCTCTGTCCCCCTGTCCATCCCTCTGTCCCCCTGTCCACCCCTCTGTCCCCCTGTCCACCCCTCTGTCCCCCCGTCCATCCCACAGTCCCTCTGTCCCCCTGTCCATCCCACAGTCCCTCTGTCCCCTTGTCCATCCCACAGTCCCTCTGTCCCCCTGTCCATCCCACAGTCCCTCTGTCCATTCCTCTGTCCCCCTGTCTATCCCTCTGTCCCCCTGTCCATCCCACAGTCCCCCTGTCCATCCCTCTCTCCATCCATCTGTCCCCCTGTCCATCCCACAGTCCCCCTGTCCATCCCTCTGTCCCCCTGTCCATCCCACAGTCCCCCTGTCCATCCCTCTGTCCATCCCACAATCCCCCTGTCCATCCCTCTGTCCCCCTGTCCATCCCTCTGTCCCCCTGTCCATCCCACAGCCCCCCTGTCCATCCCAGAGCCCCCCTGTCCATCCCAGAGCCCCCCTGTCCATCCCAGAGTCCCCCTGTCCATCCCACAGTCCCCCTGTCCATCCCACAGTCCCTCTGTCCCCCTGTCCATCCCAGAGTCCCCCTGTCCATCCCAGAGTCCCCCTGTCCATCCCTCTGTCCCCCTGTCCATCCCAGAGTCCCCCTGTCCATCCCAGAGTCCCCCTGTCCATCCCTCTGTCCCCCTGTCCATCCCACTGTCCCCCTGTCCATCTCTCTGTCCCCCTGTCCATCCCTCTGTCCCCCTATCCATCCCACTGTCCCCCTGTCCACCCCACTGTCCCCCTGTCCACCCCACTGTCCCCCTGTCCACCCCTCTGTCCCCCTGTCCACCCCTCTGTCCCCCTGTCCACCCCTCTGTCCATCCCACTGTCCCCCTGTCCATCCCTCTATCCCCCTGTCCATCCCTCTGTCCCCCTGTCCATCCCTCTGTCCCCCTGTCCATCCCTCTGTCCATCTCTCTGTCCCCTTGTCCATCCCTCTGTCCCCCTGTCCATCCCACTGTCCCCCTGTCCATCCCTCTGTCCCCCTGTCCACCCCTCTGTCCCCCTGTCCACCCCTCTGTCCATCCCTCTGTCCCCCTGTCCATCCCTCTGTCCCCCTGTCCATCCCTCTGTCCCCCTGTCCATCCCTCTGTCCCCCTGTCCATCCCACTGTCCCCCTGTCCATCCCTCTGTCCCCCTGTCCATCCCTCTGCCCATCCCACTGTCCCCCTGTCCATTCCTCTGTCCCCCTGTCCATCCCTCTGTCCCCCTGTCCATCCCTCTGTCCCCCTGTCCACCCCTCTGCCCCCCTGTCCACCCCTCTGTCCCCCTGTCCACCCCTCTGTCCATCCCACTGTCCCCCTGTCCACCCCACTGTCCCCCCCTCTGTCCCCCTGTCCACCCCACTGTCCCCCTGTCCACCCCACTGTCCCCCCCTCTGTCCCCCTGTCCACCCATCTGTCCCCCTGTCCACCCATCTGTCCCCCTGTCCATCCCACTGTCCCCCTGTCCATCCCTCTGTCCCCCTGTCCATCCCTCTGTCCCCCTGTCCACCCCTCTGTCCCCCTGTCCACCCCTCTGTCCCCCCGTCCATCCCACAGTCCCTCTGTCCCCCTGTCCATCCCACAGTCCCTCTGTCCCCTTGTCCATCCCACAGTCCCTCTGTCCCCCTGTCCATCCCACAGTCCCTCTGTCCATCCCTCTGTCCCCCTGTCTATCCCTCTGTCCCCCTGTCCATCCCACAGTCCCCCTGTCCATCCCTCTCTCCATCCATCTGTCCCCCTGTCCATCCCACAGTCCCCCTGTCCATCCCTCTGTCCCCCTGTCCATCCCACAGTCCCCCTGTCCATCCCACAATCCCCCTGTCCATCCCTCTGTCCCCCTGTCCATCCCTCTGTCCCCCTGTCCATCCCACAGCCCCCCTGTCCATCCCAGAGCCCCCCTGTCCATCCCAGAGCCCCCCTGTCCATCCCAGAGTCCCCCTGTCCATCCCACAGTCCCCCTGTCCATCCCACAGTCCCTCTGTCCCCCTGTCCATCCCAGAGTCCCCCTGTCCATCCCTCTGTCCCCCTGTCCATCCCTCTGTCCCCCTGTCCATCCCTCTGTCCCCCTGTCCATCCCTCTATCCATCTCACAGTCCCCCTCTCCATCCCTCTGTCCCCCTGTCCATCCCTCTGTCCCCCTGTCCATCCCTCTGTCCCCCTGTCCATCCCACAGTCCCCCTCTCCATCCTACTTTCCCCCTGTCCATCCCACTGTCCATCCCACTGTCCCCCTCTCCATCTCACTGCCCCCTGTCCATCCCACAGTCCCCTTCTCCATCCTACTTTCCCCCTGTCCATCCCACTGTCCATCCCACTGTCCCCCTCTCCATCCCACTGTCCCCCCTCTCCATCCCACTGTCCCCCTGTCCATCCCACTGTTCTTCTGTGCATCCCACTGTCCTTCTGATCACTCTGCAGTCCCCCCTCCACCCCACTGCCTCCCCCTGTGCATCCCGCTAGTGTGGGGTTCTTTGGGGTGCTGTGGTTAGGGTGGTCCACTTTGGGGTGCCTTAGATATGATGGACTGATTTGGAGTGTTGAGATAGAATGAGCCACAAGCTGGTCTAGGTAGGAGGAGGGCGGGACTTTTATCACAGCACGTCCGAACTATAGTCCGGCCCTCTAACAGTCTGACCGATAGTGAACTGGCCCCCTGTTTAAAAAGTTTGAGGACCCCTGGTATAGACTATATATTTTGTAATAAAATAACATTTCTAATCATATGAAGTTAATCAAAAGAGTCCCCCTTTTACATGAGAGTCCACAGAGTTCCCCCTTTACATATGAATCCACAGAGTTCCCCTTTTACATCTGAACTCACGGAGTTCCCTTTTACTGTAAGGGGGACTCTGCAGACTGTGATGTAAGGGAGAACTCTGGGGACTCTAACATAACGTATGTTCTGGGAACCCTGATTTAAGGGGCAAACACTGAGAACTCTGATGCATGGAGAGGACTCTGATGTAAGTGGGAACACTGTGGCCTCTGGTGTAAAGGGGAACTCTGATGTAAGGGGTGCTCTGAGAACCCTGATTTACTTTAGTCTACTCACTCATAGGCAGGAGAGAGAAGCGGGTAGACAGTCACAGACAGGGATGGATGGGGAGCTCACTCACCCATTGGCAGTCAGCAGCTCTTATTCAGATGCATCTGATGCATCTAGACTTCACATTTCTGACCCCCACTACCCCCCAGCGCCAGGGATTGGAGTGTGGGCAGACACAGATGGGTAGGGGCGAGAGGGGGAGAAGTAGATTGAGCCCTCTCTCCTCTCCCGTCTGTGTGTGTGTGGGGGGGGGGTGTTAGTTAGAAGGGGCAGGTTGGACCTAATAGTTATGGTTGGAAAGCACTTTGTAAAACA
This sequence comes from Lithobates septentrionalis, assembly GCA_037952835.1. Lineage (NCBI taxonomy): Eukaryota > Metazoa > Chordata > Amphibia > Anura > Ranidae > Lithobates > Lithobates septentrionalis. The sequence goes on along the minus strand of JBBDGP010000163.1, from coordinate 512,879 downwards.
GGGCAAAGTACTACATGTGCTTTGGCCTATAGGGGACAGAACTGTAAAAAAAAGAATAGACCTTCTTTAAAGCTATTTAAATAGTATGATACCTGGGAAACTAGCATTCTCAGAAAGAGAAGCAATGGTAAGCTCCAAATTTTCTAACTGTAATTTTAACTTATTCAGGGAAGCCTATCCCACACCCACCTAACAACTGTCCCCGAGGCACCCCCATTAAATCATTCCCTGCACCTATTACCTTTTTGTACCCCCACCCCCTCCCTTTTAGAATGTAAGCTCTACGAGCATGGCCCTCCAGTCCCTTCTGTATTAAGCTGTCCCCCTCTACATTGTAAAGTGCTGCGTAAACTGTTGGCGCTATATAAATCATATAATAATAATAATAACTGTAGACAAAAGTATGAGAGTATTTTCTGCAACTGCATTACCACAAACAATCTCTAGATGTCAGTAAATAACCAGAATATGAAACAGACGCATTTAACAGAAGAATATACAGTGGATAGGCAAAGTGCTCACAACATTGTGTATAAAGTAATACAATATTTATCTGGAAATGTATGCACTAATATCAACGGTGTCTGTATATAATTTAATAAAACCATTTTTTAGGCAAATGTGTTGTTGTGAAATTGCTCCTAATGTATGGAAAGGGTGTAATGGAAATGTATGGAAAAAATGCATGATATGTGAGCACTCAAAGCCATTTTTATACAGTAGGCTTCTCAGATAATCTTACATATGCCAGTTTTTCTCCAACACGTTTCTTGGAACAAAGCCAATTTACTGTTTCTCATGTACTTTACAATATATCATATATAGAATTCAGATAATAGATCTTGTATAATAGATAAAAATTGTCTCAAGGAATGTGTCACTAGCAATTTGTGTGCAATGTCCACCTTACACCATGGGAGCACATATTTAGAGGCACCTGGAGTGACAGATTTCTATAGGAGAGCGATAAAGATAGGGGTAAATGGGGCATACTTAATTTATGAAGAACGCACTTGCACCTGGTGCATTAGGATCCATGAGGCACATCAGATCACCATGAGACTGTCTCTCAAGGGTCAGTAGTCCCTGGCACTACTCCTATATGTAATTGGAGAGAGAGGTGAGTAAGCGCTCCTCTCCTCCTAATTACCACCATGACCACATGACATGCCCACCGATGTCATAATATCACAGGTGCGAGGTGGGGTTATATGGGCCTGTGACATCATCACACCGGCTGGTGTGACATTTGGTCATTGTGTAAGAAAAGAGACGCTTATTTTTAACTAAGGGGCCAAAAGATCCTTTCCTTCACAGTAAGGGGAATACACTTTTTTTTCCTTTTTGTATTAGAGAACAAAACCTGTTTAATGCTTAAAAACTGAAGAACAAAAATTCAGTAAATTCCAACTTACCAACTTACCAATGGTGGTTGCATTATTTTTAAGGCTTAGTTTTCCTTGATTTTCACATGATGATCCTGCAAGTAAAACAGGTTGTGCTCACTCACCGCACTGTATCTATGGAGAAGCAGCCTTGTCATGACTACAAATACCTCTTCCTCTATTCCTCTTCATAACATGGTGAAGAGTGTTTTCATAGTTCACAGAAGTGTCATGAATCTGCAGTAATGTTTCATGTCCTGTCTGCTTACCTCTCTGGTCTGTGTATCAGCTTAGGGGCAGTGCACTCACACTTGTGTGTTTAAGTCAGGGGTCTCCAACCCCCGGGCCGCAGCCTGTTTACAGGTGGGCCACGATGTCTGCACAATCTGAGATGCGGCGGGTGACCAGAGAGATCACCGCCAACACCGCACTTCCGCCCACACAGCCCAGCCAGTATACTGTTGGAGGTGAAGCAGGGGAGCAGAGAGATGACATCATCTCTCATCGCCCGCCCTGCATCACCGCTGTTCTCTCTCACACGGAACCCACCACTCCACTGCACTGCCTCTGTGCTTAGTGACAATTTGCGCCTAGGAGGCAGGAGACAGTGGCATGTGCAATCTGCATCTGGTGGCATGTGGCTGTGGAAATCTGCATCTGTTGGCATGTGGCAATCTGCATCTGGTGGCATGTGGCAAGTGACTGTGGCAATCTGCATCTGGTGGCATGTGGCAATCTGCATCTTGTGGCATGTGACTGTGGCATGTGGCAATCTTCATCTGGTGGCAGTCTGCATCTGGTGGCATGTGGCAATCTGCATCTGGTGGAATGTGACTGTGGCATGTGGCAATCTGCATTTGGTGGTATGTGCCTGTGGAAATCTGCATCTGGTGGCATGTGACTGTGGCAATCTACATCTGGTGACAATCTGCATCTGGTGGCATGTGGCAATCTGCCTCTGGTGGCATGTGATTGTGGCAATCTGCATCTGGTGGCAGTCTGCATCTGGTGGCATGTGGCAATCTGCATCTGGTGGCATGTGACTGTGGCATGTGGAAATCTGCTTCTGGTGGCAGTCTGCATCTGGTGGCATGGGGCAAGTGACTGTGGCAATCTGCATCTGGTGGCATGTGGCAATCTGCACCTGGTGGCATGTGGCAATCTGCATCTGGTGGCATGTGACAAGTGACTGTGGCAATCTGCATCTGTTGGCATGTGGCAATTTGCATCTGGTGGCATGTGGAAATCTGCATCTGGTGGCATGTGGCAATCTGCATCTGGTGGCATGTGACTGTGGCAATCTGCATCTGGTGGCATGTGGTAAGTGACTGTGGCAATCTGCATCTGGTGGCATGTGGCAATCTGCATCTGGTGGCATGTGACTGTGGCAAGCTGCATCTGGTGGCATGTGACTGTGGCCATCTGCATCTGGTGGCATGAGGCAATCTGCATCTGGTGGCATGTGGCTGTGGCAATCTGCATCTGGTGGCAGGCAATGTGGAAAGTGGCAATCTGGTGATAGGCACCGTGGCAAGCTGCATCTGGTGGCAAGTGGCAGATTCTGCATTATGGTGAGTTGAACTATTTAATTTTATATTACAATAGAATAATAAAAATAATGTGCTTCAATCATCCTGATACCATATTAACCATGGTGCTGTTATGATTGAAGTGCTAACACCAGCCTTTTTCTGACAAATTGGCCGCAAAAAAAATGCATCATCACTCACAACCCCCCCCCCCCTCGGGCCTTGGCACAATTTTCATCCACAATGCCGGTCCCCGGTGCCAAAAAGGTTGGGGACCACTGGTTTAAGTAATCTTCTCTCAGCATGGCTCCAACCCAGCCTCTAACAGAAAACACTATTTAACCCTGCGCACTGCAAGCCAGCCTTGCCCGAGCAACAGTTGTGTTTAGACTTCTGTGTGGCTTCCTGCTGTATGTTTATCTCTGACTTCCGTGTACCAACCTTGGCGTGTCCTTCTGACCTGTCTGCTAGTGACCCCGACCTTGGAGTACCTCCCTGACAATCCCTATCTGCTAGTTGCCCGGACCTTGGCTTGTTCTCCTGACTATCCTGTGATTAACCCCATACTTCTGCTTCCGCTCTGTCCAGCAGAGCCAGTCCATGAGCATGAGCTGAGGGACCCCAGGGCCATGACCTAGAGTTGGCTGCAGCCAAATCCATCCTCACCACCAGAGGCTCTGGTGAAACCCTGCTGGCTCTTAGATTCCGCGCCCTGGGGAATGTTGCGCTCTAGCTCCCTGTCTGGTCTGTGTCTGTGTTCAGGTGGAGCTGCTTTCCTGAACCACCCAGAGCTCCATCCACAGCAGTCAGCCCAAGGGTCCACAACCTTAGCGGTGCGCTCCTAACCCCAGTGGGGTGCATCTGTCACCTGGCCTCAGGTGACCTGACAAGATGAAATGGCTCAGAAAGCCGATAACATTGTTTTAGATCTTAGTTTATTCCACAGGAAGATTCTGGCCAAATTCACACCAGCCATTGCATTACAGTACAGCAACTGGTGTGCAGTGCGGACCTGCATGATCGGTGCAGTGCTGATGCGCCAATTTGTGCTAATTTTTTTTAAACAAAATGTACTGAAATTTCACACAGACACTTCAATAAATTGTCCGCCGCGCAGTGCAAAGCAGTGGACTGCCCTGCACTATAAACAGTATTGCATGCAGTACTTTTTTACGCACACACCACCCGCACAACTCAGTGATGTGAACCAGGCATTTTGCCTTGTCCTACAGTGGGACTGTGTTGGGATAACCACCCAATGCAGCCCCACTGTACCTGGTGTGAACGGGCCCTCTTTGCAAGATCAACAGGTATTTTTGTACTTGCAGACTATGGAGTTGATTTACTAAAAGTGACAGTGGAATGTCTGGTGTAGCTGTGCATAATAGCCAATCAGCTTGTTCAATTAAGCTTTTGACAAAAAATAAATAAATCTGGAAGCCGATTGGTTTCTATGCAGAGCTGCACTAGATTTTGCATTCTCTAGTTTTAGTAAATCAACCCCAAGCATGAAAAAAGCAAAAAATAATGCAGCCACCACATCTAAGGACTGCAATGAATTCCATTTGTGTTCTTCAGTTCAGATACACTAAAAAAGTATCTCAGATACCCCTTGTTATTTTTGTAGTATTAAGATTTCCAGTTAGTTTCTGACTTCAAATTTGACCTTTAATAACTTATTCCAAATCTATGATCTTAATGAAGCAGAAGTGATGCAAGGATTCAGTTCACTTGAGCTTGAACAAACATGCCCCCATGTAATTTTTTTTTTAAACCTTTTAAATATAAATTATGCTTCTAATTAAGCCGTGTATATTTGAGATTGTTGGCCCCAATCATGTTTTGGGTAATTTAAAATCATCGACAACCTAAAACTGGGTCATAACAACCAGACAGCTCCATATTTTCTGAGTCAATGACCCGGTACAAGTAAACAAATAAGAAATGTTCAGCTTCATTTGCTGCGTGCTTATTTCAAGTTTGTAACTCAGAAGTTTTGAACTAAGTTGCACTACTAGCATTTTCAGGGGAGCAGAAATGGCAGCCTAGTTATATCATAACAGGTGTACTTTAAAGCCCAACTCCAAGCCCCAATGCTCTATCCCCAAACTGATACTTATTATGGCCACCCCCTGTGATTTTTTTTGATATTTATTTATTTCTATTTATTATATTTGCTTGTTCCCGATGTCTCCAGGCTGGGCACATGACGTCCTCTCTTCTCTTTTCGAAGATAGAGAGTGTTCTCTCTAGACATGATGAGGTTGATGCCTTTTTCTGCATCTGTACTTTCTGCATCCAGGGTGGGTCCATGATGCCCTCCCTGCACTAAAGCCCCTTTCACACTGGGGCGGTTTGCAGGCGTTATTGCACTAAAAATACCGCCTGCAAACCGCCCCTAAACAGCCTCCGCTGTTTGTTCAGTGTGAAAGCCCGAGGGCTTTCACACTGAAGCGGGGCGCTGGCAGGAGAAGAAAAAATCTCCTGCAAGCCGCATCTTTGGAGTGGTGAAGGAGCGGTGTATTCACCACTCCTAAACCGCTCCTGCCCATTGAAATCAATGGGACAGCGCGGCTATACTGCGGTAATACCGCGGCTATAGCCGCGCTATACGAGGGGTTTTAACCCTTTTTCGGCCGCCAGCAGCCGAATACCGCGGTAAAACAGCGCTAAAAATAGCGCTGTTTTACCGCCGACGCCCCCTACCGCCCCAATGTGAAAGGGGCCTAACAGTATGTCCTTTAGTATTCCTGGATAAGTCATTCTACCTGTAAGACTGAGGAAATCATGGGGGGAAGAAGTGGAACTGTGAAGGACAGCTCTTGTTCAAAAGGTGAGTATTGCAGTCTGAGATGTCTTTTGTTTTACTTCCTGGGGGAATAGTAAAAAAATTGCCCAGAGATGGGCTTTCTTACGTGTGTTATTAGGGTGTCATTATTAACCAACGCAGTGACATACAGGAAGTCCCCGAGTTACAAACACGTTAAGAACTGTAGGTTTGTTCGTAAGTGAAATCTGTTCATAAGTCGGAACACTGCTTGTAAGTGTAACTTCCGCCTGTGCAGGGATGTGGGATGTTCCGGCGTCCGCCTGTGCAGGGATGTGGGATGTTCCGGCGTCCGCCTGTGCAGGGATGTGGGATGTTCCGGGCGCTTCTGGGGCTCTTCTGGCCATGCAGTACATGAAGTACTGCAGTGTGGAATGTGGCAAGATAGCTGCTCGGAGGTATCCAGGACCAGCGTGGAGCACAAGCAGCCAGAATTGAGGCCGTTCGTAAGTAGGAGTCGCTCGTAAGTCGGGCGTTCGGGGACTGCCTGTAGTGAAAAATGTATTAGACAGGGTGCCACTGCAAAAATATTGTTAGCAAAATTAACATCAGTACTGGGACTTTTTTTCTTTAAATAGTTTAATGATTTCAAAGTATCAGAATTCACAGAAAAGAATACACAAAACCAGTGAACATGAAAACAGAAAAATATATATTTTTTAGCATTACAACATGAAAATTTATATAAAGTAGAACCACAATTGTATTTTTTTCTTTTTTGTGAGGTAACAATACAAACTCTGATTTAATAAGTGTCGCAGTACCCATTACAGTAGCATTTAGCAACCTATGACCCTCCTACATAGGATAGTAAAGAAAAATGTCAGTGAAGATATCGTTTATCTTCCATTTACAACTTTAGGTCCTCTTTATCTTTTTGTTTCGCATACTAGCACCAGAAACCTCTTTGCTGAATTTTTAAACTAGAGTACCTCCAACTCCTGTACATTTTTCCATGGTTGGATTTGGGTGGATCTGCTTTTGGCTCAGGTAATAGTGTCTGCCGAGTATAGTGTGGTTCTTTATACAGAGACCCTTGTGTCACAAGCTTAGCCTAGTAAAGTAGTTGGTAATATCTGATGTGGACCACTTTCTTTTCTGCCAAACTGTGAATCGAAAACAAAACACATTTGTGAGTTGACAGCTTTTTTAGGGCTTATCCCCACAGTGAAGAATCCTCTAAAAATGCTGAAACGGTCAACAGATTTGTCATCCATCTTTATTGTTTTGGTGTTACTCGTTATTTTTTTTATAACACAAATTGTTATATGAAAATGTCAATATTCCAAGTATTTTATGGTCCTCTAATGCTTTTGGGTAAGTTACGAATAACATACAAGGATCACTTTATATTCTACACAGATAGGTTTCTGGTTTAAAAAAAAATCCATGATTTTCCAGGATTCGTGATCTCACCCTTACCCTGCAGCATATCCGGAAGTGGAAAATGCAGCTTGATTAGACCTTGGTTTGCCTGGGCCTTGAAGTGAGAATTCCAGTGCTGGCATGACATGAGGACATTTTCACAAGTTGCTTAAAATTCATCGAAATAAATCCAGAACCTTTAAAAGTACAGTAATGTGTGAAGTCTCCATTCCCTACCTCTGTGTGAGCCCAGCCTTGTGCATCCAGAAATGGATGCAGCCCTGGTCCTGTGGTTAACATACCCATAGGGGCTGGCCAAACTAATTATAATGACAGTCTAGTTTGGAAATATGGGACCGTTCACTGGTTCTGTCTGGAGGAGTCTAAAGCAGAGGATGAGTTTTCATTGACCCTTGTAATCAGACAGGCTGCTCTAAACTAATTTCAGTTTTGGCATAATGAGGGCAGGTTGACTTATGCCGCGTACACACGGTCGGACTTTTCGACCGGACTTGTCCCACGGACGCCGACGGACCAAATCCGGCGGACAATACGATCGTGTGTGGGCTTCACCGGACCTTCAGCGGACTTTTCCAGCCGCAAATCTGACGGACTTTAGATTTGGAACATGCTTCAAATCTTTGCGTCGTAACTCCGCCGGACCCAGAAATACGCTCGTCTGTATGCTAGTCCGACGGACAAAAACCCACGCTAGGGCAGCTATTGGCTACTGGCTATCAACTTCCTTATTTTAGTCCAGTGTATGTCATCACGTACGAATCCGTCGGACTTTGGTGTGATCGTGTGTAGGCAAGTCCAGTCGTTAGAAAGTCTGTTGAAAGTCCGCCAAAAGTCTGTCGAAAGTCTGTCAGACGGGCTGTCGGACTTTTGTAACTGAAAAGTCCGACCGTGTGTACACGGCATTACTCTCCTGCTTTTGTTGTCTCTCAGGAAATCCATTGATGAGATCTCTCTATTTGCCTTCCTGGGTCTAATGACCATTACAATATGGCTTTATACTTCTTGTATTTTTTGTTCAACATTTAGTGAAGTTTTAGTCAGAGAAGACAATTTCATGGGAGATCTGCAAATCCCATAGAGATCTCAAACTTAGAATCCAAAATATCTAAGAAAGAAGTGGATTATTCAACTTGCTCATCTACCCATAACTGAAATATCAGTCTTGATTAAAGTGACCCTGTAAGATCATTATCTTACAGCAAAGCCCCTCTTGGGGCATCTTTAGAGAAAATCTCATCTGTACCGCTAATACGTATGTTCCCTGTTATTTATTTTCTAGTGTTTCTTTGGTTTTATGTTTCTGTCTCTCCTTTGGCAGTTACTCATCTCTTCTTAGTTCTCTCTCATGTATACAACTGGAAATAAAAATAAAAAAAAGCATGTGGAAAAATACATGTATTTTAGAAGAAAAATAACAAGAATAAATGGTTCGCTTAAGACACTTCTGGTCCCCAACTATATTAAAATACACCATATACACATAGACAATATTTCATAAGCATCCAACCTTCAAAGACAAAATTTGACATTTTTATTTTATTTTTTTACAAAAATATCTTGTTCTTTAAAAAAGGTGTATTATACAGAATTAATCTTATCTGTTATTCTCTGTTTAGATTAGAATTAGTAGTAAAGAACCTGATAACATAAAGAGGGAATTCCAGTGAAACCAATTCTAAGACTGTCTGTCTATGTCAGAGCATAATTTATATTTGAAGCTTCTGGTGTCGTAATGTCTTGTTATGAAGTTCCCATCATGCTCCTGTCGTACAATACTCCTCGTTTGTCCACAATAAATGTCCCCACCATACAATTATTCACTATTTTTCTCTTCTGGAATACCCCATATTCATCACCCCCAGTACATCATTTAACACGGTCTGTTCACCCACAAGAGATCCATAAGCTCCAAGGTGTCACAAATAGAATTGTGCACAATGGCATCAGCACATAGCATTTGATGTCATTCAACATTATTTTAATGGTGCATTAGAGAAAATAAGATGGTAACAAGTCAGCCTTATGGATCCCACAGGATCAGAGGCCTGTAACTCGTGTTTCCTGCCATCACTTCAGGACATACTTCTGGATCTTACTCAATCTTACTTTTCTTCTGCCTAAGAAGTCCACGGAGAATCGTCAACCCTTGCTCAGGGCAGCACAGGATATCCAGGAACATCTGCCCATGGCACTGCTAGACTAGGGACATGAAGATAAGAAATAAAGCCCTTACAATGACTAGGTTTCACTGAAGTTCCCCTTCAAATGGTAAATCTAGGTGAAACAAAGCTTCTCAAAACTTCAAAAATATCCAGATGAGTAGCTTCAATGGAGTTATAAAATCTAGTATGCCCTGGCTTGTACTCAGTTTAGGCTCTTTCTACCCATATCCTACATTGCTTGTTTGACAGCACATAGAAACATCATAACTCTAAATATATATATATTTATATATTAAAGGGCAAGTAAACCTAAATTACATCTCAGTTTATATTAAAGGACACTTATTAAAATTTACAGATCTACTGAGTTGCAGCTTCAAAAGCTTTCATGATCCTAGACAGGCTTTCCATAAGATTTTGGATTGTGTCTGTGGGAATTTGTGTCCATTCAGACAAAAGAGCATTTGTGAGGTAAAGTAATGATGTTGGATAAGAAGACCTGGCTCTCAATCGGCATTCCAATCTATCACAAAGGCTTTTAGTAGGGTTGAGTTCAGAGCTTAGTGTCGGTCACTTGAGTTCCTCCACACAAAACTCATCAAACATAACATACCATTTAATAAGTATTATATCTTATAATGTATATGTAAAAATAGTTAATGCTGGAAGCCACAATTGTACCCTGTCTTATGTTCTTAACATATATGTCTTGGAAATGTGTAAATATGTAAAACTTCTTAAACATTAATTTAACAAATATATATTTTTATGGCGCTGGAACAGAAAAGGGCTACACGTTTTGCATGCTGTAGCATTAATAGTACCCTACAATGGAAACCACTGAATTTAATTATTGGGAGGTGTTGCCAAACTTATGATTAGATATATAGTATAAGTGTGATGGTCAGATGTCCACAAAATCTGGCCATACAGTGTATATGGTGAATATATTGTATAAACATTTCTGTGGTTGAAAATCAGCTAAGCAGTTTAGATTTAATCCATTGCCTTTTAGTGGAGGCAACAGGGTTTAGATTAGTATTTGGTACTATAGTGACTACATTTCTGTGATGCAGCAAAATTAAGTGCTAAATTCCATGCGTATAGAGAAGCAAATTCTTGGTCAGGATCTATATTGCACTGACAATGCTCTTCTCTAGTGGCCTCTGTGGCTTTGTCATGTAAAGTGCATGGCAGACAGGGGCAGTCAAAGCAAGGCTGCCGGACTGATGACCCACTTATGTTCTGCATGTAAGGTGCTGGTCTCTCCCATATTGTTGTGATTATCTCAAAGTGATGTATGGGAAAAGGTTGTTTCTATCAAGGTCCTGTGTCTGGCACAGCAGTGTTTATCTACTATGGAAGAACGTCCTACACAGCAGTGTGTCCAGTATGCTATGTTATGTGATAGGGCTATCTTATTATTGGCTTAATAAGGACCATTCATGACTTTGATAATTTGTGACTTAACAAGGTAGAACAAGTTGATTTTTTTTCAATAGCCAGGTAATAAGCTCCTAATTATGTGATTTTGTTGTCTAAGGCCCCTTTCACACAAGCGGACCTAACTGGACCCTCTATTCTCCTCTATGGAACGGTGGTTGTAAACGAACACGAACATCTTTTACACCTGCCGACATCTGATCCAATCCGCTAAAAACAGATGGATGTGGAGTCTGCCCCATGTGGAAGGGGCCTAATCCAATTTAAGTTCATAATAATTGATTTTAACTAATTGGGGGATTTTGTAAAGGTCTTATGTCTATGTAATAGGTCTTAAATGTTCTTTATATTTACTGGATTGTATTTTACATCAGACATAATTCTGACTGAGGTTTGACTAAAACCCTGTGCTGTAGCCTTAGGGCCCATCAACTGGTTGTTTTGTTTTGTATTTCTTTACATATCTATGGTAAACCAAAACCAACTTGAAGAAGGTCAACTGCAGGTCAAATGCGTCTGTCAATGAATTCTGAATGATTACAGAGGCAATTAAATGGATGATAAATTAACACCATCAGCAAAAGCCATAAGCTTGTCGACACAGGCCCTTATTAGACATTAAACCAAAAACCTTGTGGCCTACCGTTCATCTATAAAGAATTTGTCTTTCTAGAAATGTGGAGGATATTTTAAGATTATTATAATCCACACTTCCTCCTTTTCTTGGATTCTTCCATGTGTATAACTTTTAGGGATTGTGTAGATAGGTATTATTGTTCTGCATTTGCCATACATTCAAAAAAATATTTCCATTTAGTTCAAGGGCATAGAGCGGTGACATCTCTGAAACTATGTTTGGCCTGCTATGCTTAGCGTTTCTCTACAGTGGGTCCTACTGAGACTGGTTTGCATTACAGGCAAGGCAGGTCAAGCACAGCCTTTTCATGTGCTTTACATGTAAATGTATGTGTTTGAGCACCCCTGCAGTTAAATACAACAAGCGGTGCCTGATAGCTTAGGGCTCAGATTAGGCATTGTTATATATTTACAAAAAATTTTAAAAGTTACAAAACCTTGTTAAAAGTTGACGAAGAAGTGCCAAACGTCATATCTGCTCAGGGGCCACCGTTCATTTGAAAAACATCATTCTCCTGAGTTTGCCAATCTTGCCAAAATTCACCAGCACATTCAATCCCCTGAGGCGTTCATCTGCATCAGGATCATTGCCTTTTTAAATGAGAAGTGCTGGTTTCTGTAACATTCAATAAATGTTCTCCCATAAGCAGATACTACATTGAACTATTAAAATATGAAGAATTCCTGTGAGGATCCAAATAGCCCAACTCCACCCAATTCTTTTTTTAGCTCTTGATGATCTGAAGAAGGAATGGACTGCTCAGTTTTTCCTCTTTTAATAGATTTTCTGTCAATGCTAATATAAAAATAGTCAGGGCATCTCCCCAATTCAGTGGAATATATTTTAGCCCGGGGTAGGCAACCACCGGCACGCAAAGCCTCTTTTTTGCCGGCACTCGACTCCCTCCCCATCAGTAGAGCAGTGCAAGGAAGTGTCAGTGAGACACTAATGCATTCCAATTTCAGAATTCCCCACACCGCACCTGCACTGAGGGGGAGGCACTGTGCCCCCACACATTGTAAGAGATGGGAAACATTGGTTCTCTAACTTTGCTGTAGCTGTGATCATCGGATTTTGTGATGGGGAAGAGATTGGGTGCAGTTCTGCTGGGGGGGCGGGGGCGGTCCCTGTTTCCAGGAGGAGGAGGAGTGTCTTGGCCCCTGATAAAGCCAATCACAGTCCTGCTAGCCCTGTCCACCATCTGGAGGAAGATGACTCACTTGGTTGCCACTACCAATCTCAGAAAGAAGGGATTTCACTGTGATTGAGAAAACCACAATCAGGTGACAGTTTGTGGAATTACTGTTGAACTTCTGGGAACTTTGTTGAAATTATTCCTGAACCTTTGGGTCACTTACTACTGAACCCCTGCACTCTGTGTCCCTTTAAGCCAGAGCCAGTATTCAGCGCAATGAAAATCATACCCAACCACTTTTTTTCAGCTGCGGGGGCCCAACTTATGATCCTGCACACAGGCCCACTGCTTTCAGAAAATGCCCCTGACCTGAGCTCATTGTGCATCCATTCCATATGTTGGTATGTGACATCACATACAAGCACGTGGGCTGGATCAGCAGGATGAGTGTGCCAGGACAGGTAGATGTGTCTCATCTCTGCTTCCTTTCAACACTCTGCATATCACGCATATCATAGATGAGAAGAGGGTACAGCGGTGGAGCAGATGAGCAGGAGGGTACAGCGGTGGGGAAAATGAGCATGAGGGGTTCAGAGGTGACACAGAAGAGCAGGAGGGTACAGCAGGGGGGGGGGGGCAGATGTGCAGGAGGTACAGTGGTGGAAGAGATGAGAAGGGGGTTCAGCATTGGGACAGAACAGCAGAGGGGGTACAGTGATGGACCAGATGAGCAGGGGGGTTAAGTATTGGGCCAGATAAGCAGGGGGGGTTCAGTGTTGGGGCAGAAAAGCAGGGGGGTAGAGCAGTGGGGCGGATTTGAAAGGAGGTGTATTGGTGGAGCAGATGAGCAGGGGTTTACAGTGGTGGGGCAGGAGAGCAGGGGGAACAGAAGTGGGGCAGGAGAGCAGGGGGAACAGAGGTGGGGCAGGAGAGCAGTGGGGTACAGAGGTGAGACAGATGTGCAGGAGGTACATTGGTGGGGCAGATGAGCAGATGGGTTCAGTGTTAGGACAGATGAGAAGGTAATTCAGTAGTGAGACAGAAGAGCATGGGGATACGGTGGTGAGGCAGATGTGTGGGGGAGTACAGTCGTGGGGAAGATGAGAAAAGGGGTACATTGATGGGGCAGATGAGCAGGAGGTTACAGTGGTGGGACAGAAGAGCAGGGGGTTACAGTGGTGGGGCAGATGAGCAGGGGGGTACAGTGGTGGGGCAGATGAGCAGGGGGTACAGTGCTGGGCAGATGAGAAGGGGGGTACAGTGCTGGGGCAGATGTGCAGGGTAGTACAGTGGTGGGGCAGATGTACAGTGGTGGGGCAGATGTGCAGGGGGTTACAGTGGTGGGGCAGATGAGCAGGGGGGTACAGTGGTGAAACAGAATTGCAGGGGGGACAGTGATCTGAGGTGTGAAGGTGCATGAATTGGGGCTCATCTGAGGCGTGAGAGTGCAGGATGTTAATTTCTCACAACTAAAGTAGTTTACAGCATTTACTTTATAGAAAATCCTTTTCGTGATTGAGAGCGTAAAGTTGACGGTTTTTTTTTGTTATAAAATCGGCACGCTCAATTTCTTTGAAAACATTTTTCGGCACACTGTGCTCAAAAGGTTGCCTACCCCTGTTTTAGCCTATATAATATATCCCAATAAGGCCATATTTGATCACTGATAATTTTTGGCCAAGGTCTTCACCTGTGTGTGAAGTTCTATCTCGAGATTGCCTTTAATCCACCACTGAGGTGCTCTCTAATAAATCAATGTCCCCACCTTCTATCTACACCAACCATAACATATTTTAAAGTGGCAATATTTTTTTAAAGTAAACTTGTCATACACATGAGCAAACCAAACTGAGAAGCAGAAGTGACCTTCAGTAAAAATCATCATATACCGAAAAATTCAGGGGATTCAGAGCTACGGGGAGTTAAGAATGATATGCAAATACAGACTTTAATTGCTCGGCCCGCTCCCAACTCCTAAGTATCCTAAATAACCTGTAGGAAGACTTGAGAGGCAAGAGGGATGAGAATTCCTTTACAGGAAGAATGGAGATCTACATATACATGCAGCTTGTTAAAACTAAGGAGCTACTGATAATTCTGGCATGCTCTTCTGAAGGTAGCCTCTGGTCATGTAATTGTTATATGCTCAGTCCAAATTCCTCAGATTGATAACAGGTCTACCTTAAAACCACAATGGACATATGCAGAATGAAATTCTGGAGCAAAACCCCACCTACTACATCCCTGAGAATGTTAAAGCGACTTTCCCACTTGATTAAAAAAAAAAAAAAGTAACAAGCCAGGACCTTTTAGAGAGAACAGTTTATACTCACCTGTCCCATCCCTATCCCTCCCATCTTCCTTCTGTTCAAGACCAACATCCACCTTAAAAATCGTCAAATTCTTCACACGCCCCTGGAGGTGTCAGATGCCTGAACCCCCCCCACTGCATGCTGTGGTTCCTTCCACTGACCCCAGTGTCCTGTATTAATATAGGGGTTTGTGGAAGGAACCACAGAGCATAGCAGGGGACCAGGGATTCATCACACTAAGATATAGAGAGGCTGTTTCTCTGCAACAAAGCAAACATTGGAGAAATGGGAAGAGGACATGTAAGTCTAAAGCTTCTTCTTTTGCAGGTCCTGGTTCTTTACATTTTTTTAACTAAGCAACTGAGTCAGTTTAAGAAGCCTATACTCGAAGGGACCTTCCAGGATCCATGAAAAATTTTTGTAAACCAACTTAAAAACAGCTTATAAAGAATCATACATTTAAAAATACTGCAGGTAACAAAACATTGTTCCAAGCTTAGCTAGAACATTTGTTTCAGGTGTTTGGTTGTAATCTAATAGTAAACAAAGCTCCACTCAGACCAAAAAAAATCTAAACTGCAAAAAATCGATCTTACAATGCCTAGCTATTACCTGGTGGGACTCAAAGATTTGCCAGAGCAACAGAAATATGTGCATCCGATGCATACATGTGATGAAAAGCTATGCCATTTGTACAATCACGCATCTAATATACTGACCAACAGAACTTAAGTCAATATTTCACCTGTCGCTTTTGTTCCACAAAAAAGAAGTTACTTGCAAGCGAGACCATGTTTTATCGCGTTTCCATTTCTGGATGTTGCTGACTTGGACTAGAGTACAGATGAGCGGGCAGTCACTCTTTCATCCGATAAATAAGCAGCTGAGAGTTTTGTGCCATGTGACCTCCTTTGTAGCCCATCTGGTAGAGGACATCATCCGTAGTGTAAGGCACAATATGATATGACCTCAACTCTTCATAGTACAGAGATTGAGAATAGCAACCTTTTACCATGAGCTTCACCCGTTTTCGAGAGTCTGTATAAGGGCTCTTGTTGTTAGGGGTCCCCTTGTAGTATTCATAGTTCTCCTTATCGGATTCCAGGTGGATTTTCCTGAGCAGGTTATTGATCAGCACGGACCTCCGTAAATAGATTTCGGGGTCTTCCAAGAACCGGAGCTTCTCAAGAGAGAGTTTAAGAATGCAAGTCCGGTCTTCAGGTAATATCAGGTGCTGCAGATGTAAATCACAAGGGCGTTAATCTTTTGATAAGTTAACTAGTTCTTCTACTTAACCACTTAACCACCTCCAGAAAACTTACCCCCTTCATTACCAGGCCATTTTTTGCTTTTTGCCACTGCGTTATGTTAACTGACAATTGCGCGATTTTGCAACGCTGTATACAAATGAAATTATAAAAACGATTTTCTTTTTTATACATCATGGGATACAGAGTAAGACTAATATTCATTACCTGCTGGGTTATACTTCATCTCCAGGTGAATGGATACTGGTAGACCAAAGGCCTTTAGACAGGAAGTGATCCCCTATATAACCCCTCCCATACAGGAAGTACTTCCGTGTTTTACCAGTGTCTGCAAGGTGAATGGCACGGTTGTTTGAGCTCTCTGAGCTCCAGATCTCTAGTCCCACAAACGGTTCTTAAATGAATCAAGGAATTGAATGATCAGATCCATTTGACACAGGCTTTATATGCTTAGATAAATGGTACCCAAGCCTCACAAAGAATACTCAAGATCCTGCAAGGTTTTGCCTGTAATGCAGCCTTCGGGCGCTGGACCCTGCAAAGTGGAATCCTGGACACCACAGCACTAAAGCATTCCTGCAGGGTGCTGTACAGGTCCAAGGGAGTGGACCCTAAACATGAAAAGGGTACCCAGTCCTTGAAGGTCCTCAAGTGACAGGAACCGCCATGAAGGGTGAAGATTGGGTTCTTCGTTTCTAAGCTGCCCTGCACCTGGACGGGTAAGTGAAACCCCTTTATTTAATATTGTGGGGTGTCCCAGTAATTGTAATAAGCAGTCAAGATAGCTAAAGGCTGGACACCTGTGTGCGGTGACCATACGGGGGAGTTTTGGGCTAGCTGTGGGTGTTTGCGAAGTGTGTACTTTTATTTTTTGCTTGTGTCTGGCTGTTTTGTTACCTATATGATGGCGCACAACGGTTCACCTTGACCACGCATGTGTGTACGCACACACAGAATGTTCCGGTGCACAGCCAGCTTATTTAGGCTGTGTATGCCAAGCATGCAGTGCTTCCAGAAGGCAGCTGTGGGACACAGAGCAGGCTCTGAACCAGGCATTTGCAGCGGTTCATTTTCTCCTTACCCGAGTCACGCAAGTCTCCAGGTGTCGCTTGACGGGCTAAAGGTGCTTAGCAGGATTGTTGCATAGGAGCTTGGTGAGCCCTATTAAAGGGTCTCCCTTCTGAGGTGTTTTAATAATACACCCAGGTACTCCCTTTTTGTGGTTAGTAAATGTCTTCAAAAAAGAGGAGCAGGACTAACACTACAGGGAAGGGCTCACCTATGTCATCAGTAGTCCCTAATGAACCTAGTCATATCCCTAGTCTTGTATTACCTGAAGGACCAAATCTGAGCCGCTGCACCTATCTGGGATTGTGCCTACAGTCAACGCTGCTGCTTCACCCTTTATCACTAAGGATGAACTGTCCTCAGCCCTGCCTGGGTTAGAGCACAGGATTGCTGGCATGATTGACTCCATCCCGCAGGGTGGCAAGAAGCGTGACAGATCCCCCTCTCCGGAGCCTCTTAGTCTGGAGCAGGAATGGGTTGAGGATGGGGAAGAGCTTAAAGCTCAGGATTCTGTGGATGACCTGGCGCATGAGTGTGCTTCCGAGCAATCTGGACAAGAAGATATCCAGTTGGTGTCTGCCCCTCAATCACAGAGGCTTTTGATCCTGACTCTTACCGAAATGGTTCGTTCTGCCTTTAAGTTGCCTCTTGCAGAGGTAACTGAGCCTCCCTGGTCCTCTTTGGGATCCCTGAGGCCTCTTCAGGCCACACAGGCTTTCCCCTTACACTCTCTGTTGGAACGGGCGATGTATGCTGATTGGGGACATCCTGACAGGATTTTTGTTCCTCCTAAGAGATTTTCCCTTTTATATCCCATGAATGAAAAGTTTGTTATAGAGGAGTCCCACCCAAAAATGGAACTTCCGCTTTAAGTGCAGGTGACCCCCTGACATGCCACATTTGGCACGTCATTTTTTTTTGGGGGGGGGGGGCGGACGCCCTCTTTTTAGAGGGATCCAGCTCCCACTTCCTCCCGGGGGCCCCTTCCTCTCGACAATCATCTGGGACACATCACCTGTAAAAAGTTATTGGCAGGTTTCCCCTTTTCATGGGGAATGTTTATTTGGTGATCACTTGGACAAATATATCCAAAAGATTTCCGGAGGGAAGAGTTCTCTACTTCCTGTGAAGAAAAGCACCAGGCGTCCCTCGTTTAAAACCTCAGGGACTTCTTCCTCAAATGTCTATTGACAACAGGGCGCTAGGGCCAGGGGCAAGCCGCAAGGCCAGAGCCAGAAAAAGCCCTGGGTCCAAAATTCTTCTAAACCCAGCACCAAGCCCTCCTTTTGAGGGGACGCCCCCACTCCATTGGGTGGGGGGAAGGCTGCTGCACTTTGCAGACATTTGGAGAACAATAGTTCAGGACGAGTGGGTCACCTCGACTATATCCCGCAGTTACAAGCTGGAGTTGCGGGGGGGGTCCCCCTCAAAGGTTTTTAAGATCCAGCGTTCCTTTGGATCCTCCAAAAAGAGACTTATTGCTTCAGGCACTACATCTTGTGCATCAAGGAGTGATTTGTAGGCGTTCCTGTACCCGAAAGGGGCGCAGGGTTTTTTTCTAACCTATTTACGGTTCAAAAACCAAACGGTAACACAAGGCCCATTTTGGACCCAAGATCCCTGAACCAGTATCTACTGATCCAGTCCTTTCGGATGGAGTCTGTCCGCTCAGTAGTAGCCTCACTCCAGATGGGAGACTTTCTAGCCTCCAGCTATATAAAGGACGTGTATTTACACGTACCTATCATTCAGCCTCATAGAGGAATAGAGGAATGTCATTTTCAGTTTGTGGCTCTAGCCTTCGGGCTTGCTACAGCTCCCCAGGTGTTCACAAAGGTCCTATCACCAGTACTAGTAAGGGCCCAAGGGATCCTGGTGCTCAGGTATCTGGACGACCTCCTACTCAGAGATCACTCACTACAGGGTCTAGAACAGAGCATAACATGCACAGTGCGTTATTTGGAACGCTTAGGCTGGATCATAAATACCGCAAAGTCAACCCTGAGAACAGGTCAAAGTCTAAAGTATTTAGGTCTGTTCCTAGATACGTTCCAAGCAAGAGTGTTCTTGCCACCTGCAAGGGTCTTTGCCCTGAAGAATCAGGTGCGTCAGATAAGGGGCACCAGACAACCCTCCAATCGGCTCTGTATGAGTCTTCTAGGGAGGATGGTATCCTCCTTCGAGGCGGTGCCCTATGCTGAGTTCAGCAACGTTTGGGGTGGCTACAGGTCGACCTACTGCCATCCAGGTTCAACAACAAGCTACAGCAGTTTGTCCTGAACAAGAGATTCTCTGGCAATCAGAGCAGATGCTCTGGTAGTTCCATGGAGCCAGTACTCCCTGGTTTATGCTTTCCCTCCGATCCCTCTCCTTCCACATTTGTTGTGCAGGATTCAGAGAGAAGGAGTTCCAGTCATTCTGGTGGCACCAGCCTGGCCCAGAAGGCCCAGGTTCATGGAGATTGTAAGACTAACAATAGTGTAAGACTAACAATAGACGGGCCATGGACGCTTCCATGGCGCCCCAATCTACTGTCTCAAGGACCTATATTCCACCCCAATTTACAGTCTCTAAATTTGACGGCATGGCTATTGAAGCCAGGTTGTTAATGGACCGTGGCATCTCGGGAGCAGTGGTGTCTACCCTAGTGAATGCTAGAAAAGCTGTCACTAGGAAGATCTATCATCAGGTCTGGAAGACTTATATTGCTTGGTGTGAAGCCAAAAAATGCCATCCTTGGAAATATGTGATTGGGAGAAATCTCTCTTTTCTACAGTCAGCTGTGGTAATCAAATTGGCTTTGAGTACAATTAGAGGTCAAGTTTCGGCCCTATCAATATTCTTCCAAAGGCCTTTAGCCTCCCATTCACTGCTCCGAACCTTTATACAGGGGCAACTCACTTGTTTCCCCCCATTAGGTCACCTATGTGTCCTTGGGACTTGAACTTGGTGCTGTCTGTATTACAGAAACAACTATTTGAACCTATTAAGGAAATTCCATTAGACTTGCTGTCACGCAAGCTAGCCTTCCTGATGACTATCACCTCGGCTAGAGGGATGTCCGAGTTGGTGGCCCTTTCATGCAGGGAACCGTACTTGATCCTCCACCACGACAGGGTCGTGTTACGACCTGTTCCATCCTTTTTGCCAAAAGTGGTGTCTGCCTTTCATTTAATTTAGGACATTATTTTGCCTTCTTTTTTCTCTTAGCCTCGTTCGGCGGAAGAGAGACGACTGCATTCTTTGGACGTTGTCCGGGCAGTCAAGGTTTATTTGTCTAGATCTGCAGAGATCCAAGGATCAGACTCCTTTTTTGTTTTACCAAAAGGGACCCAAGAAGGGGCAGGCAGCTTCCAAATCTTCCATTGCCAATTGGGTCCGTCAGTGTACTGTGGGCTGCCGTACAAGGTCTGATGGCTATTGTTTGGCAGGGTGTCTCCCTCCCCTCAAGGCTATTGCTCTGGGATGTCCCAGCAGGTAATGAATATTGGCTTAACTCTGTGTCCCATGATGTATGAAAAAGAAAATAGGATTTTTTTGTCATACTTACCTGTAAAATCATTTTTTCTTTTGGGTACATCATGGGACACAGAGGTCCCTCCCCTCTTTTTGAGGATTCAATGCTTGCTACAAAACTGAAGTACTTCCTGTATGGGAGGGGTAATATAGGGGATCACTTCCTGTCTAAAGACCTTTAGTCTACCAGTGTGCATTCACCTAACTCTGTGTCCCATGATGTCCTCAAAGAAAAGGATTTTACAGGTAAGTATGAAGAAAAAATCCTATTTTTTTTAGTTTCTTCTATAAAACATCCAATGAAATTTGTTTTAAATCACATTTCTTAATACATTAAGGTCAATATGTATTCTGCTACATATTTTTGATAAAAAAAATCCCAATAAGCATATATTGATTGGTTTTACACAAATGTTATAACATCTACAAACTATAGTGTATATATACTGGAATTTTTATTTATTTATTTTTATACTAGTAATGGCGGCAATCAGCAACTTATAGCAGGACTGTGATAGTATGGTGGGCACTCTGACACTAACTGACACTTTGAAGGAACCTGTAACACTAATGTAGTGATCAATGCTAAAAATATCACTGTACTAATGACACTGGCTGGAAAGGGGTCAAATGTGCGTCAAGCCAGTGTTTGTGTGTACTGTAAGGTGCTTTCACTAAGGGATGTGCCAGTTTTTTCCCCTGCTTTGCAGGGAAACAAAAATCGGCACATTCCTGCTGACCGGACAGAGCTCTGTATTATTTACATTGACAGAGCTCTGTCTAGTCTTCTTACTTGCCGATCAGCAGGTGCCGACAGTCAATCGTTGGCTTGCACCCGCTGACCAGCTTGTGCTGTGACTACCGGTAATCACAGCTGGTGCGCGTGCCCCCTACCCATAAGTGCTGGATCTTCGCTCCCCACCACTCTATTGAGAAAAGATTTTATTGCCATCATTGAGTGTCTGAGTGGCCAGTCCCCAAGTAACATTGCTGTAACACTGATACGTGGGGAACTATTAAGCATTTCTCTTTGCTCTGGTGATAGAACTGAGTGGTAGGAAAAAAAGAGAAGGTACTCCCGACTAGAGATGAACTACAAGCAGAAATAGAAACACATTTTTAATGTTTATGTACACATTATAAAACCATTTATTGAATTTTTACATAAAACTAGCATAAGTACCTAAAGCTAGACTTAACTGTAGATAACTGTAGATTTTAAATAAAAAACGCTTGTTTTTAGCACGTTCGTTTGATTTTCTAAGAGTTAAAGGGGAGAATTCAACAATTACTTTCTACCAGAGTGAGTGGAAAAATTGAAGGACAAGGATGGAAATGTTTTATTGCATTTAATGGTAACAGACAAATTTCTATTCCGAAATTGGCTCCTGGCCGAGAAAAATCGTAACTAGTGTTATGCCAATGCACTTGACAAAGTTACTTTGGAAATAGAACGGGCTTTACCACAAAACATTGTTTGTTCCTGTAAATTAGATATGTGAAGGATTATATCCCTTAAGGCCTCATCGGCACACTCCCAAATTCTCATGAGGGAGGATGTTGTATGGAAAAAAGTCAAAATAAAATAATATCCTCTTAACAATGATGGTGTCATGAGTGACTAAAGGTCACATGCAACATTACATTACTTTTGCACACTATGAAATCTTCGTCTAACATTGAGACAATGAAATGGTACTTGAAGAAAAGTTTGAAATTAGTCAAGTCCATGAATGCACAATTCTTGTCTAAAAGTTTGAAGGAAATTCTACAGGTGTAAGGCCAGCTTTAGTCTGTCCTGATACTGGCCCCCTGGGATCCCCTACACAGTAGTACGTAGACTGTAAAGGTGAAGATCCCCTTGGGTCAATGAGGACTCTAGTGCTTTATCAGTTTAACACTGCGAGTTTGCTGGCCTAATTAGTGTAGTGATATGTGATCATTTCTACCCCATGTGCTTGCTGGCCTAATTAGTGTAGTGATATGTGATCATTACTACCCCATGTGCCAACATATACACTATCCACAACCTAATATCCCATGTGGATGGGGCCCAGGAGCCCAAAACCTTTCTCCTGGGCCCCATCCACATGGGATGGTAGGATGGATGGTAAGACCCAAGCTAAAATCTTGGACAGCGAAATGTTTTTGTTTTTTTTGTTCTTTATAAATTTGCCAAATGTATTTTTCCCACTTAATTTCCCAACATGCTGTGTTGACAATTACCGTATTTATCGGCGTATAACATGCGCCGGCGTATAACACGCACCCCAAGTTTAGGAGGGAATTTTAAGGAAAAAAACTTTTAGGAGTAAAGTTTAAGGAAGAAAAACTTACATTAAAATGCCCATCAATGCATCGTTATCGGTGTCCATCTGCAGCCTTGTCAGTGCAGCCATGTCAGTGCAGCTTTGCCCCAGTGCAGCCTTGTCAGTGCAGCCTTGTCAGTGCAGCCATGTCAGTGCAGCTTTGCCCCAGTGCAGCCTTGTCAGTGCAGCCTTGCCCCAGTGCAGCCTTGTCAGTGCAGCCATGTCAGTGCAGCTTTGCCCCAGTGCAGCCTTGTCAGTGCAGCTTTTCCCCAGTGCAGCCTTGCCCCAGTGCAGCCTTGCCCCAGTGCAGCTTTGCCCCAGTGCAGCCTTGCCCCAGTGCAGCCTTGTGTGATTGCCGCGATCCCTGCCGACATACACAGCCGTGTGTAAATTCAAATATGGCGCCGAGACTGCAGGGACTCGTCGGAGCCGAGATACACATACCCGAGTATCTTCGGCTTTTCTCGGTGCTACTCACAGTCACGCCCAGTCCCGCCCTATGATGGACATAACACAGGTCCAATGGCGGGACTGTGAGCGGCGCAGAGAAAAGCCGAAGATACTCGGGTATGTGTATCTCGGCTCCGACGAGTCCCTGCAGTCTTGGCGCCATATTTGAATTTACACACGGCTGTGTATGTCGGCGGCGATCGCGGTAATAGCCGCAAACGCTCCGATCAGGACAAAATTGGCGGGGATCGGCCTATAAAACGCACCCACGATTTTCCCCTGATTTTAAGGGGAAAAAAGTGCGTGTTATATGCCGATAAATACGGTATATGTATTTATTACCTTTTGATAATTAAATTATTTAACACAGTAGACTCACTTTTGGAAAACATCCTTGGCAATCTTGATGTACATTTTCTTCTTCTGCATATTTCCTCTTAAAGTAGGCTACTTTCGACGTTGTTAATGGATTTGTCTTTCTTCTGATAGACCTACAATATAAACAGAAATGTACCGTAAGTGACTGTCAGCTTATCACTTAAAGTACATGTAAAGCTGATCACTAAAAGCCCATAGAGTAAATGCCATTACAATGTTAATGTCACTTTAAAGGCCTTTCAATACAGTATTTTTAAATGTGCAGCTTTCATTGAAATAATGGTGGTCCTGTCATGAAAGTCCTTGTTTCAGAACTTTTTATTATAGGATGAAAATCTGTCCCTGTCTCCCAACAGTAATCTGTGTTGTCACCCTTCACATGGGCTTCTGAGAGGGAGACTACAAGTGGCCATAACAGTCGTCTCCATAAAAAAACACAAGAACTAGCTTTATGTCAAGGCCTGGGCTTGGAAAAGTTAGACCATGTTGACTATCCTGCCCCTTTATGAAAGTGATTCCAGACCAGTACCTATGAACGTGCATCAAAAAGGTCAAAGAGTAGGGTGGCAGCAAAGGCTATTTTGGGAGGATGAAGGATCTCATGATCTGAATATGTTCAATTACCAAGCAAGCCTGGAAGCATAGCAAATCAATGTTGCCAGGCTCATAGTGCTCTTTAATATTTCAGTTGTACGAAGAATTTGGCAGGTGCATGTTAAATCCCTGCCAAACTCTCCCCAAATGAAAAGTTTAATTTTGTGCACTGAACCAAAAGCCAGGATTGACACAACAGAGCCATATGTAGCTTTTTGTAGATTCCACTAGAGGTCTGCATCAATCTTTCAGTAAAAATTAAATATTTTTGGGCAACTCTCAAACTCTTATCAGTGATATTGTTATATTCCAGTAAAACTATGTTTTGTTATCAATTATTATATTTTTTTCATGAACCTGACAGCTTAGAAAATTTAGTTGCCATTTTTGATTTTTTTTTTGAAGGTGCCGGCTCCAGGGCTGTCATCAGTACCTGATGAAACACTAACCAGGAACAAGCATGAAGCCAGTGAGGTTTCATGAAAACTGACTGCCTAGCCTGAAAGGGGCAGTATAGCTTTTAACTGACATGTTACATTTGTGCAAGCTCATAGATCTTACTGAAGAAACACTAAAATCATCATATTTTATTTCCATGCCTGTCATTCCATGAGTATTTAATTTATTAAAAAAACCTTTTTGGTAGACGTTTCAGTTTTACCTAAACCAGAGATCATCCACCTTAATCCTTGGGTCTTATACAAGTGGGTTTCAGTATGCAGGAGAAATGTGTACAACAAGCATTTGCAAAGCTTTCAGCCAGCTTCGGACATCATTTTGGAAGCTTTGAAGAAAGGGTCCCCAAACCTTCTAAATAAGGGGCCAGTTCACTGTTCTTACAACCTTAACAAAGCCAGACTATGGCCAGCAGGAAGAAAAATGACCTAGTGTCAGTGGTCAATGGGAGTAAGAAATTCTCCAGACTTGGTGATCATTAGGAGTAAAAAAAAATCCCCTATGGTTGCTTAGAATTGGAAATAAACAATGACCTACTACCTGTGATTACCAAGGAAGGAGGAAAAATGCCCCATCATTATTGTCAATGGGAAAAATAGTGTCCGTCCCATCATTGGTGTCAATGGGAAGATAATGCCCCATCATTGTTATCAATGGAAGGAATAGTAACACATCTTTGATGTCAATGGGAAGAATAGTGTCCCATCATTGGTGTCAGAGGGAGGGGATGGGAGTTGCATGTTTGTCTCAGATGAAGGAAAAGTGCTCGAAAGGCCAGTTCAAGGAAAGCAAAGGGCCACCAACAGGCTAACGGTCCACAGTTTGGAGACCACTGTTCTAACTCATTGTCTACCAAGGTACTTTTTTAAGCTGGATTCACTCTATTGTGAATTGGATGTGGGTTTCCCCGCATCCAATTCGCATAGCAGGTTATTGTTACCGGCTCTCTATGGAGCTGGTTGACACATCTTCGGAGTGGCTTCGGTGCGAATTGCACAGGAGTCCTGTGCGTCTTTTGGTCCGTTTCAGGTCCAAATTCAGCCAAAAATTTGCACTGAAATCGGACCTGAACCAGTGAATGGAGACGCACTGGACCCCCTGCTGTGAGCCGCTCCTTGCTTTAGTGTGAACCCAGGCTCAAACATTCTGATATTCAAGAGCTTAAGGGAATCTTGATGACTCAAAGTAATGCCCCATACACACGGTCGGATTTTCCGACGGAAAATGTGTGATAGGACCTTGTTGTCGGAAATTCCGACCGTGTGTAGGCTCCATCACACATTTTCCATCGGATTTTCCGACACACAAAGTTTGAGAGCAGGCTATAAAATTTTCCGACAACAAAATCCGTTGTCGGAATTTCTGATCGTGTGTACACAAATCCGACGCACAAAGTGCCACGCATGCTCAGAATAAATAAAGAGATGAAAGCTATTGGCCACTGCCCCGTTTATAGTCCCGACGTACGTGTTTTACGTCACCGCGTTCAGAATGATCGGATTTTCCGACAACTTTGTGTGACCGTGTGTATGCAAGACAAGTTTGAGCCAACATCCGTCTGAAAAAATCCTAGGATTTTGTTGTCGGAATGTCCGATCAATGTCCGACTGTGTGTACGGGGCATTAAAGCATCAGCATGATTGTCAGCAGTTTAAGACGCAGAGCTCAGTAATGGCCGCCTCCATGTTTCTCTCAAGGCTGATTAACCACAACAACCATGAATAGGGACCCCTGTGTGAAAACAGTTTTGTTTGTTTGGTTGGGGCATCATGTTAATGCCACCGTGACAGTGGAGGGGGTCCCAGCAATTTCCAAATTCCCATCTAGTTTAAATTGTCTTGTAACTCCCATAGGGTCCTTGTACAGCCTCAGAGTATACACCAATAGCAGTAAACTAATTTAACAAAGGGCTCCATAATTGTGGCCCCTGACGTCACTAAAGGGCCACACATGATATTTATGTATATGTAATTATATGGAAAGTTAAGACTGCTGACATGCTACAAGGAACAGTGAGATACTGCAGACATATTATAGGAATTGTTAAAGACTCTCCTATTCTCGATCTACACCTCCTCCCTGGGTCAGCTGATAGCCTCCCATGGCTTTCAATATCCTTTCTACGCTGATGACATCTAAATCTATCTCTTTAATCCTCAGCTCACAACATCAGTCTCCTCACACATCACTAATTTACTGACCGACATATCAGTCTGGATGTCACACCACTTCCTCAAACTCAATCTGTCCAAAACCAAGTTCATAATATTCCCTCCCCCATGTGCCCCTTTCCCTGACTTCTCTGTCAAGATCAATGGCACAACCATCCACCCATCCCCACATGCCAAGGTTCTAGGTGTAATCCTGGACTCTGAACCCTCCTTTCAGCCCCACATCCAATCACTTTCCAAAGCTTGCTTCCTCAACCTCTGCAACATCTTCAAAATACACCCCTTCCTAACCAATGACACCACAAAGCTCCTAATCCACTCCCTGGTTATCTCCCACCTCATTGGCTTACCGTTACATACGCTGTCCCCTCTTCAATTTGTCATGAATGCTGCTGCCAGACTCATCCATCTTACCAACCGTTCAGTGTCTGCCACACCTCCCTGCCAATCCCTCCATTGGCTGCCACTCTCCCAACGAATAAAATTCAAAATACTTAAAACCACTTACAAAGCCATCCACAACTCGGCCCCCAGCTACATCACTAACCAAGCCTCAAAATACCAACCAAATCATTCTCTTCGTTTCTCCCAAGACCTCCCACTCTCTAGCTCCCTTGTCACCCCATCCCATGTTCACCTCCAGGACTTCTCCAGAGCTTCTCCTATCCTATGGAATTCCCTACCCCAATCTGTCCGACTATCTCCTACGCTGGGGATCCCTGAAAATTTTTCTCTTCAAAGAAGCCTATCCTGCCTCCACCTAACATTTGTACTTTCATTTTCTCCATCAGCTCATCTCCCACAGTTATTTCCTTTTGTATCACTTGACACTCCCTTTTAGATTGCAAGCTCTAACGAACAGGGCCCTCTGATTCCTCCCGTATTGAATTGTATTGTAACTGTACTGTCTGCCATCACGTTGTAAAGCACTGCGCAAACTGTTGACACTATATAAATCCTGTATAATAATAATAAAAATAAGACTGTGGACATGCCACAAGAGATGGTCAAAGACTGCAGGCATAACAGGAGTTGTTGGAGACTGGGGATATCCATAAGGGGACAAATTACATGAGACTTCTGGAGATCACTTTTCTTCCAGCCTGTTCATAGGGATGGGCGAACGGTTCAACCCGAGAATAAGTTCGGCCGAACTTTCGTTGTTCGGACGTTCGCGAACAGCCGAACAAGCGGGTCGTTCGACCATTTGTTCGCCCCCCCCCCGAACCAATCACAATGCATTGCGGTTCTAAACCGTGCATTGCAAGCCCTGATTGGCTGAAGCAGTGAAAGCTTCAGCCAATCAGGGCACAGAGCACTGTCAGAGTCATTATTGGACACTGTCATCATGACTTTATCCAATCATGGCTCATTCCCGCACCACAGTACAAAAGTATTCTTTCAACGGCAGCCATTTTCAGTGTGATTTTGGCATGGAAACAGATAGAACAGGGCTCTGTTCAGTGCTATTAGTTAGTGTGCTATACTGTGCTATTTTGCCTCAATTGTCAATATAGAATATTAGTTTATTGTCAGTCTAGGGATAGTGTGAGTGTAGTGAGGAGGACCATCATTCAGCTTTGCATAGTGTGCAGCTAGAGTAGGAACAGCTCAGATAGTTTCACTGTAGTGTAGTGAGACCGTGTCAGTAATCTTGACATTAGTGTATAGCTAGAGTAGGGACAAATCAGATAGCGTCAGTGTAGTGATGGTTGAACATCGTCTATTTGATTGCAATACTGCCAGTTTAACGCCATTTACATCTGTGTGCATTACTGCCAGTGCAGAGCTTTATAGTTTTGTGTGCGTTACTGCCAGTTTAACGCCCCTTACTTCTGTGTGCATTACTATAAGTTTAATGCCATATAGTTCTGTGCGTCACTGTACGTTTGGCGCATTATATTGCAGTATATTATAGTGTATTCGTGGAGTGTGTCTGTGTAGTGTGAGTACTCAAATTAAAGTGCACCAAACACCACTTTACATTGATTAAAGTGCATCTACGTACATATTTCCACTTCTTCTTTACATTTGCTTATAAGCACCGCCCCCTCCCTCCCAATAGTGTCTGGAAGGACAACAAGGAGAGGCAGGCGTTCCTCTTGCACTCTAAGGGGGCCATCAACAAATGTGTCCACAGGCAAAGGTGGACGTGGTGGTCAGTCCTCAGGCAGGGCATCATTTCCTCTGTTTAGTGAGTTTGCCCATGCTATCCAGCCACAGCAGGCAGAGGAGGTGGTGGACTGGCTTACTAAACCTTCCTTATCCCCCTCATCCTCTGTCACGCAAGCAGAGACAAGTGTGCATTCCCCTGCAGTTGCCAGAGTGGATAAACATGCCTCCTTGTCCACATCTATTCCTGCCATAACATCAGCCATGGAGGAGTCAGCTGAGTTATTTGACCACAGCGTCAGCCACTTGCTCCTTGATGATGCCCAGCCATTACTGGATTCAGATGTTGGTTCTGAGGTTGAGGATGACAGGAACATGAGCCTAGAGAGAGGGGAGAACACTGGTAGACAAATTGGCATTCATGTTCCCCCAGCCGCAGCGTATTGCCAAGTTGTCTTCAGTGGTAATGATGATCATGGAGGAGATGGAGATGCTGATGGTGATGATGAGGTCATTGATGCGACTTGGGTGCCAGATAGAGGAGGAAACTGAAGGTGAGGTGGCACAACCCCAAGGAGGCCGATATCAAGAAAGAGTAGAGAGCAGCCACCCTATTCCATCACATTCTGCAGCTGTAATCTCCCGGCCCACTCCCCAATGCTCAGCTGTCTGGGCCTTTTTCAGCACATCTGCAGCAGATCGCACTGTTGCTATCTGCAAACTGTGTCTCAGGCACATCAAACGTGGCAAAAACACCAGCCATTTGGGTACCACATGCTTAACAAGGCATTTAACGTCCAACCACTCAGCCCTTTGGAAAGAGCACCTAAAAGCCACACAAAAGGGGCACAAATCTGTTCCTCCTCCTCCTTACCCACTTCAGTCTGTCCCTGCTATATCGAGTCATTACCTCTCAGCAGCCTCCACTGACAGGGATGGTGGTATAGCACACGGTGTCCCAGGTCCTAGCAACACATCTGCCAGCAGCACACCACCAGCTGTAGACTGTAGCTGGCAAATTTCTCTGCCCCATCTGCTGCAGCGAAAAAAAAATAGAGTACCTGCCATCCACATGCCCAGCATCTAAATGAAAGCTTGTCAAAGCTGTTGGCTCTCCAACTCCTGCCTTTCAGCCTGGTGGATTCTGCACAATGTGCTGTACCACAGTGGCAGGTTCCCAGTCACTACTACTTTTCATGTAAGGCCGTTCCATCTCTCTACCATCATGTGGAAAGAAATGTTCTGGCATTGTTGGGCAAGGCAGTCAAAATCCACCTTACTGCTGACACGTGGCCCAGCAAGCATGGGCAGGGACGATATATTTCTCAAATCGCCTTTCAGGACAACCTTGGAGAGAGCGCAGCTCTGCCCATTTTCCAGAAAATACATGCAGCCTTTAAATCCCTCCTCTTCCACCATGGCTTTAGTTATTGTGTTTCCTCTGCCATGGTGGAAGCACATGCTGGAACCAGGGAGCTGCGCTCTCTCCAAGGTGGAGGGAGAAGGCTTACCTTTTGTGCTTTGTTGTGCAGTGTCCATCCCAGCACCCCCCCCCCCCTCCCCAGTCTCTCCAGCTCAGGGAATGTAAGGGCCCGCAGGAGGCATCGGCATCTATGTGCCCGGGGTCCGCTTGCATGGCCCTGGTGGCTGGGTAGGTGCCACTGCTGATCAGCAGCGCATCCCGCGTGTCCGTTCCGGGTCCCGGCCAGTGGGTGACGCCATGTCCGGTGACGCGGCTTCCTGCGGGGGCGTGGCGCAAGTGGTTCCAAGTGCCTGGATCGCAGAAACTAGGGTATGGGCCTGTGGACCGGCACTTCTGGTTCTGGCCCTCGTTATTGACGCCGGGATCGGGTAATTCAAAAACCAAGTTTTTTCTTAGTTCCCCGCTGCGCTCTTTGCTAAGATGGAGGAGAGACCGACAGCTACGGCAGAAGCAGACGCCCCAGGCACCGGTCAGGCCCAGGTAAGAGGGGTACAGGGGTACCTTTTTATTCTTGTCCATATAGGCTTATGTTGTGTTTGTTTGGATCCTCCCTGCAGGGAGCCTGTGGCTGCACGGTCATAGGTTACTCCTCTCGGACCCTGCAGTCTGGACTTGGTGGTTGCTGGGGAGATTGAACTGCTCAGGGCACTATTTTCTTCTGTCTGGTGGTGGTGGTCTAGTTGTGCACTAAGGGTTGGAAAGTTGTGTCGGGGGGCCCTTAGGTGAGTTTCATTTTTTATCATTACAGGAAAAAGCTTTAGGAAAATACAAGCATTCAAACCCACCAAGTCAGAGGAAATGTCCTTCCTGCAAGAACCCCCTCAGAGATTTATGGCAGAAGGCAATGTGCAGGTCCTGTATTAGGGAATTGGTAGAAGAGGAAACATCCCAGCAATACAGGGATTTGTTCTCTTCAGTGCGGGAACTTACGAACTCGTTGAGTTCGGTCAAGTCCATGCTGGTTCAGAGCCCCGCAGGCCAGGTTGAGCCCCAGCATCCACCATCCAGCCCGAGGGCATCCACCTCTAGACCAGTAGAGGCTGTGGACTCAGGGGATGAGGGGGAAAGTACTATTCCTCCTCGTCTGAATCCCTGAGGGAGGGAAGAGGAAGATGATAGCCGAGCCTCTAGGTACAAACTATCTTTGGAGGAAGTGGCCGACCTTCTGAGAGCGATCTACACAAAACCTCAAGATCCAGGAGGAAAAGGTGCAACTATCGGTTGACAATAAAATGTACCAAGGTCTAGAGGACACTAAACATAGTGTTCCCAGTCCATGGAATCCTCTCGGGCACGATAAAGAGAGAATGGAAGGACCCTGAAAGGGGCCCCTTCTTTTCCAGGACCATTAGGAGAAGGTTTCCCTTCGAAGATGAGTCAGAGGTATGGAATAAGAAACCCTGGGTAGATGCCGCATTCTCGCAGGTTTCCCATCGCGCAGACCTAGCATTTGAGGATATGTGGGTGTTGTAGGATGCGATGGATAAGAGTGGACTCCCTCTTGAAAAAAGCATGGGATTCAACGTCGGCCAGCCTCAAAGCCACTATGGCTTCCACAGTTGTCGCAAGGAACCTAGAATGCTGGGTAGAGAAGCTGAAGAGCCACGTAGAGGCGGGCACATCATGGAAAGATCTTCTGGAGTTCTTCCCATTGATACTGAAGGCAGTGAAGTAGATGGCTGATGCATCAGCCAAATCAGTTAAGATGTCAGCAAGGTCGTCAGCGCTGGTGAATTCAGCCAGATGTGCTGTCTGGTTAAAAACTTGGTCTGGTGACACAGCCTCCAAGATTAAGCTATGTGGCCTACCTTTTTCGGGTGATCTTTTTTTCGGTCCAGACCTGAAAAACCGTCCTGGATAGGACAGTCGACTAGAAAAAGGCTTTCCCTTCCAAAAAGAAACAACCGATCAAAAATAATTTTCGTGCTGTTCAACAGCCCCACAAAAGTAGGGATCAAGATCACAAGAACCGCTGGGTCTCCCAAAGGGGTAAGGGAAGAGGAGAATTTCTCTTTAGATCTCCCCCAGACCAGCCCCCTAAAAACAAATGACGATCTTACCCTAGTAGGGGGAAGATTGTCTGCCTTTCACCTACAGTGGAACAAAACAACTTCAAGCCTGTTCTTGAAGAACGTCATCTCCCAGGGATACAGTCTGGAGTTTTCAGAGGCCCTCCCAAGCAGATTTTATGTTACGACCCTTCCAAAGGATCAACAAAAATCTTCCACAATGATGAGCCTGTTACAGGATCTGATTTAACAGGAGGTGATTATCCAGGTGCCAAAACATCAGGAAGGTAGAGGCCTCTATTCCCACATCTTCTTGGTGAAAAAGCCTTCGGAAAAGTATCGGTTGATTCTGATCTTAAAGATCCTAAACAGATCGATCCATTCCAAACATTTACGGATGGACACGATCCATTCAATAACAAAGTTGCGGACTCCAGACTGTTTCATGGCATCCCCAGATCTAAGGGATGCCTATTTACATGTCCCGATAGCTCAAGCTTCCCAATGCTTTCTCCGCCTAGCCCTCAACCTGGGGACTTCAGTTTGGCATCTCCAATTCAGAGCTCTGCCGTTCAGACTTTCATCCTCCCCAGGATCTCTACAAAAATAATGGCGGAAGCCTTAGAGCCTCTGAAACTAAGAGGGATTTCAGCCATCCCATACCTGGACGACCTGTTGTTTTTCGCGGACTCCAAAGAGCAAGTCTTGACCTAGGGGGGCTCCTGAATCTAGAAAAATCTAATCTAGAACCAATGCAGGAGATGAGGTTTCTGGGCTAAATGATAAACTCGGTGCTTCAAAGAGTTTTTCTGCCACAAGAGAACATGGAGAAGATCCAATCTGCGGTGAGGCCGATTCAAGCCAATCTCTCAATTTCAGTTCGATCAGCTATGGCTTCTCATGGCGTCGATCCCAGCGGGACAGTGAGCCAGATTTCATTCCAGACCTCTTCAAATGAATATCTTACAAAGATGGTCACATCAGGAGTCGTTAGAGAAACAAATCAAACTTACCTCAAACGTAAAACGGGCGCTCTGGTGGTGGAGGGTTTCAACCAACCTGGCAAGAGGGTTCTCCTGGGTCTTTCCACTAGACAAGTGTCTAACAACAGACGCGAGTTCCTGGGGTTGGGGAACCCACCTGGATGGCCAAACCTCTCAGGGGGATTGGTCCAAAGCGGAAGCCCAAAAGTCCTCAAATTGGCAATAACTAAAGGCTATCTTTCTCGGTCTCCTAGCCTTTCAACAATCGGTAAAGGAATAACACGTTCAGGTCTTTCGGACAATACGACTGCAGTAGCTTATGTACTGAAACAAGGAGGAACAAGGAGCAGAGGACTCCTGGAACTAGCCAGTCAGCTACTTGCCTGGGCAGAACAGAACGTGGCCTCTCTGTCACCTAAAAGGATCCCAGAATCTGCTAGCAGACCTACTAAGCAGAAGGAAATTGGTGGAAGCAGATTGGAGTCTGAATCAAGACGTTTTCTTGATGATCTCTGAAGCGTTGGGACAGCCTCAAATAGATCTGTTTCCCAGCCAACAGAACGCGAAAGTACAGAAGTTCTTCTCACTCCACCGAGAAGACCGGGTTGTAGGCATAGATGCTCTCGCACACCCGTGGCATTACCAGCTGTGCTACGCTCTCCCCCCCTTTCCCCTGATGCCACTGGAAAATACCAATCTGACCCTGGTCACTACTTTTTGGCCAAAAAGACCCTGGTTCGCGACACTACTAAACCTGGCCGCAAAAAACCTCCATGGAAGCTGCTGCCCAGGAAGGATCTGTTAGCCCAGGGGTCTGTGAATCATCCGAAAGCAGACCGGTTACATCTAACTGTTTGGTTTCTGAAGAAGACCTCCTAAAAGCCAAGGGACTGTCAGATAAATTAGCGAAGACCCTACTCTCTAGTAGAAAGGAGGTAACTTGGGCCATATACCTGAAGGTTTGGGAAAAGTTAAATTCCTGGTGTATGTCAAAAGTTTAGTGCCAGTCCTAGAATTTCTCCATGACGGAATGGAGAAGGGACTGGCAGCCAGCACCCTGAAAACCCAGGTGGCGGCTCTATCATTTTTTTTTTAGAAGACTCTATCCAGAGAGGTCTTAATTTCACGTTTTTTTAAGGCACTTACACGAAATAGGCCGTTGTCCCCTAAAGTTTTTCCCAGTTGGGATTTGTCTGTTGTTTTACAGGGACTCACGGGAGCTCACTTTGAACCCTTACAGGAAGCATCCTTAAAAAACGTAGTCCTTGAAAAAAATTTTTTGGAAGCCATCACGTCGGCAAGAAGAGTCAGCGAGCTTCAGGCCCTGGCAGTCACAGAACCCTTTCTAAAGGTTCTTTGAGACACCAGGTGATCCTTCTGACAGATCTAGCTTTCCTGCCTAAGGTTTCTTTGACTTTTCATGGTTCACAGGAAATAGTCTTGCCCACTTTCTCCTCAGCTCCTGCCAACCCAGGAGAAGAAGCTTTCCACACATTGGATTTGAGGCGGTACCTACTACACTTTCTAGTGGTCACCAAGGAATTCAGAAAATCACCCAGAAGACCACCCTTATAAGGGGAAGGTCTCAGAACTCATCCCATCCCCAAAGAGAGTCCAGAAGATAAAATCTCTTGAGGACACGTTAAAGAGGATTTTATTGAACGTTTTTCCTGACTCCAGTAGATTACAGTGTTGTAAAAAAAATAGTTCTTTTGAGTCTTCTGTTGGTCAAGAGAGTAGCGTTGGAGAAGGCATCTGCCTAAGTGAGGCATTTTGGAATTTTTTTAGTCCTCGCCGCCCAAGGCTGTCAGCTTCCACATCACTTCGGCAGCATATGGATCACATGGTGGACGATTACCTCGGGGCCCAAACAGAGATGGAGAGCTTTCCAGCTGATGATCCACTGACTTACTGGGTCATGAGAATAGACCACTGGCCAGAACTTGCCCAGTATGCTACTGAGTTGTTGTGCTGCCCTGCATCCAGCATGCTTTCAGAACGGGCATTCAGTGCTGATCATAGAACGCGTCTGTCCACAGACTTCGTGGACCGTTTGACTTTTATAAAAAAGAATCAGTCCTGGATTACCAGCTATGAAGCCCCTAATGCCGATGTCACTGATTAAGTCTTTTTGGGATGTGGAATCTCTGCAGGATTTCGAGGCTGCCTAGCTTTGAGGGTGTTTAATCATTTCATCTGGAAGAATGTTTTTGGTATAGGTTTCATGGGCACAATGAACACCCAAAGACCAATTTTTCAGCACCTGTTTGACAGGTGCATATCATTGCAATTTTTTAGGCCCCTTTCACACTAGGGCGTTTGCAGGCGCTATTGCGCTAAAAATA
This sequence comes from Lithobates septentrionalis, assembly GCA_037952835.1. Classification (NCBI taxonomy): domain Eukaryota; kingdom Metazoa; phylum Chordata; class Amphibia; order Anura; family Ranidae; genus Lithobates; species Lithobates septentrionalis. Next base: position 476,921 of record JBBDGP010000163.1, on the reverse strand, counting down.
GCGCCTGAAAACCGATCCAAAACAGCCGCTGCTGTCTCTCCAGTGTGAAAGCCCCGAGGGCGGTGTGCTGCCAGGACAGGAAAAAAAGTCCTGCTAGCAGCATCTTCGGAGCAGTGAAGGAGCGGTGTATACACTGCTCCTTCACCGCTCCTGCCCATTGAAATCAATGGGACATCGCGGCTATACCGCCGGCAAAGCGCTTCTGCAGAAGCGCTTTGCGGTGGTTTTTAACCCTTTCTCAGCCGCTAGCGGGGGGTAAAAAACCCCCGCTAGCGGCCGAATACCGACGGTAAAGCGCCGCTAACAATAGTTAGTGTGAAAGGGGCCTTACAGCAAGGCCAATTGTTGTTTTCATCAAGCGTACCTCTATAAGGTTACAGTGGGAAGGCGCCACAGACACCCAAAGACCAATTTTTACGCACCCGTTACTTCTATCCAAAGTCAAAGCGACACCAGAATGTATCCAAAAAATCTCTAATCTTGTTCCCAGTGCACTACATTGTGGCCTCATCATACAGACTGGTTCCCCAGCTGTTGGTGAGCAAAATAAAGGCAGCTTGCAGGGAAAATGTCATTTTTTTGGGGCTTTATAAATTCAATTATTGCTGCAGCAGATTCTACACATGGTACAGATCTGCCACTTTACAGGTAGACTAAGGGGACACACCTGACACTATATTGGAAAGAATATTTCATTTTTATGCTTTCACTTTAAAAATCAAAAAATCACTGCTCATTTAAAAATGTCATTTTTCACAAACTTTTTTTTTTTTATTGATACATGTCTCCCAGGGCAGGACCCAGAACCCTATAACCATTGTATGCCAAATTACTTGCATATAAGCCTTCAAAATGGGCACTTTTGATTTTTGACGTTCGGATCCCATTGACTTTAATGAGGTTCGTTATTCGGGCTAGAACTTTTGCGGTGTTCGAAAGTTCTGGTGCGAACCAAGCAGGGGTCTGTTCGGCCCATGCTACCTGTTAATGGACCAATGCTTGTGCTTTCAACAAAATTACTTGTGCCACATTTTAGCAAGATCTATTATAAAAGATCAGAGGAAAAAAACATAAAAAGAAAATTGACAGCACAGAAAAGTAAGATCATGTAAAGAAATAAACCAAACCATTTAACTACTAGAAACCACTTTTAGAATATTTTCCTTCACTGGCTAGAATAAGACACAGAATTCTGTCTACAAGGGCCCTTTGGACCATACAGTAAGTGTCAGGGGACGCATGCGACCCTTGGGCAATACGTTGGTCACCAGGTATCTACACAAATCAGAATTCACTTTTCACCCACCTGGAAGTCACAGATCAATCCACAGCGCATCTCATTCAGGACCCATCAGCAACGTGTCCCAACCATTCGCAGCACACTGTAAACATCTCTTTATAAGCTCACCTGTTGAACATAAAGTAAAGTAAGTGTACATCCTACTATTTAAACCTGATAGGAAAATGATGATGCAACAGCCCCCAGGTGACACAACAGTAACATTAATGAGCTGAGGGCTATTCCTACCTGTAATGTTGTCTAATGACGGCTCGGTCACATGGAGGTGAATTAACAATGTGCAAACAACTTTAATTACTATTCATTTTCCACACTCGGATCAAGGTCTAAAAACAGATCCCTTTAGTGGATTCACCTGTCTATATGGATTTCCCTGTGTTCTCAGTCTCCACCATCTAGCAAAATTAAAGCCTCTACATCAAGGCAGATTATAAACCAAACAGGATAAGATTGTGCTCACTGTTTCGCACAGAGCCAGTGGCGCCCCATAGGGGTGCAGGGGTGCCGCCCCCCCCCCCCCCCAAAGCTATTCATCATTAAAAAAAATAAAGTTAAAAAAATACTGGCCCTTTAAGTGTGTGTGGGATGCCGGACACATGGGTGTATATGAAGCAGGACGTGCTGCAATCACGGAAAAAATAAATAAATAAAATAAAATAAATAATGGCCCTTGTAAGTGGTGTGCATGGCGCCGGACACACAGCTGCTATGGGAAGCATGACGTGTTTGCGATCATGTGATTGCAAACAAAAAGCTCTATTGGCTTCCTTTAGAAAGACCTTGGGGCGCTAAGCTCTGTGCCCTGAACACTCCCTCTATCATTGTTCCCTGCTGTGGTGTGTGATTGGCGGGTCCTGTGCCTTCACTTCCGGTTTCTCTGACTCAACCCCGCAGCTCTGACGGTGGATGACAGGCGACTTGTGTGAGAGCTGTGAGTACAAGGGGGAGAGGAGAGACATCTGATGTAAAGAAGGACTTTGATCTGATGGTGGCATTTAACGTAAAGGGGGGCTCTGATCTCATGGTGACATCTAATGTAAAGGAGGACTCTGATGGGGACATCTAATGTAAAGGGGGGGCTCTGATCTGATGGTGACATCTAATGTAAAGGAGGACTTTGATGGTGACATCTAGCGTAAAGGAGGACTCTGATGGGGACATCTAATGTAAAGGAGGACTCTGATCTGATGGTGACATCTCATGTAAAGGAGGACTCTGATCTGTGATCTAAAGATGACACCTCTTGGTTTGTTTACTGTTTTTTGTTTGTTTTATTTATTTATTTACTTATTTATTTTCAATATGTATTTAGTTGTTTTTGTTCTAAGTGTTGTAAACTAAAATTGGTGCTAATAAAAATTATGAATTGAAAAAAAAGGGGGGACTCTGATGGGGACACCTGATGTAAAGGAGGACTCTGATGGGGACATCTGATGTAAAGGAGGACTCTGATGGGGACATCTAATGTAAAGGTGGACTCTGATGGGGACATCTAATGTAAAGGGGGACTCTGATGGTGACATTTAATGTAAAGGGGGACATCTGATGTGAAGGAGGACTCTGATGGTGAAATCTGATGTAATGGGGGGGGGGGGGGGGGGGCTCTGATGGGGCTATCTGATGTAAAGGGGGACTCTGGTGGAGACATCTAATTTAAAGGGGGACTCTGATGGGGACATCTGATGTGAAGGAGGACTCTGATGGTGAAATCTGATGTAAAGGGGGACTCTGATGGGGATATCTTATGTGAAGGGGGTCTCCTTCAAAATCGAGGAACATTTGAATCAAAATTTGACACCACTTTTAGATAAATTTAAGGCAAAGAGTAGAATATGGACTAAATTACCTTCATCGCTGGTAGGACGTTGAAATTTGATTTAAAATGTTCTGGGGCCCACAGTTACTTTATATTCTACATAATTAGAAGAATTACAAAAATAATATTTCCTTCCCCCTAATGGGGCGTACACACGGTCGGACTTTTCAGCTACAAAAGTCCGACAGCCTGTCCGACAAACTTTCGACGGACTTTTGGCGGACTTTCGACGGACTTGCGGCGGACTTTCTAATGAACAGACTTGCCTACACACGATCACACAAAAGTCCGTCGAATTCTTACGTGATGACATACACCGGACTAAAATAAGGAAGTTCATAGCCAGTAGCCAATAGCTGCCCTAGCGTGGGTTTTTGTCCGTCGGACTAGCATACAGACGAGCGGATTTTTCGACCGGACTCGAGTCCGTCGGAAAGATTTGAAGCATGTTTCAAATCTAAAGTCCATCGGATTTGAGGCTAAAAAAGTCCGTTGAAAGTCCGGAGAAGCCCGCACACGATCGGATTACCAGCCAGCTTTAGTCCGTCAGCGTCCGTTGGACTTTTGTAGACGAAAAGTCCGACCGTGTGTACGCGGCATAACACCTTTTTTCAACATTTACAATTAAGACATGCTTTACAAATCCAATTTAAAGGAAACAATTTAAAAGTTCAAAATATGCCGGTAATAGACTTAATCACAAAGATACAATTGAAAAAGGGCATCATCTCAAAAATATATGGCTATTTAATTGGCCAACTCCTGGGAAAGGCTACCTGTCAAGCTAGACGGGGATGGGAAAAGGACCTAGGAGCTCTAACAGATGAACAATGGCAAAATATTTTGGAACAAGTACAATCAGTATCAGTTTCACCCCAGAAAACTTTAACACAATTATACATAATCCATAGGGTGTACAGGACCCCAGTTAAATTGTATTACTGGGGTAGACGAGATATATCTGACTGTTTCCGGTGTAGGAGAACCTCTGCTGACCTAATACATATGCTATGGAAATGTCCCAAATTATTTAGGTACTGGCAAAAAATAATTGATACTAGAAACTGGGTATATCAAACACAGGTACAAAGGGATGCTAAAATAAGTTTACTGGGGTGCCTAGAAAAAGAAACACACATACCAACAATTAGGATAGAAATTACCAAGATGTTGTTTATTGCACGCAAGCTAATCGCACAAAAATGGATTTCCTCGAATGTGCCAACATATGAGGACTGGCGCTTAAAGGTTAATGACACTGTATTAAAAGAATGGCAGGTTTGTCGAAATAGGGGGTCAATAAAAAAAGTTTCATAAAATATGGGATTTGTGGTTGGGCATGCCCGGGATGACTGCTTTTATAATAGCAACAGATGGAACTCCAGGAGTGGATGGTTCTTTTTCAAATGATAGAAAATCTGGGGAAGGATAAGTGAAAGAGGGTGGAATAAGAGAAAGTAAATAAAAGGTAGGAGAATAAGAAAGGTGGAAAAAGAGAAAGGAAGAGTAGAGGGATAAGTTTAGGATATAAATGGATTGTATAGATAGGAGTACATATAGATATATATGACTGTTGGTCTTATTGCAGGGGGGATTTCTTCCCGTGGATGGATATAGGATGAGGTAGATAAAACGGGGGGAGAGAAGAAGGGGAGAAAGGGACGAGTTATTTACATGAATAATAGTATTGATGTAATTATGAGAAAGATAGGCGGTGTATGTGTGTTGGCCTCTTGGTTTGTTTACTGTTTTTTGTTTGTTTTATTTTATGTATTTATTTATTTTCAATATGTATTTAGTTGTTTTTGTTCTAAGTGTTGTAAACTAAAATTGGTGCTAATAAAAATTATGAATCGAAAAAAAAAGGGGGGACTCTGATGGGGACACCTGATGTAAAGGAGGACTCTGATGGGGGCATCTCATGTAAAGGAGGACTCTGATGGAACATCTGATGTAAAGGGGGACTCTGATGGGGACATCTGATGTAAAGGAGGACTCTGATGGGGACACCTGATGTAAAGGAGGACTCTGATGGGGACACCTGATGTAAAGAGGGACTCTGATGGGGACACCTGATTTATAGGGGGATGCTGATGGGGACACCTGTTGTAAAGGTGGACTCTGATTGTGACACCTGATGTAAAGGGGGGCACCTGCTGTAAAGGGGGACTCTGATGAGGACACCTGATATATAGAAGGATGCTGATGGGGACACCTGCTGTAAAGGGGGCTCTGATCGGAAATCTGATGTAAAAGGGGGCTCTGGTGAGGACACCTTATGTTAAGTGGTTTTATTTTCTTTAACTTGAAATGTGGATGTGATTGGCCTACTGTGACGGGCACAGTGAGGCTGCATATGATGGGCACAGTGAGGCTGCATATGATGGGCACAATGAGGCTGCATATGATGGGCACAGTGAGGCTGCATATGATGGGCACAATGAGGCTGCATATGATGGGCACAGTGAGGCTGCATATGATGGGCACAATGAGGCTGCATTTGATGGGCACAGTGAGCTTGCATATTATGTGCACAGTGAGGCTGCAATTGATGGGCACAGTGAGGCTGCATATGATGGGCACAGTTTTATCTAGCAGTAATGATACATAATCACCTGATAAATTACTATTTACAGTCCTGCATTACTAACAGTTTAATTTTTCAGTTTGTTTGCGCCTCCCCAGAAATTTTGAGCACCAGTCGCCACTGCCACAGACCAAACAAACCCAGGCAATACATATAATAACATGTGCCTTGCCTTGTGGTGGAAAGAAATGAGGCAGCTTTGTTGTTTTTCCCATTGAAAATGAATGTGATCACTCAATGCAATGCTCGTCTACACGCAAATGAAAACACACAAAAGCAAGCTTATAAGTGTGAATGCAGCCTAACAATAATGGGAGAAATATGCATCCTGTCATTGCGTCTTTCTTTTTTTAAAGGGTGGTTGCCTGAATGCCATTTTTTGCCAATTTTTGGTGTCAGTGGCAGGAATAGTGCCACATTAGCTCTCAGTGGGTGGAATAGAGTCCTATCGTTGTCAGTTGAGGAATAGTACTGGATCATTGGTGTCAGTGGGAGGAATGGTGCCCCGTCGTAGCTGTCAGTGGGAGGAATAGTGCCCCATGGTTGTTATCAGAGGGGGGAATAGTGCCCCATCATTAGTGTCAGTGGGAGCAATGGTGCCCCATCATTGTTGTCAGTGGGAGGAATAGTGCTATATTAGCTCTCAGTGGGTGGAGTCCTATCGTTGTTGTCAGTTGAGGAATACTAGTGCATCATTGCTGTCAGTGGGAGGAATGGTGCCCCATCATTGCTGTCAGTGGGAGGAATAGTACCCCGTCATTTAGTGTCAGTGGGAGGAATAGTGCCCCATCATTTCGTGTCAGTGAGAGGAATAGTGCCCCATCATTGGTGTCAGTCAAAGGACTAGTGCCTCATCGTTGGTGTCGGTGGGAGGAATGGTGCCCCGTCATTGGTATCAGAGGGAGGAATAGTGCTCCATCATTTCGTGTCAGTGAGAGGAATAGTGCCCCATCATTGGTGTCAGTCAAAGGACTAGTGCCTCATCATTGGTGTCAGTGGGAGGAATGGTGCCCCGTCATTGGTATCAAAGGGAGGAATAGTGCTCCATCATTTCGTGTCAGTGAGAGGAATAGTGCCCCATCATTGGTGTCAGTCAAAGGACTAGTGCCTCATCGTTGGTTTCGGTGGGAGGAATTGCGCCTCATCATTGGTGTCAGTGGGAGGAACTATGCCCCACTGTTGGTGTCAGTGGGAGGAATAGTACCCCATCATTAGTGTCAGTGGGAGGGATAGTGCCCCATTATTTTTGACAGTGGAAGAAATAGTACCTCATCGTTGGTGTCAGTGGGTGGAACTATGCCCCACTGTTGGTGTCAGTGGGAGGCATAATATCCAATTGCTGCTCTCAGTGGGAAGAGAAGTACCCCATCGTTGGTGTCACTGGGAGGAATAGTACCCCATCGTTGGTGTCACTGGGAGGAATAGTACCCCATCGTTGGTGTCACTGGGAGGAATAGTACCCCATCGTTGGTGTCACTGGGAGGAATAGTACCCCATCGTTGGTGTCAGTGGGAGGAATAGTACCCCATCGTTGGTGTCAGTGGGAGGAATTGTGCCCCACTGTTGGTGTCAGTGAGAGGAACAATGCCTGTTATCAGTGGGAGGAATAGTACCCCATCATTGATGTCATTTAGTGGAATTAAGCCCCACTGTTGGAGTCAGTGGAAGGAATAGTGCATTCGTGTAAATGGACCCCTAAAACCTACTAAAAATTGCTTTTTAAATTAGAATGGCATGTTAAAAATGATAGGACGTTTTAGGGATCAACTTTATTATATGTAATTAAATAGAAGGCGACAGTTATTATTACACGGGTGTTTTTAATCTGTCATGAGTTCAGCTTGTAACACAAGAGACCATGATAAAAGTGACATAGATACAAGATTACGTCTGTGCAATCATATAACTGTGTGCTTTGTATATACAGAGATCTTTTATTACTTAGCAAACCCTCTCTGCTGTTGTATCCATCCATTATCTTACGTTAGCAACCCCGGTGTGAACTGAATTGTCTAACAGCTGTGTAAATGCTGGCGGCCTGATAAACCCGCCTACACGATAAAGAGACATTCAACGACAACATGAAACATACATTTATACAATATAAAAATCATTGCAAGAGGAATCTGACACCTTGTCGCAGATAAAAGTCACCTGAATAATAAACTCCCAGCAATAAAATATATTTCTGTCATATAGATTTTTAGCATTTTAACCTACACAGAACATTTTAGTTTTAGGAGCTCAGTAGGTAGAGTCACCTATCAGATCTTATTTTAACCACTCCGGAAGATTTACCCCCTTCATGATTAGGCCATTTTTTGCTATACGGCACTGCATTACTTTAACTGATAATTGCGCTGTCATATGACGCTGTACCCAAATAAAATGTATGTCCTTTTTTTTCCCCCAAAATAGGGCTTTCTTTTGGTGGTATTTGATCATTTCTGCATTTTTTATTTTTTTTGCGCTATAAACAAAAAAAGACCGACAGTTTCGGAAAAAAAAAACAATATTTTTTACATTCTGATATAAAAAATATCCAATAAAAAAGAATGTAAAAAATGTCATCTTCAGTTTAGGTCAATATGTATTCTGCTACATATTTTTGGTAAAAAAAATCCCAATAAGCGTATATGGATTGGTTTGCGCAAAAGTTATAGCGTCTGCAAACTATGGGATATTTTTATGTATTTATTTATTACTAGTAATGGCGGCGATCAGCGACTTAAAGTGGGACTGCGATATTGTGTTGGACAATTCGGACACCAACTGACGCTTTTTGGGGACCAGTGACACTAATTCAGTGGTCAGTGCTAAAAATATGCACTGTCACTGTACTAATGACACTGGCTGGGAATGGGGGTAACATCAGTGGCAATCAAAGGGTTAAATGTGTTCCCTATGAGTGCTTTCTAACTGTGGGGGGTGTGCTTTGACTAAAGGAAAACAGAGAAACACAAGATCTCCATTTTCTCCTCTGGCAGAACGTCGGTCTGCCTTGTTTACATAGGCAGATTGGCGGTCTGCCTATCTCTGAACGATTGCCAGGTTCCCAGTGGACATCGCTTCCGCCGGACCCGCTGATTGGCTCCTGCTGTGTCCAATCAGAGCCGAAGAAGGAAATCGCGTACAGATACGTGATTTTGTGCTTAAGGGTTAAACGCGTGCCTAGCCTGTGCTTTCTCACTGTGTGGGAGGTGCTTTGACTAGGGGAAAGCATTGATCTATGTTCTTGCTTTGCAGGAACACAGGATCAATACCTTCCCTACTGACAGAACGGCAATCTCCCTTGTTTACATAGTCAGATTGCCGTTCTGCTTGTGTACTGTCTAATCGACGGGTGCCTGCGGACATCGAGTCTGCGGTACCCGCTGCTGGGCTCCCGCTGTGTATGACCACAGCGATAGCGGGTCACCGACAGGACATGCGCGCGCCCCAGACCCGAAAGTGTCAGATCAAGTACTAGGTACGTGATCTGGCACAGAGGGGCTGCCCTGTTGCAGTATATGTACAGTGGGGGGTCCGGAAGGTTTTAAACTATAAAGAATATAACGACAGGGGTGAGACTGCCACTCTTGTGCAGCAGGAAGAGAGAGAGCGTTGGAATCGCAGACAGTCTACTATTATACACCAAACACAAAATTCTTGGCTCTGGGTCATCTGGCCCTAGCATTTGTGTTTTGTAATAATGGCCAAATCCTATTCTAGCTCCCCAACTGAATTCTACAGCAAATAAATTCACACCAATCAAAATACAGCTTACTTAACAAGTTGGGGCTTGTCTAGACTTGTGGGTGAGAGGCATTGAGAAAACGTATGGTTAAGTCATGATTTTAGCAGCCCCCAACCTGCCCCCCCCCCCCCTAAAGCTGCAACAGGCGTGATGCTTTTCTTTGCAAAAACTATTACTCCTGTTTTAGTTTGGCTGTTTTGGCTGTTTTGTTTGGCTTCCAGTAAACCTGATGAAAACAACCAATTCAAGTGACTGGGGAAGCACCTCCAGCGCCACGCACCTCCAGCGCCACGCAATGCATGCGGTTGTGGCACATTAATGCGACAATTATGGGATGAAACAGGCGGTGAGGAGGCCTCATATGGCCTCCAGTCTGAAAAGACGATATGGATGTGGATCACCTTTCAGAGCCACAGTGGTTTAAACCAGCTTTTTTTCAACCCTGGGGTGCCTTGAGGTTTCTTCAGGGGGGCGCCTTGGCAAAATGCCTAAAAATTGCCTAAAATGTATAGAAGGCGATGCATGGATCAAACCTGCCTATAAGTTACACAAAGCCACAGGTTATCATTGTGCACCATTACAACCTTCCAGCCACCGGCGTCCTAACACCCAGTAATGTCATCAGTGTTGATAAAAGGGTTTTTTTAGATCGCCTCCTTGTTTGACCCTCCCATGGATGGAGAGAAACTGGGGGGAGAAGGGAAACACTGGAATACTAGTCTGTACCAGTGTGCAAAAGTGTATTTGCTTTGGAAGAATGAATCACCTCTAACGTTGGGTCTCCTATGTGTATTGATGCTGCCGAATAATGTAAAACTATTAGAATCGTTTTTACATTTTAGAATGGGGTGCGTTGAGATTGTCTATATGTTTAAAGCTATTATATCCTGACAGCGGGACCCCTCCACTCTCAGCATACACTGATCAGCACCGCAGCCTATTGGCTACATATTCTGATCGAACACAAATATACCGACATTCCTGTTGGATGGGATATGATCACTAGGTTTACTCCTCTTATAAGGGAATACATGGATTGAAATTTGGCTGATCCCTGCTGAACGGGACAAATTTTGATCCATGTATGGTCAGATTAGGTGTAAACTGCTATGCCTCTGAAAAGCGATCTTTACTCTTCAGAGGCAGTGATTGAGATAATGTGACGCTTCTTTGCTGCTTGTTTTTAACCCCATAGTTGCCACACCAATGTTTCACAACCCAGGGCCGTCTTAATATCATCATGGGCCCCTGGGCAAAGTAATGCACTTGGCCCCTATCAGTCTGCCCCAATTTACGCACCCACCATACTCTCAAGAATAAAGTATAAATAAGATACTGGGATCATGAGGGCAAGATACTGGGATCAGGGGGGGGGGGGGCACGATACTGGGATCATGAGGGCAAGATACTGGGATCAGGGGGGGGGGGGGCACGATACTGGGATCATGAGGGCAAGATACTGGGATCATGAAGGCAAGATAATGGGATCGGGGGGGGGGGCAAGATACTGGGATCATGAAGGCAAGATACTGTGATCAGGGGGGCAAGATACTGGGATCAGGGGGGCAAGATACTGGGATCAGGGGGGCAAGATACTGGGATGAGGGGGGGGGGGGGCAAGATACTGGGATCAGGGGGGCAAGATACTGGAATCAGGGGGGGGGCAAGATACTGGGATCAGGGGGAGGGGGCAAGATACTGGTATCAGGGGGGCAAGATACTGGAATCAGGGGGGCAAGTACTGGGATCGGGAGGGAAAGATACTGGGATCAGGAGGGAAAGATACTGGGATCAGGAGGGCAAGATACTGGGATCAGGAGGGCAAGATACTGGGATCGGGGTGGGGGGGGGGCAAGATACTGGGATCGGGGTGGGGGGGGGGCAAGATACTGGGATCATGAAGACAAGATACTGTGATCAGGGGGGCAAGATACTGGGATCAGGGGGGCAAGATACTGGGATCAGGGGGGGCAAGATACTGGGATCAGGGGGGCAAGATACTGGGATCAGGGGGGGGGGCAAGATACTGGGATCAGGGGGAGGGGGCAAGATACTGGGATCAGGAGGGCAAGATACTGGAATCAGGGGGGCAAGTACTGGGATCAGGAGGGAAAGATACTGGGATCAGGAGGGCAAGATACAGGGAACAGAAGGGCAAGGTACTGGGATCAGGAGGGCAAGATACTGGGATCAGGGGGGCAAGATACTGGGATCAGGGGGGCAAGATACTGGGATCAGGGGGGCAAGATACTCGGATCAGGGGGGCAAGATACTCGGATCAGGGGGGCAAGAACTGGGATCAGGAGGGGGGCAAGATACTGGGATCAGGAGGGCAACATACTGGGATCATGAAGGTAAGATACTGGGATCAGTGGGGCAAGATACTGGGATCAGGGGAGAAAGATACTGGGATCAGGGGGGCAAGATACTGGGATCGGGAGGGCAAAATACTGGGAACAGGAGGGCAACATACTGGGAACAGGAGGGCAAAATACTAGGATCAGGGGGGCAAAATACTGGGATCGGGAGGGCAAAATACTGAAAACAGGAGGGCAACATACTGGGAACAGGAGGGCAAGATACTGGGATCAGGGGGGCAAGATACTGGGATCGGGAGGGCAAAATACTGGGTACAGGGGGGCAAGATACTGGGAACAGGAGGGCAACATACTGGGAACAGGAGGGCAACATACTGGGAACAGGAGGGCAACATACTGGGAACAGGAGGGCAACATACTGGGAACAGGAGGGCAAAATACTAGGATCAGGGGGGCAAGATACTGGGAACAGGAGGGCAAGATACTGGGATCAGTGGGGCACAGTACAGGTTCTGGGGCGCTGCCCTGGAGTCGGGACACAGACATCCCTGGGAAAGCTTAGTATAAAGTGTAAATATCCCAGAAAATCTGGGGACAGTTGGCAAGTATGAAGTAAAGCAAGATTATCATGTCTAAACAAGTGTTCAGGATCACCATACACGATACAATCTGATTGTACAATATTTGACCCTGAAGTCCGATCAAACGCATTACAGTCTGATTGTGCAATCAACTTCAGACTTCTGAAAACTATAGGAGGACACATCTAATCTGTCCAACACCATCTGCCTCCAATTGGACAGGCTCTTACCCTGCACAGATGTGAAGGAGATTGTACAGATCGGACGGTGTATGGTCAGCCTTGCAGGAAGGTGTGTTGTATGGGAGATGTGATGATGGAGTACCTGTGATGTGATCCCCCCGCAGTCACCTCTCATCGCTCATCCCCGGTAGGCAGTCAGCGCTCACACGTGTCCCCGGACTTCTCCCAGCCCGGCACCAGCCGCGCGCCGCTCTACTCCTCGCTGACAGCCGATTGGTCCTGAAGGCGGAGCCGCGGCTACCCAGTTGCTAAGCTGCGTTGTTAGGGAGCGTTGCCGGGCGACGGTGACGCTCACAGCATCCCAAGAGCATCTTCAGAGGGAGGACCGGCCGGTGTGCAGAGGATGATGGAAGAAGCATCATGTGAGCGGGGAGGGAGGGGGGGGGGGCGTGGGAGGTGATCTCCCCCGCAGGATGGAAGTCACTCTTATATCTCCTGATATTCCCGGAGGAGCTGATCGGTGATGGCTCCAGGTACACAACACTGTCATTTATGGATGAACATCGTACAATCATTTACTTGTTTCTAGAAAAAAAAACTGATTTGCTTCCTTTAGGCTTTTTTCCCCCCAAAAGAAATAAATGCCGATTGGTTGCATTTTTACCACCACCCCCCCCCCCCCCCCCCCAACTGCAGTTGGATGCATTTTAAACTGCATTCCAACTGCATAGACAGCCCAAAATCAAGATAATCCTATGGGCATAGTTCACATCATCGCAGTGCAGTTCAGTGCAGTTCAAAAAAATAGAGCACGCTGCGCAAACGCAGGGAACGCACTACAAATACACTTCAAAATGCACCGCACCCCTTCAAGCCAAGAAAGTCAAGCCCAAAAACGTACAGAAAAATTTACTGCAAGTGCAAAGCTAAGCGCAGCACAAAACGAATGCAATACGCATTCAAGAGCGTGTCAAGCGCACGACAAGCACGCAGCAAGCGCGCTTCAGACGCATTTCAAACACGCTTCAAATGTATATGAACATGCAATTATGTGCAGTTTCTGGTGTAAATGGTCCCCAAGAATCCATTCACACCAGAAACTGCACATAACTGCAAGTTTTTAATTGCATGCATTTGAAGCACGTTTGACACACGCTTGACGCATGCTTGAATGCGTTTTGCATGAGTTTTGCGCTGAGCTTAGGATTGCGTTTGCAGTGCATTTTTTATATTTTTTGGGCATGGCTTTCTTGGCTTAGGGCTCATTCTGTGCGCTTGCTGCGTGCTTGTCGTTTGCTTGACACGCTTTTCAATGCGTTTTGCATGCGTTTCATGCTGTGTTTAGCTCTGCATTTGCAGTGCATTTTTTCTATATGTTTTTGGGCTTGGCTTTCTTGGCTTAAGGGGGTGTGGTGCATTTAAAGCACGTTTGTTGTGTTTACATGCATTTGAAGAGTGATTGAAGCATGCTCAACTCTCCCTTGATGCACACTTGATGTGCGCTTTGCATGCATTATTTGCTGTGTTTAGCACTGCATTGTCAGTGCATTTTTCTATACGTTATTGGACTTGGCTTTCTTGGCCTAAAAGAGCACGGTGCATTACATTTGAAGCACGTTTGTAGTGCGTTACCTGCATTTGCGGTGCAGAAAAATGCAGCGTGCTCTACTTTTTTTAACTGCGCTGAACTGCACTGCTATGATGTGAACTATGCCCATAGGATTACCTTGATTTTGGGCTGTCTTTGCAGTTAGAGTGCAGTTTAAAATGCACCTGGCTGTGTTCATTGTGAAAAAGCCCCAAGGCTTCATGCACACAGGGCGCTTATCTGTCTCTTCTAGACACTTGTAGATGTGTGTAATGGGTTTAGGCACATCAAGCGCCAGAGAGTTAAAGTGGTAGTAAAGCGCACTTTTCTTTTCTTTTTCTTTCTTTTTTTTTTATCCCCTGCAAGGTAAAGGCACCATAGGGTGAGTACATGGATTGAAAACTGGCTACAAGGGCGAGTTCAGAGGGTGGTGATAAATGGGGAGTACTCGGAATGGTCAGGGGTGGGTAGTGGGGTCCCCCAGGGTTCTGTGCTGGGACCAATCCTATTTAATTTGTTCATAAACGATCTGGAGGATGGGATAAACAGTTCCATCTCTGTATTTGCAGACGGTACTAAGCTAAGCAGGGCAATAACTTCTCCGCAGGATGTGGAAACCTTGCAAGAAGATCTGAACTAATTAATGGGGTGGGCAACTACACGGCAAATGAGGTTTAATGTAGAAAAATGTAAAATAATGCATTTGGGTGGCAAAAATATGAATGCAATCTATACACTGGGGGGAGAACCTCTGGAGGAGGACCAGAGGAGGGCTGGAGTCAGCTGACAGAGTCTGTTGAATGCTGAAGGTGGAGTTCTGTCCTCCTCTCTACTGCCAACTGCTGAAGGTGGGGGCAGAGATGAGCCTCTAAGCGGCTGCATAGAGAAGCACAGAATCTGGTGGTGGAGTTCTGTTCTTCTCACTGCTGCTGACTGCTGAGACATGGTGGGGATGGAGATGAGGGGGGCAGCTGCAGGAGAGGTGTGTAGGCCACATGAAATGGCCTGGCAGGCCGAATTTGGCCCGCGGGCATTGTGTTTGACACATGCGCTCTAGAGGAATCCCACAGATGTGTCACATTTCAACATTTAATTTGTTGGCCAAGTCCACCTAATTTTGCTAGTGCATCTAATGCCCTGTACACACGACCGGTTTGGGCGTCGGAATAAACTCTTAAGGTTTTTCTGGCGGAGTTCCGATGGAATTCCGCTCAAGCTGTCTTGCATACACACGATCACACCAAATTCCGACCGTCCAGAACTCGGTGGCGTACAACACGTACAACGGGACTAGAAAACGGAAGTTCAATAGCCAGTAGCCAATAGCTTCCGTCTCGTACTTGCTTCAGAGCATGCGTCATTTTTGGTGCGTCGGAACAGCATACAGACGAGCGTTTTTTCCGATAGTAATTTGCTCCGTCGGAAAAATCTAAGATTGGCTATCTAAGTCCGTCTGAATTTTCGACAGAAAAAGTCCGATGGGGCATAAACACGGTCGGAATATACAATGAAAAGCTCCCATCAGACTCTTTCTGTCGGAAATTCCGCTCGTATGTACGCGGCATTACACCACTCATCACAGGAAGACTATGCTGCTGTGTAAAGATGTCTCCCTTGCTCCTCCATCCAGAGTGGAGACACCATTCAAACTGACACTGTTGAACCTGTGTTTATATGCATCTAGAGCAGTGATGGCGAAACCTTGGCACCCCAGATGTTTTGGAACTACATTTCCCATGATGCTCAACTACACAGCAGAGTGCAAGAGCATCATGGGAAATGTAGTTCCAAAACATCTGGGGTGCCAAGGTTTGCCATCACTGATCTAGAGGAAATTTCTAAACACATATAAATGTATGTAATGTTCTTTTAGTGGTGCCATTCACACCGTGGGTTTACCCGTGTTTAGGTGCGGTCAGTATAACTGCTTCTAGAAAACTAGAAATCTGCGCATCCAGGATCCGATTAGATACTCTAAACATGGCTAAACCTGTGATTGCACCAGAAATTCACAGAGCTGTGTGCAGTTCCTGGCGTTTGATTTTTCTGTCCTGAATGTGGGCTGTCATCTCTATAACAGTTCATTGCTGGATCTCAGATTTCCTGGATGAGTGAGGTTTTTGTGATTGTCAGAGCTGTTTATTTTCTGTAGACACAAGGCTGTGGGTGATGTCATGTCCTCTGTCATTCCACCACTATATGTGTCTAGTGTGATGGAGAAACCTGTTTCCTCTGTTGACGTGAATGGTAAAGCTAACATGTAACCACTTGACCTCCGGAAGATTTACCCCCCCCCCCCTTTATGATTAGGCCATTTTTTGTGTTAAGGCACTGCATTACTTTAACTGACAATTGAACGGTCGTGCGACGCTGTACCCAAATAAAATTGATGTCCTTTTTTACCCACAAATAGAGCTTTCTTTTGGTGGTATTTGATCACCTCTGCAGTTTTTATTTTTTGCGCTATAAACAAAAAAGACTGGCAATTTTGAAAAAAAAATCAGATTTCTTCAAAAATTTAGGCAAATATGTATTCTGCTACATAGTTTTGGTAAAAAAAATTCCAATAAGTGTACAGTATCTGACAAAAGTGAGTACACCCCTCACATTTTTGTAAATATTTTATTATATTTTTTCATGTGACAACACTGAAGAAATGACACTTTGCTACAATGTAAAGTAGTGAGTGTACAGCTTGTATAACAGAGTAAATTTGCTGTCCCCTCAAAATAACTCAACACACAGCCATTAATGTCTAAACCGCTGGCAACAAAAGTGAGTACACCCCTAAGTGAAAATGTCCAAATTGGGATCAAAGTGTCAATATTTTGTGTGGCCACCATTATTTTCCAGCACTGCCTTAACCCTTTTGGGCATGAAGTTCACCAGAGCTTCACAGGTTGCCACTGGAGTCCTTTTCTACTCCTCCATGATGACATCACAGAGCTGGTGGATGTTAGAGACCTTGCGCTCCTCCACCTTCCATTTGAGGATGCCCCACAGATGCTCAATAGGGTTTAGGTCTGGAGACTTGCTTGGCCAGTCCATCACCTTTACCCTCAGCTTCTTTAGCAAGGCAGTGGTCGTCTTGGAGGTGTGTTTGGGGTCCTTATGTTGGAATACTGCCCTGCGGCCCAGTCTCTGAAGGGAGGGGACCATGCTCTGCTTCAGTATGTCACAGTACATGTTGGCATTCATGGTTCCCTCAAATAACTGTAGTTCCCCAGTGCTGGCAGCACTCATGCAGCCTCAGACCATGACACTCCCACCACCATGCTTGACTGTAGGCAAGACACACCTGTCTTTGTACTCCTCACCTGGATGCCGCCACACAGGCTTGACACCATCTGAACCAAATAAGTTTATCTTGATCTCATCAGACCACAGGACATAGTTCCAGTAATCCATGTCCTTAGTCTGCTTGTCTTCAGCAAACTGTTTGCAGGCTCTCTTGTGCATCTTTTTAGAAGAGGCTTCCTTCTGGGATGACAGCCTTGCAGTCAAATTTGATGCAGTGTACGGCGTATGGTCTGAGCACTGACAGGCTGACCCCCCCACCCCTTCAACCTCTGCAGCAATGCTGGCAGCACTCATACGTCTATTTCCCAAAGACAACCTCTGGATATGACGCTGAGCACATGCACTCAACTCCTTTGGTCCACCATGGCAAGGCCTGTTTTCAGTGGAACCTTTCCTGTTAAACCGCTGTATGCAGGTCAGTTTCAGGGTCTTGGCAATCTTCTTATAGCCTAGGCCATCTTTATGTAGAGCAATAGTCAATTTTTTCAGATCCTCTGAGAGTTCTTTGCCATGAGGTGCCATGTTGAACTTCCAGTGACCAGTATGAGAGAGTGAGAGCGATAACACCAAATTTAACACACCTGAACCCCCTTCACACCTGAGACCTTGTAAGAGTAATGAGTCACATGACACGGGGGAGGGAAAGTAGCTAATCGGGCCCAATTTGGACATTTTCACTTAGGGGTGTACGCACTTTTGTTGCCAGCGGTTTAGACATTAATGGCTGTGTGTTGAGTTATTTTGAGGGAACAGCAAATTTACACTGTTATACAAGCTGTACATTCACTACTTTACATTGTAGCAAAGTATCATTTCTTCAGTATTGTCACATGAAAAGATATAATAAAATATTTACAAAAATGTAAAGGGGGGGGTTAACTTTTGTGAGATACTGTATTTTTATATTGTATATATCCCTTATTCCATTTTGCTATTTTCAGGTGAATCATGTACAGATTCACTAGAGAGAAACAATTTTAAAGGGAAAGACTACTGCTGTGCTCTCTTTCAAAAACCCCGTAATCACAATGTCATGGATATACCATGTATTACATTTTTTGTTTTGTAAAATAAAGATTTTCTAGAAAACAATACAAATATAATCTGGTTTATTGCATCTAATAGTAGCCAGACTTTACAAACTACATCTTTCCTCTTCCTAGTGCTTAATTTCTTTTACACTACAGTTTATTAGAGTGAGTTGCACCTAGGCTATTGACTACACTATGTATATGTGCCAGTGCCCACCTCTGAAAAAAAGAAGTGCATAATTGATCTTCTCAGTATAGATAGACCTTTTTTATCATGGAGGAACCGTTTAAAGAACTTTCCGGTTTCAGGAAACCCCTCCTAATATCACTATATCTACAGCTCATTGTACATTAGTGGGATTGACAATGGGAAGAATGCTCCTTACATCTGTGGTCAGTGGGAAGAATTCTCTTTACATTGGTGGTCAGGAGGAAGAATGTTCCTTACATAGGTGGACATTGGGAAGAATGTGCCTTACATTGGCATTGGTGCTCAGTGGGCGAAATGCCCCTTACATTGGTGTTTACTGAGAAGAATGTCTGCACATTGGTGGCCAGTGGGAAGAATGTTCCTTACATTGGAGGTTAGTGGGAAGAATGTGCCTTACATTGGCAGTCAGTGGGAGAAATGCCCCTTACATTGATGTTCACTGGGAAGGATGTCCCTATATTGGTGGCCAGTGTCAATAATGCCCATACATTGGTGGTCAGTGGGAGACATGCTCCTTACATTGGTGGTCAGTGGGAAGAATGCCCCTATATTGGTGGTCATTGGAAGAAATGCCCCTTACATTGGTGTTAACTGGGAAGAATGTCCCTAAATTGGGGGTCACTGGGAAGAATGCTCCTTACAATGGTGGTCAGTGGGAGGAATAACCTTACTTGGAGGTTAGTGGGAAGAATGTGCCTTACATTGGTGGTCAGTAGGGATGAGCCCCCAGTTCGAGTCAAACGTAGGTTCGACTTGAACATCGGGTGTTCGTTTGTTCTTTCTAAAACAAACCTAACATATGGGGCATTCGTGGGAAATTTGAGCGCTGTGGAACGCCCCATAATGCACTGTGAAATCGCAGTGCATTGCTGTATGATGATTAGCCAAAGCATGCACCTGACCTGCATGCTTTGGCCAAGCACAGCGTGCTCTGCTAAAAGAGCCATAATTGGCCAAAGGCAGGATGCCTTCGGCCAATCATGGCTCAGGGGGACTAAGTCCACGCCCCACACTATATAAGGCTGCTTACATAGCGGCCGTGTATAGTAGTGTGTGGACAGAGATAGATTGAGCTATATTAGGCAGGTAGGTTAGTTAGTAGCAGTGTATTTGATATATAGGTGTATGTATATATATATATATATATATATATATATATATATATATATATATATATATATATATATATATCTATATATATATATATATGTGTGTGTGTATATATATATATATATATATATATATATATATATATATATATATATACTCTGCATTTAGTGTAGCCTATATATTCAGTGTGTACTCTATATTCAGTCAATGCAGGCAGTATAGTTTATATAACACTGTGTATTAAAGTGGTTAAGGGGAACCCTGCTCAAAATTTTTAAAAAATGGCGTGGGGGGTCTCCCCAAAATCCATACCAGACCCTTATCTGAGCATGTAACCTGGCTGGCCGCATGAAAAAGGGAGGGGACGAGAGAGCGCCCCCCCTCCTGAACCGTACCAGGCCACATGCCCTCAACATGGGAAGGGTGCTTTGGGGTTCCCCCAAAGCACCTTGTCCACATGTTGATGCGGACAAGGGCCTCATCCCCCACAACCCTTGCCCGGTGGTTGTGGGGGTCTGCGGGCGGGGGGCTTATAGGAATCTGGAAGCCCCCTTTAACAAGGGTGCCCCCAGATCCCATCCCGCTATGTGAATGGTTGGGGTACATTGTACCCCTACCCATTCACCAAAAAAGTAAAAATGACAGGAGACAGTTTTTGTCAGTTCCTTGATTTTAAAAAAAGTGTGACATCAGAGGGGGCAGGGTCACCTGTTTACCCCGTTTACATCAATAGGTGGCCCCGCCCTTGACTATATAACAGCCATCAAAACGCAAAGATGGCAGTCGCCGGGACGCCTCCCATGGAGACGGAGTTTTTCAGTTTTATTTCTCTGGACCTTCAGCGCCATGATTGACGATGGACTAACATCGCGGGACACTTTTTTTTAAAATAAAGGAATTGTCAAAAACTGTCTCCTGTCGTTTTTACGTTTTTGACACTTTTTTGGTGAATGGGTAGGGGTACAATGTACCCGATACCTATTTACATAGGGGGGCCGGGATCTGGGGGACCCCTCGATAAAGGGGGCTTCCAGATTCCTATAAGCCCCTGCCCGCAGACCCTCACAACCATTGGGCAAGGGTTGTGAGGATGAGGCCCTTGTCCCCATCAACATGGGGACAAGGTGTTTTGGGGGGGCCCCAAAGCACCCTCCCCATGTTGAGGGCATGTGGCCTGGTATGGTTCAGGAGGGGGGGCACTCTCTCCTCCCCCCTTTTCCTGCGGCCTGCCAGGCTGCATGCTCAGATAACGGTCTGGTATGGATTTTGGGGAGACTCCCACACTATTTTTTTTTTAATTTTGGCACGTGGTTCTCCTTAACAGCTTCCCGACCGCTGCATGACGATATACGTCGGCAGAATGCCACGGGTGGGCAAAAGGCCATACAGGTACGTCGGCTTTAAGAAGCAGCACTGCAGGCGCACGCACGCCCGCCGCGTTCTCCATGACCGTAGGTCCCGCGGACTCGATGTCCACCGGGTGCCCGCGATCGTGTCACGGAGAGGTAGAACGGGGAGATGCCTTTGTAAACAAAGCATTTCCCTGTTCTGCCTTGTGTCATGACAGAGATCACTGCTCTCTGTCATCAAGAGCAGTGATCACTGTCATGTGTGTTGAAGCCCATCCCCCCCACAGTTAGAATCACTCCCTAGGACACACTTTACCCCGTCATCTCCCCCTAATGGTTAACCCCTTCACTGCCAGTGTCATTTACACAGTAATCAGTGCATTTTTATAGCACTGATCGCTGTATAAATGACAATGGTCCCAAAATAGTGTTAAAAGTCTCCGATGTGTCCGCCATGTCGCAGTCACGACAAAAATCACAGATCGCCGCCATTACTAATAATAAAAAAAAATAACAAAAATGTCATAAAACTATCCCCTATTTTGTAAACCAATTAATATACACTTATTGAGATTTTTTTTTTTACCAAAAATATGTAGAAGCATACACATCGGCCTAAACTGAGGAAAAAAATATTTTTTTTTATATATTTTTGGGGGATATTTATTATAGCAAAAAAGTAAAAAATATTGTGTTTTTTTTCAAAATTGACGCTCTTTTTTTGTTTAAAATAAAAACCGCAGCGGCGATCAAATACCACCAAAAGAAAGCTCTATTTGTGAGAAAAAAAGGATGTCAATATTGTTTGGGTACAGCATCGCACGACCGCTCAATTATCAGTTAAAGCGACGCAGTGCCAAATCGCAAAAAGTGCTCTGGTCAGGAAGGGGGCAAATCCTTCCGGGGCTGAAGCTGTTAAAATCCATAGCAGACCTGAAGGGCCTGGTGTGGATTTTGGGGGGACCCCCACACCATTTTTTTTATTTTGGCGTAGAGTTCACCTTAATATCCATACCAGACCCGAAGGGCCTGGTAATTGACCCGTCAGGGGGAGCCCACGCTGTTTTTTTCAATGATATTTTTATGTATATTGCCGGGATCCAGCAATACATTACAGCCACATGCAATTTTGGATGACATTTTTCCTTTAGAAATGCCATTTTGCTGCGGTACTGCTATAAACATGGGAAAAATGCGCTACTTTACAGGCAGTCTAAGGGAACCCCCCAGGCACGATATTTAAAGGAATATTTCATTTTTATTGTTTCACTTTAAGCATTATTGAAATTACTGTACTTGAAAAAATGGCCGTTTTAAAAACTTTTTTTACATGTCCCTTGGGGCAGTACCCGGGTCCCCAAACACTTTTTATGGCAATAACTTGCATATAAGCCTTTAAAGTGAACACTTTTGATTTTTTACGTTCGTGTCCCATAGACTTTAACTGCTTCAGCCCCGGAAGACTTTACCCCCTTCCTGACCAGAGCACTTTTTACGATTCGGCACTGCGTCGCTTTAATTGACAATTAAGCGGTCGTGCGACGTTGCACCCAAACAAAATTGACGTCCTTTTTATAGAGCTTTCTTTTGGTGGTATTTGATCACCTCTGTGTTTTGTTTTTTTTGCGCAATAATGGCGGAGATCTGCGATTTTTATCGGGATTGCGGCATTATGGCAGACACTTTTGACACATTTTTGGAACCATTGGCATTTATACAGCGATCAGTGCTATAAAATGCACTGATTATTGTAAAAATGTCACTGGCAGGGAAGGGGTTAACACTAGGGGGTGATCAAGGGGTTAATTGTGTTCCCTAGTGTGTGTTCTAAATGAAGGGGGGAGGGGACTGTCTAGGGGAGATGACAGATCGCTTTTTATACTCTGTATGAACAGATGATCTGTCTCTTCTCCCCTCAGGGCACCGTAAACTGTGTTTACACACACAGATCCCGGTTCTCGGTGTGTCAACAGTGATCGCGGGAGCCCGGCGGTGATCGTGACCGCCGGGCACTCGCATCGTGCTCCGAGGGAGAGCAGCGAGCGCCCCTAGTGGTCACAGAGCGAAGCAACATAACATAACATCGTTTCGCCAAGCCATGCCATTCTGCCGCAGTATAACAGCGGCGGCTGGTCGGCAAGTGGTTAACAGTGTTCTCATGTTCCCACAAATTTTTTGTCTGTTCGCATGTTCTGGTGCGAACCAAACCGGGGGGTGTTCGGCTTATCCCTAGTGGTCAGTGGGAAGAATGCTCCTTACAATAGCGGACAGTGGGAAGAATTCCCTTACATTGGTGGTCAGTGGTAGACATGTGCATGATGAAAAAAATTTTTTGATTTGTTAATCTAGTTATTTAGTTTAGTTAAATTTGGTTGATTCGTTCGAAACCTTTTCGGAAATCTTCATCAAATGATTACAATGACTCTTTAAATCACCATTGGCTTAACAAAAACAGCATTATATCGAAATGATACTTTAATAACACACACAGTCTTTGATTTCAGCAATATGTGTAGTGAGAATTCGACTGGAGTTCAATGTAAAATTCGAATTTCCAAAATTCTGATGAATTTCGTTACGTTATTTTGAGCATTTGGTAAAATTTGTTTATATTGTAATTAAGGTATTCGGATACATCAGAATCTCAGAATAACAAAAAATTTGTATGAATATTAATTCGGAACGAAATTAACCATACATGTCTAGTCATTGGGAGAAATGCCCCTTACATTAGTGTTCACTCAGAAGAAAATTCCCAATATTGTTGGTCAGTGGAAAGAATGCCCCTTACATTGATGGTCAATGGAAAGATTGCCCTTTAAATTGTTGGACAGTGGGAAGTTGGCCCCTAACATTTGTGGTCAATGGGGAGAATGCCCCTTACATTGGTGGTCAGTGGGAGGAATTACCTTACATTGGAGGCTAGTGAAAAGAATGCTCCTTACAATAGTGGACAGTGGGAAGAATTCCCTTTCATTGGTGGTCACTGGTCAGTGGGAGAAATACCCCTTACATTTGTGTCCACTCAGAAAAATATCCCTATATTGGTGGTCAGTAGGAGGAATGCCCCTTACATTTATGGTCAGTGGAAAGAATAGCCCCTTACATTGATGGTCAATGGAAAGATTGCCCTTTAAACTGTTGGACAGTGGGAAGATGGTCCCTAACATTTGTGGCCAATGGGGAGAATGCCTCTTATATTGGTGGTCAGTGGATATAATCCCTCTCTTACAGATAACTTCCCACTGACACAAAGGATCCTTTTAAGTTATCTGGGAGGCAGAATTTGCTCTCATTCCAAGGATCCCTCAGCAACCTCTGGAAGAACCTGGTTGAGAAAGACTGGTTTAGATGGATGGAGAAATTGTGGAATTTTGGTTATAACATAGACAACAATACCCAAAGATTTAAAGCAATTTATTTATTGCTTCCCATGCAGCTTGAAAATATAGAATTTAATCTAAATCTGTATCAAAGACATTCCATGTAATTAAAAATACTTGCATAAAAGACAGTTTGTGTTACATGCAGTATTGAATGCAGTGTAAATAAAGTACTAAGTGATAGTAGTGAAGATTCCCAAAGTCCACTTTCACTGTAACGAGAGAAATCATACTCTTATTGATATGCAGGTATGTTGTTTTAGGTTATTTCCAGTTATTACACTTAATTTCTGAAGCACCCTGACCAAATACTGTCCTTTTTTGAACGTAGAAGACTGTTTGCTGTTGATTCTTTTGTTGCCATGAGATTGGGTTGCTATTGACATGGGGTTGCAAAGATACCATCATACCTGTAACTGGACCCCAACAAAGGTCCCATATAGTGACCCCCCTCCCCATTCTTGTTACACATCTACTTTCAGTGATTCTGAATGCAGAGAGGCATCAGCTCTAACCTTGCACCAGTGACCTGACCGCTCACCTACCTGGTTCTTCAATGTCGAGTAGAATATTCCCATCACACACAATTTGGGGCCATGCAGGAGCCCTTCATCAAGCATTACATAGCCAATGAAGGGGTCCTGCGTGGCCCTGAAACGTTGCCCTACTATTCTGTGATATGGTCACTTTAATACATTTTTGGATGTTATTCTGAAGATGCATGGTGTGTTGCAATCTGGTTCGTTTATATGTCTCCAAATTTTACTATGGATGATCCATTAGGGAGTTGGTGAACCACCAGTAAGAATCAGGTGGGGGATCCAACCTTAGGTTTACTCCATCTAAAACTAAAATAAGGCAACAGCACCCTCAGATCTCATTAACACATTTGGTGGATCTCCTTACATGGTTACATGGGAAAAAGTGATCAAATTCACCAACATACAATCCACAAGGCATGCAGTAAAGTAGATCTAAATCCAAGCTGGATAACTTTTAGTGTGTAAAACCACTTTGTTTCATAAAAAAACTGTGTGTTTTTCATAAAATACGGCTTTGGGCTTTTTTATCCTGTTTTGCATCTCCTGCAGCTTTTTCTGCCACTTCCTCTCTACATGTGCTCTCACACCACTGAACGTCATTACTCTCGGCCAGCTTCCTGATAGTGACACTGGTTGACTATGTCTATGCAATGTGTATTGGCATAGCCACATGGAACATATGTGTCAAGATGACAATGCAGAACAACTGGGGATGGTTGTCACCCCATAACAGAGGAGTCTGAACAAGAACCTTCATGACAGGATCACCAGGTATTCTACATAGAATTAAAGCTTTAGATTTGAAACAGCTTTTGAAATTACATTAAAGCATAGCTCCAGGCTTCTTCAGGAGAAATTAAAAGTCAACAGCTACAAATACCTTCTGACTTTTAATATTAGGGCCCTTACCTGTCCAGGAATCCAGTGGGGTCCTCACCCGAGCCGATTTTTCATTCGACTTTCAGGTGTTGCTGCCACCATCTCAACTAATGGAAACCAGCAGTGAAGCCTTGCAGCCTCACAGACGGTTTCTCATTGACGGTTTCCCACTGCCCATGCTCGAAGCGCACTGCGTTATGTGAATGGGCTGCTGCAGGGGGAAGGAGGAGGGGGCCGGACTTCTGGCTGAGTTTGCCGCGGCGAACTCAGCCGGTAGTGGAAGCGGGTACCTGTCAAAACCAGGTACCCGCTACCCCCTCCCCTCCAAAAGGTACCAAAATGTGGCAGCGGAGGGGGGAGGAGCTTCCCCTTTTGGGTGGAGCTCTGCTTTAAAAGGCATAGGCCACCTTAAAAAAAATAAGTGAACCCATATTGATTATTTAAAAATTTGCATTTATTATTTTTTTGTTTTGGAGTCTGGAAAGGATTGCAACAATCAGTGGTTCCTGGGTGCAATGCTCTCGCTCCTGCAGACTATTCCTCTAGCCCAGGGGTCTTCAAACTGCGGCCCTCCAGGTGTTCAGGAACTACAATTCCCATCATGCCTAGTCATGTCTGTGAATGTCAGAGTTTTACAATGCCTCATAGGATGTGTAGTTCTGCAACAGCTGGAGGGCCGTAGTTTGAGGATCCCTGCTCTAGCCACAGGTCTGTACTGAGGTATATACCTTTAGTTACACAGGGCTGGAGGAAGTATCAATGGACACAAGTGTGGTGATGTCATCGCTCTTGTGCTCCATGGAGAACAGCAAAAGCCATGCCAAATTCAAATAATGACACAAGGCGGTGGGGAGAAGGACCCTCAGATTCTGTAAGTTGGGGTGGGAAGCTGCAGATTGTGGCCCTGTATTATATTGCACCCTAAATATGGGAGTCAGAAAGGTGGCGTTCTCTTTAAACATATTAAAGCTGATATGGGGTTTATATAAGTCAAGGCCTTATAGTGAGACTGGAGGACATGTCCAAACTGTAACTCCAGTCAAAACTATTTTGACTGTTTTGGATAAGGTGATGAAGAGTTGGAACTCTTGTTAGGTTCTGGTTGCTGTATGTCTCATCAGAATGAAGTGTCTTTACATCCTATTAAGTCATTTACCCAGGAAAGGGTTGGGAATCTTCCCAATGGAGAAGGCATAAATACTTGAGTTATGACCCCTGCCACACTTTATCTGAAACGAAAAACATTAGGGTTGATTTACTAAAGGTAAATAGACTGTGCACTTTGCAAGTGAAGTTGCTCCACCGTTTAGTAAATGAGGGGAAGATCTGCTGACTTCCATCATCTAATCATGCTTCAACTCATTTACTAAGCTACAGTGCAACTGCACTTGCAAAGCGCAAAGTCTATTTGCCTTTAGTAAATTAACCCCATAGTCCTAACTGGAGTACTTTATATGTCTTATATAGTGTATATTGGATGCTGCAGTTTCTGCATTAGAATAATGAAAAATGGAGTATAGAAATAGAAGAAATCTACTACATTGCTAACCAAGGATGAATACATAGGTAAAAAAGCAAAAAAGTTTTGTCAAAGTAAGGAAATGACTTTGACTACACTTTTTTATTTGTAATTGAAGCCCCCAAGGTAAAGAAGTGTAAAATATACTATCACCTCTGTCACAGTGGAACGTCCTAAAGGATTCTAAATAAAAAAGAAAAGTTAAACTTAATTGGTTCCTGAAGGTACTTTGTGTATCGTTCCTTCGCCTGTACCCTTTCTGCTCTTTCAGAAAAGATATTGTAAGAATTCCCACTTACTTTGTCCCTGGGGAATTCCTTCAATACCTTCTTTGCACAGTCCTAGTGGGCAGACAGCAGAAGTTCTTGGCTAGAATTATTAGATTTGTGGATGCGAATAATAGCAGCATATAGGAAACTTTTTTCCTGCCAAAGGCCAATCCAAAAGTGGAGACATATCTATACTATACCCAGTTCAATTCTTTAAGCACTCCAATCAAAATGACTAGATGGAGTTCTTTTTAAAAGTGACAACATTATGTTTCATATTTGTTTTTGCAAATATTAAAGTGTAGGCAAAGCCAAGAGCAAAAATGAAATATATTGCAGCTTATCAGTTTTGTTTTTTTTAGCCTTTTTTTTTTCTTTTTTTTAACCTGGTGATTCTGCCAGTAACACCCTCCTGCCCTAGGGTGACAGCGCTGACTGACTGTACATCTATACAGGTGCAGTGTTGTCACAATAGGTCACAAACTCCCAACCCTAAGCCAAATATACACAAAAAATGTTTTGACCGCCCAAGGAAAAAGCCAGTATCGGGCCCCACCAGCAGCACATTTTTTTAATTGGTCCCAACAACTCGGGTTGCTAGGCAAGAAGAAATATAGGCAGTACTTCCAGGTATGAGGAGCATGCGAATAACACCCCTTCTTCCCACATGAGTCCTCAGCCCTGCATACGCTTCAAGTCACGAAAGATGAGTGTAAGCTCTTGGGGGCACCACACTTAAAGCCCAGTCAGTCCGCCACAGTAATACATATGGGGCTCTTTTACTTTTTTCTTTTTAACTGTAAAGTGCTACAGCAGGGTTAAAACACCCTGTGCTGAATACAACATAGGAAGTCATATCACGATCTCGCACACAAACAGCAGTCTGGCTCGACACCCCCCCCCCCCCCAAACAATGCTACAATCAAAAGCACTGCTCACAGCAAGTGTACTGTTGATTGTAGCAATGTTCAGGCAGGCATGTCGGACCACTGGCACTGGTGAGCCTGGTCGCTGCTATGTTTGAGAGAGCAGCAGACTGACTCTCCTATGTGTTGGCAGTGCAGGGTATTTTAACTCTTGCTGCAATATTTAGTACTGTATTCGCAACTTGACTTCATTAGAGCAATACAATGTGAAGGTGCAATTGTGCTTTGGCTTTTTTTGACCTGCATGAGATCACTGGGAATTTGGGAACTATACTGTCTCTCTGCTCTTGCCATGCAGGCATCATCATGCCTAAAGTGGGGTACACCAGTGGTGTATTTTGGTTTTGTGCTGCCCTCGGCAAGACTAAAATCGGTCGCCACCCCCATCTGAATTTGCCACACCCCTTCCTGTGTAAGACCCACCCCTTCATCTTTAAACTCCACCCCTTCCTCTTTAGGTTCCACCTCTTCCTATTAGAGCTCCACCTCAGTAGCTGGTCAGAGACTGCAGACATAATACAAGAGATGGTCAGAGACTGCGGACATAATACAAGAGATGGTCAGAGACTGCGGACATGATATAGGAGACGGTCAGAGACTGCGGACATGATACAGGAGACGGTCAGAGACTGTGGACATGATACAGGAGCCAGTCAGAGACTGAGGACATGATACAGGAGATGGTCAGAGACTGCAGAAATCAGAGACTGCAGACATGATACAGAAGATGGTTAGAGGCTGGGGACATAATCGGAGACTGCAGACAAGATCAGAGGCTTGGGACAAGATCAGAGGCTGCGGACATGGTCAGGGGTTGCGGGGCAGTGGACATGGCCAGGGGCTGCGGACAAGGTCAGCATCCCTCTTCTAATACATTTGACGGTCATCGTTACTTACATGATACATCACTGTGACCGTCCCCTCCACTGAGCCCAGCCAAGCCGACGTGATTCAAGACCACTCGCCCAAGCATAGCTGAGTACAGCTGAGGTGAGCTGAGTGAGGACCGCCCCCTCCCACCCAAGCATAGTTGAGTACAGTCAAGGTGAGCTGAGTGGGGACCACCCCCTCCCGCTAGAGCATAGCTGAGTATAGCCAAGGTGAGCTGAGCGGGGACCGCCCCCCCCCAGTCCGAGCACAGTACAGCCTAGGTGAGCTGAGACCGCCCCTCTGCTCAAGCACAGCCGAGCAGGGACTGCTCCCTGCCTGAGCACAGCCGAGCCCAGCAGAGCACAGCACAGCCGAGGTGAGCTGAGACCACCCCTCTGCTTGAGCATAGCCAAGCGGTTACCGCCCCCCCACCCAAGCACAGCTGAGCCATTCACTTTTTTGACGCTTAATGGGGGACTCTATTTGTGCGGCCGTCGGGACTCAGTGGGGGCTTCTTTCGTGCGTGGGGGCGGCTTTCTTGCCGCCCCCCCACAAAGTGCCGCCTTAGGCATGGGCCTTGTCGGCCTAGGCCAAGACACAGCACTGGAATACACACTATAAGAAAATTGGGCGAATAATCGTGTGATTTTCCTCGTTGTTTCAAAGCAAGTTGAAACCACCACAGTTCCACATTATAAATAGCATGACTCTATTGGGCTCATTCTGATATATCCAGGCAATAGAAATGAGTCAAATGAGAATTTCCAGGAATTTCTGTTAAGAAATCAAAACATGCAACTGAACTTGCATGATTTTAATCCCGCTGTTCAGTGTGAACCTGGGCCAAATCTAAGAAGGGCAAAAAGAGAAACTGAGAATCTGCTTTGGTAAAATTTTGCCGAAACCAATGCGCTTATCCTTATTAGCCAGGGTCGAGTAGATAAGTGCCTAGAATTAGGGCCTCATGCAACACTGGACGGTTTCAATGTGACTGTTAAGGGCGCCTGGCGTTTTTTTTTGCTGCCACTAAACACCCCTGCATGTTAGCCTATTGGGGGGGGGAGATTTCCTAAAACTGGTACACACCGAATATATTGCAGATGTGCAGGGCAACCAATCAGCTTCCAGACTTTATTGTCAAAGCTTAACTTAACAAGCTGAAGTTAGAAGCCGATTGGTCATTGCAGGGTAGATTTGATTTAAATCAAGTCAATTTAAATCACAATTTAAATCACTAGTAAAAAGGCTTGATTTAAATTATCATTTTTAAAGAGCAACTGTCATCTCTGACCCGCTGTTTATTCACTGACAGTCCCATTCACTTTAATGGGACAGCTGGTGATGCAGCAGTGACACAACAAGGTGAGGGACATGGCTGAAGCAGGTGAGTGGATGCCCACTAAGGCTCCATTCACACTAGCGCGTTTTTTGATGCATTTTGCATTTTGCAGAAATGCACGGGAATTTTTTAACATGGGTTCCTATGGAACATGTTCACATCAATGCCTTTTTGTTTCTCTGCATTTTTGGAAAGGGTCAGGGACTTTTTTTCATGCAAAATGCAGCGTTTTGCATGTAATAGAATTCAATGGACAAGCATCAAAAACGCAAGTGCACCGTTTTTGCAGCGTTTTTGATGTGTTTTTGGTGCGTTTTTGATGCGTTTTTGCCGTTTTTTTTGTTTTTTGTTTTTTTGTTTTTTAATTTTTTTTTTTTTAATTTTTTTTAAGACTGTAAAAAAAAAATGTAAAAAAAAACAAAAAAAAAAACGCAAAACGCAAATCGCGGCAAAATCGCGGCAAAAACGCGGCTCAAAAACGTGGCAAGCATGAAAAAAAACCTCCAAAAACGCTCAAAAGCAACATGCATAGGTGTGAATCCAGCCTAAGGCTGGATTCACACCTATGCATTTTTAGTGCTTTTTGCCTTTTGCAGATTTGCAATGCAGTCCAGTTAACATGGTTTCCTATGGAACACGTTCTGTAGTGCAAATCTGCAAAAAGGAAAAAGCACTAAAAATGCATAGATGTGAATCCAGCCTAACAGGCGCTGCCATGATCTGAAATGACAGGTGCTCTTTAAGGCCTGATTCACCCCTATACAGGTTGCAGTTTGCATATTCCAGGTGCAGTTTGTGTTTTTCAATACACATTTTTGTTCCATTAAAGTCTATGGAACCAAAAAACAGAAAAAAGTCCTTGGCCCTTTCCATAAAATGCACAGATGTGAACTACATCCATAGGAAACCATGTTAAATGGACTTAAAGTGGGGTTCCACCCAAAAAAACAAACATATCTAAAAAATTCTAAAAAAAAAAACAAAAAAACATTTGGATATTTTTTTTTTTTTTACTCACCTCTAAATGCCTGTTGCTAGGTGGTCCCTCGTAGTCTGCCCCTTCCTCTGCCTGGGCTGGTGACATCACTTCCCCCTGGCACAGGAAGGGCTCGGCTCTTCTCCCTCCCTCCTGTCAATCATCTGGGACCCATTACAGGTCCCAGGTGATTGAGCGGCCAATCACGGCGCGCGGCGCCGCTCGCGCATGCGCAGTGGGTGCCAGGCTGTGAAGCCACAGCCCGGCGCCCACAGTTGAAATGTCGGCGCCGACGAGCGGAGGGGGGGGGGGACGAGCGGGGCTTCGATCCCCCGCATCGCTGGACCCAGGGACAGGTAAGTGTCCAATTAAAAGTCAGCAGCTGCAGTATTTGTAGCTGCTGACTTTTAATTTTTTTTTTTTTTTAATGGCCCGCCTGGGTGGAACTCCTCTTTAAGTGTGTTTCTGAAAAACTGAAAACGCACTAAAAAAATGCATAGGTGTGAGCCAGGCCTTAATGTAAGGACTTATTCTTGCTGGTAGGTAGAATCTTTAATATTTGCAAACAAAATGAAGGTTTCCTATTTAAAATAATAAGCTGTCAGGTTAGTAAAACAGCGATATCAGAACAGATTTTAGGCTAATAGGTTAATCACATATAGTTGGAGAACTACACTAATTCTTTTATTTAATTAAAACAATAACATTATATTACCTGCTTTACCCATAGGTAGAGGAACTTCATTAAATATTCCCAAACTGGGTCTCTTTTACGGCCTGCTGCCATTTTGCTCCTCAAATGAGGAATAAAGCACTTCAAGCTATGTGCAGAAAGATCACAAGGTTTATAGGCTGCTTAGAAGGTTTCACTTTCATTTTTACTGCTTGCCCTTCCTCCTCACACTTAGAAAACATACAATAGCCAGTTTGTGCATTTGCCACCAAAATCTTATTTGAGTGCTGAAGTAACCAGTGTTAACAGGAAGCGATTCAAATATTCTAGGTGTTGCAGCTCCCTTTAAATCCATGGGGTGGTGGGCTGGAATCTGTAGCAAAAATAAAGAAA
The DNA here is from genome assembly GCA_037952835.1 of Lithobates septentrionalis. NCBI lineage: Eukaryota > Metazoa > Chordata > Amphibia > Anura > Ranidae > Lithobates > Lithobates septentrionalis. The sequence goes on along the minus strand of JBBDGP010000163.1, from coordinate 444,043 downwards.
AGGAGAGTGCACAGCCGCCCTAGTGTTCAACTGTTTAATGAAAAATGAATAAAAAACAACAAAACTTGTTTGGTACATTTGTAATCAGCCTGGGTAATCTAAAGCACACGTGTTATTCAGATTACCCTGGCTGATTACAAGTTTACCATTGTGAGTGCAACTTTTGTCGTTTTTATTCATTTTTCATTAAACGGTTCAACACTAGGGTGGCTGTGCGCTCTCCTTTTCTTTATTTTTGCTCCTCACACTTAGAGCCTGGCACAGATGTATTTCTCTTCAAGCAATCATACAGTTTGTAGTGTACATAGATTTGCAAAACAATTGGATAAAGGAATATTCCTGAACTTTGTTTTATCTCATGGTTACTGTGAAATATTGTGAATGCATCAATGCAGTGCATGTTATCTCAGCTTGCAGAGCTTAGATTCATTGAATGAGTTTACCAAAAATGTAAATATTGCAGAATATACAGCCTCATGCTGCATGACTAAGCTCCATTTCAGGCTGAATAAACTAAATCATTAATGTATGTTAAATAGAAAACTATCTTTTTAGATAGATTTATTTACTCCAAAAGCATTTTATTAAAAAAAAATCTGATTAAAATAAAAACAATTCGATTTTTTTTTTTTAAATCATCGATTTTTATCTACCCTAGTTCATTTTTATCTACCCTAGGTCAGAGCTGCACCAGATTCTGTGTGTACCAGTTTTAGTAGATATCCCCCTATGTGCCCATGCACACACACAGGCATTTAGAGGACGAAAAACAAATCGCTGGCAGTAGGTCCAGGAGCAGGGGCGTTTTGGCAGAAGAAAACGCTTGAACGCATGTAAACACCCTTTAATGCTAGGCACGTTTAGCACTTGAGCGTTATTCATTTCAATGGCCATAATAAATTATTAATCATTACACACGTTTACAAGCATCAAGGGTTTTTTTCTCTCATAACGCTGTTGCTAGGAGGAAAGGCATCTAGAAGAGTTGGTAAAACGTCCAGTGTACACGAGGCCTAAAGATGTCTACAAATAGGATTGTCCTTCTGAAACTGCATTCAGGTTTTGAGATGTGCTGACTTTAGATGTGAATTGTGCTTAGCATAGATCTTCTCTAATTAGGGTAGGAGCTCCTACTGCAGCCTTCAGGTTGAAATGTTGTGCTATTCAGCTTCCGTAATATCTGTAGAGGAATGTGACATAGTGTGAAACCGTCATGACAGCTTTGTACCAGAAATGATAGTGCAGAAAAATATACGTCCCAGTTTGACACGGTGACAGAGTATGCCACAGGTAATCAAGGCAATGTTTCATCACGGCTTCAACTTCTTTCCTTTTTATGCTACAAGTTCTAGAGAGAGGAAGCGTTCATTAAGCTTCCAGCAGTGTGTGCCACCGACAGACTTCCTGGCCTTTGGACTCTTTCATTTCCAGCCAATGAATTTGCTCTTCTTCTCCACTGCTGTTCTGACCAAGTGAAATCCATCCAATCATTTCCTTCCTTTTCATTGCACGCCGGTTGTATATTGAAATCATCAAGGTGACATCAGTGAGTTGAAACAATGCAACTTGGAAGATAAATGTCTCTTTGTAGACTGGGTTTGGTTGGCCCCTACGTACTGACGTCTTACAGCATGACAGTTCGTGTCCCACGGCGTTCAAAAGAGAAAGCTTTCCATAGGTATCTGTAAGAGGGGAAAAAAAAGAGATTCTTAGATGTATCTAATTGTACTGTATATGCAGAATTCTGTACATAGTATTTTTCCTGTAGACTTTGAGATGCAGTTGGGTTGGTTTACTAAAGGCAAATTATTATTTTTATCATACCTCCCAACTTTTTGAGATGGGAATGAGGGACACCTATCAGCAAAAGTATGCAGGCATAGGACACACCCCTTGCCACGCCCCCTTAAAGGAGAATTGTACAAAAAACAAGATTGGTTAAACCCACAAGTGCTTTTTTTTTACCACTACTATTCCTTTATATTGTCTTTTGGAATTTACAAATGCAGCAATTTAGAAATTGGATGAAAGGTTTAGCACTGGAAAACACTTTTTGATAGATAAAAGGTGCATTTTATATACAACTATATAGACCAGACCAAAAATGAGGGACAAATGAGGAGGAATGAGGGCTAGAGGGACATTGCTCCAAATCAGGGACAGTCTCTCGAAATCAGGGACAGTTGGGAGCTATATTATTATTATTATTATTATTATACAGGATTTATATAGCGCCAACAGTTTGCGCAGCGCTTAACAAAATGAAGGCAGACAGTACAGTTACATTACAATTTGGTACAAGAGGAATCAGAGGGCCCTGCTCATTAGAGCTTACAATCTAACAGGGAGGGTCAATTGATACAAAAGGTAATAGCTGTGGGGGATGAACTGTTAGAGGACGTAAAACAGTGTTAGCTAGAAGCAGGATAGGCTTCATCAAAGAGAAGGGTTTTCATGGATCGTCTAAAGATGGATGGATTAGGGGACAGTCGGACAGATTGGGGTAGGGAGTTCCAAAGGATGGGAGAAGCTCTGGAGAAATCCTGGAGGCGAGCATGGGGGGAGGTGACAAGGGAGCTAGAGAGGAGGAGTTCTTGGGAGGACCAAAGAAAGACCAAATCGACTGAGCATTTACAAGTGCAGTTGCACTCTGCAAGGGAATTTGCTCCAGAGCTTAGTAAATGAGGTGAAGCTCTGCTGACTTCCATCATCCAATCACGTGCAAGCAAAAAGGCTGTTTTTGAAGCTTCACCTCATTTACAAAGCTTTGAAGCAAATTCCCCTGCAGAGTACAACTGTACTTACAAAGTGCATAGTCTATTTGCATTTAGTAACTTAAAGTGGTAGTAAACCCACTTTTTCATCTTTTACCTACAGGTAAGCCTGTAATAAGGCGTACCTGTAGGTACTGTGAATATCTCCTAAACTGCCACTGTTTTGGAGATATTCAGAGTGCATGACGTCACTGTCGCATGTGCTCTGAAGGTCCGGCATACCGCGCCGGACCTTGCCGTAAACGGCCGCCCCCTGCACACATGTGCAGGAGTGACATCACTGCGTACCGGCCACTAATGTAGCTAAGGACCGTGAACCCGGAAGGAAGATCGGGTGAAGATGGAAGCCCTCTTAGCAGTGACAGCGTGATGCTGGAGGGATTTGTTTTAAGGTAAGTCTTTGATAATGTGCTAGTATGCGATGCATACTAGCACATTATGACATTGCCACGCAGGGGATTTTTTTTTTCTTTAACTGCGGTTTACTACCGCTTTAAAGTATATGTGAACCCTCACCTTGTAAAACAACCCATACAGATTACATGGATATGAGAGATAAAACACTTGTGTACAGATACAGTATATAAACATTATAAATACCTTTTTTCCTTTATTTATAAGTGATCACATAACCGCTGTTCTTAGCTACATAGAGAGGTGAGAGTGGAAAAACAGCAGCACACTGAGCTTCCCAGTGAATGCCATGTCAGGATAATGCCGTGTACACACGGTCGGAATTTCAGCCCGCAAAAGACCGATGAGATTTTTTGGTCGGAAAATGCGACTGTGTGTATGCTCCATCGGTCTTTTGCTGGCGGAATTCCAGCCAGCAAAAGATTGAGAGCATGCTCTCAATTCTTCGGTCAGGAAAAGTTCCTATCCGAAAATGCGATCGTCTGTGGCAATTCCGACGCACAAAATCCCTACGCATGCTCGGAAACAATTCGACGCATGCTCTGAAGCATTGAACATCATTTTCTCGGCTCGTCGTAGTGTTGCACGTCACCACATTCTTGACGGTCATAATTTCAGCAAACTTTTGCGTGACCGTGTGTATGCAAGGCAAACTTGAGCGGAATCTCATCGGAAAAGCCGTCATGTCTTTTTCCAACGAGAAATCCGCTCGTGTGTACGCAGCATTTGTCTGATCATTGGAAGAGAGCAGGCTGAGTTCCAGCACAGTCAGAAAAATGACCACACTGTGCACTCATGCCTAGTGTGGTTAGTTTTTAATAGAAAAGCAGAGGGACTGGCAGGAACACCAGTGATTTCACACAAAGGAAGCAATACAAAGAAAATAGGATACGTTTTCATACAAATACATGGTACAGTAGACATATCGGGAATATGAAGTGTTGGGTTTACATATTCTTTAAACCCTAGCGCGTTTGGTTAGTTAAAGACTAGAGATGAGCGAAACTGAGAGTTTTTGCTTCACCGAAATTGTAATGAAATATTTTCACGTTGGTAAATTTCATTGCACAATGCATTGAGGTTAAAGGGGAAAAGTGACATTTAGGGCTCTTTCACATGGGGCAGATCAGTCATGATCCGCCCCGTGAACATCCGCTTGCTCAGCGGGGATCGCTCCGCCGATCCCCGCTGAGCAGGAAGATGACAGGTGCATCGCTGCACACTGTGCAGTGACGGACCTGTCAGAGCGCCGCTCTCCCCTATGGGGGATCGGATGATGACGGTCCGTAGTGTCCGTCGTCACCCGATCCGATCCGAAAACAGATGGAAAAGTAGGTTTTTCCTCCGTTACACTTTTCGGATCGGAGCGGGTCGGATGTCAGCGGACATGTCACCGCTGACATCCGACGCTCCATAGGGATGAATGTATGTCCGTTTTTCATCCGAGAACGGAAGGATGAAAAACGGACATACGGATCTCTCGTGTGAAAGAGGCCTAAGGTGGTTTTTGTGAGACATCAGGGGTTCAAACAGGGGGAATCTGTGCCACACAGGGTGATGGGGGTGTACCCAGGCACACCTGACACACCCTGCGTGCACACCTATAAACATGACAATAAATATTGTTATGAACAAGGATTGCCTGTTTGCCCATGTCTTGTGATCCATTGTGATTTTTTGCCTAGCCAAGATGGACAGGCTCATTAAATCAGCTGCTAAAACCTTCCTTTTTAGTGATACTCGTACTTTTTTTTTTTTTAACCCTTAGCCCAGATAACGGTCACCCATTAGAACCCCTCAAATGCAATGGATTTTTTTTTGCATATACTATTTTAAAATAAAAACATTCAGACTAAACCACTGGTATGGTGCTCTTTCTCTCCTAAATCTCTTGAATGTTGTAGAAGCACCTCCTAGAGGTTTTCCACAATTCACCAACTAGGCCTAATTATAGGGATCACTTTTTATCCGGTGTCAACCCAACCCCTTCTTTAATAAGTGTACAGGCTCTGTGGACTTTAATTAAAAAGCCCAGCAGGCTCTGCAAATTGAATGTCACAAAGGCAGTGACTCACAGCCAGGCAGATAGCACTAAATCTGGTGGACGGGTCCTGAATGAAAGGTTTATTTCATATATGATATACAAATATTTATAGAATAAAATTGTGCAATTTATTGGTATAAGTATAGGTAAATATGCCAATATATTTCACTAAAATTACTTTTAGAATGCCTTTATATGAGGTGCGAGAATGCTGTGTGGATACTTGTTTTCTTACATGTTTCTGAATATACAAATATCCTACTTTTCAGTATAATTTGAAAGGCATCCTCCAAATGAGAAGTCTGTAGAGCCCTGGAAATCTGATGTTTCATGGCTACCATCAATAGGTAATACACCTAATATGTATTTTATCTATCGGTCTCTTCAAATGTCATTGTTTACCGATTAGCTGCTGCCTAACTTAAATAATTTTTTTTGCATCCTTACACAGACATGTATGTGGTTCCAATTTTCCACTATTTTAAAACCTGTTCCTCTTGGTATCATAAAAAACTATTATTTTATATTTTCATCAATGCACACCTTGCATCAAAATGCAAGGTTTGCTTATGCTCCGTACACATGATCTGACATTCCAACAACAAACTCCATTTTTTTTCCCGACGGATGTTGGCTCAAACTTGTCTTGCATACACACGGTCACACAAATCTTGTCGAAAATTCCGAACGTCAAGAACGCGGTGACGTACAACACGTACGACAAGCCGAGAAAAATGAAGTTCAATAGCCAGTGCAGCTCTTCTGCTTGATTCCGAGCATGCATGGAACTTTGTGCAAGGGAATTGTGTACACACGATCGGAATTCACGACAACGGATTTTGTTGTCGGAAAATTTGAGAACCAGATCTCAAATTTTGTGTGATGAAAATTCCGATGGAAAATGTCCGATGGAGCCTAAACACAGTCGGAATTTCCAACAACAAGCTCCCATCGAACATTTTCCGTGGGAAAATCCGACCGTGTGTACGGGGCATTAGACTGTTATAAGCTGGCACTCCGATGTATACTCTGCAATCTTGTTTATATTGGCAGGTAACGTCCACTCCACTCCATCCAGTTGTGCTAAAACTGCTCCTGTGTCCTTAATGTATCCAGCTAAGCTCTGAACTAAGCCCTGGAGATGAAGATCCACCCGCTCCCCCAAAGGTTCCATGAGTGACTTGATCCCCTTTACTATGGGGGTGTTCTTCTTAAACAGGAACACCCAATTTAGGTAATTTCAGTAACTGATGGAAAATGTATGTCATCAGGTCACTCATGGTCAGATACTCCACAGTTTTGGGGCATAATAATCCCATAGACCTGCCCTCCTCTATTAGATCATCCAACTTTTTTTTTAAAAGGGACAGTGAGATTAGACTATTTTTCAATCACACCTCTAGTCAATCTGCATAATTTAAGCAGTGTTTTTAGAGTATGTATTAGTCATGAATAAGGCCAGTTTGGCTGAAAAGCGTTGGCATTTGTGGGTGTAGTCGAGTATACAACATCCCTAACTCAGGCTATGTGTTGCCGCGGCATACTTGCAAAGGTAGAGTCCATAAAAGACAGGAGTCCATCAGTAGCATTTCCCAGTAGCTGGTATCTACAGTAAGGAGCCCCAGGTACAGGGGACCTTCTACATTATGGCAGTAGCAGGTGACATTCTTGTGCTGCTCCTGGGTGCAGCCTTTGGATCTTCTACTTCACGGGGTTCTCCTACGGGCTCTAGGCTACCATCCACCACTCTCTCTACTTCACGCCCCACTCTCCAGCTCTGGACCACTGCCCCTCTTTTTTATCAGAGGATCAGTGGGTCGGACCCAAGGATAACCTGCCAAAACCAAAGAACCGGGAAAGGCATTAACCCTTACCCTCCTGTCAGGGGCAGCACCTAACTAGCATTTTTTCCCACCCGTTTACAGGTATGATCTTAAAATTTGCTACAACATACATTTACATGTTTTAGACCCCTTTCACACTGGGGCGGTTTGCAGGCGTTATTGCGCTAAAAATACCGCCTGCAAACCGCCCCTAAACAGCCTCCGCTGTTTGTTCAGTGTGAAAGCCTGAGGGCTTTCACACTGAAGCGGTGCGCTGGCAGGAGAAGAAAAAATCTCCTGCAAGCCGCATCTTTGGAGCGGTGAAGGAGCGGTGTATTCACCGCTCCTTCACCGCTCCTGCCCATTGAAATCAATGGGACAGCGCGGCTATACCGCGGTAATATCGCAGCTATAGCCGCGCTATACGAGGGGTTTTAACCCTTTTTCGGCCGCCAGCGGGGGGTTAAAACCGCACCGCTAGCGGCCGAATACCGCGGTAAAACAGCGCTGTTTTACCGCCGACGCCCCCCTACCGCCCCAGTGTGAAAGGGGCCTTATCTCCATCCTTTTACTCCATCCTGCTGGTGTTTTTAAATATCACTAGTCAGAAATGCTCAGGTTAAAACAGTGTTACACACTGTAAACTATTCCAATTATCTATTCGTCAGTTGATCCCTGTCATTTTTATGCATTGGTCATCTTGTAACTCTACCGATAGATGTCCAGCTCATCTGGTCATGCACTCCAGGCACAGAATGACCAATTACATCCAATCTGTGCAGACATCTGATAAGTATACACTGGGTGAGAATTTGATGTCACTGCTTGTGCGGATTAATGTGGCTCTGTCATAACATAGCAGACACGTTTGTCTTGGTTATCTGACAGTTGCAGATTAGATGCCCGTTGGACATAATTAGTTAGTGTTGACCAGAATACTTTAACAGCTCAGTCCACTGAACGGGGATATTTTAGTTACAATATGTTGAAAGACCAAATCTTTTTTTAAGCATTGGATGGAGTAGGAGGTGGATTCAGCGGAACAGGGCTTCGCCACAGTACACATTTACTGCGCAGTAGGTCAGCATTTTGAGAGTTAAAATAGGCAGTGAGGAGGCAACATATTGCCCCCTCACCACCTGTCAAATGCCCTCTGACAAGCAATCCATCAAGGATCACTTATCAGAGGAGCAACACTAATAGCCACTGTGACCCACGTTTTATTAGTGTGCTGCTCAGGCTCGATCTTTGTGGGGAGTAGTGTGGGTGATGCCGCGTCCGCCAGCAAGGGATGGAGCTCGCCCCAGCTCCTGTAGTCACTGGAAGGAAAAGAAGAAAGATTCCTGGTGCTGCACATCCATGGAGTTCTATGGTGGTAGCAAGAGAGACAACCTCAACCTGGGCTCCTGCCAGGCCACTCCTTCAACGCGTTTCACTCCGCCCCCTGGAGCTTAGTCATTGGCATCATTCTTCTTTTCCTTCCAACAATAATAGCCACAAGTGTGAACGAGCCCTTAGTCAGTTGTCACTGGAACAAGAGTCCCAATTACAAGATGTCTCCAACTCAAAAATGTTGAATTTTTTCCTCACTTTGAGACCTCTTGACAATGATCAAACAGAAAGTGACTCTCCCCAGCAGGAATACAGTTAAAGCGGGATTCCGGCCTAAAAAAAAAAAAATTAAAAGTCAGCAGCTACAAACACTGTAGCTGCTGGCTTTAAATAAGTACTTCCCTGTCCTGGGTGCCCGCGATGTCAGCTGCCCGAGGCCGACCCGTCCCTCGGCTCTTGGGTCCTGGCACCACCATCCTAGGTAAGGGAAACAGGCAGTGGAGCCTTGCGGCTTCACTGCCAGTTTCCTACTGTGCACACGCGAGCGGTGCGGCGCTTTGTGAATGGCCCCGTGGTGTTCTGGGAACACACACAGTTCCCAGAAGACAACGGGGCCGCTCACTGAGGAGCAGAAGACGCCACAGAAAAGGAAGAGGCAGATTAGGAAGGCTGCCAAGCAACAAGGGTTTAGGTAAGTTTACATTTTTTTTTTTTTTTTTTTAGGATTTTTGGTGTAATTTTTTTTTTCAGGGTGGCCCTCCACTTTAAACAATACGAATTTGACAGAGGTTCTAACCTTTCTGTTTTCTATCCAAAACTAGAAAAAGACAAATGTTTTTGGTTTAATTTAGGCCGGACCCCAGTGTAACTTTGACACGACTTGCATGCAAATTCTGTAACAGAAGTCAATTCAAGTTTTACCAAAGTCAGACCAAAAGTAGTGCAGAAATATTTTTCAAAATCGGAGCGACTCAAGTCGCACTGAGTAGAACGGTTCCATTGCACAGAATGGGGTCCGACTTTTGATGTGACAAGTGCTCCAAAGTCTGGGCGATTGTCGCCTCAGTGTGCACCGGGCCTTACACTTTAGAGATGAAGTCTGATGGGCTGAATCAGCTGGTGGCTTTCTATAGTCCTTGGCTTATTTCTCTTACCTTGATGCACTTCTGCTAAGTGCATTCCCTGTAGGAAAAAAAAAATAACAGGTAGAGTAACCCCCTATTTCCTGTATAGGGTGTGCAAACCAAGCACAAATCTCATCACCTATGGTTTGGTGTGGGGGGCACATTGGATGCTGTCAGCTGCCACTGTGCACTCGCTGGGCATCATGTGTCCCTGTGCCTTTAAAGGGGTTGTAAACCCTCGTGTTTTTTCACCTTGATGCATTCTATGCATTAAGGTGAAAACATTCTGTCACTCAGCAGCCCCCCCAGCCCCTGTTATACTTACCTGAGCCCTGTGTTAGGGGAACGAGCACACTAGCTCCGGCCGGTGTCTCGTGTCCTGATTGGATAGATTAATAGCAGCGCAGCCATTGGCTCCCGCTGCTGTCAATCAAATCCAATGACGCGGGCAAGTCCTGCTTTCTGTGTCAATAGACGCAGAAGCAGCACACGGGAGCGCGCCCGCATGGGTGTCCATGAAGGAGAGCGTTTCTCCAACAGGGGCACTTGAGAAGAGAAGGAGCCAGGAGCGCCGCTAAGGGACCCCAGAAGAGGAGGATTGGGGCCACTCTGTGCAAAACCAACTGCACAGAGGAAGTAAGTATGACATGTTTGTTTTTCTAAAAACCCTGAAACTTTACAACCCCTTTAAGGAGGCATGGGCTCTCTCCATGCAAACCTGCCCTTAATTTATCCACTACTATATATGCTTGTAAGAGGGGCAGGGTGGTGCTTGTTTGTCCTCTATGTTTCCTATTAACTTGTAGGGCGCCAAGTGAGGGTCCCACAGGAGGCCTACCCCGGGGTGGGTTCTTCTGAGCTACATTAGGTCCTTGTTACAGGATGACTCTACTGCACACATGGGATACCTTTGTTTTGTGTTTTTTTCATCAATGCCTTGGGACAAAGCTGAGGCTGCTGTGGGGAATACTCAAGCTTAAGGCAGGTCTCCAATCATTAAGGATTGTAGTCCAAGCACCGATAAGTTCTTTACAGGCATCTCCGGTGTAGGTACAAGTCCTACAGAGGCACAGATTAGTGCTGGTATCTTCAGGGTGAACCCCAAGTTCAGATGACTTTACATACAGTATATGTAATGATGAACGGCATACCTCTGCTCCTCCGAGTCCGGGTCTGGTCCTCCATCTCAACCTCTGAGTTCTCTCTCTGCAACTCCTTCCCCCACCACAATCCTAGTCCAGAGGGTTCTCCACAGGGGACTCCTAGTGCCGGGGCACTGACTTAATTTATATGTCACAGGATAAGTGGGCCGGACCCAGAGCAGAAACCGCCAAAATGACCAAAGAATATGTAAAGGCATTAACTCTTATGCCGCGTACACACGGTCCTACTTTTCGTCTACAAAAGTCCAACAGACGCTGATGGACTAAAGCTGGCTGGTAATCCGATCGTGTGTGGGCTTCTCCGGACTTTCAACCGACTTTTTTAGCCTCAAATACGACGTACTTTAGATTTGAAACATGCTTCAAAACTTTTACTTCGTACCTACGACGGACCCCGAAATCCGCTCGTCTGTGTGCTAGTCCGACGGACAAAAAGCCACGCTAGGGCACCTATTGGCTACTGGCTATGAACTTCCTTATTTTAGTCCGGTGTACGTCATCACGTACGAATCCGTTAGACTTTTGTGTGGTCGTGTGTAGGCAAGTCCGGTCGTTAGAAAGTAGGCCGCAAGTCCGCGGCAAGTCCACCGAAAGTCTGCCGGAAGTCTGTCCGACAGGCTGTCCGACTTTTGTAGACGAAAAGTACGACCGTGTGTACGCGGCATTACCCTCCTGGCCAGGACAGCACCTTACTACCCAGAAAGCAAGGATAACTTGCCACAAATTTGTGGCAGTGTTGAATTGTAATGCCGCGTACACACGAGTGGACTTTACGGCAGACTTTGTCCTGCGGACTTTGACAGACTTTACGACGGACTTTCCGAATGAACGGACTTGCCTACACACGATCAACCAAAGCCCGACGGATTCGTATGCCATGACGTAGGACCGGACTAAAACAAGGAAGTTCATAGCCAGTAGCCAATAGCTGCCCTAGGGTCGGTTTTTGTCGGTCGGACTAGCATACAGACGAGTGGACTTTTCGACTGGACTCGAGTCCGTCGGACAGATTTGAAACATGTTTCATTTCTAGGTCTGTCAAACTTTTGAGAAAACAAAGTCCGCTGGAGCCCACACACGATCGAATTGTCCAACGGACTCCGGTTCGCCGGACCAAGTATGCTGTAAAGTCCGGTCGTGTGTACGCGGCATTAGTCTTGTTAACTTGCTGCGCATTTTTACTGGCAAGTTGTACACTTTCAGAGCACTTGAAGCACAAGTTCTAGTTGACACTTTTCCAATTTATAGCAAATTTGCATGGCAAGTCTCTAGCAAGAGCAAAGTTGCAGTGGTGAGTCTACAGCAAGAGCTCTGCAAGTCACTGTGACCCCTGTGGTGGGATGACTGTTGCACAATATAACTGAACCAGAACTTGCAGCAGACTTGCAGAATGTTTGCAGAGAAACTTGATCTGGTATCATGCAGTGAGTGAGGCCCGGAACGGAAAGAAAAGAAAAGAGAATAGTGTAGGGCCGGGCATGACAGTGTGTCTAGTGACACACACAGGGTTAAGCTGGCTAGGTTTTGGTGGGGTGGAGACAGCAGGAAACTTTGGGGGTGCGGCCATATAAGAGGAGGGGCGGAGCTGGCACGGGGTCAGTGGAGCAGGAAGAGACACGAGGAGGCAGATTTTTCTCTGCTCCTCTACAGCAATGGCCGACATCGACCTGATACTCGCTCGTTTGCGGCAGGCAGCAGCGTCCAGGGGACCGGAGTGGCTACACAGTCAAGTCGCTGGGCTCATTGAAGAGGAAGCAGGCGGATCGGCGATCGGAGGTGAGGGGACTGCCCGTGCGCGGAAGTCGCGGCCGCCGGCGCGGTATTCGCCAGGACCCGATGGACGTACGGGTCGCCAGGCACGAAGTCCCAGGGGGGAACAGTCAGCCCCTCCAGCTAAGAGGAGTCAACCGATGGCCGATGCCAGGCGCGGGCGGAACACACGCCGTGGTCGCGGCGCGGTGGGCGGGGCTACGGGTCAAGATGGCGCCGCTTCACTGAGTACAGGATCCAGGCGTGCGGAACGATCGGACCCCCCAGCAGCTTTGCACGAGCCGAGGGGGGAGGACAAAAGCGAGAGAGGAGCTGCAGCAGTGCCCAGGGCGGTGAGGAGAAGCATTGATGACACCGCAGGTGGCAACCGGTCGCCTGGCGGGGAGAGGGACCTCCGGAGGGGCGGACGGAGGACTGATCAGGCCAGCCCGGTCTCAGCCATTCCAGGGCGGCGTGGAATCCAGGCGGGAAGCGGAGTTGCAGAGGTCGGACGAGTCATGTCTCAGCGGGTGCATACGGCCTCCAGGAGGGATGCGCCTGGGGGGCTCACCACGCCGGCAGGGGGGACCGGTCCGAAGACGAGGAGTTGGAAGAAGGTGGGGTGGAGGCACACCAGCAGGATACGGCGGTGGAAACCAGACCAGCGGCTGTCGGGAGGTTTCCGGGTCAGCCCGGTAAGTCCAGTAATAATGTAGATTTTACCAATGCTTTACAAAATATATGGGGTGTGGTTAACTCAGGTACGGCAGGGGCCGTAGCCCGGCCACCACGGGTGTCGCAGGGCCATGACCACCAAGTGGCGGGGCAAGGATCCGCCAGTTCGGGGTCAGGGGGACAACTGAAGGAGCTGTTGGAGGGCCTGAGGGCGCTAGTAGGACGTTTTGGGGAACAACCTCCTCAGGCGGCCACGAGCGTAGTAACGCAAGGAACTGGCGGGGGGGTGTCATCTGGGGGGGAGGTGGAACTTTCCACGGGGGTGTCTGCTGACAAGACCCCGGAGTCGGGGGGTGTCAAAGAGAAGCCGGGGGAAAAAGGGGCAACAGAAGCGGCGGGTAGGACGGATATAGTCAGGATTGCAGACGCAGCGAAATGCGAGGTATATGTCTGCTTTGAAGGCCCGCTGGGTGCGCATCTGAAACAGGAGGTTCGGGAAAAGATCCAAAAAGGGGAATACGTGGAAATATTTTCCTTGTTGCCGTTTGAAAAGTTTAACCTGGACAGGGTTAGGCCTGATGACTCCAAGAAGGAAGATGAGGAGAAGAGGAGGTATAGGTTGATTCCGCGAACGTTTGTCAATTGGTTACAAGCGTTCGCTATCATGGCCAGCGTCATTGGCGAAAAGAATCCGGAGCATTGCTCTGGGTTGTTTTGTTATATGGATGCTATTGGGGAAGCACACAGAGTCTATGGCGGAACGGCTTGGCTGCGTTATGACGAGCAGTTCCGACAACGCAGAGCGGTTCGTCCGGCCCTGCGTTGGGACCACAAGGACATCAGCCTTTGGATGAGACTTATGTCCTCAGCTAGGGCCTCGCCTCAGTTTTTTCAAGGGGGGGCCGGGGGTACACACTGCTCAGGACTACCGGCCGGCAAGAAATGGGGAGTGTGTTGGCAATACAACGAAGGAAACTGTAAGTTTGGGGGATCGTGAAAATTCAAGCACGAATGCTCAGGGTGTTAACAAGAGGGATGACGCCGGTGAAGGTGGAAAGGATGCTGCCTTTCCTAAGTAAGTATCCGGATAGGGAAGCGGCATCGCTGATTACCGCAGGTTTTTGGGAGGGGTTCAAAATACCATGTGCCTTGGGGGTGGTTCCCCCTATGGCACGGAACTTGAAATCAGCGTTGCAACACCCAAGGGTGGTGGGAGAAAAATTGGCAAAAGAAGTGGCATTAGGCCGCATGGTAGGGCCATTCGCGGAAAAGCCGTTACCGGATTTGGTGGTGTCCCCACTGGGAGTGGTGCCCAAAAAAGAGGCAAATAAGTTCCGATTAATTCACCATTTATCCTTTCCAAAAGGGGGCTCGGTCAATGATTTCATTGACCCTGATGCCTGCGCTGTGTCCTATATGTCCTTTGATGCTGCGGTGCGGTGGGTTAGGAGGTATGGACAGGGGGCACTCATGGCAAAATCTGACATAGAAGCGGCGTTTCGGCTACTTCCAGTGCATCCGGACAGCTTTAGGCTACTGGGTTGCCACTGGCAAGAACAGTTTTACGTCGATAAATGTTTGCCCATGGGTTGCTCCATTTCTTGCGCCATGTTTGAGGCGTTCAGTTCCTTTTTGGAGTGGGTGATTAGGGATGTGTCGGGGCTGGACTCGGTTATCCATTACTTGGATGACTTCCTTTGTATAGGTCCTGCTTCCTCCAGTGTGTGTGCGATTTTATTGTCAACGTTGCAGCACATTGCAGGCAGGTTCGGAGTGCCACTGGCAGCCGAAAAGACGGAAGGCCCGACAACCGAAATTAGTTTTCTGGGTATAGTAATTGACTCCATAGCAATGGAATGCAGGTTGCCGCACAGAAAGTTAGTGGACTTACAGAAGGAGATCCGGGAGATTCATAGAATGCGGAAGGTGCAGTTGCGGACACTGCAGTCGTTGCTAGGTAAGCTAAATTTCGCTTGTAGGATCATACCCATGGGTAGGGTGTTTGGTTGGAGGCTGTCAGCAGCCACGGCGGGAGTAAAAGCCCCCACCCATTTTGTCAGGCTGAAGCGGGAACATCGGGAGGACCTGAAGGTATGGTATCAATTCCTGTCAGTGTACAACGGAAGATCAGTGTGGATGTCAGGTCCGGTAAGTAACTTCGATGTGGAACTGGTTACGGACGCGGCAGGTTCTACAGGTTACGGAGCTTATTTTCAAGGGCAATGGAGCGCGGGATTGTGGCCACAATCATGGGTGAAAGCGGGGTTTCTTCGGAACCTGGTACTGCTGGAACTGTTTCCAGTGGTGCTGGCTATGGAGTTATGGGGGCGGTCCTGCCAGAATTTAAAGTTGAGAATTAATTGTGACAACATGGGGGTTGTGCAGGTGGTCAATCGCATGTCAGCGTCTTCCCAACCTGTCATCAGGCTGATGCGACAGTTGGTATTGCGGTGCTTGCAATTGAATACCTTTATATATGCTGTACACATACCAGGGATTGACAATACACTGGCTGATTCGCTGTCTCGCTTTCAGTGGGACAAGTTCAGGGAATTAGCCCCGGCAGCAGAAAAGGAAGGGGTTCCTTGCCCGGAGTGGATCTGGGAGCTGGCATTGGAGTCGCCGCAGGATGGATTCAGCAGTCAGTGAGTAAGTCCACTTGGATGGCCTATATGAAGGTATGGAGAGAATGGGAGGGTTTACTGCAAGAAGCTGGGGTGGACAAGGACGGGATTGAGGTTAGATTGCTGGTCTTGTATTTTGTGTCCAGAAATATGGAAAACGGGGTGGCGGTGTCTTCTATTGAAAAGAAGATGGTGGCTTTGTCATTCCTTTTCAAGCTGAAAAGGGGGGAGGATTGGACTAAAGATTTTTGGGTTAGGCAAGCCATCAAAGGGTACAAGAGAGGACAAGGAAGGAAAGATAAAAGAAGGCCTGTCACTTTTGCAAACCTGGTGTCCATTTGTGGGCAGTTAAGGTCAGTATGTTCTTCAAGTTATGAATGTTTGCTGTTTACGGCAGCCTTTTCGTTAGCGTTTTTTGGGGTGTTCAGAATTGGGGAATTGGTTAGCCCGGCACGGGGGGATGCGGGTGGCATTCTGGTGCAGGACGTTAGGTCGCACGGAGATAAAGTGTGTTTGAGACTGCGAAGGTCAAAAAACGATCAGACGGGGAAGGGGGTGGACGTATGGTTGTACGCTCTGCCAGGATCCACGGTATGCCCGGTAAGGGCGGTCGAGGAACTGGCGCAGGTAAGGCCGATGGGTGAAGGACCATTTTTGCGTCATGAGGACGGGTCTTATTTATCAAAATTTCAATTTGTAGCAGTGTTTAGAAAATGTTTGATGAAGTTGGGTTTGGATGGGAAGGCTTACGCTTCACACTCCTTCCGCATTGGGGCGGCTACTGAAGCTGCCAGATGTGGGTTGGATGAGGCAGCCGTGAGGAGGATCGGTAGATGGGAATCGAGAAGGTTCCGCACCTACGTACGTCCTCAAATGATAATGGAATAACAATTAAAAAAAAAAAAAAAAAAAAAAGAAAATAAATAAGTAATTAAAAAAGGTGGTGGGTTTGCTGGTATTATGGTCCAGGTATGTGGGAATTGTGTTTTAGGTTTAAAAAAAAAAAAAAAATGAATGACGTTACCTTGGTTGTGATCTTTTCATTGCAGGGAGAGGTGCTCCATGCCTCGTCTGGATTCTTGGGCACTCTTATGTGTGTTGGGGGGCCAGGAGAGGTGATGCGAGACCGGACGGGCGGCAGCTGGGAGTATCGAGGAGAGAGGCATACATCAGGTGGCTGGGGAGACCGGGTATGATGTGGGGTAGAGTGGTCACGAAAGTGGAGCGTTATGCGTGGTTGGACAGACCACCTGATGTGTTGGTGATTCATGCAGGAGGGAATGATTTAGGGGTACGCACGGTAAGAGACATATTAGCAAGCGTTAAGTCGGATTTGCTATATATCCGCACGGTTTTTCCCAATACTCTGCTGTTATGGTCCGACATGGTGGCACGCACCACCTGGCGGATGGCAAGGTCTGTGGAACGGCTGAACAAGGCACGTATTCGCATTAACAAAGTGGTGGGGAGGTTTTTGGTGAAACAAGGGGGCATGGTGATAAGGCATAGAGAGCTGGAAATTAATGTAGGCCTTTATTTACGCAGGGATGGTGTTCACCTCATGGACGTGGGGATTGATCTGTGGACCATGGGGCTGCAAGAGGGAATCCAAAGGGCATTGAGTGTGTGGAGGGGCCCTTAAGGATAAGGTTTCATCCTTTCGGGCTGTGGCTGTGTTTTTTCTGTTGGTCGGTGACGGTAGCGGTAAACAAATGTGGTAAAAAGGGGTGGGGGGTCATCGATAGTATGGCCCCTCCGGTGTATTCCTGAAATGAGATACCGGTATGGTTACACTGCGGGCAAGGGGTTGTCTCCGAGCGGTACAACTGGAGGCCTATCAAGTTGGAAATGGTTCCCGCGTGTATGGTTTGATATGTGGTAAAAGTGTGTAGCTCCGTCATTGACCAACAGATTGCAGTTAATAACATGTTGTTTGCACTGAAGTTATTTGTTATTTATATATTTAAGGTTATTGGAGTTATTTATTCAGTTTGTTTAATAAATAGGCTGTTATGGCCATTTTATACTCCAATAGATTGGTGTGGTCTCGTTAATTTAAATAAAGGGAAAAGGGGTTGGAGTAAAATGGTATAGCAGTAAGAGTAAATAAGTGGGTACATCTGGAATACACTCGTCAAGTGAGGCCCGGAACGGAAAGAAAAGAAAAGAGAATAGTGTAGGGCCGGGCATGACAGTGTGTCTAGTGACACACACAGGGTTAAGCTGGCTAGGTTTTGGTGGGGTGGAGACAGCAGGAAACTTTGGGGGTGCGGCCATATAAGAGGAGGGGCGGAGCTGGCACGGGGTCAGTGGAGCAGGAAGAGACACGAGGAGGCAGATTTTCCCACCCTCCCTCCCTATTAGGTTTGTTGTTAGTGTGGTTAATGTGTGTGTTTATTTTTCAGATTCGGAGGAAGTGGTCGTCATGACAGCTGTGGTTTGGCTGTGTTTTTTCTGTTGGTCGGTGACGGTAGCGGTAAACAAATGTGGTAAAAAGGGGTGGGGGGTCATCGATAGTATGGCCCCTCCGGTGTATTCCCGAAATGGAATACCGGTATGGTTACACTGCGGGCAAGGGGTTGTCTCCGAGCGGTACAACTGGAGGCCTATCAAGTTGGAAATGGTTCCCGCGTGTATGGTTTGATATGTGGTAAAAGTGTGTAGCTCCGTCATTGGCCAACAGATTGCAGTTAATAACATGTTGTTTGCACTGAAGTTATTTGTTATTTATATATTTAAGGTTATTGGAGTTATTTATTCAGTTTGTTTAATAAATAGGCTGTTATGGCCATTTTATACTCCAATAGATTGGTGTGGTCTCGTTAATTTAAATAAAGGGAAAAGGGGTTGGAGTAAAATGGTATAGCAGTAAGAGTAAATAAGTGGGTACATCTGGAATACACTCGTCATGGAATTGCTGCAATTGTGCAACAAACTTGTGAAGCCCGGCAAGTCTAGTAATAGCTTAGCAAGTCATTTTCAAACTTGCAGCTCAATTGCTTGCTATCTGGGTAACTGTTTCAACCTGTCCACATGCTCCAACTTGGAGACTCTCTAAAATACAGATTAGGACTGCAGTATACAGGGGAGCTTTGACGTAGGCCCTGCAACTTCCACATATATTTGCAAGTTTGTGCAATGAAACCCTCTGTTTTAAGGTGAATTGTTAGACAGGGCCAATTTGGTTTTGTTTGCAGGTGTGCTGGGAAGTTTTTGTTTGTGAGTTACGTCACAATCTACCCTTATCCAATAAGAGAATGCGTTGCATTTACTGAAAAAATTACAAGGCATCATTTGGAATGGTGGTGATGCCAAGCGAGTGACCCCCTGTGCTCAGTGTGCAAACTGGAAGTTGCATGAGCAGGACCTGCAAGATTTCGGCTGTCTCTGGATGTAGTATGGGTCATTATTGTGGTTTTTAGCATCTCCAGCCTCCTCCAGATATAGGATATGGACACATTGATTGTGCCAACCTAGACCAATGTAAGTTGGCAATAAAGATAATTCATACTGTATAGTTTCCGCTTTAGTTCCATGGTTCATGGGGGTGGGATATCAGCATATCACATTTTCAAGTGGATTAAAGGCTACATTTAGAAAACTGGCCTTCCAGTTTTTCTGAATAGCCCAACTGCAGGAATTAGACAAAATCTACCCTTGCAGTGTGGCCCCCTACACACACACACTGTAAGGGTTACCAGCTCACTCAGTCTAGAGGTGCAAGAATAATGGGTATTTATCTTATCCCAGCAGGGTCCCTCCAGCAGTGCAACCTAACCCACCAAGCCTCATCTCTAAGGCGCTACTGGCCATGGTAACACTTCTGCCTCTTCTACGTACAGTGCTGGGTTAAGAGCTCTGCATTGTACGTGATGAGGCCGAGGGACCACCCACAGCCTGGAGCACTGGGGGAGAGAAGGAGAAAGCTGGCACCTGTCTGGAGCAGGATTAAAGTAATTAATAACCACCTAATGAGCATTTAACCCTTGCAGTTTGGGGGCCCCATTGCAAGGGTAGATTTTTGTGCCATTCCCGTTGAGCTTTAAGAAAGCAGCAATATGGAGCACGCTGTCCTTAGTTCTCTCGGATCCTGTTTTACGTCTTTTTGTTTATCTTATCTATTTTAGTGCTATGTGTAATTTTGCACTCTTTCTGGCAGGAATTGTGTTGCATAGGGTGTGGAAACACTTCCTGACTCACATCCTGTGAGACCTGTGATTTTTCATCCTAAATAGGTATTCTAGTAGCTGATGTAATGTTGATAAAAGTTGGTAGACCAGATATAATTCCATCATTACCATGTTTTGGGGCCAAATACACACCAATTCATCTCCATGAGTCTGCCAGTGGAATTATGTATATAATTAAAAGATTGCTTCGACTCCAGATCTGGAAGGTTTACCCCCCCCCCCCCTTCATGAACAGGCCATTTTTTGCGATACAACACTGCATTACTTTAACTGACAATTGCGCAGTCGTGCTATGCTGTACCCAAATTAAAGTCCACTTGGCGACCATATATCATAGATGTATGGTAGCAAGGCGGCATCTCTGTGCAGTATGAGAATCTGCACTTTCTGGTTAGACACAGCCGGAGCCAAGACAGTGGGAAGACAGAGATCCTGTGTTTGCTAAGCAGGAACACGGATCTCTGCCTTCCCACAGTTAAATCACCTCCTCCACAGTTAGTAAGCACTCCCTAGGAACACATTTAACCCTTTGATTGCCCCTGATGTTAACCCCTCCCCTGCCAGTGTCATTAGTACAATGACAATGCATATTTTTTAGCACTGATCACTGTATTGGTGTCACTGGACCTCAAAAAAAGTGTCAAAAGTCTCACTTAGAGTCGGATTTATCCGTCGCAATGTTGCAGTCCTGCTAGAAGTTGCTGATCGCCACCATTACTAGTAAAAAAATAAATAAATAAAAATTCCATAAAAATATCCCATAGTTTGTAGACGCTATAACTTTTACGCAAACCAATCAATATACGCTTATTTGAAATTTTTTTTACCAAAAAAAAGTAGCAGAATACATATTGGCCTAAATTGATGAAGAAATTTGAGTTTTTACATTTTTTTATTGGATGTACAGTGTCTTGCAAAAGTATTCCCCCCTTTGGCATTTTTCGTGTTTTGTTTCCTCATCACCTGGAATTAACATGGATTGTTTGAAGATTTGCATCATTTAATTTACAGAACATGCCCACAACTTTGAAGATGTTTTTTTTTATTGTGAAGCAAACAACAAATAGGACAAAATAACAGAAAAAGTCAATGTGCATAACTATTCACCCCCCTAAAGTCAATACTTTGTAGAGCCACCTTTTGCGGCTATCACAGCTCCAAGTCGCTTTGGATAAGTCTCTATGAGCTTGCCACATCTTACCACTGGGATTTTTGCCCATTCCCCCTTGAAAAACTGCTCCAGCTCCTTCAAGTTGGATGGTTTGCGCTTGTGAACAGCAATCTTTAAGTCTGACCACAGATTTTCTATTGGGTTGAGGTCTGGGCTTTGACTAGGCCATTCCAACACATTTACATGTTTCCCCCTTAAACCACTCAAGTGTTGCTTTAGCAGTGTGTTTGAGATCATTGTCCTGTTGGAAGGTGAACCTCCGTCCTAGCCTCAAATCACATACACAGTGGTACAGGTTTTGCTTAAGAATATCCCTGTATTTAGCACCATCCATCTTTCCCTCAACTCTGACCAGTTTCCCAGTCCTAACTGCTGAAAAACATCCCCACAGCATGATGCTGCCACCACCATGTTTCACTGTGGGGATGGTGTTCTTTGGGTGATGTGATGTGTTGGGTTTGTGCCAGACATAGCGTTTTCTTTGATGTCCAATAAGTTCAATTTTAGTCTCATCAGACCAGAGCACCTTCCTCCATACATTTTGGGAGTCTCCCACATGCCTTTTCGCAAACTCAAACCATTTTGTTTTTTGCTGAAAGTAATGTTTTTTTTCTGGCCATCTGCCATAAAGCCCATCTCTATGGATCATACGGCTTATTGTCACCCTATGTACAGATACTCCAGTCTCTGCTGTGGAACTCTGCAGCTCCTCCAGGGTTATCTTAGGTCTCTGTGATTCCTCTCTGATTAATGCCCTCCTTGCCCGGTCCGTGAGTTTTGGTGTGCGTCCATCTCTTGGCAGGTTTGCTGTTGTGCCATGTTCTTTCCATTTGGTTATGATAGATTTGATCAGAGATTGAGTGAAAACAATGTGAATGGGCCAGAAGCAAACTGGACCTTTAATTGCTTAATATTAGTTCTTTCAGTGTGACTAGAAGCACGGGCCTTGTCAGCAGCTGGTTTGGCTTCCAATTGCAAACAGAGACCGGAAGTTGTCAGTGACAGCACGATAAATGTCCTGGGTGCGTCCAGTGAGCACACTTTCAGCAGAGAATCTCTGACCTACATGGACTTATATATGAGATGGCTAGGCATTAAGGCCCATCCACCCTGTTGCCTCACATATGCGTTACATCAGCAGGAAGAGGTTAAAGAGACCCTGTCAATGCCCCAGGAATATTATTATCAAAATACTATATACATCTACTTACAATGCACTTCTTGTGGCAACCTCTCTTTTAAAATGCTGTGCTATTGGTATGCTGCAAACAGTACTGCTATTCCACACTTTCTCCAACACTTCTGGGAGTGTTGGAGACTTCTGCCATTGGCTAGAGCAAACTCACATGATCTCCAAAGAATGTTGTGTACATCACATAAGGCTTCTCTGGGTGCTGTCAAGAGCACAGGTGACATCAGAGATGGGGGGGTGGGGGTGCTCTAGCATGATGCTGGAGTGCAGAGTGTCGGGAGCAAGTGAAGAATTACGTTTCTGTTTGCAGAGTGCCACAAGCACAACATTTACAAATAAGAGGCTGTAGCACCTATTACTTTGTAAGTAGATTTATATAGCTTCTGGAGTCTTGATAGGGTCTCTTTAAGCTTTTTTGCTGGAGTTTACATACATGTAACACTGTGCATAGTTACTGAGATGCAGAACTCTATTTGCCCACAAGATGGCAGGATTCAGCACTTTGCCTCACCATAGCCTTTATACAAAAACTCAGAGCATTCTGGGAGATGAGGTCTACAAGCAGGACTTTTAACACAGTAATGCTGAAGTTACAACTATGAAGCCCACAAGCATCAGCCAAGGGAAGGGACATTATAAAAGGAAAAGCCTCGGAAGGAGTTGGGCAGTCAGGGAAAAACGTGCCACCAGGAAGCAGTGTGTGTGTGTGACTGTTTCGAACTGTGCTGTCTGCACCAGGCTGGGTCAAGCTGTATTAAATAGAGCTGATGAAGAGCCAAGAAGCAGAGTGTTGTGCCAAGCACTGAGCCGAGGAGACCATTCTGGAAAGATTCATCATCTGGAGCCACTGTGAAGAGTGCCAGCCCTCAGACTGCCAAAGCCGCATCACCATTTAAGGGCCCCCCTGCAACATGACAACCTGCATCCCTCCTGGACTGCTGCAGGAGATCTGGGTGAGAAGGTCACCGACCAAAACTTCACTGCTACTCATAACTAGCCCTTGCTGCTTTGCAGGCCTACTTTGGCCATAGCCATTGACTCCATACCTTAAAGCAACATCACCCTGTTTTATGCACTAATGTAAAGGGCCCCAACTAAGCCTACAGAAGCTGCATTCTAGGACTATGGGTCCATCTGGTAGCAGCACGGGCATCAGCAGGAGTGAGAATCTGCCTAGGGCCAAGGGAAAGAGCAGTAATTCAGTCACACTTTCAGAGGAAAAGGGCACCTTTGCCTCGGGTACCAGAGGACTTTGTACCAGTATTGGTTCCCACAGAAAGCAGCAGTGGCACAGGACGCACACCAAGCACAGGTAAGTAAATCCACTGAACACCAATTGCCCCCACTGACACCACACTAACCTTAACAAACAGAACATTGGTACCCCCCATCCTCCACAGAGTACTAGTGCTCCTCCTCTCCCCCTGCAGAGAATCAGTGTCCTCCTCTCCCTCATAGAGCATAGTGTGCTCCTTTACCCTCATACAGTATTGGACCCCCTCTTTTCACTCCACAGAGCACCAATATTCCACCTTTTACCCCACAGAGCACCAGTGCCTCCTCTTTTCTCACACTGGGGCAATTTTTTCCTCTACCTAACATTTTTCCTCCTACTGACAACCAACACTGGCCTTGTTTTCTCCCTCTGACCAACAACACTGGGCATTTTTCCTCCACCTAACCACCGAGGGCAGACATTTTTCCTCCCCCTGACCCAGTGGCGTAGCGTGGGTTGTCAGCACCCGGGGCAAGGCAAGTGATTTGCGCCCCCCCCCCCCCAACCTGCGGACTTTTAGCTATCCCTGAGTCCCTTCAAATACAATAGTACTGACCTACCTGATTCCTATACTGACCACTACACTGAGAACTACACTGTCCACTACACTACATTGTCCACTACACTGACCTTTATACTATACTGACCACTATACTACACTACACTGTCCACTATACTACACTACACTGACCACCATACTACACTACACTGTCCACTATACTACACTTGACCACCATACTACACTACACTGTCCACTATACTGACCACCATACTACACTGACCACCATACTACACTGACCACTATACTACACTGTCCACTATACTACATTATACTGACCACCATACTACACTGACCACTATACTACACTACACTGTCCACTATACTACACTACACTGTCCACTATACTACATTACACTTGACCACCATACTACACTGTCCACTATACTACACTATACTGACCACCATACTACACTATACTGACCACCATACTACACTGTCCACCATACTACACTGACCACTATACTACACTGTCCACTATACTACATTATACTGACCACCATACTACACTGACCACCATACTACACTGACCACCATACTGACCACTATACTACACTACACTACACTACACTTGACCACCATACTACACTGTCCACTATACTACACTATACTGACCACCATACTACACTGTCCACTATACTACACTATACTGACCACCATACTACACTGTCCACTATACTGACCACCATACTACACTGACCACTATACTACACTGTCCACTATACTACATTATACTGACCACCATACTACACTGACCACCATACTACACTATACTGACCACCATACTACACTGACCACCATACTACACTGACCACCATACTACACTATACTGACCACTATACTACACTGTCCTCCATACTACACTGTCCACCATACTACACTGACCACTACACTACACTATACTGACCACCATACTACACTGTCCACCATACTACACTGTCCACCATACTACACTGACCACCATACTACACTGACCACTATACTACACTACACTGACCACCATACTACACTGACCACCATACTACACTGACCACCATACTACACTGTCCACCATACTACACTGACCACCATACTACACTGACCACCATACTACACTGACCACCATACTACACTGACCACCATACTACACTGTCCACTACACTGACCACTATACTACACTGTCCACCATACTACACTGACCACCATACTACACTGACCACCATACTACACTACACTGACCACTATACTACACTGACCACCATACTACACTGACCACTACACTAACCACTACACTGACCACCATACTACACGGTCCACTATACTACACTGTCCACTATACTACACTATACTGACCACCATACTACACTGTCCACTATACTACACTGACCACTACACTAACCACTACACTAACCACCATACTACACTGTCCACTATACTACACTGACCACCATACTACACTGACCACCATACTACACTGACCACTACACTACACTATACTGACCACTATACTATACTACACTAACCACTATACTCAGGCCCAGATTAAGAGCATCATGGGCCTGGTGCTAAGGATGTTGGTGGGCCTTTTTATGAAAATAAATAAAATTAAAACGCAAACAATTTTTTGTGAAATTTAAATTAAAGAGAGAGAGGGGGTGAGAGAGAGGGGGTGAGAGAGAGAGAGAGAGAGAGAGAGAGAGAGAGAGAGAGAGGGGGGGTGAGAAAAAGGGGAATAGAGAGAGGGTGAAAGAGAGAGAGGGTGGTAGGGGGTGAAGGGGGTGAGAGAGAGAACAGGGTGAAAGAGAGGGGATGAGAGAGGGAGGGGGGTGGGAGTGAGGGGGTGAGTCTGTGGGGGGCACAGCATAGTACATTACACGGGAGGGGGGGTTATAGCACAGTACATCACATGGTTGGCACAACACATTACATGGTGGATACATGGATACAGCACATTTAATGGCGGGCACAGCACATTACGCGGTTGGCACTGCCCAATACAGCACATTACAAGGTAGGCACAGTACATTATATGGTGGGCACAGCACATGACATGGTTGGTACTGCACAACACAACACATTTCATGGTGGGCACAGCTCATGCACACAGTGGGCACAGGACCTTATATGGTGGGCACAGCACATGACATGGCAGGTACAGCTGAGCACATTACATGGTGGGCACTGGACATTACAAGTGGGCACTGCACAGAACATTATATGGTGGGCACAACACATTATATAGTGGGTACTGCACATAGCATGGAGGGCACTGCACAGCACATGACAAGGTGGGCACTGCATGACACAGCACAGCACATTACATTGTGAGCACAGCACATTAAATGGTGGACACCACACATGACATGATGAGCCCTGCACACCACATTCCATTGTGGGTACTGCACGGCACATGCCATGGTGGACAATGTACAGCACATTACATGGTGAGTACAGCATATTACATGGTAGGCACTGCATGGTGCAGCACATGACATGGTGGGCACAACACAGCACATGACATGGTGGGCACTGCACAGTAATTTACATGATGGGCACTGCACATGACATGGTGGGCACTGCATGACACAGCACATTACATGGTGGGTACAGCGCATTACATGGTGGGCACTGCATGGCACAGCACATGACGTGGTGGGCACAGCGCATTACATGGTGGGCACTGAATGGCACATAACATTACATGGTGGGCACAACACATTACATGGTGGGCACTGCATGGCATAGCACGTTTCATGGTGGGAAATGCAACTGCACATTACATGTTAGGAACTGCACATGACATGGTGGGCACTGCAAGGCACATCATGACATAGTGGGCACTGCACATCACATGAAGGGCAATGCAATGCACAGCACATGACATTGTTCAGCACAGCGCATTACATGGTGGGCACTGCAACGTACAGCAAATGACATACTGGACACAGCACATTACATGGGGGGCACTGCAAGGCACATGACATGGTGGGCACAGCACATTACATAGTGGGCACTGCAATGCACATGACATGGTGGGCACAGCACATTACATAGGGGCACTGCAATGCACATGACAGGACATGGTGGGCACAGCACATTACATGGGGGGCACTGCAAGGCACATGACAGGACATGGTGGGCACAGCACATTACATGGGGGGCACTGCAAGGCACATGACATGACGGTGGGCACAGCACATTACATGGGGGGCACTGCAAGGCACATGACATGACATGGTGGGCACAGAACATTACATGGGGACACTGCAAGGCACATGACATGGTGGGCACAGCACATTACATGGGGGGCACTGCAATGCACATGACATGGTGGGCACAGCACATTACATAGGGGCACTGCAATGCACATGACAGGACATGGTGGGCACAGCACATTACATGGGGGGCACTGCAACGTACAGCAAATGACATACTGGACACAGCACATTACATGGGGGGCACTGCAAGGCACATGACATGGTGGGCACAGCACATTACATAGTGGGCACTGCAATGCACATGACATGGTGGGCACAGCACATTACATAGGGGCACTGCAATGCACATGACAGGACATGGTGGGCACAGCACATTACATGGGGGGCACTGCAAGGCACATGACAGGACATGGTGGGCACAGCACATTACATGGGGGGCACTGCAAGGCACATGACAGGACATGGTGGGCACAGCACATTACATGGGGGGCACTGCAAGGCACATGACATGACATGGTGGGCACAGAACATTACATGGGGACACTGCAAGGCACATGACATGGTGGGCACAGCACATTACATGGGGGGCACTGCAATGCACATGACATGGTGGGCACAGAACTTTACATAGTGGGCACTGCAATGCACATGACAGGACATGGTGGGCACAGAACATTACATGGGGGGCACTGCAAGGCACATGACATGACATGGTGGGCACAGCACATTACATGGGGGCACTGCAAGGCACATGACATGACATGGTGGGCACAGCACATTACATGGGGGGCACTGCAAGGCACATGACATGACATGGTGGGCACAGAACATTACATGGGGACACTGCAAGGCACATGACATGGTGGGCACAGCACATTACATGGGGGGCACTGCAATGCACATGACATGGTGGGCACAGAACTTTACATAGTGGGCACTGCAATGCACATGACAGGACATGGTGGGCACAGAGCATTACATGGGGGGCACTGCAAGGCACATGACATGACATGGTGGGCACAGCACATTACATGGGGGCACTGCAAGGCACATGACATGACATGGTGGGCACAGCACATTACATGGGGGGGCACTGCAAGGCACATGACAGGACATGCGGGGCACTGCAATGCACATGACATGGTGGGCACAGCACTTTACATAGTGGGCACTGCAATGCACATGACAGGACATGGTGGGCACAGCACATTACATGGGGGGCACTGCAAGGCACATGACATGGTGGGCACAGCACATTACATGGGGGGGCACTGCAAGGCACATAACATGACATGGTGGGCACAGCACATTACATGGGGACACTGCAAGGCACATGACATGACATGGTGGGCACAGCACATTACATGGGGGGCACTGCAATGCACATGACATGGTGGGCACAGAACTTTACATAGTGGGCACTGCAATGCACATGACAGGACATGGTGGGCACAGAACATTACATGGGGGGCACTGCAAGGCACATGACATGACATGGTGGGCACAGCACATTACATGGGGGCACTGCAAGGCACATGACAGGACATGGTGGGCACAGCACATTACATAGTGGGCACTGCAATGCACATGACATGGTGGGCACAGCACATTACATAGTGGGCACTGCAATGCACATGACATGGTGGGCACAGCACTTTACATAGGGGCACTGCAATGCACATGACAGGACATGGTGGGCACAGCACATTACATGGGGGGCACTGCAAGGCACATGACATGGTGGGCACAGCACATTACATGGGGGGGGCACTGCAAGGCACATAACATGACATGGTGGGCACAGCACATTACATGGGGACACTGCAAGGCACATGACATGACATGGTGGGCACAGCACATTACATGGGGGGCACTGCAATGCACATGACATGGTGGGCACAGAACTTTACATAGTGGGCACTGCAATGCACATGACAGGACATGGTGGGCACAGAACATTACATGGGGGGCACTGCAAGGCACATGACATGACATGGTGGGCACAGCACATTACATGGGGGCACTGCAAGGCACATGACAGGACATGGTGGGCACAGCACATTACATAGTGGGCACTGCAATGCACATGACATGGTGGGCACAGCACATTACATAGTGGGCACTGCAATGCACATGACATGGTGGGCACAGCACTTTACATAGGGGCACTGCAATGCACATGACAGGACATGGTGGGCACAGCACATTACATGGGGGGCACTGCAAGGCACATGACATGGTGGGCACAGCACATTACATAGGGGCACTGCAATGCACATGACATGGTGGGCACAGCACTTTACATAGGGGCACTGCAATGCACATGACAGGACATGGTGGGCACAGAACATTACATGGGGGGCACTGCAAGGCACATGACATGGTGGGCACAAGAGAGCACATTACATGGGGGAAGCAGCAGTCTGTCCTGCCTACAGTCTCTCTCGCCCCCCTCCCTCCCCCTCCCAGTAACATGACTCTCACTTACCTTCTTATCCTGGCTGCATCGATCCGGATGAGGAGAACACAGCGGCGGCTCTTTCTTCTCTCCCCTGCGCTCTGCTTGCTGCCATGTTCAGTATCCAGCGCCCTGTGATTGGGTGTATGGGGGTCATGTGCGGAGGCGGGGCGCCTCACATGACCCCCATACACCCAATCACAGGGCGCCGGACACTTAACATGGCGGCCGGAGCCCGGGGACACAAAATTAGAAATTAGGAGGAGGCAGCCAGTGACACACACTGGCGCCCCCCTAAATATCGCGCCCGGGGCCACGGCACCCCCTGCACCCCCCACGCTACGCCACTGCCCTGACCATCAATGGCAAACTTTTTTTTCCAGCTACACCGACACTGGACATTTTTTTTCTTTTCTCCCTGACAACAGACACTAGTCATCTTTTCCTCCTGCTGACCAGCAATATAAGGTACACTATAACACATGCTGCTGACTGCTGAACTCTATACATTGAGGGTTATTTACTAAAGGCAAATCCACTTTGCACTACAAGTGCACTGAAAGTGCACTTGGAAGTAAAGTCACTGTAGAGCCAAGGGGGACATGCAAGGAAAATAAAAAACAGCATTTTAGCTTGCACAGGATTGGATGATAAAATCAGCAGAGCTTAAAGTGGTGTTTCACCAAAAAAAAAAAAATTAGATGTCAGCAGCTGCAAATACTGCAGCTGCTGACTTTTAAAATAAGGACACTTACCTGTCCCGGGGTCCAGCGATGTCGGCACCCGAGACCGAGCCGTCCCTCGATCCTCGGGTGCTGCCGCCGCCATTCACACTGAGGGAATCAGGAAGCGAAGCGTTACCGCTTCACTGCCCGGTTCCCTACTGCGCATGCGCGAGTCGCGTTGCGCGTCTTCACTGGTCCCCGTTGTGTTGTGGGAACTGTGTATTTCCCACAACACAACGGGGGTGGGCGGGGAGTCTGCGGCTAGCTGCGGCTAGCTGTACCCGGAAGTGGGTGCAGATACCTGTATTATACAGGTATCTGCACCCCCCTCCCCCCTGAAAGGTGCCAATTGTGACACCGGAGGGGGGGAGGAATCCGATGAGCGGAAGTTCCACTTTAGGGTGGAACTCCGCTTTAACCTCATTTCAGAGCTTCTCTTCAGATCTACAGCGATCTACAGCAACTGCACTTACAAGTGCACTTCCAAGTGCACTTTCAGTGCACTTGTAGTGCAAAGTGGATTTGCCTTTAGTAAATCAACCCCACTGTGTTGTACATAAAGTACCCACTGCTGTACATTATACACTCCTGACCAAAGTGTTTATTGTCCCAGCAGTTACCTATTGCTAAGTAGTTTCCAACTATTTTAATGACGTTCTTCTTTAAGGTAGGTTCAGACAAAGCGTTAGCTCTTTGTCCATGTTTGTCTGTGAAACTCTCACTTGTGGTTCAGTAGTTAAAAGGGGTTGTAAACCCTTGTGTTTTTTCACCTTAATGCATTCCCTGGCAGGAACCGGGCCCCCAGCTCCCCCCATTTTACTTACCTGAGCCCTGTATTTACCTCGGCGGGGAAGCGCTGTCCCTCTCTCCATGGGGTCCCGGTTCATGATTGGCTAGATTGATAGCAGCGCAACCATTGGCTCATGGGGGGCCGAGTCCGGCATTCGTGTCTATGGACGCAAATGCTAGACTCGGGAGCGTGCCCACAAGGTAACCCCCCCCCCCCCCCGGGAGAATGCTTCTCCTAGGGGGTTATCTGATGCAAGGAGGAGCCGTGAGAGCCACCGTGGGACCCCACAAATGGACGATCAGGACCACTGTGTGAAAAACGAGCTGCACAGTGGAGGCAAGTATGACATGTTTGTTATGTAAAAAACAAGCCTTTACAATCACTTTAAAGTGGTGTTAAACCGAAAAACAAATATGACGAAAGACAAGGAGCTCTCTGACAACTCTCTATCACCGAAGCGGTTCTCTGGTGTCCTCAGAGCTTCCTCCATTCCTTCCCGTGGCGGATATTGCTTCACGGCTGACACACCATGGACCAGAAACCCTTAAGTGGACTCTTCTGATAGACTATAGTCTATCACTTTGGATACCCTGTGAGTGCAATACTTATGTTTTTAATGTTTATAATCCAATAAATTGTGCTACACTATTGGCTGCTTTGCACCTCTTTCTCCCCATCCCAAAAACAAATATGTAATATAATGCAGCTTAAGTACCACTTAAGCCCCGGACCATTTGGCTGGCCAAAGACCAGAGCACTTTTTGCGATTCGGCACTGCGTCGCTTTAACTGACAATTGCGCAGCCTTGCGACGTGGCTCCCAAACAAAATTGACGTCCTTTTTTTCCCACAAATAGAGCTTTCTTTTGGTGGTATTTTATCACCTTTGCGGCTTTTATTTTTGCGCTATTAACAAAAAAAATAGCAGCAATTTTGAAAAAAACGCTTTATTTTTGCTATAATAAATATTCCAAAAAAATATATAAAAAAACATTTTTTTCCTCAGTTTAGGCCGATTCGTATTCTTCTACATATTTTTGGTAAAAAAAAAAAAAAAATCGCAATAAGCGTTTATTGATTGGTTTGCGCAAAAGTAATAGCGTTTACAAAATAGGGGATAGTTTTATGGCATTTTTATTAATAATTTTTCTTTTTATTAGTAACGGCGGCGATCAGCGATTTTTATCGTGACTGCAACATTATGGCGGACAGATCGGAGACTTTTGGCATGATTTTGGGACCATTCACATTTATACAGCAATCAGTGTAATTAAAAATGCATTGATTACTGTGTAAATGTGACTGGCAGTGAAGGGGTTAACCACTAGGTGGAACTGTAGGGGTTAAGTGTGTCCTAGGGAGTGATTCTAACTGCGGGGGGGAGGGGCTGTGTGTGACACGACACTGATCACTGCTCCCGATTACAGGGAGCTGTGATCAGTGTCAGTGTCATTAGGCAGAACGGGGAAATGCTTGTTTCCATCAGCATTTCCCCGTTCCTCCTCTCCGTGAGACAATCGCGGGTATCCCCGCAGACATTGAGTCCGCGGGACCCGCGATCATGCTCATGAAGCTCCCGGCGTGCGCCTGCAAGCTGCCTCTTAAAGGGCAACATACAGGTACATGATTCTGCCTGTATGTGCCCTTCTGCCGACGTATATATCGGCGTGAGGCGGTCGGGAAGCGGATAAACAAAATGACATCAAACTTTTTTTTGAAAAGTTACAGGCTTACTGGCTGGATCACCAGGTAAAAATAAAGGAAAAAAGACTAAAAAAGAAAAGGTATACAGTCACCAAATCTTATGCCCTGTACACACAACCGGTTTTGCCATCAAAATAAACTCTGAAGGTTTTTCCGACGGAATTCCGACAGAATTCCGCTCAAGTTGTCTTGTATACACACGGTCACACCAAATTCCGACCATCAAGAACGCGGTGACGTACAACACGTATGACGGGACAACACGTACGACATCTCGTACTTGCTTCAGAGCATGCAGCATTTTTGGTACATCGGAACAGCATACAGACGAGCGGTTTTCCCGATAGGAATTTGTTCCGTCGGAAACATATAGAACATGTTCTCTATCTAGGTCCGTCTGAATTTTTGAAGTAGAAAGTCCGATGGAACATACACATGGTCGGAATATACGATGAAAAGCTCCCGTCGGTCTTTTTCTGTCTGAAATTCCGACCGTGTCTACGGGGCATAAGAATTGGTAAGCTGCATTTTAAAACAGTTTTGTTTTGGGGTTTAATACTGCTTTCAGGTAGGCTCATACCCAGTAATAGCTCTTTGTCCATATTCTGTTTTATTGTTTTAAATCCTTTAGGTTGATGTGCCTGTGCAACTCTCCTTTGTGGTTCAGTAGTTAAGGAGTATTTTCTGGGTACAACAAGGACTCTGGCATAAGTGTGCACTGTGACTAGGGTATAGCCCCGTACACATGATCGTATTTTCTGCAGACAAAGCCTCGGACTTTTGTCCGAAGGGCGTTGGCCAAAAACTTGTCTTGCATACAAACGGTACACAAGTCGGCCAACAAACACGAACGTAGTGACGTACTACTAGCCGATAAAGAGGAAGTTAAATTGTCAGGCGCCCCCCTTTGGGCTCCTTCTGCTAATTTTGTGTTTAGTAGAAGTTTGGTCAGCGTTGATTCACGCTTTTCAGTTCGTTTCTGAACAGCCGTTCGTCAACCAGATATGTTGCGGAATCGGAGGAGATAACGTGTTATTTATTATTGGCCTTGGAGTTATTGCTTTGACCCAAGTCCTGTCCAGGAACAGGAGGAGGATTTCTTGGTTGCTTTATAATTCGTGACCAATTATGTCATATGCCTTTGCTGCGGGAGCTCCAGGAGAATAATCTGGATGATTTTCGGAATTATTTCCGGATGACGGACCCCTGCTTTCACCAACTCTTGGCATTGGTGACCCCCTATATTAAGAAGCAGGACACATGCATGAGGATTTTATTTTATTTTTTGGTTGAATATTGATTTGATTTGGTAGATTTTCTATATTTTTGGATGCATAGAATGCACTTTTTAGTTAAGTTCTATTGGCAGATAGCATGTTTAATTTTATTTGTTTTCTTTTTTTTAATCCACAGTAAAAAAATTGTGGAGAATAACATTTGACTATGTGTTTTAATTCAAATGACAGTTTGGGAGTAGGCAGTTACATTTAAAAAAATACAAAGCAAAATTAACAAGGGACACCAACATAGTATCTTTGATCTTAAAAACTACAGGATAATGGTGTTGTGGTAACTTGCCCAAAAAAAAACACAAAAAAAACACGCATAATAATATTATTCTTGATATCACTAGAAAATAAAAGCCTTTTAAAATACGTTTGGCAGAACGCCATCAGTATCACCAGCAAAGCAGCTTCATTATTATTCCATTAAAGAAGAAGAGAATTGTGCGCTGCATCTCAAGATTTTATAATTTGCAGCGTCATGAATGTTAATCCTCCATGACGAATGCTAGTTTGCAAGACCGACCGCTTCTGGCTCGTCCTTGCTTCCGAGCATGCATGTTTGTATTTTGGACTTTTGTCTGACGGACTTGTGTACACACGATCGGAAAATCCGACAACAGACATTTGTCCGTGGAAAATTTTAAAGCCTGCCATCCAACATTTGTCCGCAGAAAATGTGACAATTGTCCGATGGAGCATACACACGGTCGGATTTTCCGCCAACAGCCTGTCGGAAAATCCGATCGGAAAATCCGACCTTGCTTTGTGCACTGGAATGCAGTCATGTTGGAACAGGAAGGGACCATCCCCAAACTTCTCACAAAGTTGGGATCATGAAATTGTCCAAAATGTCTTGGTATGCTGACACCTTAAGAGTTCCCATCACTGGAACTATAAGGCCAAGCCCAACCCCTAAAAAACAACCCCACACCATAATCACCCCTCCACCAAATGATTTGAACCAGTGTACAAAGCAAGATCCATAAAGACATAGATGAGCAAGTTTGGGGTGGAGGAACTTGACTGGCCTGCACAGAGTCCTGACCTCAACCTGATAGAACACATTTGGGATGAATTAGAGCGAAGACTGCGAGCCAGGACTTCTCGTACAACAGTGCCTGAACTCACAAATGCGCTTCTGGAAGAATAGTCAAACATTCCCATAGACACACTCCTAAACCTTGTGGACAGCCTTCCCAGAAGAGTTGAAGCCGTTATAGCTGCACAGAGAAGGCCAACTCAACATAGAACCCTACGGACTAAGACTGGGATGCCATTAAAGTTCATGTGCGTGTAAAGGCAGGTGTTCCAATACTTTTGGTAATATAGTGTATGTATACTGGCCCACTCTACTAACCCATATGTCCAAGTAGGTATAATAAATATACAGCGTGCGTTAGGCATCCCCCAAGGCACTGGTCGCTTTTGCATCAGCTGTCCTGGTGAGAACACCCTGCCCCAACACGCCCAGCATGACATTGGGGGCACATGCGTAGCGGCCGGGGCGAATATACGTTGCATTCTTGTGGGAAGTAATGGTTTCCCATTTCATGCTGCACACCCTTTGGAACACACGCTAGCATTAGCACCACCACCAGGTTTGCCAGGTACCCTATCTTTTACTTACCTGTGGGTTCTTTTTGTCCCTTGTCCTTTTCCCTTCTATTTGTTTTTTTTTTTTTTTTTTTTCTTGGTCACTTTAGGCGTTTCCTGATTCTCTGGACAGGATTGGTCTGTCGCGAATCGCGATCCCAGGACATTTGCACCTTTCTCTTTTTTCGGTATCAGGTTTTCTGGTGGTTTCCGAACACAATTTCCTCTGCCTTCCCCCACTTCTTTCCTTCACACTGACCTCACTAGTACATAGGCTGTATGCCCCTTACAAGTCACACCTCATTGACCACACTTCATTTTCATTCATTTAGATATTGGAGCTGCTTCTAGGCACCACCATGTCATTTCCCCATGGACACCCTTCATTTCTCCTCTCCTCCACTCGAGTGTGGTGTTGTCCGCCTTGGCTGCCGGCAGATTTACGTCCACTAAGCTCCCAACAGGGACATTTTCCAGCCTTCCTCAACTTTCAGTTCTCAGCATTTCATGTCCTATTAGAGAACTGATATGCAAGTCATTTTTTTGGGGTGTCTGGCTTTTTTCCTCCCCCTCCCTTATCCTTACTTTATTGATTTAAAGTGGTTGTAAACCCTTACAGACCACTTTAACCTACAGGTAAGCCTAGATTAAGGCTTACCTGTAGGTGCAAGAAATATCTCCTTAAAGTGGTGGTCCGGCCGAAATTATACTTTTTAAATAAAAATACCCCTATAATACACAAGCTTAATGTATTCTAGTAAAGTTAGTCTGTAAACTAAGGTATGTTTTGTTAGTTTAAAGCAGTAGTTTGTTATTTTATTAACTTACAGCAGGCCGTGGCCATCTTAAGTGTGGGCATCTGAAGCCAGACTGTATTTCTTCCTGCATCTCATCCTTGCAGATCTCGCACATGCTCAGTGCAGCACAAGCAGTGTAATAGGTTTCAGGTCAGGTTTCCATAGCAACGGCAGTGTCAGAGGAAGTTACCGCCCCTTCCCAGAAGGCATTGCAAACAGGAAATGATGCGATGGGCCACGGCCAGGGAAGAGGAAGTGAAAAATGAATACAGCAGATATACAGTAGGTGTTGAGAAAAAAAAAATTAAAAAATATCCAATTCGTTTACAGTGCACAGTTTGGTGAGGGATGCTGAAGGGTTGTAAAAATGGGTGGAACTTTACTTTAACCTACACGGTTAAGGAGATATTTTCCTAAAAACGGGCATCGATATCTACGGCGCATGCACGCCGTAGACAATGCCGCAGGCACACTGAGCATGCCTTTAGTGAAGGCGATCATACCGTCACTGACGGCTCCCACGCACATGCGCCAGAGCGACGTCATCGCTGCTCCGGCCAGTCACAGCGCCGGAGCAGCGATACCCGGAAGCCACTCCGGGTATCATGGCGGCGACGGAGGAGGTGAACGAGGGTCGCTTCGGGGGCTTCGATCTCAGGTAAGTAATTCATAATGAACTAGTATGCTACGCATACTAGCTCATTATGCCTTTGTCCTGCAGGGTGTTTTTTTTTTTTTTTTAGAGAGGGTTTACTTCCTCATTAGGTAATTTGGAATATCTTTCATATTTTTTGTAGATATGCATTCTGCATTTGCTTCTGAAGAAGTGGAACTATATCCACAAAACGCGTCAAGCTTTTCAATGCAGTTTTTTAATGCGTTTACATCCCATCCTATATAGGAAGTTTACTTATGTGTAACAATGGAATTTTAATGGTTGTCTATCATGTACATCAGCTCGTCATATTTGCAATGTGCCATGTCTCATGTGCAATTTATGAATAAACTTTTGTAATATTGTGGAATAATTTTCAATTGTATAAACACACATCTCACTCAAAGTCTCACCCCCCCTGTCTCTTATTAATCAACAGGGATGGAGGTGTATGTTCATGTCATCATACGCTTCATTTAATTGGCGACCGCCGCATGTACATATACGTCCTAACTTTGAGGGCGGATATCGTTGTTATGGCAGCAGCTAGCTGCCATAACCCCTGGTATTACTCGTTTTCAGCCGGAGGTCGGCTACAAGATAAAAGTGGTCTCTGCGGCGGATTCGCCGCAAGATCATTTTTATCGGTGGCGGGAGAGGGGCCCCCCCTCCCGCCGCGATCCAGTGCCCTCCACCGCCGTCGGCAGCGGCGGAGCCAATCGCGTCCTTTCCCTAGCTGTGCATGGAGACAAGTGAGGGGAAGATGGCCCCCACCCGTCCCCATGACACTGCAGGACAGAAGCGATGTTAAATTGTCACTTCCGCCCATACGTCTTAAAACCACATTTTTTCAATGTCATTTTTTCAAATGACTTTTTTTTTTTGCATTTTAGTCCAAATATGAGATCTGAGGACTTTTTGGCCCCAGATCTCATATTTAAGAGGACCTGTCATGCTTTTTTCTATTACAAGGGATATTTACATTCCTTGTAATAGGTATAAAAGTGACACAAATGTTTTTTTAAACAGTGTAAAAATAAATAAAATCAAGTAAAATAAATAAGAAAAATTATTATTTTTTTTTTTTTTTTTTTTAAAAACACCCCCGTCCCGACGAGCTCGTGCGCAGAAGCGAACACATACGTGAGTAACCACACATGTGAGGTATCGCCACGATCGTTAGAGCGAGAGCAATAATTCTAGCCCTAGACCTCCTCTGTAACGCAAAACATGCAACCTGTAGAATTTTTTAAACGTCACCTATGGAGATTTTTGAGGGTAAAAGTTGACGCCATTCCACGAGCGGGCGCAATTTTGAAGCGTGACATATTGGGTATCAATTTACTCAGCGTAACATTATCTTTCACAATATAAACAAAATTGGGCTAACTTTACTGTTGTCTTATTTTTTTATTCAAAAAAGTGAATTTTTTCCAAAAAAAGCGCTCAATACGGTATGAAAAAAAGTATTGCAATGACCGCCATTTTATTGTGTAGGGTGTTAGAAAAAAACAATATATAACGTTTGGGGGTTCTAAGTAATTTTCTAGCAAAAGAAACGAGGCTGGTCCTTAAGTGGTTAAAGTCCCAAACCCACCCTCTTTCTATAATAAATATACTTGTCCTACTGTCCCTGTTTCCGTATAACTCTGTGATAATTTCTTATGTCCAAATATTAGAGTTTGATTTCATAATTAGTAAAAGGACAAGGACATTAACAAGGACATCCTCAGCTAAGTGGAGCGACGTTGTTGACTGGTTCATGTACAGTATTACGTAACACCATACAGACAAAAGCATTCTAAACAAATAGCATTTTTTTTTCAGATAATGTGCCTGTCAAAGAAATGTGCCTGCAATCTCCCTTTATAAAAGCAGACCCTGAAGTATTATGGTAGCAATATTTGCTATGGCATGAATTTATTCATGGAGTGAACACAAAGCCCTTTAGTCTCATAAGCTATAACAAGAGACTGTACATGTCCTTCATTTTGTAAGTGCCCTTGACCTTTTTTACAAAAATATCTACTGTAATAATCCTTTTGCTTGTTGGCACAGGTTTCTGAGTTCTTTAAAGTGGAACTTCACTCTCTCAATCAGCATTGACTAATTTTTAATCCTTATGCTGTTAGCATTAGTAAATAGATAGGAAAGTATATCATATTTACTCAGGGCCGGTGCTAGGCAAACCACTAGGCAAACTAGGCAGCCGCCTAGGGCGCACTGCTGCCTAGGGCGCCCGGCCACTGTTGTTTCTACTCTCTTCTCTCTGCAGCAAGCACCTAACCCGCAGCATCAGCAGGCAGCTGTCGCTCAGTTCGCACATAGCGGTTGATTTACTAAAGGGAAAAAAACTGTGCACTTTGCAGTTGCCCTCTTCAAGAGCAGTTGCTCCAGAGCTTGGTAAATGAGCAGAAGCTCTGCTGACTTCTATCATCCAATCATGTGCAAGCAAAAATGCAGTTTTTTAAATTTTCCTTGCACTGGATTGGGTACTCTTTGCAAAGTGAAGCCTTACCTAATTTCCTAA
The DNA here is from genome assembly GCA_037952835.1 of Lithobates septentrionalis. Classification (NCBI taxonomy): domain Eukaryota; kingdom Metazoa; phylum Chordata; class Amphibia; order Anura; family Ranidae; genus Lithobates; species Lithobates septentrionalis. Next base: position 404,199 of record JBBDGP010000163.1, on the reverse strand, counting down.
GCTCTGGAGCAATTGCACTTGCACTGGGCAACTGCACTCTGCACAGTGCACAGTTTTTTTGCCTTTAGTAAATCAACCCCATAGTGTCAGAGGCGGCGGAGGACTGTGTCTGTGTCCCGACTCCCGAATGGAAGGAAGAAGGCAAACATATATTGATGGGCGCTGGTAGGCTGCATTGATGGGCGCTGGTAGGCTGCATTGATAGCTGCTGGTGGGCTGCATTTTTTTTTTTTAAACCAGGAGTGCTTTATTGTAGAAGTGACATGTACAATAATTTAAGTTCACAGTCAGTTGTTAGAGTCATTTGTTACATACTTATCAGCAGTTCAGATAAGACATACACCATGAAATATGCAGCATACTACATTCTTATCGGCACAAACTTCTGAGGTTTCCTAATCAGGGGTGTATTACCTTAGTGATGTGGGGGGGGGGGGAACACCAGAGCGTAAGCATAAAGGAGGAGAAAGACGCACGAAGCATCAGTCACCCTGGTGGAGATAGAGAGGGGGGGGGGGGGGGGGGACAGGGAGGGAAAAACCAAAGGGGGGGCCTAGTATTCTTTCACCACTAGATTGATGCCCAAGAGGACCACACCTTGTCAAACTTCCATGGGCAACCACGGTTAATATATGTTAATTTATATAAGGGAAGGGCAGCATTCACTTTGTTTTCCCATGTAGCAACTTCTGGAGGGGCAGAAGAGGACCATTTACACAATATTTCTTTCTTAGCGTAGAAGAGCAAATATGAGATTAGTAGTTTGCTATGATGTGTTCTCTGATCATCGTCATGTATACCCAGTAGGGCTAGTTCTGGTGTCATAGGGACATTCAACTCAAGTCGGACATTTAATTGATCAAATATTTCTGTCCAGAAGGTCGACAACATAGGGCACCCCCAGAACATGTGCAGGTAGGTGCCCGGATGTGTCAAGCACCTGGGACAATGCGGGTCTCTACCAGGATATATTCTAGACATACGTACCGGGGTAAGGTAAGCCCTGTGAAGGAATTTGGTCTGTATAAGTTTGTCCCCAGCCGCTATTGCTAGTTTGGGGCCCCGCTCAAGACTGTCCTCCCAATCGTCTCTCTCTAAAGATGGAATATCAGCCTTCCACTGCTCCCAGAGTCTGTCCATCTTAGCGTTATCTATGGGGAGTAGGACACCATATAGAGCCGAAAGTGGCTTTTTAAGGTCTTCATGTGACAATAGATTTTCTACTGGGTCTAGTTGTAGAACGGGTTGGTTCGGAAATTGAGCTCTAACTGCGTGTCTTAGTTGAATATAACGGAAAAACATCCATCCAGGCAGCTCATATTTCCTAGCTAATTGTGAGAATGACATTAGTGCGCCCGAGGGCATGATATCCCTTAGTGTCTTGATGCCGAACCTTGCCCAGGCCTGAGGATCCGGTATTGTCCTAAAGTGTGGCAGATTGGGGTTTCCCCAGAGAGGTTGAACCGGTGACCATCTATCCACCTGGGAGAACCTACGTCTAGCCGCAATCCAAATCCTTATCGTCGCCTTAGTTGGTAAAGGGAGATCCTCGTAGGCTCTCACACCTCTATATGCTAAGTTTTGTAGGTCCTGTAGTGAGCCCAGCCAGGCCGCCTCCACGCAGACCGCAGCGTTTGATCTGCTCGCTTTAAACCACCAGTGTACAGTAACCAGCATGGCCACCCAATAGTAAACCCTGAAATCCGGGAGGGCTAGCCCCCCCAGGCTTGTAGGTGCACGCAGTGTGGTCTTTGCCAGTCTTGGCACGGATCCACCCCATATAAAGGAGGTGATACATTTATCAATTTCTTGAAAAAAGATCTGTGGTATCCAGATTGGGCTGTTGCGGAAAAAATAATTAAATTTAGGTAAAATGATCATTTTAATTATATTTATTCGGCCTATTAAATTCAATGGAAGACCGGACCAAGACTGGCATTTCTCCCGCAGGAGTCGCAGCAGGGGGAGCATATTCAGATTGTAGTATTGACCGACGTCCCTAGAGATTTTAACCCCAAGATATTTGAATTCATCGACCCATTGGAGTGGCGTATGATTGCGCGGGTCCTGTGACAACCTATCCATAGGGAACAAGATCGATTTGTTCCAGTTGATACGGATACCCGCTAGTGTGCCGAACCGATCAAATAGCACCAGGGCGGTGGATAGTGATGGGCCAGAGTCATTCAGGTAAAGCAGAGCGTCGTCCGCGTATAGGGATATTTTTTCCTCTAAGGTGCCAACCCGTATTCCCTTTATCTCTGGGGATTCGCGAATCATTATAGCCAAAGGTTCTAGGGCCAGGGCAAATAAGCCAGGGGACAGGGGGCATCCTTGACGGGTGCCCCTGTGCAGAGAGAACAAGTCCGACAGTTGGCCGTTAGTACGCACCCTAGCCTTTGGGGCTCTGTAGAGTAGCCGTATCCACCGGACAAATTTGGGGCCAAACCCAAAGTGTTGTAACACCCCCCATAGATAGGACCACTCCACAGAGTCGAACGCCTTTTCGGCGTCGAGGGAGGCAACCACCCGAGACCCCACTGCGTCCTGACTAAGCGATAAATTCACAAAAAGGCGTCTAAGGTTTATATCGGTGCCCTTTCCCGGCATAAACCCTGTTTGATCAATGTGAATCACTGTGGAAATTACCAGTGATAGACGGTTGGCCAGGATTTTGGCTAGAATTTTCGCGTCTACGTTGAGTAGAGATATTGGTCTGAAGGAGGTACACTCCTGAGGGTCCTTCCCAGGTTTAGGTATTAAAACTATAATAGCCTCTTCCATAGACTCCGGGAGAGCCCCTGTCTCCAGCAGGCCAGAGAAAAGGGATCTCAGTCTGGGGGCAAGCAGTTCAGCGTTTTGGGAATAAAACTCTGTTGGAAGTCCATCTGCACCCGGAGTTTTACCACTTTGTAACTCACTAATGGCAGCCTGGACCTCCTCCAGGGAGAACCCCCCCTCCAACATGTTTCTATGCTCTTCCGATAGGGATGGGAATGGTATTGCGTCCAGGTATTCCTGCAGTTCTAATGGCGTGAATTGGGCCCTAGAGGTGTACACTTCTTTAAAAAACTCAAAGAATTCGGCATTTATTGCCTCTGGGGAGGAAAGTAGCCGTCCATTAATATTACGGATACCAGCTATGTGAGTGGAAGCTGTCTGATTCTTTGCCAGCCAGGCCAAGAGTCGCCCATTTTTGTTTTCGTACTCAAATATTTTTTGCTGCGCGAATAACATGGATTTTTTGGTCTGCTCGACATTGTGTAGGGATAGTTCCCGTAAGGTGTTTTGCCAGTTATGATAGTTAGTATCGCTGGGGGATTGAATATAGTCTGCCTCCCTTCTAACAGTCTCTCTTTCCAGTGTCTCTCTTGTCTGGGAAGCCTCCTTCTGTATAAGAGATATGCGGGCAATGTATTCCCCCCTCATCTTAGATTTAAAGGCATCCCATAACACATTGGCATTTGCAGATTCCCCATTTTCATTCCAATAATTACAAATATTTTCCGTCATTGATTCTTGGACTTTCTCATCCTTGGCCCAGAAAGCGGACAGCCGCCATAATCTCAACCCCGGAGGTCTCATTAAAGAGATTTTGAGGCAGACAGGTGCATGGTCCGAGATGCCACGAGGTAAATGCTCTATTGCTCCCACCCACCGCAGCGCCCCAGGAGACGCATATACAAGATCTATGCGTGAGAGCGCTCTGTAGGAGGTGGAGTGACACGTGTACTCTCTTTTGCCCGGGTGAAAATGACGCCAAACGTCCGTAAGAGCACACGCGTCAGCCCATCCCCCCAATGCTGATGAGGTACGGGCCGTCCCATGCAACCTGTCCAGCTCCTGCGATGGGACCAAATTAAAGTCACCAAAAATAAAAACTTCTGATACATTGAACCCCATAACTATTTGCATTATATCCTTTAACAGTTGTATCTCGGCAGGAGGAGGAAGGTACAAACCCACCAACACCATTTCTCTGTCATAAAGTGTAGCATTGATAATGACAAATCTGCCCCCCGGGTCGGTCTTAACATCTAGAATCTGCAGTGGAAGCGATTTGCGGATCAAAATGCTCACACCTCTCGCATAGTTTGAGTAGGTAGAATGGTGGTGAATTCCCACCCAAGCCCTCCGGAGGCCCAAGACACGGTTACCTGTCAAGTGGGTCTCCTGGAGTACACATATGTGTGGATTGTGCTTTTGCAGGTATTTGAAAACAAGTGTCCTTTTTGTGGCTGAATTTAGGCCCCGGACATTCCACGACACCACTGACAAATCAGTCATTCCTTCTCACACAGAATCGTGTATGCAGGATCCGCACATCACCTCCTCCCCCCAGCCAGCCCCCACCCAGCCACATCTCACCGCCCCACCCGGGTCTAGGGAAAACATGGTGTAGTTCGTTTACGTCTATATATTGTTTGCTTAAGCCGGTAACACTCCAACTACAATTGTGCAACTCCTTTTGAAAAACCAAAGGCTCAAGGGCCTCAAACCTCTGCAACGGCAGATGTCCCCTCCCCCCTCCCCACATCCCCCTCTGGAACTGAGGATGTCTCATACCCCGAACCCCCAACAGCTATACTTATAAGAGGGCGAGCACCTGTAGCTTGGAGTGTTTCCTCTCAAGGCGACAGAGTTGCTGAATCATGTCATATACATTTTCTCCTGGTAAACCAGGGGTACTTATCTTGGTTACTAAACAGTCATTAAAACAATATTAAGAACTAACGGTTACCACCTTTGTGGATTAACCAGCACCCACACTTCATACAGTCCCGACCAGCCAACCCATGAGTCATCTCAGGCGTTTTACCAGAGCCTCCTGGTATGACCCCATTCCTTGATAATCAACCCAGAATGCTCCGGTCGGTTGTTACAGGGTTCCAGTCCTCCCCATCTACCCAAAACTCGGCTCCAAAAAGCCATGTATTTCAATGTCAGATTAATCATAAAACAGTATCCTGCAGGCTGTTGCAAGAGGCAGTTCCTCTTCTCGGAGATGTTATCACAGTCCTGAAATCGCCACGGCATACCAGCAGGTATCCCTGTGTGGCCCACACACCCCCTTAGAAAGCACCCATCAGCTATGCCACCCCCAAACCATCTGAGCATGTCATTGCCAGTAAATTGGTTTATGTGTTCTATCTCGTGTTCAAGGATACAGTGCTGGATTGCAGCTACAGAATTGTTGACAGTACCGTGACCATGGAGTCATGCACAGCCAGATTAAACTGAGTGTCAGTCTCCAACCATGGAGAGCATAGGATAGTGGTGCTGATGAAGTGTCCTTCAGAATGGGGGCAGAGACATCCAGCCCGCGGCAGTTCCACAAGTGCGACGAAAGATCATCAGCATATATTTCCCAGTGCTCACATGTCCGTGCATGTACCGGATCTCTAAGCCGCGTTTGTAGCTCCTCTAGTATGGGTCCGGTGCAAAATGACCCCAGCACCTCCCCCTATGCAACTTCCCGCAGGTACATGGACACACGCCCTCAACAAACATAGGGCTGAACAGGCCCCAGCACAGTTCCTCAGTAGGGTAGGCCTAGAGTTTTGCCCAAAAGAAAAACAGAAAGGGAGAACATAGAAAATAAAAACATAAATTTCTTCATGGGTGTTTCAGAACTCACATGAGTGTGTGGTAGATGATCTTGAATATTGCAGTTAGCGGTGCAGAGGCAAGGATTCCAGCCACGCGGCAGCATCCCGAGGCGCGGTAAAGAATTTAACTGCGTCACCATCTTGGACCCTTAATTTGGCAGGGAACAAAATACTGTATTTGATGTTGCGTGCTCGTAGCCCCACTTTGACCTGGTCGAATGATCTACGTAATTTTTGTGTTTCCAGTGAGAAGTCAGGGAAAAACATTAGGGTGGTGTTCTGGTATTTCAGTTCACCCGCTCTACGTGCTGCACGGAGTATTTCGTCCCGATCACGAAAGTTGAGTACCCGAAAGATTAGGGTGCGGGGGTTAGATCCTGGTGGTCCCGGGACAGGAGGAATTCTATGGGCTCGCTCCACTGTAAAATACGGCGAAAACTGTGCGGCCGGCAGCAGCTCCCTCAGAATCCCCTCCATGAAAACAGTGGGGTTTTTTCCCTCCGCTCCCTCCGGCATACCTACGAGGCGGAGGTTGTTCCTCCTGTTTCTATTCTCGGCGTCGTCAACTTTGTATTCCAGCGCCCTGACCCTCGTTTGTAGGGTACGGAGCGACGCAGTATGGTCTGTGAGTGTATCTTCAGCTAGTCCCACACGTTGCTCCGCTTCAGAGACTCGCGTTCGGAGCTTATCAAAGTCCTGTCTAATAAGACTGACGTCTAATTGTACCGCTTCAATTTTATTGGTCAGGGCAGTTTGGCATGAGGCTATCGCAGTCATTACCTCTTGAAAGCCGAGTTGCTGCACTTCTGACTGCTCCTCCATGTCCGTTTGAGACGCCATGTTTCTTGCACAGCCAGGGGAGATTTGCACGCGGGAAGAAACTTTGGAAGTTGATATCTCCGTCTCTGATGGAAAACGAAGTTTCTTCCCCCTGTATCTCGTTCTGTATGGCATCCGGAGCTGTTTTATCTGTTTTTAGGTGTATAGAATCACCAGGAGATCGGATGAAACGGATCTTCAGCAGAGCTCTGAGATCTGCGTCCTCTCAGATCGCCATCTTGGCCACGCCCATGGTGGGCTGCATTTAATGGGCGCTTCAATAAAATTGTGGGGTATATATGGGCAGGGCAAAGGGGGTGGAGTCAAGGGTGGAGCCAAGGGGGGTGGCAAAATGAGGTTTTGCCTAGGATGTCAAAAATCCTTGTACCAGCCCTGTATTTACTTGTTTTAAACTTCTTTTTTTTTTTTTACATTTCTTCAGTTACTTCCTGGTTTCCGGGCCTAGGCAAATGATGTCATACATCCCAGGAATCTTCTGGAGGGGAGGAGAGGTTTTCTCAGCAAAGCACGCTCTCCTGCCTTCATGCCTGAGCTAAGGGCAAATGGATTCCAGGAAGTAAATGCTACATGAATCATCTTCCCTTACTTAAGATAGCCATGGCCAGAAATGCTAAGGGGGCGTTTTTCAAAGTGATTTCTCAGCAAAATAAAGCATGGGTGGGGGAGTTTGCTTTGAATATTAATAACTAATTAAATATTGATTTTGTATTTGTGGTGCTCAGATGCAGTGTAGTTTGGCTTAAAACGCTTGCCGACCGCCGCACGAACATTTACGTCAGCAGAATGGCACGGACAGGCAAATGGGCGTACAGGTACGTCCTTTTATATTTGCTGCCGTGTGGTCGCGCGCGCATGCCGCTGGCGGCACCCATGACCCTGCCACCAGCTCCGTGAGTGTGATCGCGGGTCCTGCGGACTCGATGTCCGCGGGGATACCCGCGATCGTCTCACGGAGAGGAAGAACGGGGAAATGCTGATGTAAACAAGCATTTCCCTGTTCTGCCTAATGACACTGTCACTGATCACAGCTCCCTGTGATCGGGAGCGGTGATCAGTGTCGTGTCACACGTAGCCCATCCCCTCTACAGTTAGAATCACTCCCTAGGACACACTTAAAGCCTGCAGCGCCCCCTCCTGGTTAACCCCTTTACTGCCAGTCACATTTACACAGTAATCAATGCATTTTTAATCGCACTGATCGCTGTATAAATGTGAATGGTCCCAAAATAGCGCCAAAAGTGTCCGATCTGTCCGCCATAATGTCGCAGTCACGATAAAAATCGCTGATCGCCGCCATTACTAGTAAAAATAAAAATTATTAATAAAAATGCCATAAAACTATCCCCTATATTGTAAACACTATAACTTTCGCGCAAACCAATCAATAAACGCTTATTGCGATTTTTTTTACCAAAAATATGTAGAAAAATACGTATCGGCCTAAACTGAGGAAAAAATATTTATATATTTTTTGGGGATATTTATTATAGCAAAAAGTAAAAAATATTGTGTTTTTTTTTTTTTTTTGCAAAATTGTCGCTCTGTTTTTGTTTATAGCGCAAAAAATAAAAACCGCAGAGGTGATCAAATACCACCAAAAGAATGCTCTATTTTTGTGGAAAAAAGGATGTCAATTTTGTTTGGGAGCCACGTCGCACGACCGCGCAATTGTCAGTTAAAGCGACGCAGTGCCGAATCGCAAAAAGTGCTCTGGTCTTTGGCCAGCCAAATGGTCCGGGGCTTAAGTGGTTAAGCAGCAAGAAGACAATCGAGATTGACTTCACTTATTAATGCTATAAAATTACAAACAGAAGCTCAGGGGATTGGCCTAAACTCAATCCTTAAAGCAGAACTCCAGTTGTTTAAAATGTGATACTCATCTGCGCTAGAAGAGTATGTTCTGATATGGAATCCACAGAAAGATTTCTTCTTTGTAAGGTTCTAGTATATCGGCCATGGACCTCCAAAATCGCACAGCCATTTTCTCCCCTGTTGAGTTCACACCCCTCTGTAGTTCCAAATTCTGCGTGGGTGACTTAATTATGTGGCTAAAGCAATTAATGAACAATAGTGGTGGCAAAGTCACCTTCTTAGATACATGTCTAGTAATGCTTAGACATTGGCTGCTTTCTATCCATCGCCAGAGACGAGAGGGGAGAGAAAAAGAAACAGAGAGTGGTCACCTGACCATACGTCATTGTTTTGTATTTGAGAGGAGTTTCTGTTCTATAACCAAAAGTGTTTTTTTTTTGGGGGGGGGGGGGGGGGGACAGGGTTTACATGTTATTCAATAATTGGAGTGGTGCTTTCATTATATTTCATGTTTCGAAGCTACTTACAGAAAAGGTGTTCTCCCCTAAATGGGACAAACAAATGGCCCCTTTTACATACTGCAGAATAGTTCCAACTTTTTATTTCTTCCAGTCCCATTTGTCTCAAGAATGTCTCATAGCTTCACACCATTTTGAAGCAACTATGTTGCTAGATGAAAATGTTTTTAAATAGGGCCGACCTGTAAAAAGAACACTTAAAACTTGTTCTGTGACAGTCCTTTCTTGAGTTTTTTTGACTAGGACAGTCCACAAAAAATACTTCCCGACAGTACCAAGATTTATGTTCTGCCAGTTGTTATTTTACCAAGTCCTAGGCTGAATGCCAAAAATTGGGTACCATGTTGGGTGCCAACCTCCACTTGGGGTGGTGTAGAATGACTCCCTAAATACTGTGGCAGGTGAACATTTTCATTCCAGGGTTTTTGGTGTATGGTGGGAAGAAAATTAGGTTGGGTGCCAGTTACTTTAGTCTTTTTACCTTTTAGTACTGAACTCCTTTCTGGGGGAGAGGGTTTAGGGGTGTAGAATACCCAATATAGCACAAAAATAGGATGGGGGTTCTGGTAACCGTAATGGTAGGCCCTTTAAGAGACCGTCTTTTGGTATTTGTTGGCCCTGTGAGAGCCACCAGAAAGCTCTCTGACCCTGTAAGAGCAGTCATAGTCTGCAGTGGATCTCTACCATAAATTTGACTGTTGACCAATTGATAGCAGTCAAAGATACCTTGATTAATGGGCAATTAATTCTTCTTACGTTGGCCAACAGTAGCTTTTACCCAGCGCTATACAACACAATTCCGCAAGAATAATCTATGTAAATCCAGTTACTGCCAGATATCTACTCCAGGGGACTGCTTAAAGTGGTTGTTAACCCACTGTACTAACATAGCCTTATCCCCTCTGTATCATAATAACATTTGTCCCTATGTCTGTGTAATGTAAAACAACTGCTGATCTGTACCGGTATAAGCTGCACTCCGAGCACTTAGCTGACACGTCAGCTCCCTTGTTTCTCCAGCTTAGAGCTGAAGTGGGCGGGGCCGAGCTGTCCTGCTGCCGTCAGCCGATGGAGGAGGGGGAGGCAGGAGAGAGAGAGAGAGCCGACAATCAGCTGAGCGGCTGGAGCCATTTATACAGGTACAGATCGGCTAAGTTTTTACATTACACAGGCACAGGGACAGATGTTCTAATGCTACAGAGGGGATAAGAAGATTTATTATCAGATAAAAGAGGAGCGGGGGGGGGGGGGGGGGGCGGGCGCAGCTACAAGCAGGGAGGGGGGAGGAAAACAGATGACACAGACAAAGAGAGAGCTGCAGACAGAAGAGCTGCGGCTGACGGAATCACGCAAATAGACCACAATGTCAGGGGCTCAGCAGCCATGATTATCGTGGTCTGTTTGCAAGGGGGAGGGTATAGCCAGGCAGGATCAGCCAGCTTTTTTAGGGTATACAGGGGGCCAAATGACACAGCACAAGCACTATGCTGTATAACATGCTTTAAAGGAACAGGATCAGGTTTTTTTTTGGGGGGGGTCCTCCAGCACCTTCCCCAGACTGAGGCCCAAGTAGAAATTACTTTATGCAGACATATTCTCCAGGAAAAAGCCCAGGAGGGAAAAACAAACTGGAAAGGGTCCCCAAAAATGTATATTATCATCATTTAGTGACTGCCCTTCCCACACTGATTACTGGAACCTCCTTCACAGTAACTGGCAGGAACTATTATCACACTGAAGTCAGGAGAACCAGCAGAGCCTAGAAAAATGCTCAGGCAGAGCTCAGGCTGGTTATAGCCTAGCATCAAATTCAATACATTTTATTAGGGACGCAACAGCACAGGGCAGTTTCCTTACACTTACCTATACTGTTGCTCACACCACCGACCTTTTGCAGACCCAAGTTGATTGAGAAATCTTCAAGATTATTCCCCTGTTGCATTTTGTGGTTCCTTCCACTTACAGCTACATCACTAGTGTGTCCTGAGCAGTTGGTAGATGGAACCATTGCGCACAAACTGAGACCAAACATCTGAAACTTCCAGAAAAGTCAGATGCAGAAGACTTATCAAACAGCACAGTGCTTCAGAAGGACAGTCAGCTCAGGTGCAGGACAGCCAAGTATAAATCATTTAATTTACAGGTGGCTTTATTTTAAACCTTTAAACTTTATCTAGTCACTTTAAGGTGCAACATTATAATCACGTATAGCGCTACCCCCGAAGAAGGCGCAGATTAAGATGGATCCTCTGTTCCTGGTCTTGACCTTCTCAAAGACCTCAGCCCTTCTGACACAGCAAGCTGAGTACACAAACACACAGTTCACTGAGAAATCACTGACCATGATAGTAGTACCTAGCTATAATGCTATTTTAATTTACGCAAGTACCAGACAAACTAGTAAAACCAACTTAATATATTGTCAAAAAATAAAGTGGGTAAGGGCAGGCAGAGATAAAAGAGGGCTAAATTTGAACAGCAGCCCCACCAGCAATAAATACTTACCCACAATTTCATACTCTGGGAGCAAAGAAAAATACCCGTTACTTACCCGTATTGGACCAGTATTTGATTCACTTCTCTCCTTCCCAATGGCAGCACTGGTGCTTGGCTTCTCAGGCACCCGTACTGTCAGATAGAGGTGAAGGGAGAATCATCAGTACTGTGTAAGCTCCAAGAACTGTCTTGAAACTTGCACAGGGCTAATCCTCCGTCAGTCCTGGCCGGTGGGAAGCAAACCCACCCAAAAATAAAATAAAATATAAGCTCCTGGTGGTTCTGCATTAAAGCTGAACTCCGGGATAAGCAAAAATGATCTAAAACCAAGAGGCATGTGTATTTTTATGCTGCGTACACGCGATCGAACTTCTCGTCGGAAAAAGATATGCCGGCTTTTCCGACGGGATTCCGCTCAAGTTTGCCTTGCATACACACGGTCACGCAAAAGTTCGCTGAAATTATGACCGTCAAGAACGTGGTGACGTACAACACTACGAGCCGAGAAAATGAAGTTCAATGCTATCGAGCATGAGTCGAATTGTTTCCGAGCATGCGTAGGAATTTTGCACGTCGGAATTGCCACAGACGATCGCATTTTCAGACAGGAACTTTTCCCGACCGAAAAATTGAGAGCATGCTCCCAATCTTTTGCTGGCTGGAATTCCGCCAGCAAAAGACCGATGGAGCATACACACGGTCGCATTTTCCCACAAAAAACTCTCATCTGTCTTTTGCGAGCCGAAAGTCCGATCGTGTGTACGCGGCATAACTCGATTTGAATACTTCTTCCAGATCTCTGCAATAAACCAGTATGAAATATTGCCTTTGTGTTAGAGCTCTCTGTAATAAAGACCAGTCATTGCTGCTCTTTCTATTAGGCGATTGAAGAATGTATTTCAATAAAACTTTTGCCCCTGATATAAAGATATACGATTACGAGACTACAGCCCCTAGTGGGAGAATAGGTAAATAGTACATTAACAAATCAAAAATGTGTACTCGATGAATATGTACTAAAGATGTGGTATAGGGATGCCACTACATATTAAGAATTGACGGTTGACTCCTTGTTGCATGCGCCAACAAGGACACGCTGAGCGAAGTAGAGAAGGGAGTGAGGACCTTTTTCTGCTGGTGCACCTTTATTGTCCAATTACAGGTTAGGGGCAGAGAGGTGACCAACCTGTTTTACTTAAAGGGTAACTTCAGTTACATGTAATTTGCCCAACCACCCCTAATGCCAACAAAGACCTGAAGCCAGGGCTGGACTGGGATAAAAATTTGGCCCTGGACTTCATCCAGACCGGCCCACTTTAATTGTGCAAACAAGCACAAAAACAGTATATAAACTATACGCAATTGTGCAAAAAAACATAAGTAGCATAACATAAGGAGTCCTCACTAACCTCTTTTATTATTTCGCTTATTCTCCTCTGTATTTTTCTCATCTTTCTCACATCACTGTGTGAGGTTGAGGGCGAACCGTGCAGCCATTACTTTGACAGGCTGTCACTGAAACCGGCCCACTGAGCCATCGGCCCACCGGGAAACTCCCTGTTGTCCTGATGGCCAGTACATGCCTGCCTGAAGCACATCTGGGATGTTTCTTGCACAGACAAACCCAAAGAACAGCCTCAAACTCTTAAGATAGATGTTCCGGCAATGATGGACCTTTGATCTTCTACAGTCCAAATGGTCTATGTATTTGCAAGACTTTGCAGCCCCCTTAGGACTGGAGAAGTCCAAAAAAGAACACTGGAAAAGACAAGAACAGAGGGTGCACTATCCTTGTACATTACCTTTATGGATCCTTTTATTGAAGTGATAAAACAGATGTATACTCACAAACAACATATAATCTCAAACTCCTCAATTTCCACAAATCTTGTTTGGCTCTGAGGAAGAGAGGACCCCCCTCAAAATGTGTCAGCCATATCAAGTGTCTTCCCTTGGGATTTTGGGATCCGCTCAGAAGACCAGGTGGGTTACTGTGGATATTGATGAGCTTGAGATTATATGCTGTTTGTGAGTATACATCTTTATAAAACACTTCAATAAAAGGATTTATAAAGGTAATTCGAAAGGCTGGCGCGCCCTCTGTTCTTCTTTTTTCCTGCACAGACACCCTGAGATCTGGGACCTCATGCCTGCATGGCCTTTGCGCATGTGTGGCAAATCCAGATGTGCATCATGTCCCCAACATGCGCCAAATCCTGTGGCATGCAAGTGGCATGGGAGCACGTCATTCTCACCTAAGTGAGAATGAAGGAAGTGCTGTGCGGCAGCACAAAAAGCATCAGAAACACACAAAAACACATTTTTTAAATCTTGTTGTAGAAGGAGGAGAGGGGCAGATACAAATTACACTAGATTGTCAAAAGTATTGGGACACACGCACATGAACTTTAATGGCACCCCAGTCTTAGTCCGAAGGGTTCAATATTGAGTTGGCCCACCCTTTGCAGCCTTAACAGCTTCAACTCTTCTGGGAAGGCTGTCCACAAGGTTTAAGAGTATGTCTATGGGAATGCTTGACCATTCTTCCAGAAGCACATTTGTGAGACCAGGCACTGATGTGGGCGAGAAGGCCTGGGTCGCAGCGTCCGCTCTAATTCATCCCAAAGGTATTCTCTCGGGTTGATGTCAGGACTCTGTGCAGGCCGGTCAAGTTCCTCCACCCCAAACACGCTCATCCATGTCTTTATGGACCTTGCTTTGTGCACTGGTGCGCAGTCATGTTGGAACAGGAAGGGACCATCCTCAAACTGTCCCCACAAAGTTGGGAGCATGAAATGCCTTAAGAGTTCCCTTTACTGGAACTAGGGGGCCAAGCCCAACCCCTGAAAAACAATCCCACACCATAATCCCCCCTCCACCAAATGATTTGGACCAGTGCACAAAGCAAGGTCCATAAAGACATGGATGAGTGAGTCCTGATCACAACCCGATAGAACACCTTTGGGATAAATTAGATTGGAGACTGCAAGCCAGGCCTTCTTGTCCAACATCAGTGCCTGACCTCACAAATGCGCTTCTGGAAGAATGGTCAAACATTCCCATAGACACACTCCTAAACCTTGTGGACAGCCTTCCCAGAAGAGTTGAAGTTGTTATAGCTGCAAAGGTTGGGCCAACGCAATATTGAACCTTACAGACTAAGAGGCCATTAAAGTTCATGCGCGTGTAAAGGCAGGTGTCCCAATACTTTTGACAATATAGTGTAGTTGCTATAATGGGTGAAGGTTGGCTTTGTGCTCATTATTGTCAAGTCAGATCATCAACCTTGCTGTGCTGTGTGGCAGAGTTGTGTATATCTTAGGGCTGGCTAGACAAAATGACAAATCCCTCAACTTAAAAAAAAATTGCAATTAGCTGTTTTCTGGCAGTTTGGCTTTAAGGGATTTTATAACATAACAGAAATGTGACTGTGCCTCTATGATCTTATTATCCTTTTAAATCCCACACAAGAACCTTTCAAACGCATTTTACATTAAATATTGATATTTACAAAGCGTTTACTCACCGGGTGGCCTATTGAAGGCGAGGTTACGAAAATGGCTTCCTTTGATCATTTGCACAGAAAGGCGTCCTGTGGTAGCATTATATGACAGCCCCACCAGAAGTTCTGGCACCCCGCCATGTGACAGAGATTGTGAGGACAAAGCGCTATCAGTGGGCGAGACTGCAGAAAAACTTAAGTGGGAATCGCCGCTCTGTGGAAATACAGCACAATATATTGGTTAGACACTAATTATCATCAGTACTATTTAGTCATGTAGCAATAATATGTTCCATAGTGATGATCAGTGAGAAGTGTCCCTTCTGCTGCTGGCTGCTCTTTTAGTTGAAATCTTCAGTCCTCTGCTCAACCCCCCCCCCCCCATTATACTCCCGCGGCCAGGACCTCTCACGGCCAGAACCTCTCACGGCCAGAACCTCTCACGGCCAGAACCTCTCACGGCTAGAACCTCTCACGGCCAGAACCTCTCACGGCCAGGACCTCTCACGGCTAGGACCTCTCACGGCCAGAACCTCTCACGGCCAGGACCTCTCACGGCCAGAACCTCTCACGGCTAGGACCTCTCACAGCCAGAACCACTCACGGCCAGGACCTCTCACAGCCAGAACCTCTCACGACCAGGACCTCTCACGGCCAGAACCTCTCACGGGCACTAATCAAGAGTGCCGACTTTGCTTGCCCTTTCTGCCCCCTCCTCCCTTTATAGAAGCCATATTATGAAAAACCTTTTATGAATGGAGGGACTGGAGCTTTCATTCATCTACCTGCCTTCCATTTATAGAGCACTTTTCATTGATGGAAGCTACAGTACGGCTTCTATGAAAGGAGAAGGGGGCAGAAAGGGCGAGCACAGTCAGCACTCTTGACTCATTTTAACCCCACAACACCATAAGATTATGACCGCGGGAGTAGGGGGATTTGAATTTCAACTAAAGCCTCGTACACACGATCGGACTGTTGGCCAACAAAACCGTGGAATTTTGTCCGAAGGGCGTTGGCCCAAACTTGTCTTGCATACACACGGCCACACAATTGTTGGCCAACAATTACGAACATAGTGACATACTACATTGTTTTTCAGCTCTTTAGCGCCACCTTTTGGGCTCCTTCTGCTAATTTTGTGTTAGTAGAAGTTTGAGCGTTGATTCGCGCTTTTCATTTCACGCTTTTTATTTCGCACTTTTCATTACGAACTTTTCAGTTTGTCTCTGAACAGCTGTTCGTCAACCAAACATGTTGCAGAATCGGAGGAGATAACGTGTTATTTATTATTGGCCTTGGAGTTATTGCTTTGACATTATTTTTTTGGTTGAATAATGATTTGATTTGGTATATTTTCTATATTTTTGGATGCATAGAATGCACTTTTTGGTTAAGTTCTATTGGCAGATATTATGTCTAATTGTATTTGTTTTCTTTTTTTAATGCACAATAAACAAAATTGTGGAGAATAATATTTGGCTATGTGTTTTGCTTCAAATGACTGTTTGGGAGTAGGCAGTTACATTTAAAAAAATACAATGTAAAATTAACAAGGGACACCAACATAGTTGTATCTTTGATCTTAAAAACTATGGGATAATGGCATGCGTGTTTGTAGTTTGGACTTTTGTCCGACGGACTTGTGTACAATCGCTCAGGAAAATCTGACAACACACATTTGTCCGCGGAGAATTTGAAAACCTGCTAGCCAACATTTGCTGGTGGAAAGTCCAACAACAATTGTCAGATGGAGCATGCACACGGTTGGATTTACTGCCAACAGCCTGTCATCGAACATTTCCCGATCGTGTGTACGCGGCTTTAGACAGTAGCCAGCAGCACAAGGCACATTTTGCATTGAATGCAAGTACCATTGTAAGTAGTGTCCTTTGTGCTGATTTTTTTAACCAAATGGAGGCTTTAAGGGCTCAATTACACCTCAATACCTGCGTTTGGGGTGAAGTTCTTCATGTATGTTAATGGAATCCCAAATACAGTAAAACTCATTTTTCACACGAAAGGACATGCAGCACTCAAAGCTCAAAAAGGTGAATGAGCTATTTTGACATGCTCGTCACACATAGGACAGCCCATTAAAATGAATTGGCTGCCCTATGCATGTTGCACAGCAATGAACATGTACGTGGCACGATTCTTTGCACGTTCATGTAATGCTAGAACAGTTGGTTATAATTAAGCACATTTTATTGTGTGAAACGCGTTAACTTATCCTTGTCCGTATGTTGGTGCTGTGATTTATACATTTGAAGAGTTCAATAAACTTGAGATGTTTTATTTGGTACATCGCTGCAGCGTGGTCAACCTCTTGTTCTTTTATTTAAAACGTGAATGCAGCCTTTTAGCATTTTGTGAACATTTGCAAAAAACTGCGATGTGTACATGTGTGCCACACGCATAGGGCAACACATTTAATTTCAATGCCTGCCCATAAGCAACAAACACAGCAAAGTAGCTCATGCACCTTTTTGAGCTTCGAGTGTCACATGTTTTTAACTGCGCGTTTGGCTGCAGTTGGAGTGCCATTAACCTTGCGAGATGCGTCATTTGCATATGTTTTTTTATAGCATGCAATTCCTGAAAGAAAGTGGATACATACAGTACATACATACAAATTCACAACATTACTGTGGGCAGCACAGTGCCTTAATGGTCAGCGCTTCTGCCTAGCAATACTAGAGCTGTTGGTTCAAATCCCAATCATGACACTACCTGCCTGGAGCCTGCATGTTCTCCCTGTGCCTGTGTGGGTTTCCTCCCACACACCAAAGACATGCTGGTAGGTAAATTGGCTCTGGGGTATGTGTGTAGCGCACTCCTAGTAGGCTGCTAGTATTTAGGTCAATTTAGTTTTTGGCTCCCCAGTAGCCAGGGGAGTGGTGATTATAGGGTTGCCACCTCATCCCTTTAAACCCAAACACATATTAATTACACAGGTTCTGTGGCTGATTAAGGTGGTAATTAAACTCACTTGGTGCCTTATCTACATTAAATTAGCCTCAGAACCTGTGTAATTTATATGTGTTCAGATTTAAAGGGATGAGGTGGCAACCCTAGGTGGTTGTTTGCTTTTGCCTATTAGGGGTTCTACTGGTGCAGGCTCAGCTGCTTCCGCTTTGCATCTCACTGGATTCTGGGATATAGTGGGTGGAAAATGTTGACCCTGGCCTGTATGCCCTTTCAGCCAATACCTGGTCAGGAGAGTGAGTGACCAGCAGGGGGCTGATTTGGATATAAATAGGCTGGTACACAGAACAGCTTCCTCTTGTTCCTGGGGGAGAAAGACCCAACCTGAGGGCTGAGGCACCCCTGGGAGGCCAGCTACAGCACTGAAGAAATCCTTTTTGTGGGTTCCCAGCCTCAATTAGGGCTCAGGGAGGTTGCCCGGAGTATCTTGAGACAGTGCAGGAAGCTCTACAGGGGATCCACACCGCAGGCACCAAGTACAGAGACAGGAGGCTTCATAGTACCTAGGGCAGAGTGAGTATAAGCCTTAAGGATCCTAGAGACATTTCCTTGTCACCTTCGGGAGAGCTCACTACAGTTTATTCAGGACTATACTCCCGTTGAGGAGTTTCTGCATTGAAGTTCATTTAACCGTTACATTCAAGGGGGGTGGTTACACCCCAAAGGAGTAGATCAGCTTTAGTGTACTCTGTTGCAGTTTTGCTAGTTGCTTCTGGAGTATCCAAAGGCTCACCTTTACCTCATCCAATTAATCCAGCAAATAAAGTACAAAAAGGCATGCACAGCCTGTTTTCTGACTCAAGTGTCCGTGAACTACTGTGTGCCTGGCTGCCATGTGTCTATCAGGGAAAAGAACCTGGGACCAAACAGCCAGCCCGGTTTGTGCTACATGTGTATGTATGAATGTGAGTTAGTGACCTTAGATTGTAAGCTCCTTGAAGGCAGGGACTGATATGAATGTACAAAATATATGTAAAGGGATGCATAAATTGATGGCGCTTTATAAGTACTTGCAATAAATAAATGATATTGAGGTGCTTAGCTTGCTATCTGCGTGTATTCTAAAAAGCTGTCAGTAAAACCTTACACATATTACGTTGTCACCGATAGCGCTTCTTTTGTCACATTAATATTTCCAACTTGTATTGTCGGAAGGTGACAAATCTTCAGCTGGTTACTATACTGATCACTAATTTCATACGCTGTTGCAGTATATAAATTGCTGTTGTGATGTGATACATAAGATGCAGTTTTGGTATATAATTTGCTGATGATATAATGTGCTGTCTAATGTTCTGAACGGTCTGAAGTGCTTCTATTAGGTGATATAATTTGCTATTGTGGCTTGATGTGTTCTTACTAGGTTATACAATAGTTGTTGCAGCTGTATAATGTGCTGTCACAGCTTGATATAGAGTGCTATAGCGGCTCGTATAACATACTATGGCAGTGCAGTATAATGTTAGCAGTTCAAGTTAACGAGTGTGTGATTTAGGGAATAATCTAGTAATGAAGCGCACTCCAATAAGCATATAGCAAATGCCTTGTTCATCAAAATGACAGCCTAATGCATTTTAATTATCCAACACTTCCAAAATCATCTGCAAAAAGAACTTCTGACCCAACGATTCAGTCAGTATAGCTCTTTATTAATTTGCAACCTAGCAATCAGCAGGGTAAAGTATAAAATTCTTCATATCAAAAAGCAATGTTTCGAGCCACCAGTGGCTCAAGACATCACTTTTTGAAATCAATCCTGTTTGATGGATTGAAACATCACTTTCTGATATAGAGAATGTTTTGCTTTAACTTTCTGCTACTGGATTGCACTTTAGATCTATATCAGGGGTCTCCAAGGTTTGGCTGAGAGAGGCGGTCAGCTGCTGGTTTTCCAGCATGCTTATCCAACAGAAGCCGGCCGGCTTCTGCCGGACAAGGTGGCATACACACGGGCTGAACGTCGGCTGTTTTTTTATTTTTTAACCAGCCGTTGTCTCCAGACATTCCGCCCGTGTGTTCAGGGATTTAGACATTAGGAGGGCTGGACTATTGCCAGTGGGAGTAGAAAATGCTTCAGTGTCAGTAGGTGTAAACAACGCCTCAGGTTTGGTGGTCAGTGAGAGAAAAAAATATTGCACATGGCCTGTGGTCAGTAGGAGGAGGAATAGAGCTCCATCATTGGTATTATTGGGGGGGAATAGTGCTCCATTGTTGGTGTGAAGCGAAGGAGTAGTGCCCCATTTTTGGTGTTAATTGGAGGAACTATGCCTCATTGTTGGTGTCAGTGAGAGGAACAGTGCCCCATCATTGGTGTCAGTGGGAGGAATAGTGCCCCATCATTTTTGTCAGTGGGAGGAATAGTGCCCCATTGTTGGTGTCATTAGGAGGAATCATGCCCCGCTGCTGTGGGAGGAATAGTGCCCCAAGGTCCAGATAAAGTCAAGCAATGGGCCGCAGTTTGGAGAACACTAAGCTTTATGAACTGAAACATTGGATTCATAAGTCATTTGTGCATATAGCTTTGGAGAACTGATTCTGGCAATTAGTCACATTGCACTTCATGTGCAACACTCATGTAAAGGATTACAGTTTTGGTTTTTTGCCAGCCATTCAAAATAAGTGATATAGCATCATTTTAAATGGCCCATTTTTGCTGTTATAATTTCCCTGTGTTTTGGAAAGAAAATTACAGTAAGAAAACAGTAAGAAAGAGTCAATGTTGCAGTTTATATCTACAAGTTTCTGTTGGTAGCTGAATACAACCTATTGCTTTTCCCTCTGGCTTTCAGAAAATGCAGACTTCATTATAAATGCTGGGATATGTGCTTGACTAGAACTGAGTACGTTTTTTGGATATAAAGCAAAACATCTACATCTACAGAACAGGTCCAGTTGAATATGAAAAACTACTATTAGCTACAGCAGTCTATCTCAACCAAGGTTCTGTTGAACCCTTGAGTTTCTCCTGAGCTTTCTAGGGGTTCTAAAAAGACACCAAACAATACCTTTATGCCACGTACACACGAGCGGACTTTTCAACTATCCGACGGACTTTCGGTGGACTTCCAACAGACTTTCCCAACGAACAGACTTGCCTACACATGATCACACCAAAGTCCGACGGATTTGTATGCGATGACGTACGACCGGACTAAAATAAGGAAGTTGATAGCCAGTAGCCAATAGCTGCCCTATCGTCGGTTTTCGTCCATCGGACCGGCATACAGACGAGCGGATTTTTCAATAGGAACTGGGTCCGGCGGAGTTCCGACATAAAGATTTGAAACATGTTCCGAATCTAAAGTCCGTCAAATTTTCGACCGAAAAAGTCCACTGCAGGTCCGATGAAGTCCACACACGGTCGAATTGTCCGTCAGACCAGTCCGGTCGAAAAGTCCACTCGTGTGTACGCGGCATTACTCTCCAAAAATAATCCATACATTTCCACTACTTAATGCCCTGTAATCAATTTTTGCACTTTAGTCATTTCTTACTGTGTTTTTCTCCCTTCTTGTAACATCCTCCATAAGTTCCTGACCTTCTCCTTTTCCCCTTCACTTGCATTTGTTTAGAACAATGCAAGATAGTTGTGGTCCCACATTCCATACCCTATAGTCCCTAATCCATCTTGTAAAATGAGCAAGGAAGGATGTTTGTACATACAGTTGGACCATGGAGAACAAATGTAGGCACCAGTGGCGGCTGGTGCTCCATTTTCGGGGAGGCGGCAAACAAACTCTCCACCCCCACCCCGCCTGCCAGCCAGCCCCGCACTTACCCCAGCCCGCCCGCTCTTGCTCTCCAGCCCCGCACTTACCCCAGCCCAGCAGCTCACTCGCCCGCCAGCCAGCCCCGCACTTACCCCATCCAGGTCACAGGCCGCTTCCCTGGCTTCTCCTCCTGGCCAATCTGGTCGCTTCAACATTCGCTATTGTCTTCCAGCTTCTCATCCCAGCCAATCAGGACAGGAAGCTGGTCCTAAGACTAGATTGGATTGGCCAGGAGGAGAAGCAGGAAGACAATAGTGAATGTTGATTCGCCAATGTCACAAGTGGGTGCGCCCCGAGCCCATCCTTTTTGAAGCCTCCGGTTCTAATCATGTGCTTCAAGAAAAAAAGAAAAAAATCTTCAAGGATATCCATGCACCCCGCATAGAGATTAGGGACCGGGCACATGGAGATTAGGGCGCGGCGCCACTACGCCCCTTATGGAGCAGCTGTTGCTGGTAGGCATTGTCAGATCACAGCAGCAAAAAAAAATTTTAAAAAAATTTGAGGTTTGAAGGAGGCTGAGAGCAATAGAGGGTACTTTTTTGGAGTTAAGAATACATATTAGAATAGATGGGGTTTTTAAAACCAGAGTGTAGTTTTCACTTTAAACAGTGTACAGTGGCAAACTGACCTCATACCTGACTACCAATGTAAGGGGTTAATTCTCCACTGAAAAACATAGGGTGTTACTTCTTCACTGATCACTAATGTCAGAGGACGCGACAGTTTTCACTATCTGATTCCTTTTCGGTTTCTCTTATTCATTTAATTTCAAGATTACTAAAAAAAAAAATTTCTGCCTTGGGTCTCAAAACTTTAGGTACGTCAAAGTATTTTTTAATTTTAATCCTGAAACTTAAATTACGTACTTGTTAAGTGAGATGTAGATATAATAATTTTTGCAGGGGTTCATCAAGACTAGAAAATTATTTCAATGGTTCCTCTGGAGTAACAAGATTGAAAAAGTTTGCGCTACAGTATACCATGACCAGGATTAATGAGAATCTTCACAGACACGTACTTCCCTGTGTTTAGTGATCAAACATGTACAGTATACAGTTAGCCAGTGGACACACTAATATAATGTTCATCTAGAGCCCAAGTTTGTTTTTATTTTGGATAGAGTGCTGAGGGGTAACTTCTAAAGTTTTTATTTCGGTTTAAGATCCCTGTTGTCTGAAAGTAAGAGAAATCCAAACTTTTGATTTGCCACCAAAACAAGAAAAGAAAAAAAATTCTAAAACATTTGTTCTGGTGGCAACTTTAAGGGCATTTCCTTAACTTTGGACAGATTTACTCCTGATTCCTGTACAAACAAGAATTAAACAAATTTCCCTAGTCGAACAAATAATAAAAAAAAAGGCTGACCGACTTTTTACATGCCCTAATCTATCAGAAATTAAAACAACAATTTTATAAAGACTTTAATGGATTTTAAAAAGAACTATAAAACTGTAGTGAACCTGTTGCTGGCCACGACTCACTAGTAATCTTTTCGTTAGCATAAACTCACCAGGGACAGCAAGGCTACAGAGACAAAAGAAAAAAAAAACTCACCTGTTTCTATGGCATTGCTCCCCCACTGTCCTAAATGCTGCAAAATCACTCATACTGAGGGAGTAACACTGTAAAAGCAGATGTGTTGTTTAATTTCCCTCCTCTACTGATCCTGATGGTGGTGCAAAGGGATCGCTACCAGTTCATTGGTCTAGTATGCAATTTTTTTACTGCTTACCAAGATTCGATGGTGCTGATTTTCCTGCTACTGTTATTGGTTCGATGTTGGCCTACACTAAATAAGGTTGTGGTGCTGATTTCCTGCTATTGTTTATCAGTTAGATGTGGCCTACACTGAATAAGGTCCTCATGGTTTGCAAGTTTGAGGGCAGGTAGAGGTTGTAGTATATATTCCATCCTGAAGGTGTCTGTTTCTTCAGGCTGGCAGAAGGCCATCAAGCACAAATTGACCCCTGCTATGGGCTTCAGGCACCCATCTTGGGTAAAGCAGTAATCTTATTAAATACTGAAAACTTATGATATTTAGGCAGCCATCTTGAAAAAAGAATAATCTGAATAAGAGACTTTATGGTGTGCCCGCAGTGTGGGAGTAATATAGAGCTCCTGCTGGTTAGAAAGAGAGTAAGAGTAGAACTAGAGAGAGATACCAGTCAAGAAGGAAAAGAGTAGGTTTCCCCTTACAAGGTTTCTTGTGTAAAGCAGTAATCTTATTAAATACTGAAAACGTATGCTATTTAGGCAGTCATCTTGAAAAAAGAATAATCTGAATAGGAGACTTTATGGTGTGCCCGCAGTGTGGGAGTAATATAGAGCTCCTGCTGGTTAGAAAGAGAGTAAGAGTAGAACTAGAGAGAGATACCAGTCAAGAAGGAAAAGAGTAGGTTTCCCCTTACAAGGTTTCTTCTCTGTCAACTTCCTGGGACAGTCTCCTACTGGCAGCTGGATTTCTGCAAGGACATTTGGGGATTGCAGCGTGATCAAGCAATATCATAGCCCCCCCTAAGGAAGTGCTTCTCTGACATTCTGTGGTATGTAAATGCCTTGATATATTACTATTGAAAAGTGCCTTGTGGACAAACAGTGCCCTCTTCTTGAGTCTATTTGTGCCTTCTTCTGGATAAACAAAAATGGAAAGCTGAACAGGCTGTACTTGATAGATTTTGTTGTTTTTTGGTATACAAATTTCACCCAAGTAGGACCACCAAAGTAGGCTCATAAATGTGTACCTTTATTATTTTGCTGCCATGGGTTTTAGTACATTTTGCCAGCACATTTATTTTAAACTGTGTACATGCAAAACACCATACCCAACCACAACCCTGATACTTACACTTAAGTTGCTCCTGGGCTCCAAGACTAATGTCATGCAGATTTCCCCATCAGATCTCATATTTTTCAATGGGAAGAGCTTTTCACCCATCATCTTTTCACGGATCCTCTTCCGTACAGCATACAAACGGAATCGAATGGCATAGTTGGCCAGCTCCTCCATTTCAAGCTTGTTAAATGTAAAGCTCTCATTAAAGACCGGCTGAGAGCCTTTTTGTGCAGCAGTCTTCCCTCTTTGCTTTTTGCTTGGCAGTAGGACAACATGGACTTGCCATGTGCTTACTCCACTACGATCCTTATCAGGAATATCTTTGGCTTCCACAATGGTTACAGTCAGCTTTTGACTGGAAGCTTTGTAATAAAGGGTAATGTCCAGGTCACCACATTTGGAAATTGGCACATGAGGTTCAAGGCTACCTTCTCCTTGTTCCTAAAGACAAAAGTATATTAAAGTGTTCAGAAATAAAATATTGTAAATGATGATAAACCACATGAGTCAATTATGGTAGCTTAGCAATTTTCATTATGGACTTTCATCTCTACAGTTCTCTATAGTCCTGTACCTGCATAATTTCTCTCCCAGCGCAAGAGTCATAGACTTGTACTGAGGAGGAAAAAGGGAGGTGTGTCTGACCACCTCTGTTACTGAGCACTGCTTACTGAGTGCACTGCATCTAACGTTGGGGCTTCTGGTGCCCAAAGCCTGGTACACACTAATGCCCTGTACACACCATAGGATTTTCAGACAACAAATGTTCGATGGGAGCTTGTTGTGGGAAGGCTCCTTTTGACATTTTCCATTGGAATTTCCGACAAACAAAATTTGAGATCTGGATCTCAAATTTTCTGACAACAAAATCTGTTGTGGGAAATTCTGATCGTGTGTACACAATTCCGACGCACAAAATTCCACGCGCATGCTCGGAATCAAGCAGAAGAGCCGCACTGGCTATTGAACTTCATTTTTCTCAGCTCGTTGTATGTGTTGTACATCACCTCGTTCTTGACGTTCAGAATTTCTGACAACATTTGTGTGACCGTGTGTATGCAAGACAAGTTTGAGCCAACATCCGTCGGAAATAAATCCCAGGATTTTGTTGTCGGAAAATCCTATCGTGGATACAGGGCATTATAGTTTTTTTTTTCCGTTCAATCCAGCAGGTTGAAAAACGAACAGCTCTGGTCGGAGCCGCTGTACTAACAGTCCGACGTAAGTACAGTGATCTCCCCCGCTGAGCTGTTGTGTTCTGACAGGGGGACGGCCCCCTGCTAGAACAACCTGGCGAGCGCTTTCAGCCATTGGCTCAGAGAGCTGATTGGGAGCTGGTCAGCTGCTAGTTTTCCAGCTTGCTCGTCCAAAGTGCCGACTTCTGTCGGGATGGCTGACATACACACCGGCCAGATTTTTTTTTTATTGCACTGCCCGATGTCTCCCGACATTCGACCCGTGTGTACTAGGCATAGTGGACTGCAGAGTCATATTTAGACACTCTGCATAACTGCTGTAACTGCAAGATGAAGACTTTATTCAGAAAAAAAGTTGTCAGCAGAAGCCACTCCAGCCCGTAGATGACAGAGGAGTTTATTTACTAAAGCTGGAGAGTGCAAAATCAGGCTCACTTCTGCATAGAAACTACTCCGGTTCTAACCTCAGCTTGTTCAATTAAACTTTGGCAATAAAACCTGGGAGCTGATTTTGCACTACCAGCTTTAGTAAATAAACCCCAGTGCTCTCCTGGTTGATACTCTAATTGCCAGATACCTTTTTAGTATCAAAAATAATACATATATTCCGAAATGTAAAAAAACAAAAATAAAACAAATTAAAAGCTCAGACCAAATTTAGCAGCGTCATTATGCATCAGTTAACTTTATCTCTATAACTAATTTTCCCACCTAATGTTTCGATTTTGTGAAACATATAGGGATTTCATTTGGTACACAATTAGAGGCTGACAAGTGAACAAAGGTGTAGATCTATATACAGTGCATCCGGAAAGTATTCACATCTCTTCACTTTTTCCACATTTTGTTATGTTACAGCCTTATTCCAAAAAGGATTAAATTCAATATTTTCCTCAAAATTCTACAATAATACCCTATAATGACAATCTAAAAGAAGTTTGTTTGAAATCTTTGAAAATGTATCAAAAATAAAAGAGGAAAAACATTTACATAAGTATAAGTATAATAAGTATTCACAGCCTTTGCCATGACACACAAAATGAGCTCAGGTGCATCCTCTTTCCACTGAACATCCTCAAGATGTTTCTACAACTTGATTAATGTCCATCTGTGGTAATTTTAGTTGATTGGACCTGATTTGGAAAAAGCACACACCTGTCTATATAAAGGTCCCACAATTAGAAGTGCATGTCAAAGCACAAAACAAGCCATGAAGTCCAAGGAATTGTCTATAGACCTCTGAGACAGGATTGTATCGAGGCACAGATCTGGGGAAGGGTACAGAAAAATGTCTGCAGCATTGAAGGTCCCAATGAGCACAGTGGCCTTCATCATCCATAATTGGAAGAAATTTGGAACCACCAGGACTCTTCCTAGAGCGGGCTGCCTGGCCAAACTGAGCGATCAGGGGAAAAAGGCTGTAGTCAGGAAAGTGACCAAGAACCCGATGGTCACTCTGACAGAGCTCCAGCATTTTTCTGTGGAAAGAGGATGACCTTCCAGAAGAACAGCTATCTTTGCAGCACTACACAAATCAGGCCTGTATGGTAGAGTGGCCAGACAAAAGCCACTACTCAGTAAAAGGCATCTCCTGGAGTTTGCCAAAAAGCACCTGAAGGACTCTCAGACCATGAGAAACATAATTTTCTGGTCTGATGAAACAAAGATTCTCTTTGGGCTGAATAGCAAGCGTCATGTCTGGAGGAAACCAGAACCTGGTCAATACCATCCCTACAGTGAAGCATGGTGGTGGCAGCATCATGCTGTGAGGATGTTTTTCAGTGGCAGGAACTGGGAGACTAGTCAGGATTGAGGGAAAGATGACTGCAACAATGTAGAGAGACATCCTTAATGAAAACCTGCTCCAGTGCGCTCTGGACCTCAGACTGGGATGAAGGTTCATCTTCCAACAGGACAACGACCTCAAGTACACAGCCAAGATAACAAAGGGTGGCTATGGGAAAACTCTGTGAATGTTCTGAGTGGCCCAGCCAGAGCCCAGACTTGAACCCAATTGAACATCTCTGGAGAGATCTGAAAATGGCTGTGCACCGACGCTCCCCATCCAACTTGATGGAGCTTGAGAGATCCTGTAAATAAGAATGGGAGAAACTGTCCAAAATTCGGTGTGCCAAGCTTGTAGCATCATACCCAAAAAGACTTGAGTAGGGATTTTCCCGATGTTCGAATCAAAAGTAAGTTCGACTCAAAAACCAAACGTAAATGAACCAAACATTTGCTGCAAATTCGAGCGTCGCGGAGCTCCCAAAAGTGCACTTCGAGATTGCAGTGCATTGACGGCTGCTGAGTGGCCAAAGCATGCACCTGGCCTGCATGCTTTGGCCAATCACAGCGCGATCTGCTGTGAGAGGCGTGGGGTCCCCCCTAAAATCCATACTAGACCCTTATCCGTGCAAGCAGCCTGACAGGCCAGGAAAGGGGGGGACGAGCGAGCGCCCCACCTCCTGAACCATACCAGGCTGCTTGCCCTCAACATGGGGAGGGTGCTTTGAAGTCCCCCCAAAGCACCTTGTCCCCATGTTGATGGGGACAAGAGCTTCTTCCCAACGACCCTGGCTATTGGTTGTCAGGGTTTGCTGGTGGGGGGTTTATCGGTATCTGGAAAACCCCTTTAATAAGTTGTACCCCTACTCATTCACCAAAAAAAAAGTGTCATAAAGTAAAAACCACAACAGACAGTTTTTGACAATTTTTTTTTCTTCTTTTTTTTAACAAGTGTCCCGTGATGGCCATCCATCTTCAATCACGCCGCCCGACGGACCTGAAAAATAGAAGAGAAAAAAGCTCTGCCTCGATGGGGGACCTCCCGGCGACTACTGTCTCTTGGCTTTGACAGCTGTTATATAGGCAAGGGCGGGGCCACCCGGTGACATAACTGAGTGACCCCACTCTTTCTGATGCCATGCGTTGTCATAGGGGGTGGGGTCACTTGGTTACGTTAGTGGGTGGCCCTACCCTTGCCTATATAACAGCTGTCAAAGCCAAAAGACAGCAGTCGTCGCGAAGGCCCCTTATGGAGATGGAGTTTTTTCGTTTTCTTTCCTATTTTTCAGGTCCGTCATGTGGTGTGATTGAAGATGGATGGACATCGCGGGACACATTTTTTTTTCTTTTTTAGTGAAGGGATTCTCAAAAACTGTCTATTGTGGTTTTTACTTTTTGACGCCTTTTTTGGTGAATTGGTACAATGTACCCGATATCTATTCACATGCGGGGGCAGGATCTGGGGGCCCCCCTTGTTAAAAAGGAGCTTCCAGATTCCGATAAGCCCCCCACCTGCAGACCCCGAGAATCAATGGCCAGGGTTGTGGGGAAGAGGCTCCTGTCCCCATCAGCATGACCCCAAAGCAGGACCCCAAAGCACCATCCCTATGTTGAGGGCATGTGGCCTGGTATGGTTCAGGAGGGGGGGTTGCTCACTCGTTCCCCCCTATCCTTACCTCCAGGCTGCATGCTTGGATAAGGGTCTGGTATGGATTTTGGGGGGGACCCCCACACCAATTCTTTTCTTTTAATTTTGGCGTGGAGTTCCCCTTAAAATCCATACCAGACCCAAAGGGGGGAATCTATATTGCTGGGAGCCGGCAATACATTAGAGCCGTGAGCAAGTTTAACCACTTCAGCCCTGGAAGATTTTACCCCCTTCCTGACCAGAGCACTTTTTACAATTTGGCACTGCGTTGCTTTAACTGACAATTGCGCGGTCATGCGACGCTGTACCCAAACTAAATTTGCATCCTTTTTTTCCCACAAATAGAGCTTTCTTTTGGTGGTATTTGATCCCCTTTGCGGTTTTTATTTTTTGCGCTATAAATAAAAAAGAGCAACAATTTTGAAAAAAAAACAATATTTTTTACTTTTTGCTATAATAAATATCCCCAATTTTAAAAAAATAAAATAAATTTCTTCATCAGTTTTGGTAAAAAAATCTCAATAAGCGTATGTTGATTGGTTTACGCAAAAGTTATAGTGTCTAGAAAACTATGGGAAAGATTTATGGCATTTTAATTATTTTCATTAATTTTATCTAGTAATGGCGATGATTTGCGTTTTTTAGCGGTTCTGCGACATTGCGACGGACAGTTCGGAAACTTTTGACACATTTTTGGGACCATTGACATTTATACAGCGATCAGTGCTATAAATATACACGGATTACTGTGTAAATGGCACTGGTAGGGAAAGGGTTAACACTAGGGGGGCGATCAAAGGGTTAAATGTGTGTTCCCTCAGTGTGTTCTAACTGCATGGGGATAGGACTGACTAGGGGAGGAGACATATCGTTGTTCCTACTTAGTAGGAACAACGATATGTCTCCTCTCCCCTGACAGGACAGGGATTTGTGTGTTTACATCGGGTCACCCGCTTGGCAGTGGCACGCGCGTGCTCTCTGGCGGCTCTTAACGGGAACCCCATACCCGTATAGGGTTTCACGCAGGGGTGCCATTCTGCCCCCGTAAAAAGACACGAGCCAGTCGGGAATGGGTTAAATTACATAGTTTCCTTTAGAAATGTCATTTTACTGCAACACTGTTCTACACATGACACAGATGCGCCACTTTACAGGCAGAATAAGGGGACCCCCCCAGGCACGATATGTAGAGGAATATTTCATTTTTATTGTTTTACTTTAAGCATTATTAAAATCACTGCTCTTTTTTTGCATTGATCCATGTCCCCTAGGGCAGTACCCGGGTCACCATACACTTTTTTTTTCATTTAAAGAGTTTTTTTTATTGAGTACACCGGGTAGGGCAAAACAAGACCAACATTGACAATTTGTACATTGAAGGCAGAACGATATATATACCAAAAATACAGCATCAATATACTATATGAAGGTGACACGTCTGCTGGCACCAAAAATAGCGCCAGCTCACCCACAATAACCATAAAGTACTACAATGTACATTAAAAAGGCAATATGCTCGCCCCAGGTCAGATGCACCCACACAAGTTTTTCAAGTAATAAAGAGGACATAACAGTACCGAAAACTGAAGACAGGAAAGAAGACTTGAACAAGGAAAGAACCGATAAGATAAGGCATGTTTAAAAGAGAGAAAGGGGTGGAAGGACAGTAAGGGGAGGTAGAGGGGGTTGGCAAAAAAAAAAAAAAAAACCCCCAACCCACATGCTCCGTCACTGTAGCTCTACTGAGGGGGTCACAAAGGTGTTGTAATCCTGAGAGAATCGGAAATCGTGCCAGTAATACCAGGTTTTGTTAAATTTTTCCTCCTTACGTTGTAATGCAGCCGTCAATTGTTCCATCAGGTTAATTTCATTCACCACAGCTATCCACTGTCCAATCGACGGGGGTTCTGAGCATTTCCATTTTTGCGGAATGCATATTTTAGCGGCGTTTAGAAGGTGTATTAAGAGGGACTTCTTATACCGACGTCTCGACATTGGAGTAAGGTGGAGCAGGCATTGAGCCGGATCATCTGCTAATGTAATGTCTGTCAATCTATGAGTTATGCGCCTAATGTCATCCCAAAAGGGACGAACCCGGGGGCATGTCCAGAAAATATGCAGTATTGATCCGTCAGGGTGCTGGCAACGCCAGCAGGAAGAAGGAACTGAAGGGTAGATTTTGTGGAGAAGCTTGGGCACTCTATACCAGCGAGTCATTATCTTAAACCCAACCTCCTGGAACCTGCTCGCAATTGAGGAGCGGTGTGCAAAATATAAAATTCGTTCTCTCTCTTCCTCCGAGAAGGCTCGACTCAGGTCATCCTCCCATTTCCGTAAATATTGAGGTATAAAGCCGTCCTGAGGGTCGACTAGAATCCCATACATTAAGGACAATAGATGACGGAGGGGAGTAGGATCCAGGTAGAGCCTCTCAAAATCGGACGAGGAATAACTAGTGGATGGCACGAACTTCGAGGAGGTAAGGAAGTGTCTGATCTGCGTTGCTCTCCATCTATCTAATGGTGGCGATAGCATTGCTTGTATTTCCTCGATGGTGCGCCAACTACCCTCATGATGAAAGTCTTGAAACCTAAATCTGTTGATTATCAGAAATTCCCTAAACCTCCTCCCCGATAGACTACATGGGAACTCCTGAGCGCCAATTACCGGTGACAAAGGTGAGGGAGTGTGGGAGACCAATGTGACACATCCCGTTTTTGCTACCACCGACACCGTAGTCCCAATCAAAGGGTGGGACTTCAGGGGTACTGGCAAGGCTGAAGTCTGCCACATCAAGGTTGGGAGCGGGAGAGGTGTCAATGCCTGCTCTACCCCCACCCACTCCTTCTCTGAGGCATGCTTGGCCCAATCTAGGGCTCTAGTTAGATGAACCGCCTGGTAATACTTAAACGGGTCTGGGAACCCCAAGCCGCCCTGGTCTTTTGGTAAGGACAGGATATGATGAGACAGTCTTTTTGCTTTGTAGCCCCATAAGAAATTCAAAAATTCTCCTCTGACAGAGCGAAGGAAGTGATTTGGGACCGTTATTGGCAATGTTTGGAGGAGATATAATAATTTTGGCAAAACCGCCATCTTTAAAATACTGTTCCTTCCGAACCAGGAGAAAGTATTCTTGTGCCAGCGCTGGAGATCTCGACGTAGAGAGGCCAGCCAGGGGACGTAATTCTCTTGGAAGACTGCTGGCACCGAGGGTGTAAGGTAAACGCCCAGATATTTCATTTTTTGGCGTGCCCATGAGAAGGGGAAATTCTGTTGAATAATGTTGAGCGTCTCCCTGGGTAAATTAATATTTAGTGCTTCTGATTTGTGCACATTAATTTTATAATTAGAAAGAGCAGAGTATGTCTTGAGCGCCTGTAGTAAATTGGGGATTGAAGTGACGGGACTTGTCACAAAAAATAATAAATCATCGGCGTAAGCCGCAACTTTATGCTGTGTGTTGCCAGTGCTAACGCCCTTTATATTTTGGTCATTCCTAATGTGAGCTAGCAGGGGTTCTAGTACCAATATAAATATTAAAGGCGACAGTGGGCATCCCTGTCTTGTCCCGTTGCTCAAGGAGAAGGGGGCTGAAATTGCTTCGTTTGCTCGGACTGCTGCTGAGGGTTGGGAGTAGATTGCCTCTATCCATTGACACATATGGGGCCCTATGCCAAGGTGCTTCAGCGTGCGTTTCATAAAGAGCCAGTTGACCCGGTCGAAGGCTTTCTCTGCGTCAGCTGAAATCAGCAACATTGGAGTTTTCCTGGACCGGGTCAAGTGGATAAGATTCAAGGCCCTAATCGTATCATCCCTGGCTTCCCTAGTTGGGACAAAACCTACTTGATCGTAATGGATTAATTTGGGGACAAAGGAGATCAGGCGATTAGCTAATATTTTGGTAAATATCTTGAGGTCCGTATTCAATAAAGATATTGGGCGGTAGTTTGCACAGTCTGTCGCATCTCTACCCTCTTTAGGTATCAGGACTATGTGAGCAAATAAGGAGTCCCTAGGGAGTGGGGTCCCATCCAGGAGCGCATTGTAGGCCTGCACAAAACGCGGCACCAAGTGCGATGCAAACGTCTGATAATAAAGCAGGGGAAAACCATCGGGTCCCGGTGCTTTGCGCGCTTCCATACCTTTGATGGCTTTGAGCACTTCTTGTTCTGTAATATGGCCTTCCATTTCCTCCCTCTCCTGAGACGTCAACGTGGGAACACCTGAAGTGAGCAGGTATTCGTCTATTAACGAGTTGTGAGTCTGCGACGCAGACTCTGTTGCCTTAGGGGTCAAATTGTAAAGTTTCTCGTAATAACTGCGAAAGCAGTTGGCAATCTCTTGTGATTTGAAGATTTTTTGGCCCGACGGAGACGTCAGAGAGGGGATATAGGAACGTGTCGTGGTCTCACGTAATGCACGGGCTAGGGGTCTGCCGGGTTTACCACCAAATTCATAAAATAGTCTCCGTGAGTACATGAATTTGGTTTTTGCTTTAGCCATCAGGAGAGAGTTAAGGGAGTCACGTAAGTTCTGTAGATCTACGGCAACGTCTCGGGCTAGAGATAGTTTATGTTGCTTTTCCAGGACCCCAATGCGCTCCAAGAGAGAGTCCACCTCTCTTTGACTGTCTTTCTTGACTTTAGCTCCCAATTTTATAAGTACTCCCCTGACTACACATTTGTGTGCCTCCCATAGCAAGCAAGGCGAGGACACCGAAGCTGCATTGGTTACAAAATAAGCTTTAATCTCCTCCTCCACCATTTTTGCATTTGGAGGCTGCTGGATCAAACTCTCATTTAACCGCCATGACCCTGGTTGATGTGGCCGTCCCCCTCCCAACATGAGTGTCAGTAGAATTGGTGCGTGATCCGAAATGGATCTCACCCCTATACTGCTGGAGGACACTAAATTAAGGGCCGATTGGTGTATTAGAAAGTAATCCAGTCTCGAGTAAGAGTTATGGGGAGACGAAAAAAAGGTATAATCCCTAGTGTCACTGTGCGTGATCCTCCACGCGTCCACCAAGTGAACAGCTGTCCAGGCTTTCTTAATCCGACGAAGGGCCGCATACGACAGATGCGAGGAACCCGTGGAGGTGTCCAACAGGGGGTCCAAGGCTACGTTTAGGTCTCCTCCCAAAATCACCTGTCCCTCTGCAAAGTCAGTCAGTTTGTCCAAGCAGTCCTCAATAAAGCCCACCTGACCTATGTTGGGGGCGTAGATGTTGGCTAATGTAACAACCTGCCCATAGATTGAACCCTTCACAAAGATGTAGCGTCCCATATTGTCACTGAAGACAGCTGACATCGACCAAGCCACATTTTTAGAGATAAGAACACTTACCCCCCGAGATTTAGAGTCTGGGGAGCAGCCGTGGTAAACAAAAGGGTACCTGAAGTTCCCAAATTTTGGGGGTTTTGAGGCCTTAAAATGAGTCTCCTGGAGGAAGGCTACGTGGGCACGATTTCTCCAAATCTCACCCAGCACCTGCGACCTCTTCTCTGGGATATTCATCCCGTGGGCATTCAGGGAGAGCATGGTAACTTTTGGCATGTTGAAGAACGAAGTATTCCCTGAAAAAAAAAAAAAAGAAAAAGAAAAAAAAAAAAAAAAAAAGGGGGAGGGGGGGAGGAGAGAGAAAGAGAGAGGGGAAGGGGAAGAAAAGGGAGAAAGAGAAAGAAATAGAGGAAGAGAGAGAGAAAGGTAGAAAAGTAAACCACCTGTCAGGATCACTCCCTCAAGGGTGGTAGCACAAATTCACAACGATATATACACTTATACCAGAAAGATCTGGTAAACACAAGACTAATATATGGTCTCCACCTAAAAACGCAGGTGGAGAACGGGCCTATGTGGGGGAAGTGTTGACCGTGGCGGACCCGATTACACACATGGGCCTCCCCGGGCCAAGGTGAAATGACAGTAAGTCACGGGGACCTTAAACATAGCAACCTGGCCAGGGCCTGAAGCTATCCACTAAACCACTCCCCGCAAGTATAAAAATGAGGAATATAAAAGAAACTGAGTGCACAGTTGTTTAGGGACCAACCGGATCTCCGGGACCCAAATACCAACCGTTTGAGTGGGATTGGGTTTGCGGTTGTCATATAAGGTGCAGGGAGCAGTGTAGTGGCCGCTTGTGGCAGGGTAACTTATAGAAGAACGGAGCTAAAAAAAAATACAGCAGAAAACAGCTTAATGTATTTGTAACCTTAATATGTTATGAAATGAAATGCCCCCAAAACCTCCCTCATCGGGCCACCTAACCATGGGAACTGGGGTGAAAGGGGCCAGTCCTTATATGCCATCCTGTTGGCAGAGAAACCCGGAAGAGGATGAGCTGGGGATAAAGTACAAAGCCGCCCCATATCGACTGAATGTCGATCAGAGCTCGCCCATCCCTCCGCGTAGATATATAACTCTGGAACTTTGGGTGACCTGGACCGGTAAGGTTAAAGTTAACCATGATGTATCCAGCGGGAGCAAAGGTTCATAACCGAGGGTTATTGGCTATAGGTATAACCGTGTAATGTCATCTTTGGAAGTTCACAGGGCACTTGATGGTTGTCACAGCTCCGGATCAGAAGGGTGGATGTGAGCCTGACCTGAGACCGCACCTCTGGAGCGAGACCTTCTGCGCCTTTGGGGCAAGGGATTGGATATCTGTGGAACTGGATCATCAAGGAGGACATCCAACCAATTGGGTACGGGGATCGGGTCAGACCCCAAGAACAGAAAGAGTTCAGGGAGTTGGTCCGGTGACCTCAGAGTAAATTGGCGATTTTCCTTCTTCACTTGCACATAAAATGGGAAGCCCCAGGTATATGTAGCTCCAGATTCGCGTATAGCATTTAGGAGGGGTCTAACTGCCCTGCGCATCCCTAGGGTAGCACGGGACAGATCTGGCAGGAGTTGAATGGAGGCTCCATCAAAGTCAATAGGACCCCTGTGCCAAGCCTTCCGGAGGATCAGGTCTTTCTCTTTATAGTAATGGACGCGACACAAAACATCCCTTGGACGTCCGCTAGCAGGGGTCATGCCTGGAGACACTCTGTGTACTCTGTCCAACTCAATCTCTGTGGTTGGGGCTCTATCAAGGTAGGAGTTAAAAATGGACGTAATAGTCACAGCAAGGTCCCCGGGGGCCGTGGCTTCCGGTAAACCCCTGATCCTAATGTTATTCCTCCTGCTCCTGTTCTCGAAATCTTCTGACCTTAGTCGGACTTGGAGGAGTTGGGATCTATGGTGGGACACTATGGATTCCAAAGCAGTGATGCGGGTCTCCTGTAGAGCTTGTTCTGAGGCAATAGCAGTGACCCTATTATCAGTGTGGGTGACCTGTGTTCGAAGATCCTCCACCTCTCTCGAGGGAGGATTCAATCCGTTGAGCCCAGTGATCTAGCTCCTGTCTAGTGGGGAGAGTGGCTAAGCTGAGTTGAATCTGCTTCAGGGCTTCTAAAGGGAGTAGCTCTTCAGTGCCGTGCCTGTCTTCAGTAGCGGCATGTGAGGGAGACAGGCTTAGGCATGGTGAGGGGATCGGAGAACAGTCTCTCACCTCATCTGTGGGCGCCTCCGGTGAAGCAGTGAGGCTTGATCGTGGGGATGGTCTGTTCGTCACTGCGCGGCTTGTGGTCGGAGGCGCCGGCGCCATGTTGGCTGCGGCCGACTCCACGAGGCCTGGTGTTTCTGGGTCCCGGGAACCAAAGTAGCGGGTGATTACCGCCGATGTTCGGGGTCGCGGGACGCTCTGGGTCGTCCTCCTCCTTCTGGGCATCAGTCGGGTGACTGTCACATCTAGTGAAACGGCCGCGGGGATAGCTCCGTGTGTCGGGAGCTCAGGAATCAGCGTCCGAACTCCGCCATGGCCAGCCACGCCCCCGACCATACACTTTTTATGGCAATAACTTGTATATAAGCCTTTAAAATTAGCACTTTTGAATTCTCATGTTCGTGTCACATAGACTTTAATAGGGTTCACATGTTCGCTCAAACTTTTTGCTTGTTCGTATGTTCTGGTGCTGTAATTGGTGCCAAAGGTGCTTCAACAAAATATTCAAAATATTAAGCAAAGGCTGTGAATACATTATGTACAGTACATGCGATTTATTTTATTTTTTTAAAATTTGAGAAGATTTCAACCAAATGTCTTTCACTTTGTCATTATGGGGTATTGTATGTAGAATATTGAGGAAAATAATGAATTTAATCCATTTTGGAACAAGGCTGTAACATAACAAAATGTGTGTATGTGTGTGTGTATATATATATATATATATATATATATATATATATATATATATATATATATATATATATATATATATATATATATATACTGTATATAGTATTCCAGCACAAACAACATTTTCTTTTTAATTTTGTACCACGTTTATGATAAAACTTTAAGCTCATGAACTGCACCAAAACTATAACTGGACACACAAAAAGGGCACAGAATAAATATTCCCACTGCGTCACAGCTACTGTAAGCAATACATTTTCCAAGCAAAAATATATGTTTGCTTGAATTTGTGCCTTTGCCTTCTCTCTGAGGAAATACCTAATGCGCATTCTGTTGTAAAGTATATCAAATCATCAGCAGGTAATCAGACAATTTGATGCTCAGTGGCTTAATGGAAACCGGACTGAAACAACCATTCTAAGTAACCGTAGGACAGGACAAATACGTCTTTAAGTCTTAAAATTATTTATCAGTGATAGATCATCTCACTTACACCAAAGTATTATGTTTGAATGTACTTTGTTTTAAGCAAGCATTAGTTTAATGATGTAATGGTTTCCATGGTTTCCATTATCTTTAGTAAAAGTAGACTAAATAGGATTATATGTTAGCATGATCTGAGGGCAACTTGTTCATTAAACTAAAATGGTGCGATGGTTCATGTTTCAAAAGGGAAGTTTGGCTTAAGGGATCATCTTTTCCAAGAACTTGCATCTTTATCATCTGTTGTTTTTAATTAATGGTAGCTAATCAAGAAACAAGCTGTGGAATTACCAAATACAGAGCAAACATGATCACTGCTAATAAAATGGATCTTATATCTTCTACCAAGACCTAAAAGTGAACATAGTGTAGCTATAAAGCTGGAGAAAGAAAATCAACAAGATTCAGGCACTCCTTGAATAAGAAATGCCAACCCCTTATGAATGCTAGGAAAGCCACTGAATTTTAATGACCCCCCCAGCAGTTTGGTCAGAAGCTTCCAAATGTATCATTTAGATTGGATTGAAGGCACTTATTTTACAAATTATTATCTGAAAAGTGTGGTGTGCATTTGTATTCAGCCCCCTTTACTCTGATACCCCTAACTAAAATCTAGTGGAACCAATTGCCTTCAGAGGTCACCTAATTAGTAAATAGAGTCTATCTGTGTGTAATTTAATCTCAGTATAAATACAGCTGTTCTGTGAAGCTTTCAGAGGTATGTTAGAGATCCTTAGGCTGCATTCACACCTGAGCGTATTGTTTTCAGGCAGAAAGTCGTGCGATTTTTCAGCGATTTTTACTTCGACGTTTGCCACGATTTTGTACAGGTCAAAAGGTCAGCAATGCAAAAAAGCAGAAAAACGCCCAAATCTGCCTGAATTGAGCTACAAAAAAAGCTACAGAACTTTTTTGAGTTTCAGGCGTTTGGCTTCAGACGATTTGGAGTGGAGGTGTGAACCATCTCCATAGAGAATAATTGATTTTTTTCTCCTCCAGTGTTTTGGAGCTTCGGGCTTCAAGCTACAAAATGCTGAGGTGTGAATGGGACCTAAGTGAACAAACAGTATCATGAAGACCAAGGAACACACCAGACAGGTCAAGGATAAAGTTGTGGAGAAGTTTAAAGCAGGGTTAGGTTATAAAATACTATCCAAAGCTTTGAAAATATCCCAAGTTTAAAGCAGGGTTAGGTTTTAAAAAATATCCCAAGCTTTGAACATCTCAGGGAGTACTGTTCAATCCATCATCCGAAAATGTAAAGAGTATGGCACAATTGCAAACCTACCAACCTACCTAAACTGACAGGCCGGGCAAAGAGAGCCTTAATCAGAGAAGCAGCCAAGAGGCCCATGATAACTCTGGAGGAGCTGCAGAGAGAATCTGTCCACAGGACAGATTGGGAGAATCTGGGGGAGAATCTGTCCACAGGACAACTATTAGTCGTGCACTCTACAAATCTGGTCTTTATGGAAGAGTGGCAAGAAGAAAGCCATTGTTGAAAGAAAGCCATAAGAATTCCTGTTTGCAGTTTGCAAGAAGCCATGTGGGGGACCCAGCAAACATGTGGAATAAGGTGCTCTGGTCAGATGAGACCAAAATTGAACTTTTTGGCCTAAAAGCAAAACGCTATGTGTGGCGGAAAATGAACACTGCACATCACCCTGAACACACCATTCCCACTGTAAACATGATGGTGGCAGCATCATGTTGTGGGGATGCTTTTCTTCAGAAGGGACAGGGAAGCTGGTCAGAGTTGATGGGAAGATGGATGAAGGCAAATACAGGGCAATCTTAGAAGAAAACCTGTTAGATTCTGCAAAAGACTTGAGACTGGTTCACCTTCCAGCAGGGCAATGAACCTAAACATACAGCCAGAGCTACAATGGAATGGTTTACATCAAAGCATATTCATGTTAGAATAGACCAGTCAAAGTCCAGACCTAAATTCAATTGGGATTCTGTGGCAAGACTTAAAAATTGCTCTTCACAGACGCTCTCCATCCAATCTGACAGAGCTTGAGTTATTTTGCAAAGAAGAATGGGCAAAAATGTCACTCACTAGATGCACAAAGCCGGTAGAGACATCCCCAAAAAGACTTGCACCTGTAATTGCAGCTAAAGGCGGTCCTACAAAGTACTTTGTACAAATGACTCGGGGGTGGGGGGGCTGAATACAAATAAATGCCACACTTTTCACATATTTATTTGTAAAACATTGTGAAAACCATTTATCATTTTCCTTCCACTTCACAGTTATGTGCCACTTTGTGTTGGTCTGTCACATAAAATCCCAATAAAATACATTTCCGTTTTTGCTTGTAATATGACAAAATGTGGAAAATTCCACGGGGTAAGAATACTTCTTATGCCGTGTACATACGGCCGGACTTTCGACGGACTGAATCACGTCGGACTTTTCGACGGACTTCCGTCGAATCGGACTTGTCTACACACAATCACACCAAAGTCCGATGGATTTGACCGTGATGACGTACGACCGGACTAAAATAAGGAAGTTGATAGCCAGTAGCCAATAGGTGCCCTAGTGTCGGTTTTCGTCCGTCTGACTAGCATACAGACGAGCGG
Organism: Lithobates septentrionalis; assembly: GCA_037952835.1. Taxonomy (NCBI): domain Eukaryota; kingdom Metazoa; phylum Chordata; class Amphibia; order Anura; family Ranidae; genus Lithobates; species Lithobates septentrionalis. The sequence goes on along the minus strand of JBBDGP010000163.1, from coordinate 363,882 downwards.
ATTTTTCGACCGGACTCGAGTCCATCGGAAAGATTTGAAACATGTTCCAAATCTAAAGTCCATCAGATTTTCGACAGAAAAAGTCCGCTGAAGGTCCGGTGAAGCCCACAAACGGTAGGATTGTCCGCCGGACTCGGTCTGTCGGACCAGTCTGGACGAAAAGTCAGCTCGTGTGTACGCGGCATTAAAGGCACTGTATGGCTTGGGATTCCTGGCTGATAAGTTAATGGGCCTGGATGACATGACTGGTTGCTAGGGAGGTAGACACCCACCACTCTGTTAGCAACCACTGACAACAAGAAATCCTTCATATACAGTGGGGACGGAAAGTATTCAGACCCCCTTAAATTTTTCACTCTTTGTTATATTGCAGCCATTTTCTAAAATCATTTAAGTTCATTTTTTTCCCTCGTTAATGTACACACAGCACCCCATATTGACAGAAAAACACAGAATTGTTGACATTTTTGCAGATTTATTAAAAAAAGAAAAACTGAAATATTACATGGTCCTAAGTATTCAGACCCTTTGCTGTGACACACATATATTTAACTCAGGTGCTGTCCATTTCTTCTGATCATCCTTGAAATGGTTCTACACCTTCATTTGAGTCCAGCTGTGTTTGATATACTGATTGGAATTGATTAGGAAAGCCACACACCTGTCTATATAAGACCTTACAGCTCACAGTGCATGTCAGAGCAAATGAGAATCATGAGGTCAAAGGAACTGCCTGAAGAGCTCAGAGACAGAATTGTGGCAAGGCACAGATCTGGCCAAGGTTACAAAAAATTTCTGCTGCACTTTAGGCACAGTGGCCTCCATAATCCTTCAATGGAAGACATTTGGGACGACCAGAACCCTTCCTAGAGCTGGCCATCCGGCCAAACTGAGCTATCGGTTGAGAAGAGCCTTGGTGAGAGAGGTAAAGAAGAACCCAAAGATCACTGTGGCGGAGCTCCAGAGATGCAGTCTGGAGATTGGAGAAATTTGTAGAAAGTCAACCATCACTGCAGCCCTCCACCAGTCAGGGCTTTATGGCAGAGTAGCCCAACGGAAGCCTCTCCTCAGTGCAAGACACATGAAAGCCCGCATGGAGTTTGCTAAAAAACACCTGAAGGACTCCAAGATGGTGAGAAATAAGATTCTCTGGTCTGATGAGACCAAGATAAAACTTTTTGACCTTAATTCTAAGCGGTATGTGTGGAGAAAACCAGGCACTGCTCATCACCTGTTCAATACAGTCCCAACAGTGAAGCATGGTGGTGGCAGCATCATGCTGTGTGAGTGTTTTTCAGCTGCAGGGACAGGACGACTGGTTGCAATCGAGGGAAGATGAATGCGGCCAAGTACAGGGATATCCTGGACGAAAACCTTTTCCAGAGTGCTCAGGACCTCAGACTGGGCCGAAGGTTTACCTTCCAACAAGACAATGACCCTAAGCACACAGCTAAAATAAGGAAGGAGTGGCTTCACAACAACTCCGTGACTGTTCTTGAATGGCCCAGCCAGAGCCCTGACTTAAACCCAATTGAGCATCTCTGGAGAGACCTAAAAATGGCCGTCCACCAACGTTTACCATCCAACCTGACAGAACTGGAGAGGATCTGCAAGGAGGAATGGCAGAGGATCCCCAAATCCAGGTGTGAAAAACTTGTTGCATCCTTCCCAAAAAGATTCATGGCTGTATTAGATCAAAAGGGTGCTTCTACTAAATACTGAGCAACGGGTCTGAATACTTAGGACCATGTGATATTTCAGGTTTTCTTTTTTAATAAATCTGCAAAAATGTCAACAATTCTGTGTTTTTCTGTCAATATGGGGTGCTGTGTGTACATTAATGAGGAAAAAAAAAGAACGTAAATGATTTTAGCAAATGGCTGCAATATTACAAAGAGTGAAAAATTTTAGGGGCATCTGAATACTTTCCGTCCCCACTGCATAGTGGCAGTAAAAATACCATTAGTACACATCAGTAAAAAGTTTGGCATTGGGAGAAACAGCCAAAGTTTAGTCTGAACTTGTGTTCAGAACTAAACTAAACTTCAAAGCTAATTACTATGTACAGCTGCTCCAGATTCTGTTTGCTCCAGTTTTAGTTAACCCTCCTTATGCCCCGTACACACGAGTGGAATTTCCGTCGGAAAAATCTTGGATGGTTTTTCCAACGGAATTCCGCTCAAGCTTGCCTTGCACACACACGGTCACACAAGTTCTCTGAACTTTCGACTGTCAAGAACGCAGTGACGTACAACACTACGACGAGCCGAGAAAATGAAGTTCAATGCTTCCGAGCATGCGTCGAATTGTTTCCGAGCATACAAGTTCTTTCTGACGGAATTTCTGATCGTTTGTACGGGGCATGATTATCTTGCAGCTCACCTATTCTTAGATGTGAGGGCTGCATTAGTTTTCTTTTTTAGGCTTTTTTTCGATTGTTTCACCTGGTGATCCTGCCAACTAAATGTTGTTAATTTTCAACAAAACAAGCTCTCCTGCAAATAAAGTGTTAAAGCGGTTGTATACCCGCTGTCATTTTTTTTTTTTTTTTTACACCTGCAAGGGAAAAGGCATAATGAGCTAGTATGCACCGCATACTAGCTCATTATGAGATACTTACCTTAGAACGAGGCGCCGGCATCTCACCTGGTCCACGCCGAGGGAGCCGACATCTCCCCTCGGCGTGTCTTCCGGGTATCGCGGCTCCGGCGCTGTGAGTGGCCGGAGCCGCGATGTCGTCACTCCCGCGCATGCGCGCGGGAGACTTCTGCCCGGCAAGCTCCGGAGTTTGCCGGGCTGTCAGCCGAGAGTCCCCTGTGCGCATGCGCCGCTGCAGTTAGCGGCTCATTGCGAGGGGAATATCTCCTAAACCTTACAGGTTTAGGAGATATTTTTTTTACCTACAGGTAAGCCTTATTATAGGCTTACCTGTAGGTAAAAGTTACAAATATAGGTATACAACCGCTTTAAGTGTTTACCACTGGTAGGGGTGCTCCCCTCCCCCAGACGGACGATGCTGCTGTCCAAAGGTGCCCCCTGTGTTTGATCAAGAGTGAGGGGCACTCTAATACAGGAGGTGTGTTACTGGCCAGATCACCATGTGAAAGCAGAGGAAAAAGAAGCTTAACCACTTGCCGACCAGCTGCCATCATTATACAGCGGCAGGTCGGCTCTTTCCCGCGAATCGCTGTAGCTGCACGATGGCTCCTTTAAGGGCTTTGGCAGGCGCGCATGATCGAGTCACCTGCGATTACGGGAAAGAGAGACCGAATAGGGATCTGTCAATGTAAACAGACATATCCCCGTTCTGACAGAAGGGGAGAGATCTGCTGTTCCTAGTGATTAGTAACAGCGATCTCTCTCCTCCTCCAGTCAGTCCCATCCCCCCCACAGTTAGAAACACCTCCAAGGGAACACATTTAACACCTTGATCGTCCCTCAAGTGTAAACCTCTTCCCTATCAGTGACATTTACACAGTAAATCAGTGCATTTTTATAGCGTTAAAAGCATCCGATCTGCCGGAATGTCGCAGTCCCGCTAAAAATCGCAGATCGCCGCCATTACTAATAAAAAAATTTAAAAAAATAAAAACTGCCATAAATCTATTCCCTATTTTGTAGACGCGATAACTTTTGCGCAAACCAATCAATATACTCCTATTGCAATTTTTTTTTACCAGAACTGTGTAGAAGAATACATATTGGCCTAAACTGATAAAGAAATTATTTTTTTTTTACATTTTTTTTTTTTTTGGATATTTATTATAGCAAAAAGTAAAAATAATTGTTTGTTTTTTTTTTCAAAATTGTCACTCTTTTTTTGTTTATAGCGCAAAAAATAAAAAGCCGCACGACCGCGCAATTGTCAGTTAAAACGACACAGTGCTGTATCGCAAAAAATGGCCTCCACATCTGAGGATTGATAGGCTGCAATATTTAAGAATTACATTTTTGGTTTTGGGTTTAATACCGATTTGATTCATTATATGACAATGTGACAAAATGACGACAAATATAAAAATTAAGTAATCATGATGGCACATAGCATGACAACTTGAGGGTTACATGAGAATAAAAATAAGATAATAAAAGATTCATGGGGATTAAAAATTGTTCTGTATAATTTACAAAAAAGGTTGTGTTTAATCAAATATTATTATTACTTGTAATTTGAATTGCATCCCTTTCCTTTGGGCAAGTGATAAAACAATTTCTGATTGACATCCTTGTTCATGGTCAGTGACTTTAAGTGTATCTAAAGCCAGCTTTTGTTTTTCAAGTTTTGGATAGAGTGGTGAGGGGTTAAACCCCCCTTGACCTGTTTTTACTGCTGTCTGTCCCTGATGGAAATACTCTACCTCTCTCCTTTTGTACTCACAAGGACTGAAAAAAAAGTAAAAATACATTTTAATGCAGTAGTAAACTGCAAAAAAAAAAAAAAAACCCAAAGAAAATCTACTCCCTGCAAGTTAATGTTATAATGTGCTAGTATGCATTGCATCCATTGTGATCTCAGGAATGGTATTCTTTATGCCAAAAATGCAGTAACTGTCTTCAACAATTCACTGATTGTATCAACCGACTACCAATAAGATCCATAGCCCTGTATGATCTATTATATGTTGACACATGAACAGGAATCTGGTGTCTTACCTCTGAGCTGTCTGTATCATTTTGATCTTCAAACGCATTGTTGCTAAAGCCAGTCTCCATTTCCTGACCGTCAATAATTTGGCGATTTCTGCTAGAGGTGGACCCAGCCTCCAGTCTACCATCCTGTAGGTCACTAGCCTGTGATGGTGCACGAGAGTGAACCAATACGCCATCTTCATTATATGACTGGTAACTAATAACATCCAAATCTAAGAAGACGACATGATTATGACATGGTATATTAGAATAATGTACATGTGGACAAAGTGTTAGTCTTATTTCACAACTGTGTTTTCAGTTCCTGTACTCTCCTAATGTCCACTGTGCTCAAACATACCATTAAAGGTATTAGTGACCTTTGGGAAAAGTCTGGTCAAGTTTCCAATTTCAGCTGTACTCCATGATGAATTAAAAATCAATTTTTGTCCATCTGTCTCACCAGCCAAATATGTTGATTTTGACTTCATCTACTCTTAGCACGAAGCTCAGTTTTATAATGTGTCTATGTAGATGGAAACTGGCAGTCACAAAAGGTCTACTGCAAAAGCACTTGACCTGCTTGGGCTTGAAATCCATCTAAACTCAACAAGATACCTGTGTTTTGTTTTTTTTTGCCTGTTTTTGAGTATAAAATGTTGTCTGCAGGCCAGGCACAACTAGATGGAGAAAAAGAGGGTGGGCAGGATTGAGAAGCCATTGGATGCCCTTTATCTGTGATGCACAAGCAGCTGTTAAAACTACCTGCTAGGTAGGATGAAGGAAGGCTATCAGTACTGACAATGTCAATAGCCTCACTTACTCCTTAAAGTGGAGCTCCACCCAAAAGGTGAAGCTCCGCTTGTTTGCTTCCCCCCCCTTTTTGACAGGTACATGTCCCCACTTCCGGGAGACCTTGCCGCGGCGAGGTTCCTCGGAAGTTCGGCCCCCGTCCTCCTTCCCATCTTTGCACATGCTCAGTAGTGAACTGCGGCTCCACAGCCAGTACACACGGTCGTACACACGCGTACACACGGTCGTACTTTTCGTCTACAAAAGTCCGACAGACGCCGACAGACTAAAGCTGGCTGGCAAACCGATCGTGTGTGGGCTTCCCCGGACTTTCAGCGGACTTTTCCAGCCTCAAATCTGACGGACTTTAGATTTAAAACATGCTTCAAATCTTTACGTCGTAACTACGCCCGACCCAGAAATCCGCTCGTCTGTGTGCTAGTCCGATGGACAAAAACCCACACTAGGGCAGCTATTGGCTACTGGCTATCAACTTCCTTATTTTAGTCCGGTGTACGTCATCACGTACGAATCCGTCGGACTTTTGTGTGATCGTATGTACGCAAGTCCGTTCGTAAGAAAGTCTGCCGCAAGTCCGCCAAAAGTCTGCCAAAAGTCCGCCAAAAGTCCGTCGAAAGGCTGTCGGACAGGCTGTCGGACTTTTGTAGACGAAAAGTCCCACCGTGTTTTTCGCGGCATAAGACTAAAATTGAATTGAAATTTGCTGCCAAAATTAACACTGCACCCGCTGTCACATTTTAAAAAGTAGCACTGCTTTGTGGGCGCAGCAATCTGTGAATGAGAGCACTGCGAGTACAGTCAGCCAGTGGCGTAGTGTGGGGGGTGCGGGGGTGCCGTGGCCCCGGGCGTGACATTTAGGGGGGCGCAATTTCGTGCCAGTAGTGTCACTACTGGCTGCCTCCTCCTAATTTAATTTCCTGTGTCCCCCGCGCTCCGCCGCCATGTCTAGTGTTTGGTGCCCTGTGATTGGGTGTATGGGGGTCATGTGCGGCGTGGGGCTGGCCTATCCGCGATCACAGTTCCTGATGTCCCGCCTCCGCACATGACCCCCATACGCCCAATCACAGTGCGCCGGGAAAAACTGAATATGGCGGCCGGAGCGCAGGGGAGACGAGCACTGGAGAGTGTGAGCTGCCGGGGCCGCTGTCTTCTTCTCCTCCTCCTCCTATCCTCCAGACCGATGCAAGACAAGAAGGTGAGGGGGGGGAGAAGAGACAGGCGCCGCATATATAGTGTCAGTATAGGAAGACTAGGCAGGACAGTATAGTGTGTAGTGTAGTGGACAGTGTAGTATAGTGGTCAGTGTAGTGTAGTGGACAGTATAGTATGGTGGTCAGTGTAGTGTAGTGGACAGTGTAGTATAGTGGTCAGTGTAGTGTAGTGGACAGTGTAGTGGTCAGTGTAGTGTAGTGGACAGTGTAGTATAGTGGACAGTGTAGTGGTCAGTGTAGTGTAGTGGACAGTATAGTATAGTGGTCAGTGTAGTATAGTGGTCAGTATAGTGTAGTGGACAGTGTAGTGGTCAGTGTAGTGGACAGTGTAGTGGTCAGTGTAGTGGTCAGTGTAGTGTAGTGGACAGTGTAGTATAGTGGTCAGTGTAGTATAGTGGTCAGTGTAGTGTAGTGGTCAGTGTAGTGGACAGTGTAGTGTGGTGGTCAGTGTAGTGGTAAGTGTAGTGTAGTGGTAAGTGTAGTGTAGTGGACAGTGTAGTGTAGTGGTCAGTGTAGTGTAGTGGTCAGTGTAGTGTAGTGGACAGTGTAGTATTGTGGTCAGTATAGTGTAGTGGTCAGTGTAGTATAGTGGAAGTGTAGTATTATAGTCTGTATAGTGTAGTGAACAGTGTAGTGGTCAGTGTAGTGTAGTGGACAGTGTAGTGGTCAGTGTAGTGTAGTGGACAGTGTAGTGTAGTGGTCAGTGTAGTATAGTGGAAGTGTAGTATTATAGTCTGTATAGTGTAGTGGACAGTGTAGTGGTCAGTGTAGTGTAGTGGACAGTGTAGTATTGTGGTCAGTATAGTGTAGTGGTCAGTATAATGTAGTGGTCAGTGTAGTATGGTGGACAGTGTAGTGTAGTGGTCAGTGTAGTATTGTGGTCTGTATAGTGGTCAGTGTAGTGTAGTAGACAGTGTAGTATAGTGGTCAGTGTAGTGTAGTGGACAGTATAGTGGTCAGTGTAGTGTAGTTCTCAGTGTAGTGCTCAGTATAGTGGACAGTATAGTGTAGTGGTCAGTGTAGTGGACAGTATAGTGGTTAGTGTAGTGGTCAGTGTAGTGGACAGTGTAATGGTCACTGTAGTGTAGTTCTCAGTGTAGTATAGTGGTCAGTATAGTATAGTGTAGTGGACAGTGTAGTTCTCAGTGTAGTGGTCAGTATAGTGGTCAGTGTAGTGTAGTGGACACTATAGTGGACAGTATAGTATAGTGGTCAGTGTAGTGGACAGTATAGTGGTCAGTGTAGTTCTTAGTGTAGTGGACAGTATAGTATAGTGGTCAGTGTAGTGGACAGTATAGTGGTCAGTGTAGTTCTTAGTGTAGTGGACAGTATAGTATCGTGGTCAGTGTAGTGTGTAATGGTCAGTATAGGAATCAGGTAGATCAGTACTATTGTATTTGAAGGGACTCGGGGAGTGATAAAAGTCCGCAGGTTAGGGGGGGCCCAAATTACTTGCCTTGCCCCGGGTGCTGACAACCCACGCTACGCCACTGCAGTCAGCCATTGCAGCCGACGGCTTGTAGTTCTCAATGAACTGTGAGGGCGTTGGTGAGCCCATTCATAGTTCATTCACAAGCCCTGCAGCTTGTAAACACTCAGCTTGTATCGGAGGTACAGGCTGAAAGTTGTAGGACTTGTCTGCAGGAAACTGACATTGCACCCATGATCCACAGAAAAAAATAATAAATGCACTTTTTTTCCTGAAAAAATATGTGCCTTTATTATTTTTTTCCCAAAAGGTGAACTTAGCCTTAAAGTTCTCATGCACTGTTGTATTACAAGCAGCTACAACAGCTGCAAAGGGTCACAACACTGCAATGATTTCATTCTAAAAGAAGATTTTGCTGCCAAGATCACCAGGTAATACAACAAAAGTGCTGTCTTAATGGTATTGGCAGACTATCATATATGCGCTCTACTTTAATATTTAAATGTATGGCTGCTTGTACAGCACTATGGGTTTCATATCAAAACACTGACTCAAGTTTCATAGCTAGAAAGCAATTTACCAAAAGTGGACACAGTCTATCAAACTGGGGGTGGAATTTAGGTAGATAAAACAAAAGAATAAATGCATTCTTTTTTAAATTTTGAAACAAGACATCACCTATTATTTCATAGCAATTGAAATGACCAAAAGAAGCAAAGACATGCAGCTCTAATCCTAATAAGCAAATCTATACCTTTTCTGCAGTGCTTTATACAACCAAATATAAAAAATAAAAGTAAAAAAAAAATAATGGAATTGTAAAAAGACAAACAAGCCAGCATATTTTACACGTAATTGCTAAAAAAAAAATCTAATACAACTTTAACAAAGTAATATATTCATGCAAGTGCAATTAACATAATAGTTTGGCATGTATGGAAACCAAGGTATACAATGTTCAAAAAAAATATGATCAAATTAACAAAAAAGTGCAGTTGCAAAAAAGAAAATATTAATATAATTAAATTCATGCTCTGTAAATGTGAGAGTGCTGCAGATTCAAAGCATTTCTACCATTAGCGATACCTTCACATTCAGAAGCCTCTGTGCTCAGCTCCTCATGGTTTGATAGCAAGCGGTTGAACTTTGACTTGCTGTCAGAGCCAGCCTGTGTTGCCTTTTCAGATACGTTGGAGCGAAAGCTCTGAGAACGCGACACTGAAATTTGAAATTGCTTATACACCTCTTCATCACTGTCTGAAGATGTGGTTAGTTCGTCATCATCCCCATAACTGCTCACTAGGAGAGATAAAATATTTGGTCTACATGTTTCTGCTAAACCAAAAACACTAAATGGGTCATGGGTTCTGCAGTCTATGGGAGTCCAACTACTGTGTACCTCACTCCATGATCTTCTATGCTCCCAAGTACAGCCAGCTATATATCATGGAAGACAAGGCAACTACTATATACATCGGCCCACACAGAGCCAGCTTTGGACCTTGGGGGGTGCCTTAGACCTTGTTGGTTTATATTCTCAATGACAGTCACACATTTTTACAATGCACGACAGAATGTCATTCTGAGGTCACGCATGCCCACACACACGCAGTCATAGTGCTCTATGTGTGGTTTGCTTAAACCGCCAATTATTTTTTGAAAAATGATACAACATACCAGTCCAGGGTTTTACAGATGATGGCCGGCAAAATATTACTTCCCAAGATACATTTAATAAAAGAAAATATGTTTTTTTATTATACATTTTATATATTTTTTTTTATTATTTTATCTATATTTTTTATATTGTTTTATATAATTTTGGTATAGAGGGGGCCCTTGCAATTGCCCCTTATAAATCCAGCCCTGACCCCATGATCGCGGTCCCTGGTCTAGTCAGCTATACATCATATTAGACAACAAAACTACTACTTCTCCCCATAAATCTCTATAATGCAATTGTGTATTATGGAGACATCAACTTGGATACCATATGCTGCAGAGCCCTGTTGGACCATTCAATGATAATAATTAAATACACTTCTTGTTCATGCAAGCTATAAAAGCATCCTCAGAGAGCCAATGAAAAATTAGTTTGCCCAGAAAGATATATCAGTTATACACACTGGGGACCTAAAACATTATCTTTTGGATTCTTCTTTTCCTTGAGGCTCCTGTATGAAGAATATTTTTCCAAAATCCCATCTCCTTAACACTGCCATTGAGTCCTAGTCATCCTGCTGTATTCTATATATTAACAAATAGATGCAAAATCCTGCAAGAGAAGTTAAAATTCCAGGTAAGAGTTGTAACAAGTGGGTAGAAATTTACTCTAATGCGGAGGCTTCACCTATGTTTGTTTAAAGATTTAGCAAATGGGAGGATTAACCAGCTTCTATCAAAAATGAAAATATTGTCCTGTGCAGATGGTTCGTTTAATAGGATTACAGTATTTTATGCTTCTTTGTAAGATAACTGTACTTTTAATATGGTCATCCTTTAAACTGTTTCTGCATTTTTTGGGGGAAAAATACACTGTAATGAATTAAAAAAGAACAAAACAATATATAATCCAATTTTTTTGTAAAATATGAAAGATGATGTTACACAGAATAAATAGATACCTAACATGTCAAGCTTTAAAATTGCGCACACTCGTGGAATGGCACCAAACTACGGTACTTAAAATTCTTCATAGGCGATGCTTTAAAATGTTCTACAGGTTACCAGTTTAGAGTTACAGAGATCTAGTGCTAAAATGATTGTTCTCGCTCTGATGTTCGGGCCGATACCCCACATGTGTGGTTTGAATACGGTTTACATATGTAGGCGCGACCTATGTATGCGTTCACCACTGTGAGGACGGGGGCGGTTTATGTTTTTATTTTTTTTATTTTTTTTACTATTTATTTTATTACATTTCTTTTTACACTGTCCCTTTAAAAAAAAAAATGTGATCACTTTTATTGCTATCACAAGGAATGCCAACATTCCTTGTGATAGAAATAAGCAGTGACAAGTCCTCTTTATGGAGAGATCTGGGGTCAAGAAGACCCCAAATCTCTCCTCTACAATGTAAAGCAGGGATATGCAATTAGCGGACCTCCAGCTGTTGCAAAACTACAAGTCCCATCATGCCTCTGCCTCTGGGTGTCATGCTTGTGGCTGTCAGAGTCTTGCTATGCCTCATGGGACTTATAGTTCTGCAACATCAGGAGGTCCGCTAAATGCATATCCCTGATGTAAAGCATTAGATAAAACAAAAAAAAAAAATATCGAATGCCTTAAAAAAAAATAGCCTTCTTTAAATTGGGCTGGACGTGACGTCATGATGTCGCGCCGGTCCTCCTAAGCCATAAAGATGAGCAGAAGCCATCTTACCTCTGCTCCTCTCTGTGACCAGCAGCCGCAACTGCCGGATTGGTTTTTGGGCTTCCTGATCCGCCAGGTGGGAGTGGGGGTGACCCCTCCCACTGCTTCTATATTTGATCGGATGGTGAATTCACTGCTCGGACCACTTTTATTGGTTGAGAATTGCTGGCTGAAAGAAACAATACTTCTTCTTAAGCACCTCCTTAGCGGGCCTTAATCAAAAGACGTCCTCGGTAGGAGGTGGAATACCAGGGTTATAGCTGCAACAATATGCCATAACCCCGGTATTCCATCCCCTACTGAGGACATCTTTTTATTATGGCCCGCTAAGGAGGTGCTTAAAAAGATTACTCACTAAATCTACATATATAAAATGAAGACGCCGCTCAAACCGACCCAGTGCTTCAGATGTAAAGGTAGCTGTGTATGACCTCAGCCAGCGCTGCTCTGGCCACGTCCCTTGATGTGTGGACTTGGTCACGGGGTTCAGGGGACGTGGTCGGAGCAGCGCTGGCTCAGGCCATACACAGCTACCTTTACATCTGAAGCATTGGGTCGGTTTGAGGGGCGTCTTCATTTTATATATGTCTATACTCCTAAATGAGTGCGCCGATGCCTGCTCCCACATTCTGGACACCGGAAGGGAGATTTGTCTTCCTCCCATTTTGAGCGGCGCTCTAAGATTGTACATGGTCACTAAATCTACAGTTATCCTTTAATAGACTGTCTCTTAAAAGTATTCAATATATTTTGGGCAGAGGATGAAAGCCTCCTTAAAACATGCCTTTGCATTGTTGCCAAAAGGATGAATTTTAAGTGATGTTATTCTATCTGTTTCATTTCTCAACACTGGCATCTGTCAAAAATTGAATTTTGTGTTAGCCCTGTTGCCTCTAATATTTAAGAAGTCATTCTTCAACACTAGACATGCAGCAAGGAGAGAGGAAAATCGCTGGAGGAACTTTGCAGTGCTGACTCTTCAGGTTGTAAAAAGTAAGTGCAGTTTTATGCAACAAACATTTTCCAATGACTTTGAGTAGAGGCCTTTGAGTAATTGTTCCTTTTTAAAAAAAAAAACATTTTATCAGTCAGTTCGGATGCAAAATTAGATATTTTCTAATACATTTTGCCAATTTTGCTTTTGTGCTAAAGATGGACATTTATTTAGGGCTAGCAGGTGGTGATTTTCAAGAATGATCTTCCACTTGCTCCTGCTTTATTTCCTGTGCAGTAAAATGCTCCAGATGGGCAGGAAATACCAGATTACACAATCTGCTGGTTCTCCCTTTTGTATAGTATTGTCTGCTTTAGTCAGCAATACTTATGCCCCGTACACACGATCGGACTTTCCGACAACAAAACCGTGGAATTTTGTTCGAAGGGTGTTGGCTCAAACTTGTCTTGCATACACACGGTCACACAAATTTTGGCCAACAATTACGAACGTAGTGACGTACTAGACGTACTACGTGTTTTTTCAGCTCTTTAGCGCCACCCTTTGGGCTCCTTCTGCTAATTTTGTGTTAGTAGATGTTTGGTGAGTGTTGATTCGCGCTTTTCTTTTTGCGTTTTTCATTTAGCGCTATTATTATTATTCTTGATATCACTTGGAAAAAAAAGGCCTTTGAAAAATCGTTTACAATAACTTCATCGGTATCACCAGCAAAGCAGCTTCATTATTATCCCATTAAAGAAGAAGAGAATTGTGCGCTGCATTTTAAGATTTCATAATTTGCCACGTCACGAATGTTAATTCTCCATTACGAACGCTAGTTTACAAGACCGGCTGCTTTTGCTTCTGAGCATGCGTGTTTGTACTTTGGACATTTGTTGGCGGAAAGTCCGACAACAAATGTCCGATGGAGCATACAAACGGTCGGACTTACCGCCAACAAGCTCACATCCAACATTTCCCGTCGGAAAATCCGATCGTGTGTACGCGGCAAAAGGCTGCCATTAAGCATGCAGGCAAAGCTGGCCTAATGGCAGTGATGTCATTCTATTCCTTACCCTTACTTCACCAATCAAGAATGCCATCCTTAACTTTTACCTACAATGTACTTACTTGTTCTGGGTTATTGACCAACTGAAAAGTGGAACCAGGATCACACTGACATTCTGTTACTTGCACTTTCAAAAACAAGTCAACAATAGCAGATACAGTATTCTTTTCCTGACAGATTCCCTTTAACCCCTTTGCACTGGCTCCTGCCAGCCCTTTAGGGGTTTGGCAGGGGTTTGTGACCATGTGACTGCCTTGATTGGCTGTTACGGCGGTCAAATGATCGGAAAACTCCCGATCATAAGAAGCGATCGGGAGCTTTTCATGAGCCGCTAGTCACTGTGCCGGGAGTAGGCTTTTTTTTTCCCAGAGATTAGCTGCAGGAACTCCGCTCTTCTGAGTCACTTCTTGTCTCCGCCCCCTACCCACCTCCGAGCACCAACCCTTGGTTCCACCCCCTACTCACCTCCCAGTACTGCCCCTTTTAGAGAATACAGAACCAAGTAAAATTTTGTGGTGCTAAGTAATTTGTAAGGAATTTGTTAATAACAAGAAAAGCAATAAAGTAGACCCCCCCCCACAGCCAGCAGCAATATGCCCTCCCTAGCAACAATAGACCCCCAGCAACAATGGACCCCAACAACAATAGACGCTGGCAGCAGCAACAGTTTTCCTAGCAGCCAGCCCAGCATCAATAGACTCTCAAGCAGCCAGCAACAATAGACCCATCCCTGAACAGCAGTAGATGCCCTCCACCAACAATAGCCCAACCAGCAACAATAGATCTCCCCAGTAACAATAGCCTGCCACTCAAAAAATAAAAGGATAAAAAATAAGGGAGCACCATCCCTCAGGAATAGATTAGCCCCAAATGCTCTTGACCCCCCCGTTAGGGGGATTCAAGGCCTTTTTGATAATCTGAAGGGGTATTACAAATGTGGGAGGTGCCGGGTCTGTAAGCTAAATTCTGTGCCATCTAGACGTACCCTCAAATTTACCTCCTCCAGTACACAAGAGGAGCATGATATAAAACCCTTTATCACCTGTACCACAGAGGGGGTCGTCTACCTACTACAGTGCCCTTGTGGCCTACAGTATGTGGGCAGGACTAGACGACCCCTTTCTGTTCGCCTGAATGAGCATATTACCAACATTATCAATGGCTTTCCCAAACATTCTGTTTCAAAGCACTATCTGATTTCTCATAACAAAGATCCCTCTAAAACTTTGTTTTTGGGGATCGATAGGTACCGGCCCCACTGGAGGGGGAGTTCCCTGACTAGGAGCATTTCTAAACTTGAAATGCTGTGGATACATAAAATCAGGTGTTACGTCCCACATGGACTTAATGTCGATACTGACACCAATGCCTTTATTGACAACTCCTAACAATACTCTTTTGTTTAGTTCATTGGTTCTACTATCGATTAATAACCATTGCTGTTTATATTCTTATGGGCTTATACTTCCCTTGAATGATTTTTTAGGTTGTTACTTATCCCAAGTAGGCAGGTTCTGATGTTTGTGTACTCTCTCTATATATTTATTTTTTGACCCCCTATATTTTATGTGTGTGGTTCAAGCTCTCTTTGGGTTGGTTCACATCTCAATGGGCTGGTTCTGTTGTTTATGAATTTACCATAAGCTCTGTCCCCAATTTCAATTTTTAAGTGATGGGGTTTTTTTGCCATTTACTATGTTTATATATATTTCTATTCTTGCTTTTCATATGTATTCAATTAATATGTAATAATAGAGTTACTGTTTAATAGTACCCCAATTTCGAACTGTTTAATATATGAGGCCGAGAAATCATCTTTCCCTCCGGCTGTACTATCTGGAATTCGTCCTTGATTATGCCAACACTAATGGGATTAATTAATATATCCACTGATCTTGACGTCATAACTGTGCCCAGGTATGCCCCTCACTGGTGTAAGCTGGGCCCTCGTAAAACCAATACAATTGAATCCAATTTGTATTTAGCCTGATTTAATTTAAATTGGCATCCGTTTCCATATGTGTTACCGATGAGCTTATTGTGTTTCTTTTTTGTCTGCTCCCGTTTCCCCTTCTATTCCCAATAATTTGCAACGTTTACTATACTAACTGAATGGTATCCGTTAGAATATGGGATCCCCTAACTAAGATGGCGTTTCTATATCTTCCGCCCTTACTTGGCGGAGCGCAAGGTGATTTCCGGCCTTTGTTGATTTCGAGGCTTGGTTGTATTTGTTTGGTATATATGTGCGACACGTCAGTGCGTCGCCCGTGCCCCAGACGACGTCAGAAGTGTGACGAAACGTACGTCGGGCGTGCTGACGTGCTGACGTGCCGTATCCACCGTCTGTAGGACGGGTGTTCGTGCTAGCCGGCCGGCTTTCCATGCTGTTTTTTATCCAACACACTGTAAGTGTAATTTTAAAGTCTTTTAATAAATATCCATCCAGGATTACGCTATGTTGCTCTTCCTTCTTTTTTGGGGCATTGTTTGTGAGATTAACTCCAGGTTATGGGCATAGCCTTCCCTGCATCCTGGTTTCCTTTGCGGAGGATAGTGAGCCATCCACGGTCTGAGGAAGTGTCCAAACGGTGTCCCCTTTTCAAGAAAGGCCCCGACCGGGTTAAGGTCACAAGCTCTTTAAGCTTGCCATTTGGTAAGCGCCCATTTTATACTTAACACTGTGGTGTGGTGAAGGTCCATCCAGTTCCACCTTATTTGCCTATTAAGGGGCTCAGTTGCCCGGTTTATCCATTGCACCTTGAAGATTTCCTTTCACCTATTGGACTTTATTTGGCACTTGATTGTTTTGGACTTTTATTTATCACTATTCACTATTTGTGATTTATTTATATATTTTAAATTACAGCGCTGCTTCCTTTTTGTTTATTTATTGTTTAATGTGTGTATCTCACATATAAGCGGCTGCTCTTCTTTTCAATTGTCTGTCATTTGTCTACTTACTTGATTGCCTATTGTATACATCATATAGCGCGGTGATTCCCTCTTTTATTTGTTACATTTGATACTTCAACACTGCTGCTTTATTTACCACATTTATTTAATGGATATCTTTGACTATAGGGTCTCCAAGAAGGTCAACACTAGTGGGGTTTTTGAACCCTACAAAAATGAAGAAGGGGAATTGGGTGGCCTCTTCATTAGATTAAAAAACCTCACCATCTCAGAAATTCACACCAAATGGGATGTGGCCTACCTGGAGACCTATGTCAAATCTAACATGGTACCTCGGAGCCTTAGGTGGGAGGTTAGTCCCCAGAAGGGTGACATCCAGTTGGATGAATGGTATAAATATTTCAATGAGGCTGGGGTTGGGCTCCTCAGATTCCTCATTGATAGGAAGTTACACAAATTATCCAGGTTAGACGAAGAGATAAAAACTCTTCGAGAAAAGTTTATTCCTCTACAGGATACAACAGAATACAAAGATAAGTCCCAGTCATTATTAAATCTCCTAGAGAAGGAAGATAGGGAACAAACATATAAAAAAAAGAAAAAATATAATAGAGATCTTGCTGATTATCAGGGTGGGATTGTGTTTGAATGGCAGAAAAAATTACTGGCAGTCAATGCTGATAATACCACCTCAGACAGTACCGCCATGGAAGTTTCCACTTTTGTCAACTCCAATGTAAATAAATTGCCTGTGCCTAATAATGTACAGAGGACTGGAGACACTAGCTCACAAGGTTTTCGTCAGTCCCCTCAGAGACAACAATACCCCAATAGAGGGGGACCACCACCACCCCCTTATTACCAATCAGGACCCCCCAAGGGTTCCTTCAAACCTTACAATAATAAGAGAGGTGGTCGAAATCACAATGCCCCTCAGCGTAATTCTCATTGGAATCCACCCAATACACAGTGGGGACCCAATTACAATCAAAGCTGGGGTTCTTACCCTTTAGACACCCCACAATCGAGTGGTGGGTATAACCCCAGGGGGGGTCCCCCACCCCGATTGGGGAATTACTCTGGTGGGAGAATGTCAGAGGCTCCTCCCCCCCATAATAGTACTGATTATTCTATCTACCACAATGATCAGTACTCTCACATGTCAGGTGTTCCTACAAATGGTCCATTGGTTGGTCTCACTACTGATAACTATTTTGGTTATGGGGGTACTACCCAGAATCGGTTTTACCCCTTACGGGATCTTGTTGGTCCTTCAGAGGGTGATGTAGGTCCACTTGATTCCCCTTACCCCGGGGAAGGAGGTACCCCTGGTCCATCATCAGCCTATATGATTGACAGGATGGGTTCGTCCTATTATCCAGGCCCCCCGGTTCCTAACCCCCAGGGTTTTCACAGGCCAGGTCAAGGTACCAAACGACTAGCAGAGCGGGGAGAGGTACCAGAGGAGGCAAACGCAATCGAGCAAAAAAGAAAAAAGCTCTAGCAGGGACAGGAATTTTTAATCTAAGCACCGTGGTTCTCAGTCAGGAAGAGAAACTGGTGCTAGATAAAGGTTTAAAGTTTGCATTACCTAGGAAGTTAAACAAATTTGAGACCTATATGGATATCCACAAATTTGTTCGGAAAATTAATATCAAGAGATATATGCTATCTAACCCAATCCAAGAGAGAAATACATTTCCCAGCGATTACCAACATTCAGGATTGGCTAATGCCTCCCTTTTTAATCCCCCAGGAGCCCTGGCACCTTCCATCAAGGTTTTCAAGGAGGTGGTATTGAGGGATCTAGAAAAGATGCCCGTCAAAAGAGCTAAATTAGATCGTGAACTCCTTACTGGCCTTGATTCCCTTTGCAATAACAAAGATTTGGTTATTAGACCCGCGGACAAAGGGGGTGGTATTGTGGTCCTTAATAGAGAAGATTATTTTCAGGAGATGTATAGGATTCTCGGAGATAGGGAGACATACACCCCCCTTGGATCAGACCCCAAAATTCCATATCTTAAAGAACTTAAAAAGGTGGTTGAGTATGGGTATAGCCAAGGGATTCTAAATAGAAAAGAAAAAACCTATTTGGTACCCAAGGCCCCCCGCACTCCCCTTATATACTACCTACCGAAAGTACACAAACACCCTACCTGCCCCCCGGGACGCCCCATTGTAAGTGGAATTGATTCCCTTACGTCCCGGGTGGGCAGGTATATCGACTTTTTCCTACAACCCTTGGTGGGAAAAATGCCCTCCTATGTTAGAGATTCTAAATATATTATCAATTTACTTACCAATTATATCCCCACCCCTACCATGTGGATAGTTACAGCGGATGTAATGTCCCTATACACGATCATTCCCCACGAGTTAGGTCTTTATGCAGTAGAATAGTACTTAAGAAGGGATTCAGGTTTATATGATGAACAAATCAATTTCATCATGATACTTTTAAGATACGCTGCGTCCCATAATTATTTTTGGTTCAACCAATGTTTTTACCGACAGGACCGTGGAGTCGCAATGGGGGCTAAATATGCCCCCAGTCTTGCGAACCTGTTTATGGCCCTGTGGGAGGAGGATGTCGTCCATGTTTGCCAGAGGCCCCAGCTCAAGCTGTGGGCTAGGTACATCGACAACATCCTCCTCCTCTGGGATGGGAATCGCAGCGATCTTGACCTCTTTATGGAGGAACTCAACCAGAATAATAGGGGTATTGTACTTAATTTCGAGGCTAGCCAATCTAATGTTCAATTTTTAGACCTCAATATCACCATTCAGGACGGCCAGTTTATGACCTCCACGTTTTTTAAGAAAACGGATCGTAACTCCTATATCCCTCTAAGTAGTTGCCACCATAGGTCCTGGCTTCGGTCTATACCTAAGAGTCAATTCATGCGACTTAAACGCAACTGTTCTGACGATTCCCAGTTTTTACAACAGGCCGGAATTTTGATCAATAGGTTTATTGAAAAGGGGTACACCAGAGAATCTCTGACTCATGCTTTGGAGGGGGTTAAAGCTATAGACAACTATTGAGCGAGAGGGTGGGCCCTAGAGAGAATTCTGTCACCTTGCCCTTTATTACCACCTATTCTATCCAACATGATAACATTAAAGGCTTGTTCAATAAACACTGGCACTTATTGGGCAATGACCCCATTCTAAGAGGGGTTATCCCAGATAAGCCACAAGTGATCTTTAAGGGAGCACCATCTGTGCCATCTAGACGTACCCTCAAATTTACCTCCTCCAGTACACAAGAGGAGCATGATATAAAACCCTTTATCACCTGTACCACAGAGGGGGTCGTCTACCTACTACAGTGCCCTTGTGGCCTACAGTATGTGGGCAGGACTAGACGACCCCTTTCTGTTCGCCTGAATGAGCATATTACCAACATTATCAATGGCTTTCCCAAACATTCTGTTTCAAAGCACTATCTGATTTCTCATAACAAAGATCCCTCTAAAACTTTGTTTTTGGGGATCGATAGGTACCGGCCCCACTGGAAGGGGAGTTCCCTGACTAGGAGCATTTCTAAACTTGAAATGCTGTGGATACATAAAATCAGGTGTTACGTCCCACATGGACTTAATGTCGATACTGACACCAATGCCTTTATTGACAACTCCTAACAATACTCTTTTGTTTAGTTCATTGGTTCTACTATCGATTAATAACCATTGCTGTTTATATTCTTATGGGCTTATACTTCCCTTGAATGATTTTTTAGGTTGTTACTTATCCCAAGTAGGCAGGTTCTGATGTTTGTGTACTCTCTCTATATATTTATTTTTTGACCCCCTATATTTTATGTGTGTGGTTCAAGCTCTCTTTGGGTTGGTTCACATCTCAATGGGCTGGTTCTGTTGTTTATGAATTTACCATAAGCTCTGTCCCCAATTTCAATTTTTAAGTGATGGGGGTTTTTTGCCATTTACTATGTTTATATATATTTCTATTCTTGCTTTTCATATGTATTCAATTAATATGTAATAATAGAGTTACTGTTTAATAGTACCCCAATTTCGAACTGTTTAGTATATGAGGCCGAGAAATCATCTTTCCCTCCGGCTGTACTATCTGGAATTCGTCCTTGATTATGCCAACACTAATGGGATTAATTAATATATCCACTGATCTTGACGTCACAACTGTGCCCAGGTATGCCCCTCACTGGTGTAAGCTGGGCCCTCGTAAAACCAATACAATTGAATCCAATTTGTATTTAGCCTGATTTAATTTAAATTGGCATCCGTTTCCATATGTGTTACCGATGAGCTTATTGTGTTTCTTTTTTGTCTGCTCCCGTTTCCCCTTCTATTCCCAATAATTTGCAACGTTTACTATACTAACTGAACGGTATCCGTTAGAATATGGGATCCCCTAACTAAGATGGCGTTTCTATATCTTCCGCCCTTACTTGGCGGAGCGCAAGGTGATTTCCGGCCTTTGTTGATTTCGAGGCTTGGTTGTATTTGTTTGGTATATATGTGCGACACGTCAGTGCGTCGCCCGTGCCCCAGACGACGTCAGAAGTGTGACGAAACGTACGTCGGGCGTGCTGACATGCTGACGTGCCGTATCCACCGTCTGTAGGACGGGTGTTCGTGCTAGCCGGCCGGCTTTCCATGCTGTTTTTTATCCAACACACTGTAAGTGTAATTTTAAAGTCTTTTAATAAATATCCATCCAGGATTACGCTATGTTGCTCTTCCTTCTTTTTTGGGGCATTGTTTGTGAGATTAACTCCAGGTTATGGGCATAGCCTTCCCTGCATCCTGGTTTCCTTTGCGGAGGATAGTGAGCCATCCACGGTCTGAGGAAGTGTCCAAACGGTGTCCCCTTTTCAAGAAAGGCCCCGACCGGGTTAAGGTCACAAGCTCTTTAAGCTTGCCATTTGGTAAGCGCCCATTTTATACTTAACACTGTGGTGTGGTGAAGGTCCATCCAGTTCCACCTTATTTGCCTATTAAGGGGCTCAGTTGCCCGGTTTATCCATTGCACCTTGAAGGTTTCCTTTCACCTATTGGACTTTATTTGGCACTTGATTGTTTTGGACTTTTATTTATCACTATTCACTATTTGTGATTTATTTATATATTTTAAATTACAGCGCTGCTTCCTTTTTGTTTATATATTGTTTAATGTGTGTATCTCACATATAAGCGGCTGCTCTTCTTTTCAATTGTCTGTCATTTGTCTACTTACTTGATTGCCTATTGTATACATCATATAGCGCGGTGATTCCCTCTTTTATTTGTTACTCAAAAAATATATGATGCCATCCAGCAACAATAGATAACCAGCAACCAGCAACAATAGACCCCTCCCTCAACAGTAGATCCCTTTCAGCAACAATTGACCACCCCCCAAGCAACAATAGATCCCCCACTAACAATAGACCTTCCCAGCAACATTAGACTGCCATGCAAAAATAGACTCCCTCCAGGAACAATAGATTCTTCAGCAGCAAGCATCAATAGACCCTTCAGCACACCCCAGCATCCCATGCCATTATTTACATTGAGTGCTGTAGGTACCGGAACTGCGCTCCCCTGCATTCCCACAAAAAAAAGCCCTGGTTCTAAGGAAGTAGGAACCCTTGTTTACCAGGTCTCTTACATGGCAAGCTCTAACAGGTAGGTCTTGCACATTATAGTCATTAACAAGTCAGTCTCCCTCCCACAGTGCAGTCTCTAACTTGGCAATGTAACAGGAAAGCCTCTGTCAAGCTATTTTTCAATAAGATAGTCTCTTATATCTCCCTCACTCTCTTATTCTAATCCCACTAATACTCACCTGTGAATTCTCCTTCCCAAGAACCCCAACCCCGGTATAATTAGCACATTTGCCCACCCAAACTAATGACCACCCATGATTCTTCACTCACGTATGATTTCCCTACCCCTTACTAATATTTATTATTCTCACGTTTTAGCATGAAACCACCATTTTATTTATTACATCATGTTCACTATTATTTTTCTTATTTACTTTATCATTCACATTTTCTACACAGAAATCACACAACTTTGATCATTTGGTATATGCAACATTCTAGATTTGATCATTTTATGCACCAGTGCAAACATCTTTAATGCCTCTACAATTTTTTTTTTTTTTTGCACATAATTTCTTCTCATTTCTGATACTGAACAAGTAAGCACATATTTGCTATATAATTGTACAGAACAGTATAGTCATGCAGCATACTTAATCATCTCAGCTCCAAAAAGAGGCAGAAAAACATGTGATGCGTCTAAATTATTTCTGTTCAGATGCTGACATTCTCTGTGGTTTCATTAAAAGACTCGGAGGACGTTCAAAGCTTTTTATCCCATTAAAAAATAAACATTGAAGAAAAAAAAAAAAAAACTTACAACACAGGCCTCTACAGAATGGCCATTTTATGCTCTTGAATACAAAAAAAAGGACACTTTAGAAAAATGCATAGAGCAAGGTGACCTTTCAGTCGATCCATATTGTATTTGAAGTGCAGCTTACCAAGAAAATAGCTTCGGGAAAGTACCACAAGATGAATATAAAGGTTGCATGTTTAGACCACTAATTATACAAGTAACTGTGTAAAAAATACATTATTTATTAGTAAAAAAAAATTATTGGGATTTTGAAACAATTTAAACCAACATGAAATAAATGTAATTTGTGAAATAAGCATATATTATAGTGTATCTATATTTTTCAACACACATAGAATTGCCGCATAAGCCAAATTTTGTATTTTTTCTTTTTTTTATAGCGTGGGGAAGAGATAGAACCTCTGGGAGGGATTTATTACTGTTTGTGCCCCTGTTCTGAAAACTGCCCATAGGACAGGTGACAGAGGGAACAGAACAAAGAGTAAATCTCTCTAACGAAGATGCATATTTGTCTTCTAAACCTTCCTACTAAAGTGCAGGGGCATTATAACCTGTTTTGGGTATTCAATATTCAATTGCTGTTTGTGTCTCCGATTTCCCCCTGTCACTTTTGTTCTGGATGTAAAGTCCAATGAGAGTGCCAAGCAAACATCCAAGAGACCAAAGCTAGAATTAGATCATAGTAGAAAAAAAAAAACATCCCCGGTAACGCCGCCACCCTCTCCCCCCCCCTCCACCACCACCAAGGTGATCTAAGGGCCCGGGACTTACGTAGCGGGTCCTGCCAGGTAGAGGGGAGGAAGCAGGGCAGACACACATCTGTGTTTGACGTCACTTCTATGTCCATCTCTCAGTGTCCCCGGCTAGCATGCCTGGGAAAGAATGTATTTAAATGCGATCTGCATTTTATTACATTCACTGGAGTACAGGCCTAGATAGCAAGCAATTGAGCTGCAACTTTGAAAATGACTTGCTAAGCTATTGGTAGACTTGCTAGGTTTCACAGGTTTCTTGCACAAATGCAGCAAGTCTGCATTGCATGATTCCAGATCAACTTTTTTTGCAAACATTCTGCAAGTCGATTGCAAGTTCTGGTTCAGTTATGTTGTGCAATAGTCATCCCACCACAGGGGGGCACTGTGGCTGAATTTTCATGCTATAGACTTGCAAAGCTCTGGCTGTAGACTCACCACCAGGGCCAGTACAAGGGGGGGCGGAAGGGACAGATGCCCTGGGCAGGACCATTTACCGGAGGAAGAGGTGCGCAATAGAAGTCCCAGTGAACCGGCCGCGCTAAATAGATAATTGACATGTGCCGAGTGCGCTCCTGCACCTGGCACAAGCCTGGGACCAGCCCCGCCCCGCCTCTCATTTCCCTATCAGGCGGAGTTTCTGTCCTGCATTGGAGGTCCGCGGCGATCTACCCGTCAATCGCCGACAGCTGGCGCCTGACGGGTAGATCGAGATGCATGCAGAGAAGCGCAGGAAGCATCTGTGAAAAGTTCGTTCTCATGTCACGCTGCTCCCCGGTGGCCCCTCCTCTTTTCTCGTCCATCCCTATTTGCTTGTGACATCATCTGGGATGGATGAGAAGAGAGGAGGGGCCGCCGGGGAGTAGCGTGACATGAGAGTGAACTTATCACAGATGCTTCCTGCGCTTCTCTGCATGCAGGCTAGTACACATGTGCCCCATAATGTGCTATGTGCCCTGGTGTGCCCCATGAAGTGCCCTGATGTGCCCCGTGATGTGCCCTGATGTGCCCCATAATGTGCCCCATGATGTGCCCCATAATGTGCCCTGATGTGCCCCATAATGTGCCCTGATGTGCCCCATAATGTGCCATGTGCCCCATCATGTGCCCCATGTGCCATTATGTGCCCCGATGTGCTATGTGCCCTGATGTGCTATGTGCCCTGATGTGCCCTAATGTGCCATATGCCCCCCGTGCCCTGATGTGCTCTGTGCCCTGTTGTGCTATGTGCCCCGATGTGCTCCGTGCCCTGATGTGCCATATGCCCTGATGTGCTATGTGCCCCGATGTGCTATGTGCCCTGATGTGCCCTAATGTGCCCTATGCCCCCTGTGCCCTGATGTGCTCCGTGCCCTGTTGTGCTATGTGCCCCGATGTGCCCCGATGTGCTATGCGCCCCGATGTGCTATGTGCCCCGATGTGCCATGTGCCCTGATGTGCCCCATGCCCTGATGTGCCCCATGCCCTGATGTGCCCCATGCCCTGATGTGCTATGTGCCCCGATGTGCTATGTGCCCTGATGTGCCATGTGCCCTGATGTGCCATGTGCCCTGATGTGCCCCATGCCCTGATGTGCCCCATGCCCTGATGTGCTATGTGCCCTGATGTGCTATGTGCCCTGATGTTCCCTGTGCCCTGATGTGCCCCGTGCCCTGATGTGCCCCGTGCCCTGATGTGCCCCGTGCCCTGATGTGCCCCGTGCCCTGATGTGCCATGTGCCCTGATGTGCCCCATGCCCTGATGTGCTAAGTGCCCTGATGTGCTTAGTGCCCTGATGTGCCCCATGCCCTGATGTCCCCGGTGCCCTGATGTGCCATGTGCCCTGATGTGCCCTGTACCCTGATGTGCTGTGCCCTGTACCTTGATGTGTTGTGCCCTGATGTGCCCCGTGCCCTGATGTGCCATGTGCCCTGATGTGCCATGTGCCCTGATGTGCCATGTGCCCTGATGTGCCCCATGCCCTGATGTGCTAAGTGCCCTGATGTGCTTAGTGCCCTGATGTGCCCCGTGCCCTGATGTGCCCCGTGCCCTGATGTGCCATGTGCCCTGTACCCTGATGTGCTGTGCCCTGTACCTTGATGTGTTGTGCCCTGATGTGCCCTGTACCCTGATGTGCTGGGCTCCATGCCCTGATGTGCTATGTGCCCTGATGTGATCCATGCCCTGATGTGCCCTGATGTGCTATGTGCCCTGATGTGCCCTGATGTGCTATGTGCCCTGATGTGCTATGTGCCCTGATGTGCCCCGTGCCCTGATGTGCTATGTGCTCTGATGTGCCCCATGCCCTAATGTGCTATGTGCCCTGAAGTGCTATGTGCCTCGTGCCCTGATGTGCCTTGTGCCCCGATGTCCTGTGCCCTGATGTGCCCCGCCCTGATGTGCCCCTTGCCCCGATGTGCCTTGTGCCCCGATGTGCTGTGCCCCAATGTCCTATGCACTGATGTGCTGTGCCCCGGTGTGCTGTGCCTTATTGTCGTGTGCCCCGATGTACTGTGACCTGTGCCCTGATGTTCTGTGTCCTAATGTGCTATATACCTTGATGTGCTGTGCCCTGTACCCTGATGTGTTGTGCCCTGATGTGCCCTGTACCCTGATGTGCTGGGCTCTGTACCCTGATGTGCTGTGCCCTGATGTGCTGTGCCCTGTACCCTGACGTGGCCTCGTGTGCTGTACCCTGATGTGCTGGGCTCTGTACGCTGATGTGCCTTGTACCCTAATGTGCTGGGCTCTGTACCCTGATGTGCTGTGCCCTGATGTACTGTGACCTGTGCCCTGATGTGTGCTGTGTCCTGATGTGCTATACCCTGATGTGCTGTTCCCTGTGCCCTGATGTGCTGTGCCCTGATGTGCTGTGTCCTGTCGCTCCCATTAGAACGGTTTCATTGCACTGAATGGGACGTGACAAGTTTCCCCAGTGTGAACCGTGCCTAAGTCACTGATCGCCGCCAATACTAGTATATAACAAATTCCCAGTATAGATCCCATTGTCTGTAGGCGTTGTAGCTTTCACAGCGGGGGGGCGCAGTTTTCTATCTTTGCCCTGGGCACCGGATGACCTTGTCCCGGCACTGCTCACCACTGCAACTTTGCTCTTGCTAGAGACTTGCCACGCAAATTTCCTACAAATTGGAAAAGTGTCAACTAGAACTTGTACTTCAAGTGCTCTGCAAGTGTACAATTTGCCAGTGAAAATGTGCAGTAAGTTAACAGACTTATGCCCCGTACACACGGTCGGATTTTCCGATGGAAAATGTCCGATCGGAGCGTGTTGTCGGAAATTCCGACCGTGTGTGGGCTCCATCAGACATTTTCCGACAAACAAAGTTGGAGAGTAGGAGATAAAATTTTCCGACAACAAAATCCGTTGTCGGAAATTCCGATCGTGTGTACACAAATCCGACAGACAAAGTGCCACGCATGCTCAGAATAAATAAAGAGATGAAAGCTATTGGCCACTGCCCCGTTTATAGTCCCGACGTACGTGTTTTACGTCACCGCGTTTAGAACGATCAGATTTTCCGACAACTTTGTGCGACCGTGTGTAGACAAAACAAGTTTGAGCCAACATCCGTCGGAAAAAATCCTAGGATTTTGTTGTCGGAATGTCCGAACAAAGTCCGACCGTGTGTACGCCCTATTACAATTCAACACGGCCACAAATGTGTGGCAAGTTATCCTTGCTCTCTGGGGGGAAGACATCCAGGGTCTTTTAGACCCTGGATGTCTCATTAAAGAGAACCTGCCACCAAAATATCATTACATAGACGTTTATGTGATGAAAAAAAAAAGTTTAAAAAAAAACAAACATTTAAAAAAAAAGTTACACCGAAGCATAACTAAAGTGAGCCTGTCAATGCATTTTGGGAGCCAAACAGATTCCCCTTCACCAAAACTTCAAAAACAATTGCAAATATAAAAATGAAATAAATATAAAAATAAATATGCAAATAAAAAAAATGATATAAAAGTTACAAGGTATATATCAATTTGCATAAAATATTTTAATCATATTTATGACTTGTATATACACCCCTTCACTTCTATCATTATCTTTTTTTATTTGCATATTTTTATATTTATGCCTTTTTTATTTTTAATACATTTATGGCTTTTATATACCGTATTTGTATTTGGTTTGTAGACTTGATGACGGGGGAGTCTGTTTGATTCCTGAAACGTGCTGGATTTTTTTCTACTGTGGACCAATTCTAAAGTTTGGACCCTTGGAAGTTTGTTTACCACTCTCATTGGACTATACAGTATATGTGCGAATTCTCAGCTCAAGGTTTCCCCCCTCTATTGTTTGTGGACTTCCTGTCTTGGAGACATTGGTTTTCTTTCCCTGTTCAGTTGCATGGAATGAGTTACATGGTCTAATGCCGCGTACACACGAGCGGACTTTTCAACGTACTTTACGACGGACTTTCTGAATGAACGGACTTGCCTACACACAATCCACCAAAGTCCGTCAAAGTCGTACGTGATGATGTACGACCGGACTAAAACAAGGAATTTCATAGCCAGTTGCCAATAGCTGCCCTAGCATGGCTTTTTGTCCGTCGAACTAGCATACAGACGGCGGACTTTTCGACCGGACTCGATTTTGACGGATTAATTTAAAGCATGTTTCAAATCTAAGTCCGTCCAACTTTTCAGAAAACAAAGTCCACTGGAGCCCACACACGATCGAATTGTCCGACCAAATCCCGTCCGCCGGGCAAAGTCTGCTGTAAAGTCCGCTCATGTGTACGCGGCATAAGGAGGACTGATTTCAGGGTCTATTAAGCAGAGGTACTGATTGCCTGAATAAATCCCCCATGGTCATTTGGCACCATATTTTCTGCTTATTCTCTATTTACTCTTAATTACAGTGTGAGGACTGAATTTTTGTGATGTGTCATAAATTTGGTCTAACTGGACAAATTTGTTATATGGTTTTGCTTGTTTTTTTCTCTCATATTTGGCTTTATCTAATTGTTTTTGCTATCATGACTATGTAGATTCTATTATGTATATATTCATTTGGTTTTTATTTCAGCACAAGTACCAATCTCTCCAATTAAGGCGCATAAGGTCCTGAGAAAGCAATTGCCTTCTTTGAAACATGTAGACAATATTTTCTCGTACATTCTTACAATGCCTGTAAATTATGTTTTTGAATTCATTTTTTTGAAGATGTATGAAGTTTTAGGACAATGGTTGTCCTGTCGTATTTAATAAAGATCAGTTGTTTTTAATATCACTTTTTATGTATGTATTTCCCTGGCGGTATATCTAAAGTCCCATTATTTGTTTTTTGTAACTCCAGCTTGTGAATTCCAGGAACAGTGACGTTATCCATAGGCTCCATGGTCCAGCCTTTTTCAGCACCTTTCCTCTCCCCTGCAGCAGCAGCTCACTGACAAAAGGGGCTGAAGCTGCAGGATCACATGACTTGACCAAAGCAAATTAAAAAGAGGCAAGTACACAGGTCTTTTTTTATACAGGATAGATAGGAGGAAGGGGAGGGAACATTTTTAGAAATAGTTACAGTTAGGGCTCTTTTGACAGACTCCGCTTGCTCAGCAGGGATCGCTCGTTTGATCCCTGCTGAGCCGGTGGATGACAGGACCATCCCTGCACACTGTGGAGAGACGGACCTGTCAGATCTCTGCTCTCCGCTATGGGGGAGCGGATGAAATAGGGTTTTCATCCGTCTGAATTTAGCGGATCGGAGCGGATCGGATGTCAGCGGACATGTCACTGCAGACATCCATTGCTTCATAGAGCTACATGGAGCGTCCGTTCAGGTCCGCCTAAAAAACTGACAGGTGGACCTGAGCAGTCCGCATGTGTGAAAGGGGCCTTAGGGTTTTCTTTCACTTTAAGGCATGTATCAGTCCATGGGAGGTATTCTTACAAACAATTCTCAAATTGGGTCTATTAAATAAATAAATATTCACATGTCAGTAATTTATTTTTTTCAAAGAGGGTGAAAGAAAAGTATCAGCGGTTGTAGGTTTTTCTTATATTAGATCTATTGATAAAAGAAACATTCACATGTCACTATTACAAAATCTTGTTATTATTTGAATTAAAAAAAAAACAACCTCTTTCCACAAATAAAAAAACCCTCATGTGAGTGGAAGCCAAGGCATCCCTGATCACATGATCTCTGGCAGTCATGAGGATTGCAGGTATTTCATCTCATCAGGGACTGCAGAGATTCTGTTGTCAGTCTTATAGACAGTGATACAGTCATAGGCGAGCGTAGGGGGTGTGCCCCAGTTGTGCCTGGGCACACCCTAATCCCTATGTGCCAATTCCCCCTACTCCCCCCCCTTGTTGCCCCTGCCCCGCTGTGCTGCTGGCTTCCCTCCTCTCCTCTCCCACTGGATGCTGCTTGGGATGTTTCAGGATGGAGAGATGGGCAAGGGGCTAGTAAATATGTAATTTACTGGCCCCTTCCTTTTCTAAATGAACACATTGAACACACTCACTCATTGTGTCCATTCATAACTGAAGCATAGTAAACTGTGTTTGCTATGTTTCCATTTGTGAATGAACAGGAAGCCGCTCAGCAAAAGAGCACTTCCCATTCATTCCCTGCCCCGTGAAGCTGAGGCTGCAGAGAAAGGCATGGGTGTTTGAGCTTTGGGGTTCATACCCTAATGCAATAGGTTGCACACACCTATGGGTACAGCCTTTCCCCAGCCCTGGCTCAGAAATCCTCTATAGACTGCGTGCATGCGGCCAGGGCCGGGACAAGGGGTGGGCAGGAGGGGTGGCTGCCCTGGGCACTGTAGTATCATGGGAAGTGGGGGGGGAGGGGGGGCACCACAAAGAAATTAGGGGGAGGGAATTTGTGTTGAGAAGGGGAATTTGGGGAGCGGCAGGGGGTAAGAATTGTTCTAGCTGCGCAAATTTGGGGAGGTGTGCTAAGAGTGGTGATTTGGGGGGGGATTTGTGTTGGGAGGGTGGGGGAGAGGATTTGTGCTAGGGTGGGGGATTTGTGCTTTAAAAGTAATATGGTAGAAGGGAAATATTTTTTGGGGGGGGGTATTTGTGCTAGGAGGGGAAATTTGTGGGGGGATATGTGCGAAGATAAGGGATTGGGGGAGGGGAATTTCTGTTGGAAGGGGGAGATTTGGAGTGAGGGGGAGAGAATTTGTGCTTAGAGAGAAAATTTGAGGGGTAGAGGATTTGTGCTAGGAGGGGGACATTTTTTGGGTGGGTGTTTGTGCTGGGGGGCATATGAGGAGAGAGAGGATTTGAGCTGTGGGGCAAGGATTTGTGCTGGGAGGGGGTTTATTTTTTTTTTGGAGAGAGGGGATTTTTGCTGACACATGGGGGGTTATTTATGAAAGGCAAATCCACTTTGCACTACAAGTGCAAACTACAAGTGCAAAGTGCACTTGAAATTGTGCTGAAAGTGCACTTGGCAGTGCAGTCGCTGTAAATCTGAGTAGTAAATCTGAAATGAGGGCAAGCTCTGCTGATTTTATTATCCAATCATGTGCAAGCTAAAATGCTGTGTTTTATTTTCCTTGCATGTCCCCCTCAGATCTACAGCGACTGCACTTCCAAGTGCACTTTCAGTGAAATTTCAAGTGCACTTTGCACTTGTAGTTTGCACTTGTAGTGCAAATTGGATTTGCCTTTCGTAAATAACCCCCATAATGCTCATTCATTTCTGGGGTGTGCAATTTGGCATGTTCGCCCTGGGCTCTAGTTGACCTTGTCCCGGCACTACATGCGGCATTTGTGTTTGTACCTGCATTCGCCCCGCGCTGCGTACAGGGAGTCTATGGAAGTCGTTGCAGATGCAGCGGCTGAACGGACACAAACGCATGTCAAAATTCGACAGGCTGAGCGGCCCCAGCTGGTAACAGGACAGAATAGTCTGTAAAAGCACATTACCAATAAAATAGCAACGGATGGCTGTGTACTACAACTATTAGTAAAACGATCAGGATTAACAGTCATTTAACGTCACTATGAAAGCTTTTTATCTTGCTGGGCGGAAAATAATCTTGACTCAAGAAAAACAAGGTCCAAACATTAAGATCAATTAGTATAAAAAAGAAAGAAAAAAGCCGCATTAAAAGGCTACCATTTGAAAGCTGTACTTGTGCTCTGTAATCAGAGCTAATTAAATGGTGAGTCTATTCTTTCTGTTACATCACCCTTGGCAACCTCGCCAGCAGTGAGTGTTCAGAACTGTCACCATGGAAACAAAAAGCATTTGGTTTAACTTTCCTTTATCTTACAAGCTGTCATCGTACATAAAAAAGGAGGCCGGTGAACGAGAAAAGGTACTTAGACATAACGTTCTAAGAATCTACAGAAATCAGGGACTGATGATAAAGCAAATAAAACTATACATGAATAATACTGCCTTTTTATTAGGTAACTTCAACTGGTGTTCCACAATTTATATGTATAGCTTGTAGCCAGGGGTGGACTGACAAATCATGGGGCCCCGGGCAATAGGAGATTATGGGGCCCCTGGGCAATAGGAGAAGTTTATGGGGCCCCCGGGCAATAGGAGATTATGGGGCCCCCAGGCAATAGATTATGGGGCCACACAGTATACACACACACTCATACAGTATACACACACAGACACACAATATACACACACCGTATACACACACAGAATACACATACACACACTGAAAAGGTACTGGAGAGGTAGGGCAGCTATAATCTTAGGATTTAAAAAAAAACACAGATTTTTACATACTGTCCCTGGTTTTATTGAGGCTGACAACCCTGATGGGGCACCTTAGTGACATGGGGCCCTTGGGCAGTGCCCGATGCTCGAATGGTCAGTCCGCCCCTGCTTGTAGCTGTAAATTAGAAACAATTGTGGGTCTTTTAGTTATCTATTAAGGCAGACCTATATATACAATCTTTAAATTGTATGTACGCTCAAACAATAAACATCTTAAGGCCTTATTTACACCTGTGGTGCCCTCTGAAGATTGATTCACCACCTCATCCTCCGGTTTTCAGGGTTGTGGTCAAGTGGGGACAACCCTTCACATTTGGTGGACCTGCCCTAAAGTCAGTCGCTTCTGGATATGGATCCATTCATTCCTTTATTCTGTCACCGTGGTCAATATCCTTAAAGATGCCTGGATAGCGTTGGTAAATGAACTGGTTGAAAATATCCCTAGACACACACACTCTTATTTTTTTTATTTGTGATGTAATTGCTTACCTAACTTTCCAAGTTTTCTAAAAGTTTTTTTTTTTCCCATAGACAAGACTACAAGCAAAAACTCTAAACACAGAATATATAAAAATTACCACAATTCATCCCAGAAACCAGCAAGTCGTTGAATAAGCTTTCTTATTTTCTTTTGCTATACATTACATTTGCTAATACATACTCTTGTAAAACCAAGTTTGAAAACAAACATACTTGGATAAATCAAGGTGACACCACGTGCTTTGAATCTGCAGCAACAAACATTTTAGAGATAGTTCTTTGGGAAAATTGTGTTATGTGTCTACATCACCCAGAACATCAATTTTGTACAATAGAAAAACGGGCAACTTAGGTATATTAAGCAAATGAATGGGAACAAAAATGATGATCTTACCTCTGGAACTCTTGCCATTAACTGTTCCTAAAGAGCTAAAAGATGTTGTTTCAAGATCCTTTATAAGAGCGGTTATTTCTTTATTTACATGCTCTTCATTATCTTCTGGAATTGTCGAAAGTGTTTCTAAAAGACTGCTGTCCTCGTGGTTTTTTACTGGAGAACGCCGTCTTTCAGGTCGATTTGGTGTGCCATTCCTTGATTCTGCTGGCTGTACACTTACTTGACTCCTCTGGGCTAAGCTAGAGCTTTCCTCCTCGTCATCAGTTGATGTCCATGATTCTGCGTCCGAAGTATGAACAAGAGCTGGCTTTCCATACGATAGCTCTTCATCTTCTGAAAATTCATCCAAGTTCTGCTCAGGATCACCACTATACTCTGAGCCTTGGTCTCTATTCACTCTGGACTCTGGATCATTTAAATTTGCTTGAGAACTAGATTCTGGGCCACCGGTTAGATGAACAGCTTCACACATGCGAGAAATCCAGGATGAGAATAAATTCTGGCTGGCCATATCTTTCACCATGACCAGAATTGGTTCATCAAGAAATCACCAGGCTTTTAATTTTGCAGGCGTGTCAAAAGTTTAAGTCTGTGAGCTACAGAACAAGCATTATGGAAATTAAGCTTCTTTTCATCTCATGATAAAGGACAAAACTATTAAAAAAATGTAACAAACCATAATGTGCATGAGTTAATTTAAATATAAAAAATTATTGTACTGTTTATTAAAATCATAAACTCTTTCAACCTAACACCTTGTTCCCTTCAAAGCCATTTTTTTTATATTTTAAAGTAAACCTGTTACAAATCTTTACCATTGTGTATTAATAAATGGGACTTGAAATTACACTACTTCAGAACATACAACCACATAACCAAAATATAAGGTTTAATAACACAAAAAGATTATATACAGTAGAATATTAGCACATAAAACACCTAATTAAAATTTTTGGTACATATACTGTAGATGCTCATCTAAAGATGTTGGGCGACACCATTAACTAATATCTTTAGATGTGGACCTATACGTACCAAGCATTTTTATTCAAGTGTTTTATGTGACGATATATGTCATCCTTTTTATATAAATACATTTTACATTTTTATATTTTGGTTTTATGTTTGTGCATTCTGAAATACCGTAATTTAAAGTCCCATTCAATGATGTATATTGGTATAAATGTTGGAAATGGCAGTTCCCCAGCCAACAATGCGTTCTAGTTGCCCCTTTATCCTAACTAAAGCATGTACTGGCTATCTCAGCAATTCAAACTGAGCATATGATGAAATAATATGCAGAGGGAAGAGTTTACTTCAGTGAAAACTGCGTGACAACATTATTAGTTTATCCAGACATAAAGGCCGCCAGCATTTGAGGCGATTCAGTTCGCATTTGCAGCGCTTTACAAATCATTCATTCATTTGTATACAGATCTTGACTTTTTTCTGTAAAAGTGAAGCTTGGCTTTGTCTGTAGAACATACCTCTTGGTTCTTTAAAATTCTGTTGAACTTTCAGTTTAAATCGACTAAATACATTCCAGGTACATGAAAACAAAAGTTGTGCAAAGTCTTGTTTTGTTTAGAAAGCAGCCACAGCTTGAGTAGAAATGCCTGTCCTCTGCCAGCATGCTGTAGAGAAGGAAGCAATGGTCTTTCTGTAGAGGTCCAACATTCCCTGCTAATTCCAAGCTAGAACTTTCCAGTTAGGAAGCAGCATATACTTTGCTGATTGGAGATCATCAGACCTCTGCAAAAAGACAGCTGCCTACATAAAGAGAGTAAGGATCCTTCTTTAAAGCAGTGGTTCTCAACCTAGATAAAATAGCTCTTAAAGTGGAGTTCCACCCACTTTTACAACTCTTCAGCGTCCCTCACTAAACTGTGCACTGTAAACAAATTGGATATTTTTTTTTTTTTTTTAGCACCTACTGTATATCTGCTGTGTTCATTTTTCACTTCCTCCTCCCTGGCCGCGGCCCATCGCACCATTTCCTGTTTGCAATGCCTTCTGGGAAGGGGCGGCAACTTCCTCTAAATCTGCCGTTGCTATGGAAACCTGACCTGAAACCTATTACACTGCTTGTGCTGCACTGAGCATGTGCGAGATCTGCAAGGATGAGATCCAGGAAGAAATACAGTCTGGCTTCAGATGCCCACACTTAAGATGGCCACGGCCTGCTGTAAGTTTATAACATAACAAACTACTGCTATAAACTAACAAAACAGACCTTAGTTTACAGACTATACTTACTAGAATACATTAAGCTTGTGTATTATAGGGGTATTTTTATTTAAAAAGTATAATTTCGGCCGGAACACCACTTTAACAATACCATGTCACTGATATTTATTTAAAGCATCTGTGCAAAGTAAAGGAAAACCTGAAAACATAGCCCGTTGAGGGTACTTGAGGACTGAGGTTGAGAACCACTGCTCTAGAGAATGCTGGCAGTGGACAGGCTTTTCTACACAGGCTGTGGCTGCATTCTAAATAAAACCAAACTGTACGAATTTGCACACTTTTTGTTTTGATGTGCCTGGAATGTATTTAGCTAGTATAAACTGTAAGTTCAATTGGGCTTTATTGAGATGGGCAGCCAGGAATAGGCTCAAGCTCACATTTTACAGGAAACGTTAAGATCTCCATATAGATGCATTTAGCTGCCTGTATATTCAGATCTACTACAGCCTATTTCTGACATGGGGGTTACCCTTAAGGTGGTATGCATGTTTTTATCACATGCTTAGTTTGACTTTTCAAGTTTGCTTTAAAATAGAACAACTGGTGTCTTCACTAGAGGATTCAGGCACAAATGTGTGTGCAGTAGACTATGCCTCTGCTCCTAAGCAATATTCACATTAAAAAACTTTAATAAAAGAAAAGTTTCCTTAAAGTACACTATATTGTCAAAAGTATTGGGACACCTGTCTTTACACGCACATGAACTTTAATGGCATCCCAGTCTTTGTCCGTAGGGTTCAATATTTAGTTGCCCCACCCTTTGCAGCTATAACAGCTTCAACTCTTCTGGAAAGGCTGTCCACAAGGTTTAGGAGTGTGTCTATGGGAATGTTTGACCATTCAACCAGAAGCGCATTTGTGAGGTCAGGCATTGATGTTGGACAAAAAAGGCCTGACTCGCAGTCTCCGCTCTAATTCATTCCAAAGGTGTTCTATCAGCTTAAGGTCAGGACTCTGTGCAGGCCAGTTAAGTTCCTCAACCCCAAACTTACTCATCTATGTCTTTATGGACCTTGCTTTGTGCACTGGTCCAAATCATTTGGTGGAGGGGGGATTATGGTGTGGGGTTGTTTTTCAGGGGTTGGGTTTTGCCCCCTTAGTTCCAGTGAAGGGAACTCTTAAGGCATCAGCATACCAAGACATTTTGGACAAATTTATGCTCCCAACTTTTTTTTAGAACAGTTTGGGGATGGCCCCTTCCTGTTCCAACATGACATCACCAGTGCACAAAGCAAGGTCCATAAAGACATAGATGAGTGAGTTTGGGGTGGAGGAACTTGACTGGCCTGCACAGTCCTGACCTCAACCCGATAGAACACCTTTAGGATGAATTAGAGCAGAGACTGCGAGCCAGGCCTTCTTGTCCAACATCAGTGCCTGACCACACAAATGCGCTTCTAGAAGAATGGTCAAACACTCCGATAGACACACTCCTAAACCTTGTGGACAGCCACCCCAGAAGAGTTGAAGCTTTTATAGCTACAAAGGTTGGACCAATTCAATATTGAACCCTACAGACTAAGACACCATTATAGTTCATGTACGTGTAAAAGCAGGTGTCCCAATACTTTTGACAATATAGTGTATAACTGTAGCTAAAACTTTTATCTATTTAATCTTTAAGATTGGTTAGAGTAGGAGAGAATAAGACCCGTCTTGTATTTCATTGCTGTCCCCAATGGGGAGCTCAAACCTTGCTATTTTTTTCTTGAGGACCAAAAAGTGAAGGAGAATTTAACATTTTACAAATGTCACTGGAAAATAATAAAAATAGAAGGGAAATATCTTCCAATGGGAACACCTATTCCAGTGACATCTATCAAAGGTGACAGGTTAGACTCATTGTAATAGGGAGCTATATACCGTACATAATTTCGGTATGGCCTCTCAGCGTAGAGAAATGTCCTTTATGGGGGTCACAAACAGAAATAAACACCTGACAGAAGTTCTAATGCCGCGTACACACGAGCGGACTTTACGGCAGACTTTGCCCGGCGGACTGGATTTCTTCGGAAAATTCGATCGTGTGTGGGCTCCAGCGGACTTTGTTTTCTCAAAAGTTGGACGGACTTAGATTTAAAACATGTTTCAAATCTATCCGTCGAAATCGAGTCCGGTCGAAAAGTCCGCTCGTCTGTACGCTAGTTCGACGGACAAAAAGCCACATTAGGGCAGCTATTGGCTACTGGCTATGAACTTCCTTGTTTTAGTCCGGTCGTACGTCATCACGTACGAATTCGACTGACTTTGGTGGATTGTGTGTAGGCAAATCCGTTCATTCAGAAAGTCCGTCGTAAAGTCCGTCGAAAAGTCCGCCGGGCAAAGTCAGCCGTAAAGTCCGCTTGTGTGTACGCGGCATTAGGCTTAGAATGTTGCTGGCTCATACTTCTAAATAACATCTTCAATAAAGTTAATATGTTCATAATAGTTCTTTAACAAAAGCTAGCATCTAAGTTAGGTCATACATACCCTCTAAACCTGGCTGATGATAAGTCTAGGAATTTTACTAGTGTAACATGCCAGGCTAAGGCTATGTGTCAGTTTTAAGGAAATTAAAAGAATATATATATATATATATATAGACTCACTGTCTCTGAAGAAATTTAAGTTATAAGGAGATATTCAGATGCAAAGGACATCAAGAAAGGAAGACGCAATAGAGACATCAAGAGTCCCAGAATTTGGAAAGAAACTAAATACAAGTGACATACATGTTAGTAACATTAGGATTCAGACAGAAGCAAAGAATTCTCACACACCGAAGTTTGCTGTTAGATACAAACACATCTACAGAAGATACATCACAGACGAATGGGAAAGAAGGAAGCCAGACAAGCACTGACAAGGTTTTTATTTGGTAGAATATAAAATTACATAGATATTTACTGCCATGTTATTATGAGCGTTTATATAGACTATCAGGTCATTTAAATGTCTAACCAAACTATCATGAAGAGCTCTACTGAATTACAAGTTGGATTTCTGACACCAGTATAGTACATTTGGTGGAAGATACTATTCTGTGCAGTATTTTTTATTACAGGACTGTGACTTATTTTAAGATTATAGTAAATATGATATATAAAGTATACATAGTAAAGACGCTGCCTTCCACGTAACGTTTTTTTTAAATATGAAAGAGGACTCGAATCCAACGTTTCTCAACCTTTTCACCACAGAGGAACCCTTGAAAGAACTTTCCAGTGCCAGGGAACCCCTGATAAAAATGACTATATCTACAGCTCATGATACATAAGTGCAATGATCAGTGGGAAGAATGTTCCTTACATTTGTGGTGATTGGGAAGAATTCCCCCCTTACAGATAGCTAAAAAGATCAATGGCGTCAGTTGGAACTTATCTGAGAGGCAGAAATTGCTCATTGCTCAAGAAACCCCTAGCAACCTCTGAAGGAACCCATGGGTTCCATGGAACCCTGGGTGAGAAACCCTTTAACCTAAAAATAGAGGCAGTTCCTCCGTTTCGTTCTGTCTGCGGCCTGACAACTTATCCCGCTTTTTTAGAAAACCACCACTACCCCCATTGTCACTTTGGGTCTCCACAGTGAACTACATCATGAGAATGGAGGAGATGTTGGCGCTTGACAATAATACCTATGATAAACAAAGTTCTGTGGTCTGTTTGGCTACGCTTCTCTTCATCAGATACTCTAGCTGACATGCTCCCCGCCCCTTCGAGCTCACCTCAACCTTCGCCATGATCTCCTCCCAAATGTATGATAATGGCCTCAATAGTCAAGTTGCTGTCTTTCCACCCCAGACTCTCCCAGCAGACTCCTTCCCTCCACCCCCTCCACCCCTCCTTCTCTCCCAATCTTTTCTTTTCCTATCCTTCTTTTTCCTTTTCTTCAGCCCCCTGATTACTCATTGCTTGACATAATATGTATTAATGGGTGTTTATGAAGATTTTAGGCGCAAGCACCGCTGTAGGCAATAGCCATTTGGCCCACTCGCTGTCGCTTTACTTTATTTGTTGTATCAGTCATATCTCTGTCATGCTGTTTATCCCCTTCCCGCCGAGCGTACGCAGATGTGCGTACTCGGCTTTCGGGGGTTATACTGGGATGATGCCCGCAGCTGCAGGGATCATCCCGGTACTGTTTTTTTAGAGCCGGCGATCGGCTTTCCTGGTATAACAACTGATGCGGCTAAAAGCCGATCGGCTGTTATACCAGAGAAGCGGGAGGGGACATCCCCCTCCCGCCGCCTCCCACCGCTCTTACCGGGCCTCCCGTTCCATCAGGAGGCCTGATGACCAATCCGCCTCCTCCGGTGGCTAGGGACAGACTGTAACGAAGCTGTGAGCGGCTTCATTCCAACCTCCTAATAGTAAACACGGAAGCGACGTCATGACGTCACTTCCCGTTTACTCGGCTGCCAATGGCGCCGGTTTTAAAAAAATATACAGTATATAAAATCGCCAAAAATGGCGATCTGAATCCTTTGAAGTGCAAAGGGGTGATCGGGGGTCTTTTAGGGTTAAAGTTGCTGTCTTTCCACCCCAGACTCTCCCAGCAGACTCCTTCCCTCCACCCCCTCCACCCCTCCTTCTCTCCCAATCTTTTCTTTTCCTATCCTTCTTTTTCCTTTTCTTCAGCCCCCTGATTACTCATTGCTTGACATAATATGTATTAATGGGTGTTTATGAAGATTTTAGGCGCAAGCACCGCTGTAGGCAATTTGATAGAGTACCTGTCACCACCTATTACTGTCACAAAGGATGTTTACATTCCTTGTGACAGCAATAAAAGTGATCACATTTTTTTTTTTAAAACACAATTTATTAATATAAAAATAAATAAAATAAATAAGGAAAAAAAATAAAAATTTTAAAGCGCCCCCGTCAGCTCACGTGGCAAAGGAAACGCATACGGAAGTTGCGCCTGCATATGTAAACGGTGTTCAAACCACACATGTGAGGTATCGCCACGATCATCAGAGCGAGAGCAATAATTCTAGTACTAGACCTCCTCTGTAACTATAACCTGGTAACCGTAAAAAAGATTTTTAGGTACCGTAGTTTGTCGCCATTCCACAAGTGCGTGCAATTATAAAGTGTGACATGTTTGGTATCTATTTACTCGGCGTAACATCATCTTTCACATTATACAAAAAATTGGGGTAACTTTACTGTTTGTTTTTTTTTTAATTCATGAAAGTGTCCCTTTTCCCAAAAAGTTGCGTTTAAAACACCGCTGCACAAATATCGTGTGATATAAAATATTGCAACAATCGCCATTTTATTCCATTTTATTCTCTAGATTCTCTGCTAAAAATATATATATAATGTTTGGGGGCTCTAAGTAATTTTCTAGCAAAAAATACGGATTTTAACTTGTAAACACCAAATTTCAAAAATAGGCTTAGTCATGAAAGGGTTATACTACCAATAAAAACATTTTCAATCCTAAAAATAGAGACAGTTCAGTATCTGCAAATAAGATTTGAAACCGCAACTTTGGGCTATTTTTTAGCCCATATTCACACTACTGTGATCACAGACATCGCATGTGATTTGCACGCGCAAGTACAGGGACTTTTTTCCCCGCACTAAAATTGGATTGCATGGGTGTTCACACATATGCGATCCGATTCCTGTGCGAGTTCGCACTGCTATCTGTGAACCGGTCTGGGGGTGTCATTACCAATGTAATGACACCCGCAGAAGTTCGCAGAAGGCAGTGTGAGCTGCCTGCGGGAGAGATGTGATGAGGGAAGTAGCACTGTAATCGCTCTGGTTCCCGCGTCGCATCAGTGTGAACCTAGGCTTAAGGTCCCCTAGCAGCTAAAAAAATGCAGCCCTGACTATAATAATCACCTCCTCTCTGATGATGTCCCTTGCAGTAATTCTTTTTCACCACAAGATGTCCCCAGTCCTCCAATTTCATTTATTATGGAAGACTGAAGATATGCTGTGAGGGCAGTTTGTCATGAAGCTGCCCCCCGAAGGGGTGTCACCATGGTACCTTACACTCACAGTGTAATATAGAGAGTCATTGATGTCCCCAGAGGGGCATATGCAAAATAATAGAACATTTTCTATGTTTTGCATATGCCCATACCCACAGTTACAACCTTTTGTACCACCTGCCCCACCCTATTAGATTGTAAGCTCTTCTGAGCAGGGCCCTCTTAATCCTCTTGTATTTTATTGTATTGTAACTGTATTGTCTCCTTTTATATTGTAAAGCACTGCGTAAACTGTTGGCGCTATATAAATCCTGTATAATAATAATAATAATGCTCTGTACTTGTGTTTACGATAGCACTGCCATATACACAAGTACAGCAGCGCACAGCCATTCATGTCAATGACAGGATGTATGCTGCACCTAGTAGGCTGTCTGGGCAGAGGAAATACACTGGCCATTACACTGAACAGGCTCAGCTGGTCCATAATGCTCCATTTGCAAAATATAAGAGAGAAGAGCCGGCAACTCCAAAGACCTTGATGCAAACGTTTATTGGCTACATTTGAGCATTAAAAAGCAAATAACTAATGTATTTCTCTATAGGCTATGACTAAAGCTAACTCCGAAACGCGTTAGCTGTTTGCTTATTAATGCTCAAATGTAGCCAATACATTGCTTCAAGGACTTTGGAGTTGCCAGCTCTTCTCTCTTTTTATATATATATATATATATATATATATATATATATATATATATATATATATATATATATTTTATTTAGTGTGAGAAGACACATTGAGCCTTGGTACCTGTGCTGCAGACTGCACACTAGGATTGGATTGCTTCTGCTGAGAGTGCTGCACCTTTCATCGCTCCATTTGCAAAACAATCAGTTTTGGTTTTTTTAAGACAGCAGAATTTTATACACCCTGGTTTAACGGTCCTGTTTCAGCTATCAGAAGTGGATGGGGGTGTCTGTGTGACTCTTGCTGCATTCTGTATAATCTGATCTCTCTGCCATTCAGGCCTACAGCAAATCTTTAGAATGAGCTGGGGAAAACGGCTATACTTGTCTGGGGGCTCACCACCTTGCTAGCTACAGGTGGTGACTATAGAACATTCATATGTAATTTATATTTATAAATTATATATTATTTAAATGTCATTACTTTGTACAAAAAAATTATAATAAAATAAGAAAATTGCACATTTCCAGAAAACACACCCATACATACTATATAGTCCAAGTGTTTATAACAGATGTAATATAAAGGCATAAAAAGAAGCCTGTACTATGAGGAACATTAAGGCATCCCATATAGGACTTCCTTCTGGGAATACTAGTCGGCTTGCTCTCGCATTGATCCCCTGGATTCAATCATTTAAATCACTCGGCTAGAAGAAATATGCAGATCAGGAAAGTCATATTTTTTATCTCAAGCCCTTATCTGCATTAATGTTCAAGGCCACTGACTCAAGGTATTTCAGCCAGAGGATCTGATTGACAGCCAGTCAACTAGCATTTCCAAAATGACAACTTATTTTTCCTGGGAAAGGTTTCCTTTAAAAATTATCATTACATATGCTTTCTCCTCCAGATACAGAAACAGTGAAATAACAGACACAGTAGGTAATTAGCTGATCATTTCAAAGAGTTCTAATTATAATTAAGTTAATTATAGCCACGTAACAAGTTCCTCAATTAGAGCAGGGTCTCTAATCACACACTCCTACATCTATGTGAGATCATTTGCTTCCTAAAAGAGTAGCTATGCTACTGTATATGGCAGCCTAGCACACTGATTTCGGGTGTCTATATACGGCCAGACCTCTCAAAGACAAGGACTGCTAGGAATTATTGCATTGGTAGTAAAGAGCTGGTTTAGTTGGAACATCCTTCACTGCTCCACCACTGCAGCAACAACTCTGGAGAACCAAATCTCCCACTGCTGCTATTGTATTCTGATATCCAGCACCAGTGGCTGCCAGAATACCCAAACAGTGGCTGCATCTAAGTGGATGCAGCTGCTGTTCACCCAGACATTTTCTGTCTGGGTCCTTCAATTTTTTCAATCAAAGGATGTCAGGTGGGAGGTTGGCAACAGGGCCACATACTGAACATGTTTCGTCCTGTTCATCAGCACCAGGTCCATATTCACATAATGTATGGCCAGCTTTAGTGAGCACAGTACAGGGCAGTGAGGGGGGTGGGGGAGCAGGGATGGGTAGCTTTATACAGTATATCTAGAGGGGTGGGCTGGGTGTCCCTTTAAGGTGATGTCAACTGCTTGCTAATTTAATAGTTCAAAATTGGAGAGTATATTTGGTTTCTCTAACCTCACTACAACCAAGAAGTCTAATATTTTTACAGCCTGCATTTTGAATCTATTTATTAGCCATTGAATGGTATCACTTTAAATCTAAATATTTTGTTTTCATTGATTACAACACTGCTGCAGCTACTTTCACGGTCAGGATGGGAAGTAAGCAAAAATCTTCCCAACAGGTACACCAAAGGCAATAAAAACCTGACAGAGGCTTAAAAGCCTTCCTTGTTCAAATAAAAAATTGGCTCTGTAGCTTTTAAAATGAAAAACAGCTTTCCCCGCATTCCTCTCCTAAGAAGTCGCTTACAACCTCACTGTTGTGCAATCCCGCGATGGTCCTCATCCAGGTTAGATGATACCCACTACCATCTAACCCACCACTCATGGCTCAGGCTGTCATGGACACACCTCTTGGGGTTGGGGTCATCATGTTGGCCTGGGCTCACAGCACTCCTTAACAGAATAGATCTCACATGTCAAGATAGGAGAACAATGCTGGAACAAGATCTTTCAGCACGTAAAAGGCAAAAAGACCAAAGTCTCCCCCTCTTTATAAGTTGTGAGCTACCTCCTGCACTTTTTGTTCCCCCTCCTGATGAAGGCAGCCTCCTCTTCTGCCTACATCCTGGCCCAGCCCTAAATGAGCACCAATCAGTCAAATAGAAAGGGACGCCCACCACCATTGCCAGAGAAGAGAAAGTACCCATGGCATCATGTTTCAATAAAGAGGAGGTTCAGTCTGGGAAAAAAATAAATAAAAGTCAGCAACTACAAATACTGTAGCTGCTGACTTTTAATAAATGGACTTACCTGTCCAGGGGTTCAGTGCTGTCCTCACCGGGGCTAGTTCTTCACTAGCCTTTAGGTTCCCAGCGCTGGCATCCTAACTGTGGGCAGCCGGCTATGCAGCTCTCGGATTCTCAGCTGGCTGCCCACTGTGCATGCGCAAGC
This sequence comes from Lithobates septentrionalis, assembly GCA_037952835.1. NCBI lineage: Eukaryota > Metazoa > Chordata > Amphibia > Anura > Ranidae > Lithobates > Lithobates septentrionalis. The sequence continues at coordinate 319,313 of JBBDGP010000163.1, read as the reverse complement.
TGTGCTATGCTATGCGAATGGTCCCGCAGCCTTCTAGGACCTGTGACGTGTCCTAGAAGGCTGCAGGGAGATAGAAGGGAAGGAGTACCTCCGCTCGGATCACCGCCCCCCCCCCCCATCCCCAAAGAAAAATAACATGCCAAACATGGGAGAGGAGGAGGGGAGTGGAACTTCCCCTTTTGAATGGAGGTTCACTTTAAGTTACCGTATATACTCGAGTATAAGCCGAGTTTTTCAGCACATTTTTTTGTGCTGAAAATGCCCCCCTCGGCTTTTACTCAAGTCCTCCTCTGCAGCCTAATGCTGTGATACATTCAGTCTAATCGGCGGCCGTGCAGTGTAACCAAGCGCCGTCAGTGTTCAGTCTATCACGGATGGTGTTCTGACGAGAAAGGTCCCCCCCATCGGATAGTGTCCGCCCTGTACTGCGCAGGCGCAGCACGGAGGACATAGGAGACGCCGAAAGCCTCCTAACATGAACACCTGTTCATGAGCTCTACGCAGCGCCTGCGCACTTAATACTACATTCAGTCACACGCTCACGCACGCTCCTGATATACCCCATGATCAGCTGTTCTTCTTCGGAGACTTTCGGCATCTTCTATGTCCTCCGTGCTGCGCCTGCGCAGTACAGGGCGGACACTATCCGATGGGGGGACCTTTCTCGTCAGAACACCGTCCGTGATAGGCTGAACACTGAAGGCGCTTGGTTACACTGCATGGCCGCCGATTAGACGGAATGTACTACAGCGCCGGGGGATAAGACTGCAGATGGGCACAGCGCCAGGAGATAACGCCGGCACAATGCCAATCAAGGTACTTGAGGTATGAGGCATGAGGTTGGGGCATGAGGCATGAGGTTGAGACATGAGGTTGAGGCATGAGGTTGGGGCATGAGGCATGAGGTTGAGGCATGAGGCATGAGGTTGAGGCATGAGGTTGGGGCATGAGGCATAGGCATGAGGTTGGGGCATGAGGTTGAGGCATGAGACATGAGGCTTGTAGATGGGCATTGTAGACTCTCTTTTGCACTAACAGTAGCTGCAGCATTCTCGGCTTATATTTGGGTCGACTTATACTCGAGTATATACGGTATATATAATGGAATTTTTATTTTGCCTAAATGCATCGGTGGGGTAAATCATATGTTTTCTGCATCACTTTATTACTCCTTTCATAATTTTCTAATCAGCTTTTTCTTTTTCTTTTTTTTAATACTTTTTTTGCAGTAGCAATACATTGAATTACATTTTATATTGTAAAATTACTGCACTTATTAGCATTACAGTAGTGCACACTGTGCTACCAACTGTCATTGTTATAGGAGTTACACCAGCAAGAGCATTGCAAACGTATATTTGCATAAGCTTCTGGAAAGCACGTCATATACCTAACTCAGTACAGAGTTCATCATAACTAAGAAAGAATTCTCAAGGTATGTTCCAGGAAAAAAAAAAAAAAAAAACACATAAAATAGTCACCATAACAGTGAACACCAGAATATTACAGTACCAGGACACACAAGCACAATTAGACAATATCAGATTAGTTACATATAGATATAGATAGATAGATATAGATATACATTTAAGAAAATGACATTTATCAGAAAGCATGCAGTGAGATGTAGTATGCTAATACTGTATGTTCATATAAAGGACTTTCCAATAACAATTATCTGATAAGATCATTTTAGCATCCTCAGTTGACAAGCCAAAATAAACATTTTCTCTCTGCTTTCAATACATTTGATGTCTTCTACAGATTTATAAAGATTGTGGTAGACACCAAGACACCAATACTTACCAAGTCCTTGCAGAACCCCGGATCTCTCTTTTGGGCGCTTTCTTCTCCCACGTTGGTCTAAACATGGGAGATCACCGCTATTTTCGAAACACAGCTTTTTATTTATGAAGAGGAAGAGAATTGCCAGGAGTACAACGAAGACGCCCACCGCAGACAGAAATCCAATGGCCTCCGGGGTTACTAAAAAAGAAAAACATTGCTTTGAGGTAGCATTAGGAAGCAACCAGCTAATTATATAAAGCAGATCTAAACCAAATCACTAAAATCTCTTATAAATCGTGTTGTGTTTAAATCTGCAGTTTTCATTACATTTTAAAATTAAATTTAATTGGTGACCCTACCATGAATGTCCTGGCTTAGATACTCCTTATTGTAGGGTAACTAACATCTCCGCATATGTTCAGCCATCTATCCTCCTCGTTTGATATAGGGCATATCGATTGATCTATAGGTGGAGTGGGTGAAGTTATCTTATGTAAGTTTTTATGTTAAAGTAAATTAAAGATTATTCTTTTGAGTATATTATGATTATTATTATAATTTTTCCTACATGAGATATGTGCACTCTATACTTACTTGACATATGACTTGAAACTATCCTCAATATTGTTTGTTTTCTCCCAGGTCTTCAATATAAGGTTCTTTTGTTGCAAATCACTGAGTAATCGGTTCTGAAGAAGCTAATAAGCGAAACGCGTCTCTGTGATACCTTTTGTAACTATTTTGTTGAACCTCATAATAATTTGGATGATTGTACTGTGTTTTTTCTATGTATGAATTTTTTGTATACCCTGTTTCCCCGAAAATAAGACCCAGTGTGATTGTCGGTGATGGCTGCAATATAAGCCCTACCCCCCAAATAAGCCCTAGTTAAAGTCCTTGTAGGTCTTATTTTTAGCGTAGGGCTTATTTTTGAGGAAACAGGGTAGGGCTTATTTGGGGGGCAGGGCTTATATTGCAGCCATCACTGACAATCACGCTAGGTCTTATTTTCGGGGAAACAGGGTAATAAATTTATTTTGAAGTAGTTTGTGAAATAGTTCCTCTCTGGTACCGTAATAATCCCTCATGTTGGTTCTCTATCTATGCTAAGTTTACAAAGGATGAGGTACCCCCATAGCCTAAATGTTCATATTTTTATATATTGTGGGGTAACAATTCTCTTGTTCCTCTTTCTAAAGTATCCTTCTGTAATGACACATGAGCTACTGGTAGAGACTACAAGTGGCCAAACCAATGCATGGGGCAGATACAAGATCAGTCCCCCCGGCAAATGGAGAGAAAGCAGCTGTGATAGGAATTTATTACAGAAAGCTCCTTCACAAAAGCAAAGTTTCATATTGGATTTGGAAGAAATACATAAAGTTCACCAAGATTCAAGGAAGAACACATGTGACTCTTGTATTTGCTTATCTTAACCACTTGCTTACTGGGCACTTAAACCCCCCTCCTGCCCAGACCAATTTTCAGCTTTCAGCGCTGACGCACTTTGAATGACAATTGCGCGGTCATATAACACTGTACACAAATTACATTTTTAGCATTTTTTTCCCACAAATAGAGCTTTCAGTTGGTGGTATTTAATCACAGCTGGGATTTTTATTTTTTGCTAAACAAACAAAAAAGATGGAAAATTTTGAAAAAAAAAAATCATGTTTAATAGTTTGTTATAAAATTTTGGAAACAGGTAATTTTTCTCCTTCATTGATATGCGCTGATGAAGCTGCACTGGTGGGCACTGATAGGCTGCACTGGTGGGCACAGATAGGCACAGATAAGGTGGCACTGATGGGGACAGATAAGGCGGCACTGATGGGCCCTGATGGGTGGCACGGATGGGTGGCATTAATGGGCACTGATAGGTACCACTGATAGATGGCACTAATGGGCACTAGGGGTGGCACTGATAGGTGGCACTGATGGGCACTGGTAGGTGACACTGATGGGCACTGATAGGTGGCAGTGATGTGCAGCACTGTTGTTGAGGCAATGATTATGGGCACTGATAGGTGGCACTGTGGGCACTGATGGGTGGCACTGTGGGCACTGGTAGGCGGCACTGTGGGCTATTGCTAGGTGGCACTGGCAGGGGGCACAGGTGGGCACTGATGATTTGGCGGCAGCTCGCCATGCTCGGGACTGATGTCCCTCTCACGGCCGCCGGTGATCGGCTTTTTTTTTTTCCTCCTCTCGCTGTCAGCGCGAGGCGAAAAAATAACCAATTACCGGCTCTGTTGACATCACATGATCAGCTGTCATTGGCTGACAGCTGATCACGTGGTAAGGGGTCAGGATCGACCCCTTACTCCGATCTGTCATCCCGCAAGTCTCGTAGACTCGCTGATCACAGAGCTCACCGCGCACCCTGCAGGGGGCGCTCAGGCCGCTCGGGCACGGGACGATGTCAATAGACGTCGTCCAGGCAAAGCAGGTCTGCGCTGTAGCCGTCATTCAGCTATAGCGCGGATCTCAAGTGTTTAAAGAAGAACTATAGGCAATTTTTTTTTTTTTTTCATTTCAAGGGATGGTTATAACCCTTGTCAGATTTTTCTTATCCATCTGTGTCCCATTGCGGAGATTTCCCTTCACTTCCTGTCACAGAGCCAAACAGGAAGTGAGAGAAAATCCCTGCAAATTAAGGGAATTTCTTGTCTCCATTGGAAGATTTCCCCTCTATTACATTACTGAGGACAACCCAAAGTTCATTATTTTCTGCTACTTTCAATTATAATGATAAATAGGAACCATAGAGAGGAGGAATCTCCCTAAAGGGGGCACAGACAGCAATAAAAACTGACAAGCTTTTCCCTCTGCACTGCTTCCAAAACAAAAAATGTTTGCTTTTAGTTATACTTTAAGTTCAGGTTTAAAGTTTAAAGTGTTACTAAACCCACAACAGTAAAATCAGTCTTTATATGCAGTAAAGCATTCTTTTTATACTCATTGTGGAACCTAAAGGGTTAATCCTCCGCATTGTGTAAAAAGGCTGTTTGATTCTGTCTTCTCTGATCCTCCCCTTCTTCCACAGTCCCCAAACCAACCCCCGATAGAACAGAGCCTTGGGGGCAAGCTGCACATGCTCAGTTTGGTGTGTATTGCTAGAAAGTTTTTTTTTTTCTTGGGAGAATGCATGTGATCAGCACAGGGCCAATCAGCACTGTCCAGTCAAAGGGTCAGGGATCCTACAGCCTCATAGAACAATCAGGGAAGAATAAAAACTCCTCCTACAAGGTTTAAACAGACAATGATAGTCTGTTGGACTTACATCATAGTATGCCTGCACATTTTACAGAGTAGCCGAATTACCGGCTTTAAATGTAATCAATAATGGGATTTATGGTGTGAAACTGGTCTTACACCAAATATGAGACGAGTCTGGTCCAAATACCATGACAATTTTAGACCACAACATGTTACCTTTACTATATAGTAAAGTATAAAGACTATGGGGGTTATTTACGAAAGGCAAATCTACTTTGCACTACAAGTGCAAAGCGCACTTGAAATTGCACTTAAAGTGCACTTGGAAGTGCAGTCGCTGTAAATCTGAGGGGAAGATCTGAAATGAGGGGAAGCTCTGCTGATTTTATCATCCAATCATGTGCAAGCTAAAATGCTGTTTTTAATCTGCCTTGCATGTCCCCCTCGGCTTTACAGCGACTTTACTTCCAAGTGCACTTGCAGTGCAAAGTGGAGTTGCCTCTCGTAAATAACCCCTATTATGTACCAATAATTCAAATGAAACTGTCAAAGTTTATACTTTTTATTTTCTTATGCTGTATGGTCAATATACATGTAACCTTTGTACTCTGAATATAACGTACTGATTTCGGCAAGCTTGTAAATTCTTTTACAATTGTTTCATATAATTACTTACTATGATGTCAAAAGTATTGGGACACCTGCCTTTACAAGCACATGAACTTTAATGGCATCCCAGTCTTAGTCCGTAAGGTTCAATATTGACTTGGCCCACCCTTTGCAGCTATAACAGATTCAACTCTTCTTTTAGGAGTGCGTCTATGGGAATGTTTGACCATTCTTCCAGAAGTGCATTTGTGAAGTCAGGCACTGATGTTGGACGAGAAGGCCTGGCTCGCAGTCTCCACTCTAATTCATCCCAAAGGTGTTCTATCAGGTTGAGTTCAGGACTCGCTCATCCATGTCTTTACGAACCTTGCTTTGTTCACTGGTCCAAATCATTTGGTGGAGGGGGGATTATGGTGTGGGGTCATTTTCCAGGGGATAGGCTTGGCCCCTTAGTTCCAGTGAAGGGAACTTTTAGACCCCTTTCACACTGGGGCACTTTGCAGGCGCTACAGTGCTAAAAATAGAGCCTGCAAAGTGCCCTGAAAGAGCCGCTCCTCACACTCCAATGTGAAAGCCCGAGGGCTTTCACACTGGAGAGGTGCGCTGGCAGGACGGTAAAAGAAGTCCTGCTAGCAGCATCTTTGGAGCGTTGAAGGAGCGGTGTGTATACTGCTCCTCCACCGCTGCTGGTCATTGAAATCAATGGGGCAGCATCGCTATACTGCCAGCATAGCGCTGCTGCAGCAACGCTTTGCGGTGGTTTTAACCCTTTCTCGGCTGCTAGCAGGGGGTAAAGCTGGTTTTAACCCCGCTATTGGCCGAATACCGCCGGTAAAGCGGCGGCGCCCGCACTGCCCCGGTGTTAAAGGGCTCTTAAGGTGTCAGCATACCAAGACATTTTGGACAATTTCATGCTCCCAACTTTGTGGGAACAGTTTGGGGATGGCCCCTTCTTGTTCCAACATGACTGTGCACCAGTGCACAAAGCAAGATCCATAAAGACATGGATGAGCAAGTTTGGGGTGGAGGAACTTGACTGGCCTGCACAGAGTCCTGACCTCAAACTGATAGAACACTTTTGGAATGAAATCGAGCGGAGACTGTGACCCAGGCCTTCTCGTCCACGTCAGTGCCTGACCTCACAAATGGGCTTCTGGAAGAATGGTCAAACATTCCCATAGACACACTCCTAAACCTTGTGGACAGCCTTCCCAGAAGAGTTGAAGTTGTTGGCCCTGCAAAGGGTGGGCCAACTCAATATTGAACCAGGGTGCCATTAAAGTTCATGTGTATGTAAATGCGGGCGTCCCAATACCTTTACCAGTATAGTGTATATATAAATAGAACACCCTTGCATTGTTCAACACAACCTGATATGATCAATAAGCTCCTCCTACTATCCAGGTCAACATTCATAAAGGGGTTAGGCCCTATAAATACATAAACTTTTCACACAGTGGCATCCACCCTATAGATAAGGTCTTTCCCTGAGTTAATACTGTAATACACAAACTGGTCTGCAAGTTATTCAAAGAAAAGAAAACAGAGTGGAACAGCTACCTTTTTAGTCTCGCACTTTCAAACATTGCCAAAGTTACTGGTGTCATATTGTGCAATGCCACCAGGCTCATGCATACCGCATACAGTATATTATAATATAATCTAATAAAATAATATACATGTTGACGTGACACTCCAGGGTCTAGGCCATCATCCGTTTTGTATAGAAACCAAAATACCAAGAATCGGACTGCACAGGCCAGACAAGGAGGTTTTAAGATAAAATGTCTCATTTTTATTACACACAATTAAAAGACAAAAAACGTATGAAACCATGATTATGTGATGCTGGATTGGTAAACTGCCCATAGAACATTGATATGGCTCTTGCTTGATACAGCAGATAAAGAGACATCCTCATGTGTCAACACGTTTTGCCGAAGTTATGCTTCATCAGGACGCATGAGTATAGTACAGTAATCTTCTAAGAAAAAAAAAGGACAACATATAAAATTAAAAATAGTTTTCCCATAAATGTATATTATATTACAACAACATTATTTAACTTGCTGCGTGGAACATACCTCAGCACTGCATATGGCACATATATAGCCTACCGGAGCGGGCACTGGGGCAAGCAGGGAGATCTCAGCGGGGCACCTTAAAATAACAAATCTATGTCATTGATAATATGTTGGTTTGCTATGGGGACTCTGTGGGCCACTGCTCTGTGTGTCCATTCTGGCCCCGCTCTCTGCTCATTGGCTCACTGGCTGTGATTGCCAGTAGCGGGAGACAATGGCTCAACCAATGAGGAGGAAGAGACCCAGGAGAGCTGCTGCTCTCATGTACATCTCTGGATCGAGATGGGGTAAGTATTTGGGGGGGGGGGGGGGGGCTGCTAAAAAAGGTTTTTTTTTTTTTTTTACCTCCATGCATAAAATGCATGAAGGTAAAAAACCTTGAGCCTTCAAAGCCACTTTAAGCTCAAGGTAATGTTTTCCAGTTTGGACCTATTGCAGATATTTTCTATTTGGTCCATTTTGATTAATTTACTCAGATTTTTCTTTGTGAAATTGCCTTGTATGTAACCATTCTATATTATTGTAATAAATTATTATTCTTGTCATCTATGCCTGGCATTAGACTCAGTTCAAACAAGGAGATTCTGTATTTTAATACTGAGAATGACAGTAAAAACAGGCGACAGATTGCATCAGTGTCTGGTACACCCTAATGACATGGAAATGAAGACACATGAGAATATGTGTTTGCCTTGAAGATCAACACCTACAGCTACTGCTGTTAATTTTAAAGATGCAAAAAAAAAAAAAAACTCTCACTTGTTACTTTATCATAACATGGAATCCATTGAGAATTATCATCCAAGCAAACCTAATTTTTAAAAATAATTTCCATGAATCTGAACATAGAATATTTATCTATTCAAGGGTCAGGTAATTATCTTCTGTTGGTCTGTGGTTTTCTAGGCCATTCTAACAAAGTGACATGTTCTCTGTGTCCCACCAAGTGTCCTGCGTTCACATTAAGGGGTGCAGAGAGAACTGAGAGATCCAACTTTGACCGTTTCCCAAGGGCTGTTTGGCTACTACTGATGTATTAAAAAACTTTCCTGTCTGAGAATGGGATAGGAAAGTGACATGAGCTCTTTCAGGTGGATGGCTGGGGGGGGGGGGGGTAAAAACAGGTGGCGGAGTCACAGTTTTACCACCCTCCTGGCCACCCATCTGAAATGTCACAATATAGCCAAGGGTTTAAAGCAGAGCCATTGTCATACAGAGGTAATAGGATATAATGCCTCCCCAAATTTAACTACATGCCCTCCAGAGGAGAAGTAAATTTAGAGCACAATTCCCATTGTAATTATTTATTTACTTATATATTTGGAAATTGATTCCCCATCTTTTATTAAACAATAAAAATCCAGACCTATTTATATAGTCCAGGGGTCTGCAAACTTTCTAAATGAAGCGCCAGTCTACTGTCCTTCAGACTTTAGGGGGGCTAGACTGTGGCCAGTGGGAGTAAACAATGCCCCATCTTTGGTGTCAGTGAGAGGAACTGTGCCCCATTGTTGGTGTCATTAGGAGGAATTGTGCCCCTTTGTTGGTGTCAGTGGGGGGAACTATGCCCCATTTTTGGTGTCAGAGGATGAAATATTGCACAAAGGGCCGCAATTTGGAGACCACTGATATAGTCCATCAAATTAATATATATATATATATATATATATATATTATATAATATATTATGTTCACGCTTTATTCAGGCATATTATATAAAAATAAATTACTGGGCTGTTACTGATTAAACTAATTACTGATTAAATTTTTCGCGTTCGCTTAATCGATTTTTGACTAATTTCGATTAATTATAACGCACATACAGATCCAACTACTTTTAGCTGACGTCATGCGTAGCTCCTCCCCCGTACGCGTTACGTTCAATCAGAACTTCATCAGAACTTCCTCAGCGGGGCAAGGCTACGGCATTACCTTACAGTCTATTTAAATAGCACCGATGGATGGGGACCAATGGAGAGCCAGAGACATCCATCACGTGCTGAGACAGCAAAGTGTCAGCTCTTTGGAAAAAAAGTGCCCTCATCATAAATGTTTCTTGATTGCTGGATAACCAATCAATGTCAATTCATCGTCAAACTGACTTACAGCCAGGAAAGCCCTCAGATATGCTGATTTTTATAGCCAAGTCCAGGATTTACATAGATGTTTATCTGAATACTTTGACCAGTGAGATCAATCAAATCGTTAGGATCTGTCTTCCTCAATTTATGATTTCACGGACATCGATGTCACCGGACTCCTCCCTCCTTCCCTTCGTTAGCAGACGGAGACACTTGGGGAAGGGGGGAGGAGTCCGGTGAAGTTGATGTCCGTGACGTCACCGGATCTCCGACGGAACTCTCTGAAGACCCGGAAGCCAACGGAGAAGTGATCAAAAGAAGTGATCAACCGATCAAAAGAATTTTGATTGATCAAAAAAATTAACAATTAATTAAGGAATTAATCGTTAATTTCCCCAGCCCTAAAAAATATGTCAGTCTCAGGACTAGGTGAAATATTTGAGGGCTGGCAACACTACAACTGCATTAGAAGATTGTGGTTAGTGCTGTCACCTCTTCCCAGAATGCTCAGAGAGGCAAAGAAACTAGCAGGATCAACAGGCATTTAACAGCACTTCTTAAACAATAACAATAAAATACATACAATAAGTGTAGGCAGGTGTAGTTCTCACTCCATTCAGTAGGTTGGAGAGAATGATGTTCCTCTGCAGCCTCCATCGTTGTCATAGGGAGAGCAGCTGTCCGATTGGACGCTGCAGTCCCTAGTGACCTTAGGTGGCCATCTTTGATGAGGCAACCCTTATACATAAGGGACCCTGAAAGGATTTGGTGCAAATTTGTGAGTGGATAGAGTAGTGACAGGTGCCTGCTTGTTCAGGACAGATTCAGCATCAGGGAAAGGTTCCAGCATGAGGAGAGCAAGCGTAGAGGATACCAGCGAACAACCAACAATCACAAGTAGCCAGAGCTGCAGCTGAAACCTTCTCTAAAATCTCCTTGAACCTCAACTGTATCTGCTGCCCCTGTCAGCCAGCCATTTCTCCTGAAGATGCTTTCCTGATTACGTAGGCCTTTTCTGGCTGTGTGCCTTACAGTGCCAGAAATATTTCTGCATATGTGACCTACTGGGATTACCGTGAAGACCACTACTGAACACCAGGGTCAGGACAAGGCATGGGCAGAAGGGGGCGACTGCTCTGGGCGCAGCATGTATTGTAGGTATGGGGGCGGCACAAATTCTTTCTACTATAAGGCTGGTAGGAGTAGTGACAGCGGCATCACTACTTTTGTCAGTTCAGCACTGGAAGCAAACAGGAGAGGGGAAGAGAGACGGAAGGAGGTGCAGGCTGTGCTCTCTCTCCCCCTCCTCCCCATAAGCTTGAAAATAATGGGGAGGGGGCACAATTTGGCATCTTTGCCCGGGGCACTGGATGATCATTTCCTGGCACTGCTGCCCACGCTACTTTGGTACCATTAGTGCCTGCTTCCGCACACTGTTGGGGGCTATTCTGTGGCTGAGTAAAGCATTAATCCTATCTGTTACTGCAAGTGTTGCTGCACCTGTTACTGGGAGCATTACTGCACCTGTCACCACCAGTGTCAATACCAACTGTTTTGTTGCAAGTACTTTTGTAACTCTTCTGCCATGCTACATTCTCAAATACAAGTACGGTTAATTCTCTTTGCCGTTCTCTCTGCATTGGATAGCTAGCTCCTGGCCTCGCCCACAAAGGGAGCAATTTAGAGTACCCCACCTTTGGAATGAAAACCACTTTAATAACTGCTTTATATTTTTCTGTACTTAGCTATATTTTGTTTCAGACTTTTTATTTAGTTTATGAGCATGTAAAAAGAGACATTTCTGATGTCTTTAGCAGACTGCAAGGCGCAGCAGTCCCGATATCACAAGCAGGAAGGAACCAACCAATTTGGCTAAGAAGAAGGCCCTGGACCTCAGCCTTCCCCCCTTTTTATAGCATAGGTGGGCTGGCTGGGAACAAAAGTCCAGGAACTGAGTTTACAACAAATAACCCTTTAGCCCAGCCTTGGCCAGCTGCAAACTCGCTAGAATCAAACGCATTTCAACCTGCCTACACACCATTGTTTAGATGCGAGTGTATTAGAAAACACAATAAAACTGATCTTTTTCATCCAAGGTCTGCTAGGAATAAAAGAGATACAGTTAATGTTGTAGCTTGGAGTCTTTGTTATATAAGAAACCTTCAACAAGTGGATAAGTTGTCTACAGCTTTTATGATACCGGGACAAACAATGAATCACAAATACCTCATAAACATATTTACAGTGACTACATAACCGGGATCTTGTACAAACCACAAAGAAATATAGGCGTCACTGCTTTTAGTTTCCCTTGCAGCGTGCTCATTTGTTAGTCCGATGCCAATTTAGTGAAAAGGTTCTGAAGAATGTAGTCCTTCCATTGTGCAAAGGAACAGCCGTTATGTATCTTCTTATCTCACCGTTAGGGTGTGTTTATATCAGGTGTGCTTGGACTAGCAGGATAGCCTTGCCCAGTTTAGTCCCACCACAAGACTAATGCCCCGTACACACGGTCGGACTTTGTTCGGACATTCCGACAACAAAATCCTAGGATTTTTTCCGACGGATGTTGGCTCAAACTTGTCTTGCATACACACGGTCACACAAAGTTGTCGGAAAATCCGATCATTCTGAACGCGGTGACGTAAAACACGTACGTCGGGACTATAAACGGGGCAGTAGCCAATAGCTTTCATCTCTTTATTTATTCTGAGCATGCGTGGTACTTTGTCCGTCGGATTTGTGTACACACGATCGGAATTTCCGACAACGGATTTTGTTGTCGGAAAATTTTATCTCCTGCTCTCAAACTTTGTGTGTCGGAAAATCCGATGGAAAATGTCCGATGGAGCTCACACACGGTCGGAATTTCCGACAACACGTTCCGATCGGACATTTTCCATCGGAAAATCCGACCGTGTGTACGGGGCATAAGTAAAATGCCTTGTTTCCAATATCAGGTCAGTGCTCACCACCGTGTTGAGTACAGCGTGCAATACTATTTTTCAGCACAGCTTGGTGCAACACAATACACAGACCGAAAATTGACCGGTTCAGCAGGGACTGAATGTGTGTTCCGCTGTTTGTTCAGCGGAAGTCGTTCTAAAGACCAGTCCTGCCGGAAAACCAAGATTTTATCTGAGCCAATGGCTGCTGCTCTGATCTGTGTATTCTGATAGAGGAAGGAGAGTCCCCACTGTCAGAATACAATAGTGCAGCAGGGGAGATCCCGGTGTATTCGTCTGATATGGCGACCCATCACATTTGGCTACCGGCTGGAGTGCGCATGCATGACACCGCCATATGCGTTCCAACACTGTTGTAAGACACCACTTTGCCACAGGACCCCTCGTGGGCTCGCTTCGCTCGCCACGCTTCGGGCACAGCTTGGCATAATTATAATCTAGCTCTATGTCCACTTGGATGGTGGGGTTTGAATCTGGACTCAGGGGTGTGGCCACAAAATTCTGCGCAAGCGCAGATCACCGCAGTGTTGGAGCGCATATGGTGGCGTCGCGCATGCACAGTCCAGCGGGTAGCCAAATGTGATGGGTCGCCAACACCGGCATCCACATCACTTGTGTGGATGTGGAGATCTGAGGTTTTTTTTACATTAAACATGCTGGTTGAACGAAGAAGAACTCCCCGTATATACCCTGTAGGAAGGTGCAAACAGCAATAAGAACATTTTCTTAGGCAATTACCCTTTCTCTCTAACTTACCTAGTCACACACTCATTAGTAGGGATGGGCAAACTGTTCGGCCCTAGCATCAGATCAGGCTGAACATTTGCCCGTTCGGCTGTTCGCTGAATATTCAAATTTGCAGGGTGTTCGCTAATGTCACACAACTGGGTGGGCTCCGGGTGCAGTGCTCTGCGCCCCGAGCCCACCCTTTTCAAAGCCAATTAGAGCCTTTGGCTCTAATCACGTGCTTCGAAAAAAAAAGGAAAAAACATCATTAAAATCCATGCTTCCGGTGCCCTGCATGTAGATTAGGGGTTGGGGCAATGGATTAGGTGCCCCTCCGCCCCTTATGTGCGGCCACCACTGCTATCCAGAAATCCAGCTGTGTCACCCAAGCTGATTTTTCAATCTTCTATCGGGTGCTGCCGCCATCTTGACTAAGGGAAACTGGCAGTGAAGCCTTGCGGCTTCACAGTCGGTTTGGTACTGCGCATGCGCAAAGTGTGCTGCGCTTTGTGAATGGGCCGGCTGCAGAGGAGAGAGTGGGTGCGAACTTCCGGTTCAGTTTGCCGCATCAAAACCAGGGAGACAAGCTGAGCTTCCCCTTTTGGGTGGAGCTCCGCTTTAAGTTATGTTTGTGGATGGATTTCTGTCAGCACACGTAGTTTTTCTTTACAATTGTTTAGTGCACATAAGGCTGAAACAATCTGGTTCATACTTTTAGTAGACATGTTCACAATCACAAGAAAACAACTTGCTCTTTTGACAATAAGAGCAACCCAGACAACCCGGGGCCCATCCGAATGGGTCACACTCCTGCAAAATGAACCCAAATAATGCACTTTGTGTTCTTGCCTCATGCAAATGTTTGCGTTAAAATGACAAAATATTATGCTTTATTGCCTTAATTAATTACGCTATATCATATGTGTGCAACCAGTTATTATATTCCCACTGCTTGCAAGACATTTTTCATTACTAGATCATAATTATTTCACATGGTGTGAGAATGCGGGGAGGGGCAGTGTGGGTTGTTGCGTAGGATGGAGTTATAAGGAAACCATACAGTGAAAGTAAGTCAGTGATTGTGGCTTGTTAAATTGTTCAAACCCACTCCATCGCCTACACGATGTGCTGCACTGTATCCATTCTATCTCAGGGTCTAGGCGCAGCGGCACACGGAACCATCTGCAATTCGCAGCACAATTGGTAATTAGCACATATCAAAAGGACAATAAATGACAAAGAAGGAGAGAATGCTCTGACTTATGGCTGATGATGCTCGAGAGCGTAACATCATCTATAGCCTCCTATGGCCTATCCATTGTCAGCATTCGTCTCCTCTCCCTTGCAATGGCTCTGGCTGACACAATGGAGCGGGATCACGTGACAAGAACTATTTTCAGGCCTCTCTAGTCTATTCACGAGATCCCACTCCTCTGTGTCAGCCAGAACCTTTGCAAGGGAGAGGAGGGAGTGCTGAGAATGGATGGGCCATAGGAGCCTATAGGTGACGTCACGCTCTCAAGCCTTTGCAGCCAGAGCCCTGCGGCCAGCGCTGGCTGACACAGGGGAGCAGACGGAGCCGGGACAAGGGGTGGGCAGGAGGGGAGGCTGCCCTGGGCACTGTGGTATCATGTGAGGTGGGGGGCACCACATAGAGATTGGGGGGAGAGGATTTGTGTTGGGAGGAGGAATTTGGGGAGCAGCAGGAGGTAAGAACTGTTCTAGGAGGGGGAAATTTGGGTAGATGTGGTAGGAGTGGTGATTTGGGGAGGGGTATTTGTGACGAGAGGAGGGATGGGAGAAAAAAGATTTGTGCTTGGAGGGGGGATATGGGGTGTATGTACTAGAAAAGGTAATATGGTAGAGGGGGGAGTATTTGTGCTAGGAGGAGAACTTTTTTTTGAGAGGGGGATTTGTGCTAGTAGGAATGTTTGGGGGGGGGGGCATTTGTGCTAGGAGGGGAAATTTGAGGGCTAGAGGATTTGTGCTAGGAAGGTGGAATTTTTTTGGGGAGAGGGGAATTGTGCTGGGGGCATATGCAGAATGAGAGGATTTGAACTAGGGGGGAAAGATTTGTGCTTGGAGGGGGGATTGCAGCTGGGGAGTAGACTTGAACTGGGAGGAGGGGGAATTTATGCTTAGGGGGTAAGCATGCAGATTAGTGCTTGATTTTTTTGGGGGGGAGGGGATTTTTTGCTGACACATAATGCTCATACACTTTGGGGAGGGGGGGGGGGGGGATTGACATGTTTAACCTTGCCCCGGCACTGGTAGCAGGATCACATGATTGGACTGGAGTGACCTGAAAAAAAAAAAATATATATATATATGGATGGACAGACAGACAGACAGACAGACAGACAGACAGACAGACAGACAGACAGACAGACAGACCAGAAAGTAAAAGTAAATCTCTTTAAAGTATGGAAAATCCCCTCTTAGACATCTGTCATGAAACAAGTGCAGTCATTGGAAGATTTTATATGCAGTTCAATGTGTTTATTTTTTTTAAAGAAAAAATATTTAATTAAGTGAAACCATCCTCAAATTAGTGTCTTCGCAACCCATACAATTCATTGATTTTTACCTACTTGTCCTAATTTGTTAAGAGCCATAAACCGTGCTGTACAATGTTATCGAATTCAACAAATTATACTGCTCCCGAATGCACCAACTTTCCCCATAATTTATTTAATCCTTTAATAGCTCTCTCTAATATCTTCTGCATGGAATAGAGCACACAACATACGGCACAACTGAGGTTTAGTATTCAGAGACGCAGCCACTGCAATTAAACACCAGCTGCTGTAATTTAGCCATTGCATCTGATTCTCGAAGTCTTTTGATTATATACAATTTACTTACTGAAAGCACTGATAATCAACAGATCTTTTATAAAATATGTATAAAATTACCCCACTCAACATATGGTAAAATTCATTCATAAGTATTGAGCAGCAAAAAAAAGACATTTATCCATGTCTGATTTTGGATATGTGGGTTAAACACAAAACATGAAATCATGCATTTTCAGGTGGGGGGGGGGAGGAATGGGGTCTTTTTCAGACATCTGCTTCAACAACCACTAGCCAAAAGACATGTAAAGAGGATGCTGGGCCTAACGTCAATAAAACCATTGGGATTCATTTACTAAAACTGGATACTGCAATATCTGGTGCAGCTCTGCATAGAAACCAATCAGCTTCCAGGTTTTATTGTCAAAGCTTATATAGCACCCTCCTAGGTAGGTGCTAGAAGAGAGAGTATAGTTTTGTTCTTTCTGCTTACCAGGAAGATTGTCAGGCAAAATAATGCCGCGTACACACGGTCGGACTTTTCAGCTACAAAAGTCCGACAGCCTGTCCGACAGACTTTCGACGGACTTTTGGCGGACTTTCGACGGACTTGCGGCGGACTTTCTAACGAAAAGACTTGCCTACACACGATCACACAAAAGTCCGTCGAATTGTTACGTGATGACGTACACCGGACTAAAATAAGGAAGTTCATAGCCAGTAGCCAATAGCTGCCCTAGCGTGGGTTTTTGTCCGTCGGACTAGCATACAGACGAGCGGATTTTTCGACCGGACTCGAGTCCGTCGGAAAGATTTGAAGCATGTTTCAAATCTAAAGTACGTCGGATTTGAGGCTAAAAAAGTCAGTTGAAAGTCCGGAGAAGCCCACACACGATCGGATTACCAGCCAGCTTTAGTCCGTCAGCGTCCGTTGGACTTTTGTAGACGAAAAGTCCGACCGTGTGTACGCGGCATTAGAGTGCTCTCTGCCTACCAGGGAGCAGGATCTATTGACAGAGGCGTAGCTTGAAGCTTGTTGGCCCCCGATGCAAAAGTTGACCTGCCCCCCCCCCCCCCCACTACATCCAACGTGCATGCAGATACATCCACCGCATGCCAAGATACTCAAAGTGGCTTAAGAGTTTAGAGTTCCCAGAGTTCCTCTTTACATCAAAGGACAGGGATTACCACTGGAAAATCAGAGGCCAGGGATTACCGCTGGAGAATCAGAGGACAGGGACCCCTGGCAGGTCACTTCGCAGAGCTCCTTTCCCATCCCAGCACTGTATACAGTGTCCCCCCCCCCCACACACACACACTACACAGGGCTGAAATCACATTCCTTTACACACAGTCTATCAGCCACAATCTTCACAGGGTGTATCTGGCTTTTATGTTGCCCCTCTGACATGTGAAATTCTCTGGTCGGAACGGCAGTGTAGTTGCAGTAGGCAGATACACCCTGTGCAGATCATGGCTGACTGGCTGTGTTGTAAAGGAATGTGATTTCAGCCCCGCGGAGGAGGAACAGTATAGAGTACTGTACTGGGAAAAGAGCTCAGCAGCCGGGCATAGCATGCAGGGTGGAGGGGGTGGTCAGGGGGCTTTGGGGGGGGGGGGGCAACTTAGATCCGGGAGGGCAAAGCCACATGATACAAAATCTGGAGCCTGCAGCCATTCAGGGGCCCTCAGGGAGGTGTTAAGAGATTTGTTTTAGGTTTTTGAAGGTTTTGGCAGTATTGGCAGGTGTTGGGAGAAGGTCATCTCCCGGAGGTGTGTGGCTTTTCCCTAGTTGTCAGGGAAGTGGGGTAAGTAGACATCCCCGGGTGGGGAGGGGGGGGGGGTACAGAGAATCCCAGCTGGTGATTAGGAGACACTGAGCAGTGTCATACCTCACCAGTGACATCGGTCCCATCGTGGCTACAGGACATCACTCTCCTACTCTTGCCTCGCTGAGCTCGGTTACCATTCCATGTTGCCAGCACACAGCAGACACTTCCCCATCCTGGGCTGTTCTCACCTCGTGCTCCTCTCCATTCAGGAAATGGCTCACAGCTTCTCCCCAGCCAATGGGAACAGAGGGGTGTGGACTGTGGAAGGCAAAGTAAAAGCCCAGTACTGGAGCGTGGCTGTGGGGCCCTAGAGCAGATCGGAGGTGCAGGGAGGGAGGCTGCAGGGGCCCCTTGGAGTTAGGGGCGAGGTTGTGATTGTGACTCCTGCAACCCCTTCTGCTATGCCCATGTCTATTGGTATGGTCTGCTCATTGTGCTCAAGTGCAGCTTAGCTTGTCTGAATGTCTCACACTGGTCCAATAGGGAGGCATATTGGACAGTGGGAGGGGGCCTGATAATGTGAGGGCACAGGCATTGTTACAGCCCTGGCTATTGGCAGAGGAAAGTGCTGCATTGCATGCTGGGATACTGTAAAAGCCAAGGGCACATATCCTCTGGGTCTTTCAGCTGGAGAGCAGGTCCCGGAGGGAGGGGGCGGCTGCCCCTCCTCTCTAGAAGTTGTCATGCAGCCTTGGGTAGTCAACCTAAGGGCCTGAAGTTAGAGAGGAGCTGAACCTAGAGGTCCTGCAGAGCTGACTGTAAGGGGGACACCAGCAAGGATCTGATTCTGCCTACAGGGCCACCCCTTCAGCTAGAAGAGTCAGTGGACGGGTGTCAGTCAAGGGGATGCTAGAGTGAAGATAAAGTAGTTGCATCAAGTCTGCTGCTACAGAAAGGAAGAAGACTTAATTTTTCCCTACATGGGGCAGTATGGTTAAAGCAGTGTGTCTGCTTCCACAAATCCTCCAGTAAGGCCAAGTGAGAGTTCTCCTTCTCTACTTTGAATAGTTCAAGTTGGAGTATCCCACTATTCCCTTCTCCCATCCAAGTTCCAAACAAATATCAAAACCACAAATACCCTGGACTGTTTATTGAGTAACGAGCAAGCGGGAGTAAGGGGGGGATAAGTGAAAACCCCTAGCAACTGGCTGCAGGTAATCAGAGGGAGGCCTAAGAAGTCAACACACAGCAAGCCCTATGGGAACAACACTACACTTAAAGCGTAACTCCACTTTTGTTGGGAAAAAAACATTCCCCTCTGGGTGCTCTATGTACATTACAGGGATTTTAACAAACTATGTTGCAGAATCCTACCTTTTGTTATTCTGAAGTGTTTCTCTGTGCCCATGTGGGAAAGTGAGTCTAATGGGAGTGGTTCTATAATTATAAATCAGCTGTGGCAGCTGCAGGGCACTAATGAGGAAATCTGCTGGGCTTGCATCCCTTTAGACGTGCTCCTATTGAAAGTATCTCTCCAAAAATGACATTTTTGTTGCGGGGGGATGCCTGAAATCTGACTTGTATCTTAGGCAGACTTCTGGGAAAATTGGTGAGCCAATCACACAAGCAGGAAATTATGTTTCTGGGAAGTGGTCAGTACACACTCTGGGTACAGAACAACTCCGGGTAGACATATTGCAATGCATTCTCAGAAAATTACAGTGGCTGCAGATTAAAAAGGAAAGGTAATATTTAATAACATTCAATGATATTATGATTAGTGTCACAATTATATGTGCTACATTGTTTTTTCTTTATTTGCCATTTTTTTCCCCCACGAAAGTGGAGTAACCCTTTAATTGAACAAGCTGAAGTTAGAAGCTGATTGGCTACCATGCACAGCTGAACTAGATTTTGCACTGTCCAGTTTTAGTAAATCAACCCCATTGTCAGGTGTTACCACCCTTCCCTACTCTACTAAAATACTGTATGTGTGGGTTTGCTGTTCACTGTGTCCCCATTGGCGAAATGTGCCATGACTTCCTATTCTAAACCTATTGGACATAGACAGCAATAAAAACCTCACAGAGGTTCTCACTGTTTTCCACTTTATCTAACAAATATGACTTTTTGCCTGGAGTTAGGTGTTCATGTTGTGAAAGGCATTTTCAGAATAAGGTGTCCTGTGAAAGTTAATTGTCGTGCAGACCTGTATGTCTGCTTCACAAAATGTGCCACTGCAGGTTTTTACACTGTCAGAGTTGCCTGTGGCCTGCAGCAAGTATACAGGCGATACTCGAAAAATTTGAATATCGTGCAAAAGTTCATTTATTTCACTAATGCAACTTAAAAGGTGAAACTAATATATGAGATGGACTCATTACATTCAAAGTAGGATAGTTCAAGCCGTGATTTGTCATAATAGTGATGAACCAGACTGAGAGACCATTTAAAGGCTCAGGAACCCTTTGCAGGTGTTATGGCTTAATTAGCTGATTAGAGTGGGACACCTTGAGCCTAGAATATTGCACCTTTTCACAATATTCTAATTTTCTGAGATTGTGGATTTGAGGTTTTCATGAGCTGTAAGCCATAATCATCACAATTATGACAAATAATGGCTTGAACTATCTTGCTTTGTATGTAATGAGTCTATCTCATATATTAGTTTCACCTTTTAAGTTGCATTAGTGAAATAAATGAACTTTTGCAAGATATTCTAATTTTTTCGAGTATCACCTGTAGGTCTATGGAAGGAAGCACAATAAACAGGGCGTAAAGATTAGTAGGATCCCAGAGAAAATACTTTATTAACCACTTGCTGCCCGCCCGCCGTCATATGACGGCGGGACGGTGCAGCTGTTGTTCTGGGCATATGACGGCGCAGCTTTCCAGGCAGCCCAGGGGGCGCGCGCCCGCCGCATCGCTCGGGTCCCGGTGCGCGTGCCCGGCGGCCGCGATGTCCGCCGGGCACCCGCGATGTCCGCCGGGCACCTGCGATTGCCCGGTAACCGAGCAGGACCGTGGATCTGTGTGTGTAAACACACAGATCCACGTCCTGTCAGATGGGAGGAGACCGATGGTGTGTTCCTTGTACAGAGGAACACCGATCGGTCTCCTCCCCTTGTGAATCCCCTCCCCCCACAGTTAGAATCACTCCCTAGCAACACATTAACCCCTACAGAGCCCCCTCCTGGTTAACCCCTTCATTGCCAGTCACATTTATACAGTAATCAATGCATTTTTATAGCACGGATCGCTGTATAAATGTGAATGGTCCTAAAAATGTGTCAAAATTGTCCGATGTGTCCGCCGCAATATCGCAGTCACGATAAAAATCGCAGATCGCCGCCATTACTAGTAAAAAAAAAATAATAATAATAAAAATGCTATAAATCTATTCCCTTATTTTGTAGACGCTATAACGTTTGCGCAAACCAATAAATATACGCTTATTGCGATATTTTTTACCAAAAATATGTAGAAAAACACGTATCTGCCTAAACTGAGAAAAAAATTAAAAAAAAAAAAAAAAATTGGATACTTATTATAGCAAAAAGTAAAAAATATTGTGTTTTTTTCAAACTTGTCACTCTTGTTTTGTTTATAGTACAAGAAATAAAAAATGCAGAGGTGATCAAATACCACCAAAAGAAAGCTCTATTAGTGGGGAAAAAAATGATAAAAATTTTATTTGGGTACAGTGTAGTATGACCGCGCAATTGTTATTCAAATTGTGACAGCGCTGAAAGCTGAAAATTGGCTTGGGCAGGAAGGGGGTGAAAATGCCCTGCATGGAAGTAGTTAAACAAAGCACACTTATATGTTAAAAACGAAGTCCAGGCCAGTGGCCTGTTTTGTTGTGTATAAAAGCTTTTGGTCTGCTTGATAAAGGGGACAGTGCCCGTAAAACGTGTTGTGCCCTGCCCATGCCCCACCCACACCTTAATGTCACTTCAGCCAGTGAGCTACTCCACTTGTGGCTATACACGCCATTGCCACCTCCTGTCCTGGGGTGGCTTTGGTGCTTGATTGTGCTGTCGTCTGATTGGAGCTGATCAGATGGCAGCACAATCGAGTGCTTCTGTCACAAGTGTTGTTCCATCTGATGCTGCCGCCTTGGGTTGGACTTACAGATTTTAATATGTACAGTAATGCCCTGTACACACGATCGGACATTCCGACAACAAAACCGTGGATTTTTTTCTGAAGGATGTTGGCTCAAACTTGTCTTGCATACACAAGGTCGCACAAATGTTGTCGGAAATTCCAAACGTCAAGAACGTGGTGACGTACAACACATACAACAAGCCGAGAAAAATGAAGTTCAATAGCCAGTGCGGCTCTTCTACTAGATTCCGAGCATGCGTGGACTTTTGTGCGTCGGACTTGTGTACACACGCTCGAAATTTCTGACAAGTTTTGTTGTCGGAAAATGTGAGAACCTGCTCTCAAACATTTGTTAGCGGAAAGTCTGACAGAAAATGTTCTATGGAGCATACACACGGTTGGACTTTCCGACAACAAGCTCACATCCAACATTTGTTGTCGGAAAGTCTGATCGTGTGTATAAGCTATATTATGTATCGGGGCATAAGTGTGCTTTGTTTATTAAAGTATTTGCTCTGTGATCCTACTAATCTTCAAATCTATTTTATTGCGTTTCCTTCCATTTGCCCATGAGGGGATCCATCTTCAGGAGCTGCAGAAGATTTCTTGGATTCATGTACATATTTTTTCTCCACTTGCACTCCATCTTTTACGGACTCATGGACTTTGCATCATAATAGGAGCACTGAGTAAGCTAAGCTTCCAATGCACCATTCCCAATGCACACGTTCCTGTAAAAATAGCTGTGCGTATACAGTAAGTGGGTGCTGAAGCGACCACCGGCTGGAACCGTGTCAAGTCTGAGCAAGAGAATGTAACCAGCACACCAAGGATCTCCAGAACACGTCCAAAGTTTTATTTAGCGATCACATCGTTACAGCATACTGCAAAGTTTCGGAGCCACGCAGGACCCTTTCACCAGGCATGTGACGACATCACATGCCTGATGAAGAGGTCCTGCGTGGCTTCGAAACGTTGCAATTTGCTGTAAATATGTGATTTGCTGAATAAAGCTTTGGCCCCGTTCTGGAGATCCTTGTTGTGCTGGCGATATTCTCTAGCTCTGAGTAAGCTAAGCACACATGCTGTACACACAGTTTGTATAGCAAGTATAGGTCAGTTGCACACTGACACACACACTGCATGTGTCTTACTTATGGACATAAAACAAACCTAGCCATATTCCTTACAGTGATCAGATGTTTACCTCCTGGTTGGTGTAAGACCGGTACAGATAGTGCCATTCCACACATATAAGAAAAGCAAGGTCTTCAGCACATTACAAGATCGCTTCAGCTTAAATTTTATTATGTTATAATCAATATGCAAGGTTTCAGGGATGCACATGGGTCCCCTTCCTCATCTTTGCTTTGCCAGTCCAGAGTACCTGTGCCACAAAAGTGGCCAGTGATGCCAATTCACATGTGGATTACAGAAAGAATGAAGACATATCCAGCATTGCACTTTCCCCTACAGAGCTGCCTTTAGAATCATGGGGCCGCATACAGCCTACAGCACAGCATCCACTGCATTGTGGGTACAGCAAAATTGCACAAACAGAGGGAGGGGCTTAAAATGTCAGCCTATGTACAAGGTGCAGTGCTCAGAGGTATGTAATGTACAGTGTACAGGGGTCAGCAGTGTGTAATGCACAGTGTAAAGGTCGGGCGTATGTAATGTATAGAGTGCAGGTATCAGGAGTATGCAGAGTACACAATGCAGGGGTCAGAAGTATATACAGCCCAGCGCACAGCACACCCTATTTCACTGTCATTTCACCATCACCCCTTTTTGCATGCCACAGAAGTGCCACCTATGCACGCACATACACACACTGTATGCGCACACAAACTGTACACACAATGTATGCATACAATACCTTACCTCTATGGTTACATTGTTGGCTGTTACTCCAGCTCTTTCAGCTACTTCTGCCAGTAGGAAAGCATGGAGGTGGTGGTGCTGGGAATGAGTGGCATAGCAGGATGTGAGTTGTTACTGCAAAAGGCTGGGCAGAGATCACAGGGGCAGGAGTAGAAGTCCAGCGTGCAGAGACTTAAAAGAAGTGAGTGTAGTAATCCTCCATGTGGTGGCCCCCAACGATTAAATTAAAATCTTGGCCTGCCCCGCCAGATTAATATAGAAGAAAAGACCAAAGGAACTTGAATTTTATTGTCAGGAGGATTACAGAGAATTACTTCACTTACACCTGCAAATAATTAAAAAGTCCCCTAAGTGCTCCCCTGCATACCTTGCATCTTGCTGCACTTGCCCACAACTTGACCCCTTGCCTCCCAAATGGAGCCCTGAACACCACTTACATCCAATCTCATAAGGCTTGTGCACACCTGCACAATCAGCAGGTGCTGACTGCTGGAAAACATGTACCCAAGATTGGAAACTTCATCCTACTCAATACTCTACAAAGCTTCCAAGCTCCACAACTCATATTAGGATTTACCAGTCCTAGAGAAAACTGCCAAGTCAGGTTTCTACTAATGCAACACACATCCTGGAGCCCCTCAACCTGCAAGGGTAAGAAACCCTGGGTGATATAAAATCCTCTCCACACCGTGACATGGTGAATTTCAGTACCAGCACTCAAGATTGCAGTACCAGCACTCAATCCAAAACACTGTCCTAGTGTTCCACACAGGTATAACAATATAGCAATAGATGTAATTGGTACTCTCGGGAGAACAGAACTAACCAAAAAGCAGATTGGACCAACAATGTCACAGCCCCCATTTCTCAAGGCCTACCTTTGTGTGCCTAGTAAGACCATTGCTATATACAGTATATATATATATATATATATATATATATATATATATATATATATATATATATATATAACAAGGAAGAAATTATGACCTTGTACATGCTGTATACTGTTGTAAACAGGTATCTGGGCCCAGATGTAAGAAGTGAGTTTCACAAAGCTAGCTTGTAGGCAGGTGGCTAACTGGATGTTTAGTTAGCTTGGCTGCCCAGGTAAGGGGTTAACATTTTATCCCTGTGTATGTTTGTGGGCTTTTTTTTGGGGTCCAGCCTTCCTCCCATGTGATATAAAAGGGAAGTTGTTTGGATCCCGAGGGCTCGTAACCTAAGAGAAGGATACTTGCAAGAGCTTTCTGAAACCTGTGGCCCAGCCTAGGACACTGATCCATCGCAACATCCCAAAGGACATGGACTTCTCCATTCGAGTCTTCCCAAGAATGGACTATTCCCAATACTACTTTACCTATTCAGGTAACCTGGGGCAGCTTCAGTTAGGTGTATTTATAATGAGAATGTTATTGCATGTCATACATATTCTACTGAACTTCTAGTAAACTTGTTGCGACTGCGTTGAGCCTGTTATTCAAAGGGGTGTATGTTGAGTCTTGGCGTATTCCTAAAGAACCTGTGTCTGTAATAGCACTATGGGTTATATTTAACACCACTACAAACGGTTAGCTCACAAGGCAAGGAAGAGGAGGTAGTTGCCATGGGTAACCATAAGGAAGAACAGCTACAGCAACCAGTCCTTTGATGAGGTACCTGGTTAGGTGACAGGTCCTCCAGTAGCGAGGGGGTCGGTGCTCTGATTCCCCCCTAGCTGTCCGTCTCCTCCGGTCACTGGGTGCAGACTAGCATTACGAGATCTAAGCCTGATCACTGGGTATGGAAGGGAAAGAGTTAATTAACATGCATGGGGGCCTGTTATGTGCTTGGCAGGACTCCATTCTGTTACTGGGAGTGAGGTAACAGAGGAACACTGGACTGGTGGAGTGGGCAATGGCTCTGCATATCCCTCCGAATGCAACATACATCAGTTGCGAGTGTGTGGTGCCATGGGACGAAACATCTTAAGGAAGAACTCTGCACATTCACTATCTCTGAGTCAGGGGCTGCCTTAATGTTTGATTCTTCACATGACCTCAGGGAAATTGGTGAGCATGCCTTTGGGCAAGGTGTTACCCCACGTTCATGGGCACAACCAGACCCCACCCACAAGCTAGTGCTGGATTGTCCAAAGAGTGCCAAACAGCATTGTGTACTGTGGTGTTTTGGTTTACAATCTATTCATATACAGTTGTCTTATAACAATTTGTTTTTTATTAGTCATGAATAAAAGCATAGTAGGCTGTGGACACAATACACAGTACCACAGATACTGCGGGCAAGTCGTAGACCTTAGGCAGTACTTGCCAAACTTGAAAAAGATCTTCCAAAAAAGTTTAATTAAATATCACAATATTTCCTGAAAAGATTTCTAACCAAATACACCTGATGGTTAAAATGCATCCAGATAATGCTTGTAGATGCAGGAAACACACTTGTGTATTTTGCACAGTTTTTCATTCATCTAAAAATAGTCATCTAAAAATGGAAAAATAGTCATCTAAAAATGGAAAAATAGTCATGCAAAAAGATTGGTTAAGGTAAAGTAGATTAAAAATTCAGTTTGTGGAGACTGATTTTTTTCTGTTGACTACTGTCTAAAGCTAATCACAAGCAACACAGGACAGTTTTGTCCTACATTAGCCTATACTATGTGAGGGACTACCTATACGCTTCATTTAATTTGTATCTAATCGGGAAGTATTATCATTAATAGATCTAAACGGGGTTGTACATAAAGAGTATTAGGAAGTATTGTGCCAACAATGTTTTGACAATGTTTTTTAAAGTGTATTTAAACCCCAAAAAAAAAATGTAATATATTGCAGCCAACCAGTCCTTAAAGGGTAAGTTCACCTTTACAGAAAGATCTGTAAGGTGAACTTACACAGGACCCCTCCTCATCCACCTCCCTTCCCCCCGGTCCCACTGACCTGGAGCACAGTGATCACCCGCTAGGAGACCTTTTATAGCCCCCTCACCAGTCGAAGGCTTAGAAATCCCCTCGGCTTAATCTCCTAAACGTCCCTCGTCAGGAGCGACGTTTAGGAGCATTTTAATTGGTCGGCGCCAACCAATCAGAACCCACATAGCCCGTCCTGTCACCGCGCGCGAAGAGGAGAGAAAGCTGTGAGGATTTTAAATCTTCTGACTATTAAAGCGGGTAACCGATGTGTCGTAACAGACGATTGCTGGACTCCAAGTTAGCCGGACCAGCTGCGATGGGTAGGGGGTCCAGTGTAAGTTCACCTTACAGATCTTTCTGTAAAGGTGAACTTACTCTTTAAGGACTGGTTGGCTGCAATATATTACATTTGTGTTTTTGGGTTTAAATACACTTTTCTGTAAAAGGTGAACTTTGACTTTAAATGTGAAAACCTTTATCCCACACTCCAAACACATGCTGGTAGGTTAATTGGCTCCTGTCTAAATTGACACTAGTATGTGTATGTATGAATGTGAGTTAGGGAGTGTAAGCTGCTTGAGGGCAGTGACTGATGTGAAGCACTGCATAAATTGACAGTGCTATATTAGTACCTGTAATAAATAAAATAAATAAAAATCCCAAAAAGAAAAGAAAATATTTCTGTAACTGATTAAAGTATTAATATCTGAAGTTAACCTTTAATTTGTTAGTCATTTATGTAAAGTCAGTGTAAATCTACTATTCCTTCTAACACTATCCTCTCCACAGTTTCACAATACTGCTGTCAATGGGTGGCTATGCTGCTCCTCCATAGGGATAACTGTGTGTGTGCATACCAAACAGGGTTCAGGTCCAAACTCAAAAGTCAACTGTCATACCTGAGCCAATAAGCAGCAGTCAGGCGATTCCCCACCTCACTGCTGGCGTAAACAAAGAGGCAAAGACGTTTATGACATCATTGACCTAATATGGCCATCCACGTCCCTTTGTTTATGTCAGCTACAGGTTTGGGAATCCCTGTTCGCAGATCATTGACCCAGGAATGATGGTTGATTTCTGGATTTGGAACAAACACAAGCTCATTCTTACATTTACATAGATACAGTGGAAGAGTGGCTGTAGCCACCCTAATGCCCCGTACACACAAGCGGAATTTCCGTCGGAAAAATCTTGGATGGTTTTTCTGACGGAATTCCGCTCAAGCTTGCCTTGCATACACACGGTCACACAAAAGTTCTCTGAACTTTCGACCGTCAAGAACGCGGTGACGTACAACACTACGACAAGCTGAGAAAATGAAGTTCAATCCTCCCGAGCAGGCTTCGAATTGTTTCCAAGCATGCGTAGGAATTTTGCGTGACGGAATTGCTACAGACGATCAGAATTTCCAATAGAGAAAATTTCGCCAGCAAAAGTCTGATGGAGCATACACACGGTCAGAATTTCCGACCAAAAGCTCACATCGGACTTTTGCTGGCAGAATTTCCGATCGTGTGTACGGGGCATAAGACCGAAGATGTGCTTCTGGCAAGATGATCAGCTGAAAATGAAGGAAAAAAAGCCTAAAAAAGAAATCTAAAGCCGCGTACACACGGGCGGACTTATGGAGACAAAAAGATATTTTTCTTCTTTATAGTAAATGTGTTACCTAGTGACCTTATTCCTAAAGAATTGCTTCTAAAACCTGTATGTGTCAAAAGGTTGAATAAAAACTGTGACTGGTGATGGATTTTTTCTATTAAAAGTGAAAAATGCAACATATGGTGCTCCAATTATTCAGCAAAGTGCATTGTGCGCTTTAAATTAGGTAATAAATTAGGTAAATAGTTGTGGATATGGATACAATACCATAAGTGGAAAGTATAAAAAAGGAAAACAGGAGTAGTATGGCGCTGCCCTTATGGAGACAAAAGGACTTTTTCTTTAAAATAAACAATAGCTCTATAATTCCTGTGTGCGCCAAATAATTAAATAAAATCTGTGACTGGTGCTGAGTACTTACTATTAAAGGTACAATTGCAACATAGGGTGCTTCAATTATTCAACAAAAGTGCATGGTGCAACATCACTAAAGTGACCAGTGTTAAACCATAAAAATTTATACAAAATTGTGCAAATTATCCATCACATATAGTGACTGATGTGCTGTGACCAGTAATAGTTGGATAGGAAAAGTTCCGTTTATGAAAAAACAAGTTCTTTTTAAAAATGTTTTGAAGTGTTCAATCTCCGAGGGTCAAATATCTGTAGTAAAACTTCTTATCTAGGTGCTGGTTTCTTTAATTAGTGCCTTGTCTGCATGCTCTGACAATGCTTGCACTCACCGGATTTTTCTTTCCCCTGCAGGGGTATGCGCGGTCACAGTGTCTGCCACTGTGCAGCAATCAAGGATATCCCCCAAACTTTACTTGCATATTGTGGTGTAGTAATTACATGTAAAGGAAAGAAGGTATGCCCATCGCGTAAAACCATAAGAGAACTTTTATTAAAGCTTAATAAAATATATGTACTCGCATTTCAAATGAAAAAATCAAGCATAGAAAAAGTTAACGAATTCCCTTTGTTAGAGGTGCTGCAAGACGTCCGTAGCCCGTAGTCTGATGGAGCATACACGCGGTCAGAATTTCCGACCAAAAGCTCACATCGGACTTTTGCTGGCAGAATTTCCGATCGTGTGTACGGGGCATAAGACCGAAGGTGTGCTTCTGGCAAGATGATCAGCTGAAAATGAAGGAAAAAAAGCCTAAAAAAGAAATCTAAAGCCGCGTACACACGGGCGGACTTTTCGACCGGACTGGTCCGACGGACTTTCAACTGACTTTTGACGGACTTCTGACGGACTTTTTAACGAAGGACTTGCCTACACCGGACTAAAATAAGGAAGTTGATAGCCAGTAGCCAAAAGCTGCCCTAGTGTCGGTTTTTATCCTTCGGACTAGCATACAGACGAGCGGATTTCTGGGTCCGGCGGAGTTACGATGTAAAGATTTGAAGCATGTTCCAAATCTAAAGTCCGTCAGACTTTCGACAAAAAAAGTCAGCTGAAGGTCTGATGAAGCCCACACACAATCGGATTGTCCGCCGGACTCGGTCCGTCGGACCAGTCTGGTGGAAAAGTCCGCTCGTTTGTACGCTGCATAAGGCAGCCACCACATCTAAGCAGCAAGATATTACATTGTAGTTTTGGGGTTAAAGCGGAGTTCCACACAAAAATGGAACTTCTGCTTTTCGGAACCCTCCCTCCCTCTGGTGTCACATTTGGCACCTTTCAGGGGGGAGGGGGGTGCAGATACCTGTCTAAGACAGGTATTTGCACCCACTTCTGGCATAGACTCCCATGGGAGTCTACGCCTCTTCCCGTCCCCACCACGCTGTCTCCTGGGAACACACAGCTCCTAGGAGAGAGCGGGGACCACTTGGGACGCACAGCGCGACTCGCGCATGCGCAGTAGGGAACCGGGAAGTGAAGCCGCAACGCTTCACTTCCTGATTCCCTCACCTAGGATGGCGGCGGCAGCTGCCAAGAACCGAGTGGGTTCCCCGCGTCCCCTGCCGACATCGCTGGACCCTGGGACAGGTAAGTGGCCATGTATTAAAAGTCAGCAGCTGCAGTATTTGTAGCTGCTGGCTTTTAATATTTTTTTTTTTGGCGGTGTGGGTGAACCCCCGCTTTAAGATACACTTTAAAGCGGTTGTATGGCTGCAAAAAAAAAAAAAAAACCTGTAAGGCAGGGGCATAATGAGCTAGTATGCACCGCATACTAGCTCATTATGAAATACTTACCTTACAACGAAGCGCCGGCATCGCTTCCCGGTCACCGCTGAGGGAGCTGACATGTTGCCTCAGCGTTTCTTCCGGGTTCGTGGCTCCGGCGATGATGTTACTCCTGCGCATACGCGTGGAATTTCTCTTTCCGGCAAGGAGCTCTGATTTTCTGCAAGCATCCATTGGACCTTCAGAACGCAAGCACCGCTGACGTCAGCGGATGCTTGCAAGGTGAATATCTCCTAAACCGTATAAGTTTAAGAGATATTTATTTTACCTACAGGTAAGCCTTATTATAGGCTTACCTGTAGGTAAAAATGTGAAAGCGGGGTATACAACCACTTTAAGCCTCAGCCTTTATCAATAAGTAAGTAGAGAGAGGGATCCAAATGAGGGTTCTTCCCCTAGCAATGTGTGGCAGAACTGCTTACATATTAGTAATAGAGTATAAAACACACAAAAAGTAACAAAAACAACAGAAGATAATGACAAGCTGTGACTCTGTAGCTGGCCCAGATTTAGGTTCTCTTTAAAGCAGGGATATGCAATTAGCGGACCTCCAGCTGTTGCAAAACTACAAGTCCCAGCATGCCTCTGCCTCTAGGTGTCATGCTTGTGACTGTCAGAGTCTTGCTATGCCTCATGGGACTTGTAGTTCTGCAACAGCTCAATTTCTAATTGCATATCCCTGCTTTAAAGGATGGCTGTCATGAGAAAAATACATAGACTGCTAATGCTGACCGCTAAATCTGAAAATGCTAGTTTGCTGGCAGTTGTGCAGATCCATGACCTAAATACTTTCTGAGCCACTGACCCAGGAATGGTTTGCAGATCATTCTCATTGACTTCAACGGTTGCATATTTTTTTAGATTTTTAGATCAATGAGTCAAAGTATTGAAGCCGGGGACAGCAAAGAATAAACATTTCCAGTTTTCCTTAAAAAAATTAGAATTCACTTGAACCAGACACTTTAATTATGGATGTAAACTGGTGGTATGACCAGTTGAGTTCTTAATACTCTCTTCTACAGCCACACAATCTTCTTTATGAAATTTCAGCCTTTGGTCTAATAAATCGCATCTACTGCATTCTATATAAAATAAAAATATAGCAGGGAGGAGTTGAGAACACATGTTCAGATATCTCACCCGGGTCCCTGAGTACAAGAAGCTACGTAGTGATTCAAGCCTGTATCACATACACAAAGCTGACATGCCTTTTTTTGGGTATAGACCCTTTAATAGCCATACTTACATTACTAAACATGTCTCACGAGGCATTCATTTGTTCTGAGTGATGGTAAAAGATGTAAATTGCTTACCTTATATATAGCAGACTGGGATGTAGAGTATCAGCCAGCAGCTCCAAGACACATTTCAGTGCTGTGTACAACCATTTCCCTTAAATTCCTTTCCTTCCTGATCAGCCAGAAAATAGTTAGCTACACTACAATGCTTTGCCTGAAAAGACTGGGGAGTGGTAGTGCTCATGTCACTTTGTTTCCCACCCCACAGAGCTGTGATAATATTTGACTACTTTCCAGAGAGTTCAGACCGAAGGAATGCCAGCCAACAGGTACAGTGAAAAACTGACCCAACGAGTTTCCTCTTAATATGGTAATCTCTGCAGACTGTGACTTAAGGACATTATTTTTATCCTATTCTACGTAGAGAATTTGCTGTGGATATGACGATATTGCAATGTATTTCCTAGATAAGAAAACCAACAGCGCACCAAGGGCGGAGTGCAATTAACCCTGGGTGCCAGCAAAAGGAGGTGCTTGGTGTCCAGGCCTAACTCCTTTTAACCATGTAGAGGGAGCCAAAATGTCATATATAATAGCTGTATTACTTTTACATGCAATTATATTTAATTTGTGGCACCCTCTAGCAATAGGTAGGTGCTAGTAATAGTTTTTTTTACTAGGGACAGTCAGCACAGGCAAATTTAGGCAGGCCTATGCTGCAAGCTAGGCCTGTCTGTTTTGATCTGGGGGCTGGGAGTGGTCAGAGTAGCAGTGGGTGTGACCACCTGTGCTCTAGTTTTGGGGCGCCTCCCCTGCTTCCAGGGAGAAGATTCTGGAAGAGGGGCTGGACCTGGAACTGGAGTGGCAGGCAGCTCATGTGGGAGCCCTGACCAATCCCCAATTGGTATTGACAGGGGGCGGGCCTCCTATATAAGCTGAAGTGATATGCCACTGGGGGTAGTTGTCGGCTGAGTTAAGTGAGGAATGGAATACTAGGCAGCAGCAGGAGGAAACCCCCATCTGGGAGGGGGTGTACCGATCGCAGGAGAAGGCCCAGGGAGAGTTGTGAGGGAACTTTGCCTCTACACGGTCATTAGCAATGTCTTTGCCACCACACGGTCAGTGGTAAGGAACTCCTGAAGCAGAGGGGCAGGTGAAGCTATCGGAACGTATGGTCTGTAGGGTTGCCACATCATCCCTTTAATCCAGGACACACATTAATTACACAGGTTCTGTGGCTGATTAAGGTGGTAATTAAACTCACTTGGTGCCTTATCTGCATTAAATCAGCCTCAGAACCTGTGTAAATAATATGTGTCCTGGATCAAAGGGATGATGTGGCAACCCTAATGGTCTGGTCAAGTTCCTCATCAAGGATTCAGGGCAGTGGAAGGTCGGTGAGTGTTACCACAGTGGAGGGCTGGATGTGCCAGGAAATCTGTGAGGGAACTTTGCTTCTACACGGTCATTAGCAGAGTCTTCATCAAACACACGGTGAATGATGAGGAGTCCTGGATCAGAGAAGAGACTGTAGGGATTTATGTCAAATCGATGTGGCCTGAGGGCACAGGATTTGCAAGCTGGGCTGGCTGGGAACAGTAGTCCACCATCTAAAGACATGCTTTTAAACTACTAGGCCTCCTGGGAGAGGTACTGCAGTCCTCAGGCCTAGTAGCAGCGTGCAAACAGAGCCTGATTAGGGGCTTATTCAGAGTGGGTCCTTATCTCTCAAAATAAGAAGATGTAACATGACTTTAACTCAGTAACATTAATTTTGTGCAGGAGGGAACAAGTCTGTGCAGGAGGAAACAAGTTTCTGCAGGAGGAGAAGGAGTTCTAAGACCATCATTTTTACACGGTCAAAAATGATGTCTTCATCCCTCACACGGTGAAAGATGGGGAATTCTTCGGAGGAATAGTCTGCAGAGGTTAAGCATAGGAGAGCAACAGTCTGCATGGAGATGCAGGAGGAGATTCCTATTCATTTTAAATGCACATCCAATCTTCTGGCTCTAACCAAGTGCTGTTGTGCTTAAATCTTAAAATATAATGGCAATTGTACATTCTATGGGCATCCCATATCCCTATTTCCAATCCAAGTTGTACCCCCCAATATAACAACAAAAACAAAAACAGCAAAAGACTGTTCATTGTCTCTGGAAGCGATGTATGACGTCTGGCAGCTGGGTGGATTGTTTGTTACTAGCGGCAACTACATCGCTACATATTTATTTATTTCAGGTGCTTATATGGTGCTGTCAATTTATGCAGCACTTTACTAATTTATTAAACATTCACATCAGTCCCTGTCCTCAAAGAGCTTACAATCTAAGGTCCCTAACTCACATTCATACATACACATACTAGGGCCAATTTAGACAGGTGCCAATTAACATACCAGAATGTCTACCAGCTTCCTGCTGTCAATGGTTGCTAAAGCAGAGCTAAATCCAAAAGCAGCCTGGATCTCCTCTTTAAGGAGGGTGCCACCAAGTATTTGGCGACCAGTGATGTCAGACAGCCCCATTCACTTACATGCCCAGGTACATATAAGCAAAGAAAACAAGGATAGTAACAAGTGGGGACCCTCGTGCAAAAATCAAGGGAAAAAAAAAAAACATGGTCTCCCCAAAAAAGTAAACCAGACCGTTATCCAAGCATGCAACCTGGCAGACCAGGCTTGTTGTCATCATGGGGGGAGGGTACCTCTCTGCCCAGCCGAGTAACAATACAAGAGGGCATGTCTCTGCTGGGCACCAATCTAAGGGGCACTTCTATGCTGACCACCAATGTAAAGGGACACGGCTTCACCAACCACCAACATAAGGGGGGCTCCTCTCCACTAGCAAGGTAAGTAAGAGTGGCATATCTCTATTGACCACCAATATTATTATTATTATACGAGATTTATATAGCGCCAACAGTTTACGCAGCGCTTTACAATATATAAGGGGGACAACACAATTACAGTACAGTTCAGTACAAAAGGTACAGGAGGGCCCTGCTCGTAGAGCTTACATTCTAAATGGAGGGGGTGGTGGTACAAAAGGTAATAGCTGCAAAGAATAATTTGATGGAGGTGGCTCAGGGACAGTTATGTGGGTGTGGGATAGGCTTCCCTGAATAAATGAGTTTTCAGGGATCTCCTAAAGGTGGACAGGATAGGGGCTGATCGGACATACTGGGGCAGGGAATTCCAGAGGATGGGAGAGGCTCTGGAGAAGTCCTGAAGGCGAGCATGAGAGGGAGGTAACAAGGGAGCTAGAGAGCAGGAGGTCCTGGGAGGAGTGGAGGGGGCGATTTGGGCGATATCTGCAGATGAGGTTGGTGATGTAGATGCGGGCGATGTTGTGAATGGCCTTGTATGTTATGGTTAGCATTTTGAATTTTACACGGTGGGGTAGGGGAAGCCAGTGAAGGGATTGGCAGAGAGGAGCAGCAGTCACGGATCGATTAGTGAGGTGTATTAGTCTAGAAGCAGCATTCATAATAGACTGAAAGGGGGATAGCCTGCTTAAGGGTAGGCCATTAAGGAGAGAGTTGCAGTAGTCGAGGCGGTAAATAATCAAGGAGTGAATAAGTTGCTTTGTGGTGTCATTAGTCAGGAAGGGTCGAATTCTGGAGATGTTGCGGAGGTTAAGGCGGTAGGATTTAGCCAGTGATTGGATATGGGGGCTGAAGGAGAGGTCAGAGTCAAGGATTACACCCAGGACTCTGGCATGTGTGGAGGGACCAATGGTTGTGTTGTTGATATTAATGGTGAAGTCACAGGAGGGGGACCGTGAAGGAGGAAATATAACAAGCTCAGTTTTAGAAAGATTAAGTTTGAGGAAGTGGTGTAACATCTATACCGATATGTCATTCAGCAAGTTTGAGATCCGTGAGGAGATAGTGGGGGTGAGTTGAGGAGTAGAGAGATAGATCTGTGTGTCATCGGCATAGAGGTGGTATTGGAAGCCATGGGAGGTTATCAACTGGCCCAGGGAAGAGGTATAGAGTGAGAATACCAATATAAACATTCCTGTCTTCAATGACCCTCAGGGGGGAAGAGGGGAACAGGGCAGCCACCGTATCAGTGAATTGGAAACTGTTGTAATGAAAGCTGACAAACTGCCTACGGAGAGATCAGTTATTTTACTTTAGTTCTGATTGCTAGCTCTTTGGACAATCAGCCTATTTGCTACCTGTTTTCCCATTTATTATTTAGTGGATTATTTCAGGTCAGCAGTCACTTTTAGCTGTTATCTAGCTTTTTTTTTGTTTGCTGCAAGACTTCCCATTAAAAATAGGTTTCTATTTCAAGCATTTGTATTTTCTGGTTTTAATTTATTTTGATTTTTTTTTTTTAATTTTATGTTGATGGGGCCTTTATTTTAGGTTAAACAGTTTTTTTTTTTTTTTATCTTATGTTGATTAGGTCATTTTTAATCACTTAAGCCCCAGAAGGATTTGCCCCCTTAATGACCAGGCCATTTTTTTTTTTGCGATGTGGCACTGCGTTATTTTAACTGACAATTGCGCGGTCGTGCGATGCTGTACCCAAAAAAAAATTGATGTCTATTTTTTTCCCGCAAATAGAGCTTTCTTTTGGTGGTATTTGATCACCTCTGCGGTTTTTAATTTTTGCGCTATAAACAAAAAAAGAGCGACAATTTTGAAAAAAAAAGCAATATTTTTTTACTTCTTGCTATAATAAATATCCCCCCAAAAATATAAAAAAAATCAAATTTCTTCCTCAGCTTAGGCTGATATGTCTTCTTCTACATATTTTTGGAAAAAAAATTAAAAAAAATGGCAATAAGCGTATATTGATTGGTTTGCGCAAAAGTTATAGCATCTACAACATAGGGTATATATATGGCATTTTTATTATAATTTTTTTTTACTAGTAATGGCGGTGATCTGCAATTTTTAGCGGAACTGCGACATTGTGGCAGACAGATCAGATACTTTTGACACTTTTTTGGGACCATTGACATTTATACAGCGAAAAGAGCTAAAAATAGCCACTGATTACTGTATAAATGTCATTGGCAGGGAATGGGTTAACACTAGGGGGCGATCAAGGGATTAAATGTGTGTCCTAGGGAGTGATTCTAACTGTGGGGGGATGTAACTGCCTGGAGGAGGAGACCTAACACTGTTGATACTTTTGATTTAAGTCCTTTTTATTAATTTTCCAAAATATACAGGTACAAAAAATAGGCGATGCATTTAATATAAAATCGTTTCCAGAGGCCGAACAAGACACCATCCGGAGGCACACATTATTACCATCATACCTTTTTAACTTACCCATAGCCTTTGTCCCCCCCCCCACCCTTCCCCCCCCCCCCCATTCCTCCACCCCTAACCCTTTGGCTCTATCAAATAGAACTAAACTAACAACCCGTAATAGTCTGGGATACAGTTGAAAGATATTTCAGCAATTACAATTTACCTTTTTCTTACTTTCCCACGTACCGGATCCCAAATTTCCTTTCGGCCCACCTTACAGGGTCCCCAGGTCATTGCTCGATCCCTGGAACCATGGTTCCCACATATTCCTAAACTACCTGTAGCCTCCTCTTCTAATATAAGTTGTCCTCTCTATTCTCACCAGCACGTTCATTGTTCTAACCCAGTCCTCCAGGGTAGGGGGGGCCACTGACAACCAGGACTGCGCTATCAGTTTCCTCACTTGATAAAGGCATCTTGCCACTGCTGTAACTTTAAGCCCATTCCCCATGTTCTCTCTAATTAGTTCCAGCACACAGGTCTTGGCCTCCGATTCCAGTCTTATCCCAAACCTGGTTTCAATAACGTTTAGGATCTCCAACCAGTATCTGGCTAGTTTCGGGCATCTCCACATCATGTGTAAGAGATCACCCGTCTCAAGACATCTGGGACATTTATCATCTAATCTGCGACCGAACCTGTACAGCTTCTTTGGGGTATAATAAGCTCTATGCACCAGCAAGAGGTGGGAGGCCCGCTGCGACGGAGAGACCGATACCAGAGGGCCCAGCGCCAATATCCTATTCCACTGGTCATCCGTCAACTCCCCCACATCCGCCTCCCACCCCTCCCTGGCACGCACGAGCATTTGTATACTTGTCATTCTGGCCATCAGTTGTCCATAGATCCCTGAAATCAGACCCTTAAGGTTATATGTTAATACCACTCTATTAAGGAGAGGAGCCTTGCACCATTCCAATGTCCTAGTCTTGAATTGTTTATCAAGGGCATGCCTAATCTGGAGGTAATAATAAAATGTTTCCTTTGGAATTCCAAATTCTCTTCTTAGATCCATAAAGGACTTAAAAACTTTATCATTAAACAATTGGGCAAGCCAAACCAAGCCACACTTAGTATGAACAGCAGATCTGTCTCCACTCTCCTGACATAGCGGAGATCTGTCTGTTTACATTGACAGATCTCTGTTCTGTCTGTCAGGAGCAATCACGGGTGCCCGGCGGACGGCACGCAAATCGGCATGTGCTCGGCCCCTAGTGGTCTTAAAGCGGCGGACTTACAGCTACGGTGATTTGCCCAGGGGAGCCACCCTGCTGCAGTATAACTGCAGAGGCTGGTCAACAAGTGGTTAAAGGGGTTGTAAACCCTTAAGGTTTTTCACCTTAATGAATTCAATGCATTAAGGTGAAAAACCTCCTGTGATGCAGCAGCCCCCCAGAGCCCCCTTTTACTTACCTGAGCCCGGTCTTTCCAGCGATGGGGTCCTGATTGGATAGATCCGCCTGTCTGTGTCAATGAATGCCGCAGCAGGACATGGGAGCGCGCGCCCACACGGGTGCCCCGAGGGAGAGCGGCTCTCCAATGGGGCACTCGAGAAGAGAAGGAGCCAGGAGCACTGCTAAGGGACCCCAGAAGAGGAGGATCGGGGCCACTGCTGCTGCATTGTTTCTAAGGCAAAAAAGGCAAAGTGCCCAAAGAACGTGCACACAATTCACCTCACATAAAATTTAAAAGATAAATATACTGTACATGAAATAAAAAAGTTAGGCATACACAATTAGGCCTATTATCCCCGATTAGAATTGTGCTGCTGCTGGACAATTTTACACTGCTGCATCCTCTGCATAGGTGTGCACAGCCTATTACATTAGGGTGTTCACCCCAAAGCTCAAACACGAGTGTGTGTGTGTGTGTGCGCACGTGTGTATTTTTATATATATATATATATATATATATATATATATATATATATATATATATATATAAACACACACACACACACACTAGACCAGTGGTTCTCAACCTGAGGGTCGGGACCCCCTAGGGGGTCGAATGACAATTTGCCAGGGGTCACCAAGTCCTGGGCTGTTCTGGCCTGGCCAGCCATTTCACGGCCGCCCATCTGGGCTGTTCCTGGATCCCACGGCCACCCACTCAGCCTCTTTGCAGCCGCCCATTCAGTTCACAGCATGGCTGGGGGGGGCAGAGACTAGAGGTCAGATGACTGGTGAGAAATGTGAAGTGGGAGGGGCTGGAGGTGAACCCATCTCCTGATTTCGGCATAGGTGTCACTGCTGCGAGACACCACAGAGCTGGAGTCACAGTGAGTAACACTACCTGTGATTAGAGTTGCCATTAAAAGTCCCCACTACGGTTCTCAGATCAGCAGATGACCTTGATCAAGATCACCTAAGTAAGCTGATAAGAACTCCCCCCCCAGCACTGCCACTGATCCCACCAGCACTGCCACTCATCCCAACTACCTGCCAGCACTGCCACTCATCCCAACTATCCGCCAGCACTGCCACTCATCCCAATTACCCGCCAGCGCTGTCACTCATCCCACCAGTACTGCCACTCATCCCAACTATCCACGAGCACTGCCACTCATCCCATCCCCCCCCCCCCCCCAAGGAGTAGGAGAGGGAAAAAATAGAGAGTACATGGAAGGGAAAGGAAAACAGGGGGAGGAACAAAGAAAAAGGGAGAGAAAAAATAAGATAAAGAACAAGAACGACGGCTAGAGAGAGGGATGGGGGGAAAAAAAACAAGAAATTAGGATAGAGAGAGATAAAAGGGAAAGAAAGGAGAACAAAGAGAGTGGTACATCCTAAAATGTACTATAAGGGGTTTTAACACTGTACGAGTGGAAGGGACTCAGGGAACGCTTAATGTCCGTGAGTTAGGGGTGCAAATTACTTTTACAAATTACAAATTACTCAGCCTTGGGTGCTTGCCATGCTATGAAAATTTTACTGTTGGGGTCCCCACAACTTGGGAAATTTTATCAAGGGGTCGCGGCACTAGAAAGGTTGAGAACCACTGCACTAGACCATGGCAGAGCCGGTCAATGAGAGGTCTTTCCCATCTTCCTGCTGGCACAGTGAAAGAGAAGTGCGGTAGCACTTCTTATATGGCAGAACTGGTCATAGGGTGATATTTCCTATCTCCCCACTGGCACACACAGCGATAATGCTAATGCGCACGTGGTGATTAGGGTGTACCCAGGCACACCCTCTACATACGCCTATGAATACGTATATGAATTCTTGTATTAAAGTTCCAGGATGTGTTCTTATTCTCTCTAGTATGTTTAGACATAACCTTGCTATTTAAAATTGTTGTGCTGCTACTGTGTCATCTGCAGTCTCTGAATTCATGTAGTAAAACACCTGCCTACACCTACTCTTTCTCTAGTTCATTTCTGTCAATTCTCCCTCATTTAAAATGCCCCGTTTCTGGCTAGTTGCTTTACTGCTGTATTTTCTGCGGTCTCCAAATTATTAATGAGTGCTTTAAAGAAATCGGCCAAGTGCAAGACAGTGACAGTTTTGCATCAGTGAAAATATGGACAGCCACTGCAAATTACTGCTCAATTTCTATTCATCAGTCAGTGTTTCATTTCCAATCATTTTTTGTTCTTTTTAAAGACATGTAACAAAATTACAAATGCTACATTTAAACATAGCCACGGATATTACCATACCAGAGTAAAAATATGTTTGCCAATCTGAAACTGATGTATAACATTATAGAGAACACATTAAAGTGATTGTAAAGGCACCCTTTTTTTTATTTATTTTAATGCATGCTGTGCATTAAGTTAAAAAGCCTTCTGTGTGCAGCAGCCCCCCTCAGCCCTCCTAATACTTATCTGAACCCCATCTCGATCCAGCGATGTTGCACGAGAGACTTGGCTGTCCGAGACTCTCCCTCCTCATTGGCTAAGAAACCAGCGAAGCGCCATTGGCTCACGCTGCTGTCAAAGTCAGTGAGCCAATGAGGAGAGAGAGAGGGCGTGGCCAGGTCGTGGCTCTGTGTCTGAATGGACACACGGAGCTGCAGCTCGGCTCGGATGCTACCATAGCAAGTTGCTTGCTGTGAGGGGCACTCAACAGGAGAAAGGGGCCAGGAGCCAGAGGTGGCTCTCTAATTAGGCAAAGTAGGCGGTGGCCTAAGGCCTCGCACTCACAGGGGCCTCGCACCTGCCTATTTTGCCTAACATGTGTGAGAGGGAATGTCCCTGGTCGGTGTCCCCAGGCTGGCGGGGTACAGCCATGCAGGTTCCAGATGGCTGTAACATCCCCCTCACACAGAGAACAGCTCATGATCACTACCGTCCTCCTAGCCGTCTCCGAAAGTCGGCAACAGAGCTGGAAGGAGGGGTGGGTGTAGGGGGCGCCGGAT
Source organism: Lithobates septentrionalis (assembly GCA_037952835.1). NCBI lineage: Eukaryota > Metazoa > Chordata > Amphibia > Anura > Ranidae > Lithobates > Lithobates septentrionalis. The sequence continues at coordinate 277,695 of JBBDGP010000163.1, read as the reverse complement.
TGCGAGCTGCACTATTCTCATTATGTGCGGGACAAATGGCCTGAGCAGAGGTTGTATCCGTGCATACTGCGTGCCTCCTCTCTGTAGCCATACCAGTGCACATACAGAAGAACGATCCTCCTAGGTTTGCCTGGCTGGATCGGAGCTTGCACAGTCTGAGCAGCAGTAGAGGTGGATGGAGCAGGCTGAGAAAGTTCATCACACTGCACATTCTGCAGCAGCGATCACTGCAGCCCAGCACTCACCAGAGCTCTCCCCAGACCAGCTCAAAAACTCTTCATTCAATCCATGGAAGTTGCTAGTAAGGAGAGGTGCTAATTTATTTGCAGAACAAGCTGGATTAGTGTCAGAAATACCAGATATGTGAAACGGCCTGTCTGTGTCAGTTTGCAATCAGTGCTTGCAGATTACTGTTAAATTATCTGTATCCTGCAACTCTGATGAGATCACAGACCAGGACAACTACACTACTTCCCGGGCTCAGAAGACTTTACTGGACATTTACTAAAGGCTATGTGTTTTGCTTGCAAAAGAGGTGAGGGTCTGCTAGAATTAAAGTGGAGTTCCACTCAAAAGTGGAACTTCCGCTCATTTGTCTCCTCTCCCCCTCCGGTGCCACAATTGGCACCTTTCGGGGAGGGAGGGGGGACAGGCCTTTGACAGGTATCCTGTTCCCACTTCCGGGAGTCCAGGCCGCGACCCGTGACATCACCACGGGGCTCCCTCCTCCTCTCCCTAGGCCAGTAAGAGAGAGGAGCGGGGCCTCGCGCATGGGCAGTAGGGTTCCCGGCGTGAAAGCCGTAAGGCTACACTGCCGGGCACCCTTACCCGCAATGGCGGCAGCAGCACCCAACAGCTGATGGAAACATCAGCTGCGGTGCCTGTTTTTAAAAGTCAGCAGCTGCAGTATGTGTAGCTGCTGGCTTTTATTTATTTTTATTTTTTTTGAGTGGAACACCGCTTTAAGTTCCAAGCCTGTGATCAGTGACATTCAGTTATAAATGTAAAAAACCTCTCTGCAGCGACTCATCAATCATTTTGGAATATCAGTATGTAGCTGCTAATATATAACAAGAACTCTGAATTTTAGGCTGACAATAGAACACAAGATTTAGCACCAGAGCTGCCCGCGCCCTCTGATTGCACCACTTCTCCTTCACAGCCACACAGAGCCCCTAAACTGGGCGCACACAGACCAAACATCGGCCAGTTCAGTAGGGACCAGACACATTTCAGTCTGTGTGTGGCCTCCAACCTTTCTGGTCAACAGAAATCAATCAGTAGATCAACTTCTGAGGAACGGCCATGCTAGAAAACTTTCCTTCAATCGGTGGCCAAAGTCAAATGGTTGCAGACTAATCAGTGTATTCTGACATTGGGAGGAGTCCTACTGACATAATTAAGGATGATCTCCGGCGTGTTTGCACACTCCGAGTGCAGAGCCCGCCAGGAAGTCGGCACGGCGCTGCGCTAATCACAGGCAGTGAGAAATTTTGCGTTCTCTGCAGCTGCACATCGGGAAAATGTCTCACTGCCTGTGATTAGCGCAGCGCCGTGCCGACTTCCTGGCGGGCTCTGCACTCGGAGTGTGCAAACACGCCCAAGCCCATCCTTAGACATAATACAATGGCACAGAAGGGGAGGATTCCTCCACCTGTCTCATTTGTGTGGACGGGGTGAATCCGTTCATTTATCTTTTCTTCCGCACACCAGCTGAATAAAAAAAAAAATTAAAAACTAACCGTGCCTACTCCACTTTAGACTCAAACCACAGACACAGGGGCATCTATTCCTTGTAGTGACACAACACACAGGCATTTTTCCTCACACTGATACATTTTTTTCTACATCACTGTTGGCCCAAAGCTTTACTGCAGGAAAAATTGCGTACTGCTATTAAACTGCACATGTCGCTACAAACTGCAACCCAGCCCCTACTCCACCTGGGGAGTGGGAGGGGGGCGAAGTTTGACACCTTCGCACTGGGTGACCTTGTCCCAGCACCACATTGCATGGTGGGAGTTGTAGTTCTCCACACCACACACTAGACTTGGCCCACCGGTGCCTGCACTCTGCAGAGACTACATCTACCAGAATGGCACTCAAAGTGAATGTGTCGGCTTCTCCTGCTTCACTGCTTGTAGTAGGAACCAAGGAGTGTATAGAGGGATCATCTGTCTGCTCTGCAGCCTGTCTGTGGTGGGATCATCTGTGGCTATGGCTCTAGTGTTTGGTGCCTGTCTGCACAGTCTAAGACCATCTCCTGTATCTTATCCACACAGTCTCTGACCATCTTCTGCAGCATGTTTGCAGTGTCTGACCATCTTTAGCATGTTTGCAGTCTCTGACCATCTCCTGTAGCGTGTTTGCACAGTCTTTGACCGTCTCCTGTATCATGTCCACACAGTCTCTGACCGTCTCCTGTATCATGTCCGCACAGTCTCTGGCCGTCTCCTGTATCATGTCTGCACATTATCTGACCATCTCCTGTATCATATCCACAGTCTGACCATCTCCTGTATCACGTCTGCACAGTCTCTCACCGTCTCCTGTATCACGTCCGCACAGTCTTTGACCATCTCTTTTATCATGTCCGCACAGTCTCTGACCATTTCTTGCATCATGTCTGCACAGTCTGTGACCATCTCCTGTATCATATCCGCAGAGTCTCTGACCATCTCTTGTATCATGTCTGCAGTCTCTGGGGGGGGGAGCCTACAGAGGAGTCAAGAGCGGGAGCACTGCCAGGACGGGGGTCACGTGAGGAGTCAGATGTGTGTAGACTGTTGGGAGGATGATATAGGATGAAACCAGACACCAAGCTGAAGCCCAAAGAGGACCCTATGACTGAGCCCTGCAAGGTGCACCTGAGAGGAGGTCAGTGACAGCGCTGCAAGGATAGTCTGAGACAGTAAGGTAAGGGGGCACTTATATAAAAGTTCCCCCTGATATCAGTAACCCCCCCCCCTTTACCTTAGTTTATTCACTCTGTGGAAGGTGATCTCTGGTCACCAGAGCCCCCTTTACATCAGAGTTCCCCTTTACACCAGTCTGCAGCATTATCTCTTTGATGCTCTTACATCATGATCTGCAGCATTCCCCATTATATCAAAATTCCCCTTGCACCGTAAGGGGGAATCCTGCAGATTTTGATGTTAGGAGGTACTCTGTGCTGGGTTATATTAACCTGACCTTCATGTAAATGGAGAAATATGGTTTTTGACTTTTGTTATAACTTAAACACATTGCTAATAACAGCTACACAAATGGTATCTATATTTGTGTGGGTGTAATAAAAAAAAAAGTATGTATATATATATATATATATATATATATATATATATATATATATATATACACATATACACAGTGGGGACGGAAAGTATTCAGACTCCCTTAAATTTTTCACTCTTTGTTATATTGCAGCCATTTGCTAAAATCATTTAAGTTCATTTTTTTCCTCATTAATGTACACACAGCACCCCATATTGACAGACAAAACACAGAATTGGTGATGTTTTTGCAGATTTATTAAAAAAAGAAAAACTGAAATATCACATGGTCCTAAGTATTCAGACCCTTTGCTGTGACACTCATATATTTAACTCAGGTGCTGTCCATTTCTTCTGATCATCCTTAAGATGGTTCTACACCTTCATTTGAGTCCAGCTGTGTTTGATTATACTGATTGGACTTGATTAGGAAAGCTACACACCTGTCATACAAGACCTTACAGCTCACAGTGCATGGCAGAGCAAATGAGAATCATGAGGTCAAAGGAACTGCCTGTAGAGCTCAGAGACAGAATTGTGGCAAGGCACAGATCTGCCCAAGGTTACAAAAAAATTTCTGCTGCACTTAAGGTTCCTAAGAGGACAGTGGCCTCTATAATCCTTAAATGGAAGATGTTTGGGACGACCAGAACCCTTCCTAGAGCTGGCCGTCCGGCCAAACTGAGCTATCGGGGGAGAAGAGCCTTGGTGAGAGAGGTAAAGAAGAACCCAAAGATCACTGTGGCTGAGCTCCAGAGATGCAGTCGGGAGATGGGAGAAAGTTGTAGAAAGTCAACCATCAATGCAGCCCTCCACCAGTCGGGGCTTTATGGCAGAGTGGCCCGACGGAAGCCTCTCCTCAGTGCAAGACACATGAAAGCCTGCATGGAGTTTGCTAAAAAACACCTGAAGGACTCCAAGATGGTGAGAAATAAGATTTTCTGGTCTGATGAGACCAAGATAGAACTTTTTGGCCTTAATTCTAAGCTGTATGTGTGGAGAAAACCAGGCACTGCTCATCACCTGTCCAATACAGTCCCAACAGTGAAGCATGGTGGTGGCAGCATCATGCTGTGGGGGTGTTTTTCAGCTGCAGGGACAGGGCGACTGGTTGCAATCTAGGGAAAGATGAATGCGACCAAGTACTGGGATATCCTGGACGAAAACCTTCTCCAGAATGCTCAGGACCTCAGACTGGGCCGAAGGTTTACCTTCCAACAAGACAATGACCCTAAGCACACAGCTAAAATAATGAAGGAGTGGCTTCACAACAACTCCGTGACTGTTCTTGAATGGCCCAGCCAGAGCCCTGACTTAAACCCAATTGAGCATCTCTGGAGAGACCTAAAAATGGCTGTCCACCAACGTTTACCATCCAGGCTGAGAGAACTGGAAAGGATCTGCAAGGAGTAATGGCAGAGGATCCCCAAATCCAGGTGTGAAAAACTTGTTGCATCTTTCCCAAAAAGACTCATGGCTGTATTAGATCAAAAGGGTGCTTCTACTAAATACTGAGCAAAGGGTCTGAATACTTAGGACCATGTGATATTTCAGGTTTTCTTTTTTAATAAATCTGCAAAAATGTCAACAATTCTGTGTTTTTCTGTCAATATGGGGTGCTGTGTGTACATTAATGAGGAAAAAAATGAACTTAAATGATTTTAGCAAATGGCTGCAATATAACAAAGAGTGAAAAATTTAAGGGGGTCTGAATACTTTCCGTCCCCACTGTATACACACATACACACACCTATACCCTATGTTTAATGATATTTGATAAAGAGTAATTGGTTAGAGAAAATTTTAGAAACTGTGAATTCATAGTTCATAGTATTTAAGGCTCTTAATATAGGCGATTTATACAGTTAATTTTTGTTTGCTTGAATTATTTTTCTCATTATGGGCGTGAATGGGGCCTCATGTCTAAATTTTGCCCAAGGCCTCACAAAGCCTAGAGCCGCCTCTGCCAGGAGTGTCGAAGAAGGGCCCCAGAAGAGGAGGATCGGGGTTGCTATGTGCAAATACACTACACGGCAGGGGCGTTGCTAGGGGGTGGCTATTGGGGCTATAGCCCCAAATCTGGGGCCCATAGCCCCGAGTCTCTTGCCTCAGGGTCCCTGCTTAACCAGCGCTTCAATCACCCTGACACCATATAAACCATGGTGCCATGATGATTGAAGCGTCAACACCAGCCATTGCCCGCGAAATATGGGTTACCACCGGCCCCCGCGCCCCCCCGCGGGCCTGCAAAAAGGTTGGTGATCACTGCTATGGCCTCTAGCCCCAGATCTTTTGCAGACCTAGCAACGCCCCTGCTACACGAAGCAGGTAAGTATAACATGTTTGTTATTTTTACCAAAAAAAAAGCGAGACTTTAGTAGTACTTTAAGTCCAACCACAACACAATACAAAGAACAGATCGGGTAAACGAAATCCAGAGAATGTCACCTCGTGCTGATCCCTGGCCAGAGGGCCCTATAAATTCCAATGCAAACAAAAAACAGAGTGTTTCTATTACCATTTGGTTAAAAGGCATGTGTTGCTGCTAAAGCTACCTGAAAAAATACTTTTTTTTTTCAAACTAAATTAAATCAGATTGTGTGCTATTGCTATGCACTGCCAGTGTATGCAGCCAACAGCACTTTATCCTAATGCCCGCAGGGCTAGGTGGATATGAGATTAGTTCCACAGAGATGATGAAGATAAACAAAATCCAAACATGACACGTTTCAGAGCAATCCCACAAAGCACGTAAAATGCAGTTTATCTGCGACATCTCTTTGGAACTGATGTCATGTTGTTGTGAAGATCTTCATACATGGTCAGTTGCTCATGTGAGCTTTTCCTTGTGAAGTTTTCTTACTCTGTATCCAGATAGTTGCAGAGGTTGTGTATACTAGTCAACAGCAATATCATCAACAGAAGACTTTTAGTAGCATATTTGCATTGAAGTACATCCTTCAAAATTACAGATACATATGCATATTCTTGGCCACATCCAAAATTGACCTTTATTCAGTCAAGAAGTCCTAAATATGCTCTGCTGATACTCTTGGATACTCCTGTCTTTTCTCATATTTGAAGTATCTTCTGACCCTTTTGTGGAATTTGACACAGTGGCTGCTTGGAGGTTTTTGAGGATCACAACTTCCGGGCTGAATCACTATGCTCCCCATGTAACATTAGGGGTTTGAATGTATGGACTTGGTTACATTCATAAATTCGACATTAAATATATGTTGGACAAATGCCATAAGGGTCCATTCACATTGGTGGTCCAATCAGATCCACCTGCACTGCGGGATTTATAGGGGGGCAAAGGGGCAACTAACCTTGGCCCCCTCACAGAAGGGGCCCCCCTCTATACAAAAATAATATACAGTATCTCACAAAAGTGAGTACACCCCTCACATTTTTGTAAATATTTTATTATATAGTTTCATGTGACAACACTGAAGAAATTACACTTTGCTACAATGTAAAGTAGTGAGTTTACAGCTTGTATAACAGTGTCAATTTGCTGTCCTCTCAAAATAACTCAACACACAGCCATTAATGTCTAAACCGCCGGCAACAAAAGTGAGTACTCTGTGAAGCTCTGGTGAACTCAATGCCCAAGAGGGTTAAGGCAGTGCTGGAAACTGATGGTCACACAAAATATTGACACTTTGGCCCAATTTGGACAGTTTCTTTGCCATGAGGTGCCATGTTGAACTTCCAGTGACCAGTATGAGAGAGAGAGAGCCATAACACCAAACTCTACACACCTGCTCCCCAATCACACGTGAAACCTTGTAACACTAATGAGTCACATGACACCGGGGAGGGAAAATGGCTAATTAGGCCCAATTTGGACATTTTCACTTAGGGGTGTACTCACTTTTGTTGCCAGCAGTTTAGACATTAATGGCTGTGTGTTGAGTTATTTTAAAGGAAAAAGCTAATTTACACTGTTATACAAGCTGTACACTCACTACTTTACATTGTAGCAAAGTGTAATTTCTTCAGTGTTGTCACATGTAAAGATACAATAAAATATTTACAAAAATGTGAGAGGTGTACTCACTTTTGTGCGATACTGTAAAACAGTAAAAAATTATAGAATAATAATAATATAAAATATATAATAAAAAATACCTTTTATTAAGTGTATATTAGGGAGTAGTACTTTGTCGACTATCATCTGTAAAAGTTTTCACCCTAGACTGATATTTTGTAGACATGTGCGGTTCGTTTAGTTCCGAATAAATATTCGGACAAATTTTTCATTATTCAGAGATTTTTAAATATATGAATACCCAAATTTCAGTATAAAATGAAGTTTACTGAATGTTCTGAATAACGAAACGAAAATCATCCAAATTTCCGAAATTCAAATTGAAATTGGAATCAAATTCTATATCGAATTCCAGTTGAATTCGAACTGTAAACAAGTTTTTGAAATCAAAGATGGGGGTGTTATTAGAGTAACATTTCGAAATAATGCTGTCTTTGTTAAGCCAAAGGTGATTTAAAGAGTATTGTAATCATTTGATGAAGCTTTTTCTTTTGTTTGTTCACTTTGCCACATTTGAATTGAACGATAAATAAATAAATAAATAAATAGAAAGTTTTTGAATCGGCCGATTCAAAATTTATCGATTTCTAACCTTTTGAATCAAAAAAGATCTGTAAATTGAAGAAAATTTGAAAAAGACATAAAACGAATTGCGAATACAAATTCTGAATACGAATTGAATGAATCAACCAAATTTATCTAAACTAAATAACTAGATTAACAAATCTAAACAAAACTAAATGAAACAAATGTTTTTAACATGCACATGTCTAGTATTTTGTATCATTTTTAAAAATGAATTTTGGCAGCTCAAGCGAAACATACATAGAGCACTTACTCTCTTAACCACTTACGGACCGTTCTCCATCATTATACGGCGGCACTTTGAAGTGGAATATCGTTGTTATGGCAGCTGCTAGCTTCCATTAACCCCAGAATTTACTTCTTCAGTAAGCGGTCCGCTTCAAGATAAAAGTGGTCTCAGCGGCGGATTCGCCACAAGATCACTTTTATCGGTGGCGGGAGAGGGGCCCCCTCTCCCGCCATGCTCTGGTGCCCTCCGCCACTTACCGGAGCCGCTGGCGTAGGCGATCGTGTCCTCTTCCCTGCTTAGCATGGAGCTGAGTGACAGGAAGATGGACCCCACCGGTCTCCATACCGTTGCAGGGCGGAAGCGACGTCAAAATGTCATTTCCGCCCATAGCTCTTAAAAGGACTTTTTTTTTTTTTTTTTTCAAACAAAATTTATTTTATTTTATTTTTTTATTGCATTTTAGTGTAAATATGAGATCTGAGGTCTTTGAGATATGAGATCTCATATTTAAGAGGTCCTGTCATGCTTTTTTTCTATTACAAGGGATGTTTACATTCCTTGTAATAGGAATAAAAGTGGCACAATTTTTTGTTAAAGAACAGTATAAAAATAAAAAGGTAAAATAAATAAGAAAAAAAATATAAAAAATTTCTAAACGCGCCCCGTCCTGGCGAACTCGCGTGCAGAAGCGAATGCATACGTGAGTAGCGCCTGCATATGAAAACGGTGTTCAAACCACACATGTGAGGTATTTCCCTGATCGGTAGAGCGAGAGCAATAATTCTAGCCCTAGACCTCTTCTGTAACCTAAAACATGCAACCTGTAGAATTTTTTTAAACGTTGCCTATGGACATTTTTAAGGGTAAATGTTTGTTGCCATTCCACTCTGTGATGAAGATATAGATGGATACTCTTACCAGACAAGTTGGACTCATTTGCCAGTGGCAGTGAGTCAGTCGAGCTCATATAGGGCGAACGCCTAAGGATCTAGAAGTGCACCAGCTCTGATGTAGTGGAAACCAGGAAGATGGTCGCTCCAAATGGGGTAGGTCCACTTGTCGGCAATATGGATTCAGCAAAGGACTCAGGGTTTGGCTATCTCTCTAGGCAGGAATATGACCACCACCCAATGGAAAGGTCCTCTAGAGACCGGTGGTGGGTAAAGGAATGGACTCGGTCAAACCGGAATGTAAGAAAAATAAAAAGGCTCCATATGGTGCAGGTCAAAAAAATAAGGAGATTTATTTTAAAAGTACAAACCATAAATGATAGATGTGTACAAAAAAAATGCAGCTTTCTATGTGTTCACAAGATAAAAGATTAAAAAGCAATGTGGGGAGCAAGTAACGCAAGTCCGACGCATTTCGTCCCAACGGACTTCAACTGGGGCATTCACGTATATATGTTGTATACATTATTATTTAGGGTAATCACTGTTATAATTTTTCATGTTTAGCACTACACTTTGTTTTTCACATTTGGACGTACGTGTTTTACGTCACCGCATTCCGAATGATCGGATTTTCCGACAACTTTGTGTGACCGTGTGTATGCAAGACAAGTTTGAGCCAACATCCGTCGGAAAAAATCCTAGGATTTTGTTGTCGGAATGTCCGACCGTGTGTACGGGGCATAAGACTGGGATGCCATTAATGTATGTGTAAAGGCAGACGTCCCAATACTTTTGGTAATATAGTGTATGCAACTATGTATGTAACCCTTCACTGGTGCCCTAAATTCCCATTTTTTTCCCTTTTTTTATGCATGTTTTGGTATGTAGGTAGATCCTAATTTGGATTGAAATTACAATCCTTACCTGTAAATAATCTTTTAGTAATTTTAGCATGGCAGTCCCAAGCATGGTAATTGCTGTTATTCTTTATTACCATTTAAACTGTTCTCCCTGGTGGACATCTCTGTTGTTCTCAGTCAGTGACTTAGAAAATACTCAGGTCAACAAGCCATTAAACCCCCTCCTCATGAAAGTTGGGCTGAGTCTCTTGCTGAACCCAATCCCCTATAACACTTCTTTTCTCGCCTTGTGTTCTCACATTTTATATAGACTTTCTAAGAACCCAGTTGATGATCATAAAACAAAAATATCTGTTCATCTGCTTTCACTGTGTTTGTTTTGCTGCTGTCAGTAAGGTCATGGCTTAGTTCCTATCCATCTGTGAAAGTGTTTTATTGTTTTATTCCAATGCCAATATGTATTGAAGAGAAGAAAAAAAAACACCCCTGAGCTCTGCTTTGAAGAGGAACCTTTGCTCTGCTCAGCTATATTCTTTCACCTGAGTCCTATTGAATGGTCAGTTACCTTAGCAACAGCCCAACCATCCAAATAGTATGACTTGCTATCACACATCATCTAGCAACCAATTGCCTCGGGGAAGCCGGCCTCTCTGTCATAGCACGGCAGGCGGCTTGTTGCTAAGGTCTTGACAAAATGTATTTTTTCTCTGTTGGTGGTTGATTACTGTTCACTATGTATTTTTTTTTTGTATTATTATTATTGCTTTTAAAGATACCATATGCTCACTGTGAATATTTCATATAATTGATAAGTAGTAAATTGTAACAAATATGCAGCATTGACTGATATGTAGCAATAACCCCCAAAGGGGCTGCTGAATTTTTGTGGGTGCTCCTGCTTTCCCTACTGGTGACCTTGTAAGCAGGGTGGCCCACTTATGTGTATTTCTTTTTTAAAATCCTTCCAGGAAGGAGGATGATTTCCTTTCCTTGCTTTTCTTGTGCCCAGTTCACACCAAAGCATTGTGTTAGTGTGCGCTGGAGAAAAAATGTAGACATACTGTATGTTTTCTGCAGATAGGTGACCTTAAAATAAGATATGTCCATTTGCCAGGGGTCAGTCTCTTTACTCTCACCATATTAAAAGGATGAAAGTTAGCACAGAAGTGGAGCTGTCGACCACAACAGTTCAATTTTTTCATTGTGATCTAACAGCTCCATTTATCTGCACCTTTTGTAAATAGGGAGCCCCCTATGGAGACCCTCATTTCTAGGGGGTGTATGGGGGGTAGACCCCCTGATGGTCCAGCTACTTTCAGACAGTGTTATGGCTCATGCTGTAGAGACTGTGTACACTGGTAACTTCAGAATTCCGCAACAGCTGAGGAAATCTGTTCCTAAACACATATTTAAGTGAGTAATATGAGAATATGAGTATGGCTGAGGGTTGTTTTATTACCCACTATTCAGCACAATGCCCCCCCCACCCCCTTCGTTATCCTCTGTCCCTCCCCCATTTCAGTTCTACCGATTTTGCTATTATTGTGCATTTCTGGGGGTTTATTATTGTGTTATGCTGGGTGTTAATTATTGTGCAATGCTGGATGTTAATTATTGTGCTTGGGGCCGATAATCTGCTTGGTGTTATTGATGTGCTTGGGGTTATTGTTTGCCCTGACACTTGCTGAAGGTTATCATTACTGGATCCAAGGGGGGTGATATTACCCCCACAGTCTATTTAGTGTACCCCCAGGCTCTAGTTTATCTAAACAAAGGGGGGAAAGGTGGCACACTACAAGCCATTCGCTGTAAAGCAACACACACTTTTTTACCAAGCCCACTTTATTGACCACACCCACAGAGTGCACAACACATTAACCCTCCCCCTTATACCCCTATCACCAGCACATTACCCCCCAAAAATAGCCTGGAGCCTCCACTGCCATCAGACTATTCCAACATCTTTATTCTGTTTTATATACAGTATCTCAAAAAGTGAGTACACCCCTCACATTTTTGTAATTTTTTTATTATATCTTTTTATGTGACAACACTGAAGAAATGACACATTGCTAAAATGTAGTTAAAAATATTAGTGAGTGTACAGCTTGTATAGCAGTGTAAATTTGCTGTCCCCTCAAAATAACTCAACACACAGCCATTAATGTCTAAACCGTTGGCAACAAAAGTGAGTACACCCCTAAGTGAAAACGTCCAAATTGGGCCTAATTAGTCATTTTCCCTTCACGGTGTCATGTGACTCATTAGTGTTACAAGGTTTCACGTGTGAATGGGGAGCAGGTGTGTAGAGTTTGGTGTTATGACTCTCACTCTCTCATACTGGTCACTGGAAGTTCAACATGGCACCTTATGGCAAAGAACTCTCTGAGGATCTGAAAAAGAAGAATTGTTGCTTTACATAAAGATGGCCTAGGCCAGTGATGGCGAACCTTGGCACCCCAGATGTTTTGGAACTACATTTCCCATGATGCTCTTGCACTCTGCAGTGTGGGTGAGCATCATGGGAAATGTAGTTCCAAAACATCAGGGGTGCCAAGGCTCGCCATCACTGGCCTAGACTATAAGAAGATTGCCAAGACCCTGAAACTGAGCTGCAGCATGGTGGCCAAGATGATGATGCACAAGAAAGCCCGCAAACAGTTTGCTGAAGACAAAGGACATAGATTACTGGAACCATGTCCTGTAGTCTGATGAGACCAAGATAAACTTATTTGGTTCAGATGGTGTCAAGAGTGTGTGTCGGCAACCAGGGGAGGAGTACAAAGTGTGTCTTGCCTACAGTCAAGATGGTGGTGGGAGTGTCATGGTCTGGGTCTGCATGAGTGCTGCTGGCACTGGGGTGCTACAGTTCATTGAGGGAACCATAAACGCCAACATGTACTGTGACACAGTGTTGTCACATGAAAAGATATAATAAAATATTTATGTAGCACCCTGATGTTTAGGCAGGGTTGCTCTTAAATTTACCTGCTAGGTACAGTTGCCTTGGCTAATTGATAGGAGATCAATTGATTACACCCCAATTCTGGAATAGCTGCACTGCTTTCTTCTGTCACTAGATGGCTGGTTATCTGTTGGCATTAGATAAGATAAGGGCAATGCAAGGACAGATTAGAAATAGATGGGGTATCTCAGCCAATTGGCAGGGATCTTCTTGGGTCCCTTGGCCTGCAGGGAGAGCCTATTTATTTGGGTGAGGTCAGGTGACCGGGGTTTGCCACCTGGATGGCTGTCTGGGTGGACATGTGTTGTGCTGCCCCGGGCTGCTAGGCCAGAGTCTGAGGCCTATCCCAGGGACATCTGGCTGTTAGGCTGTCTGAGGGTCTATACAGAAGCAAGAGCGCAGCATGCAGTCCAACAAGAAGTGACGGTTCTGTCCGCTGGAAAACCTGTCGTGGTCGGAGTTAGAGGGGAACCTGTCGCCACTAAGGGACCAACCACCTTATTACCAGGGACCACAGTGAGTAGCTGAAGCAAGTACCGGAGCAGTATTCTCACCAACCAGGGACGGTGAAGAATTGGGAAACTTCAGCAGGTGTGAAGCTAGGGACCCAGCAGGGAAGTGGGGGTGACGCTTGAGGAAGTTACTCAGTGAGAAGGTTGGAAGAGCTCAAGAGATCCAGTGGCAGTGGATCAGCAAATCTAGTGAGAGAGACTGGGAGCTCAGTGCAGTGAAGATCTACAAGAAGTGATTGTAGAGGAAGTACAGAAGTTTGTTACAACTTGTGGTAGAAACGGTTATAAGACTGTTGCCATAGGAGACAGCAATCCTACATATGCAGACGTGGTGTCCTGCTGGGTGCCTTTCCCTGCATGGCTGTCTAGCTATTGAAGTCTCGGAGTCTGCTAATTACCATTGTAACTACTAAAGGGTGCCCTGACCCTAAACCCTCTACACAGTTCTGTTCAAGAGAAAATAAATCTCTTTGTATTCAAGAAGTGTCTGGCACCCATGAATCTACCTTGCATTACATCCACCATGCCTTGTAGCCCACTCTACACAGAAGGATGTCAGCTGTCCCTAACTCTGGAGGTTCTCATTAAACCAAAGGGGATCCAGGACCTTGCTACATTTACAAAAATGTGGGGGGTGTACTCACTTTTGTAAGATACTGTATACTGTATGTATATGTGAACAGTGGATCTACTTGCAGATGGGTTTTCAGGAATCGCATAAAAGTGGACAGAATCGGGGATAACCAGAAAGATTGAGATTGGGAGTTCCATAGGAAGAAAGAGGCTCTGGAGAAGTCCTGGAGAGGAGCATGGAGGGAGCCAAGAAGGGGGCTAGAGAGCAGAAGGGCTTGGGAGGATCAAAAAGGATCGTTTGGGTGATATTTTGAGATGATGATGATGATGATGATGATGATAGTGTAGCTCAGGGCAGAGTTGTGGATGACTTTGTATATGGTAAGTATTTTTTATTTTATACATGGAGCAAGGGAAAGCTGTTGGAAGTAAATGCCAGAGAGGGGAAATGGGCACTAAGTTGTTGGTAAGGTGAACAAGTCTAGTAGCAGTTTTCATTATAGACTAAAGAAGGGATACTCTATGCAGAGGGAGGCCAACAAAGAGGGAGTTGCAATAGCTGAACCGACAGATAACCAGGGAGTAAATTTAGAAGCTTGTCTTGTCAATTATTAAGAATGGGCAAATGTTGGAAATGTTGCGGAGGTGAAGGTTGCAGGATTTGGAGACTGATTGGATGTGGGACAAAAGGAAAAATCAGAGTCCAGAACTACATTTAGCACACTGTCTGGAGGGAGGATTGATAGTTGTGGTATTGATCATGATAAAGAAATTGGAGAATGCGGAGAATAAATATTATGAGGTCAGTTTTAAAAAGATTGAGTTTGAGGAAACACTGTGGTATCCAAATTGATGTGTCAGTCACTAAACCATAAGTAGGTGTAGATGGAGAATAGAAGGGGTCTAAGGATGCAGCCTTGGGGGAGCCCTAAGAAAAGAGGAAGAGGAGAGGAGGGGGTAGAGTTGTAGGTGACACAGATAGAACCCTTACACAGGTAGGAGGAGAACTAATAAAGAGCAAAGTCTAAGAGACAAAGGGAGTAGAGGTTTTTGGGGAGGTGTGGGTAGTCAACTGTGTCAAAGACAGCAGAAAGTTCTATGGGTATGAATACAGGAGTAGTGGCCATTGGTTTTAGCAGTTAGTAAGTTGTTAGTGAGATTTAGGAGTTTAAGCAGTTTATGTGGAGTATTGCAGATTAAAGCTAGCTTGAAAGTGGTCAAAAAAGTTTTTTACATTGAAGTGTATTTTAATTTCTGTGTAAAAA
The DNA here is from genome assembly GCA_037952835.1 of Lithobates septentrionalis. Taxonomy (NCBI): domain Eukaryota; kingdom Metazoa; phylum Chordata; class Amphibia; order Anura; family Ranidae; genus Lithobates; species Lithobates septentrionalis. The sequence goes on along the minus strand of JBBDGP010000163.1, from coordinate 262,484 downwards.
AGGACACACTGAACCTGAAGTGCCCCGGGACCCCCAAATCCTAAGTTCAGCCCTGGGTGCATGGCTAAGAAACTATATGTAGCGCACACCCCCAAAAACGCCCACTGGTTTGTCCCAGGTTCTATTCCCAGGTTAGGGCAGTAGCAGCCAGGCACACCGCAGCAGTCACTCTTTTGGCTCAATGAACAGTCTAGGGGTTTCCTTTTTGTAATTTATTGCTGAATAGGTTGGATAGGGCATAGGGAGCTGTGGGATACTCCAGGAACGCTGAGCAATAAATTAAGGACACTCTACACTGTAATACTACTTCTCAGTACAGTTTGTCCAGCAAAAAGGCCTAAAAACATGGACAACAAGGTGCCTTCAATAATGTCCAAGGCCAGACAAACACTAGTATTGATATGCTAGGGATATCAGCAGCAACAATCACTAGGATCCTTCACTTAGGCCTGTACTCACAATGTCCTGGGTACTTGGATGCCTCCCTCCAATATCAGTCAGACAAATGAGTGAGTCTTCCAGAGCAGATCCTCAGTAAAATCCCTCAGTTCATTTTCTTTCTCTTTTAGCAGAAGGCCCCCCAGCTGAGACTTCGATGAGCACAGGTAGAATAGCAGAGAGTGAAAGTAACAGTAAATCCTCAATTTATGGTTGCCACTAGAACAGAAATAGATTGAAAATATTTTATTATTGGAAAAGCACTTCGGCACTAACCGGAGACTAAACTCCAGTAACCTACAATCACGGACTATAACGGCAATATGGTGGTGACAAAAATAAGTAAAAAAACATAATCTTGATTATACAACGTTAAAAATACAGGTAGCAACCCCAGACCTCTGGGGGACTATTGTGACTATCTATGAATTGTATATAGTTTGCAAGTTATCAATACAAACATATATGTACATGCAGATGAATGCAATCACAACAGATGATGTGCATGGTGAACTGCTGTCTGTAATATACAGTCAAGGTTTCGCCAACCATTTGGCTTCCTCAGGACCCATACAAGAAGATAGCAGATTGCCTACAATAACATAATATTAGTACCACGATATAAATTGAAATAAAAAACAATATAATATAGAATAGATAACACTTGTGTAAATCAACAGTGCATGTTCCTACCGCTGATTACAGCTAGCCGAATATCTGTCCATTACCTAACTGACCATTACCTATGCCTGCCCCGGGAGGTAATGGGCAGATGTTGGACTAGCTGTGATTACAAGTAGGAACATGCACTGTTATTCTATATTATATTGTTTTGTTTATTTCACTAGATACTAATATTATGTTATTGTAGGCAATCTGCTATCTTCTTGTCTGGGTCCTGAGGAAGCCAAATGGTTGGCGAAACCTTGAACTTACAGACAGCAGCTCTTTATGCACATCATCTATTGTGATTGCATTCATCTGGATATACATATATGTTTGTATTGATCACTTGCGAACAATATTCAGTTCATAGATGGTATCACAATACTCCCTAGAGGTCTGGAGTTGGTACCTTTATTTTATTTTTTTAACTTTGTTATATAAAGATTATCTTCTTTCACTTACTCTTGTCTCCACCATGTTACCGTTATAGTCTGTGATTGTATGTTACGGGAGTTTAGTCTCCGGTTTATGCCTAAGTGCTTTTCTGTTCTGTTTTGGATGAGGCCATAAAAGTCCCCCTTACTTACTATAATCCTTTTCTTTTTGGCACTAGTTCTAGTGACAACCAGGGATTCCCTCACTTTAGTGGAAGTCCCTCTCACTTCCTGTTTTGGCTATGAGACAGGAAGTGAGGGGAATTCTCTCCAATAGGATACAGATGGCAACAAAAACTGAAGTAGTTATAATGCTCCAGTGCGCTATACAGAAGTGGAAAAAAAAAATCTGCTTTCATTTCTGCTCCTTTTTGGGAAAGTTTAGTACAAGACACCTAGGGAAGTGAATCACTTAGCTAAAAGTCAGGATGTAGGATGGCTGTGCCATCTAGTGATGCACTACAAGAACTGCAGTGTCAGTCTTTCACGCCTTTGGTTTAGCAGCTGAACGATTTACTGCGCAGCCAATGATTTTTCGCTCATACATAGCACCACCTGTTCACCTTCTGTGTGGGAGATTTCAATGCAGTCTTGGCAGAGATAATCTGCCATAATTATTCACGTCCTTAGCACCTATAATTGTGTTTCATCATCCTTTCATCATCTGTACAATGCCAACTGCCACGTTGCTATTTTAGCTGGGAGGCTTTGTTGTTGCTATGGAGATCGTGCTGGAGGAAAGTAGCCAGGCAAATAAAAGCGTAGAACAACAGAGTATTTGCAATTAAACCACAACAATTATATACTCGTCAACGCCGCATTTAATTTGGTGCCATTTGAAAGTTGTGATTTGTTGCTCGGAGCGGTATAGACTCTTTGAAGGGGTTGTGACTAGGGATGGGCCGAATGGACCCCTGTTTGGTACGCACCAGAACTTTCGAACACCGCAAAAGTTCGGACCCGCATATCGAACCCCATTAAAGTCAATGAGACCCGAATGTCAGAAATCAACAGTGCCCATTTTGAAGGCTTATATGCAAGTAATTGGGGATACAATGATTATAAGTGTCCGGGTCCTGCCCTGGGGGACATGTATCAATTAAAAAAAAAAAAAAAAAGTTTGTGAAAAACTTCATTTTTAAATGAGCAGTGATTTTATTTTTAAAGTGAAAGCATAAAAATGAAAAAAATCCTTCCAATATAGTGCCTGGGGGAATCCCCTTAGTCTACCTGTAAAGTGGCAGATCTGTACCATGTCTAGAATCTGCTGCAGCAATAATTGAATTTATAAAGCCCAACAAAATGAAATTTTCCCTGCAAGCTGCCTTTATTTTTCTCAGCAACAGCTGGAGAGCCAGTGTGTATGATGAGGCCACAATGTAGTGCACTGGGAGCAAGATTAGAGATTTTTTGGATACATTCTGGTGTCACTTTGACTTTAGATGGAAGTAACGAGTGCGTAAAAATTGGTCTTTGGGTGTCGGTGGCGCCTTCCTAACAAAACCCTATAGAGGTAATCTTGATGAAAGCAAGAATTGGCCTTGCTGTAAAAAATTGCAATGATATGCACCTGTCAAACAGGTGCAGAAAAATTGGTCTTCGGGTGTTAATTGTGCCCATGAAACCTATACCCAAAACATTCTACCAGATGAAATGATTGAACACCCTCAAATCTAGGCAGCCCCGAAGTCCTGCAGAGATTCCACATCCCAAAAAGACTTAATCAGTGACATCGGCATCAGGGGCTTCGTTGCTGGTAATCCAGGACTGATTTATTTTTATAAAAGTCAAACGGTCCACGAAGTCTGTGGACAGACACGTTCTATGATCAGTAACGAAACCTCCTGCAGCACTGAATGCCCGTTCTGAAAGCACACTGGATCCAGGGCAGCCCAACAACTCAATAGCATACTGGGCAAGTTCTGGCCAGTGGTCTATTCTCATGACCCAGTAAGTCAGTGGATCGTGGAAAGCTCTCCATCTCTGTTTTGGCCCTGAGGTAATCGTCCACCATGTGATGCAGATGCTGCCGATGGGATGTGGAAGCTGACAGCCCTGGGCAGCGAGGGTTAAAAAAATTCCGAAATGCCTCACTTAGGCGGATGCCTTCTCCAACGCTCCTCTCTTGACCAACAGAAGACTCAAAACTAAGTTTTCCACAACACTGTAACCTACTGGAGTCAGGAAAAACGTTCAATAAAAGCCTCTTTAACGTGTCCTCAAGAGTTTTTATCTTCTGCGCTCTCTGTGGGGACTGGATGAGTTCTGAACCCCTCCCCTTATAACGGTGGTCAAGGAGGGTTGCCAACCAGTAATCATCCTTCTCCTTTATGCCACGTATTCTTGGGTCTTTTCACAGGCTTTGAAACATGAGGTTGCCCATGCATCTCAAATTTGTCAAGGCTTGTGAAGCAGACTCCTCGGGGTCACTCAGGATGACATCATCTGGAACTTCCTCCTCCCAGCCACATACTACTCCCAAGGTGGCATAAACACCAACCATTTGAGTACCACATGCTTAACAAGGCATTTAATGTCCAACCACTCAGCCTGTCAGCAAGAGCACATAAAGGCCACACAAATGGGGCACAAATCTGTCCCTCCTCCTCCTTCTCCTCCTCCTTACCCACTTCAGTCTGCCCCTGCTATACCTAGTCATTACCTCTCAGCAACCTCCACTGACAGGGATTATGGTATAGCACATGCTTGGCGCTCGCAGTTCACCCAGGTGTGTTAGAACAGCAAATGAAAATTCACTGTCCTAACACTGAACCGCCTCTCCCGCCAATCAGGTGCTCAGGTCTGTTACCCGTCACCTAATTGACTGAAACGTCAGGCACTGTGATCGGACGCCTAATGGGAAAGGACAGGAGGAGACTAATGGAGGACACCGCTCACTGCCGTCACCCGCTGCCCCACCGAGACAGGGTAAGTGCCAGGCAGACAGCGAGCGGGGGGGGGGGTCACAGTGGCGGCATTGGATGGCAGAGTGGCAGCATTAGATGGGCACAGTGGTAGCATTGGATGGGCAGAGTGGCAGCATTGCATGGCACAGTGGCTGCGTTTGATGGCACAGTGGCTGCGTTTGATGGGCACAGTGGCAGCATTCGATGGGCACAGTGGCTGAGTTTGATGGGCAGAGTGGCAGCATTCGATGGGCACAGTGGCAGCATTCGATGGGCACAGTGCCAGCCTTTGATTGGCACAGTGGCAGCCTTTGATGGGCACAGTGGCAGCCTTTGATGGGCACAGTGAGGCTGCAATTGATGGGTTTTTTTCAGTTTGTTTGTGCCCCACCAAAAATTTTGAGCACCAGCTGCCACTGCTCTGTAGCCCCAGATACTCAAAAATGACCACTATTTCAGTACACGGTAAAGTACATAAACAACCATTTGTGCTTGGCCTCTGCTACTGTGTCTTTCACAGTGAAATGCAGAGTGAGTCTGGGTACAGAGGTGAACAGCTGGAGGGATCTTTGGGCTTGTGCCACAGATAAGTGGCTGGAGGAGTCCAAGGGCTGGTACCACAGGTGGGTGGCTTTAGATGCAGTGCCACCCCAGTTGAAGTGCAGTACTCTGGTAGCAATTGATGCAGTGCTTTCTGCAGTGGCTGGGTCTTCCATTGAAGCTGCATACTACTGGGCTCCTGCCCATATGCTGTCACACCATTACTAACAGTGGAGGATCATACACTTTGCTGCAGATGACATGCCCAGTCATTCCTGCCTCATCAAGTGTGGTCTCTCTGAGCACCTGAAAGCAGGAAACAGTGAAACCTAAATTCTATCCAGGAGCCCAAAGGTTTGTGGGTACCCATAAAATTGTGGTAATAGGTAATAAAAGAGCCCGGGCCTGCAACTAAACATGGTGGGTCAAAGGGCACGCAACTTCTACAGTTGGGAAGATACTGGAGAGTTTATTAAAAGACCACATAGATGATTTGTTGGTAGAAAAAAAACATTTTAGGCAACAGACAGCATGGATTCATGAAACACAGAAGTTGTCAGACAAATATGATTTATTTTCATGAGAAGGTAAGAAAAACCTTAGACAGGGGGGTGGCGGTGGAGGTGGTATGCTTGGATTTTGCAAAAGCGTTTGACACAGTTCCCCACACAAGGCTAAGACCCCTTTCACACTGAGGCAGTTTTCAGGCGTTTTAGCGCTATAAATAGTGCCTGTAAAGCCCCTGAAAACTGCCTCCCATGCCACCTGAATGTGAAAGCCTGAATGCTTTCACACTGGGGTGGTGTGCTTGTGGGACATTAGAAAAAGTCCTGCAAGCAGCATCTTTGGGGTGGTTTGGGATCGCTGTATACTGCACAGTGCTCCCAAAATGCCCCTTCCCATTGGCAATGAATGGGCAGCTCTTTCGAAGCACCTGAAAAGACCTTCGGAATCGCCGCAACATGGACACATTTAACCCCTTCTTTGGGGTTAAAAGTGGCCCGCTAGCAGCCAAAAAGCGCCACTTAAACAGCACTAAAGCCCTAAAACTAAAACGAGCGGCGCTTTAGCGCTAACGCATGGGCGGCCCCAGTGTGAAATGGATCTAATGTGTAAGGTAAAATCTACAGGCTTGGAAAGATCAGTTTGAAAATGGATAGAAAACTGGCTTAAAGACCGAATTCAGAGAGTAGTGGTTAATGATTGTTACTCTGAATGGTCTGAGGTTATTAGTGGTGTAACCCTGTGGTAGGGAGCTAAAATGGCTAAATTTGAACAAAATGGTTACTTCTGACAAAATGTTCCTACTTGTAAAACGTTCTGAGTAAGATTTTATACATGTGAGTGTGACTAGCAAATAGTTAAGAAATTCCAAAAGCTTGCATCTAACTCCCCCTTCTTCTCTCCTGAGAAGCCAGGACAGCAACCCTATTAGTGGCTAATAAATTAGGCAGATAGTTAGAGAGACTGCAGATGTTTTTCACTAATGCCGCGTACACGCGAGCGGAATTTCCGTCAGAAAGAGTGCAACGGGAGCTTTTCATCGTATATTCCGACCGTGTTTATGCCCCATCGGACTTTTTCTGTCGAAAATTCAGACGGACTTAGATAGTGAACATGTTCTATATTTTTCTGACTGAACAAATTACTATCGGAAAAACCGCTCGTCTGTATGCGGTTCCGGCGCACCAAAAACGACGCATGCTCTGAAGCAAGTACGAGACGGAAGCTATTGGCTACTGGCTATTGAACTACCGTTTTCTAGTCCCGTCGTACGTGTTGTATGTCACCGCGTTCTGGACGGTTGGAATTTGGTGTGACCGTGTGTATGCAAGACAGCTTGAGCTGAATTCCATCGGAATTCAGAGTTTATTCCGACGGTAAAACCGGTCGTGTGTACAGGGCATAACAAGCTCTTTAGGAGCTTACAAGATGCTTTAGGAATGTCTATGTAATTTTTTAAATTATATATATATATATATATATATAAAATATATAACCACACATAAAGGTAGCATGCTGGCATTAGCTGGGCTCGGTGTCTTTTGCTAGCGGAATATTTTGTTTTCCTGAAAGTCTGTTGTCTGGTGTCATCACTGGTTTCCCAGGATTTATAGAGCTTTCTGCTACAACACCCCAAGGTTCAGTGTTGGGACCCTTACTTTTTAATATATTTATAAATGATATAGGGTCTGGGATTCCAAGTACCATTTCAGTGTTTGTTGTGACACCAAGCTATGCAGTGGAATAATATCCTTACAGGATGTCTTCAACTTACAAGCCAACCTCAATGCACTGTTTAATTGGGCGACTATGTGGAAAATGAGGTTTAATGTTAATAAATGTAAAGTTATGCACTTTCACTAAGAATATGCATGCATCATACACAGAGGCGTTGCTAGGTCTACAAAAGATCTGGGACTAGAGCCCATAGTAGCGTAGTAAAGAAAGTCATACACTTGGGCGGGCATACACATGTATATACAGTAATATACATGTGGGTGTATATATATCCCCAGAGAGCCCCCCGCTTACATCAGGGTCCCCAGAGAGCCCCTCCTTACATCACCTTACATCAGGGTCCCCAGAGAGCCTCCTCCTTACATCAGAGTCCTCAGAGAGCCTCCCCCTTCCATCAGGGTACCCAGAGGGCCCCCCCCCCCACTTACATCAGGGTTCCCAGAGAGGCCCTCTTACATTAGGGTCCCCAGAGAGCCCCCCCCCCTTAAATCTGGGTCCCTAGAGAGCCTAGGCTTTAAAATCAGGGTCCCCAGAGAGCCTCTCCCTTACATCAGGGTCCCCAGAGAGCCCCCCCACTTATATAAGGGTCCCCAGAGAGTCTCCCCTCCCCTTGGGGACCCCTGCAGAGACTCTGGGCTATTGGCCTCAGATTCGGGGCTATAGCCCCAAAAGCCACCCCCTAGCAACGCCCCTGATCATATACATACTAGAGGGAGTACAACTGAGGGAGTCAATGGTGGAGAAGAAGATTAAAGCCTCCATGTGTCCTCACCATACAATTTCTTTAGGGTAACCACACACATTACACTCCAGTCTAAGCTTTATTGACAGTTTCTGTCCCCATAGGCCAACTGCCTTTTGCCACCTGCTCCTCAACACTAGGGATGAGCTTCGTGTTCGAGTCGAACCCATGTTCGACTCGAACATCGGCTGTTCGACCGTCCGTCGAATTGCGAACGTTATGGGCCGTTCGCGCCAAATTCGTGTGGCGCGTCACGGCCCATAATTCACTGCGGCATCGCAGTGCATTGCTGGCTGATGATTGGCCAATCATGCACTATGACCCGCATGCTTGGCCAATCACAGCGCCGTCAGTAGAGAGAGCTGTAATTGGCCAAAGCCAGGGTGGCTTTGGCCAATTATGGCTCAGGGGATTTAGTACACGCCCCACACTATATAAGGTCGCCTGCACGGCGGCCCTGTGTAGTGTGTTCCGGTGTGCTGATAGAGAGAGAGACAGACAGTGTCATTTGATTTGAGAGCTAGATTAGGCTAGATCTGTTCCTGCTATTTACATTTAGTGCAGTGCGTCCTGCTCACAGTGTTCAGCTAGATCCGTTCCTGCTATTTACATTTAGTGCAGTGCGTCCTGCTCACAGTGTTCAGCTAGATCCGTTCCTGCTATTTACATTTAGTGCAGTCAGTGCGTCCTGCTCACAGTGTTCAGCTAGATCTGTTCCTGCTATTTACATTTAGTGCAGTCAGTGCGTCCTGCTCACAGTGTTCAGCTAGATCCGTTCCTGCTATTTACATTTAGTGCAGTCAGTGCGTCCTGCTCACAGTGTTCAGCTAGATCGGTTCCTGCTATTTACATTTAGTGCAGTCAGTGCGTCCTGCTCACAGTGTTCAGCTAGATCCGTTCCTGCTATTTACATTTAGTGCAGTGCGTCCTGCTCACAGTGTTCAGCTAGATCTGTTCCTGCTATTTACATTTAGTGCAGTGCGTCCTGCTCACAGTGTTCAGCTAGATCCGTTCCTGCTATTTACATTTAGTGCAGTCAGTGCGTCCTGCTCACAGTGTTCAGCTAGATCCGTTCCTGCTATTTACATTTAGTGCAGTCAGTGCGTCTTGCTCACAGTGTTCAGCTAGATCTGTTCCTGCTATTTACATTTAGTGCAGTCAGTGCGTCCTGCTCACAGTGTTCAGCTAGATCTGTTCCTGCTATTTACATTTAGTGCAGTCAGTGCGTCCTGCTCACAGTGTTCAGCTAGATCCGTTCCTGCTATTTACATTTAGTGCAGTGCGTCCTGCTCACAGTGTTCAGCTAGATCCGTTCCTGCTATTTACATTTAGTGCAGTCAGTGCGTCCTGCTCACAGTGTTCAGCTAGATCCGTTCCTGCTATTTACATTTAGTGCAGTCAGTGCGTCCTGCTCACAGTGTTCAGCTAGATCCGTTCCTGCTATTTACATTTAGTGCAGTGCGTCCTGCTCACAGTGTTCAGCTAGATCCGTTCCTGCTATTTACATTTAGTGCAGTCAGTGCGTCCTGCTCACAGTGTTCAGCTAGATCCGTTCCTGCTATTTACATTTAGTGCAGTGCGTCCTGCTCACAGTGTTCAGCTAGATCTGTTCCTGCTATTTACATTTAGTGCAGTGCGTCCTGCTCACAGTGTTCAGCTAGATCCGTTCCTGCTATTTACATTTAGTGCAGTCAGTGCGTCCTGCTCACAGTGTTCAGCTAGATCCGTTCCTGCTATTTACATTTAGTGCAGTCAGTGCGTCCTGCTCACAGTGTTCAGCTAGATCTGTTCCTGCTATTTACATTTAGTGCAGTCAGTGCGTCCTGCTCACAGTGTTCAGCTAGATCCGTTCCTGCTATTTACATTTAGTGCAGTGCGTCCTGCTCACAGTGTTCAGCTAGATCTGTTCCTGCTATTTACATTTAGTGCAGTGCGTCCTGCTCACAGTGTTCAGCTAGATCCGTTCCTGCTATTTACATTTAGTGCAGTCAGTGCGTCCTGCTCACAGTGTTCAGCTAGATCCGTTCCTGCTATTTACATTTAGTGCAGTCAGTGCGTCCTGCTCACAGTGTTCAGCTAGATCCGTTCCTGCTATTTACATTTAGTGCAGTGCGTCCTGCTCACAGTGTTCAGCTAGATCTGTTCCTGCTATTTACATTTAGTGCAGTGCGTCCTGCTCACAGTGTTCAGCTAGATCCGTTCCTGCTATTTACATTTAGTGCAGTGCGTCCTGCTCACAGTGTTCAGCTAGATCCGTTCCTGCTATTTACATTTAGTGCAGTCAGTGCGTCCTGCTCACAGTGTTCAGCTAGATCCGTTCCTGCTATTTACATTTAGTGCAGTCAGTGCGTCCTGCTCACAGTGTTCAGCTAGATCTGTTCCTGCTATTTACATTTAGTGCAGTCAGTGCGTCCTGCTCACAGTGTTCAGCTAGATCTGTTCCTGCTATTTACATTTAGTGCAGTGCGTCCTGCTCACAGTGTTCAGCTAGATCTGTTCCTGCTATTTACATTTAGTGCAGTGCGTCCTGCTCACAGTGTTCAGCTAGATCTGTTCCTGCTATTTACATTTAGTGCAGTCAGTGCGTCCTGCTCACAGTGTTCAGCTAGATCCGTTCCTGCTATTTACATTTAGTGCAGTGCGTCCTGCTCACAGTGTTCAGCTAGATCTGTTCCTGCTATTTACATTTAGTGCAGTGCGTCCTGCTCACAGTGTTCAGCTAGATCCGTTCCTGCTATTTACATTTAGTGCAGTCAGTGCGTCCTGCTCACAGTGTTCAGCTAGATCCGTTCCTGCTATTTACATTTAGTGCAGTCAGTGCGTCCTGCTCACAGTGTTCAGCTAGATCCGTTCCTGCTATTTACATTTAGTGCAGTGCATCCTGCTCACAGTGTTCAGCTAGATCCGTTCCTGTTATCTTCCTACTGACAGGCAGGCTTGTCTGGTTACAGTATATAAAGCTACCTGAAGAAAATTACAGGTGTTCTATCCCAGCTTAGTGCAGCTACAGGCCATTAGTATGTCTGGAAGGCCAAGAAGGAGAGGCAGACAGTCACAAGCCAATAAGAGAGGGCAAGCAGGCTCTGTGTCTAGTGCTGGTCGTGGAGACGGTGCATCCTCATCAGCACGTGGCCATGGGACACGCTTGGCCTTTTTTTCGGCAGCTGGCCGTGTTGAGCCGCAACATGCAGAAAACTTGGTCGAGTGGATGACCAAGCCGTCCTCATCCTCCTCATCCTCTCTCACCCATGCCCAGGGTGTTTTGTCTGGCAAAGCAGCGGCCTCTTCCCTCAGCTCAATGTCATCAGTGACTCCTTCCCTAGCTCCACCATGTCCTCATGAGGATTCCCTCGAACTGTTTGACCACAGTGTTGGGTACATGCTCCAGGAGGATGCCCAGCGTTTGGAAGGCTCTGATGATGATACTGAGCTCGATGAAGGCAGTAACATGAGCACGGACAGAGGGGGTGCCCAAGAAGGACAGCAATCTGGCAGTCATGCTCCCCCTGCTGCAGCATACTGCCAGGTTTGCTCCAGTGATGAGGAGGGAGGGGATGATGAGGTCACTGACTCAACGTGGGTGCCTGATAGGAGAGAGGAGGAGGAGGAGGAGGAGGAGGTGGCACATCACCAACGAGGCAGGATGCTCTCCAGGGGCCAGCCTAAGGGCAGCACATTGACTGCATCACACCCCAAAGCTCCACATGTGCAGGGCGCTGCAGTCTCTGCGCGTTATTCAAAAAGTTCTTTGGTGTGGGCCTTTTTTGAGACGAGTGCATCAGATCGCACCGCTGCTATTTGCAACATATGTCTCAAGCGTATCTCGCGTGGCCAAAACATCTCCCGCTTGGGTACCACATGCTTGACCAGACATATGTTGACCTGCCATGCAGTTCGTTGGCAAGCATATCTAAAAGACCCACACCAAAGAACAAAGAGGATCTCTCCTTGCTCCTCATCAGCTGAGATTTCCAACCCCACTAGACCTTCAGTCCTCTCTGAGACCTGCAGTGAGAGGAATGAAGGTGTAGAATTAGGTGTGTCACAGCCAAGTACTTGTGGGCAATCTGCTTTTGGTACACCGACGCCAGATTGTACCAGGCAAATTTCCCTGCCCCAGCTGCTGCACCGCCGAAAGAAGTTTGCTCCCAGCCATCCACATGCCCAGCGGTTGAATGCTAGCTTGGCAAAATTGCTAGCACTTCAACTGCTGCCTTTTCAGTTGGTAGACTCTGCCCCCTTCCGTGAGTTTGTGGAATGTGCGGTTCCTCAGTGGCAGGTACCCAAACGCCACTTTTTCTCACGGAAGGCGATTCCAGCTCTCTACCGGCATGTGGAAGGCAATGTCCATGCCTCGCTGGACAGGGCGGTCAGCGGTAAGGTGCATATTACCGCTGACTCATGGTCCAGCAGGCATGGACAGGGACGTTACTTAAGTTTCACGGCGCATTGGGTGACTCTGCTGGCAGCTGGGAAGGATGCAGGACAAGGTGCAGTAGTGTTGGTGGTTGTTCCGCCACCACGCCTCCAAAATGCTGATTGTGACACACCTCTCTCCTCCACCCCCTCCTCTTCTTCTTCCTCCATGGCCTCTTCCTCGGAACCAGCGGTGCTCCGTAGGCGTTCAAGGGGCTACGCAAGTACGCAGGCCAAAAGATGCCATGCGGTGCTTGAGCTGGTGTGCTTGGGGGACAGGAGCCACACTGGGGCAGAGGTTCTGTCAGCTCTGCAGGGGCAGGTTCAGAGGTGGTTGACGCCACGCCAACTTAAGGCAGGAATGGTGGTTTGCGACAATGGCACCAACCTCCTCTCTGCCCTCCGACAGGGACAACTGACCCATGTGCCCTGTTTGGCTCACGTCCTTAACTTGGTGGTGCAGCGGTTCTTGGGCAGGTACCCGGGCTTACAGGATGTCCTGAGGCAGGCCAGGAAAGTCTGTGTGCATTTCCGCCGGTCATATAATGCCAGTGCTCGGCTGACGGACCTCCAAAAGGAGTTTAACCTGCCCAAGAACCGCCTAATCTGTGACATGCCCACCAGGTGGAACTCGACATTGGCCATGCTGCAGCGGCTGCACACGCAGCAGAGGGCCATCAATGAGTACCTGTGCGACTATGGCACCAGGACAGGGTCAGGGGACCTTGTTTTTTTTTCCCCACGCCAGTGGGCCATGATCAGGGATGCATGCACTGTCCTGTCACCATTCGAGGAGGCCACGAGGATGGTGAGCACTGACAGTGCATGCATCAGTGACACTGTCCCCCTTGTCCACCTGTTGGAGCACACGCTGCGTGGAATAATGGACAGGGCACTTGAGGCAGAACAGAGGCAGGAAGAGGAGGACTTCCTTAGCTCTCAAGGCCCCCTTTATCCAGACAGTGTTCCTGCGTGCCCGCCGATCACACAGGAAGAGGAGGAGGAGGAGGAGGAGGAGGAAGATTGTGTCAGTATGGAGGTGGAGCCTGGCACTCAGCATCAGCAGTCTTTAAGGGATCAGTCCCAAGGAACACATGGACTTGTACGTGGCTGGGAGGAGGTGGCTGCGGACGTTGTTGTCCTTAGTGACCCAGAGGACTCCGGACCGAATGCCTCAGCAAACCTACGCTGCATGGCCTCCCTGATCCTGCAAAGCCTGCGTAAGGATCCTCGTATTCGTGGTATCAAGGAGAAGGACCAATACTGGCTGGCAACCCTCCTTGATCCACATTACAAGGGTAAGGTTGCGGACCTTATCTTGCCATCGCAGAGGGAGCAGAGGATGAAACATCTTCGGGAGGCCTTGCAGAAAGGTCTGTGCAACGCGTTCCCAGAGACTGGGAGGTTACAAACTCCTGTTTCTGGACAACGTGTTGCTGAGGCTTCGGTCAGTCAAAGAAGGAGCGATGGAGAAGGTGGCCGTCTGACCGATGCGTTCAGACAATTTTTTGGTCCGCAGCCCCAAGGTATGATCGGTTCCAGCAACCATCGCCAGCGTCTGTTTTACATGGTGCAGGAATACCTAGGGGCAAGATCAGACTTGGACACCTTTCCCACCGAAAATCCTCTGGGTTACTGGGTCTTGAGGATGGATCACTGGCCAGAGCTTGCACAGTATGCAATTGAGCTACTGGCCTGTCCTGCATCCAGCGTTCTTTCGGAACGCACATTCAGTGCTGCTGGAGGCGTTTTAACCGATCACAGGGTGCGTCTGTCCACTGACTCGGTCGATCGGCTGACCTTCATAAAAATGAATCAGTCTTGGATCACCACCAGCTACCAAGCACCTGATGCTGATGTAACTGAATAATTTTTTTCAGATCCCTTCAAAGACTGCCTATACTGATGCTGAGTGACTATCCCTGAGTAATTATCCTCTTCCTCCTCAATCATCACGCTGATAGCTTGTAAGAACATTTTTGGTTCTGGGCGCCACCACCAGTGCCTAAGGCACAATTTTTCAGCCCCTGTATAACAGGGGCGTGTAATTACAATTTTTGATGTAATACTTTGCAGCAGGGCTCGTTCCTGCATTCCAACTAGAGTGTCTGTGAGGGGTTGCAGTGTTGTGGCACCAGCACCAGTGCCTAAGGCCAAATTTTTCTGCCCCTGTCTAACAGGGGCGTGTAATTACAATTTTTGATGCAATACTTTGCAGCAGGGCTCGTTCCTGCGTTCCAACTAGAGTGTCTGTGAGGGGTTGCAGTGTTGTGGCACCAGCACCAGTGCCTAAGGCCTAATTTTTCAGCTCCTGTTCAACAGGGGCATGTAATTACAATTCTTGATCTAATATTTCACAGCAGGGCCCTGTGAGGGCTTACAGTGTTTTGGCCACAGCAACACCTAAGGCCCAAATTTCTGCTGAGTATATAGGGCAGGACCCTACTTTCAAACATCTAACTTACAAACGACTCCTACTTGCAAACGGAAGGGGACAACAGGAAGTGAGATGAAATCTACCCCTAGGAAGGGAAATTCTCTCATGTAAGAGTTAATATGGGAAAACAATTTCTCCTTTCCACTGATGCTTTCCAATCCTTGTTCCACAAAAAAACCCAAATTTTCAAAAAACATTTTTCATTGGGACAAAAAAGTGAGGTGAAATCTTCTGAAGAGGAGGAAAGACGCAAAACAAATGTCACAGGGGTGATAACCCTTCCCTATGTTTTCCAAAAAGCTTAGAAAAGATTTTTTGGCTGGAGCTAAACACGTTAAAAATGTTCAAAATTACAAACAGATTCTACTTAACAACAAACCTACAGTCCCTGTCTTGTTTGCACCGCCTGTATACTGCTGTTCAGAGTATATAGGGACCTTTCCTTATTTTAATTTGGGTGCGGGGTTCCCCTTAATATCCATACAAGACCCAAAGGGCCTGGTAATGGACTGGGGGGTACCCATGCCGTTTGTCTCACTGATTTTCATCCATATTGCCAGGACCCGACATGACATTAAACCCGCAAGCAGTTTTAAATGAGATTTTTTCCTTTAAAAATGACATTTGGTGCAGGGACTGTTCTAAACATGGGAAACACGCGTCACTTTACAGGCATACTATAGACACCCCCCAGGTACGATATTTAAAGGAATATTTCACTTTTTTTTTTTTACTTTAAGCATCATTAAAATCACTGCTCCCGAAAAAACGGCCGTTTTTAAAAGTTTTTTTTGCATTGATACATGTCCCCTGGGGTAGGACCCGGGTCCCCACACCCTTTTTAGGACAATACCATGCAAATTAGCCTTTAAAATGAGCACTTTTGATTTCGAACGTTCGAGTCCCATAGACGTCAATGGGGTTCTAACGTTCGTGCGAACTTGCGGTCCGTTCGCGGGTTCTGGTGCGAACCGAACCGGGGGGTGTTCGGCTCATCCCTACTCAACACATACACTCATCTGGTTGGCTCAAGTATTATAGTTCAACTGAACTTCAAATCAGATCAAACATTCCAGGAGCATCAAAGCAAAAAGTAGTGCAAAGTTTTACAGTTTGTTTCCTTTTAAAGCGGCCATAGCCTTAGTAGAAAAGTTCCCCTGCCAGTATCCATATCTCTGTAGGGAAGCTGTGATCTCTCTGTAGAGATCTGACATGTCCCCTGCTTAGTAAGAGATGAGCTTCTTTAATTGTCAGAGAGCATGAGCTATGACGATTGCAGAGCTTTAAGTCTGACTGTCTAGGGTGGCTTGTTGGACCTCCACAGAGAGACGAATGCTTTCACACAGAGAGTATGGAACCTTCTCTGCAGCATGCTGGCAGGGGACAGGCTTTTCTACTAAGGATGTGGCTGCTTTTTAAAGAAAACAAACTGCAAGACATTGGACCATTTGTTTTAAAGCACTAAGAATGTATTTAGCTTATTTAAACTGAAAGTTCAATTGGGCTTTAAACTAACAAGACCAGATGTTATAGGCCCTCTAAGTTAAAGGACAGAGATGCAGGAGTCCAACAGCTCTGGGAATGCAGTCCAAGTGTTCATGTGCCATTGACAGGTGGAAATGTCTATCAGCTTATGGCCATACGGGGAACATTGCCTGTGTTGAAGTCAAAGGAACCGAAGCAGCGGTGAGAGGCTGATGAAGGAAGCGATTGGTCTTCCGAAACGCGTTTCATTTTCCGTGCTCACACTGTATATATCCACCTCTGGCGTTTGCTTTGAGCAACCAGGAGCATCCCCCTCATGGCAGTCACCTCAGCCAGTTATTTGGACTCAGCACGCTGCAGTGGTTTCAGCGACAGGAGTCACTACTTCGATTACTTTGGCTCCAACACAGGCAGTGTTCCTCGTATGGACACAAGCTGCTAGACATTGCCACCTGTCAACAGCACATCAACACTTTAACTGCATTCCCAGAGCTGCTTGACTTATCCCCCGACAGCGATTCTAGCCATCCATCCATCTGGGATGAGGGACTACCACTGACCCTGATATACTGGTTTTCTGTAACCATTTTATGTAATTTTATAATTTACAATAAATAGACACACTAAACTATTTGGGCTCCTGACGCTTCTCCCCCTCTCTTTTTTATTTTATTTATTTTTTAATTCTTTATTTAAAGTATGCAACATGACAATGTAGTAAGACATGACAGTTGGTTCTTAACGATAACCATTAACAGTGATACAAAAAGTGAATACAAACAGGGTTTTAAAGATAGCATTGTAGCCATTGGTCAATATCCTTCCAATAACATACCCTACTTAAAGGCTGAGGGTCGCGGCTTCCACTGTGCATATATCCTGTATTTTGTAGAGATTCACATAGAAGAACATTTCTGTCATGTACATACTGAGAAGATGGCACATAATGGTTGGCACATAACTACCATGAGGTGGGGGGGGGGGGTAAACAAAAACCTCAAATAGTGTAAAGCAAGTACAATGTACAGTGTGGGCCCCAAAGCAGCTGCACCAATGGTCAGCGCATTCCGGAAAGCTTTTTTTCTTTATTTTGAGAGAAAGAAATATACACACTAGGTGTCTAGGAAAAGGGGGAGAAAGGGGGAGGAGAAAAAAATGAGGTGGGGCAAAGCCCCCTCCCTGTTTTTCATTTCAGCCACCGGGACCCCCCTCCACCCCCTCCAGGCCAACATTGGGTGAACACCCTAGACCCTCATAGTAATGCATAGCTAAAATTTTGCCTTAACAAGATATACAGACTACACGACTATACTCAGGGGTTAGGATTAGAGCAATCCTCCTTTTTTTGAGTTTCTAATATTCTTTTTCCTTTTTTGATACTTTATTTTCCTTTGCTTTTTGAATACATTTTTTTCATATCAACATATGTTGGTTGGCTTGCCTCTGTGGACAGGATTATATTATCAGTTTTTAATTAGCTCTTTGGCGGCTCCTACTGCGGGCCAGCTGCACACTATGGTATTTAGATTGGGACGAAGCGCCTTGAGCATAATGTTTTTGTTTGCTTTGGGAGATTTTTTCCACTCTGCATTAGTACAACTGAAACCGATGAGGACAATAGTAGAAGAATAAATGACCAGAATGGGTGGCTTGCAAATACATAGTATTATCAACAGCATTGATTATTTTACTTGATTTTTCAACTGCAAATAAAAGCTTAAAGAGTAACTTTAGTGCCTGTAATGCCAGCCCTGCCCCACCACTAGGCATGAGCCAAACACCCCCCCGGTTTGGTTCGCACCAGAACATGCGAACAGGCAAAAAGTTTGAGCGAACATGCAAACCCTATTAAAGTCTATGGGACAGGAACATGAAAAATAAAAAGAGCTAATTTTAAAGGCTTATATGCAAGTTATTGCCATAAAAAGTTCATGGGGACCCGGGTCCTGCCCCAGGGGACATGTATCAATGCATAAAAAGGTTTTAAACCGACCGTTTTTTTCAGGAGCAGTGATTTTAATAATGCTTAAAGTGAAACAATAAAAATGAAATATTCCTTTAAATATCATGCCCCTCACTTTGCCGGTAAAGGGGTGCATCTGTGTGATGTGTAGAACAGTGCCGCAGCAAAATGACATTTCTAAAGGAAAAAATGTAATTTAAACTTGCTTGCGGCTGTAATGTATTGCCGGCTCCCGGCAATATAGATGAAAAATCAATGAAAACATAAAGAAAAAAAAAAAAAAACAGCGTGGGGTCCCCCTCAAAATCCATACCAGGCCCTTTGGATCTGGCATAGATTTTAAGGGGAACTCCATGCCAAAACTAAAAAAAAAAGAAAAAAAATTAGCATGCCCCCCCCCCAAATATCATACCAGATCCTTATCTGAGCAGCCAGGCTGGCAGGCCAGGAAAGGGGGGGGCGAGCGACCCCCCTCCACCTAGTGAACTATACCAGGCCGCTTGCCCCCAACATGGGGAGGGTGCTTTGGGGGGACCCCCGGGCCAGGGCTGTGGGGACGAGGTCCTTGTTCCTATCAACATGGGGACATTCCCCATTATGAGGGCAAGCGGCCTGGTATAGTTCAGGAGGGGGGCGCTCGCTCGCCCCCCCCCTTTCCTGGCCTGCCAGGCTGCTTGCTCGGATAAGGGACTGGTATGGATTTTGGGGAGGGACCCCATGCTGTTTTTTTTTTTTTCATTTTGGCATGAAGTTCCCCTTAAAATCTATACCAGACATCGGATAAGGGCCTGGTATGGATTTTGGGGGGGACCCTATGCCGTTTATTTTATTAATTTTGCCATAGGGTTGCCCTTAACCACTTCGATGCACTTTATTTTATACTCTGCACTATATATATATATATATATATATATATATATATATATATATATATATATATATATATCCTAAACTGCCTGCATGCCACTAACTAACCTGCCTAATCTAGCTCAACTTCTCAATCTCCACTATCACACCACATACGGCCGCCACATAAGAAGCCTTATATAGTATGGGGTGTGGACTTGGCCCCCTGATCCACGATTGGCCAAAGGCACCCTGCCTTTGGCCAATCATGGCTCTCACAGCAGATCGCGCTGTGATTGGCCAAAGCATGCAGGTCAGGTGCATGCTTTGGCCAATAAGCAACCATCAATGCACTGCAATCTTGCAGTGCATTATGCGGCGCTCAAATTTGGCGCAAATCTGCGAATAAACGAACAGTCGAACACTTGCGTTCGACTCGAGCATTGGGACCATCCCTACCCACCACCAATGCCATCATCTTTGAAAATCTGGGACATGTGCAGATGTGCTGAAGGGCTCTTCCCAGTCTTCGGGAAAAGGCAGAGACCTTTGCCATATCTGCACATGAGCGGAATTTCCCTGGGCATGCACAAACAATCTGAAACCTCAATAAATAAGGCGTATCGCATATGTGATGAAACCCCTGCAGGTGCGGAGATGTGCTAAAGGACTCTTCTGGGTCCTGAAGGTCGAGCAGAGCCTTCAACACATCTACACACACATAGAATCCAGCAGCATGCATGTGCTTTGGGGCACCAGAAGCGCAATGTAATTCCCACCTAGGCTGCTGCACAAAAGCGTCAAGAACACCTAAATTAAAGTGTGTCTAATTGTGGGAGAAGGGGGGGAGGCTGGAGCCAGGCACAAATAAATTGTTTTTTGGGGTAAATGTCTACTTTAACCACTTCAGCCCTGAAAGGTTTACCCCCCTTTCTGACTAGGCCATTTTTTGGGATATGGTACTTTAACTGACAATTGCGCTGTCGTGCGATGCTGTACCCAAATAAAATTGATGTCCTTTTGTTCCCACAAATAGAGCTTTCTTTTGGTGGTATTTGATCACCTCTGCGTTTTTTATTTTTTGCGCTATAAACAAAAAAAGAGCGACAATTTTGAAAAAAATGCTATAAAACATACCCAATTAAAAATGTAAAAAAAAGAAAAAAAAAATCGAATGTATTCATAAATTTAGGTCACTATATATATTCTGCTACATGTTTTTAGTAAAAAAAATCCAATAAGCGTATATTAATTTGTTTTTGCAAAAGTTATAGCGTCTACAAACTATGGGATATATTTATGGAATTTTTATTTATTTATTTATTGTACTAGTAATGACGGCGATAAGTGTTTTTTTAGCGGGGCTGCGACTTTGTAGCGGACAAATCGGACACCTAACTGACACTTGGGGACCAGTGACACCAATACAGTAATCAGTGCTAAAGAAAATGCACTTTCACTGTACAAATAACACTGCCAGGGAAGGGGTTAACATTAGGGATCAAAGGGTTAACTGTGTTCCTAGGGAGTGCTTTTTAACTGTGGGGAGGGTGCTTTAACTGGGGGAAGACAGAGATCCGTGTTTCTGCTTAGCAGAAACACAAGAGCTCCATCTTCCCCTCTCACAGGACGGCAGTCTGCCTTGTTTACATAGGCAACCCTCCAGGTTCTAGCATCACAGATTCCAGGCTCAGTTGATTTGTGAGTATATAAAAGGGATAGTTTTCTCTCCTTTCCCCGTGAATTACTTTTCCCAATATATGGGTATCATTAGACCACATTTGCTTTTTTACACTATCTCACAAAAGTGAGTACACCCCCACGTTTCTGTAAATATTGTATTAACTTTTCATGTGACAACACTGAAGAAATGACACTTTGCTACAATGTAAAAGTAGTGAGTGTACAGCTTGTATAACAGTGTAAATTTGCTGTCCCCTCAAAATAACTTAACACACAGCCATTAATGTCTAAACTGCTGGCAACAAAAGTGAGTACACCCCTAAGTGAAAATGTCCAAATTGGGCCCAATTATCCATTTTCCCTCCCCAGTGTCTTGTGACCCATTAGTGTTACAAGGTCTCAGGTGTGAATGGGGAGCAGGTATGTTAAATTTGGTGTACAACTCTCACTCTCTTATACTGGTCACTGGAAGTTCAACAAGGTACCTCATGGCAAAGAACTCTAGGATCTGAAAAATAGGATTTTTATTACAGCTTACCTGTAAAATCCTTTTCTTGATGTACATCATGGGGCACAGAGCCTTAAGTAATTACTTAATGGGTTATAGGCCACCGTCAGGTGTTGACACTGGTAAACCCAATCAAAGGAATTTTACTCCCTAAATAACCCCTCCTCCTTCCAGGAGCACATCAGTTGTTGTAGCAAAGCAATATGCTTAATTCCCAAAAAAGAGGGGAGGGACCTCTGTGTCCCATGATGTACTCCAAGAAAAGGATTGTACAGGTAAGCTGTAATAAAAATCCTATTTTCTTTATCGTACATCATGGGACACAGAGCCTTCAGTAATTACTTAATGGGATGTCCCAAAGCAATGCTACTTGAGGGGTGGGAGAAACAACCCTCAGACTTGAGGATCTATA
Source organism: Lithobates septentrionalis (assembly GCA_037952835.1). NCBI lineage: Eukaryota > Metazoa > Chordata > Amphibia > Anura > Ranidae > Lithobates > Lithobates septentrionalis. The sequence continues at coordinate 240,767 of JBBDGP010000163.1, read as the reverse complement.
CTGCTGCTTGCAGCACACTGCGCCCGAAGGCGATATCCTCATACCTCCTTACATCCACCTGATAAAATTTTGTGAATGTATGCACTGAAGACCAAGTTGTGGCCTTACAGATCTGAGCCATGGAGGCCTGATGACGCACTGCCCAAGAAGCACTAACCTATCTGGTAGAGTGCGCCTTAACTTGAAACGGGGGACTCTTACCCCTTAAATCATAAGTTTGAATTATCACTTGCCGAATCCACTTAGCGGCAGTGGATTTCGATGCTGCCTGTCCTTTCTTAGGACCCTCTGGCAGAATAAATAAGACATCAGTCTTACGAATCGGAGCAGTTGTCTTTAAATAGATTTTCACTGCTCTCACCAAATCAAGACAATGTAGTGACTTTTCTTCCCTGGAACATGGTTTTGGAAAAAACGATGGCAGGACAATATCTTGGTTCAGGTGAAAACCTAAAATCACTTTTGGCAAAAAGCCTGGACGAGGGCGTAACACCACTCTGTCCTCATGAAAAATCAAATATGGCTCTTTAGAAGAAAGAGCAGCCAATTCTGAAACCCTCCTTGCTGAGGATATAGCAACCAACTTCCTTGTCAGAAGGACTAGGGGAATCTGTTGTATCGGTTCAAATGGGTGTTTTTGTAACACAGACAAAACTAAGTTCAAGTCCCAAGGGTTCAAGGGAGGTTTGACGGGCGGATTAAGCCGTGTCACCCCTTGTATAAAGCCCCGGACTAAAGAATGAGTAGCAAGTGGTCTTTGAAATAAGACCAATAAAGCTGAGACTTGGCCTTTAAAAGTACTTAAAAGGCCAATTTAATTTCTACCCCTAATTGTAGAAAGGCAAGAATTCTGCCTATGATATATCTCCGAGTGTGCCAACCCTTGGATTCACACCAGGAAACGTAAGCCCTCCAGACTCTATAATATATAGTTCTGGAAGCTGGCTTCCTTGCACTAATCAGGGTAGAGATAACTGACCCAGAAAGCCCGCGTTTCTTTAGAATGTGGGTTTCAATAGCCAAGCCGTTAAATTTAGAGACCACAAGGAAGGATGGAATATTGGTCCCTGAGAGAGCAGATCTGGCCATAGTGGGAGGGACCATGGGCCCTCCACTGCCATCTTTACTATTTCTGCGTACAATGACCATCTGGGCCATGCTGGTGCCACCAGAATTAACAGCTCTCTTTCCAGCCTGATCCTGCAAAGAAGTTGAGGCAGCAACTGAATAGGGGGGAATGCTTAGATCAGTGAGAACTGATCCCATGGGGTTACCAACGCATCCGTTCCGCATGCGAATGGATCCCTTGTTCTGGCCACAAATTTGACCAACTTCATGTTGAACCTGGATGCTAGAAGATCCACGTCCAGAGTCCCCCATCTTTGGCAAACAGCCCGAAATATGTCAGGGTGAAGAGACCATTCCCCTGGGAATAACTTCTGGCGACTTAAGCCTGCCAATTCTCTACTCCCGGAATGAAGACTGCCGAAAGGCATGGGACATTCTTTTCTACGCAAGTTAGAATATGGTTCACCTATCTCTGTGCTGAGAGACTTTTGGTGCCCCCTTGGTGATTGATATAGGCCACAGCTGTGGCATTATCGGATTGAATCCTGACAGGACAATCCCGTAACCTGAAAGTCCAGGCCTTTTGAGCTAGACGTACTGCCCGAATCTCTAGGATATTGATGGGCAAGATTCTTTCGGTTCTTGACCACTGTCCTTGGACAGTTGTCTTTTCTAGTACTGCTCCCCAGCCTAAAAGGCTGGCATCCGTCGTTACCACTTTCCAGATGTCTGGTCTGAAGGATCTTCCTTTCAGCAGATTCTGGGTTAGTAAACACCAAGTGAGGCTTTGGGACACTCTTGGGGACAGCTGCATTGGTAAGTCTAAAGCTTGAATTGTTTTGTTCCAAGCAGACAGGATACTGTTTTGCAAGAGTCTTGAATGGAACTGGGTATGGGGAACTGCTTCGAATGAAGTCACCATGGTTCCTAGCAACCTCATGCAGAGGCGAATGGAGGGATTGCCATTTAACCTGACCCTCCGCACCAGTTCTCTTATGGTGCTGATTTTTGCCTGAGGCAAGAACACCCTTTCCTGGGCTGTATCTATGATCAGACCCAGGTACTGCAGCCTTTTTAGCGGTATTAAGGAAGATTTCTCTAGGTTGAGAATCAAACCCAAACTTTTCAGATAGTTGGTTGTAGTGCATACGCTTTGCTCCAAATGAGCCACTGATTGATCTATAAACAATAGATCATCTAGGTACGCTACGATTGTTATGCCCTTAACCTGGCTAGAGGTGGGGCCAGCACCTTGGTGAACACCCATGGTGCTGTGGCTAGCCCGAAGGGCAGGGCTACAGATGGGAAATGCTGCTGTTCTAACTCGAATGGCAGAAACTTTTGATGGGCGGGAAATATAGGGACATGCAGATATGCATCCCTGATGTCGATTGACGCCAGAAGTTCTCCTCCTAGAAAGATAGAAACTACTGACCTGATTGTCTCCATGCGAAAGGAGCGGATCTTCAGGAACTAATTTAGCTTTCTTAGATCTAGAATGGGTCTGACGTCTCCATTTGGTTTTGGTACCATGAAAAGATTTGAATAAAACCCCAGACCTTGCTCTTTTGTGGGGATCTGTATGATCACCCCTTGAGATATTAATTGGTCTAGTGCCTGAAACAGAGATTGTTTTTTCTCTGGATCTTTGGGAACGCTTGATCTCAGGAAACGAGATGATGGAAAGTCTTGAAATTCCAGCTACTACCCCAGCGTTACGGTAGAGATGACCCAACTGTCCTGAATTTCCTTTTTCCAGACTTCTGAAAATTGCAGAAGTCTTCCCCCCACCTTGGTGAGGGGGGTTGCTTCTTCATGATGAGGCTTTAGGATTCTGTTTTGCAGATTTCCTACCCCAGGGCTTCTTTTGAGCCTGGGTCTTACCCTGAGGTTTTCCTCTAGAGTCGCTACTGCCTAGAGGTGGAAGCCCCTGGTGCAGGGGAAAGAGCCTGTTTAAATGAAAGGCGTTTATATTTTCTTTTGACTGGTAAAAGAGTACTTTTCCCACTAGAAATTGTCTTGATATATTTATCCATGTCTTCTCCAAATAGTCGCTCCCCATGAAAGGGGAACCCAGTTAGGAGGTTTTTACATGGTGTTTCAGCTGACCAATTTTTCAACCACAGGATTCTACGCATATGTACAAGCATAAGATGCTTGGTGAATAGAATCTTTAATAGCATCTATGGCAAAACATAATGCCTTAGGTCATGGGTCTCAAACTGGCGGCCCTCCAGCTGTTGCGAAACTACAAGTCCCATGAGGCATTGCAAGGCTGACAGTTACAAGCATGACTCCCACATGCAGAGGCATGATGGGACTTGTAGTTTCACAACAGCTGGAGGGCCGCTAGTTTAAGAACCCTGCCTTAGGTAGTGCAGCCAAATCCCGAGCTTGTTGTGTAGGAAGCTCTCTAAGGGCCTGTTTAAATTGGTGCTTTAGGGATTGGCAGACGCCTATCGCGGCGACTGCGGGCTGAGTGATGGCACCTGCTATGGAAAAGTCAGATATTAGCAGGGATTCCAAATTCTTATCTGTTGGATCCTTAAGCATTTGTGCATTGTCTACAGGACAAGTTAAGTTATTATTCACATTGGAAATCGCAGCGTCAATTGCTGGTACTTTCCATTTTTTGGAGAATTTCTCCTCCAGAGGATAGTGAATTGAAAACCTCTTAGGAGGGAGAAATTGCTTATCCGGGTGATTCCATTCAGCAAAAATAAGCTGTTCAAGTAATGCTTGTGCTGGAAACACATGCAAAGGTTGGGAAGGTTTAAAAGAACCTAAGGAAGAGGCCGAGTTTTCGTGAGACTCTGTTGGAGGCAACATGAAAGTGGAACGAACCATTTCTGTAAGAGAGGCATAGTCCCAAGTACAAAAACAGAGGCGCTATACAAATTGCACTAAATCGCTGAAAATAGTCATGACTTTTAAAGCCACTATAAAGTTCAGCCTAGTGCTGGAAAAAGAGTGTCCTTCCTGAATCAGGAATGCCCGTTTTGCAACCCATACGTGTCCCTGTGTGCAGGCAGCTTGTTTCCTCCTCATCAGCAGAGGAGAGACTGTCACAGCTGTATTTATCTGCTTTTATCCTGGCGTGCGTCCTCGTGGATGTTCACTGCACCTGTGTTTAGGCCCCCCCGAAAAAATTCCACCCCTTTTTTATTTAAAATGTTTCCCGCGCCTGAGCGAGCCGTTTTTCGGGTCCCCGACCCAACACGAGGGGGGGGGGGAGGGGAGACAGAGACTCAAGCAGTGAGGCACAAATATGTAAAAAATACAGCCACAGTAACAAACTTTTAGTGGTAAAACAGCGGGACCTCCGCATCCCCCACAGCGCGGGGGGGGTAATATAAGGGGGTGCAGCGCTGTCCCTCTAACCCTCTGTTCCCGTCAGGGGGAGAAAAAGAAATTTTTTGCAGATTTCTTTTTTACCTTGCAAATTTCACTCCACACACTGTGCAGCCAGACACGTCCTGAGCTAACAGTGAAGACAACAGAGTAAGGTATGTGCATAGACTCCATCTAGTGGAGATTTTAAGACATGACAACATTTTTTTCTTTAATGGAAGAAGTAAATAGATGTTTTTAATACCTAAGTTTCTTCCCTTACCTTATCCTCGCCGCAGGATTTTGCTGAATTAACAGAAAATCCAACCTTCACCCATCACGGCAGGCTGCGTTTAGCAAACCTTCAAACCTTCAAGGACTGGGTCCCTAAAATGGGATTCCAACTGCCTTGGGCCATGTGCAACCACCGCATCAGGAAGCTTTAGGAAATGTAACAAGACCTAAGCCCTGGGTTCCTGGGGTCCAGCCCTACAAAGAGAGGCCTTACAGGCAAAACCTTGTGCTTGGATACGAGGTCCCAGGTACCATCCATCTTAGGCCTCAGTGGCACTTTGGATGGATCTGGCTTCTTTTTATGGACTAATTTAAATCCAGCATGGATCCCTCCTGGAGCTCCTCAGAGCACTTCTTCACTCGTGACCAACTGCTTAGACACTGGCGAAAAAACTGATGTGCTCCTGGAAGGAGGAGGGGTTATATAGGGAGTAAACTTCCTTTGGTTGGGTTTACCAGGGTCAACACCTGAAGGTGGCCTATAACCCATTAAGTAATTACTTAAGGCTCTGTGTCTCATGATGTACGATAAAGAAAAAATAATTGTTGCTCTACATAAAGCTGGCCTAGGCTATAAGAAGATTGCCAAGACCCTGAAACTAAGCTGCAGCACGGTGGCCAAGACCATACAGCGGTTAACCAGGACAGGTTCCACTCAGAACAGACCTCGCATGGTCGAGCAAAGAAGTTGAGTGCACATGCTCGGCATCATATCCAGAGGTTGTCTTTGGTAAATAGACGTATGAGTGCTGCCAGCATTGCTGCAGAGGCTGAAGGGGGTCAGCCTGTCAGTGCTCAGACCATACGCCGCACACTGCATCAAACTGGTCTGCATGACTGTCGTCCCAGAAGGAAGCCTCTTCTAAAGATGATGCACAGAAAGCCCACAAACAGTTTGAAGACAAGCAGACTAAGGACATGGATTACTGGAACCATGTCCTGTGGTCTGATCAGGGACGGATCCAGGGGGGGGCACTGGGGCAATTGCACCCCCCCCCCGAGAAATTAATTGTGGGTGAATGTGTGGGCGGCTCGGCGAGCGGGCAGCTGGGTGGGTCATGGGTGAGTGGGCAGGGGGGTCATGGGTGAGCAGTCAGCTGGCCAATCAGTGGGCCGGTCGGGAGTAGAGAGATGAAATCACCCCACCTGCATTCCTGCAGTTCCGCTCTCACTGTGCAGGCAGCTGCGGGCAGCAGAGAGATTACATCATCTCTCTGCTGCCTGACTTCACTCTGGGACACAGCAAGTGACAATCCCTACCTTAGCAGGAAAGTGACACAGCAACAGTGACAATTGTAGCAGGCAAGTGACAATCCGCAACATGTTGCAGGTGACGTGGCAAGTGACAATCCGCAACGTGTGGCAGGTGACAATCTGCATCTGGTGACAGGTGACGTGGCAAGTGACAATCTGCAACATGTGGCAGGTGACGTGGCAAGTGACAATCTGTAACTTCTGGCAGGTGACGTGGCAAGTGACAATCCGCATCTGGTGGCAGGTAACGGTGGCAAGTGACACACTCAGGGCTTCCATTGATTCTGCATTATGGTGAGTTTAATTATTTCATTTTATATAACAGTGTAATAATAGAAATAATGCACTTCAATCATACTGACACCATAACAACCATGGTGCCAGGATGATTGAAGCGCCAACACCAGCCATTTCCCTGATAAATTGCCTGCAAAAAAACATATTTCCTGGCAATGCCCCTTCCGAGACTAGACTCTGGATCTGCCCCTGGGTCTGATGAGACCAAGATAAACTTATTTGGTTCAGATGGTATTAAGCGTGTGTGGCGGCAACCAGGTGAGGAGTACAAAGACAAGTGTTTCTTGCTTACAGTCAAGCATGGTGGTGGGAGTGTCATGGTCTGGGGCTGCATGAGTGCTGCCGGCACTGGGGAGCTACAGTTCATTGAGGGAACCATGAATGCCAACATGTACTGTGACATACTGAAGCACAGCATGATCCCCTCCCTTGGGAGACTGGGACGCAGGGAAGTATTCCATGATGATAACGACCCCAAACACACCTCCAAGGTGACCACTGCCTTGCTAAAGAAGCTGAGGGTAAAGGTGATGGACTGGCCAAGCATGTCTCCAGACCTAAACCTATTGAGCATCTGTGGGGCATCCTCAAACGGAAGGTGGAGGACCGCAAGGTCTCTAACATCTACCAGCTCCGTGATGTCGTCATGGAGGAGTGGAAGAGGATTCCAATGGCAACCTGTGAAGCTGTGCTGAATTCCATGCCCAAGAGGGTTAATGCAGTGCTGTACATGCAGTACTGTACATGCATTTTCTTTTTTATATGTTTACATCCTGAGAACGATCGTCCCATCGGGTCCGCTGAACCCACTGATTGGCTCCCGCTGTGACCAATCACAGTGTGCGTCCCAGACCCAGTGCATGCAATCATGTACATTCTACATGATTTCGCACAGGAGGGCCACCCTGCCGCAGTAAATCTGAATGGGGCTGTCTAGAAGGGGTTAATTTGGGGCACAAAAACGTTCATTAAAATATATTGCTCAATAGCCATAGTAAATATACTGTAAATCCAATTTTTCTGCACCAACACAATTGCAAACACAGATATCATATACAAGTATTAGTGACATCATCACAGTGCTGTGCATAGCCTGTGCAGAGAGCAGAGCCGTGGGAGGGACCCGACAGGCCCCACCCACTACAGGCTGCCTGCAGAAAGACACAGAAGGGGCAGAGACAAGACCAGTCACCCTGCAGAAGGAGAGAGAGCAGCAGTGACCGGTCTTTATTACAGGAAGCTCCTGCACAGAGGCAAAGTTTCACATTGGATTACTATACAGATCTGGAAGAAATACACAAAGTATACCAAGATTCAAGTAAGAATAGATGATTCTTGTATATAGACATTGGGGCTGATTTACTAAAACTGGAGCATGCAAAATCTGGTGCAGCTCTGCATAGAAACCATTCAGCTTCAAGGTTTTATTGTCAAAGCTTAGTTGATCAAGCTGAAGTTAGAAGCTGATTGGCTACCACGCACAGCTGCACCAGATTCTGAGTGCTCCAGTTTTAGTAAATTTCCCCAAATATTTGCTTATCGTGAATTTCCGATTTAAGAGAAAAATGCATGTGGGCTCCCTGATAAACACAAAAAAAAAAAAAATCAATGTATGAGGCTGGCATCCCATTGGTTCTAATTGGTAAATGCTGCAAGAAATGATCTGGACCTGTGCTGGATGGCAGCTGGTTGTGTTTTCTCTGATTAATCCCTGATATTGTGTTCTCCTAAGCAGCAGGTTTGCTTCTAGTGGAAAGCTACAACATTGGCACTCAGAAATTGTAAAACTTCCCAGGCCTCAGGTTAACTGACGCTACAAACATCACAGCCCATTATCAGCAGCGAGAAGTCTCCAGGGCTCGTCCAATAAACTCATTAAAACGCCTTGCTGAGCACTCCATCTTACATTACAATTACAGCCCATGGCCGGGGCCCTGGAGCGAAGAGAGGAGACACATTAGGTAATGGAGATTATTTTCTTAACAATAACGGTAACATTACACAGCAAAAATTGTATATGAACCCCTTCATGCCTGAAGGTAAAACAAATTATAACACCTGAAACCAGTTTTACTACCTTGGCATGTGTTAGCAACTACTCAGGGCTCGTTCACATGTGCGTTAGCCCTTGCTGCCCTTCTGAAAAGCAATCTGTGGTGGGTCATTTTTCAGAAGGCACTTGACTGGCAGTGAGGATGCATTATGTTGATATGCTGCCATCACTTACAATGCATTCAGCCAAATGTGACATACACTATATTGTCAAAAGTACGCCTGCCTTTGCACGCACATGAACTTTAATGGCATCCCAGTCTTAGACCCCATTCACACAGGGGCAACACGACTTGCAGGTCGCCTCACCGAGGCGACCTGCACACAACTGCCCGGGCGACTTGCAAAACGACTTCTGTATAGAAGTCTATGCAAGTCGCCCCAAGTCGCCCCCAAAGTCGTACAGGAACCTTTTTCTAAGTCGGAGCGACTTGCGTCGCTCCCCTTAGAACGGTTCCATAGCACAGAACGGGAGGCGACTTGTCAGGCAACTAGGTCGCCTGACAAGTCGTCCCTGTGTGAACGGGGTCTTAGTCCGTAGGGTTCAATAATGAGTTGGCCCCCCCTTTGCAGCTATAACAGCTTCAACTCTTCTAGGAAGGCTGTCCACAAGGTTTAGGAGTGTGTCTATGGGAATGTTTGACCATTCTTCCAGAAGCGCATTTGTTTGTCAGGCACTGATGGAAAGAAGGTCTGGTTCGCAGTCTCGCTTTAAATCATCCCACAGGTGTTCTATCGGGTTGAGGTCAGGACTCTATGCAGGCCAGGCAAGTTCCTCCACCCCAAACTTGCTCACCCATGTCTTTATTGACCTTACTTTGTGCACTGGTCCAAATCATTTGGTGGAGGGGGGTTATGGTGTGGGGTTGTTTTTCCGTGCTTGGGATTGGCCTCTTCGTTCCAGTGAAAGGAACTCTTAAAGCGGTTGTATACCCGCAAATTTTTTTATTTTTTTTTTAACCCTGTAAAGCAAAAGGCATAATGAGCTAGTATGCACCGCATACTAGCTCATTATGAAATACTTACCTTAGAACGAGGCGTCAGTATCTTACCTGGTCCACGCCGAGGGAGCTGTCATGTTGCCTCGGCGTGTCTTCCGGGTATCGCGGTTCCAGCGCTCTGAGTGGCTGGAGCCGCAATGTCATCACTCCCGCGCATGCGCGCGGGAGATTTCTTACTCGGCAAGGTCCGGCAGCTGCCGGGCTTCAGCCAAAAATCCCCTCTGCGCATGCGCCGCTGCGGTCAGCGGCGCATAGCAAGGGGAATATCTCCTAAACCGTAAAGGTTTAGGAGATATTTTTTTTACCTACAGGTAAGCCTTATTATAGGCTTACCTGTAGGTAAAAGTTACAAAAAAGACTATACAACCGCTTTAAGGTGTCAGCATACCAAGACATTTTGGACAATTTCATGCTCCCAACTTTGTGGGAACAGTTTGGGGATGGCCCCTTCCTGTTCCAACATGACTGCGTACCAGTGCACAAAGCAAGGTCCATAAATAGAATACCTGTGGGATGAATTTGAGCGGAGACTGCGAGCCAGGCCTTCTCTCCATCAGTGCCTGACCTTACATATGTGCTTCTGGAAGAATGGTCAAACATTCCTATAGACACACTCCTAAACATTGTGGACAACCTTATAGAAGAGTTGAAGGTGTTATAGCTGCAAAGGGTGGGCCCACTCAATATTGAACCCTACAGACTAAAGCTGGCCATACACCTATAGATTATCTGCAGATTTTCTATGGTTAGATGGAAAAAGTGGGAGATTCCTCCATCCACACAGTTTAGCGAACATGGTGAGATCTGTTGCACTTTTTCTATCTAACCATAGAAAATCTGCAGATAATCTATGGGTGTATGGCCAGCTTAAGGCCGTGTACACGTGATCGGAATTTCGGCCCGCAAAAGACCGATGAGAGTTTTTCACCGGAAAATGCGACCATGTGTATGCTCCATCGGTCTTTTGCTGGCGGAATTTCAGCCAGCAAAAGATTGAGAGCATGCTCTCAATTTTTCGGTCGGGAAAAATTCCTATCCGAAAATGCAATCGCCTGTGGCAATTCTGACGCGCAAAATCCCTACGCATGCTCGGAAACAATTCGACGCATGCTCGGAAGCATTGAACTTAATTTTCTTGGCTCGTCGTAGTGTTGCACATCACCGTGCTCTTGACGGTCGTAATTTCAGCAAACTTTTGTGTGACCGTGTGTATGCAAGGCAAACTTGAGCGGAATCCCGTCGGAAAAGCCGTCATATCTTTTTCCGACAAGAAGTCCGATCGTGTGTACGCGGCATAAGACTGGAATGCCATTAAAGTTCATGTGTGTGTAAAGACAGGTCTCCCAAATTTTTTGGCAATATAGTGTATATATTGTACATTCACATCAGTCTCGAGGGTGCTTACAATCTAAGGTCCCTAACTCACTTATGAGCTCTATGGATCATGTAGCAATAATGAGCTACAGTATCTCACAAAAGTGAGTACACCCCTCACATTTTTGTAAATATTTTATTATATCTTTTCATGTGACAATACTGAAGAAATTACACTTTTCTACAATGTAAAGTAGTGAGTGTACAGCTTGTATAACAGTGTAAATTTGCTGTCCCCTCAAAATAACTCAACACACAGCCATTAATGTCTAAACCGCTGGCAACAAAAGTGAGTACACCCCTAAGTGAAAATGCCCAAATTGGGCCCAATTAGCCATTTTCCCTCCCTGGTGTCACGTGACTCGTTTAGGTTACATTGTCTCAGGTGTAAATGGGGAGCAGGTGTGTAAAATTTGGTGTCATTGCTCTCACTCTCTCATACTGGTCACTAGAAGTTCAACATGGCACCTCATGGCAAAGAACTCTCTGAGGATCTGAAAAAAAAAATTAGATGGCCCAGACTATAAGAGGATTGCCAAGACCCTGAAACTGAGCTGCAGCACGGTGGCCAAGACCATACAGCGGTTTAACAGGACAGGTTCCACTCGCCATGGTCGACCAAAGTAGTTTAGTGCACATGCTCAGCGTCATATCCAGAGGTTTTCTTTTGGAAATAGACATATGAGTGCTGCCAGCATTCTTTCAGTGGTTTAAGGGGTGGGGGGGTCAGCCTGTCAGTGCTCAGACCATATGCCGCACACTGCATCAAATTAGTCTGCATGGCTGTCGTCCCAAAAGAAAGCCTGTTCTAAAGATGCACAAGAAAGCCCGCAAACAGTTTGCTGAAGACAAGCAGACTAAGGACATGGAATACTGGAACTATGTCCTGTGGTCTGATGAGACCAAGATAAACGTATTTGGTTCAGATGGTATCAAGCGTGTGTGGTGGCAACCAGGTGAGGAGTACAAAGACAAGTGTGTCTTGCCTACAGTCAAGCATGGTGGTGGGAGTGTCATGGCCTGGGGCTGCATGAGTGCTGCCGGCACTGGGGAGCTACAGTTCATTGAGGGAACCATGAATGCCAACGTGTACTGTGATATACTGAAGCAGAGCATAATCCTCTCCCTTCGGAGACTGGGCCGCAGGGCAGTATTCCAACATGATAACAATCCCAAACACACCTCCAAGACCACCACTGCCTTGCTAAAGAAGCTGAGGGTAAAGTTGATGGACTGGCCAAGGATGTCTCCAGACCTAAACCCTATTGAGCACCTGTGGGGCATCTTCAAACGGACAGTGGAGGAGCGCAAGGTTTATAACATCCACCATCTCTGTGATGTCATCATGGAGGAGTGGAAGAGGACTCCAGTGGCAACCTGTGAAGCTCTGGTGAACTCCATGCCTAAGAGGATTAAGGCAGTGCTAGAAAATAATGGTGGCCACACAAAATATTGACACTTTGAGCCCAATTTGGACATTTTCACTTAGGGCCCTTTCACACTGGGGCGGAGCGGAGTGTATACCGCTCCTTCACCGCACCTGCCCATTGAAATCAATGGGACAGCGCGGCTATACCGCCGGCAAAGCGCCTCTGTAGAGGCGCTTTGCGGTGTTTTTTAACCCTTTCTCGGCCGCTCCGCTAGCGCCGAATACCGACCCGCCCCGCTAGCGGACGAATACTGACGGTAAAGCGCCGCTTACAATAGCGGCGCTTTACCGCCGACGCCGCCCCCACCCCAGTGTGAAAGGGCCCGTAGAAGTGTACCCACTTTTGTTGCCAGCGGTTTAGACATTAATGGCTGTGTGTTGAGTTATTTTGAGGGGACAGCAAATGTACACTGTTATATAAGCTGTACACTCATTACTTTACATTGTAGCAAAGTGTCATTTCTTCAGTGTTGTCAAATTAAAAGATATAATAAAATATTTACAAAAACGGGAGGGGTGTACTCACTTCTGTGAGATACTGTACATGAATCATTAATAAAGATATTGCCGAGGGTTCAGTGATGTGCCGGAGTTGTTTTCCTGTTTGAGTATATTTTGTGATTCTGGTAAAAGACCAGAGAGGGTGAAGCAAATTTATGAAGACACCTGAAGAACATACAATCCTTTGCTGGATCTCTAGGGAGAGCCAAACTCCTAATCCCAGCACTGCTAGACCAGACAGATAACCTCTAAACCAATCCCTGAAATATCTTTTCTCTAGAATTTTCACAAAAGTCGACAAACATTTGACAAGGCTTAAATTCCCCAGTGCAAAGGTTTCCCCTTACTTCCTGTCCCAGAGACACAAGAATTGAAAGGAAGCCTTCTCTAACCGAGGGGAAATTCCAATGTAAATGGTTGTCAGTGGGAAAAGGATCCCTTTTGGGAAATTGCCCTTTGCCTCCTGTACCAGTAACAACCGTTTTTTATATTAACCTCCCCTAAGTGTACATATCTCAAAAATAAATTTACAGGCAGCAACTTCTAATATCCCTTTTTGGGTTTATTCTTTTATATCAGTTGCAATTTAATTGTTTAGAAAAAACAGGTTATCCACAACTGACAATGATAATATAACATATTACAACATATAATATACAATGTATCAATTTTTTAAAGGAACATAATATCCTTTTGCAAATAACAATTACAAAAGTCATATAGCAGCAACAGTGAGCATCTTCTACAGTATAAAAAAAAAGTGAATATCTTCACTGACAGTGTTGCAAAAAGTAAAGGATAAAATAAAAATGTATAAAAAGGACACTCAAGAATTAAAATAAAATGCATGTGCAGCTTGCATACTGAAAATAGTTTTAGTTTGTAAAGCCCCATGAGACTCAAAGCCCATAGACAGCAGCCCTGTATGCCTATTATGTTGTCTACCTAACACGCTTACATATCTAGCACCCAATAGGTTAACCCTTCCTCTGCCAGAGCCGTCTTTGCATTTTTTTTTGCACGTGAAAAATCATTTTACACCTGAAGATTAAGTAAAATCCCCAAAACATTATATATTTTCTAACAGCAGACGCCCTGGAGAATACAATAGAGGTAGTTCCATTTTTTTAAGTCACAATATGAGCCCAATATAAGCACAAACACGCTACAGTTAGTTTTAGGACATACACACGGAATGTATTACCCAATTTAAATAGATATCAAAGAAGCCTATAAATTGTGTATGCTCGTGAAATGGTGACAAACTTTGGTACCCTAAATTTTCCACAGGCAATGCTTTAAAGACCCCTAAAATGTATGAGTTTAGAGTTAACCATGAATCATGGGCCTAGAATTATATCTCACTCCGACATGCATGGAGATATGCAACGTGACAAGCAACATTTTTTTTGCAGGGCAGGCGCAACAGTTTTTATTAGTTTTTTTTGTGCTTTTTTAAAGCCTGCTACACACTAACTTTTTTTTCAATCAGCCCAATAAGCTGAATGAAAAAAAGCTGAGGAGCTCACAAGGAGGTACTGTATTAACTATGTGATGTTAGTACAGTGATTTCCCTGCTGAGCTATTGTGTTCAGACAGGGGGACAGCCCCCACCAGAACACAGCAGTCAGCACTCACAGCCATTGGCTGAGAGCACTAATTGGATGCTGATTGGCTGGGGGTTTTCCAGCATGCTCGTTCGACAAATCATGTTAACGGCTTCTGTCAAACAAGGACCTGTACACACAGGCCGAATGTTGGCCGGTGTCTACTGTAATGGTTGATTTCGGTCGATATTTGGCCTGTGTGTATGGGGCTTTAGGCTTAGCTTACACTACTGCGATGCAACTTTGATACGATTTACAGTGCAAAAATGTGGTGCAACTTTGATGCAACATTTTATATTCTATGGGGCCATGTCGCACTATAAATCGCACCAAAATACTGCAGGGACCTTTTCCAAAATCACACCATTGATTAGAATGGCCACCATTGAAAACAATGGGAGTCCCATCAAAAGTTCCACTATATGATATGATGTTGTTGTGACAGGTTCTCTTTAATTAAACATTAGGGCCGGTGAAGCTAATAGAGTGCAAATTGAACTCTACTAGCTTCTTCCCTGGCTACAGTGATAGGGAAAGTGACAAAAAGTGACACAAGAAAGTGACACAGTGGCCAGGGAAAGTGACAGCAGGAACAGGATGATATATACAAGTTGCTTCTGGGACTTTACTAGGTTAATGAACAGGTTTTCACTGGACTCCCTCCACTGAGGGCCCCCTCTACCTAGTGGTACTCGTCATGCAGGTCCTAGGCCCACAGGTAGGTTTTGTGGGGGGTTGAACTTATAACCCTAACCCTTTTACCCAAGAGGAACCATTGAAATATTTTTCAGGTCTCAGAGAGCCCTTGCGAAATCCTATTAATTGATGGCTAGTGGGAAGAACGTCCCGTACATTGATGGCTAGTGGGAAGAACGTCCCGTACATTGATGGCTAGTGGGAAGAACGTCCCGTACATTGATGGCTAGTGGGAAGAACGTCCCGTACATTGATGGCTAGTGGGAAGAACGTCCCGTACAGTTATGGCTAGTGGGAAGAATGTCCTGTACATTGATGGCTAGTGGGAAGAATGTCCTGTACATTGATGGCTAATGGGAAGAATGTCCCGTACATTGATGGTTAGTGGGAAGAATGTCCCATACATTGGCTAGTGGGAAGAATGTCCCGTACATTGGCTAGTGGGAAGAATGTCCCGTACATTGGCTAGTGGGAAGAATGTCCCGTACATTGGCTAGTGGGAAGAATGTCCCGTACATTGATGGCTAATGGGAAGAACGTCTCGTACATTGATGGCTAGTGGGAAGAACGTCCTGTACATTGATGGCTAGTGGGAAGAATGTCCCGTACATTGGCTAGTGGGAAGAATGCTCCCCTTAAAGTGCCAGTCAGAAAACCATCCTTACAGACAGTTAAGAAGACTGCATTCATGCATCTGGCTCTGCCAAAGGTGTGTTGACCTAAGTAGGCACCTTCAGGGTGGGTCAAGGTAGGTCAATCAGTCATGTCTCAGGAAACCCCTAGTAACTTCTGCTGGAAACCTGGTTGAGAATGTCTGGGTAAAAAGCCCCCAAATGTTTTCCTAGCATTAGAATGGAGGAAGGGTTAGAACACCTGTCAGGATTTTGTTGCGGTCTGTGTCCCCGATGTGGAGATTCACCCTCCTTATTGGTCCTAATGACGTCATCAGGACTAATAGTGAGGGAAAAATCCAAAATTGTGTGTTGTTACCAAAAAAAAAAAAAGTCTTCCAATAGGGACAACTACGAGAGAATTTCTCATTCCTCTCTGGTGAGATATCTTATTACCTTCTTGTGAGTACAAGACAGGAAGTGAATTCTCCCCAAAGTTACATAGGGGGGAAAAAAGAGAGAGAGGTGTTTTAACCACTTGCTGACCAGCCGCCATCATTATACAGCGGCAGGTTGGCTCTATTACGTGAATCGCCAAAGCTGTACGTCGGTTCGTGTAATAGATACAATAGGTGCGCGCATGGTGCCGGAGGCGTGCGTGCGCCCACGGCGAGGCACCAGGGCCGATGCACGTGACCAGCGGCCGCGAGGTCCACCGGCCACCCGCGATCGCTCCACAGAGAGCCTGAATGGGGATCTGTCAACGTAAACAAACAGATCCCCGTTCTGCCAGGGCAGTAGAGACTGATCGTCTGTTCCTAGTGATCAGGAACAGCGATCTCTCTCCTCCTCCAGTCAGTACACTCCCCCCGCAGTTATAAACACATTTAATCCCTTGATCACCTCCTAGTGTTAACCCCTTACCTGCCAGTTTTATAAAGTAATCAGTGCATCTTTATAACACTGATCGCTGTATAAATGTCACTGGTCCCAAAAAAGTGTCTGACCTGTCCGCTGCAATGTTGCAATCCTGCTAAAAAAAAAAAAAAAAAAAAAAAAAAAAAAATCGCTGATCACTGCCATTGCTAGTAAAAAAAAAAAAAATAATAAAAATGGCGTAAATCTATCCCCTATTTTGTAGACGCTATAACTTTTGTGCAAACCAATCAATATACGCTTATTGCAATTTTTTTTTTACCAAAAATATGTAGAAGAATACATATTGGCCTAAACTGAGGAAGAAATTTGTTTTTTTATGTTTTTTGGGGGATATTTATTATAGCAAAAGGTAAAAGAAAATAGCTTTTTTTCAAATTGTCGCTCTTTTTTTGTTTATAGCGCAAAAAATAAAAACCGCAGAGGACATAACTTTTGTTTGGGTACAGCATCACACGAACGCGCAATTGTCAGTTAAATCAACGCAATGCCGAATCGCAAAAAATGGCCTAGTCATTAAGGGGGTAAATCCTTCCGGTCCTTAAGTGGTTAACCCTTTTTCTCTGTTTTAAACTAAAAAACATTTGGCTTCAGACATACTTTAAATAATCCCCAAACCTTTTATACTAGTTCTGCATGTACCCATAGGGCCAGAGAAATAAGAAATATCAATATCCCAATGAGGTGGGAATGGTGGAGTCCCAGCGAGCCTAAAGATCCAATTAGTGATTTGCTCTTTGAAAAGTCTTTGAAGACAGCATGGAACATATAAGAGCCTTTATTCCTATTTTTATTCTGATGGGATTTATGTGCTTTTGCACATTTGCCTGGTGTGTGATCTCCATTTACAGTATGAATTTAAAGTGGTTCTAAAGGCTTAAGGTTTTTTTGACCTTAATGCATTCTCTGCATTAAGGTAAAAAACCTTCTGTCATTAGGATAACCCCCCCTCCCCGCTCCCCCCCCCTATACTTACCTGAGCCCAATACTGATCCAGCTCTCTCTCTCCTCACTGGATGTGGTGGAGACAGCCATTGGCTCCCGCTGCTGTCAATTCAATTTTATGAGGAGGGAGTGAGGGGTGGAGCCAAGCTGTACTGTCTGGGTCTATGGAGGCAGGCAGCGTGGCTCAGGATTGTGCCCACATGAGTGTCCCCATAGGAAGCCGCTTCCTATGGGAGCACTCACTGAAGAAGAAGAGAAATGAGCGCTGGTGGGGGAACCCAGAAGAGGAGGATTGCATAAACCATTGCACAGAGCAGGTAAGTATGATATGTTTATTATTTAAAAAAAAAAAAAAAGAATTAAGCTTTAGGGCTAGTTTACACTTGCTTCAAAACAAGGCTTCGGACAGGTTTTGTTAAAGCTCTCTGAACGCTAGTCAAAGCTCCTGTCACTAAATAAAATGGTTAGCTTAAAGTCCTATTTACACCTTGCGTTTGCTTTGCTTTGGCTTCGCTTCAAAAATTATACCCCATGTAGCTTCAGTGGTGCTTTAAAGCGTCTTCAAAGCCTCCATAGAAGTCTATGGCAAAGCTTGCTTGAAGCCCCACCAAAGCTCACCGAAGCCCCATCGAAGCTCCACCAAAGCCTCATTGAAGCACCAAGCAAAAGCAAGGTGTAAACAGGACTGTAAGCTAACCATTTTATTTAGTGACAGGAGCCTTGACTAGCTTTCAGAGAGCTTTAACAAAATCTGTCCGAAGCCATGTTTTGAAGCAAGTGTAAACTAGCCCATAATGTGTGTTGAAGCCGAAGCAAGTGTAAATGAGCCCTTAGAAATACTTTAAAGCTGTATGTGGTTCTATAGTTAAAGGGTTACCAAATCCTCGTTGTTTGGTTTTTGTTTTTCTTTTTTAAATAATAAACATGTCATACTTACCTCCTCTGTGCAGTTGGTTTTGCACAGAGTGGCCCCGATCGTCCTCTTCTGGGGTCCCTCAGTGGCGCTTTTGGCTCCTCCTCTTCTCAAGTGCCCCATCGGAGAAGCGCTCTCCTTCAGGACACCCATGCGGGTGTGCTCCAGAGTCCTGCTGCTGCGTCCATTGACAAAGACAGTAGGACTCGGCCCCGCCCCCCGGGTCATTGGATTTGATTGACAGTAGCGGGAGCCAATGGCTGCGCTGCTATCCAATCAGGACACGAGACATCTGCCGCAACTGGTGTGCTCGTTCCCGTCGTGAGAATTACGGGGCTCAGGCAAGCAAAAGGGGGGCACGGGGGGCTGCTGCATGACAGGAGGTTTTTCATCTTAATCCATTGAATGAACACAGCAGCAGATCACATGAACACAGTGTGATTGCTATGCGGTGCAATGCGGGAAACGCAGCGATTCCTGTGCATTTCCCATATCACATCAGTGTGAACCAGTGCTTAAAGTGGTTGTAACCCTAAAAAAAAATGATCTTGTTCCTTTAAAGCAGGATCTACAGCATAGTGCTTGTGCGGTGTAATTTGTCCCTTTCTGTGCTGTAAAATATCTGGTTAATCCTGCCTGTTCCTGTGTCCCCCTTAGTGTGCTGACCACAGTAACCATGGCTGCTGATCCATCATACTGTGGTCAGTTTATGTGCCTCCGTCAGCCCGTAGTTTCTCCCTCTCCCCCTCCCTCCCTGCCTGTCAGCTCGGGAGTCTGTGTGTCAGCCATCTCCTCCCTGCACCCCCCCCCGCCCCTCCCACCGCTTTGGATGTAAAGTCACACACCCCAAATCCTGGAAGCTCCTCTGTTACAGAAAGATATACTGTGCAGCATCTGTGTTTTAAAAGTTATGCCATAAAAATACCTTATTTCAGAGCGCTGCTGTGCACTCATGTGACCTCCCGCTGCTCTCCTCCTGGCTGACCTCAATGGGGAATCTCAGCCCCTCCCACCATAGCCCTCAGATCAAGCAAGCTGAGTCCTGGGAGGTCACGTGAGCGCACAGCGGAGCTGTGAAATAAGGTATTTGGCAGCATAATTTATTATTTTTTTTATTAAACAGATACTGCACAAAATATCTTTCTGTAAAAGAGGGGCTTCCAGGATTTGGGATTCTTGACTTTACAACCACTAATGTCCTTTTCAACATGTTTGTCTTCAATCTTTTTAAATCTGCAGCTTTCATTAAACAGATGATAACCCAATCACTAAAACATCATATAAGCTTCCACATGTTCATGTCATTTCAAAAGTTATTTGGAATCTTTTTAAATCTGCAGCTTATATACCCGGGGATTCAACCAGGAAGTCCTTTTTTCATGGAAACTTCCTGTTATGGGACAACTGTGCTGTCACCCTGTCACATGGATCCCTGGGGGAGTCTACAAGCCGTTGTGCTGACACATTTTGTGCAGACATTGTTCATCGTTGTCCTTCTCTGGTGGCCAGTCATTAACAAACCTGCCAACATTTATAGATGGGAGTGAGGGACACCTACTAGCAAACTATTGTAGGCATAGGACACGCCCCCTGCCACACCCTCTTAAAAGGAGAATTAATCAAAGAAAAAGATAATTAAATCTTCAAGTTTTTTATTTTTTATTTTTTTACCACTACTATTCCTTTATATTGGCTTTTAAAATTTACAAATACAGCAATTTAGAATTTGGATGAGAGGTTTAGCACTGGGAAACACTTTTTAAAGATAAAAAGTGCATTTTATATACAACTATATAGATCAGACCAAAATGAGGGACAAATGAGGAGGAATTAGGGACAGAGGGACATTGCACCAAATCAGGGACAGTCCCTCGAAATCAGGGACAGTTGGGAGCTATGTATTAGCAATGATGAGCAGCTGACATACAGTTCATGCAGGTGGACAGGAAGTGGCAGAAAGAGGCTGGAGGAGATCATCAGCATTGAGATGCAAAAAAAAAACAAAAAGAGGCAAAAAAGCATTTTAAGACACACGGCGCTTTAGCAAACGAAATGCCGTCCAGTTAGGATTTTTTTCTTGCTGGAGGGTCCAGAATAGAGCATCTAAAAAAGGGAAGCTTTTATTAAGTTCTGCTGTGTGGATGGGGACATGGAATAAAGTAGGTGCAAAAGTGGAATTACACTTTAAGTGCTGTGTGCAAGGGCCCCTAGAGAACAATAGAACTGCAAAAAAAAAAAAAATGAACTGATGAAAACAAGATTTTACTTCCAGCCGCGTTGCATGAGCCCTTAACATGAGATTTTATTGATCGAGTTTGGATCCCCTATAACAGTGGCTCGCAACCCTGTCCTCAAGTACCCCCAACAGGACATGTTTTGGGAATTTCTCTTATGCCGCGTACACACGAGCGGACTTTACGGCAGACTTTGCCCGGCGGACTGGATTTCGTAAGACAATTCGATCGTGTGTGGGCTCCAGCGGACTTTGTTTTCTCCAAAGTTGGACGGACTTAGATTTGAAACATGTTTTAAATCAATCCGTCGAAATCGAGTCCGGTCGAAAAGTCCGCTCGTCTGTATGCTAGTTCGTCGGACAAAAAGCCACGCCAGGGCAGCTATTGGCTACTGGCTATGAACTTCCTTGTTTTAATCCGGTCGTACGTCATCACGTACGAATCCGTCGGACTTTGGTGGATTGTGTGTAGGCAAGTCCGTTCATTCAGAAAGTCCGTCGTAAAGTACGTCAAAGTCCACCGAGCAAAGTCTGCCATAAAGTCCGCTCGTGTGTACGCGGCATTAGATAAAAATAGCTGTCCAAAATACCTGATTTAAAGCACTTGTGCAAGATAAAGGAAAACCTGCAAACATGGCTTGTTGGGGGTACTTGAGGCATACCTCCCAACATTTTGACATGGGAATGAGGGACACCTACTAACAAACATATGCAGGCATAGGACACGTCCCCTGCCACACCCCCTTAAAGGAGAATTAACCAAAAAAAAATCAATTTTTAATCAAATCCACAAGGGCTTTTTTTTACCACTACTATACCTTTATATATGCTTTTAAAATTGACAAATGCAGCAATTTATCATTTGGATGAAAGGTTTAGCACTGGGAAACACTTTTTAAAAGCTAAAAAGTGCATTTTATATATATAACTATATGGATCAGACCAAAATGAGGGACAAATGCAGGGGAAAGGAGGGACAGAGGGACATTGCTCCAAATCAGGGACAGTCCCTCGAAATCAGGGACAGTTGGGAGCTATGCTTGAGGACAGGGTTGAGAACCACTGCCCTATAACATACCAGCCTCTACCTGAATGTGAAATATTGCTGTAAGGTGACGTGACCCTTGAAGAGCTCAGTGATGTAACAGGCAGCAGTCAGGCAGAGATAAGAGTCTACACATCTCCAGGATCAAATTCCTCTGCATTACAATGTACACTGCAGCCTGGAGCCATCACAAAGCATAGTACAACATACACAATACAATGGATGATACAATTCTAGGAATAATGCAAATACATCCTCTCCATGGGAAATAACAGATTTGGGAATCTGCATAGAGATCTATTAATATGAGACCTCTATTACATAACCACAAGTAGAAAATAAACATAGACATCACATAAATCTGCATGCATCCTATATGACATGATTTAATGACACCCTATAGAGAGCACAGGATGCAGAACTGCAGCACCCAGCACAGCATACAGAATGTCTAACCTGCCTCCTATTATAGCTCAGCCAGAAGGGGCTGGGATCTGCTGAGAGGTAAACAAAATGACTGCACCATCCCTTCCCTTGGCTGTCATCCATCCCCTGTGCTACTTACTGTCTGTGGCCATGGTGCTAGCAGAGGCAGTGGCGGCGTCGGTGGTCCTCCTACCCTTACAGCTTGCAGGGAGGAGGATGGAGGATGCTGCCAGGCTTCATATTCCTCTGGCAGGCTGCTGATGATGAGGGTGCAGCTGCTAGATGGTTCTCATCACTGACAGCTGCAGCAGTCCTGGAGCTCAGACAGCTCTCACTGCTTCTTCACAGCTGAGCAGTACAAATCCCAGGGCAGGGAGATCACTGAAGGATCAATAAAGAGCCTGGTAATAATATATACAGCCAGCTCAGCACTTCTTACTCAGCCCATTACACAACAATAGGCTCAAGTTTGACACTTTAGGGAATCTACAGATATGATGATGGGAGGTTTTTAGCTCGTCCCTTTAACCGCTTCAGCCCCGGAAGATTTTACCCCCTTCCTGACCAGAGCACTTTTTGCGATTTGGCACTGCGTGATTTTAACTGACAATTGCGCGGTCGTGTGACAATGCACTCCAAAAAAATTGACGCCCTTTTATTCCCCACAAATAGAGCTTTCTTTTGGTGGTATTTGATCACTTCTGTAGTTTTTATTTTTTGCGCTATAAACAAAAAAAGAGTGACAATTTTGAAAAAAAGCAATATTTTTTACTTTTTGCTATAATAAATATCCCCAAAAAATATATAAAAAAAACATTTTTTTCCTAAGTTTAGGCTGATATGTATTCTTCTACATTGGTAAAAAAAATCGCAATAAGCGTATATTGATTGGTTTGCGCAAAAGTTATAGCGTCTACAAAATAGGGGATAGTTTTATGGCATTTTTATTATTATTTTATTTTTATTAGTAATGGCCGCGATCTGCGATTTTTATTGTGACTGCAACATTATGGCGGACACATCGGACACTTTTGACACTATTTTGGGACCATTGTCATTTATACAGTGATCGGTGCTATAAAAATGCACTGATTACTGTGTAAATGACACTGGCAGGGAAGGGGTTAAACACTAGGGGGCGATCAAGGGGATAAGTGTGTCCTAGGGAGCAACTCTAACTGTGGGGGGGGGGGTGGGCTTCCACTCATATGACAGCGATCACTGCTCCCAAATACAGGGAGCAGTGATCTCTGTCATATTACAAGGCAGAACGGGGACATGCCTTGTTTACATAGGCACTTCCCCGTTCTGCGGCTCTGTGACACGATCACCGGGCATGGTCACCGTTACGCTGTAGATGGCGGGTGCGCGTGCACCTGCTAGCCCCGCCAATTAAAGGGGACGTACAGGTACGCCCATTTGCCCACCGCTGCCATTGGGCCGACGTATATTAGCGTGCAGCGGTTGGCAAGTGGTTAACCTCCCTGACGGTAATCCCGAGTGTGGCTCGGGGTTAAATTTCAGTCCCATTAGCGGTAACCCTGAGCCACACTCGGGATTACATTGCAGGATCCTGGTGCGGCGTTACTTACCTTGTCCCCAGGATCCTGCGATGTCCCCCGCTGTGTCTGCGGGCTCTCTGTCTCCTCCGAAGCCTCTCCGTGCCAGGCTCCGTTCCCTGCGAGTGTCGCGACGCACGGGGGCGGAGCCTGGCGGCAAATTCAAAAAGATTTACAAACCATAACTCATACAGTACTGTAATCTTACAGATTACAGTACTGTATGAAATCATTTCACATCCCTTTTGTCCCCAGTGTTTTGTCCAGTGCCCTGCTTGCAGTTTTATATTATATATACTGTTCTTTCTGCCTGGAAACTGGAGATTGTCCATAGCAACCAAAAAGTGTCCCTTTATGTCAAAAGTGGCTTTAGACCAGCTAGAAAACAGCGATAGTAAATTAGAACACTTGCAGAATTGAGTGATAGTGAATCGTGGGGAAATGTATTTTATTATTATTATATTATTATTATTTTTAATTATTTATATTTATTTATTATATTATAATTTATGTTTTTGTGTTTCAAACTTCATCATACCTGGGATATCTACTAGACTCTTGTTTGGACAGATTTAAGTGTGTTATTGTTAAGAATTACAGACCTACAATATAAAACGACAAATTTCCATGCAAAATAATTGTACCGCTTTCAGCACCTAAAATCCGACATAATCATACCGGCAGGGAGGTTAAAGTAGAACCGGTGCCAGTTTTTTTTTTTTTGGATAGAGTAACGGGAGGGGGGTTATAACCCCCGCCAGGTATTTTCTCAATCTGTGTCCTGTTTGGGAGATTTCACTTCCGGTCCAATAGCTGCAACAGGAAAATAGATCCCTCCAAATGTGAGGGAATCCCTGGTTGTCACCAGAACTAGTGTCTCCATTGGAAGATTCTCCTCTATTCCTGTTCTGGTAACCACTCAAAATTTGGGATTTTCTTTCACTTTTGGTGTTAATGGTCACCAGGACAAATAGAGAGGGGGACTCTCCGTAATGGTGCGATAAAACAGAACGATCAAACAACAAGATCATTGAAACGGAAATCGAGTGAAAAATGGTATGATCGAGCAATGGGGGACAGGTAGTGATGGTTTCAAATGACCCAAGTTGATCGGTTGTGGTGAGAAAGAATTGATTGCACAGGTTCGATCAGTGACGTTCTTTCGAGCCCTTGTGAATCAGTTACAATCGATCTAAATGTACAGGTGTGATAATTTTTTCTGCTACAGCTAATGAACTTGGGTCAGTTGAAACCATCTGTCACTCACCGCTTGGCCATACCTTTTTTTTCTGGCTCGATTAGTGTCTGATTCGATCGTTTTTTTGAGTTTGATGTTGATTGTTCAGTTGCGCCATGTATGACCACCATGGGGACATAGACAGAAATACGAACCTGACAGGTGTTGCAATCCCTCTCCTCTCCATCCAGAACTAAAAAAAGTTTTGCCTTATACTTAATCCTCTTGCCGCCTATGTAACACAAATGTGTGCTGGCAAAGAGGGTGGGCTTTAACACTCACACATATGGGTCCATTGGAGGCAGAGCTTTCTGTGCTGGGAGCGTGCTCACTGCACCTTCCCAGCACAGTGTCTGCGCTGTCAAAGACAGCTCTTGGTCCACACTAATGATCAGGAGTTTGCGGGATCGACTTCCAACCACATGTTCACTGTGACGGCCAATCACAGTGGTCACGTGATCAGCCGATCCTTTGTGCCCCTGGCTGTACAGATCCTATGCTGCTGGAGCTGGGTGGGAAGGAGTTAAAGGAGAAGTAGAGCCAAACTCGTTTGGCTCTACTTCTCCTGTGGATCCCAGGAGTGTAGTTCGTTCTGCCCTCCTGTGACCTGTTTTCAGCAGATAGCGGGCTTCAGCCCGCTGTCGGCTGAAGTCATGTTAGGGCTGGGCTCAGCCCTTCCTTCTCTGAGCTGGCCGCTCAGCTGTTGGCTAATTGCCAGCTCCCATCTCTCTCCATAGTTACTCAGCTGTTGTTGATCCTGCTCGTCAGTCCTGCCTACTTAAGCCGTCCAGTCCAGAGGAGCTCTGCCTTTACCTTGGTCACATCTCAAGAAACTATCTCCTGCGTTCCTGTTTAAAGACTGGCTTTGCTGACATCCCTTCAGGCTACAGATCCTGCTTGCTGTTCCACTACTTTGATCCCTGACTCCTGGCTTGGCTGACGATCCGTTCCGGTTACTGTACTTTGGCTATGTTTTGACTACGTTGTTCTTTTTACTTTTATTATTAAACAAGTCTGATTTAACTGTACTTCTGTCTCTGTCTCACAGAGTCGGTCCAGGCTCAGGGAAGATCGCGATAATGAAGTCAGGATCCATCCACATGCCTGGACCGGCACAGAGCTCAGCCTCTCAGCAAGCCGCTGAGAGCCTGAGCTGGCCACTTCCGCCCCCTCCACAGCCCAGCCCTCCAGTGAGTACGAGGCGGGGGGCAGAGCATACAGTGGTGACTGACAGTCACCAGCTCTCTGCTCAGGGAGCCCTGGGAACTGAGCGATTATTGGTGTTTGATTGCTCAGTTCTCAGTGTTTGAGCCAGCAGGGGACAGATGCAGCATCGGACCGCTGCTGCATCCACCTGGGTAAGTATGATTCGGAAAAAAAAAAACTCCATACTTCTCTTTTAATGACAGGTATGCATGGGTTACTTAGGGCTGTGGTAAGGATGATAGGATCCCATAGAAGAAAACATTAAAGTGAATATAAAGCTAAAACTTTATTTAAAGTGTAAGAAAGGGTTAGCACCCCTGGCCAATTTTTATTCCTGAGGTATGGATGTAAAACACTGGATCTGAGGCTATTTTAGGAATGTAATGTTGGATAAGGTCCTAAAGCGCACCTTCACCTATTTAGGACTACATTCTCTCACCTGCTACCTCTCTCTTGCACAATTGCATAAATGTTTTTTTTTTTTTAAATCAGATACTTTTTTTTATCAAATATTTACTCCCAATACCGATGTAGTTTAGGGCAACTCCATAGTTACTAACTGTCCTGGATTTCCCGGGACATTCCCGGGATTTAGACTCCATTCCCGATTTTGTTGTTTCCCGGGAAAATGTCCAGAGAAATCTGGTTCTTCACAGATTGTCGCCGCCGCCTGCCGCCGCTAGAGGTCCGCGGCCGGCGGAGACAATGTCGCCGCCATTTTTAAGAAGACCAGGAAGATGGCTGGGGGGGCTAGATGGAGCTCCTGCGTCGCCGCCCACCCTCTGCCCCGCTCCGCCTCGCCCCGCCTACCCCCCGCCCCGCTGCTAGTCTGTTATGGAAAGGGGCGGGGGTTCTAGCCATGCGACCAGCGGAGGGAGAAAGTATCCTCCTACTGGAACACCTGAGGTGGGGGGGGCGCTGGGGACTCCTGATGTGATGGGGGCTCCGCTGGGGACTCCTGATGTGATGGGGGCTCCGCTGGGGACTCCTGATGTGATGGGGGCTCCGCTGGGGACTCCTGATGTGATGGGGGCTCCTGATGTGATGGGGGCTCCGCTGGGGACTCCTGGTGTGAGGGGGGCTCCGCTGGGGACTCCTGGTGTGAGGGGGGGCTCCGCTGGGGACTCCTGGTGTGAGGGGGGGCTCCGCTGGGGACTCCTGGTGTGAGGGGGGGCTCCGCTGGGGACTCCTGGTGTGAGGGGGGGCTCCGCTGGGGACTCCTGGTGTGAGGGGGGGCTCCGCTGGGGACTCCTGGTGTGAGGGGGGGCTCCGCTGGGGACTCCTGGTGTGAGGGGGGGCTCCGCTGGGGACTCCTGGTGTGAGGGGGGGCTCCCCTGGGGACTCCAGGTGTGAGGGGGGGCTCCCCTGGGGACTCCTGGTGTGAGGGGGGGCTCCGCTGGGGACTCCTGGTGTGAGGGGGGGCTCCGATGGGGACTCCTGATGTGAGGGGGCTCCACTGGGGACATCTGATGTAAGGGGGTGCTCCGCTGGGGACATCTGATGTAAGGGGGGCTTCGCTGGGGACTCCTGGTGTGAGGGGGGGCTCCGCTGGGGACTCCTGGTGTGAGGGGGGGCTCCGCTGGGACATCTGACACAAGTACGGACGGCTGGTGGCAGGCGACGTGACAGGTGACACACTCAGGGATCCCACTGATTCAGCATTATGGTGAGTTGAATGATTTCATTTTATATTACAATGTAATAATAGAAATAATGCACTTCAATCATCCTGACACCATAACAACCATAGTGCCGGGATGATTGACTTGCTAACACCAGGTGTTTGGAGTATCTGTATCTGCTGATTGTTAAACTTTCTAGAATACACATATTTCCATTGTTGTGTAGGATCTAGGGCTGCTGTCCCTCCATCCCTCTCCCCCCCTTTCCCTCTCCATCCCTCATTCATCTCAGACTCTAACCACACCCCTTTGAGCCACGCCCATTTAAGACACGCCCACTATGTCGCGTAAACCATGCCCATTTATCGCCGCGACGCGCTTCGTGCACCGCATTTTTGCTTTTCCCCTTTGTCATGCCCACAAATGCATGCCCCACCCCTATTTAACCACTTGCCGACCGCCTCACGCCTATATACGTGAGCAGAATGGCACGGGGGGGCAAAATCACGTACCTGGTACGTGATTGCCTTCCCGCGGGCGGGGGGTCCGACCGGACCCCCCCCCGGTGCCAGCGGCAGTCGGCATTTGGCTGGGAGAGTTGAGAGACGAGGGGGAGGCCATCCGATCGTGGCCCCCCCCCCCTCGCGATCGCTCCCAGCCAATGAGAAACATCCCCTGCCTCTGTATAGTACACAGAGGCAGAGGATGTGATGTCATCTCTCCTTGGCTCGGGAGTTCCGTTCCAGCGCCGAGGAGAGAAGACATGTGAGTGAGTGCACAACACTACACAACACAGTAGAACATGCCAGGCACACTAAACACCCCGATCCCCCCCCCCCCGATCGCCCCCCGATCCCCCCCCCAATCAACCCCCCCCCTGTCACAAACTGACACCAAGCAGGTTTTTTTTTTTTTTCTGATTACTGCATAGTGTCAGTTTGTGACAGTTAGAAGTGTTAGGACAGTTAGGGTTAGCCCCCTGTAGGTCTAGGGTACCCCCCTAACCCCCCCTAATAAAGTTTTAACCCCTTGATCACCCCCCGTCACCAGTGTCACTAAGCGATCATTTTTCTGATCGCTGTATTAGTGTCGCTGGTGACGCTAGTTAGGGAGGTAAATATTTAGGTTCGCCGTCAGCGTTTTATAGCGTCAGGGACCCCCATTATACTACCTAATAAATGTTTTAACCCCTTGATTGCCCCCTAGTTAACCCTTTCACCACTGATCACCGTATAACTGTTACGGGTGACGCTGGTTAGTTTGTTTATTTTTTATAGTGTCAGGGCACCCGCCGTTCATTACCGAATAAAGGTTTAGCCCCCTGATCGCCCGGCGGTGATATGCGTCGCCCCAGGCAGCGTCAGATTAGCGCCAGTACCGCTAACACCCACGCACGAAGCATACGCCTCCCTTAGTGGTATAGTATCTGAACGCATCAATATCTGATCCGATCAGATCTATACTAGCGTCCCCAGCAGTTTAGGGTTCCCAAAAAAGCAGTGTTAGCGGGATCAGCCCAGATACCTGCTAGCACCTGCGTTTTGCCCCTCCGCCCAGCCCAGCCCAGCCCACCCAAGTGCAGTATCGATCGATCACTGACACTTACAAAACACTAAATGCATAACTGCAGCGTTCGCAGAGTCAGGCCTGATCCCTGCAATCGCTAACAGTTTTTTTGGTAGCGTTTTGGTGAACTGGCAAGCACCAGCCCCAGGCAGCGTCAGGTTAGCGCCAGTACCGCTAACACCCACGCATGCAGCATACGCCTCCCTTAGTGGTATAGTATCTGATCGGATCAATATCTGATCCAATCAGATCTATACTAGCGTCCCCAGCAGTTTTAGGGTTCCCAAAAACGCAGTGTTAGCGGGATCAGCCCAGATACCTGCTAGCACCTGCGTTTTGCCCCTCCGCCCGGCCCAGCCCAGCCCACCCAAGTGCAGTATCGATCGATCACTGTCACTTACAAAACACTAAACGCATAACTGCAGCGTTCGCAGAGTCAGGCCTGATCCCTGCGATCGCTAACAGTTTTTTTTGTAGCGTTTTGGTGAACTGGCAAGCGCCAGCGGCCTAGTACACCCCGGTCGTAGTCAAACCAGCACTGCAGTAACACTTGGTGACGTGACGAGTCCCATAAGTGCAGTTCAAGCTGGTGAGGTGGCAAGCACAAGTAGTGTCCCGCTGCCACCAAAAAGACAAACACAGGCCCGTCGTGCCCATAATGCCCTTCCTGCTGCATTCGCCAATCCTAATTGGGAACCCACCACTTCTGCAGCGCCCGTACTTCCCCCATTCACATCCCCAACCAAATGCAGTCGGCTGCATGAGAGGCATTTTTATGTCCTCCCGAGTACCCCTACCCAGTGAACCCCCCCAAAAAAGATGTTGTGTCTGCAGCAAGCGCGGATATAGGCGTGACACCCGCTATTATTGTCCCTCCTGTCCTGACAATCCTGGTCTTTGCATTGGTGAATGTTTTGAACGCTACCATTCACTAGTTGAGTATTAATGTAGGGTACAGCATTGCACAGACTAGGACATACTTTTACAGGGTCTCCCAAGATGCCATCGCATTTTGAGAGACCCGAACCTGGAACCGGTTACAGTTATAAAAGTTACAAGTTTGCAAAAAAACCACAAACAAAAATAAAAAAAAATAGTTGTTTTATTGTTCTCTCTCTCTCTCTCTATTCTCTCTCTATTGTTCTGCTCTTTTTTACTGTGTTCTATTCTGCAATGTTTTATTGTTATTATGTTTTATCATGTTTGCTTTTCAGGTATGCAATTTTATATACTTTACTGTTTACTGTGCTTTATTGTTAACCACTTTTTTGTCTTCAGGTACGCCATTCACGACTTTGAGTGGTTATACCAGAATGATGCCTGCAGGTTTAGGTATCATCTTGGTATCATTCTTTTCAGCCAGCGGTCGGCTTTCATGTAAAAGCAATCCTAGCGGCTAATTAGCCTCTAGACTGCTTTTTCAAGCAGTGGGAGGGAATGCCCCCCCCCCCCCACCGTCTTCCGGGTTTTTCTCTGGCTCTCCTGTCTCAACAGGGAACCTGAGAAAGCAGCCGGTGATTCAGCCAGCTGACCATAGAGCTGATCAGAGACCAGAGTGGCTCCAAACATCTCTATGGCCTAAGAAACCGGAAGCTACGAGCATTTTATGACTTAGATTTCGCCGGATGTAAACAGCGCCATTGGGAAATTGGGGAAGCATTTTATCACACTGATCTTGGTGTGGTCAGATGCTTTGAGGGCAGAGGAGAGATCTAGGGTCTAATAGACCCCAATTTTTTCAAAAAAGAGTACCTGTCACTACCTATTGCTATCATAGGGGATATTTACATTTCCTGAGATAACAATAAAAATGATTTAAAAAAATAAAAATGAAAGGAACAGTTTAAAAATAGGATAAAAAAGCAAAAAAATAATAAAGAAAAAAAAAAAACACCCCTGTCCCCCCTGCTCTCGCGCTAAGGCGAACGCAAGCGTCGGTCTGGCGTCAAATGTAAACAGCAATTGCACCATGCATGTGAGGTATCACCGCGAAGGTCAGATCGAGGGCAGTATTTTTAGCAGTAGACCTCCTCTGTAAATCTAAAGTGGTAACCTGTAAAGGCTTTTAAAGGCTTTTAAAAATGTATTAATTTTGTTGCCACTGCACGTTTGTGCGCAATTTTAAAGCATGTCATGTTTGGTATCCATGTACTCGGCTTAAGATCATCTTTTTTATTCCATCAAACATTTGGGCAATATAGTGTGTTTTAGTGCATTAAAATTTAAAAAAGTGTGTTTTTTCCACAAAAAATGCGTTTGAAAAATCGCTGCGCAAATACCGTGTGAAAAAAAAAAATGAAACACCCACCATTTTAATCTGTAGGGCATTTGCTTTAAAAAAATATATAATGTTTGGGCGTTCAAAGTAATTTTCTTGCAAAAAAAAATAATTTTTTCACGTAATCAAAAAGTGTCAGAAAGGGTTTTGTCTTCAAGTGGTTAGAAGAGTGGGTGATGTGTGACATAAGCTTCTAAATGTTGTGCATAAAATGCCAGGATAGTTCAAAACCCCCCCCCAAATGACCCCAAAGTAGACACCCCAAGCTATTTGCTGAGTCATGTCGAGTCCATGGAATATTTTATATTGTGACACAAATAGTGAGTATTTTGCAGACCTCACTTTTTGTCACAAAGTTTTGAAAATTGAAAAAAAGAAAAAAAAATTTTTTTTTCTGGTCTTTCTTCATTTTCAAAAACAAATGAGAGCTGCAAAATACTCACCATGCCTCTCAGCAAATAGCTTGGGGTGTCTACTTTCCAAAATGGGGTCATTTGGGGGGGTTTGTGCCATCTTGGCATTTTATGGCCTTCAAAACTGTGATAGGTAGTGAGGAGTGAAATCAAAAATTTATGCCCTTAGAAATCCTGAAGGCAGTGCTTGGTTTTCGGGGCCCCGTACGCGGCTAGGCTCCAGGGGAGGGCTGGCAGCCTTAGGCCTGGTGGGCAAGTCCAGTCAAGTGGCCCATAGAACCGGTGGTGGCAAAGTGATGGATCAGGAAAACGGTCTCTAAGGTTTTTCATGATCACAAAGGTGGGGGGGCAGGGAGGACAATGTGGCCCTCCATGGCCTGTGGGGGACTTGTACTACCATGGCCTTCAGGAACTAAATTGCAAGCAAGTCCCTGTATGAATCCCTCAGAGCTGAGGACCTGACCCCCCCCCTCCGCAACTAGTGACAAACTACAAGTCCCAGCATTAACCCCTGAGATCTAAGGATGTGTCCCCTTAGATCCCACGGCTTCATGCTGTGCCCTGTAGTCCTTTACTAATTGGGGGGGGGTGACACATCCTCAGGTCTGAGGGGTTTAAGCTGGGACAGTGGCACCTGTAGTCCTTCACTAGTTGGGGGGGGGGGGGGCAGGGGTGTGTGACACATCCTGAGCTCTGAGGGGTTCATGCTGGGACCTTTAGTCCTTCACATTTGGGGTGTCACATCCCCAAAAGTAAAGGACTACAAGTCCCAGCATGAACCCTGGCTGAGATTTAAGGATGTGATCTCCTCCTCTGCTGCCGGCTCATGCTCCCATGACACACATAGGTTCTAATTCATTCACTGCTCCCAACCTCACCTCAGGCAGCTTGAGGCTCCAATAGGCTTCAAAATAGGGTGGACTCAGAGCGCAGAGCATTGCGATCAGAACCCACCTGGGTGTGTTAGAAAAGCAAATGAATATTTGCTTTTCTAACACTGAACCGCCTCTCTGCCAATCAGGAAGAGCGGGTCTGATACCCTTCACCTGATTGGCTGAAAGGAAAGGCGCTCCAATTGGATGTCTAGCAGGAGGAAAAGCATGGAGGAAGCGTAGAGAACACAGGAGCTGCTGCCTGTCCCACAGCTCCCCGCCGTCACTCGCTGCCTGACCTGCCACCAAGATGGGGTAAGTGCCGGTCAGACAGCAGGCAAGGTGGGGTGCTGGTTAAATGCCGACAGGGGGGTAACATTGGCTGCAATTGATGGGCACAGTGAGGCTGCAATTGATGGGCACAGTGGCTGCATTTGATGGGCACACTGAAGCTGCAATTAATGGGCACAGTGAGGCTGCATTTGATGGGGCACAGCGAGGCTGCATTTGATGGGGCACAGCGAGGCTGCATTTGATGGGCACAGTGAGGCTGCATTTGATGGGGCACAGCGAGGCTGCATTTGATGGGGCACAGCGAGGCTGCATTTGATGGGCACAGTGAGGCTGCAATTGATGGGGTTTTTTTCAGTATTTTTTAGTTTGCACCCCCCCCTCAAAAAACATTTTGAGCACCAGCCACCACTGACAGAGAGAGACATCGCTCCAAATTGTCCACACACAGAGAGACCACTACTCAAGAAAATTGCTTGATTCCTTTATCAACATAGTAAAGCCTTGTACACACCACTAGTTTTTTTTTTTTTTTTGCTCAATCCAGCGAGTTGAACAAAAAAACTGACAGCTCTGGTTGGAGCCGCTGAGCATGAGCAAAAGTGACCTGAGCATTGATCACTTTTCAGAGTGGCAGTGGCTGCTGCAAGTGTGTACAAGCCTTTGGGCGCACACTGGTGTGCTGCGGTTTGGCCGCAGTGCTTATGTACAGTTTTCCTTAGCCGCAGTCCCATAGGCTTCTTTTAGGTTGTGCGTTTTTGCTGCAGTTTTTTTTTTTAGCGCACCAAAGATGCAGACATTTTTGTACACTTTCAGAAAATGCAGCAACAATGTGCAAACTAATAGAAGTCTATGGGACATGCAGGAAGACAGTGAGATCACCATCCCTGCAGCAGACCAGTGTGAGCCCACATCATAGTATATAGGAGCAGGTACTGTACAGGCTGCTGAAAGAAACGTCCTTATCTGCAGAGGGAGGTGGGGGAGGGGAATTTGGAAGAGAGGGGGAGAGAAGGGAGAGAGGCCGGTCACAGATCACTCACTTGAAAGTCAGCAGGCAGAAGGCTTAGGCTCAGTTATCAGCGTCCCATACAGATCACCGACGAATCACAGTTTGAACGTTCCCGCCCACACGTTCTATTCACAGAAGCAGCACACAGGCTGCCCGGAGTGTGGGCGGGCACAGAGGGGGCTGGAGGAGGCAGAGCGGATCCACCCTCTTCCATTCGGCTGTGCTCTGAAGGGACACAGAACTGTCAGCTCAGAAGCAGGGAACAGCACTGTGACAGGACAGATGTCCGCTCACAGCGCTAACGTTCCTGCACTTTCTGGGCTGTTATCCAGCCCTGCCAGCCTCCCTCTGGAGTCACCAGTCAGCAGTAACACTCGGCCAACTGCACATGCTCAGTTCCCAGCTGGCAGCACATCGGCCTTTTTACTGGGAATCAGAGCGGCCTGGGGGGAAATTGCATCCCTGCCCCCTGGCCCAGCCTGCCCCTGACGTCAATGACAATCCAGCTTCTAGATACATAGAGCACTGCAATCAGCATCGCCGGGCGTGGTGGCGTGCGTCTGTAATCCCAGCTGCTTGGGAGGTCAAAGAGTGCTTGACTCCAGGAGTTCGAGTCGTCGATCGGGTGAGCTCTCTTTTTTCCTAAATTTTTTTAATTATTAATTTTATTTATACCATAAATAAAATTAATAATTTTTGTGTTGCTGGATTGTCATTGACGTCATCGGCTCAGCACTGTCATCTATAGGCAGCATTGGGAATCACACCCGCACCCTGCTGGGCTGAAAGGGCGCTCTCTGCTCTACCACACCTGCGCACAAGCTGTAGCTATCTAGATCAGCTGGTACAGAGCAGCAGCAACTGAGCCGCTAATAGGGGTCAAGTAGGCGCAATCCGGGCGCCCATTTAGGTAACGTAGGCATAATCCAGGCGCAAATAGGGGACAACCCAGGCGCTAGTAAATGTAGGTGACAAAATATTCAATTAATGTGGTGCTCAATCAGATTAAAATAGAAATGGTGTAAAAAGCTGATGATTAAGTGACGCTCAAAAAAGTCTAAAAAATATCGCTCAAAAAAATTAATATAATAGAAACGTAAAACAACCACGTGAATGGAGGTTCTATAGGGAAAATCCTATGCGGTGTTAGGACGGGAGATCCCTAGGAGAGTCATTTTGAGGAGGATCGTGGAGCTGTTTTTCCACCATTTTTTGGGACTGTCACAATTTTGATTGTATCGTCTATGGGACCTTTTTTTTACCAAGGGCACGTTTCTTCGCTGATCTAAGCACCTTTTTGATACCATTGGACTTTATTATTATTTATTGCACTTGTGTGGATTTTTATCTGTCATTATTTGTATATATTCTATATTATTATTGCACATATCACATAGTTGCACTATCATTACTTATTTTAGAGTGCCATATTTATTGCTTTTTTATATTCTATTTGCACAGTGGTTCTATGAATTCATTAGTTACACTTAATATGGAGTTTCGTTTGTTTTTTTTTTAACCACTTTTTGGACTATTATTATTGGAAGAAAAGTTTTCATGAGTGGTTTAGAAAAAGGGAAACCTACACCCAATTTTTGATGTAGCAATGGTTCACTATGACCTTTGATACACATTATGATGGAAGATTAATTGTTATTGACACAATATTATTTGGATTTTCCCTATAGAATCTCCATTCACGTGGTTATTTTACATTTCTATTATATTCATTTTTTTGAGCGATCTTTATTATACTTTCCTGGTGCCTCCATGGCAGCATACTAGTGATAGAGCTCCGCCTCGACTCCTCCCTCAGGACCAGTGAATAGCATAAATTAAAGACGTAGTCCCTCCCCCAACATTCTCCTTTTTTTCCTCATACCTCTTGTGCTGGTGAAGAGTAGCAGTATGTCCATACCTCTGCAGTCGGCAGCGTCCGCCGGGTTTAGCCTTTCCTGTGCGCAGTCCCTGTTCTTGGGCCGCTCACAGCGCTGATAAGACTGGGAACCCCTCTGTGGATCTGTTGGGGTCTTCTTGCAGAGTTTCCTCACAGGAACGCAGTCTGCCACCATATCCTATGATGAAGGCAAAAGGAGTCGCAAAAGGATCAGCTCCCATCCTTTCAGGCTTGTGATTTTTCATTTTTTTTCCATTTCTCATTTAAAAAAAAAAAAAGAAAAAGAAGAAAAGGAAGATGCATATGTCTTTCCCTCCCCTCTTCCTGTCCTCCCCTTTCTTCCCTTAATGAAAAGAGATTATACACTGAAGAGGGTGCAAGAAGTTCCTTTTGTTTAGATACCTGTTATGTTTCTGTCATGCTGTGGCCTTTAGGATCGACATCCGTCGCCCTGCTGCTGTGGGGGGCCTTGTGTTCTGTTTTCCCTTCGGCAGCGCGGTCCGGCGTCCCCTCCGCCGTACTGCGCATGCGCGATCCGGGGAACTTACAGCCGTCATTGGTCAGGTGTTTTCTCTCGGCTTTACGTCCTCGGCTCTACTGCGCATGCGCGGGCGCATGTGCGGTCTCTCGGCACTCCGGCGGCCATCTTGGTCTCTGGAAAAAGGGCCAGTTTAGCCCTTTTCTTTAAAAAAAAAAAAAAAACGAAAAGAGAGAGAGACTGGGTGTTTATGGGACTGCCCCACCCACCCCTAGGGTATTTAAGGTCAGCTTTGAGAGCTATCAGTCAGAGTCGCCTCAGCTGTGCCCTGCTAGGTTTCTCTAAAGGCTGCTCTGTGGTAAGTATTTAAAAAAAAAAAAAAAAAAACAACAAAAAAAAAACAAAAAAAAAAAAAAAAAACTTCTTTTTCTTTCCTTACCTTTTCTTGCTATTTTCCGCAGCTGATCCTTATGCCCAACTCCGCAATGAGCCATTCATCTCGCAACAAAGATCCTCACACTTCCGTTAGGTATGGGACCACCTATACGTGAGTATAAAAAAAATAAAAAAAAAAGTGCGCTCACTGGCCTGACATGATTTTTTCTTAAAATCATAGCCCTGCCCACTCCAAGAGGACCGAAAAATCCTCAAGGCACCGCGATGACGACAGCCCAAGTCGCAGATCTCGTTCTTCACGCCACCGGTCCCGCTCATCAAGACGTGAGTCCCATTCTTCGCGACATAGATCAAGATCCAGAAGACGGGACCGGTCCTCCTCTCCTAGATCCTACAAAAAGAAGAAGTGCTGGACCTGTGGGGCTAGTCCGCTACCGAATAAAGTAGTCTGCAAGGATTGTTTCGCGGACTATGCGTCCAGCCGCGAGTTAGAAAACCAACAGGTGGTGGACCTGCTCAAAAGAACTATGAAGGACTCCTTCTCTGAGCTTGCGGCCTTGGTTCCTGCCCAGCCAGTCCCGCAGACGTCCCAGGCGCAGGATGTTGAGCTTGTTCTTCCTGGTCCCTCCGCAGCCAGTACGCCTCTACCTCCATCAGGCCGACTGGCCAGAGATTCCCCACCTGAAGACCTTTCGGGCGATTCGTCAGATGAGTCAGATCCTTCCGGCTTCAGCCATTCATTGGTAAAGCCATTCATCCAGGCAGTAAGAGCCGCAATAGCTTGGGAGGATACTGAAGAACCTCCCCAGGAAGCAAAAAGCTACTTCCCATTCCTCAAAAGGAAACAGGCTTTCTTCCCTTTGATGGGAGAAATTACGCAAATCATTCAAAACGAATGGTCAAGAACTGATAAAAAACTGTCATTGGGCCGTTTCAATAAATTGTATCCCCTACCGGAGTCGGGAACACAGTCACTGAACTCCATGCCAGTGGTAGACGCATCAGTGGTGCGACTCGCAAAGAATATTACCCTGCCTATGGAAGATTCCGCTTCTTTCAAGGATCCTCTTGACAGAAGAATCGATCTAGATCTCAAGAGGAGCTATTTAGCTGCAGGAGCGGCATGTAAGCCAGCGATCGCCCTCACCTCCGTATCTAATGCCATTAGAGCTTGGACGGATAACATTGAAACAGCTCTACGCCAGGATGTCCCCAAGGAAGACATAATTAAAGCTCTGGAAGAAATTAGATTGTCAGCAGACTTCGTTGGAGTAGCAGCTATTGACACAATTAGGTGTTCAGCAAGCTCTATGCTGCACTCAGTAATGGCAAAAAGGGCCTTGTGGTTAAAACCATGGACGGCGGATTTGGCGTCCAAACAAAATTGGTGCAAAATCCCGTTCGACGGGAAGGCATTATTCGGAGACAAAATGGATAAAGCCATATCTAGGCTGTCAGGAGGAAAGTCAGGTATGCTCCCCCAAGACAGAAGGATGCGAAGATCCAGAGGGGGTTCTTCCAGGTTCCGCCAGTCAAACCCTAGAGATTTCAGACAAGCAAGGCAGTTCAGAGACGGCAGAAGACCCTGGAGGGGCACTCAGGCATCTTTCTTGGGCAGAAAGTCGAAGGCCCCTCAGACTCCACATGAGCAGAAGCAGTCCTTTTGATGCCAGATTAGCCCAGACACTCCCAGTGGGAGCCAGACTAAAATTCTTTCTTCCAGTCTGGGCCAGCAAATGCCAGGATCCCTGGGTTCTCTCAACAATCCAATGGGGACACTTTTGGAGTTTCTCTCATCCTCCACCTCAAAATTCGTTCACACGAACAGAAATTCCATCCTCTCTGCTGAAGGCTCAAGCCCTAAGACAATTCGTATCGTCACTCCAACTTCAGGGAGCAGCTGTGCCGGTTCCTTTGGCGGAGCGCTTCGCAGGCTTCTATTCCACTCTATTTCTGGTTCCAAAGAGAACGGGTGGATGGAGGCCTGTGATCGATCTAAAAAGACTCAACAGGCACATACACCCAGAAAGCTTCAAGATGGAGTCTCTACAAACAATTATTCAGGCAGTACAGCCAACAGATTGGATGATATCAATCGATCTGCAGGATGCGTACTTACACGTGCCAATTCTACCTGCCTTTCAGAAGTATCTCAGATTTGCAGTAGGTCGGATCCACCTGCAGTTCCAAGCCCTGCCCTTTGGGCTGTGCACCTCCCCCAGGGTGTTTACCAAAATTCTAATATCCGCTTTGGTTCCCCTGCGGGAGAGGGGTTTGAGGATATACCACTATTTGGACGACATCCTCCTCCTAGCAAGCAGTCCGGGTCAGTTGGTGTATCACCGAGACATCCTTCTCCAGTCTCTGAGAGAACTAGGATGGTTGATAAACTCAGAGAAGAGTCAGCTGGCACCTACACAGCGGATGATCTATCTAGGTGCGATGTTCAACACCCGGGAGGGGACAGTGTCATTACCATCCCTGAAGATGAGGATTATTATCCAGAAGATGGTCAAAACCATTGCGAGCCGGTATCTAACGGCGTCGCAATGCCTGAGCCTCATTGGCACAATGTCTGCCTGTATACCGATGATTCCTTGGGCCCATTGGCATTGGAGGTATTTTCAGACGGGTTTCTTGGCGCAGTGGAAGAAACAGCAACTCTCTCAGACAATTCTGCTGACGGGAGCAATGCGCAGGAGCCTTCATTGGTGGACTCTGCCGGAAAACCTCTCAAAACCTCGCTATCTGGGTTCCCTCTTCTGGATCACAGTTACGTCCGACGCAAGTGGACAGGGCTGGGGAGCCCATTGCGGGGATACCAGGATACAGGGGAGATGGTCCTGCTCCACCCAGGGAGTAGTATCCAACATACTGGAGATGAGAGCAGCATTCTTGGCACTAACTTCATTGGCTTCTCAGGTCAGGGGCCAGAGAGTACTTCTACGCCTGGACAACAGGGCAGCTGTCGCATACCTGCAGAGGCAGGGGGGCACTCGCAGCACATCACTCCTCAGGGAAGTGGAGCCGATTATGCTCTGGGCAGAGAAGAACGTCCTAGACCTCAGGGCGATGTATCTCCCGGGAAGGTTGAACACGGAAGCAGACACGTTGTCGAGGAAATTCTTGAACAACAACGAGTGGGCTCTTCATCCCCAGGTCTTCCATCAGATTGCCAGCCTCTGGGATCCCCCTCAAGTAGACCTATTTGCCACCCCGGGGAATACAAAACTGACCAGGTTCTTCTCTCGCCTTCCGTATACGCAAGCGGAGGAAGTAGATGCCCTGTCATGCCCCTGGAGGTTCACCACCGCATATGCCTTCCCTCCCTGGCCATTAATATTCAAGTTCCTCCTGAGACTTCTCAGAGAAACAGTCCAGGTACTGGCAGTACTCCCATATTGGCCGAAGAGACCTTGGTTTCCTCTAGCTATGCGTCTCAGTGTGAGCTCTCCAATCAGGATCCATCCTTTCCCTCAACTTCTGACGCAGGGCAGTTTAATTCATCCAGACCCTCAGAAGCTGAACCTTCGAATCTGGAGGTTGAGAGGCGAAGGTTCGAGTCCCTAGGATGCTCCCCAGGGGTCATAACAACCCTCCTGGGAGCCAGGAAACCAGCAACCAATGCTATATATTCTAGAATATGGGACAAGTTCTTGTCATTTGCTGCCTCAAATGAGTTTAATCCAATCTCTCCTTCTACATCAGGTGTTCTCGGCTTCCTCCAATCAGGACTTGATCTGGGTCTTGGCCTAAGTTCTCTCAAAGTACAAGTAGCAGCAATTTCTGCTGCAACAAATAAAAGATGGGCGGAAGAGCCCTTAGTAGTCACTTTCCTCAGAGGAGTGCTGAAGATCCGGCCACCTGCCAGACGGTCTTTTCCCAAGTGGGATTTATCCCTGGTCCTTGAAGTCCTCTCTGACCATCCATTTACCCCAGTGGAACAACTGACAATATGGAACATAACACTGAAAATGGTTTTTCTGTTAGCCATTACATCTGGTAGAAGGATCTCAGAACTCCACTCGTTGGGAATAGGTGATGACCACATCTCTTTTTATCACGATAGAGTAGAACTTCGTCCCCTTCGGGGGTTCACACCTAAGGTCACTACTCCAAGCCACCTTTTGGAGCCCTGGGCACTACCGGTATTTGCTGAAGCAGATTCAGGATCATGTCACGAGCTGGACATATCCAGAGTGCTCAGAGCCTACCTAGAGGCCACTAGATCCTTCAGGAACTCGAAAGACTCTTCATTGTTCCATTCGGCAAATACAGGGGCAAAGAAGCTTCCATCAGAACTCTGGCATCTTGGGTGGTAAAGCTAATCCAGAAGGCCTACAGGATAAAGAATATGGAACCTCCATCCCGAGTGAGTGCTCATTCCACAAGGGCAGTCTCAACCTCCTGGGCAGCAAGGGCTAACGTGTCATTAGAGACGGTGTGCAGGGCCGCCACCTGGTCTTCTCGCAATACTTTCCTCAGACACGTATCGACCCAGGAGCTCTCACAACGGTTGAGTTCGGGAGAAGGGCAGTTCAGGCTGCGATGTCTCATTCTAATTAAACTTTATTGTTAAGCATTATCCCACCCATGTCAGCTAGTTATTTATCACTAGTATGCTGCCATGGAGGCACCAGGAAAACGGAAAATTGTATCATACTTACCGTAATTTTCCTTTCCTGGTGCCTATCCATGCAGCATACGCTCCCACCCTCGGTATTCTATTTTACGGAGAATGTTGGGGGAGGGACTACGTCTTTAATTTATGCTATTCACTGGTCCTGAGGGAGGAGTCGAGGCGGAGCTCTATCACTAGTATGCTGCCATGGATAGGCACCAGGAAAGGAAAATTACGGTAAGTATGATACAATTTTCCGTTTTTTTGAGCGTCACTTAATCATCAGTTTTTTACACCATTTATATTTTAATTTGATTGAGCGCCACATTAATTTATTATTTTGTCAGATATTTTTTTGGTGTGGGAACACCCTTATGGTGGCGGCTTTATCATTTATCCTGACTTTTATCTTAAACAATTGCCCCCCCGTTTTATTTGTATTCTTTTTCTGAGTTCGTGGTTTGCGCGGTAGTACTCGCCATTACTAGTAAATGTAGGCGCAAATCAGGCGCATCAGGGGGGGATAGTAGCAAATCAGGAGCTAATAGGTGCTAAGATATTTTATATATATATATATATATATATATATATATATATATATATATATATATATATATATATATATATATATATATATATATAATAGTTGTGGAAGAATGGGGGGGACTGGAGAGGAGGGGT
Source organism: Lithobates septentrionalis (assembly GCA_037952835.1). Taxonomy (NCBI): domain Eukaryota; kingdom Metazoa; phylum Chordata; class Amphibia; order Anura; family Ranidae; genus Lithobates; species Lithobates septentrionalis. Next base: position 198,626 of record JBBDGP010000163.1, on the reverse strand, counting down.
CCTTCTAATGTACACCACATGTGTAGTTGCAATGTGTCACAATGTGCTGCAATGCATGCTATTGAGAATGCCTTATCTTATACATGAACGTGTACTTTGGTGCATTCACCTGTGTCGCAGCGTGCAGCTCAGTGCAGGTGTTGAGATGCGATTTGATGGATTCCCATCGATTTCATTGGCAAACACATCAAGCAAAAAAAATGCGAACATGTTAATGGGCTCATTCACACTTTAGCGTTTCTCATTCACACTTTAGCGTTTCTCATTCACACTTTAGCGTTTTTACGGAAAAACAACACATGTGTGTGCAGTGAGGATGCTCAGAGCTTTGCAGTTGCTCTGCTTTATGAGATATGAGAAATGAGGCGTTCCTGTTTTTCTGTGCATTTGTATGTGCTGTGACGGCCAATAGAATAATGAAAAAGCATGTGAATATGATACAACGGCCTAAAAAAAAAAAAAAAAGACAAAAGTGAAAAATCATTCCCATTGGTCCAAAAGACCCGGGGGTGGGCGGATATAGTTGGGTGCAAGTCCAATTACATCCGCCCACTTATAGGGATGTATTCCTGCCAGTATTGATCTGTGTAATTACATGGGAAGAGGCCTGAAAATATCCAGTTTAGTGTGCAGATTGGTCTACGTGTTCTGCCAGTGGGGATTGGAGGGGGGCGCTGCTATGTGTTGTTACAAACCAAGGCACTGTTGACATGTAGTGCCCATTCACCCTAGAATGCGGTTCGGGCAACCTGTATTCCATGCACCTTCCCCACACCACATTCAAAGTGCACTGGAATTGTGATCTGCAGAATTAAAGTGGAACTATAGGTAATTTTTTTTTTTTGGATAGAGCAAAAGAGGGTTATAACCCCTGTCAGATTTTTTTTTTTTTTCACCATTTGTGTCCCAATGCAGGGAGACTTCCCTTCACTTCCTGTCCCATAGCCAAAACAGGAAGTGAGAGGAAATACCTGAAAATGAAGGGAATCCCCTGGGTCACAAGAACTAATTTCACCCTCTATTACTTCTCTATTTCTATTACTTCTCAGGGGACAAACTAAAATGTGGGATCTTCTTTATTTTCGCTTTCAATGATAATGGTAAACAGGACAAACAGAGGGAGAATCTCCATAATGGGGGCTCAGACAGCAATAAAAATTGACAGGTGTTCTAATCTCTCTGCCCTCTATCTTAGAGCCCTTTCACACTGGGGCGGTTTGCAGGCGCTATTGCACTAATAATAGCGCCTGCAAACCGACCCGGAAGTGCCGCTGCTGTGTATCCAGTGTGAAAGCCCCGAGAGCTTTCACACTGGAGCGATGCGCTGGCAGGACGGTAAAAAAAGTCCTGCCAGCAGCATCTTCGGAGCGGTGTGTATACCGCTCCTTTGCCGCTCCTGCCCATTGAAATCAATGGGACGGTGCGGCTATACCGCCGGCAATGCGCCTCTGCAGAGGCGCTTTGCGGTGGTATTTAACCCCTTCTCGGGCCGCTAGCGGGGGTAAAACCGCCCCGCTAGCGGCCGCATACCGGCGGTAAAACGCCGCTAATAATAGCGGCGTTTTACCGCCGACGCCGCCCCCCGCCCCAGTGTGAAAGGGCTCTTAAAAAAAAAAGTTTTGCCTTTAGTTATACTTTAACCACTTGAGGTCTGCGCTATAGCTGAATGACGGCCACAGCGCGGACCTGAATATCCGGGAGGCCGTCATAGGACGTCCTCCCCTTTGCGCGCTCCCCCTGCAGGGCACGCGCGGCATGCGCTGTGATCACTGAGTAACCGAGACTCGGGTGATCACCGATCCGAGTAAGGGGCCGAACCCGGCACCTTACCACGTGATCAGCTGTCAGCCAATGACATCTGATCACGTGTGTAATCAAAAGCTCAGTAATTGTTTTTTTTTCTCCTCATGCTGACAGTGTGAGGAGAAAAAAAAGCTGATCACCGGCTTATGTTCAAGGGACATCGGTCCCGAAGAGGAAGGAGGCACATCTGCCTCCTCCTCTGTGCTTACCAGTGCCACAGTGCCACCTGTCAATGCCCACAAGTGGTGCCAATCAGTGCCACCTAGCAGTGCTGCCTTTCAGTGTAACCTATCAGTGCCCATCACTGACAGCTATCAGTGCCACCTATTAGTGCCACTTCCCAGTGCCCACCAATGCCACCTATCAATGCCCTTCAGTGCCACCTCTCAGTGCCCACCAGTGCCGCCTATCAGTGCCCACCAGTGCCACCTATCAGTGCCCACCAGTGCCGCCCTATCGGTGCCCATCAGTGGAGCCTCATCAGCGTACATCAATGAAGGAGAAAAATTACCTGTTTGCTAAATTTTATAACAAAATATAAAAATATATATAAATATATTTATTTTTTTTAATTCGGTCTTTTTACATTTTTTTTAACAAAAAATAAAAACCGCAGAGGTGATCAAATACCACCAAAAGAAACCTCTATTTGTGGGAAAAAATGATAAAAATGTAATTTGGGTACAGTGTTGTATGACCGCGCAATTGTCATTCAAAGTGCGACAGCGCTGAAAGCTGAAAATTGGTCTGGGCAGGAGGGGGGTGCCCAGTAAGCAAGTGGTTAACCACTTCAGCCCCGGAAGATTTGGCTGCTGAATGACGGGGCCATTTTTTGCGATTCGGCACTGCGTCACTTTAACTGACAATTGTGCGACGCTGCACCCAAACAAAATTGACGTCCTTTTTTTCCCCACAAATAGAGCTTTCTTTTGGTGGTATTTGATCGCGGTTTTTATTTTTTGCGCTATAAACAAAAAGAGCGACAATTTTGGAAAAAACACAATATTTTGTACTTATTGCTATAATAAATATCCCCATTTTTTTTTTAAAAAAAGCAAATTTTTTTCCTCAGTTTAGGCCGATATGTATTCTTCTACATATTTTTGTTAAAAAAAAAAAAAATCGCAGTGAGCATATATTGATTGATTTGCGCAAAAGTTATAGCGTCTACAAAATAGGGGATAGATTTATAGCATTTTTACTATTTTTTTTTTTTTTTTTTTTTACTAGTAATGGCGGTGATCTGCGATTTTTATTGGGACTCCGACATTATGGCGGACAGATCGGACACTTTTGACACTATTTTGGGACCATTGGCATTATTACAGCGATCATTGCTATAAACATGCACTGATTACTGTAAAAATGTCACTGGCAGGGAAGGTGTTAACACTTGGGGGTGATCAAGGGGTTAACTGTGTTACCTGGGTGTGTTTCTAACTGTAGGGTGAGGGGACTGACTAGCCACTTGACATCCGGAGGCCGTCATATGACGGCCTCGACTTTCAGGGCTTATATCTGAATGATGTGTGAGGCTACAGACATCATTCAGATACCGGCATTTTCAGCCGGCGATTCCGTACACCATAAGAACGATCATAGCGGCTGTTCCGCCGCTTGATCGTTCTTACGGGTGGCGGAAGGGGACGTCCCGTCCCCCCGGTGCTTCTACCGACTCACCTCAGCGATCGGTGAGTCGGATAGCGGATCCGCCGGCGCCGGATGTTCACCATAGAGATTTCCGGCGGACCAGATGGTCGCCGGAGTCTCTATGATCGTTCGGAGGCCGGGCGCGATGTTATGACGTCACGCCCGGCCTCTGCATTCAAAAAAACGGCGCCGCTTCGGCTGTGAAGCGGCGATCGTTTTATTTTTTTTTTTTTATTTTAGGCTTCCCAGCCTAGAGGTGAGATGTGGGGTCTTATTGACCCCATATCTCACTGTAAAGAGGACTGATCGTGTCATATTCCTATTACAAGGGATGTTTACATTCCTTGTAATAGGAATAAAAGTGATCAAAAAAAAAATATTTTTTTTTAAAGTGTCAAAATAAAAATTTTTAAGTAAAATTAACAATAAAAAAAAATAATTTTTTTTTAAAGCGCCCCTGTCCCCGTGAGCTCGCACGCAGAAGCGAACGCATACGTAAGTCCCGCCCACATATGAAAATGGTGTTCAAACCACACATGTGAGGTATCGCCGCGAACGTTAGCGCGAGAGCAATAATTTTGGCTCTAGACCTCCTCTGTAACTCAAAACATGTAACCAGTAAAAAATTTTAAAGCGTCGCCTATGGGGATTTTTAAGTACCAAAGTTTGGCGCCATTCCACGAGCGAGTGCAATTTTGAAGTGTGACATGTTAGGTATCTATTTACTCGGCGTAACTTCATCTTTCACACAATGCAAAAATATTTGGCTAACTTTGCTGTTTTGTTTCTTTTTAAAGCATGAAACGGTTTTTTTTCCAAAAAAAAGCGTTTGAAAAATTGCTGCGCAAATACCGTGCAAGATAAAAAGTTGCAATGACCGCCATTCTATTCTCTAGGGTCTCTGCTAAAAAAAACATATATAATGTTTGGGGGTTCTATGTAATTTTATAGCAAAAAAATGATGATTTTTGACATGTAGGAGCGAATTGTCAGAAATGGACCGGATGCGAAGTGGCTAGAGCAGGGATCCTCAAACTACGGCCCTCCAGCTGTTGCAGAACTACACATCCCATGAGGCATTGTAAAACTCTGACATTCACAGACATGACTAGGCATGATGGGAATTGTAGTTCCTGAACAACTGGAGGGCCGTAGTTTGAAGACCCCTGGACTAGAGGAAAGGACAGATTGTGGTTCCTAGCTATTAGGAACACACAATCTGTCACTCCTCACAGAACAGGGATTTGTGTGTTTACACACACACACACGTCTCTGTTCTGCCTCTCGCGATCCCTTGTGGCCGGCGGTCATTCGCGACCATCGGCCACGAGCATCGGCACCCCCGCGCGCGCCTGCTATCCCGATCCCGCGAGCCAACGTATAGCTGCGATGGTTCGCGGGATCGTGCCGACCTGCCGCAGTATAATGACGCCGGCTGATCGGCAAGCGGTTAAGTAAAGGACAACCCAAACACAGTTCGGAGTTGAAGTGCATTTGCTTGCACCGGATCACATAAGTACCATGCGATCCGGTTGCTGTGCGTTTTTAAAGTAGTGTATGCATTAGATTTGGTGCAGTCCAGTGCGATTCAGCTCATTCAAAATAAATGGGTTAAAATCGCACTGCATGTGAATCACACAGGAATGCTCAGCTTGTCCCTGTGCGATTCCTGGTGTGAACTGGCCCTTCACTCATTTGTATGCGGTGCTGCAATGAATGGCGACTTCATGTGAGCTCTGGTGCATTGCGGGGAAAATGCTGCAAGTCTGCGTTTTATAAGCAATGCACTTCAACCCAGCTCAAGCCAGCTTTGTAGTATGAACAGGGCACAGAGAAAACAATTGTTTTCTCTGTGCCCTTGTAGTGCTTGGTGTTGATAAAGGGCAGAAAAATGCATACAGTGTGAGTGAGCTCTTAGGCTTCATCCCCAGGGGCGTACCTATCCGCACATCTGTGCTTACATCTATTCATAGCAATTCGGATACAGTGGCTGCATGGATATAGCCCCAGGTTCCAGCTTGACAGCCGTGCAAGGGGCAGGTGCATGTCCCCAAATGTCTTTTCAGCCATTGGGGCTGATTTATTAAAACTGGAGAGTGCAAAATCTGGTGCAGCTCTGCATAGAAGCCAGTCAGCTTCCAGGTTTTTCTTTTTTTTTTTGGTCAAAGCTTAAAGCGGAGCTCCACTGAAAAGGGGAAGCTTCTCTTGTCTGCCTACCCCCCCCCCCCCCTTCCGGTGCCATATTTGGAACCTTGTGTGTCTGTGTGTGTGGAGGGGGGGGGGGGGGTATCTGGCTTTGACACGGCAAACTGAGCCGAAAGTTCGGCCCTCATCGCAGCCAGCCCATTGAGAAAGCACAGCGCGATCCATGCGAAAACCAGCCGTAAACCCGTAAGACTTCACTGCCGTTTCCCTTACCCAAGATGGCGGCTTGGGTGATGACACAGCGGCATCCCTGGACAGGCAAGTGCCCTAATAGTAAAAGTCAGCAGCTACAGTATTTGTAGCTGCTGACTTATATTTTTTTGGTGGGGGGCTGGAACTCCTCTTTAAAGTGGTTGTAAACCCTAGGACAAAAAAAAAAATCCTGCAAGACAAAGGCATAATGAGCTAGTATGCTATGCATACTAGCTCATTATGAATTACTTACCTGAGATCAAAGCCACTTCCCCTTCACATCGCTCCCGGAGTTAATTTCAGGTATTGCGGGCTCCGTAGCTGTGATGACGTCACTCCCGCCGGTAATGGCACACTCACTGAAGCAATGGTACGTACGTGCCATTGCTTCAGTTTGCTTTAATGCGCATGTGCCGATGACGTCAACACATAGATACAGGAGATACAGGGGATATCTCCTGAACCGTGCAGGTTTAGTAGACAAACTGGGTAGCTACAGGTAAGCCTTATTATAGGCTTACCTGTAGCAAAAATTGTGTTGTAAGGGTTTACAACTATTTTAATTGAACAAGCTGAAGTTAGAAGCTGATTGGCTACCATGCACAGATGCGCAGGATTTTGCAGTCTCCAGTTTTAGTAAATCAACCCCAGTGTGTCCCAATAGAAATAAACAGGACTGCCAGCATGCAGATGAATGAACCACCTGTGCATCCCATGCCCAAGGGGTGAGTGGTAAGGCATGGCCGTGTGAATGGTGAATGAGTGATGGTTGACTTTCTACAACTTTCTCCCATCTCCCGACTGCATTTGTGGAGCTCAGCCACAGTGATCTTTGGGTTCTTCTTTACCTCTCTCACCAAGGCTCTTCTCCCCCGATAGCACAGTTTGGCCGGACGGCCAGCTCTAGGAAGGGTTCTGGTCGTCCCAAACGTCTTCCATTTAAGGATTATGGAGGCCACTGTGCTCTTAGGTGCAGCAGAAATTTTTTGTAACCTTGGCCAGATCTGTGCCTTGCCACAATTCTGTCTATGAGCTCTTCAGGCAGTTCCTTTGACCTCATGATTCTCATTTGCTCTGACATGCACTGTGAGCTGTAAGGTCTTATATAGACAGGTGTGTGGCTTTCCTAATCAAGTCCAATCAGTATAATCAAACACAGCTGGACTCAAATGAAGGTGTAGAACCATCTCAAGGATGATCAGAAGAAATGGACAGCACCTGAGTATCTATATATGAGTGTCACAGCAAAGGGTCTGAATACTTAGGACCATTTAATATTTCAGTTTTTCTTTTTTAATAAATCTGCAAAAATGTCAATAATTCTGTGTTTTTCTGTCAATATGGGGTGCTGTGTGTACATTAACCACTTGCCGACCGCCTCACGCCTATATACGTGAGCAGAATGGCACGGGCAGGCAAAATCACGTACCTGGTACGTGATTGCCTTCCCGCGGGCGGGGGGTCCGATCGGACCCCCCCCCGGTGCCAGCGGCGGTCGGCTTTTGTCTGGCAGCGATCAAAGATGAGGGGGAGGACATCCGATCGTGGCCCCCCCTCGCGATCGCTCCCAGCCAATGAGAAACATCCTTTGCCTCTGTATAGTACACAGAGGCAGAGGATGTGATGTCATCTCTCCTCGGCTCGGGAGTTCCGTTCCAGCGCCGAGGGGAGAAGACATGTGAGTGAGTGCACCAACACTACACAACACAGTAGAACATGCCAGGCACACTAAACACCACGATTTCCCCCCCCCCCCTGTCACAAACTGACACCAAGCAGGTTTTTTTTTTTGTTTCCTGATTACTGCATGGTGTCAGTTTGTGACAGTTACAGTGATGGGACAGTGAGTATTACCCCCCTGTAGGTCTAGGGTACCCCCCTAACCCCCCCTAATAAAGTTTTAACCCCTTGATCACCCCCTGTCACCAGTGTCACTAAGCGATCATTTTTCTGATCGCTGTATTAGTGTCACTGGTTCCGCTAGTTAGGGACGTAAATATTTAGATTCGCCGTCAGCGTTTTATAGCGACAGGGACCCCCATATACTACCTAATAAATGTTTTAACCCCTTGATTGCCCCCTAGTTAACCCTTTCACCACTGATCACCGTATAAGTGTTACGGGTGACGCTGGTTAGTTCGTTTATTTTTTATAGTGTCAGGGCACCCGCCGTTTATTACCGAATAAAGGTTTAGCCCCCTGATCGCCCGGCGGTGATATGCGTCGCCCCAGGCAGCGTCAGATTAGCGCCAGTACCTCTAACACCCACGCACACAGCATACGCCTCCCTTAGTGGTATAGTATCTGTACGGATCAATATCTGATCCGATCAGATCTATACTAGCGTCCCCAGCAGTTTAGGGTTCCCAAAAACGCGGTGTTAGCGGGATCAGCCCAGATACCTGCTAGCACCTGCGTTTTGCCCCTCCGCCCGGCCCAGCCCAGCCCACCCAAGTGCAGTATCGATCGATCACTGTCACTTACAAAACACTAAACGCATAACTGCAGCGTTCGCAGAGTCAGGCCTGATCCCTGCGATCGCTAACAGTTTTTTTTTGTAGCGTTTCGGTGAACTGGCAAGCGCCAGCGGCCTAGTACACCCCGGTCGTAGTCAAACCAGCACTGCAGTAACACTTGGTGACGTGGCGAGTCCCATAAGTGCAGTTCAAGCTGGTGAGGTGGCAAGCACAAGTAGTGTCCCGCTGCCACCAAAAAGACAAACACAGGCCCGTCGTGCCCATAATGCCCTTCCTGCTGCATTCGCCAATCCTAATTGGGAACCCACCACTTCTGCAGCGCCCGTACTTCCCCCATTCACATCCCCAAACAAATACAGTCGGCTGCATGAGAGGCATTTTTATGTCCTCCCGAGTACCCCTACCCAACAAACCCCCCCAAAAAAGATGTCGTGTCTGCAGCAAGCGCGGATATAGGTATGACACCCGCTATTATTGTCCCTCCTGTCCTGACAATCCTGGTCTTTGCATTGGTGAATGTTTTGAACGCTACCATGCACTAGTTGAGTATTAGCGTAGGGTACAGCATTGCACAGACTAGGACACACTTTCACAGGATCTCCCAAGATGCCATCGCATTTTGAGAGACCCAAACCTGGAACCGGTTACAGTTACAAAAGTTACAAGTTTGCAAAAAAAACACAAAAAAAAAAATAGTTGTCGTTTTATTGTTCTCTCTCTCTCTCTCTATTCTCTCTCTATTGTTCTGCTCCTTTTTACTGTGTTCTATTCTGCAATGTTTTATTGTTGTTATGTTTTATCATGTTTGCTTTTCAGGTATGCAATTTTTTATACTTTACTGTGCTTTGTTGTTAACCATTTTTTGTCTTCAGGTACGCCATTCACGACTTTGAGTGGTTATACCAGAATGATGCCTGCAGGTTTAGGTATCATCTTGGTATCATTCTTTTCAGCCAGCGGTCGGCTTTCATGTAAAAGCAATCCTAGCGGCTAATTAGCCTCTAGACTGCTTTTACAAGCAGTGGGAGGGAATGCCCCCCCACCGTCTTCCGTGTTTTTCTCTGGCTCTCCTGTCTCAACAGGGAACCTGAGAAAGCAGCCGGTGATTCAGCCAGCTGACCATAGAGCTGATCAGAGACCAGAGTGGCTCCAAACATCTCTATGGCCTATGGAAACCGGAAGCTACGAGCATTTTATGACTTAGATTTCGCCGGATGTAAACAGCGCCATTGGGAAATTGGGGAAGCATTTTATCACACCGATCTTGGTGTGGTCAGATGTTTTGAGGGCAGAGGAGAGATCTAGGGTCTAATAGACCCCAATTTTTTCAAAAAAGAGTACCTGTCACTACCTATTGCTATCATAGGGGATATTTACATTCCCTGAGATAACAATAAAAATGATTTAAAAAAAAAAATGAAAGGAACAGTTTAAAAATAAGATAAAAAAGCAAAAAAATAATAAAGAAAAAAAAAAAAAAAAAAAAAAAGCACCCCTGTCCCCCCTGCTCTCGCGCTAAGTCGAACGCAAGCGTCGGTCTGGCGTCAAATGTAAACAGCAATTGCACCATGCATGTGAGGTATCACCGCGAAGGTCAGATCGAGGGCAGTATTTTTAGCAGTAGACCTCCTCTGTAAATCTAAAGTGGTAACCTGTAAAGGCTTTTAAAGGCTTTTAAAAATGTATTAATTTTGTTGCCACTGCACGTTTGTGCGCAATTTTAAAGCATGTCATGTTTGGTATCCATGTACTCGGCTTAAGATCATCTTTTTTATTCCATCAAACATTTGGGCAATATAGTGTGTTTTAGTGCATTAAAATTTAAAAAAGTGTGTTTTTTCCACAAAAAATGCGTTTGAAAAATCGCTGCGCAAATACCGTGTGAAAAAAAAATGAAACACCCACCATTTTAATCTGTAGGGCATTTGCTTTAAAAAAAATATATAATGTTTGGTGGTTCAAAGTAATTTTCTTGCAAAAAAAAATAACTTTTTCATGTAAACAATAAGTGTCAGAAAGGGCTTTGTCTTCAAGTGGTTAGAAGAGTGGGTGATGTGTGACATAAGCTTCTAAATGTTGTGCATAAAATGCCAGGATAGTTCAAAACCCCCCCAAATGACCCCATTTTGGAAAGTAGACAACCCAAGCTATTTGCTGAGAGGCATGTCGAGTCCATGGAATATTTTATATTGTGACACAAGTTGCGGGAAAGAGACAAATTTTTTTTTTTTTTTGCACAAAGTTGTCACTAAATGATATATTGCTCAAACATGCCATGGGGATATGTGAAATTACACCCCAAAATACATTCTGTTGCTTCTCCTGAGTACGGGGATACCACATGTGTGAGACTTTTTGGGAGCCTAGCTGCGTACGGGGCCCCGAAAACCAAGCACCGCCTTCAGGCTTTCTAAGGGCGTGAATTTTTGATTTCACTCTTTACTGCCTATCACAGTTTCGGAGGCCATGGAATGCCCAGGTGGCACAAACCCCCCCCCCTCCAAATGACCCCATTTTGGAAAGTAGACACCCCAAGCTATTTTCTGAGAGGTATAGTGAATATTTTGCAGACCTCACTTTTTGTCACAAAGTTTTGAAAATTGAAAAAAGAAAAAAAAAAAAAAATTTTCAGGTCTTTCTTCATTTTCAAAAACAAATGAGAGCTGCAAAATACTCACCATGCCTCTCAGCAAATAGCTTGGGGTGTCTACTTTCCAAAATGGGGTCATTTGGGGGGGGTTTGTGCCATCTTGGCATTTTATGGCCTTCAAAACTGTGATAGGTAGTGAGGAGTGAAATCAAAAATGTATGCCCTTAGAAATCCTGAAGGCGGTGCTTGGTTTTCGGGGCCCCATACGCGGCTAGGCTCCCAAAAAGTCCCACACATGTGGTATCCCCGTACTCAGGAGAAGCAGCTGAATGTATTTTGGGGTGCAGTTCCACATATGCCTATGGCCTGTGTGAGCAATATATCATTTAGTGACAACTTTTTGTAAAAATTTTTTTTTTTTTTGTCATTATTCAATCACTTGGGACAAAAAAAATAAATATTCAATGGGTTCAACATGCCTCTCAGCAATTTCCTTGGGGTGTCTACTTTCCAAAATGGGGTCATTTGGGGGGGTTTTGTACTGCCCTGCCATTTTAGCACCTCAAGAAATGACATAGGCAGTCATAAATTAAAAGCTGTGTAAATTCCAGAAAATGTACCCTAGTTTGTAGACGCTATAACTTTTGCGCAAACCAATAAATATACGCTTATTGACATTTTTTTTTACCAAAGACATGTGGCCGAATACATTTTGGCCTAAATGTATGACTAAAATTTAGTTTATTGGATTTTTTTTATAACAAAAAGTAGAAAATATCATTTTTTTTCAAAATTTTCCGTTTATAGCGCAAAAAATAAAAACGGCAGAGGTGACCAAATACCATCAAAAGAAAGCTCTATTTGTGGGAAGAAAAGGACGCAAATTTCGTTTGGGTACAGCATTGCATGACCGCGCAATTAGCAGTTAAAGCGACGCAGTGCCGAATTGTAAAAAGTGCTCTGGTCAGGAAGGGGGTAAAATCCTCCGGGGCTGAAGTGGTTAATGAGGAAAAAAATGAACTTAAATGATCTTAGCAAATGGCTGCAATATAACAAAGAGTGAAAAATTGAAGGGGGTCTGAATACTTTCCGTCACCACTGTAGAACAGGGTAGACCAGAACTCCTGGACTCAACCCTCAGGCTCCCATATAGCTGGGATTATAGATGCACACCACCACACCAAGCAATGGTGACTGCTTGAAATGAGACACTAGAACCTGAAACCTACATGACGTCAAAGTCCTGCCATCTAATGTCATTATTGCTAATTGCAAGTGCTTCATTAATACAACAATAGGCGTTACCAAAGATTCAGTTACCAGATTATGGTGAGGGAGGGGTAGAGGGGTGTCACAGGAAGGTACATGAGCTTCTTTTAAACCAAAAGCGTTGGCATGTTATTCATAGTTACATTGGTCGAACCTGAAAAGGTGCAAACACGCTTGGAAAAATGCTCAAAACCGCCCCATCCCATGTTTTTATTCCTTTTGAGGATTTGTGAAGATTCAGCAAGACTCATCTTTATTTTGACATTTATTTGACAACTATTTATACATCACCTGACTGCACTGAAACACTGGATATATACATTTGGAACGGTTATAAGAAGATTTATTAGTATTATTATTGCATTCAATGTTAGTATTATTATTGTATTCAATATTGCATTCATTCAACAATGGCACTGATTTTATATTATATGATTATAAGATTGACACATTAAGTGATTGGATATAGACCATTAGTGCAGCATATTTATTTAATATCATTTCTTTTGCACATTTATATTGGGAGTGTGTTACTTGCTGCCCGCTCTAGATAGTACATTTAAACCCTAGTTGCTCGCAAGACTTCTACTTGATTTGACACTATCACTTCACATCCTCTGTATGCTGGGTGTATATCTCAGTACATGGCTCAGTACACGGCTCTTACTGTTCCTATTCTATATGCTGAGAGTCAGGGACATAAGTAGGAATTTGAAAGATCCGTTGAACCACCTGGGCACCCTAAGGAGTGCAACAATGCAATGTGCATGGCACGTCGCAATAAATGGTGGGTGTGGTCAAATGGTGCTAACAGTGGGAGGGGCTTAAAGGGGTATGCTTAAACCCTTCATGACCAAGGTCAAAACAAGTCTTAAAGTGGAACGAAAGTTCCACTGCCACAAACAGAGAGCAGCCAGGCTCTTTATTGCAGAAGAGACATGCAATGTACATGTGCAGCTCAGCTTACAACACTGGCCTGGTCTCTGTGTGCTGCAATGGCTGATTCCTGTGCATGAGCATTAGTGATATCACGCCACGCTGTCCCATGAAGAAGACTGAAGACCGCCACACGGCTGAAGATGCTGGCACTATTGAGGGGCGGTACCGCTAAAACAAAAGTAAGTTTAGTTCTGTTTTAAAGTGATTATAAAGTCTGCAAATCTTTTATCTTAATGCATTCCCTGCATTAAGCTAAAAAAATGTCCCAGTGTTTGAATCACCCAATCACCCCATTTTATACTTACCTATGACCTCTGTCAATCCAGTGATGTGCCCGTCTGCAGCGGCTCCCTCTGCTGCCAATCAAATCCTGTGAGCAGAGAGCAGGCAGCGGGGCTGAGCCATGTTGTATGTGTCAAAATACGCACACAGCCTGGCTCAGGATCGAGCCTGCAGGTGCGCACCCGTCGCAAGCGGTTTGCTAGTGGGTACACAAAAAAGAGGAGGAGCCAAGAGGGACAGCTGGGGACCCCAGAAGAGGCTCAAATAGCAGGTAAGTGTAAAATGTTTGTTATTTTAATTTTAAAAAAAATACTTTTACAAACACTTTATTAACACCCAAACCCAATTTTGCAATTTTTGTTAGTAAAACTGACCCACCAAAAAAACAAATTCTAATCCTGACAATTGCGCCGACACCACATATATGTGCGTGTTTTGTTCTTTGTATCTGTAGCAGGGATTAGAAACAACTGTATGCTTTTTTTTTTTTTTTGCCCTACCTAAACAAACTGACACTGACACTAACTCTCCCACTGACACTAAATATAATATAGTCCAAATTAAAGTTGCGCTATAATATAAGTTCCTACCTAAGACACATACTGTAGTTACATAGTTAATCTGGTTGAAAAAAAGACACAAGTCCATCTAGTTCAACTAACATAGAAAAAAAACACACACACACTAACCCTGACACTGCTACTAACTAATAAAAATACTGACACTTACAAAACCAGATCCTGATCTAGTTAAAGTGGTTCTAAAGGCAGAAAGCTGTTTACCTTAATCTATTCTCTGCATTAAGGTAAAAAAACTTTCTGCATTTAGCTTCCCCCACAAGCCCCTCCTTTTACTTACCTGAGCCTGATCTAGTGATGTACACAAGACTCTCTTGGCTGTCTGTCTCCTCACTGGCTCAGAGACAGCAACGTGAGCCATTGGCTCCCCCTGCTGTCAATCACAGCTAGTGAGAAGGGAGCATGGGTCTTATGGACACACAGAGCCGGTGTCTTGCCGAATAAGTTCCTTCGGCCGATAAGTTCCCCCCCTGTACTGCGCAGGCGCAGCGCCTGCGCAGTACGACCTAATAACAGCCGCCGGAGATAGCCGAAGCTCAAGATCGACAATCAGCTGTACACGGCGCCTGCGCTCTGGGTCCAGTTCCTTCCCTACCATCCAAGTGGACCTAGAGGGGGAATCTAATAGAGCCGAGCGAAGCCAGGCATGTCTAATGTTTTGAGTGAGACTGTAATTGATTTCCTTTAAACCTTCATTGCAAACCCAGATGGCATCATATTCTTGGGCCATTCAAACTCCGTGGTGTGAATTCTGATCCCGGATTCCACCAGGACTACGGCTTTAGAGTCTGGCCTGTCAATCAAAAGTAAAACAGCCAATTAGGACTGCGACAAAGAAAAACAATTGTTGGAGAGCAAGTTAAATATACAATGACACATGGCAAAATAATTGTATATGTAGCTCTGTAATGTTACATTCACACGGGTTACAGAAAAGGTGCCATGTGCAATGGGGGAGATTTACTAAAACTGGAGCACCCAGAATCTGGAGCGGCTGTGCATGGTAGCCAATCAGCTTCTAACTTCAGCTCATTCAATGAAGCTTTGACAACAAAACCTGGAGGCGGATTGGTTTCTATGTAGAGCTGCACCAGATTTTACACTTTCCAGTTGTAGTAAATCTCCCCCATACTGTCAGCGCCTACCAAACACCCAGTCCAAGAAGGTGTATGGAGACAAATTGGCTTAATACACATTCCTGCTTTTATCGGACATTGCATTATGCCAGATAAAATGTTGAGTTCTACGTTGGGAGCAACAGCATCTTAATTCTACAGGCGATCAAACCAAACTCAGATCGGAGGCTTTGGAGGCCATAGGAGAGATATGGGGTCTGAAAGACCCCAGATCTTACCATAAAGAGGACCTGTCAAGGCTCATGCGGTCACAAGGGATGTTGTTCAATAAAGTTAATCCAAAAAAAATTTAAACCTCCTGTGTAACTCTGAATTGGTAACCTGTCGAGGCTTTTAAAGTGTCTCCTATGAAAATTTTTAGGTAATATAGTTTAGCGCTGTTCCACGGGCATACACAATTTTAAAGCATGGCGTGTTAGGTGTCTATTTACTCGACGGAACATTTTTTTTTTTTACCAAACAACTGTGTATTAGACTGCATTTCTATGTACTAAAACTCAGTGTATTTTTTTCCTAAAAAGTTTGATAATTGATAATCCACTATGCAAATATCTTGTGACATAAAAAATTGCAACACCCACCATTTTTAATCTCCAAGGTCTCTGATTATAAAATATATAATATTTGGGGGTTCCAAGTAATTTAACAGGAAAAAAAAAACGAATTGTTCCGTGTATGAGAGAGATGTCAGAATTGGCCCAGAATGGAAGGCATTTGTTACCCCAACATTTCATAATCCTGATATGTGGCTGCTGTACCATGTACTTGTATGAGAAAGTCTCCTGTTCTTTTTGTTTTGCTTCCTTTATGTGAAATCCCTGGTGTGCCTGCCAGTCCCTCTGCTTTCCTATTAAAAACTGACCACACTAAGCAGGAAAGCACACATGGTCAGTTCTCTAGCTATGATGGGAACTCAGCCTGCTCTCCTCCAATGATCAGACTTCTCCTGACAACCCCCCCCCCACTGCACAGCTATTCACTGGGAAGATCAGTGTACTGCTGCTTCTCCTCCCCCCAGCTCTTATGCAGCTGAGAACAGAGGGAATGAGATAATTTATAAAAAAGGGAACAGAGATATTTATAATTTTATATTTATATATATATATATATATATATATATATATATATATATATATATACACACACACATAAATGTTTTGCTTACCATCTCTATCTTAATCGCTTGCCGACCAGCGCATGCTGATGTACATCGGCAGAATGGCACTGGGGGCAAAAGGGCGCTCAGGTATGTCCCCTTTAAGAAGCGGTGTTGAGCGCGCCTGACAGCGGGTCCATCGGGTGCCCGCGATCATGTCACGGAGAGGTAGAACAGGGAGATGTAAACAAAGCATTTCCCCGTTCTGCCTTGTGACAGGGCAGTGATCACAGCTCTCTGTCATCGGAAACAGTGATCACTGTCCTGTGTGTTAAAGCCCCTCCCCCCTAAAGTTAGAATCACTCCCTAGGACACACTTAACCCCTTCACTGCCAGTGTCATTTACACAGTAATCAGTGCATTTTTATAGCAATGACGCTGTATAGATGACAATGGTCCCAAAATAGTGTCAAAAGTGTCCGATAATGTTGCATTCATGATATTATAAAAAAAAAAAAAAAAAATCGCAGATTGCCGCCATTACTAAAAAAAAAAAAAATGAATAATAAAAATGTCATAAAACTGTCCCCTGTTTTGTAGACGCTATAAATTTTGCGCAAACCAATCAATATACACTTATTACGATTTTTTTTTTACCAAAAATATGTAGAAGAATACATATCGGTCTAAACTGAGGAAAAAAAATTTTTTTTATATATTTTTGGGGATATTCATTATAGCAAAAAGTTAAAAAAAATTGCTTTTTTTTTCAAAATTGTTGCTCTTTTTTTGTTTATAGTGCAAAAAATAAAAACCGCAGAGTTCATCAAATACCACCAAAAGAAAGCTCTATTTGTGGGAGAAAAATGACGTAAATTTTGTTTGGGTACAACGTCGCACGACCGCGCAATTGTCAGTTAAAGAGACGCAGTGCCGAATCGCAAAAAGTGCTCTGGTCAGGAAGGGGGTAAAATTTCTGGGGCTGAAGCGGTTAAAAACCCCTTTTATACTACACCAGGTCTCTTCCTTGTTATGAATGGTTCCTGGGCCCCAGGGCCCCTGTGAATGGGGCCCCGCTTTCTTGTACCGCCAGTCACCGTTACACACAGACATCCTAGACCCCAATCCCAGGAAATCCGTCTCCTCTTACTTTTGCAGGCGGATGAGGTAAGTCTTGTTATCCACATCGTAGACATTGTACACGCGCATGCCCAGCAGACTGAGGGATGAAGAGAGACAACACACAGGATTATTGATCAGTTATAAGACCCCATTCATAATAATGATCAGCACTGCACACCTGCAGCTCAGGCAGGGTAAGCTGGGACTTGTAGTCCCCAACAGCTGGAGAGGAAGCTTCCCCACTCCCATGGCTGATGTTCCATCCCCCCTGCAGCTCACACAGCCCTCCTTGTACTCACCTGTCCTGCAGCTCTGAGATGACAGCCCGGATATCTATGGTATTGAATCTGTTCTTCATTCTGCCAGCTCCCACTTGTGCACTCACTCCAGCCGGTGTTCTGCCGAGAAAGTTCCGCTCGGCGTATAAGTTCCGCCCTCTACTGCGCCTGCGCAGTAGGTATCGGCGGAAATAGCCGAAGCAGAACAGCTGAAAATCAGCTGTACACGGCGCCTGTAAGAGGGCCCCTCGCTGCGCTCGGCACTTTTAGATTCCCCCTCTAGGTCCACTTGGATGGTGGGGAAGGAACCTGGACCCAGAGCGCAGGCGCCGTGTACAGCTGATTGAAGCATTTGAGCTTCGGCTATCTCCGGCGGCTGACAGTAGTATGTACTGCGCAGGCGCTGCGCCTGCGCAGTACAGGGGAGGAACTTATCCGCCGAGGGAACATTCTCGGCAAGACACCGGCCATGCACTTCCTGCATCGCATGGCACGGCGAGCCACACGGATCAATTCTGTAAGAGCGTTCAGAACACGGTGCGACATCTAGTGGCGGTACATGGAACAGCGTGCAGGCTTTAGATGCATTATTTACTTTTCTCCAGCAGAGGTCAGTGCTGCGCCCAGAGAATTCCATACTGATATAAAATATACAGTATAAGAAATTCTTTTAGGCTTTATAACTACCCCTAAATTAACCACTTCAATGCCAGGCACTTTCGCCAAGGACAATTTTCAGCTTTCAGTGCTGTCGCACTTTGAATGACAATTGCGCGGTCATGCAACACTGTACCCAAACTAAAGTTTTATCATTTTCTTCCCACAAATGGAGTTTTCTTTTGGTGGTATTTGATCACCTCTGGGGTTTTTATTTTTTGCTAAACAAACTAAAAAAGACCAAAGTTTTTGAAAAAATTGCGTTTTTCTTAGTTTCTGTCATAAAATTTTGTTTTCTCCTTCAGTGACGAGCACTCATGAGGCGGTACTGATCAGGTGGCACCGATGGGCACTGATGAGTTGGCACTGATGGGCACTAATGAGAAGGCACTGATATGTAGAAATGATGGGCACTGATGAGGCGACACTGATGGGCACTGATGAGGCGGCACTGATGGGCACTGATGAGTTGGCACTGATATGTAGGATTGATGGGCACTGATAGGTGGCACAGATATGCAGCACTGATGGGCACCGATAGGCGGCACTGATATGCAGCACTGATGGGCATTGACAGGCGGCACTGATGGGCACTGACCGGCGGTCAAAAAATAAAGGGTGTATAAAAAATTAAAATAATGAATAAAATAATATAAAAAATATATAAAAGGATACATTTATGAATAAATTTAAAGAATAAAGATATGAAAAAAAGTGTATAAAAATAATAAATAATAATGATATATATAATAGTTAATAACTATAAAAATAACTTTAAATAATGAGGATAATAATTAATAAATCTAAAAATAACTACAAATCAGGGTGTATAAAAATAATAAATGCATATTAAAAATAACAAAAGGTGTATAAAAAAAATATATATATATATATATATATATATATATATATATAGATATATATATAGATATATATATATATAATAATGAGTAAAGCTAAAAATAAATAACGGTGTATAAAAATAAAAATGGGTGTGTGATGACATTAATAATGAATAAATATAAAAAGATTGTGAATGGAAAAAAAGTTAAACAAATATAAACAAATAAAAGTAATATAAAATAAATAAGAGAGTATAAATATACATTAAAAAATAATAAAGATAATGAATAAAAATGTATAACAATAAAGGTAATGAATATAGTGCGCATGCGCGCGGCGCCGAGGTCGGACATGAACTGACTCCGCTCCGCACACCTCCGGCCAGATCAGCTACAATAAGCGAAAGGGGAACGAGCGGAACCCCACCAATCTAACACCTCGAAGCCTGGGAACGGATGATGCAGCGGAGAGGGTCGGGACACAACCGAAATCCCCCACAACACCTCAGGAACACTCGCGCTTCTAAGGCCCAGCAGTCTCCCCCTCCCAAGATGGCGCCTGGGAAGGGAGATCCTGCACGCGGCGGAGCCTCAGCACAGCGACGGACCCCGCAGCCCTCCACACAGCAGGGAGGAGATCACACTAAGGACCGCACAACTCAAGCCCAGCTCCAGAATTGGGTGACCCAGCAGCCGCCACAGCAACCACAGTCTACAGCACCTGAGAAGGTTAGTCCCCAGACACAGCAGCGGCCCTCCCAGCCCAAGATGGCGCCTGCCAGGGGAGATCACCCATATGAGGGAAACCAGCAGAATGAACCGCTCCATCCAGCAATCACTTTCCTTGCTGAAGTGCATAGAGACCCCTTCTCCTCCCAGTCCCAGGAGGGACCATGCTCCCCACAGAGCGACCACCCACAGATGTCCCCATTATCGGGCTCCTCGGACAGACCATTACTATTCACTGACTCCCCAGCCTCCTCCACAGACAGGCAAATGGCTGAAATCGCTGAACTAGCCATGAGTCAAAACAGTGGGCCTTCCTCACAACCACCAGCCCTTGCTGCAGGGTACTCAGGTGACACAGTCCTCCTAGCCAGATTCTCAGCTCTCCTGCAACAGGAACTGACTAAAGCTTGTAACATTATCACTACGGGCATGAGGGAGGACTTCGAAAATATAGGGGACAGACTGGACACGATTGAATCCAAAATGGATGGGACGGTGAAACGAGTGAACCAAAACTCCAAAATGATCACATCCCTGCAGGATCAACTAGACCAAGCAAACGCAAAAATTGAAGATTTGGAAAACAGGTCGAGGAGGTACAACTTCCGCGTGCGGGGCCTCCCAGAAACAGAACTAGACCTGGAGGAATCGATCCATGACCTAATGAAACAATTGATACCGGACATTTCCCCGCACCAACTCGAACTGGACAGGGTGCATAGAGCCCTAACAGCCCCAAGACAAGACGGACTGCCACGTGACGTGATAGTCAAGCCCCATTTCTACCGTATCAAAGAAAAGATCATGATGGAAGCAAGAAACCAAGGCGACATAACCATCTCAGGCTACCCAATCCAGATTTTTGCGGATATAGCCCAAGTAACAATTCAGAAAAGGAGAGCTTTGAAGCCGCTGCTCAATCAACTCATCAACCGACAGATCAAATACAGATGGTCGTTCCCATTCCGACTGTCATTCTTTCACAAAAGCAAGTCCCATTCATTTACTACCTTCCAGTCGGGTGAGGCCCTTCTCCAAGATCTGGGCCTCCTGTCTACGGATCCACAGGGTCCTGATGCCCTACTCGACGAGAGCCGACCGATTTCCCCCCTGTGGTCTCAGCAGAAAGGTTCTAGAGCCAGAAAATCTCCGCCAGTAACCTGAACTCTACCCAAGAAGAAGACAACAACCTCGGTAATTTCTAACCAAGCTCTTTAGCATTGGTCCAGGACCCCCTCTTGAAGACCCTGCTACAAGCGTCTGATTGTTCCCAAGATGCCATTTCGGTTTACGTTCCTGTTTGATACAGACTCAAAAGTTGACTTTATATAAGGTTGTGAGTTCGGCCCTTTCAGGTACCCTGAGAGGGAAATCTGCTATATCAGCGGCATTACCTCTATAAAATTTTTTCTGTTCTTTTTTTTTTTTTTTTTTTGCTTTCTAGCTTCCCCCCACCCTTCCACTATCGTGGTTGATTATAGTAGTGTCAATCCCTAACCAATTTGCGGGTGGACCCCGCTCACCCCTACCTGAAGCTAGCAAAAAGTGCCGGAGGTGAACCGCATGCCACCACAAGTGAACCTGTCTCCACCGCAAGCGGAGAGACAACTTCACGATGAAAATCAGGGGCTGGCCACCCCTGCAACCACACTGCAACGCAGTGTGCAGATGCCTTTTGAGCATCTTCCGTTTTTTTTTTGTTTTGTTTTTTGTTGTTATTTTTTTTATTCTTTTTATTGCCCCTTTTTGTTTCTTCTGAAATTCTCATTATTGTCCTAGCTTTATTTAACAGGTTTTGCCTAATACTACAACAAAAAAAAGTATTACATTATAAGTGTCTCTATTTCTCTAATTCTACCTTTCTTCTTCCCTTATCCCACTATTGTTCCCTGAATACGCTCCTGCTCCACGTAAGAACCCGAAAGAAGGACCCATATGACTTCCGAATCATCCCACTGAAACATCTAAAAAGTGAGTACAGCCTTCCAAACGGCAATGTCCTGTAGAATCCAACCCACCTACACGATATTGACGCACAATACACAGGGTCTTAACTCCCCAACTAAACGGACCAAGGCTTTCCAGCAATATCATAAATTAGGGGCGGACATCCTTTTTTTACAGGAGACGCATTTCTCACGTACGTCAGCCCCAAAATATCTGAACGCAAAATACCCAATGGTCTGCCTGTCTAATGGCCCAGACAAAAAGAGAGGAGTAGCTATATGTATCGCTAAAAGGGTCCCCTTCACCCCTACCACGGTGATAAGGGATAGGGAGGGACGCTATGTTATGGTCGCAGGCAGGATCAATGACAGTGTGGTTACCTTTCTTTCTTATTACGCTCCTAATGTAGGACAGATAAATTTTTTTAAGACAATGCTAGAGGTAATAACACCCCATTTAGCGGGCCATGTGATGTTAGGAGGAGACAGTAACACCTCCCTGGATCAAATCCTAGACAAGTCGGACCCCCGAAAGACGACCCTTAAGCATACCCCTAAACAAAGCAACACCCTTGCACGCCTACTCCATAATCACGACCTGATAGACCTCTGGAGAGATGCCCACCCCACAGAACGGGACTACACATTCTATTCGCACGTACACAAAACATACTCGCGCATTGATCATTTGTTCACACTGTCCCCATTATTACCATATATCTCATTGACAAAAATAGTGCCAATAGCTTGGTCGGACCACTCTGCAGTCCTGGTGGTTCTATCAGATCTATGGTCAAAATCAAGACAGCCTTCTTGGCGATTGAACGAATCCTTACTGAGTGATCCCATAATCGCCAAGGAAGTAGAGAAAGCCATCAGACAATATTTTCAGGAAAACACCCTTCCGTCCTCTTCTCCAGAGATAGTATGGGCAGCCCATAAGGCCACCCTTCGAGGTGTATTAATACAATTAGCTACCAAGGTCAAGAGGGAACGAACCCAAACAATTCAACAACAGGAAAGAGAATTAGATAGACTTTCACATGAGCAAAAAGCCAACCCACACATGGACCTTAGAAGCCAAATTGACACAGCAAGAACAGCACTAAACCTGAGTCTCACTACCAAAGCAGAAAAATATGTCAGATGGGCCAAACACCGCTATTACACAATGGGGGACAAACCAAATAGATTGCTAGCTAGAAAACTAGACCCTAGACCTTACAACCCGGCGCTTCCTAAACTGAGACTGCAGACTGGGCAAGTGACACAAAATCCCCAACTCATACTCCAGGAATTCTATACATTTTACTCCAAATTATACGACTCCCCAAAGGACTTTAACGTACACAAAGCTGAAGAATTCCTGAAGGACATACCACTCCCAAACCTGTCTAGCGACCATGCTGAGTTGATGGAGGCAGAGTTTACGACAAATGAAGTAGCGGCGGCTATTAAATCCCTGAACCCGTCAAAATCTCCGGGTCCGGATGGATTCTCAGGCCACTATTACCGCAAATACACGGAAATTTTATCTCCCCGCCTCTGCGCTTATTATAACTCATTAAGAAAGGGACTTCCGATTCCACTTCACGAAAACAAGGCATTCATACATGTCATACCTAAACCAAATAAGGACCACGGGGATTGCGCAAACTACCGCCCCATATCGTTGAACAACGTAGACCTCAAAATACTGACTAAGATATTAACCACCCGCATGAACTCGTTCATTTCAAAATATATCTACCGTGACCAGACGGGATTTGTCCCTAATAGGCAAGCGCCTGACCAAACTAGACGCATAATAGACATAATTTCTGCCTTGAACTCGGGTTGGGATGGGGGGGGCCGGAGAGGAGCATTATTGGTCTCATTGGACCTACATAAAGCATTCGATTCCCTATCCTGGGACTATCTTCTATTTATTTTGGGAAAATATGGGTTTGGACCCCACTTTCTAACCACACTTAAAACAATTTATAGCCGCCCCACAGCCAATCTAGTTGTCAAAGGATATAAATCCCAAAATATAAAGATACTAAGAGGAACTAGACAGGGATGTCCCTTGTCCCCCTTACTATTTATTTTAGCCCTAGAGCCTTTGGCTATTAAAATCCGGGAACATCAAGATATACTGGGGGTGCGATGCGGTGATCGGGAACACAAATGTGCAATGTTCGCAGATGACATTCTTCTGCTTCTTTCCTCTCCGGTCACCTCCCTACCCAACCTACAGATAGTACTTAGACACTTCACGGAATTTTCGGGACTTAAAGTGAATCACTCAAAAACTCAGGCGCTTAACATTTCCCTACAAACACACATAATTCAAGCATTACAACAATCCTACCCTTTTAAATGGCAGAAGGAGACAATGCCATATTTGGGCATCTTTCTTACTCCTACCCTCACTACGCTGTATAAATATAATTACCCTCCCCTATTTAGGAAAATACTTGACGATCTCAAAAAATGGTCGAATAACCCTCCGTCATGGTTTGGAAGGCTGTGCTCAATCAAAATGACGGTCTTACCGAAGGTGCTATATCTGTTTAGAACCCTACCAATAGCAGTTGTAAGAAATGATTTACAGATATTCCAGAGGAAATTGTTAGATTATGTGTGGGGACATAGGAGACCTAGAGTGAACAAGAGAACACTTTACACACCAAAGCCGAGAGGGGGCCTGGGAATGCCAGACTTACTCAAATACTTCCATGCAGCACAAATGTCCCAATTGATTAAATTTCACACTAGGCAGTCCAGACCGCTCTGGATGTCAATTGAATCCTCTCTGTACCCTGACAGAGAGATTAGCCAATTAATGTGGTTAAAGGCGAAGGACAGGCCGGCCGTGATGTGCCCGAGTTTGTCTTTCTCCCTAAATTTGTGGGACAGACTGTCTACAGCACATGGGTTTAGTTCCCAACACTCCCCTTTGGCTCCTCTACTCGGGAATACTCTGTTCACTCCGGGTCTTCAACCCCGGAACTTCTCGTGGTGGACCAATAAAGGTTTAATGCGCATTGCAGCTTTCTGTGACCACAGAGGTGCCCTATCGAAATCAAATCTACAGGAGAAATACGAATTTCCAAATTCGGAACTTTTCCGTTTTACCCAGATACGACATTTCTTAGCGACATTGAATCGCACCTCTGATATTACCACATTCACCCCAATGGAAAACCTCTGTAAGAATTTCGATGGGCACACTGGTCATATATCACAAATTTATAATATTTTGACTTCATCTACCTCAAAACTGTATTATATGCACAAATGGGAACAAGACTTGGATACGGATTTAGATATGGAAGTATGGAGCAAGATAATATTGAATGCATCTAAGTCGCTAGTTAATACCTCCCTGATAGAGGCAAACTATAAAGTAATGATGCGATGGTACATGGTCCCAGAGAGGATAGCAACTTTTGTTCCGGGGGCGTCCCCCCGGTGCTTCAGAGGATGTAATGTAAATGGCACCTTTTTCCACACTTGGTGGACGTGCCCCAAAGTGAGGAGATTCTGGATACGTACGTACAACCTAATATATTCCCTCACACAAGTGAATCTAATTAAGTCACCTCTGCACGCGCTGTTGGGACGTCCAGTGGAAGGGACTTCAAGGGCAATGCGCAGACTAATCACATTTATATTTGTGGCGGCCAGGATTTCAATAGCCAAGTCCTGGAAGTCTCCCACAGTCCCCTTTTACCTACTAAAAGCCAAACTATCATGGATAATGGTAAACGAACGCCTTATGGCAATCCTGAAGGATAAGATGACCGGATTCAATAAAACATGGGATCCCTGGATAAAATACCTCACCAACACGTAGATTGCCGAATGATTGCGGCACCTACGGTGCGGCAGGAGCGTACCCCCTACCACCTCTCCCCTTCCCCCCCCTCTGACTCCCTCCCTGGTCTGTTCTTCCTTTTACTTCTCTTTTCTTTCTCTCCTCCCAGGTTCTCGATGACACTATTATGCACTAACGGGCTGTTGAATCGTTTGTGCTCGGCAAATATAGTAGTGTAAAATGTTTATAAGTCGGGTAGCACACAGGCTACAACAACACAATAAGCTAATGATTGTGTCCACTACAGTGCTAAACTTCTTATATTGATGATGTACATGGACACTTGTATTACCCCGGTCTGGTTCAGGAACTTTACGGTTAATGATTAAAAGATGGATGCCAACAAATGGACATAACGCTGAGGAGACTGCACCCTCGCCTAGCCACAGCAAGCTCCCAGGGGGGTGGCGGGTGGGGGAATGCAGCGCCATCTGCACAAGTTATGAATTCCATGAACCAGGCCGGGAGGAGGTAACTTTAAATTAAAAACTAACCTGAAAGAGATTATTCTCCCCTATAATTTTGTTCCCCCCCTTCCCCCCTCCATTTTCTTTCCTCCCCCCCCCCTTTTTTTTTCTTTTTTCCTTTTTTCTTCTTCTATTTATTTTATTTTAATTTAATTCACTTTATATTTTTTTTCGTTATTTATTTTATTTTATTTTACATTCCTTACCTCTCACCACAGTAAACGACATCTGTAACAATATGTTAAATAATGTCCTTGGTTGTTTACTTTATTTTCTGTAAACTTGGAAAACTGAATAAACACTATTGTTTAAAAAAAAAAAAAAAAAAGGTAATGAATAAAAATGTATATAAAAAAATTAAAAAGGATACATTTATGAATAAATTTAAAGAATAAAGATAAAAAAAAGGGTGTATAAAATTAATAAATAATAATGATAAATATAATAGTTAATAACTATAAAAATAACTCTAAATAAGGGTGTATAAAAATAAAGAAAAATAATGAGGATAATAATTAATAAATATAAAAATAACTATGAATCAGGGTGTATAAAAATAATAAATGCATATGAAAAATAAAAAATGGTGTAGAAAAAGAAAGGGGTATAAAAATAATAAATGAAAACCATAAATACCATCAGGGGAGGGCTGGCAGCCTTAGGCCTGGGGGGCAAGTCCAGTCAAGTGGCCCATAGAACCGGTGGTGGCAAAGTGATGGATCAGGAAAACGGTCTCTAAGGTTTTTCATGATCACAAAGGTGGGGGGGCAGGGAGGACAATGTGGCCCTCCATGGCCTGTGGGGGACTTGTACTACCATGGCCTTCAGGAACTAAATTGCAAGCAAGTCCCTGTATGAATCCCTCAGAGCTGAGGACCTGACCCCCCCCCTCCGCAACTAGTGACAAACTACAAGTCCCAGCATTAACCCCTGAGATCTAAGGATGTGTCCCCTTAGATCCCACGGCTTCATGCTGTGCCCTGTAGTCCTTTACTAATTGGGGGGGGGTGACACATCCTCAGGTCTGAGGGGTTTAAGCTGGGACAGTGGCACCTGTAGTCCTTCACTAGTTGGGGGGGGGGGGGCAGGGGTGTGTGACACATCCTGAGCTCTGAGGGGTTCATGCTGGGACCTTTAGTCCTTCACTTTTGGGGTGTCACATCCCCAAAAGTAAAGGACTACAAGTCCCAGCATGAACCCTGGCTGAGATTTAAGGATGTGATCTCCTCCTCTGCTGCCGGCTCATGCTCCCATGACACACATATGTTCTAATTCATTCACTGCTCCCAACCTCACCTCAGGCAGCTTGAGGCTCCAATAGGCTTCAAAATAGGGTGGACTCAGAGCGCAGAGCATTGCGATCAGAACCCACCTGGGTGTGTTAGAAAAGCAAATGAATATTTGCTTTTCTAACACTGAACCGCCTCTCTGCCAATCAGGAAGAGCGGGTCTGATACCCTTCACCTGATTGGCTGAAAGGAAAGGCGCTCCAATTGGATGTCTAGCAGGAAAAGCATGGAGGAAGCATAGAGAACACAGGAGCTGCTGCCTGTCCCACAGCTCCCCGCCGTCACTCGCTGCCTGACCTGCCACCAAGATGGGGTAAGTGCCGGTCAGACAGCGGGCAAGGTGGGGTGCTGGTTAAATGCCGACAGGGGGGTAACATTGGCTGCAATTGATGGGCACAGTGGCTGCATTTGATGGGCACACTGAGGCTGCAATTAATGGGCACAGTGAGGCTGCATTTGATGGGGCACAGTGAGGCTGCATTTGATGGGGCACAGTGAGGCTGCATTTGATGGGGCACAGTGAGGCTGCATTTGATGGGGCACAGTGAGGCTGCTTTTGATGGGGCACAGCGAGGCTGCATTTGATGGGGCACAGCGAGGCTGCATTTGATGGGGCACAGTGAGGCTGCATTTGATGGGGCACAGTGAGGCTGCATTTGATGGGGCACAGTGAGGCTGCATTTGATGGGGCACAGTGAGGCTGCATTTGATGGGGCACAGTGAGGCTGCATTTGATGGGGCACAGCGAGGCTGCATTTGATGGGGCACAGCGAGGCTGCATTTGATGGGGCACAGTGAGGCTGCATTTGATGGGCACAGTGAGGCTGCATTTGATGGGGCACAGCGAGGCTGCATTTGATGGGCACAGTGAGGCTGCATTTGATGGGCACAGTGAGGCTGCAATTGATGGGGTTTTTTTCAGTATTTTTTAGTTTGCACCCCCCCCCCCCCCTCAAAAAACATTTTGAGCACCAGCCACCACTGACAGAGAGAGACATCGCTCCAAATTGTCCACACACAGAGAGACCACTACTCAAGAAAATTGCTTGATTCCTTTATCAACATAGTAAAGCCTTGTACACACCACTAGTTTTTTTTTTTTTTTTGCTCAATCCAGCGAGTTGAACAAAAAAACTGACAGCTCTGGTTGGAGCCGCTGAGCATGAGCAAAAGTGACCTGAGCATTGATCACTTTTCAGAGTGGCAGTGGCTGCTGCAAGTGTGTACAAGCCTTTGGGCGCACATTGGTGTGCTGCGGTTTGGCCGCAGTGCTTATGTACAGTTTTCCTTAGCCGCAGTCCCATAGGCTTCTTTTAGGTTGTGCGTTTTTGCTGCAGTTTTTTTTTTTAGCGCACCAAAGATGCAGACATTTTTGTACACTTTCAGAAAATGCAGCAAAAATGTGCAAACTAATAGAAGTCTATGGGACATGCAGGAAGACAGTGAGATCACCATCCCTGCAGCAGACCAGTGTGAGCCCACATCATAGTATATAGGAGCAGGTACTGTACAGGCTGCTGAAAGAAACGTCCTTATCTGCAGAGGGAGGTGGGGGAGGGGAATTTGGAAGAGAGGGGGAGAGAAGGGAGAGAGGCCGGTCACAGATCACTCACTTGAAAGTCAGCAGGCAGAAGGCTTAGGCTCAGTTATCAGCGTCCCATACAGATCACCGACGAATCACAGTTTGAACGTTCCCGCCCACACGTTCTATTCACAGAAGCAGCACACAGGCTGCCCGGAGTGTGGGCGGGCACAGAGGGGGCTGGAGGAGGCAGAGCGGATCCACCCTCTTCCATTCGGCTGTGCTCTGAAGGGACACAGAACTGTCAGCTCAGAAGCAGGGAACAGCACTGTGACAGGACAGATGTCCGCTCACAGCGCTAACGTTCCTGCACTTTCTGGGCTGTTATCCAGCCCTGCCAGCCTCCCTCTGGAGTCACCAGTCAGCAGTAACACTCGGCCAACTGCACATGCTCAGTTCCCAGCTGGCAGCACATCGGCCTTTTTACTGGGAATCAGAGCGGCCTGGGGGGAAATTGCATCCCTGCCCCCCGGCCCAGCCCGCCCCTGCTAGGCTCCCAAAAAGTCCCACACATGTGGTATCCCCGTACTCAGGAGAAGCAGCTGAATGTATTTTGGGGTGCAATTCCACATATGCCCATGGCCTGTGTGAGCAATATATCATTTAGTGACAACTTTTTGTAAATTTTTATTTTTTTTTGTCATTATTCAATCACTTGGGACAAAAAAATAAATATTCAATGGGTTCAACATGCCTCTTAGCAATTTCCTTGGGGTGTCTACTTTCCAAAATGGGGTCATTTGGGGGGTTTTTGTACTGCCCTGCCATTTTAGCACCTCAAGAAATGACATAGGCAGTCATAAACTAAAAGCTGTGTAAATTCCAGAAAATGTACCCTAGTTTGTAGACGCTATAACTTTTGCGCAAACCAATAAATATACGCTTATTGACATTTTTTTTACCAAAGACATGTGGCTGAATACATTTTGGCCTAAATGTATGACTAAAATTTAGTTTATTGGATTTTT
The DNA here is from genome assembly GCA_037952835.1 of Lithobates septentrionalis. NCBI lineage: Eukaryota > Metazoa > Chordata > Amphibia > Anura > Ranidae > Lithobates > Lithobates septentrionalis. The sequence continues at coordinate 168,667 of JBBDGP010000163.1, read as the reverse complement.
TTTATAACAAAAAGTAGAAAATATAATTTTTTTTCAAAATTTTCGGTCTTTTTCCGTTTATAGCGCAAAAAATAAAAATGGCAGAGGTGATCAAATACCATCAAAAGAAAGCTCTATTTGTGGGAAGAAAAGGACGCAAATTTCGTTTGGGTACAGCATTGCATGACCGCGCAATTAGCAGTTAAAGCGACGCAGTGCCGAATTGTAAAAAGTGCTCTGGTCAGGAAGGGGGTAAAATCTTCCAGGGCTGAAGTGGTTAAAACAAGACTCTGCCTACAGCCCAAAAAGTGTCCCTAAACATTTTTTTTCAATGTTGACAACTATGCAACTCCACAGCATATGTATAAGTGTGCCTGTTTCGGTAGTACATCTTGGACAGTTTGGTGTAGCTGCTTTACGCCAAGTGTGCCATTTTTGAGGAGTATAGTGAGACCTGTGAATGATAAATAACTGGGTCAAACACTGTGAAGAGGATAGGAAAACTGGTTAAATTTTCCAGAGCTTGTTCCCATTCCTCATCATTAGTATTCTCCAAATCTATACGCCACCGCCCAAGACTATCTCCCTGTGTACTAGTACTAGTTGTTGTTTCTAGGGAGGAATATAAGTCTCCAATAAGTCCCTGTTTTGAATTCCTTGTAGATACTGCCAAAGTTAGACATGTGGAGGGATTATATTTTAATGGGAAGGTCACTGCCTGACTCCGCAAAGCATGCCGCAACTGTAAGTACTGAAAGAATAATTTATTAGTCAGACGGTATTTTTCTGCCAGTTTATTAAATGGTTGTAGAGCCTCATTATCAAAAAGGCGTTCTGTTTTCATCCGATCTATCCATAGAGGAGAGTGGGGCTCTGACAGGTCCGTCTTAGCACAGTGACCTGTCATCCGCCTGCTCAGCAAGATCAGCAGATCGATCCCCCGCTGAGCAAAGCAGAGTCCATCGGGCGGACTGCCCATGTGAAAGAGGCCTAAGATGTTCTTTTTATGTCCAATTATGTTACTGACCTGTTGCCAATTAACCTAATTAGTTGCAAAATGTTCTTCCAGCTTTTCCTTGTTAGTACCACTTACTTTTTCAGCTTTTTGTTGCCCTCTCCAAACTTTTTTGAGACGTGTTGCTGCCATCAATTTCAAAATGACCTTATTTTTTTCTTAGAATGGTCCATTTTCTCAGTTTAAACATTTGATATGCTTTCTATTGTGAATAAAATATGGGTTTATACATTTGCAATTCATTTTAATTCTGTTTTTATGAAGATTTTACACACTTTTTTTTTTTTTTTTGAATCAGGGATTGTATAAGTAAACCTTTGAGCTGTGGGTCTTGGGATGTTAGGAGGATATTGTGCCTACTGAGTCAGTATTTTTACTGGCAGCCAGTAAAAAATAGGCACTTTTCTCCTGCCAGTAAATGCCAGTGACAGGAAAAGGTTGCCATTTAAAAATATGGCTGTGACACTTGGCTCGGAACAGTTCAGGCACAGTTCCCTTCCGGAGCCAGTGTCTTGCCGAGAAAGTTCCCTCGGCGGATAAGGAACCCCCCCCCTGTACTGCGCAGGCGCAGCGCCTGCGCAGTACGAACTACTATCAGCCGCCGGAGATAGCCGAAGCTCAAAATCTACAATCAGCTGTACACGGCGCCTGCGCCCTAGGTCCAGGTTCCTTCCCCACCATCCAAGTGGACCTAGAGGGGGAATAAAAAAGAGCCGAGCAAAGCGAGGCCGTGCCCGAAGCGTGGCGAGCGGCCCTCTTACAGGCGCCAAGTACAGCTGATTTTCACCTATTCCCCTTCGGCTATTTCCGCCGGATCCTACTGCGCAGGCGAGGGGGGTCCTTATCCGCCGAGCGGAACTATCTCGGCAGAACACCGGCTAAGTACCTGCTGCAGTGTGTTTGGGTGGCACCAGCGAGGGGGGGCAGGTCTGGCAGACACGGGGGTGCCTGAGTGTGTTGTGTGATGTCATGGTGTAAGGTAGCCGAGGGGCCGAAGCCTTGTGTGCAGGTCTGCGGGATGGGAGCAAGCCATGCCAGGAGCAGGATCGCAGTGCTGTTTGGACTGGAGTGGACTGAAGGGACCATCTGGCATAGAGCGAGACTGTCATCGTCATCTGTGCTGTTGCACACTGGTGTCAGTGTCACTGTGAGAGTCAGTTTAATGTGTGTGTGTGTGTGCCTGCCCTTGTCCTGTCCCGAAGCTACTTACTATATGAAAAATAAAATAAGAAATATAGTTTTTGCCTTAACCAGTTGCCGACCGCCGCACGCCGATGTACGTCAGCACAATGGCACGGGCAGGCATAATGGCTTACCTGTACGTCCCTGCCTACCCGCGGGCGAGGGGTCCAATCAGACCCCCCCGGTGCCTGCGGCGGTTAGATTACCTCCAGGAGCGATCTGTGCTGAGGGGGAGGCCACTGATTCATGGCCACCCCCTCGCGATCTCTCCTGGTGAATGACAAGCTTCCTCGGCTTCTGAACTGTAAACAGAAGCGGAGGAAGTGATGTCATCGCTCTTCGTGAAGCCTCTTCGTTCCGGCTTCCGAGGAGAGAAGACATCAAGTAAGTTTGCACCAACACTACACTTACAGTAGAACACGCAGGCACACTTTTCAGCCCCCAATCACCCCCCGATCACCCCCCCCCCCCCGCACCCCCCGTCACAGTGACACCAGTTTTTTTTTTTTATTGATTATTGCATTGGTGTCATTTGTGACTGTTATAAGTGGTAGGGCAGTTAGTGGTAGGCCCCTTTAGGTCTAGGGTACCCCCCTAACCCCCCAATAAAGGTTTAACCCCTTGATCAAACCCTGTCGCCAGTCACCCCTCGTCACTAAGCGATCGTTTTTCTGATCGCTGTATTAGTGTCACAGGTGACGCTAGTTAGGCAGGTAAGTATTTAGGTTCGCCGTATAAGTGTTACGGTGACGCTGGGTAGTTAGTTTTTTATAGCGTCAGGGCACCCGCCGTTTATAACCTAATAAAGGTTTAACCCCCTGATCACCCGGCGGGTGATATAAGTTAGGTTTTAGGGTCAGATAGGGTCTGCGTGGCCCCAGGCAGCGTCAGGTTAGTGTCAGTACCGCTAACACCCACGCACGCAGCATACACCTCCCTTAGTGGTATAGTATCTGAACGGATCAATATCTGATCAGATCTATACTAGCGTCCCCAGCAGTTTAGGGTTCCCAAAAACGCAGTGTTAGCGGGATCAGCCCAGATACCTGCTAGCACCTGCGTTTTGCCCCTCCGCCCAGCCCAGCCCAGCCCACCCAAGTGCAGTATCGATCGATCATTATCACTTACAAAACAATAAACACACATAACTGCAGCGTTCGCAGAGTCAGGCCTGATCCCTGCGATCGCTAACAGTTTTTTGGTAATGTTTTGATACAGTCGCTAACAGTCAGGAGCTTTTTTACCTGTGAGTCTCACTATGTACCACTAAATTTAGAGCCCAAAATGGCAAATCGAAGGTACACTAGTGAAGAGGCCTACACGTTTCTGAGCATGACAGATAGTGAAGAGGAAGTCACTCATCTCTCAGATTCAGGCTCAGAATACGATCCTGTAGAGCACAGCGGCTCCATGACAGATAGCTCTGACAACGGAGTTGTGGTCCCTGCCAAGGTCAGGCGTACCAGACCCCGATCTTCTTCTGCTGTTGAGGTGCAAGAACAGCAGGGCTCTCGTATGGAGCAGAGAAGTACTAGCGCCACTATTCCTTCTGGTGAACTGGCAAGCACCAGTGGCCTTGTACACCCTGGTCGTACATCCAGCACTGTAGTAACACGTGGTGACGTGGCGAGTCCCATAAGTGCAGTTCAAGCTGGTGAGGTGGCAAGCATAAGTAGTGTCCTGCTGCCACCAAGAAGACAAAGACAGGCCCGTCCTGCCCATAGTGCCCTTCCTGCTGCATTCGCCAATCCTAATTGGGAACCCAGCACTTCTGCAGCACCCGTACTTCCCCCATTCACTGGCCAACCCGGCATTCAGGTGGAAACAGTTGATTTTACGTCACTTGATTTTTATTTGCTGTTTTTCCCCTGAAGATCTCTATAGACCTATTGTGGACCAAAGCAATCTGTACGCTGGTCAACACATCGCCACTATTCCCCAGTCCTCCCTTGCCAGAGATTGGAAACCAATCACGGTTTCTGAATTTAAGGGCTTTCTGGGCCTATCCCTCCTCATGAGCATAACCAAAAATAGTGAGTTGCGGTTATATTGGTCCACTGACCCAATTCACCATATGCTCGTGTTCCCTGCCTCCATGGCCAGGGCACGATACGAGCAGATTTTGCGGTTCATGCATTTCAACAACAATGAACTCTGTCGTCCTCGTGGAGACCCTGGATACGATCGGCTCCACAAAATTCGGCCCCTCGTAAACCACTTCAACCAACGTTTTGCAGACTTGTTTACTCCCCATCAAGTTGTCTGCGTTGATGAGTCCCTGATTAAGCTTTCTGGTCGCTTGTCATTCAAACAGTACCTTCCCAGCAAGCGTGCCAGATACGGGGTCAAGATGTATAAGCTCTGTGACAGGGCCACAGGCTGTAGATGTAGTTTTATGGTTTACAATGGAAGAGATAGTCACGTAGAGCCGACAAACTGCCCTGACTACATAGGAAGCGCTGGCAAGATTGTGTGGGACTTGGTGTCACCCTTAGTTGGAAAGGGGTACCACTTACATAGTAGGTGAGGTTGAAAAAAGACAAAAGTCCTTCAAGTCCAAACTATGTGTGTGATTATATGTCAGTATTACATTGTATATCCCTGTATGTTGTGGTCATTCAGGTGCTTATCTAATAGTTTCTTGAAACTATCGATGCTCCTTGCTGAGACCACCGCCTGTGGAAGGGAATTCCACATCCTTGCTGCTCTTACAGTAAAGAACCCTCTACGTAGTTTAAGGTTAAACCTCTTTTCTTCTAGTTTTAATGAGTGGCCACGAGTTTTGTTAAACTCTCTTCTGCGAAAAAGTTTTATTCCTATTGTGGGGTCACCAGTACGGTATTTGTATATTGAAATCATATCCCCTCTCAAGCGTCTCTTCTCCGGAGAGAATAAGATCCTCCAGACCCTTTATTAGCTTTGTTGCCCTTCTTTGTACTCGCTTCATTTCCAGTACATCTTTCCTGAGGACTGGTGCCCAGAACTGGACAGCATACTCTAGGTGCGGCCGGACCAGAGTCTTGTAGAGCGGGAGAATTATCGTTTTATCTCTGGAGTTGATCCCTTTTTAATGCATTCCAATATTTTGTTTGCTTTGTTAGCAGCAGCTTGGCATTGCATGCCATTGCTGAGCCTATCATCTACTAGGACCCCCAGGTCCTTTTCCATCCTAGATTCCCCCAGAGGTTCTCCCCCGAGTGTATAGATTGCATTGATATTTTTGCCACCCAAATGCATTATTTTACATTTTTCAGATCTTTTTGCAAGGTTTCCACATCCTGCGGAGAAATTATTGCCCTGCTTAGCTTAGTATCGTCTGCAAATATAGAGATTGAACTGTTTATCCCATCCTCCAGGTCATTTATGAACAAATTAAATAGGATTGGTCCCAGCACAGAACCCTGGGGGACCCCACTACCCATCCCTGACCATTCCGAGTACTCCCCATTTATCACCACCCTCTGAACTTGCCCTTGTAGCCAGTTTTCAATCCATGTACTCACCCTATGGTCCATGCCAACGGACCTTATTTTGTACAGTAAACGTTTATGGGGAACTGTGTCAAATGCTTTTGCAAAATCCAGACACACCACGTCTACGGGCCTTCCTTTATTTAGCTGGCAACTCACCTCCTCATAGAAGGTTAGTAGATTTTTTTGGCAAGAACGATTCTTCATGAATCCATGCTGATTACTGCTAATGATACCGTTCTCATTACTAAAATCTTGTACATAGTCCCTTATCATCCCCTCCAAGAGTTTACATACTATTGATGTTAGGCTAACTGGTCTGTAATTTCCAGGGATGTATTTTGGGCCCTTTTTAAATATTGGTGCTACATTGGCTTTTCTCCAATCAGCTGGTACCATTCCAGTCAGTAGACTGTCTGTAAAAATTAGGAACAACGGTCTGGCAATCACTTGACTGAGTTCCCTAAGTACCCTCCGATGCAAGCCATCTGGTCCCGGTGATTTATTAATGTTAAGTTTCTCAAGTCTAATTTTAATTCTGTCCTCTGTTAACCATGGAGGTGCTTCCTGTGATGTGTCATGAGGATAAACACTGCAGTTTTTGTTACTGAAGCCCCCCGATTCCCTTGTGAAGACTAAGGAGAAGAATAAATTCAATACCATCACCATCTCCCCATCCTTTGTAACCAGATGTCCTTCCTCATTCTTTATGGGTCCAATATGGTCTGCCCTCCCTTTTTTACTGTTTACATACTTAAAGAATTTCTTTTTTTTGTTCTCCTCCGCTATGTGTCTTTCATGTTCTATCCTAGTCGTCCTTATTGCACCCTTACATTTCTTGTTGCATTCTTTATAAAGTCTGAATGCTGATGATGATCCCTCAACCTTGTATTTTTTGAAGGCCTTCTCCTTTGCTTTTATATGCATTTTTACATTGGAGTTAAGCCATCCAGGACTTTTGTTCGCTCTTTTAAATTTATTACCCAATGGGATGCATTGGCTAATGCCCTTATTTAATATGCTCTTAAAGCAAACTCATCTCTCCTCCGTGTTCTTTGTTCCTAATATTTTATCCCAATTTATGCCTTCTAGCAAGGTTTGTAGTTTAGGGAAGTTGGCTCTTTTGAAATTCAGTGTATTTCTATTCCCTTTATGTTTCCTATTTGTGTGATTTATACTGAAACGAATTGACCTGTGATCGCTGTTACCTAAATTGCCCCGTATTTCCACATCCGTGATCAGGTCTGTATTGTTGGTAATCAGTATATCCAGTAATGCTTTATTTCTAGTTGGTGCGTCTACCATCTGACCCATAAAATTGTCCTGCAAGACATTAAGGAACTAGCAAGCCTTAAATGAATGCGCGGTTCCCTCCGCCCAGTCTATGTCTGGATAATTAAAAACCCCCATTATGATAACATTATTCCATTATGATAACTTGTACGTGGACAATTATTATACGAGCGTGCCACTTTTTAGTCACTTGTTTGATCATCAGATTGGACCATGTGGCACCATGAGATCTTATCGCCGGGGCTTTCCCCAGAGGCTTGTAGATTCCCGTCTTAGGCTGGGGGAGAGAGCCTGCTTGAAGTGCAATAACTTGCTCGCTATGAAGTGGAGGGATAATAACGTTTTTGTTCTTACCTCCCTTCATGCAGACACGACTGTCCAAATTACTACGGCGACTGGTGTTGTGGAGAAACCCCTCTATGTCCACAAATATAACCAAAATATGGGAGGTGTTAACCTCAACGACCAGTTGTTGGCGCCGTACCTAGTTGCCCGTAAGGCCAGACGCTGGTATAAAAAAGTGTCTGTATACTTATTTCAATTGGCTTTGCTGAATGCTCATGTGCTATACAGAGCTTCAAGACGGACTGGATCCTTCCTTAAATTCCAGGAAGAGATCGTCAGAGCCCTTCTGTTTCCACCTCACCTTCCCCAACCAAATGCAGTAAGCCGGCTGCATGAGAGGCATTTTCCTTATGTCCTCCCGAGTACCCCTACCCAAAGAGCCCCCCATAGAAAATGTTGTGTCTGTAGAAAGCGCGGATATAGGCGTGACACCCGCTATTATTGTCCTTCCTGTCCTGACAATCCTGGTCTTTGTATTGGTGAATCTTTTGAGCACTACCATACACTACAGCATTCACAGACTAGGCACACTTTCACAGGGTCTCCCAAGATGCCATCGCATTTTGAGAGACCCGAACCTGTAACCGGTTACAGTTACAAAAGTTACAATTACAAAAAAAGTGTAAAAAAAAAATTACACAAAAAAAATATAAAATAAAAAAAACAAAAATAGTTGTCGTTTTATTGTTCTCTCTCTCTCTCTCTCTCTCTCTCTCTCTCTCTCTCTCTCTCTCTATTGTTCTGCTCTATTTTATGGTATTCTATTATGCAATTTTTTTTGTTTTCAGGTACGCCATTCAGCTGCAGCGCGGATTTATTTATCTTGACAGCAACAGCGTTTGCTCCCACGATACATAAAGCCGTGACTCCAGCGCTGTCGGAGGTGATTTCACCACCACAGTTTAAAAAAAGAGCATATATGCCGAAGCATGGGGGCAGCAGGTGCGGAGGAGCAATTTGCTCCTACCTTTTGCGGGTGGATGCCACCATGCTTCGGCATATATATATTTTAGGCACAGGTTGCGTTAAAAAATGTTTTATTTTTTACTATGTTTTTTTTTGTATTTGCTTTGCAGGTATGGTAGGTCTTATGCCCCGTACACACGGTTGGACATTGATTGGACATTCCGACAACAAAATCCTAGGATTTTTTCCGACGGATGTTGGCTCAAACTTGTCTTGCATACACACGGTCACACAAAGTTGTCGGAAAATCCGATCGTTCTGAACGCGGTGACGTAAAACACGTACGTCGGGACTATAAACGGGGCGGTAGCCAATAGCTTTCATCCCTTTATTTATTCTGAACATGCGTGGCACTTTGTGTGTCGGATTTGTGTACACATGATCGGAATTTCTGACAACGGATTTTGTTATCGGAAAATTTTATAGCCTGCTCTCAAACTTTGTGTGTCGGAAAATCCGATGGAAAATGTGTGATGGAGCCTACACACGGTCCGAATTTCCGACAACAAGGTCCTATCACACATTTTCCGTCGGAAAATCCGACCGTGTGTACGGGGCATTACTGTTATACTGTAATGTTACTTTGTTTTATTGTTAACCATCATTTGCTTAGCAGGTAGGCCATTCAGTTGCAGCGCGTATTTATTTATCTTGACAGCAACAGCGTTTGATCCCACGATACATAAAGCCGTGACTCCAGCACTGTAGGGGGTGATTTCACCACCACAGTTAAAAAAAAGAGCATATATGCCGAAGCATGGGGGCAGCAGGGGCGGAGGGCGGATTTGCTCCTAACTTTTGGGCTGGATGCCCCCATGCTTCAGCATATATAAATGGTGCATGTATGCCCATCATTAGAAGTGGGTGGATGAAGGGAGGTATTCTAATGGTGGGCATACCCACCGATCAATCTCTTTTTTTTGTTCAGCCCACATGCTGCATGAAAAAAAAGATTACAATATATGCCCAACAAGGACCAGCAACGTACTGGTATATTGCTGGACTTTGAGTGATTATACCAGAATGATGCCTGCAGGTTTAGGTATCATCTTGGTATCATTCTTTTCAGCCAGCGGTCGGCTTTCATGTAAAAGCAATCCTAGCGGCTAATTAGTCTCTAGACTGCTTTTACAAGCAGTGGGAGGGAATGTACCCCCCCACCATCTTCCATATTTTTCTCTGGCTCTCCTGTCCCAACAGGGAACCCGAGAATGCAGCCGGTGATTCGGCCAGCTGACCATAGAGCTGATCAGAGACCAGAATGGCTCCAATCATCTCTATGGCCTAAGAAACCAGAAGCTACGAGCATTTCAAGACTTAGATTTCGCCGGATGTAAACAGCACCATTGGGAAATTGGGAAAGCATTTTATCTCACCGATCTTGGTGTGGTCAGATGCTTTGAGGGCAGAGGAGAGATCTAATTTTTTCAAAAAAAAGAGTACCTGTCACTACCTATTGCTATCATAGGGGATATTTACATTCCCTGAGATAACAATAAAAAAAAAAAAAAAAAAAATTAAAGGAACAGTTTAAAAATAAGATAAAAAAAAGCAAAAAAATAATAAAGGAAAAAAAAAAGCAAATGTAAACAGCAATTGCACCATGCATGTGAGGTATCACCGCGAAGGTCAGATCGAGGGCAGTAATTTTAGCAGTAGACCTCCTCTGTAAATCTGAAGTGGTAACCGGTAAAGGCTTTTAAAAATGTATGTGGCTTGTCGCCACTGCACGTTTGTGCGCAATTTTAAAGCATGTCATGTTTGGTATCCATGTACTCAGCCTAAGATCATCTTTTTTATCTCATAAACATTTGGGCAATATAGTATGTTTTAGTGCATTAAAATTAAAAAAAAGTGTGTTTTTTCCCCAAAAAATGCGTTTGAAAAATCGCTGCGCAAATACTGTGTGAAAAAAACAAATGAAACACCCACCATTTTAATCTGTAGGGCCTTTGCTTTAAAAAATATATAATGTTTGGGGGTTCAAAGTAATTTTCTTGCAAAAAAAAAGGAAAGGGCTTTGTCTTCAAGTGGTTAGAAGAGTCGGTTATGTGTGACATAAGCTTCTAAATGTTGTGCATAAAATGCCAGGACAGTTCAACCCCCCCCCCCCCCCCAAATGACCCCATTTTTAAAAGTAGACACCCCAAGCTATTTGCTAAGAGGCATGTCGAGTCCATGGAATATTTTATATTGTGACACAAGTTGCGGGAAAAAGACAATGTTTTTGTTTTTGCACAAAGTTGTCACTAAGTGATATATTGCTCAAACATGCCATGGGAATATGTGAAATTACACCCCAAAATACATTCTGTTGCTTCTCCTGAGTACAGGGATACCACATGTGTGAGACTTTTTGGGAGCCTAGCCGCGTACGGGACCCCGAAAACCAAGCACCACCTTCAGGGTTTCTAAGGGTGTAAATTTTTGATTTCACTCCTCACTGCCTATCACAATTTCGGAGGCCATGGAATGCCCAGATGGCACAACCCCCCTCCCCCAAATGACCCCATTTTGGAAAGTAGACACCCCAAGCTATTTGCTGAGAGGTATGGTGAGTATTTTGCAGACCTCGCTTTTTGTCACAAAGTTTTGAAAATTGAAAAAAGAAAAAAAAAAAAATTTCTTTTCTTTTTTCATTTTCAAAAACAAATGAGAGCTGCAAAAATCACTTGGGACAAAAAAATTAAATATTCAATGGGCTCAACATGCCTCTCAGCAATTTCCTTGGGGTGTCTACTTTCCAAAATGGGGTCATTGGGGGGGGGGGGGGTGGTTGTACTGCCCAGCCATTTGAGCATCTCAAGAAATGCAAAAAAAAAAAAATGCTAAACTAAAAGCTGTGTAAATTAAATTCCAGAAAATGTACCCTAGTTTGTAGACGCTATAACTTTTGCGCAAACCAATAAATATACGCTTACTGACTTTTTTTACCAAAGACATGTGGCTGAATACATTTTGGCCTAAATGTATGACTAAAATTGAGTTTATTGGATTTTTTTTTATAACAAAAAGTAGAAAATATCCTTTTTTTTTTTTCTCCAAATTTTCTGTTTTTTTCCGTTTTATAGCGCAAAAAATAAAAAACGCAGAGGTGATCAAATACCATCAAAAGAAAACTCTATTTGTGGGAAGAAAAGGACGCAAATTTTGTTTGGGTACAGCATTGCATGACCGCGCAATTAGCAGTTAAAGCGACGCAGTGCCAAATTGTAAAAAGTGCTCTGGTCAGGAAGGGGGTAAAACCTTCCGGGGCTGAAGTGGTTAATATCTATCTTAAATTACATTGCTAGTTGCATATTTGCACTTAAAACTGTAATTTTGTAACTTTTGAAAATACCACTTTACAATTATTTTTATTAAATTATTATACACGTAAAAAACATTACATTTCAAATCATTTCCTTTCAAAATCATACAAATATATATAGGCATATACAAAACATTCAAAACATACAATACAATCAACATTACACAAACCTGGATCTATCAAAAAATCTAATTTGTGAAGAGTGCCCTAGTTATAACATAAAATTCTCTTAGAGACATTCCTTCTTATTTACATAAAATGTGACAATTCCCATCCCTTTCTATTGGTTTCTGAAGAGGAGAAATTCTCAACTTTTTGCCTCCTGTTGGAGATTCCACCTTAAAAGTGCCCGTTTCCGTGAGAAAAAGAGAGGAAGAAAAAAAAACACCCATAATTCCCTCGTCCATCATCTATAGTGTTTAATTCTCTCAGTGACTTATTTCTTATATAAATAAACTAAGTGTTTAAAAATCCTTTTTATTAAGTTATAAGGAGGAGAAATTCTCGATTTTTGTTTCCATCGAGAATTTCTCCAATAGGTGTGCCTAATTACTGTGTACCAAAAAAAGAAAAAAAAAGGGGAAAGAAAAGGGGAGGGAGGGGAGAGAGGGGGTCATAGGTGGGGACAGTGCTGGGACAAGGCCATTTGGTGCCCAGGGCGAAGATGGCAAACTGCGCCCCCCCCCCCCGTTTTTCATTCAGATATCCCCGCACAAAGTCAAGGATGTCGTATGACAACCGGCGGGCGGGAAGTGGTTAAAACGCATTTTTTTTTTAACACAAAGTTGTCCATTTATACAATATTTCTAACACATAACATGTACATACCAAAAATGACACCCCAAAATAAATTCTCCTACTCCTCCTAAGTACGGCGATACCACATGTGTGAGACTTCCACAGCCTGGCCACATACAGAGGCCGAGCATGGCTGGGTATAACTAGCATGGCTGGGTATAACTGAGCATGGCTGGGTATCACCGAGTATTGCAGACTATGGCTGGATATGGAAGGGTATGGCTGGGTATCACAGAGTATTGCAGAGTATGGCGGGGTATTGCAGAGTATGGCAGGGTATTACAGAGTATGGCAGGGTATTACAGAGTATGGTGGGGTATTGCAGAGTATGGCAGGGTATTACAGAGTATGGTGGGGTATTGCAGAGTATGGCAGGGTATTACAGAGTATGGTGGGGTATTGCAGAGTATGGCAGGGTATTACAGAGTATGGCAGGGTATCGCCGAGTATCAGAGGGTATTGCATGGTATTGCGGGGTATTGCAAAGTATTGCAGAGTATTGTGGGGTATTGCAGGGTATTACAGGGTATTGCAGGGTATTGCAGAGTATTGCACAGTATTGTGGGGTATTGCACAGTATTGTGGGGTATTGCAGAGTATTGCACAGTATTGTGGGGTATTGCAGAGTATTGCACAGTATTGTGGGGTATTGCACAGTATTGCACAGTGTTGCAGGGTGTTGCAGAGTATTGCACAGTATTGTGGGGTATTGCACAGTGTTGCAGAGTATTGCACAGTATTGTGGGGTATTGCACAGTGTTGCAGGGTATTGCAGAGTATTGCACAGTATTGTGGGGTATTGCAGAGTATTGCAGAGTATGGCGGGGTATCGCCGAGTATATCTGGGTATTGCAGAGTATTGCACAGTATTGTGGGGTATTGCAGAGTACTGCACAGTGTTGCGGGGTATTGCAGAGTATTGCGGGGTATTGCAGAGTATTGCACAGTGTTGCGGGGTATTGCAGAGTATTGCACAGTATTGTGGGGTATTGCAGAGTATTGCACAGTATTGCGGGGTATTGCAGAGTATTGCACAGTATTGTGGGGTATTGCAGAGTATTGCACAGTATTGTGGGGTATTGCAGAGTATTGCGGGGTATTGCAGAGTATTGCACAGTGTTGCGGGGTATTGCACAGTATTGCAGAGTATTGCACAGTGTTGCGGGGTATTGCAGAGTATTGCGGGGTATTGCAGAGTATTGCACAGTGTTGTGGGGTATTGCAGAGTATTGCGGGGTATTGCAGAGTATTGCAGAGTATTGTGGGGTATTGCAGAGTATTGCGGGGTATTGCACAGTATTGCGGGGTATTGCACAGTGTTGCGGGGTATTGCAGAGTATTGCGGGGTATTGCAGAGTATTGCACAGTGTTGTGGGGTATTGCAGAGTATTGCGGGGTATTGCAGAGTATTGCACAGTATTGTGGGGTATTGCAGAGTATTGCACAGTATTGTGGGGTATTGCAGAATATTGCACAGTATTGTGGGGTATTGCAGAGTATTGCGGGGTATTGCAGAGTATTGCGGGGTATTGTGGGACATTGCAGAGTATTGCACAGTATTCTGGGGCATTGCAGAGTATTTTGGGGCATTGCAGAGCATTAGGGATGGCTGAGCATGGATGGATGGCTGGATGTCACTGAGCAGCGCTGTGGGCACTACACATCCAGCCCACAGCGCTGCGAGAGGGGAATTCTGGGAGGACGTCATAGTACGTCCTCCCAGAGTTAAGCAACCGCCCTGTAGCCGTCATTCGGCTATGGGCCGGTTGTTAAGTGGTTAAACAGCAGCGGTGGTCATTGGTCATTAACCTCCTCTCAGCCTCCTCCCCTCCCCCAATCCAGCCATTTATTAATCTGTTTTTTAGTGTTTACTTACACAAGTTCAGACTCAGAAGTTCTGAGTCTGAACTTGTGTAAGTAAACACTAAAAACAGATTAATAAATCTGAGGCTGAGGCGAGGTTAATGACCAGTGACCACCACTGCTGAAGATCTGAGTCAGAACACTGGCATACATGACACTGGCACTGCACTCTTCTACCTTCGCTTCCTTCCAGATTGAATCCAGCAGCAGCTACTAGAGCCAGCCAGCCAGCCAGCCAGCCAGGCAGGCAGCAGCTCCTCAGCTCCTCTCCTCTCCTCTCCTCAGCTCAGCTCAGCTCGCTCGCGGTGACAGCGCGCCGACACGGCTCCCGGCTCCCGGCTCCCGCCTCCCTGTGCTCCTCTGCGTCCTCCCACCTCGCCTCCGGCCGTGTGTGACGTCACGGCGCTGGCAGAGACTACGGCACTCCTCCATAGGGGAGTAAACTGTAACAGAGTAGTTTGTGCTGAGGGAAGGGAGGATGCAGGAGCACACGAAGGCAATTTGTACAGTGCCGCTGGGGACTGTAAATGCACTGGACTGTTGTATTATTGTACACATTGGCGGGCGGCGGCCGTGGCAGAACGTCACTTGCAGGCTGCGCCCCCCCCCCTATAGCAAATGGTAGCGCCCAGGGCACGTGCCCCTTCCGCCCCTGCCTTGTACCGGCCCTGGGTGGGGAACAACGGAATATCTAGTTACTTCCCATATAGTTCAAGTTCACATAAACCTGAGTTTGTCTAAATTCCAACCAGCTCTTCCAGGTCCTAACACATTTTGTCTCCAAGTCCTTTTGCAAATGTATTACTTCTTCCATTAACCTAATTTTATCTACCTCCCTAAACCAATCCTTTATCATTGGAATTATATTTGACGTCTATTGTTTCGGGATTAATGCCTTTGCTGCATTCAGTAGGAATGGGATAATTGCTATTCTATATTTCTTCCTTGGCATCCCCTTTACATGGAACAAGCATTGCCAAGGATCAATACCAATTTCATGCCCACTGATCTTCTTTATCCAATCCAGTACTTCCCTCCAGTAAGGTTGAATTAGGGGACACTGCCACCATATATGTGCATGCGTTCCATGCTCCCCACATCCCCTCCAACATAAAGGGGACAGGTCCGGGTTGATTTTATGCAATTTTATTGGGACGTAATACCACTTAATTAATAACTTCTAATTGATTTACTTCATCCTTGTGTCCATTGAAGGCGAGTGGACATAGTCAAAAACTTTACTTCTCATTGTTTCGGACAATAGCTGATTCAGTTCCAGTTCCCACCCCTCCAAGAGACACAAGGATTCCACTTCTGAGGGCATCATCAACATCCTATATACACTGGAAATCCCCTGTCTATTCATTCCCCCTTGATCGACTAATCGTTCCCATGGATTTAGTTCACTGACTGAGCGGAGGGGTTTCGGAAGAGATTCTACAAAATGTTGAAGTTGTCTATATCTCCATGTATCCCATGATGTTACCCCATATCTTCCTTTGCAGATCCAATAGTGAACAAAGGACATTTCCCTTCAGGACATCTTTTAACCTCAGGTAATCCGAGGAAGTCCATTTTAAATACAATTTATTATCCTTGCCTGAAGGAAAATAATTGTTACCTGTCAACGGCATCAAAGGGCTATTATATTGACGTTGTGTATTTTTAAAAAGCTTATCCCATACTCTCAGTGTTTCTATGGTAATTGGAGCCATTTCTCTAGAGGAGCCTCTATATTGCCTTGGAATCCAAATAATCTGACTCAGAGCTGATTTACTCAGCTCTGCCTCTAATGACACCCATTTTCTATACAGAGAACTGTGCACCCAGTCCAAGACTCTCCACAGTACTGCCGCTGCGTGATGTTTTTCAAAGTCTGGAAGGAATAATCCTCTCTTTTCTTTTGGTCTACTCAAAATTTTATAGGCAGTACGATTACCCCTATTATTCCATATAAACTTTTGCAGTATTAATCTAAAGGTTTTAAAATAAGCCACAGGAAAATTTATCGGAAGACACTGAAAGATATACAGAGCTTTCGGGAGAGTCATCATTTTGAAATCAAGATAGTCTATGTACAGGGTATCCTCTCAAATCTTGTTTGATTTCATTCAATAAGGGCAAATAATTATCCTGGTATAGGCCCATTATTGATGTTGACAGAAACACTCCCAGGTATTTCAGACCCCTCTTCATCCATTTAAAGGGATACAGAAACACTTTTGAAAATACCAGTAAAAACGTGGCTGTGCCAGTAAATTTTGGATGTTGTGTCAGTAAATTTCAGTCTGGTAGGTTGGCAACACTGACTGAGGCTTTTGTACAAAGTGGCATTGACAAAGTGGATTATTGTTTTGGCACTCAAAGCCTAAATCCAAGGGGAAAAAAAATCTACCCCTGTGAGTAGAATTATAGGGGTCTAATAATGTTGAGTAATATATATATATATATTTTATATATAGATATAGAAAATCAATTTAAGATTGGGTATTGCACTTGTTTCATTTTTTCTCTTCTAGATGTTCTCCCTTTTTTTTCTTCCTTTTTCGCTTGTGTTTCAATTCTTCGGAAAACGAAACTGTTGGATATGTGACGACACAAACTACTGATAAGAACCTAGAAAGCTGCTTAAAATAGGCCTTCGTAACAAAACCAGTCTGAACTGACCAGATACTGCTAAATTCTATTTTTTTGCCAGTCACATGATGTACCCACCCATTTAACTGTTACCTTGCTACTAAGGAGATATGAATGCTGATTGGACTAAACTATACAATCACACCTATAACACGCCTAGTGCTTATGCATATTCATAAAGTATATATTGTTAAACTTGATGTTTTTAATTCAGAGACACTTCTTTCTTCGTTCGGCCTGGTAGTGCTGAATATCGGTGTGTGTTGTGTCTCTCCACTGCAGTGAATAAAAAGCACCTACTTATCTTATGATCTGGACTCACTATCTCATCATCTAAATGTCTTGTTTAGAGACTCTAACCTGATTTAACACCTGCAAAGGCCCATAGCCTCCTCCCTGCAAGGTTTAAATGCAGGCATTATTACCCTCCTCTCCCTGAAGCTCCAGTCTGTCGGCAGCCCCTCAACAAAATAACATACAAAGCATGGCTATTAACCCTGTATCGTATGAGAAGGTGAATATGTCATCAAAGCTGACAGCAGCTTAGAGAGGTGGCTACAGGGGACCAGTCACACCGCTGGAGTGATAATAAAGTATTTCTCCCTATTCCGGCACTCCCAAGCGTAACAATCATTTAACCCTTGTAATGTGGGGGGTTGACACACTTTATTCAAGTGTAATTTTGATATTTTGTTATTGTAATTATGAATAAGTCTTTAGGATTTTTGAACTTTATTTGTGAATATGTTTTTGATACATTGGTACCTTCAAAGTTTCCTTTTATTTGAATGCTTTGCCTGTAGTTGTTTCTATTTAAGGACATGGTCCTGCTATTTTATACCAGTCCAATAATATATGATTGGATTTTAGGCCTTAACCACTTCCCTACCCGCCTATAGTCAAATGACGTCCACAGATGGGATCTCCCATCCTGGGTGGACGTCATATGACGGCCTCGGGTTCCCGACGCGTGTGCCCGGCGGCCGCGATGTCCGCCGGGCACCCGCGATTGCCCGTTAACCGGGCCGGACCGTGGATCTGTGTGTGTAAACACACAGATCCACGTCCTGTCAGCTCAGAGGAGAGCGATCTGTGTTCCCAGAACAGCGGAACACTGATCGGTCTCCTCCCCTTGTACGTCCCCGCCCCCTACAGTTAGAAGCATTCCCTAGGAAACACATTTAACCCCTTGTGTCCCCCTAGTGGTTAACCCCTTCACTGCCTGTCACATTTACACAGTAATCAATGCAATTTTATAGCATTGATCGCTGTATAAATGTGAATGGTCCCAAAAATGTGTCAAAAGTGTCCGATGTGTCCGCCATAATGTCGCAGTCACGAAAAAAATCGTGACCGCCGCTATTATTAGTAAAAAAAATAAATAAATAATTTTTTTTTAAAAATGCCATAAATCTATCCCGTATTTTACAGACGCTATAACTTTTGCGCAAACCAATCAATATACGCTTATTGCAATTTTTTTTACCAAAAATATGTAGAAGAATACGTATCGGCCGAAACAACTGAGGAAAAAATTTGTTTTTTTTTAAAAAAAAATTGGGATATTTATTATAGAAAAAGTAAAAAATATTGTGTTTTTTTCAAAATTGTCGCTATACTTTTGTTTATAGCGCAAAAAATAAAAACCGCAGAGGTGATCAAATACCACCAAAAGAAAGCTCTATTTGTGGGGAAAAAAGGACGTGAATTTTGTTTGGGTACAACGTTGCATGACCGCACAATTGTTGTTTAAAGTGCGACAGCGCTGAAAACTAAAAATTGGTCTGGGAAGGAAGGGGGTGAAAAGGCCAGGTATTGAACCGGTTAAGATGGGGTGTTAGACCAGGTCTTTTGAGACACCCCACACAACTGCTGTGAGAAGAAAAAGGAGGTAAAAGTGAGGCTGTTAGTGCAATGTCTATATGACAAAACATCAATTTCTATTACTTCTATTGGCCTTTAGAACGTCAGTATTTTTTTTTTTTTTAATGAGAGTTCACTAACAGGCAAGGTTTTTATTAGCATTGCACCGATACCGGTATTGGTGCCGATACTAAGCATCTGCACGAGTATTTGTACTCGTGCAAATGCTCCAAAACTAAAACCGATACCTTCAAGTCACAGCACATTTGGAAAAGGTCCCTGCCTGCACTACTTTTTTGCATTTTCATTGCAACTTGCATTGATTTGTTAAATGAAGTTGCAAGCCGCAATAAAATCGGAGGTCCAAATCGCACTGATCTGCAGCTTTGAAATCACACTGAAGCAGCGCAATTTCAAAGCCGTGCTGATGGGAACCAGGGCTTAAAGTTCTTCATAATTATAAAGAAACAATAATCATTTTTCATTAGCCTAAAAAAACTGTCACAACACTAAAAATAGGTATCGGCGAGTACTTGAGAAAAAGTATCGAACTTGGTCTTATAAAACTGGTATCAGTGCATTCCTAGTTTTTATAACAGTAGAGACCATAGTTATAGATGCCTGTCGCAGCAGTAGTATCGGAGCCACGCATGCGCAACTCAGACCACATTTACATCCCCTGTTTGCTGTTGTGAACTGACTCCCATGAGCATGCACAGAAGTGACGTCATCGCAGCCTGGCCATTCAAGTGCGAACCCACCAGGTGAAGGAAGGAATTCCAGATGAAGATAGAAGCCACCAAGACCTGCTGGAGTGGTGAGAGCGCAGCGCTTGAGGGCTGCGTTTTACAGGTAAGTTTGCCATAGTGTGCTGATTACAATAAAAATACATAAATAAAGCGCTCACAAACATAAACCCATTATAAATGAAAAAAACACAACGTAAAGTCCATAAAAAATTGAAAAAATGCTTCACATCTGGTGTGCAATCAGTGCAGAATAAATGTTTCAGAGAATTTTTCAGGCGTATCAAGACACCCCCCACATGTGTCCCCACTCACCAGATCACAATGACACCCAGCTTTTCAGTCTGGGAGTCAATAAGGCTTGTACCGATATCCAAAGGACGTCAGGAAGAATGAATGGTGGAACTTGTTGGTAAATGTTTCTTCAAGATGATATCGCAGCCATAAACAGGTACCCAAAAGGAAAGAGATGGACTAATAGTGAAGTATGCTAAGAACAGGCTTTATTGCGCATAAAAAATGCATACTTACAGACGTAAGGTAAAAGCAGACATAAAATGGGGAGAAAAATACAGCAGACGCCGTTACTGGCGTTCCTTCCACGAGACCGGAAGTGAGGTCAGTCGTACCGGAAGTTGCATCGCGTCAATGCATTTCGCCCTCCCACAGGGCGTCATCAAAGGACCTGCCAAAGGATTTGTTTCTGTCTTTACAGTGTTGAGACTTATATAGCTCTGCCCCACGGTTATGTCTGGCAAGGGAAGAGACCGGATCTTTCTACAACACTTATGGATCCTCTTCACTCCACCTGTAACTGGACAATGAAATGAAAAGCTGCACACTAAAGAGATTATTTCCTCAAATTTTAACTCAGTCAGCATGCTCTTTGCACTGCAGCACTACTGATCCTGTGCTACTTCTTCAGCCAATATTGTACAACATAATGTGCTGATTATTTGCTCAAGATTTGTCAATTGAAGGAGTGTTTAGCATGTTTGTGTATATATAAACACTATATTGCCAAAAGTATTGGGACGAATGCCTTTACACGCACATGGCATCCCAGTCTTAAGCTGGCCATACACCATACAATTTTCCTGTTCAATTTTCTTTAGATTTACCTTCAACTATGTAGTACAAGGGCCTGCCTGATTGCAACCAAATTGACAGTGTTTAGGTTTGACCTCCTATTATATGGTTTTGGTAAATCTAAAGGAAAGTTGAACAGGAAAATTGAATAGTGTATGGCCAGCCTTAGTCCATAGGGTTCAATATTGAGTTGGCCCACCCTTTGCAGCTATAACAGCTTCAACACTTCTGGAAAGGCTGTCCACAAGGTTTAGGAGTGTGTCTATGGGAATGTTTGACCATTCTTCTAGAAGCGCATTTGTGAGGTTAGGCACTGATGTGGACAAGAAGGCCTGGCTCTCAGTCTCTGCTCTAATTCATCCCAAAGGTGTTCTATCGAGTTGAGGTCAGGACTCTGTGCAGGCCAGTCAAGTCCCTCCACCCCAAACTTGCACATATATGTATTTATGGCCCTTGGGGCAGGCGTTCCAATACTTTTAAAAGAAAATATAGGAACCAAAGCCGCGCAAATCAATAACCAAAAACAAATAAACTGCTGCGTGTTGTAAAGTGTAAAAAACAGCTGAAACGTAAAAAGAAACAAAAGAACCGCTCTCTTGTATGATAAAATACCTATCACCATAGTGAATAAATAAATACATCTTCATTTAAATAATATAGAAAATACATAAAAATTGTGAAGTCCATGTATAGATCCCACACGTGAATAAAGTCCTCAGTTAGTATAGGAAAGGCTTCTCTCCACCAGCATGCAGACACAATGCACTTACCAGACTTAATTGACCCCTATTACAGGGAGTCAAATTACGCATATGGGAAAATCCAAGATGTCATACATGAGGTCACAGGAATGAATTCAAACTGCTGCTGTCATCCATTATAAATATATATTAGATAGATAGCATATTCAAAGTTCCAGCATTGCCAAATAGAGAGGGAGAGGAAAGAACACCCTCATGATGCAGTATTTCAAATCATTTATTTAAAAAAAGAAGGTTGTATTGCGCTTACATCAAAGATGACAGGGATCAGCATGTATTGTAACGGTATCACTAGTTTGCGCTCCAGCTGACCAGAAATGACGTATCTCAAACACCACCCAATGCCGTTTCATCAGCCTATATCTGACGACCTCAAGGGTTAGCCTCCCTCAGGTAACCCCTGAGGATGTCAGGTGCAGGCTGATGAAACAACGTTTGGTGATGTTTGAAATATGTCATTTCTGGTCAGCTGGAACACAGTTGGAGTGCAAACCGGCGATTCCTATACAATACATGCTGATCCCTGTCTTCTTTGATGTAAGTGCAATACAACCTTCTTTTTTAAATAATTGATTTTAAATACTGCACCAAGAGTGTGTTCTTTCCTCTCCTTCTATATAACAATACTGGAGCATTTCATATGCTAGGCAGACAGACACACAGAATGGATGACAGCAGCGGTTTGAATTAACTCCTGTGACCTCATGTATGACATCTTGGTTTTTTCCATATGCGTAATTTGACTCCCTGTAAAAGGGGTCAATTATGTCTGGTGAGTGCATTGTGTCTGCATGCTGGTGCAATTTTTATGTATTTTCTATCATTTAAATGAAGATGTATTTATTCACGATGGTGATATGTATTTTAGTAATACAGTGTCTGTGTGTGTGTATATATATATATATATATATATATATATATATATATATATATATATATATATATATATATATATATATATATATATATATATATATATACATACACACCTACCTATGCGGGACAGAACTTCGTGAGCTATACTTAAGCACGGATTTAGCATGAAATGTGTTATGCCCCGTCCACACGATCAGAAATTCTGCCAGCAAAAGTTGGATGTGAGCTTTTGGTCAGAAGTTCTGACCGTGTGTATGCTCAATCGGACTTTTGCTGGCAGAATTCCAGCCAGCAAAAGATTGAGAGCATGTTCTCTATTTTTCGGTCGTAAAAAAGTTCCTATCCGAAAATGCGTTTGTCTGTATGCAATTCAGACGCGCAAAAAATCACGCATGCTCGGAAACAATTTGACGCATGCTCGGAAGCATTGAACTTCATTTTCTTGGCTCGTCGTAGTGTTGTACGTCACTGCGTTCTTTAAGGACGAAAGTTCAGAGAACTTTTGTGTGACCGTGTGTATGCAAGGCAAACTTGAGCGGAATTCCGTCGGAAAAAACCATCCAAGGTTTTTCTGACGGAAATTCTGCTCGTGTGTACGCGGCATTAGTTGGTTATGCTATTCCCCTATTTTTGTATTGTGAAGTTATTAAAAAATATTTTTTTATTTGAATTTACTACAGCTTTATTATATACATTTATACATAAAATAAAGATTTCACCAGGATTTCATTTGTTTGTGGATTGTTGTTAATGAAGTGTATGATGTACTATAGTCATAGCTCTTTGTTTGTTTTTTTGTCAGTAATGAGGAATCACCCAAGATGGAAAAAATTGTGGCTGTAAAGAGGATCTATGATCACAATTTGTTCATGAATTCCAACTTTAAATGTCACAGCTATAAAGACAAAGTCTTCTGTACCATGACTTTTTATATGGTAGCGGTAGTCAGTTATTTAATGAACTGTGACAATGTCAGGTAAAGCATTACAGTACATCTGATGGAATAATGATATGACAACAGTGACAGGTTGACTTGTTTATCACTAATCAGGGCAAATGCAAAAATGCCTGAACACCATTCCATGCATGAGTGAGAAATCAGAGTCATCGTTCCAACATCTCATGTTTGTAAAGCTCTGATTGGACGGATGCCAAGTTATCTACATTCCAGGAAGAAGTGAAATCCTATGGCAGAAAACAAAATCTTTCTTTCACCCTCAGTGGAATTAAAAAAATGACCAGGTGCCGGTGAAAAGGCACTAATGCCAGGAGATCACATCTCCGCCTTGTGCTTTTTCTATCTAAATATATATATATATATATATATATATATATATATATATATATATATATAATGTGTTTGGCTAAATCTCAAGCAGTATTAAATCCAAAAACAAACATTATAATACAGCTTACAAATTCTTAGATGTGATGGCTGCATTTGTTTTCTTTTTTAGGTTTTTTTCTATTTTCATCTGGTGATACAGCCAGCAAGTCTGTTGTTTTTCACAAGCTCTCCAGCAGAATGTATCAGTTTACATGGATGAGACAAACCACTGAACACTGGCATGACTGAATAAAGTTGTGTCTCACTATTACAGGAGGTGTGTTACTGGCCAGATCACCAGGTGAAAAAAGCCAAAGAAAAGAGAACTGATGTAGCCACCACATCGGATGATTGGTAAGCTGCAATATACAGTGGGGAAAATAATTATTTGATACCTTGCAGACTTTGTAAGTTTGCCCACTTATAAAGAAATGAAGGGTCTATAATTTTTAACATAGATGCATTTTAAATGATAAACAGAATATTGACCAAAAAAAAACGGGATGATCATGAGAAAAGTGAGGGATCAGCCCAGGACTACACAGGAAGAGCTTGTGATTGATCTCAGGGCAGTTGGGACCACAGTCACCAAACAAACCATTAGTAACACAATATGCCACCATGGATTGAAATCCTGCAGGGCCCACAAGGTCCCCCTCCTCAAGAAGGCACATGTACAGGCCCATCTGAAGTTTGCAAATGAACATCTAAATGATTCAGAGAAAGATTGCGAGAAAGTGCTGTGGTCAGATGAGATCAAAATAGAGCTCTTTGGCATTAACTCGACTCGCTGTGTTTGGAGGAAGAAAAATGTTGACTATGACCTTAAGAACACCATCCCTACAGTCAATCACGGAGGTGGAAACATGATGCTTTGGGGCTGTTTCTCTGCTAAAGGTACAGGCCAGGCCGACTTTGCCACATTGAGGGGCCAGTGGACGGGGTCGTGTATTGTAAAATCTTGGATGAGAACCTTCTTCCCTCAGCCAGAACACTGAAGATGTGTCGTGAACGGGTCCCCCAGCATGACAATGACCCAAAACATATCGCCAAGGCATCAAAGGAGTGGCTAAAGAAGCCCCTTTAAAAAACTTATGGAGGGAGCTGAAACATCGAGTTGGCAAGCGACAGCCAAAAAACCTTAAGGCCCCTTTCACACTGGGGCGGTGGGGGCGTCGGCGGTAAAACAGCGCTATTTTTAGCGCTGCTTTACCGTAGTTTTTGCGGCGGTATTCGGCCGCTACCGGTGCGGTTTTAACCCCCGCTGGCGGCCGAAAAAGGGTTAAAACCGCTCGCATAGCGCCGCTATAGCCGCGGCATAGCCGCACTGCCCCATTGATTTCAATGGGCAGGAGCGGTGAAGGAGCGGTGAATACACCGCTCCAAAGATGCGGTTTGCAGGAGTTTTTTTTTTCTCCTGCCAGCGCACCGCTTCAGTGTAAAAGCCCTCAGGCTTTCACACTGAAGAAACAGTAGAGGCAGTTTTAGGTCGGTTTGCAGGCGCTATTTTTAGCGCAATAACGCCTGCAAACCACCCCAGTGTGAAAGGGCTTTAAGGGTTTAGAGAAGATCTGTAAAGAAGAGTGCACCAAAATCCCCCCTGAAATGTGTGCAAACCTGGTAACCAACTACAAGAAACGTCTTACCTCTGTGCTTGTCAACAAGGGTTTCTCCACCAAGTACTAAGTCATGTTTTGCTTGGGGATCAAATACTTATTTACTCACTGAACTGCAACTTAATTTATGTTTTTTCTGGATTTTTGGTTGATATTCTGTCTCTATCATTTAAAATACACCTATGATAAAAAATTATAGACCCTTCATTTCTTTGTAAGTGGGCAAACTTACAAAATCTGCAGGGGATCAAATAATTATTTTCCCCACTGTAATACATTTGTGGTTTTAATAAGGCTTTAAGCCTTGTTTACATATGAGTTATGTTTTTACCACCCCCCCCCCCCCAACTGCTCCCTCTTAACCACTTAAGGACCAGCCTCGTTTTGGATTTTAGGTGTTTACAAGTTTAAAACAGGTTTTTTTGCTAGAAAATTACTTAGAACCCCCAAACATTATATATGGGTTTTTTTTCTAACACCCTAGAGAATAAAATGGCGGTCATTGCAATACTTTTTTTTGCACCGTATTTGCGCAGCGGTCTTATAAGCGCACTTTTTTTGGAAAAAATTCACTTTTTTGAATAAAAAAATAAGACAACAGTAAAGTTAGCCCAATTTTTTTTTATATTGTGAAATATAATGTTACGCCAAGTAAACTGATACCCAACATGTCACGCTTCAAAATTGCGCCCGCTCGTGGAATAGCGTCAAACTTTTACCCTTAAAAATCTCCATAGGCGACGTTTAAAAAATTCTACAGGTTGCATGTTTTGCGTTACAGAGGAGGTCTAGGGCTAGAATTATTGCTCTCGCTCTACCGGTCGCGGCGATACCTCACATGTGTGGTTTGACCACCGTTTTCATATGCGGGCGCTACTCACGTATGCATTCGCTTCTGCGCGCGAGCTCGTCGGGACAGGGCGCTTTAAAAAAAATTTTTTTTTTTTTATTATTTATTTTACTTTATTTTATTTATTTTTTCACTGTTTTAAAAAAAAAAAAATTTGGATCACTTTTATTCCTATTACAAGGAATGTAAACATCCCTTGTAATAGAAAAAAACATGACAGGTCCTCTTAAATATGAGATCTGGGGTCAAAAAGTCCTCAGATCTCATATTTAGACTAAAATGTAAAAAAAAAAAAAAAAAAAAAGTCGTTTAAAAAAATGACACAAAAAATTGTGCCTTTAAGAGAAGTGGGCGGAGCCGTCATAACAACGTCGCTCCGGCCGTCACGTGGTATAGAGACGGGTGGGGGCCATCTTGGCCTCACTCGTCTCAGTACCGAGGAAATGACAGGTCCCGATCTCCTCCGCCGCTACCGACGGCTCCGGTAAGCGGCGGAGGACGGTGATCTCGCGGCGAACCCGCCGCAGAGACCACCGTTATCGTGTCCAGAACCGCTCACTGTAAAGATGGATACCTCGGTTGTGGCAGCAGCTGCTGCCGTTACCGAGATATCCATCTTCAAAAAAATGACGTACATATACAGTGAGCGGTCGTCAAGTGGCCACCCCCCCCCCAACTGCTCCCTCTTAAGCTGCAAAAGTCTGGGATTGGGATGTACACATGCTGTTAGGGGTTAAACGAACAGTGAGGAAATAACATATCACCTTCTCGCTGCCTGTCAAACACCCTCTGAAGACTGCTGTTGTGCCCTTCTGAAAATACTAGTTGTCTGGCTGTCATGCTGACTTTCTGGTTTCAATACATTCCACACCTGACAGCATAATTGTCTGTAAACTCTAATGTCTCTGAAAATCCCAGATCAGCAGTCTCTGAGTGTCAGGGCTGGGCTCAGCCCTTCCTTCTCAGTGCTGGTCGCTCAGCTGTCGGCTAATTGCCAGCTCCTATCTCTCCACAGCTACTCAGCTGTTGATGATATCCTGCTCGTCAGTCCTGTCTGCTTAAGCCGTTCAGCCCAGTGGATCTCTGCCTTCGCCTTGGTCAACATCACAGAGCCTATCTCCTGCATTCCTGTTTAAAGACTTGCTTTGCCTTCTGGCTCCAGATCCTGCTTGCTGTTCCACTACATTGATCCCTGACTTCTGGCTTGGCTGACTATCCGTTCCGGTTACTGAACTTTGGCTATGTTTTGACTACGTTTGTTCTTTTTACTTTTTTTATTAAACAAGTGTGATTTAACTATACTTCTGTCTCGGTCTGATTTCATGGTTTCTGACACTGAGATGTTGCAACCACAAACACTGGCACCAAGCTTGGGGGTTCCTGGCATCTTCTAGGTTCCAAAATTTGGACTAATCAGAAAGAAACCTTTTGACCGTGTCTGCATGCATTACATATTGTGTTGTATTTACCAGATTTATGGTTTTCATAAATAAAGCAGTTGTACCTAATAAAGTGGCGTAGGCTTTCTAACACTCCAATGCCTCAATTCATTACACGGTCATTCTCTGATCCGAACAAATAAACATTTGTTTTTCATTCTAACATATTGGTGCATTGACCTCCTACAGTGCTGATACCCCTCCCAACTATGGTATGCACACCACTCTGGTAATTATGTACATTTTAGAAATGTTTTTACTAAGGGCCGTGGCGTAAGCTCTTCATTACTTGAAGTAATTGGACTACATGATCAGACATTCATAGAAACTGTGGCGTAGCACTTTTATTGTAATATGGTCCAGTTTGTGCAAAACCACATGAAACTTATTTCCCTTTGTAAATTCCCCAGAATTGGAGGATTGGCAAGTTAAACTGATAAGGCTAAAGTCCTTATATCATACCCCTTAATGATTTGAGCCTTAGTTTATTAACCAAAAGGAGTGTATTATATCAAGTTATATTCTTACATTAAACACATTTAAAAAAATGAAAAATATAAATAAAAATAAATCTCTATACAATTTTTTAGCATTGCCAATTCCTATCCCAGTATGGCACACTGGAGATACAAGTCTTATTCAAAACATTCAACGTTTTCTTCTTCTTTTCTTGACTGGAACTTCTGCAAGAAAAAGAAAAAGCGTAATGAATAAATCCAGAGATTACAAAACAGGCGAACATGATCATTGAAAATTCCTTAATTCCTCTTCATGATATCAGCCAGGGTCTGACTAAGATTTCACTAATTCAAAGGCAATGCCTTCCCTCACCACAATTTATTTTGTGCACACAAACATATTAACCAGTTTTTGTTAAAATATAAAAGATGCGGTTGCAATAAGTAAACAGATAAACATGTCAAGCCTTAAAATTTTGCACGCCTGTGAAACAGCAATAAACTTTAGTAACCAAAACTGTCCATAGGCGAAGCTTTAACCACTTGCCCACTAGGCACTTAAACCCCCTTCCTAACCAGGCCAATTTTCAGCTTTCAGTGCTCTCACATTTTGAATGACAATTACTCAGTCATGCAACTATGTACCCATACGAAATTTTTGACCCTTTTTTCACACAAATAGAGCTTCCTTTTGGTGGTATTTAATCACCACTGGGTTTTTTTATTTTTTGCGTTATAAATGAAAAAAACACTGAAAATTTTGTAAAAAAATGCATTTTTGTTTCTGTTATAGAATTTTGCGAAATTAGTAATTTTTCTTCATAAATTTTGACTAAAATTTATACTGCTACATATCTTTGGTAAAAATAACCCAAATAAGTATATATTATTTGGTCTATGTGATATATCTTATTTCTTGAGAACCTAAGAAGCCAGGAAAGTACAAATACTCCCCAAATGATCCCTTTTTGGAAAGTAGACATTCCAATGTATCTAGTAAGAGGCATGGTGAGTTTTTTGAAGTTGTAATTTTTTCCCACAATTCTTTGTAAAATAAAGTTTTTTGTTTTTTTTTTCCACAAAAATAAAATGTCATATTAACAGGTTATTTATCTTCAATGGCATGTGCATGCCACAAATTACACCCCAAAATACATTCTGCTACTCCTTCCGAGTATGGCGATACCACATTTGTGAGACTTTTACACAGCCTGCCACATAGAGAGGCCCACCATGCAGGGATCACCATCAGGTGTTCTAGGAGCATAAATTACATATCTCATTTCCTGACAACCTATTACACTTTTGAAGGCCCTGGAGCACCAGGACAATGGAAACAGCCACAAAATGACCCCATTTTGGAAAGAAAGCACCCCAATGTATATTCTATGAGGCATAATGAGTCTTTTGAACATGTCATTTTTTTCCCTGGTGGTTTTTGGAAAATTTAGAAAGAAAATGAAAACACATTTTTTTTTTACACAAACTTGTCAAGTTATAAGATATTGCCAACACAAAGCATGTGCATATCACAAATTACACCCCAAAATACATTCTGCTACTCCTCCTGAGTATGGCGAACCATATGTGTGAGACTTTTACGCAGCCTGGCCACATACAGATGCCCAATATGCAAATAGCACCTCCAGGATAGACTGATGGCACTGTAGTGGCCTTGGTGGCAATGTAGAGCATTATAGTGGCACTGATGAGCACTGTAAAGCATAGATGCGCACTGTTGTGGCACAGATGAGCACTGTAGATCACCAATGTGATGGGCACTGTAGTGGTCGAGGGGGCACTGATGTGCCTCTGTAGTGGCACAGGGGGTACTGATGTGGCTCTGTAGTGGCACAGGGGGTACTGATGTGGCTCTTTAGTGGCACTGCGAAGCACAGTAAAAATCAATAAGACTTACTGTGCTTCACTCGATCTCTCTTCTCTCCTCACACACTGTATTGGTGTGAGGAGAGAGCTGAACCCCTGCATGACCTGGATTATTTACATTGTGATTGCTCCGTCATTGGATGGAACAATCATGTGGTAAAGAGCCGCTGTCATTGGCCCTTTAAGCAGATCCATGATGCGTCCAGTCCAGCGAACCCAGCTAGCACAGACACTTCCGTGTGTGGGCCCCAGGGGATGTGCGGGAAGCATAAGTCGGGGAGGACGTTATCCGACCGCGCTGTAGCCGTCATTCAGCTATGGTCCGGTCGGCAAGTAGTTAAAAGCCTCTACAGGGTATCAGTTTAGAGTTAACCTTGAATGATGGCCCTAGAATTATACTGTAGCTCCCACTAATTCCTACTGTCACTGGCAGTTGGGCAGAGGAAGGTTACCTTCAGCGGGGTGCAGACGTGCTCAATCGGCTTTATAGCCACCTGAATAATTTCTCCCCGACAGCCCATCCCTGGCTGAATAAATTCCCTGTCTGCCAGTCGCCATTATAAATGGGGCTGGTAGTTAATCCCAGGGCTCATCTATTTTCTTTTTTCAGACGGAACTCTGCTTTAAGCTTAGGTCCTCACATAAAAAGGGACAGTAAAAATCTCAATGATAGAGTTTGCAATTTATCCTAAAGTTATACATTTTGAAACTAGAACATGTGTAGAAATGTATACAGTACACAAAAATGTATGGATTTATTAAGGTTTGTATTGTCACCTTAGTGCCAGCTGCCCATATCTTTGAGTGTTCACTTGCTTTGCTGTACAGCTGTAGAAATGTGCCAATTTCAATGCTACAGTTGTGATTTAAATGGGTCTATTTTATGCACCCTGGTAGGCATGATGTATGTGATCTGTACCAGTCTAGCTCTAACTGAAATATCAGGACTAAAGCATCCATCAAGTGTAACTAGACATTCAGGAATATCAAAAGCACACAGTTTAAAGTAAAAAAAAAAAACAATCAAAATTCCAACACACCCCTCCTAACCTGTGCTAGTCTGTTCTTTGGCGCCAGTACTTACCTCTTCCACTGCTCCCCCCACAGCTTAGATCTCAACCACCACCTCATAAAAAGTCACTGGCCATTGTCACCTAGTGTCGGTGTTAATTACACAGTGAACAGCAAGCCTCTCACCCCAGCACAGAGGTCTGGTAATTGGCACTTCAGACTTCAAGTGTTGCAGGTCACCTATTTACCATAAACATTGGTCACCATGACCTGCACACAGTGGTGGCAGCCAAAAAATACGTTTAGGAACAGTAGCATGCTTAGAACATTTTGGGGATTTTTTTTTATTTCTAACAGGTTTAAAACACGGATTGATTAAAAAAAAAAAAAAAAAAAAAAAACTGCATGCTTACTGGTTTATGATTCAGGTCCCAGCAGAGAATTCAGAAGAAAAACCTGCTCCCAGGACATTTCCCTGCCACCAGCTCAGCGAAAATCAGCTTTACTCTGCTCAATGTGAACCTGGAGAGCTATGTGTGCCTGTGTAATCTCTAGGTGACTACACATTCACGTGGCTGAACCAAATCTGTGTAATTTATACAGTATATGGTACCAACTTACCAGACAAAAAATACATTACTGACACACAGAACACAACCCCTCTATGATAAATAAATAGTCAGATAATGCTCCCACCTTCACTGCTAGAAGATGAATCCTCTTCGGAAATCACTGGCATCTTTACAGAAGACTTCTTCTTTATCAAAGAAAGGTAAGCTGCAATGAAAAGATCAATAGTAATCAGGTCTATAATTTAGTTATGCAGAACTTCAGTTTTCAATGTCCTTTGAGGCTGATATTTCTTTAGGCTCACTCACAAATACCATTCCATTAGGAAGATGTGTGATGGGGGTCAAAATTATTTTGCAGCATGACAACGACCCCAAACATACAGCCAATGTCATTAAGAACTATCTTCAGTGTAAAGAAGAACAAGGAGTCCTGGAAGTGATGGTTTGGCCCCCACAGAGCCCTAAATTTCAGAATCATGGAGTCTGTCTGGGATAACATGAAGAGACAGAAGGATTTGAGGCAGCCTACATTAACAGGAGATCTGTGGTTAGCTCTCCAAGATGTTTGGAACAACCTACCTGCCAAGTTCCTTAAAAAACTGTGTGCAAGGGTTCCTAGAAGAATTAATGCTGTTTTGAAGGCAATGTGTGGTCACACCAAATATTCATTTGATTGGGATTTCTCTTCTGTTCATTTACTTTCCATTTTGATAATTGATAAAAAATAAACTATTAACACTTATATTTCTGAAAGCATTCTTAATTTTCAGCATTTTTTCACAGCTGCCTAATACTGTTGCACAGTAGTGTATAACGGAC
Source organism: Lithobates septentrionalis (assembly GCA_037952835.1). Classification (NCBI taxonomy): domain Eukaryota; kingdom Metazoa; phylum Chordata; class Amphibia; order Anura; family Ranidae; genus Lithobates; species Lithobates septentrionalis. The sequence goes on along the minus strand of JBBDGP010000163.1, from coordinate 136,495 downwards.
ATCCAGATATGGGGGTGTCTGTGATCCCTTACTCCTAGGATGCAATGCTGTGCCCCTGTGTACGCTCCAATACAGGCTGCAAGTTCACGGTCAGTGTAAAAGGAAACAATACCTCGCTTCTGTTCCTCTTTTGCTGCCATGTACTTCTGTTTTTGCACTTTTCTTCTCTCGGCTTTTCTACTTTTGTACTCAGAACTAGATTTAGAGGCTGCCAGCTGAACCTGCCGATGCCGTCTTGACTTCATAGCCTATATAAGAAAAAATATAAATACAAAAAACACACATAGATTCACAATTCACAAATACATTTCTGATGCTCTATGATCTCGGCTTGGAGCTTCTGGAGTTGGGGGAATCAACAAGAACCCTCACTTTAGCAATAAAGCTAACCATACAAAATGAACCATCATTTAAAGCTTATACCCAGTCAAAACTGTTTTTTAAAGCTGTGGATAGAGTGACAAGGAGTAAGGCCGAATTCACACTATGTGTGGTGACCGGCATTTTACTGCATTGTATATTGCATTATTGCAAAATATTGCTGCTATACAGTGACATGAATGAAGTGTATATTTGTACTCTTCACATAAAGTTCAGTGGGGGGAAAAAAAAACAAGTCAGGTTTACTACTATACAAGAGTTTATCAGAGTATAGTATAGTAGCGTGCTTGATCAGTGGCAACAGTGGCACCTTATAAAACCAAATAAACAGCCAACTCCCCTTGCGCTTTATTTTATTTAGTGTAAGGATTTCTGGCTACTTCTTTATATTTACTTTGGGTGATAGAGCAGGACGAGATGTTGAATTTTAGTCAATTTGGCTGTAACTGTCACTTGCACCCCCAAAATAGTTATGCTACCCATTCTTGGGACCAGGGTGGATAAAAATCAATGATTTAAAAAAAAAATATGATTTTTTTGATTCAGATCACATTTATTTTAATAAAATGCTTTTGAAGTAAAAATCTATCTAAAGATAGTTTTCTATTTAGGATAAATTAATAATTTAGTTTATTCAGCATAAAATGGAGTTTAGTTATGTAGCATGAGGCTGTATATTCGGCAATATTTACATTTTCATTCAATGAATCCAAGCTCTTCAAACAGATAACATGCACTGCATTGATGCATTTACACAATTTCAGAGTAGCCGTGAGATAAAACAAAGTTCAGGAATATTCCTTTATCCCATTATTTTGCAAACCTATGTACACTACAAACTGTATGTTTGAATTGGTTCTGATATCGCTGTTTTACGAACCTGACAGCTTATTATTCTAAATAGGAAACCTTCAATTTGTTTGCAAATATTAAGGATTCTAACTACCAGCAAGAATAAGCTCTTACATTTAAAGAGCTCCTGTCATTTCAGATCCATCATGGCAGTGCCTGTTAGCGGGCATCCACTCACCTGCTGCCGTCACGTCCCTCATCTTGTGTCACTGCCACATCACCGGCCGCCTCATTAAAGTGAATGGGACTGTCGGTGAGTCAACAGCGGGTCAGAGGAGGAGCCACTGCGGGACAGAGATGACAGTTGCTCTTTAAAAATGACGATTTAAATCAAGCCTTTTTACTAGTGATTTAAATCAAATCCACCCTGCTTGGGACGTTCATACACAGTGTTTAATCTGCTGGTTGACTGGCTGATATACATATGGTAAAATATAAAAGATGATGTTATACCAAGTAAATGGATACCAAACATGTCACACTTTAAAATTGAGCACGCCCGTGCAACAGCGACAAACAACATAAATTTTACTATCCATTTAAAAAGCCTTTACAGGTTACCACTTTAGATTTACAAAGGAGGTCTGGTACTAGAATTACTGCTCATGATCCGATGGTCATGGCGATACCTCACATGTGTGATACAATCGCTGTTTGCATGCGTGCAGGAGCGACACATGCGTTCGCCTTTGCGTGCGAGCACGGGGGGGGGGGGGGGCACGTTAAAACATTTTTTTTTATAATGTTATTTTTACACTGTCACTTTTACATTTTTTATTTTATCACTTTTATTGCGGTCACAAGAAATGTAAACATCCCTTGTGACAGCATTAGACATGTGACAGGTACTCTTTATGGAGAGATCTGGAAGACCTCCAAATCCCTCATCTGCCCTTAAAAGCATTTGATCCCACCAAGATCGGTGTGTTTGAATGCTTTTGATTTTTCAAAATAGGGTAGTTGACATCAGGTTAAACCAGAAGTGATGTCAGGTTATCGCTTCCAGGTTACCATAGCTCAGAGCCAAACAAAATTAATCCAGTCTTTGTTCAGCTCTCTCCGATCAGCTGGTGGAAGCACCCACTGGTTGATCAGGACTCCCAGTGGGACGGGAGATCGTAGAAAAGTCACGAAAAGCAATCCAGCAGCTAATTAGCTACGGCTTTTACAAGAGAACCAAGCTTTGGCTCTAAAAAACAGTACCGGGATTATGCCTGCAGCTGCAGTTATGATCCATGTGTAACCACTTGAAGTATAGCAATGTACAAGTATGTCGCTGGTCATCAAGTGGTTAATATTGCTGTATATGTTCCAGGAAGGGTGTTTTGTAAAGCTTGCCATACATTAGCAGATTTTTAAACGAAAGTTTGTACAAAAATTCATACAAACATTTGTACAAAAATTCTCAGTACATTTGATGACTTGATGAATAATTTGCAAAAGCACTTCAACATTTTTAAAACACACAAAAAAAAACTACCTGATGTATACTTATATACTGTAAGATTGGTCTTTACATGGTAAATATTAAAAGAGAAACAGCAGGGGTGCGCTATACCCATGCACCAAACCCATTATGACCTAAAACTTCACTTTTTATTCATAACTGTCAAAAACTCATAATGTATAAAATGAAAGGAAGTAATAAGGATGCCAGGTGTGTGACCTTATAGGGCAATGCAGAATTAGTACAAAAATACAAAATTATGGAACAGATAAACAACTGCTTTCATTATAGGAAGACAACAAACAGCAAGTATGTCTTTAGCTGCCGGCGGTCAATTTTTCTGTCTGAGTGGAGTTGTTTATAGAGTATGTTCACTATCCTGACCACATACCACAGCCCAAGGGCATGGATTGATACTGGAGGGTACTAAAAAGCTCAGCTGCCCATCAAAATCAAATATATATAACAGTACCCTTCCATCCCGGGGAAAGAATGCATTCCTATCAATCCACGATCTCCACCAGTCCACAAAAATCTCCCTTTTCCTCCTACAACTAAGCCCACATTGCCCCAATAAATGTAAGTGCTCATGAAAAATAAAGAAAGATAATTAAAAACCACAAAAATCACTTAACCCCTGGATTGTGGAATGTGGCCAGGATACTGACCCCATTAAACTATTCAAATTAAAATTAAACTATTCTATATTTTAAAGTGGTTGTAAAGGCAAAAGGTGTTTGCTCTTAATGCAGTCTATGCATTAAGATCAAAAACCTTCTGTGTGCAGCAGCCCCACTAATAATTACCTGAGGTCCATCTAGATCCAGCGATGTTGCACAAGAGGCTCAGCTGTTTGGGACAAAGTCAGTGAGCCAATGAGAAGAGAGGGGGCAGGGCCGTGTCTGAATGGACATGGGGAGCTGCGGTTCAGCTTGGGTGCCCCTATAGCAAGCTGCTTGCTGTGGGGGCACTCAACATAAGGGAGGGGCCAGGAGTGCCAAAGAGGGACCCGAGAAGAGGAGGATTGTGGCTGTTATTATTGTTTTTTTTTAATGGAAAAGAAAACAAGACTTCAGTATCACTTTATTTTATTGTCATGTTCATTTTATGCCTTTCCGGTATGTTTTACCAGATAATCACATCTAATATCATTATTGCATTTTATATGATTTTTATGTATTAATTTTCGGGGATGCACTAGGTTGTGTTTTTGGTTCCATAGACTTCAATGAAAATGCAGCGAAAACACATCAAAAATGCATCAAACACAGTGCTTGGATTTTTGATGCATTTCTACTGTGTCTTTGCTGGTTTCTCCCACAAGACAACAGAATCCTCTCAAAAGGCAAATTCATAACGCGTCAAAAACACATGTAAAAAACAAAAAAAAACAAAACGCACCAGAAAAACACATCAACCGCAACCTGCATAATTGTGAACCTGGCCTAAAAGATAATCACGGGATAAACCATTTGTAGAGTGAATTACGTATTTGACTATGTGTAATCTTCGATAGTATGATCAAAACTACCACCACTTTGTAAAAGTCTCTACAGTCTGATGTGCCCCCCATAAGTTCACTGAGATAAGAGAAGCCAGATAATTCCATCATACGGTGTCAGAGTATTAGGCTGTGCTGCCAGCATTCAGAACTCTAACAAGCTCATACCAATGTAAACCCCACAGATACTTTACACCTTACCTGAGTCACAGCAGTATAAGACTTGGATTTTATCCCAGCCAAAACTCTTGCTCGCTCTGAGCCCTACAAAAGAGATCCATCAACCAAAATTAGATTATAACTTCAGGACTACCTGAGGTCTAAATCATTACATCTGAAATGCAATTACAGTTTAACCCTTTCAGTGCGTAGCTCCCTCCTACAGCGAAGCAAGTCACAAAATTAGGTGGCTTTAAAAGTGCTTCGTTGACATTTTTATTTTTTATTAACAATTACTGTTATACAAAGACAGCAGTCAATATGAGAAATACAAACATATCAATAATATAAAAATTTGTAATAGTCAGTCCATAGGAGATTATTTTTTATGAGTTTGTTAAACGTTTTACCAGCATTACTATTCATCCCTATGGAAGGTGCATTTTGAAGAAAACCGCACCGAACATGGAAAAGCAGGGATTGCTTTAAACACAGAGGGGGAGATTTACTAAAACTGATGCACACAGAATCTGGTTCAGCAATGCATGGTAGCCAATCGACTTATAACTTTAGCTTGTTCAGTTAAGCTTTGAGAATAAAACCTGGAATCTGATTAGTTTCTATGCAGAAATGCACCAGATTTTGCACTCTCCAACGTTAGTAAATCTCCCCCACATGAAAAGGTCCTAAAATGATTATAGAAATTAGACGGCCATCAGAAGGGTATGCACATTCCGACAACTCAAAGATCTTTCACAGATTTGAACACAGTCACACTGTGTAGGTTTATAGCTCTATCTATCTGTTTTATGTGTCATGTTTAAAGCGGAGTTCCACCCAGAAATGGAACTTTCGCTGTCCAGATTCCTCCCCTCCTCCGGTGTCACATTTGGCACCTTTCAGGGGGGAGGGGAGAGCAGATACCCATCTAATCCAGGTATTTGCTCCCACTTCCAGCGAAAGATCGCCGCAGTCCCTGCGGCAATCTACGGCATATCCGGCACCTTCTCCGTCCCCCCGCGGTCTTCTTGGAGACACAGGTCCCAGAAGACAGCAGGGACCACCCAGAACGCGCAGCGCGTCTCGCGCACCCGCAGCAGGGAACCAGGCTGTGAAGCTGCAAGGCTTCACTTCCTGATTCCCTTATTTAAAATGCTGGCGCCTCCACCCGGAGCCGAGGGACGGGTCGACTTCGGGTGAGGACATTGCAGGCTCCCTGGACAGGTAGTTGTCCTTATTTTAAAAGTCAGCAGCTACAGTATTTGTAGCTGCTGACTGTTGTTTTTTTTTTTTTTTTCAGGCGGAACCCTGCTTTAAGGGCTGATAGTTACCTCTGACTCTTGAGAAGTCCCTTCTTTTTCCTCATCATTTTTAGTCCTTGGTGCCTGGTAGAAGAAAACAGATCATATGATTCAGGTTAGAAATTGTATATACTTCTGTTAAAAGGATTTCTTAATATGCTTTCTTGCCAGAAAGTGAACCGTTCAGAAATTTTTAACTTTTAAAAGTAAAACAGCAGACAGATTTGGGGCTGATCTAATCAGACAAGGACTGGCTATAAGCCTTTCAGATACAGTGAAAGTAAGGTGAGTATTATGCATTCTATAGCCCATAACTCTTTTTATATGCACAATGCTCCTATAAGCGTAGTACATAAGTCTTTAGGTGTATGGTAAAGCTCAGTATTGTATTATTTAACATACCCTGGTACCCTGTCTCCAGTACTGATGTTGGGAGACCAAGGAGTTCAGGTTATCAGTAAAGTCGTCTTTAATCAAACTCATGCTTTTATCAGGCTCGGATTTATCCGCATGGATCAGACGTTTGGTTTTCTGGTAGTGCTCATGAACATTTATCATTTCCTGAAAAGATAAGAAGATACAATATGAGAGCATGAATATATAGTAATGGGTGTGAATAACATGTGAAACTTAACCTGGAGGGTTAGTGATGGATCCCAGAGGAACCTGCACATCTCCTCCCACTTTCTTTCTTAACATTTTCTTCTTATTTCTCTTCATTTCTATGCCCTTAACCTCCCCTTTCCCTCCAAACTCTCCCATCTACTTGTTGAAGATCGCTTAATATTTTTGCAAGATATGTAATAATTTTATAGAATTTTTTTTAAGGAGGGATAGTTTAAATATATGGTTTTAAGCCATTAGATAACTAGGAATTAAAGTTCTAGTTTATTGGGAGGACTAATACTATTTGGTATATGCTGTATATCGATTATGTATCTTTAAATACTAAATAGGAGTTTCATGTAATATTTGTATACTCCTATTTTTCCCTCCTCCTCTTACTCTAGAATTAAAGGAGTTGTAAAACCTTAAGGTTTTTCACCTTAATGCATTCTATGCATTAAGGTGACAAACCTTCTGTGCTGCAGTTCCCTCCCAGACCCCCTTTTTCTTACCTGAGCCCGATCCGATCCAGCGATGTCGCTCTCCTCATTGGACAGATTGATAGCTGCAGGAGCCATTGGTTCCCACTCTCTGAGGCACAACCAATCTACATATCTGCTGGACAGGAGACACCATCCTGATATACACAGGCGTATTTATCATCTATATCTGGTGAGTGGGGATCCAGGTAGTCACCAAGATTACATCAATGTGTCACCAGCCCTGCACCTCACACTTGATGAACTTTATTGATTGCACCTTATTTTGTATTTTTTAACTTTATTGAATGCATTTTTTGCACTATATTGGCACTTTGGGTCGAATCTGTGTCAATGGGCGCAGCAGCAGAACTCAGGAGCGAGCCCACATGGGTGACAACATGGAAAGCGGCTTTCCGTGGGGGCACCCGATGAAGAGGAGGAGCCTGGAGCTTCGGCGGGGGACCCCAGAAGAAGAGGATCGGGGCTGCTCTGTGCAAAACCAAAGCACAGAGCAGGTAAGTATTGGAATGTTTGTTATTTAAAAAAAAAAAAAAGAAAACAAACATTTACTATAACTTTAAGTTTCATTAGGCTGAAACAGATCAGAGGAAGGAGTGGGTTGGAGTGTCAGTGTTTATGCTAGAAATTGAACAATAAGGTTTTCAGCCTTGAAGAAGATCAGAAAAGGGTCTTGTATGTGCTACTGAGTCTGGAGGCAGATAACGGATCCTGGAACCACATGTCCTAGGAGGATGGAGGGACTGTAGAGCTTGGAATGGTAAATAAACTGTATGGCAGGTCAAAGACTGAGCAAATTTTTTTCCAGCAACCATGGGTTGTATGAAAGAAAATTGCTCAACAGTCCGTGTTGATGGGGGAATCTCTCCCGTGGAGCTATTGTGTTCTCCCGCCATGGGAAGCTGTCCTCGCCAGGAGAACGCAGTGGTTATTGCTAGCGGCTATAACAGCATGTAAAATCCGACAGGCTGGTTGTACCCAAGTTTATTGATCAATCAACTTGGCTACATTCAGCCTGTCTATACATCGAATCCCGGCCGGTTCCTGCTAAAGCTGCCAAGCCGTCTATGGCCGGCTTAAGTGAACTAGCTACAATAAATATTTTAAATGAACGTGTAGCCTCATTAACTAATGTTTTATTTGAGATGGAAACTATAATGGTTTAAGGTCATTTTTATTTATTTTTTATCTCTAAGTCTTTTAATTGTTTTCTGTTTATTAGGTTTTTTTTTTAGGTTTTATTAGGTTTAAAAGGGTACCAATTGCTGTTATATATTATAATTTGGTAACATAAATGAAGCATAAGAATCCTTAGCCTGACATGTTGAAGCTTTTTTTTTTTTAGATCTTTTATTGTTCAGGGAAGTTGGACTAAAACAATTAAACTCCTTTTTCTTGGTCAGTATCTGAATATTTAGAATCTGTTTTTATTATTTATATGCAATCTTTGTTTCATGAATAAACATTTAAAAGTGCACCCATTATGCTGGATTTACAGATCAATATTTTTGTTTTCTAAACCAAAAGAACAGCTGTTTACTTTCAGATTTTTTCACTCTAATGCCCCGTACACATGGTCAGACATTGATCGGACATTCCGACAACAAAATCCTAGGATTTTTTCCGACGGATGTTGGCTCAAACTTGTCTTGCATACACACGGCCACACAAAGTTGTCGGAAAATCCGATCATTCTGAACGTGGTGACATAAAACATGTACGTCGGGACTATAAATGGGGCAGTAGCCAATAGCTTTCATCTCTTTATTTTATCTGAGCATGCGTGGCACTTTGTGCGACTGATTTGTGTACACACGATCGTAAATTCCGACAACGGATTTTGTTGTCGGAAAATTTTATAGCCTGCTCTCAAACTTTGTGTGTCGGAAAATCTGATTAAAAATGTGTGATGGAGCCCACACACGGTCAGAATTTCTGACAACAAGGTCCTATCACACATTTTCCGTCGGAAAATCAGACCGTGTGTACGGGGCATAACCCAAACGGCTGGACTGAACAGGAGAGGCAGGAATGAAGAAGATCATTGCTGCAGGGGTATCCAGGAGGGCAGAGGACAGAGGATTTAAAGGAACATAGCAGCCAACAGCCCACTCTTCATTTGACAAGTACTGTCCCGAGTGCAGATTAAATAAAAAAAAATCACTAAACTTCAGCTTTAGGTAATTACAGTGTGCCTGGGGGGTGTTGGGGGAATTGATCACTTATTGTATGCCTTGTCTTGACTCAGCTGTCAGTTGAAGTTCTAGTACTGGACTGCTAAATACTTAAGACTTAGCTCGAGAAAGGGTGGATCTTACTACCAAATCAATAAAGTCGAGGCTTGCCGAATGTGGACAGTGCGCTTGGACTAAAGGGTCCTGAGTGTATCAAAATGATTTTGAGCATTTACAAATCATTTGAAAACACGTTTTGATGCCTGCAGATCAACCAAATGGTTAGATTAAATTTCATACTAATATTTAGAGCTAAGTAAAATCTAACATTTTTTTAGAACTCTCAGGGACTGGTGGTGAGATCACTGTGCTTGAGTTTACAGGTCTAAACATCCTTGGTACCAGTTATCAGTTGGTCTCACTTGCCCTGCGGGATCCTGTGTTGTTAATGGGAAAACAGGGAGGTTTGGGCCATCCCTGCTCTACCACTAAAGAGATACCAAGGGCGGAGATCCCTCCTTCACAACAGAAATAACATAAAATAAAATCTCCCAGTTGCCATCAACCAAATGTACATTTCTGATCCCTTTTAAAATATCTAGAATTATTCATATACCTCCACACTTTCAGTAGTAATGAGATCAGCGACCCTGTCCCTCACATCTTTAAACTCTTCTTTACCATCATCAACAGGTACGCTCTTCAGTGGCTTGAATGTCAGCTGGAGAAAAAGAAGATAAATAGTCAGAGACAACTTCAAAAAAAATGTTCAGATTTGTCCTATACTTTCTAAATGTACAGTATTTCACAAAAGTGAGTACACCCCTTACAGTTTTGTAAATATTTTATTATATCTTTTCATGTGACAACACTGAAGAAATGACACTTTGCTACAATGTAAAGTAGTGAGTGTACAGCTTGTATAACAGTGTAAATTTGCTGTCCCCTCAAAATAACTCAACACACAGCCATTAAAAGCCACACAAAATATTGACACGTTGATCCCAATTTGGACATTTTCACTTAGGGGTGTACTCACTTTTGTTGCCAGAGGTTTAGACATTAATGGCTGTGTGTTGAGTTATTTTGAGGGGACAGTAAATTTACACTGTTATACAAGCTGTACACTCACTACTTTACATTGTAGCAAAGTGTCATTTCTTCAGTGTTGTCACATGAAAATATATAATAAAATATTTACAAAAATGTGATGGGTGTACTCACTTTTGTGAGATACTGTAAGTTGAAGGGATACACACATACATACATACGGAAAATAGTCTGTATAACAAAAACTGTACATAATATTCCATAACAATGCTCTGTTTGTGCCTTTTCAATAACATACCAGAATCCCCTTCACTTCAGGCAATTCATAGAGCAGAGCTGAAACCACATGCTTAGAAATTTAGTGTTGTGCCGGCATGTCAGGGAGAAAGGGGGGAGCAGGCTTTATGTCTGGCACATCAACAATTATTTTCTCTACTTGCATTGTGTTTAAAGGGATAAAAAATAGGGAAATGTGCATGTTTTCCAGAGATGTACTAAATCATTTTCTTTTTTATTTTACCTTGACATATACTTTAACAAGTCTATGTATCGGTATATATTTCACTGCAGTGCCACCAGCTGGTAAGTGCACAGAAAAGTATTCTGACGAATTGAGGTAATGGCAGGTACTTTGTGCTGTCTGCACTCATACTTTTTTCACATATACTGCAAATCTAGCTTTTCTTTAGACTGGTTCTCCATGAAATAAACTCTTCACTTAGGCCCCTTTCACACGGGTTGGATCTGTTTGACGGACTCCGCTTGCTCAGCGGGGATTGCTCCATTGATCCCTGCTGAGCAAGTGGATTAGAGGTCCGCCTCCGCTCACTGTGCAGAGATGGACCTGTCAGAGTCCCACTCTCCTCTATGAAGAGATCGGATGAAACGGACTGCCTGTCCATTTTCATCCGACCGATGGATGGAAAATAGGACCACCATCCTTCTGGATTTGGCGGACAGGATTGGATGTTGGCATTGATCATTGGACACATGTCCATCCGCCACTCCATAGGGGTGAATAGATGGCCTGATCAGGTCCGCCTGAAAACCGGACAGGCGGACCTGATCGGACAGCCCATGTGAAAGGGGCCTTACTCACAAAGCCAGGTGTTTACTCTTTGGCTTTAACCCCTGACAATTACTGCAAAACAGCTGTGTTCAATCATAAAATGATTATGAAATACAGCTGTTCCATATAACTAAAGTAATATCTGCTTGGGTCTCTTTATGTTCCTCCAAATTACCATTGTGGGCATCGCTGTAAAATAAAAGGCTCTGTGGCGGCGCATTTGTCTAAAGATGTACACTGCATCTAAATGCTGAGAGCTGACCAGATCCTGATGAAACTTTTCCACCTCCGGCCAGTCCTTCAAAGCTATTCTTATCTACAGAAGGGGAAAAAAAACAAGAAAGACACAATTTGATTTCATAGTCCCATAAAGAAAAGGTCTCCAGCAAGTTATACAAGAAGAATTGAAAGGTAGCAAATCTGCTCTGCTACTTTTTGCCCTAACTTCTGCTTACACTCCAGCAAAGTCTAGGCAGTGCACCTCTCTAGTGCACAAAGAAAATGAGGTTTTCCCACAGCAATATGAGGCTTAAATCAGTATTAAACCCAAAAGCAAACATTTATTATATTGTAGCATATAATTTTTTAGTTGGCGATGGCTGAATTAGTTTTCTTGTTTAGGCTTTCTTTTCACCTGGAGATCCTGCCAGTATGTCTGTTTTTCAAAAGAACAAACTCCCCTACAGATCTAGTAGCAACAGTAATGAGACATACCATTTAACACTGACAGGGATGTTTAAAATTATCAGCTTTTATTCATTTATGTAAAATGTTTATCCCAAAAAGGTAAACTGCTCATAAAGTATTAGCTAGAGTTTTGCTTCAATTTGTTAGTGTGTTTAAATCTGCTAGTACATCCTAACATTTTTTTTTCTTTTGCTTTTTCTCTTTTCTTATATTTAATTTGATCTTTAACGTTTAATTTTGAATGCACACTGGCAATTCAATTTTAATATTTTTCATGGCAACCTGTTAATATTCACAGACATATTATTTAGTACTAGCCATATATATTTTTTTCTCTCATGGCCATAGATAGGTTTGGTTCCCTCAATTCCTTTGCTGGATGACGGGGACTTATGTGACCTCTTATGACACATCACTTTACAAATGGCCCAGTGAGACCTCTACTGGTGTCCAAGTGCGGCTGTCATCCTTGAAAATCTAATCATATAGTAAAAGTTGCTTATCTGTACATTACCCCGTTTACCTGTATCCTTCTAGCCATTTAGGTATACCAGGATATGTATATGAGGTGTATACCAAGGGATACACTAAGGGATATATTGATTTACAGGTTTCGCTTTACTATATCAAGATATTCCTTAGTGTACATCCCAAATACGTATATAGCCAGAACTGATGCAAGTAAATGGGGTAATGTACAGATAAGAAACTTACTATATGATTAGATTTTCAAGGATGACAGCCACACTTGGGACTGAAATGCTCCAGGAAAGCTCTTTTCATGCTGAGCTAATCAAAATGACCACAGCTGATCACAAATGAAAGACAAATGGCTTTGTGTGCCATTGAGAAGGCGATTAGCTACATCTGACTGAGTTTACAAGTCATTATTAGGAGGGAGTGATCCTTTTTCCAACTCTGATTCTGTTTTTATTTTACTTTTTTCTGACATGTTGATGTTATATCTTTCACTTGAATGTTATATTAAATACAGCTGGATAAAACAAAAAATAGGATTTTTTATTACAGCTTACCTGTAAAATCCTTTTCTTTCGACGGACATCACGGGACACAGAGCCACAGTAATTACTGATGGGTTATAGGGTATCACTAGGTATTGGACACTGGTCACACCCTAATCAGGAAGTTCAACCCCCTATATAACCCCTCCCCTTCCAGGGATACCTCAGTTTTGTAGCAAAGCAGTATAGGTGTATTAGAAGAGGGACGGGACCTCTGTGTCCCATGATGTCCGTCGAAAGAAAAGGATTTTACAGGTAAGCTGTAATAAAAAATCCTATTTTCTTTTCTCAGACATCACGGGACACAGAGCCACAGTAATTACTGATGGGATGTCCCAAAGCAATGCCAACTGAGGGGGGGGGGAATCACAACCAAGTAGGGTGCTATCAGACCTGAGGACCCTGTACCGCTGTCTGCAGCACACTACGCCCAAAGGCGATATCCTCATGCCTTCCTACATCCACCTGATAGAAACTGGTGAATGTATGAACTGAAGACCAGGCTGCGGCCTTGCAGATCTGAGCCATAGAGGCCTGGTGATGCACTGCCCAAGAAGCACCAATAGCCCTTGTGGAATGTGCCTTGATCTGAAACGGAGGAATCTTCTGTTTCAAACCGTAAGCTTGAATAATCAACTGTCGAATCCATTTAGAAATGGTCGTTTTTGACGCTGCCTGTCCTCTATTGGGACCCTCCGGCAGCACGAACAAGACATCAGTCTTGCGAATCTGAGCAGTTGCCTCCAGATAGGTCTTGACTGCTCTTACTACATCCAAAGAATGTAATGACCTTTCTTCCGAAGAACAAGGTTCTGGAAAAAAGGAAGGTAGCACAATGTCTTGGTTTAGATGAAAATCTGAAACCACCTTCGGTAAAAAACTAGGATGAGGGCGCAGTACCACTCTATCCTTCTGTATAATCAAGTAAGGCTCTTTACAGGAAAGAGCTGCTATTTCTGATACTCTTCTAGCAGAAGAGATAGCTACCAGGAAAATTAGTTTCCTCGTCAGTAAGACCAAAGGAATCTGACGTATTGGTTCAAAAGGTTGTTTTTGTAACACCGATAGAACCAAGTTCAAGTCCCAGGGGTTTAGGGGCGCCTTAACCGGAGGATTAAGACGCATCACCCCCTGTATAAAGTTTCGGATCAGAGAATGCGAAGCAAGCGGCCGTTGAAACAACACTGATAAGGCCGACACCTGGCCCTTGATGGTACTCAAGGCCAGCTTCATCTCTAATCCCAATTGTAGAAAATCCAGAATTCTACTTATGACATATTTCCTGGGATGCCAACCCCTGGATTCACACCAGGATACATAAGCTTTCCAGACTCTATGATAAATCATTCTGGAAGCTGGCTTCCTTGCATTGATCAAGGTAGATATCACAGGACCTGAAAGCCCACGATTTTTCAGAACGTGGGATTCAATAGCCCACCCGTCAAATCTAGCATTTGTGAGGCAGGCTGGAACACCGGACCTTGAGCTAACAGGTCTGGGTGTATCGGTAGGGTCCACCGGGAACCCACCATCATCCCTGCTATTTCTGCTTATCAGGTTCTTCTGGGCCAAACGGGGGCCACCAGAAGTGCAGACTTCCCTTCTTGCCTGAGTCTGCGAAGGAGCCGTGGCAGTAGCAGAATGGGAGGGAATGCATAAATCGGTGAGAGCCGATGCCACGGAATCACCAACGCCTCCGTCCTGCCTGCAAGAGGATCCCATGCAACCGGTAGGAAGGATTTCCCCTTCTGTAGGTTTTCGGGTATGAGCCATCAACTGAGGCTCTGACGCATCGCATGCGATAGGTGCATTGGAAAGTTTAATGCCTGCACCTTCCTGTTCCAGGTCAACAGAATACTGTGTTGCAACAGTTCTGCTTGGAACTGCGCATAGGGAACTGCTTCGAATGAAGCCACCATCTTCCCCTGCAGCCTCATACAAAGGCGGACAGAAAGACCCTTCTTGGCCCTGACTGTCAGAATCAGCTCCCTTAGAGCAGTGATCTTTGCCTGCAGACACTTCAGTTAAGCAGGAAAACTGGGCACATATAGGCCTGTATCTCTGATGCCTATTGATATCAGAAATTCTCCTCCCTGCAGGACGGAGATTACTGAATTGATTCCAAACGAAAGGACTGCATCCTTGGGAATCGTTTCAGATCTCTCAAATCCAAAATGGGTCTGTCGTCCCCATTTGGTTTTCGGACCATAGAAAGATTGGAACAGAGTCTCAATCCTTGATCCTTTGTGGGAACCCCCACAATGACCTCTTGCGACCACAGTCGCTTTATCGCTAGAAGGAGCGACTGCTTCTCTTCTGGTTTTCTGGGAACACCTGATCTGAGGAAACGAGGAGAGGGACATTCTTGGAACTCCAGTCTGTACCCTAAGGTTACCATGGAGATTACCCATCTGTCCTGGAAGTCCTTCTGCCAGGGCCCTGAGAGCTGCAGCAGTCTTTCCCCCCACTCGAGCGAGCGGGGCGCCCCTTCATGAAGAGGTCTTAGTGTCTTGCTTAGAAGACCTTTTCCCCCAGGATTTCTTGTGTCCCTGGGGTTGACTCTTGTTTCTTGCCCCAGACGGAGGAGACCGTCGTGACTGCCTGGAGGCTGATGCCCCTGGCGCTGGGGAAAGAGTCAGTTTAAAAGAGGGACGCTTACTCTTCTTCTTATCAGGTAAGAGAGTGCTTTTCCCACAGGAGATAGTCTTGATATAATTATCCAAGTCCTCTCCAAACAACCTTTCACCACGGAAGGAAAACCCAGCCAGAAGCTTCTTACATGGTGCTTCGGCTGACCAGTTTTTTAACCATAAGATTCTACGTATATGCACCAACCCAAGCACGATAGAATCTCTAATGGCGTCAACAGCATAACATAAAGCCACAGGAAGGTTAGCCAACCCCTGGGCCTGCTGTTCAGGCAATACTTTGATGACCTGCTTAACATGGTCTCTTAAGTATTGACAGACTCCAATCGCTGCTACTGCAGGTTGGGCCACTAATCCTGCTAAAGAGAACACATCTTTCAATAAGAAGTCCATCTTTTTATCCACAGGATCTTTGAGCATCTGAGCGTTGTCTACAGGACAAGTCAGATTACTATTTACAGAGAAAATGGCCGCATCAATGGCCGGTATTCCCCACCTCTTAATAAACTTTTCTTCCATAGGATAAAGTGTAGAAAACTTTTTCGGCGGAAGAAATCGCTTATCTGGGTGATCCCACTCAGAGTAAAGCAGCTTTTCAAGTAAATTATGAACAGGAAAAGCATGTGCTGCTTGGAAAGGTTTCAGTGACCCCAAAGCAGAAGAGGTTTCTGTAGTAGTTTCAGGTAGGGGCAACTTAAATGTGGAGCGGACCAAACCAGTGAGGATCTGCACTAAGACTTTCTCCTCTTGGGAAGTCGCAGAGGGTCTCTCTCCACCTGAATCCTCCGAAGAGGAATCATTCGTCCCATCCCGATCCTCTGAAAGGGATTCATCTCCTTTATCCCAGAGCTCCTCTGACTGAGGGTCTTGGGGAGCAGAGGAAGGCCTTGTGCGTTTTATTCCACTCAGTGAAGATGTAATCGCGGCCATTAGTTTTTTCTCTAATCCAGAAATGGTTGAGGAAAAAACTTCTTGTGTAATGTAAACAGGGGCTGAAGTGCCGGCAGCAGATGTAGCCCCTAACCCCAATGGCTCTCCCTGTCCAGCTGCCCCTGGTCCCTCAGGAGGGGATGGTGTAGCAGACAGGGGGTCCTCAGAACCTGAACGAGACCCCCTAGTGCCTCCGGTTCTAGGGGTGCTTGAACCTCTTCTACCCATAGTGCAAAGCAACAAGGTGTGAGGTATCAAAAACGAACACTGACTGCTGAGCGATGTAGTCTGGCTAAAAGCCTTGCTACCAAATGCCCAATCCGGTGTTCTTTAGTGAATGCAGCCTAGGGGAATGCCTGTGTCCCACCTTACATGTGACTGTCAGCTCTGTGTCTCTCCAAAGCTCAGAGCACCTGTACAGTGTGCTTTAAATAGCCATGCTTTCAGGCACTGTGGGCGTCTGGGCACGCTGACGCTGTGCTGACGCCCCGCCCCCCCTCCCCCCCCTCGTTTTTGAAAAACGAGCGCTTTCCGCGCGAGCCGACCCTTTCTGACAAGCCTGAAGGGAGGCTGGGGTTGGGGGAATAAGGAGGAGGCCGGCAGTGATGGGCCCTGCATCGCAATGCGGCTTCGGTGGCGGCGGCGGTAGCGGCTGTGACAGTGCGGTCTCACCCGCCTTACAGCCTACCTGAGCCTTTCCCTAGCCTGGGGGGACCATCCCAGCAGAGAAAACCCCCCACCATCTACCTTTGGAGCTGGAGGAAGAGCCTGTGCAGCGGACGCTGAGACAGATCAAGCATGAGAAGGTTTGTGCTCTTGGCCGCCCCCGGTGGTCACAATAGGCACAGCATGCATACACTTTAACCACTTCAGCCCTGGAGGATTTTACCCCCTTCCTGACCAGAGCACTTTTTACAATTCGGCACTGCGTCGCTTTAACTGCTAATTGCGCGGTCATGCAATGCTGTACCCAAACGAAATTTGCGTCCTTTTCTTTTGATGGTATTTGGTCACCTCTGCCGTTTTTATTTTTTGCGCTATAAACGGAAAAAGACCGAAAATTTTGAAAAAAAAATGATATTTTCTACTTTTTGTTATAAAAAAAATCCAATAAACTAAATTTTAGTCATACATTTAGGCCAAAATGTATTCGGCCACATGTCTTTGGTAAAAAAAATGTCAATAAGCGTATATTTATTGGTTTGCGCAAAAGTTATAGCGTCTACAAACTAGGGTACATTTTCTGGAATTTACACAGCTTTTAATTTATGACTGCCTATGTCATTTCTTGAGGTGCTAAAATGGCAGGGCAGTACAAAACCCCCCCAAATGACCCCATTTTGGAAAGTAGACACCCCAAGGAAATTGCTGAGAGGCATGTTGAACCCATTGAATATTTTTTTTTTTTTGTCCCAAGTGATTGAATAATGACAAAAAAAAAAAAATTTTTACAAAAAGTTGTCACTAAATGATATATTGCTCACACAGGCCATGGGCATATGTGGAATTGCACCCCAAAATACATTCAGCTGCTTCTCCTGAGTACGGGGATACCACATGTGTGGGACTTTTTGGGAGCCTATTCGCGTATGGGGCCCCGAAAACCAAGCACCGCCTTCAGGATTTCTAAGGGCATAAATTTTTGATTTCACTCCTCACTACCTATCACAGTTTTGAAGGCCATAAAATGCCAAGATGGCACAAACCCCCCCCCCCCCCCCCCAAATGACCCCATTTTGGAAAGTAGACACCCCAAGCTATTTGCTGAGAGGCATGGTAAGTATTTTGCAGCTCTCATTTGTTTTTGAAAATGAAGAAAGACCAGAAACATTTTTTTTTTTTCTTTTTTCAATTTTCAAAACTTTGTGACAAAAAGTGAGGTCTGCAAAATATTCACTATACCTCTCAGAAAATAGCTTGGGGTGTCTACTTTCCAAAATGGGGTCATTTGGGGGGGGGGGGGTTTGTGCCACCTGGGCATTCCATGGCCTCCGAAACTGTGATAGGCAGTAAAGAGTGAAATCAAAAATTTACGCCCTTAGAATGCCTGAAGGCGGTGCTTGGTTTTCGGGTCCCGTGCGCGGCTAGGCTCTCAAAAAGTCTCACACATGTGGTATCCCCATACTCAGGAGAAGCAGCAGAATGTATTTTGGGGTGTAATTTCACATATTCCCATGGCATGTTTGAGCAATATATCATTTAGTGACAACTTTGTGCAAAAAAAAAAAAAAATTTGTCTCTTTCCCGCAACTTGTGTCACAATATAAAATATTCCATGGACTCGACATGCCTCTCAGCAAATAGCTTGGGGTGTCTACTTTCCAAAATGGGGTCATTTGGGGGGGTTTTGAACTATCCTGGCATTTTATGCACAACATTTAGAAGCTTATGTCACACATCACCCACTCTTCTAACCACTTGAAGACAAAGCCCTTTCTGACACTTATTGTTTACATGAAAAAGTTATTTTTTTTTGCAAGAAAATTACTTTGAACCACCAAACATTATATATTTTTTTTAAAGCAAATGCCCTACAGATTAAAAATAATCACTCAAAGTCGTGAATGGCGTACCTGAAGACAAAAAATGGTTAACAATAAAGCACAGTAAACAGTAAAGTATAAAAAATTGCATACCTGAAAAGCAAACATGATAAAACATAACAACAATAAAACATTGCAGAATAGAACACAGTAAAAAAGAGCAGAACAATAGAGAGAATAGAGAGAGAGAGAACAATAAAACGACAACTATTTTTTTTTTTGTGTTTTTTTTGCAAACTTGTAACTTTTATAACGGTAACCGGTTCCAGGTTCGGGTCTCTCAAAATACGATGGCATCTTGGGAGATCCTGTGAAAGTGTGTCCTAGTCTGTGCAATGCTGTACCCTATGCTAATACTCAACTAGTGCATGGTAGCGTTCAAAACATTCACCAATGCAAAGACCAGGATTGTCAGGACAGGAGGGACAATAATAGCCGGTGTCACGCCTATATCCGCGCTTGCTGCAGACACGACATCTTTTTTGGGGGGGTTCGCTGGGTAGGGGTACTCGGGAGGACATAAAAATGCCTCTCATGCAGCCGACTGCATTTGGTTGGGGATGTGAATGGGGGAAGTACGGGCGCTGCAGAAGCGGTGGGTTCCCAATTAGGATTGGCGAATGCAGCAGGAAGGGCATTATGGGCACGACGGGCCTGTGTTTGTCTTTTTGGTGGCAGCGGGACACTACTTGTGCTTGCCACCTCACCAGCTTGAACTGCACTTATGGGACTCGCCACGTCACCAAGTGTTACTGCAGTGCTGGTTTGACTACGACCGGGGTGTACTAGGCCGCTGGCGCTTGCCAGTTCACCAAAACGCTACCAAAAAAACTGTTAGCGATCGCAGGGATCAGGCCTGACTCTGCGAACGCTGCAGTTATGCGTTTAGTGTTTTGTAAGTGACAGTGATCGATCGATACTGCACTTGGGTGGGCTGGGCTGGGCCGGGCGGAGGGGCAAAACGCAGGTGCTAGCAGGTATCTGGGCTGATCCCGCTAACACTGCGTTTTTGGGAACCCTAAACTGCTGGGGACGCCAGTATAGATCTGATCGGATCAGATATTGATCCGTTCAGATACTATACCACTAAGGGAGGTGTACGGTGCGTGCGTGCGTGGGTGAGATGACATCACATCCTCCGCCTCTGTATAGTACACAGAGGCAGAGGATGTGATGTCATCTCTCCTCGGCTCGGGAGTTCCGTTCCAGCGCCGAGGGGAGAAGACATGTGAGTGAGTGCACCAACACTACACAACACAGTAGAACATGCCAGGCACACTTAACTGTTTCTCATTGGCTGGGAGCGATCGCGAGGGGGGGGCCACGATCGGATGGCCTCCCCCTCATCTTTGATCGCTGCCAGACAAAAGCCGACCGCCGCTGGCACCGGGGGGGGGGGTCCGATCGGACCCCCCGCCCGCGGGAAGGCATCACGTATCAGGTACGTGATTTTGCCTGCCCGTGCCATTCTGCTCACGTATATAGGCGTGAGGCGGTCGGCAAGTGGTTAAAGGAGAAGAGCCACTAGAATTTAAAATTCTGTGGAATCTCCTCTTACCTTATCCAGGCCGCAGGGTTCAGTTTACACAGACCCAGCCTTCGCCTCTCACGGTGGGCTCCGTTTGTGAAAAACCGTCAGAGACTGGGGTCCCCATCAGTAGGGGGATCCTTCAGTTCTGGGCCTGTAAAGCACCTCGCCAGAAATTAGGAAGTTTAAAGCCATTTTCTGATCCGCGGGTCCAGCTCTCTAAAAAGAGAAGCGTTACAGGTAAAACCTCGTTTCTTCGGACACGAGGCCCGGGTACCATTCAATTCGGCCATGAAAAGACACTTTGAATGGATCCGGTCGCCTGGCTTGCCCCAGTATAGGATCTCAGGATATTCCTTTTGGAGCTTCAGCACAGGACATCTTTGCACGTCCAACACCTAAGACACTGGTGTAAAAACTGAGGTATCCCTGGAAGGGGAGGGGTTATATAGGGGGTTGAACTTCCTGATTAGGGTGTGACCAGTGTCCAATACCCAGTGATACCCTATAACCCATCAGTAATTACTGTGGCTCTGTGTCCCGTGATGTCCGAGAAAAGAAACTCTGTTTTCATTTCAAGCTGCAAAGCAACAAAATGTGATTATTTTAACCACTTGCTGACCAGCCACTGCAGTTATACTGCAGAAGGGCAGCTCTATTGCGCGAATCGCTGCACCGGTACGGCGCTTCGTGTAACAGATACAGTGGACGGCGCCAGAGCCCACCCGCGATCGCTCCACAAAGAGGCAGAACGGGGATCTGCCAGTGTAAACAAAGCCAATGCCCGTTCTGTCAGAGGAGTACAGTGTGATTGTCTGTTCCTAGTGATTAGAAACAGTGATCTCTCTGTACTCCCAGTCAGTCCCCTCCCCCACAAAACACCTCCCTAGGACACACTTAACCCCTTGATCGTCCCCTAGTGTTAACCCCTTCCCTGCCAGTGACATTTATACAGTAATCAGTGCATTTTTATAGGACTGATCATTGTATATATGCGACGGTACCAAAAAAGTGTCAAAAGTGTCCGATCTGTCCGCCACAATGTCGCAGTCACGCTAAAAAACGCTGATCACTGCCATTACTAGTAAAAAGAGAATATGCTATAAATCTATCCCCTATTTTGTAGACGCTATAACTTTTGCGCAAACCAATCAATATTATTGCGATTTTTTTTTACCAAAAATATGTAGAAGAATACATACTGGCCTAAACTGATGAGGAAATTCGTTTTTTTTTTTTTTGGATATTTATTATAGAAAAAGATATTGATTTTGTTTGTTTTTATTTTAAAATTGTCGGCCTTTTTTTGTTTATGGCGCAAAAAAAAAAAACAGAGGTGACCAAATACCACCAAAAGAAAGCTCTATTTGTGGGAAAAATAAGACATCAATTTTGTTTGGGTACAACGTCGCACGACCGCGGAATTGTTAGTTAAATTAACGCAGTGCCGTATCGCAAAAAAAATGGCCTGGTCATTAAAAGAGAAGGTTTTTTTTCCCCCGATGCTGCATCTGTCCCCCCGGCGCCTCTGCACTGAGAACCGAGTGATCAAACATTGACGATGGCTCGGTTCTCACAGTTCCCTGAGCAGAGAGCTGCTGCCTGTCAGTCAGGAGCGGCCGTCTCAGGCTCTCATCGTCTCTAATAGTGTCAGAAGTGTGACAGATCAAACATGAGTTGAGCCTCCACAACAATGAACAAAGATTTCAACTGAGATGGCTTGGTAGATCTTAAAAAGTCCCTTTGTCCATTCAGGGCAAATTGACAGAGTTCCATGTAAGGTCCACTCCTGACCCGCTGGTAGTCACCTTTCTAGCATTCCCCTAGTGCTCATTTTTTTTTATGGCAGTCACTGCAAAATACTGTTTCTGGGTATAGAGGTGCAAGTAACATTATGCAGTGCTTGGATCATGCAGCCAATTGATAGGCCCAAGCATTGTCACATGACCATAAGATCACTGCTCTTTCTACGCTCTCTGACACCAGATGCTTTGGTGGCAGCTGCGAAAAGCGATGTAGGATCATTGGAGAAGTGAGTATAAGGTGGCCTTTACACAGACATTGCCACATTAAGCTAACCACACACATTACTGTCTGAGTGTACATTTTTTTTTCTTCTCTCTCCTTCTGTTAGCATGTTTCTTACCAGCACGTAGAGTACACAGTATGAATCAGATCTTGATAAACCCTACCTCTCTCAGTAAATGTTGTACTGTACAGCAGATTACTACTACCACCAATTTTAAGACAGTCATACATTCACTTTGTATTCATTTAGAAATACATTTTTTAATGAATACATAACTGGAGTTCAACTTATAAAAGAGTGCTCCTGGCCCTTCCCACCCGTCGAGTGCCCCCACAGCAAGCAGCTTGCTATGGGGCACCCAAACTGAGTCACAGCTCCCTGTGTTCATTCAGACATGGAGCTGTGGCCTGGCCCTGCCCCCTTTTTCTCGTGATTGGCTGAATGACTTTGACTGACAGCAGCAGGAGCCTTTGGCGCCACTGCTGTGTCTCAGCCAACCAGGAAGGAGAGTCTCGGATGGTTGGGACACTCGTGGACATCACTGGACAGAGAGGGACCTCAGGTAAGTGTTAGGGGGTTGCTGTACACAGAAGGCTTTTTATCTTAATGCATTGAATGCATTAGGATAAAAAAATCTTCTGCCTTTACAACCCCTTTAAGCTTAAAAGTATCATTTTAATGTTTGTCTGGAGACTACCTTTAAGCCCTGGCTGCCAATGCTGTGGCTTCAAAATTGCGCTACTTCAGCGCAATTTCAAAGCTGCAGATCAGTGTGATTTGAGCCTCAGATTTCATTATGTCTTGCGACTTCATTTAACAGAAGTCTACGCAAGTCGCAATGAAATCGGAAAAAAGTAGCTCAAGAACCTGGCAATTTCAATGGTTCCATTGCCGGCAATGAGGGGCGACTTGTAATGCGATTTGGAACCGTCAAATCACATGACAAATTGCATCGGTTAATGGGGGCTTAGTACTAGTACTGTAAGTCTGATGGAAATCTTCAATGAGTCAGCACAGAAGCTGGAGGAAGACAGACTCGCAGGATCATGGCACATGACTTTATTATGGCAATTTGTTGGAATGTCAGTGTCCTGGCATGCGATACTCTTTTCAACCCTATTTAAACCTACTGAAGTTCCAGAACACATCCAAGAGAGAGTTAAAGGTAGACAAACTGTCAAACTGGTTTCTAAATAATTTTTCTACAAGAATGGCCAACAATAATTGAGAACATTGCTTTATACATAATTTATGCAAACAATTTTATCTTACCTTTTGCTTGGGCTCACAGAGTTGGGTGTTGTACAGACCATACAATAGATAGAGAGCACCCACACGTATCTGAAATGTGTATGGGGGCAGGAAGTAGGGGCATACCACAGATAATGCTTCTTTGCTGAATCTGTTGCTTTCAAGATTCCTCATCCCACCACTGAAATGGAAAAAAACAAAAATGATTTTCTGTGCTTCTTTAATTCAGTTGCCCCCTACTCACACACACTTATTTGTTATACTAGAAGAATTGTTTACTTCACAATGGATCCGAATAAAAAAAAAGAAAAAATGAAACAACTTGGGACTTATAGCTGAACTCCAACTTTCTTTTCACTAGAACTGAATAGAATGATCAGCCCCACCATAGATCATAAATCTGTACCATGTTGCTCTGATGTCTATAGATCCGCTGATATTCTGGATGTAGTTGAGGCTTTGTACCATGTGACATTCTGTATAGCCTGGATGTAGACTGAGGGCCTTAAAGCCACTTCCTGCTGCATCTCTAGCCTAGAACACACCCCTCTGTAGTCTTTTAGACTCTGCAAATTATGTAACTTCCTGCACAGCTCTGATGGTGGGTGGGATGGAATACATCCTAATTAGCATTCAATCCCACTCAGTCACACCTACAGGAGGAGTCCAAATTTCCCAAGTCCCACCTCACAGATCACACCCTCCCAGAGCCTGAACCCTCCCTGAATCTACAGAAGCTCAAAACACGATGGGACATGTAGTATCAGGACTGGTAAAGGAAGGAAATAGGAAGTAAGAACTTTGAAATTCAACCAGGAGAAGGAGTGACATCATATAGACACAGGAACCTGCTGTATACAGCTAAAGTAGGTAAGATACAGATAAAATGACAGTGGGGGGTTGTGATTCATTTACATGCACAATGCATCTGTTTTGGGGAGGAAAAGCTGGAGTTCTGCTTTAAGTCCTGCATCCCATTTTACCAACCATCCTTTCCAAATGCATTTAGAACTGTAGAAAACCACAACCACTTTGCAAAGGGGGGGGGGGGGGGGTTGAAAATCAGGACTATCCCGTCCATAATGCTTAATTGTGGCCTGTACTGGTAGGCTCCTGATAATGCCTCTGTGGCTGTCACAGGAATACATCCAAAAACGCATTATGATTAAAAACCTTCTGCATTTACAACCACTTTAGTTTTTTTGGAACAATATCTTTTCTTCTTCCTCTACAGTGGTGTTAATCTTAACTACTTGCCGAGCAGCCGACGCAGTTATAATGTAGCAAGGCAGCTCTATTGCTGTACCGGTACGGCGCTTTGTGTAATAGATACAGTGGGTGCGTCCACGTTGCCGGAGGCGCTGCACGTGGCCACGATGTCTGCTGGCCACTCGCGAAAGCTCCACAGAGAGGCAGAGCGGTTATCTGCCAGTGTAAACAAAGCAGATCCCTGTTCTGACAGGGGAGTACAGTGTGATCGTCTGTTCCTAGTGATCAGGAACAGCGATCTCTCTGTAATCCCAGTCAGTCCATTCACCCCACAGTTAGAAACACCTCCCTAGGACACACTTAACCCCTTGATCGCCCCCTAGTGTTAACCCCTTCCCTGACAGTGTCATTTATACAGTAATCGGTGCATTTTTTATAGCACCGATCGCTGCATAAATATCACTGGTCCCAAAAAAGTGTCCGATGTCACAGTCTCGCTACAAATCGCTGATCACTGCCATTACTAGTAAAAAAAAATTATAATAATAATAAAAATGCCATAAATCTATCCCCTATTTTGTAGTTTCTATAACTTTTGCGCAAACCAATCAATATATACTTCTTGCAATATTTTTTGCCACAAATTTGTAGAAGAATACATATTGGCCTAAACTGATGAAGAAATTTGTTTTTTTTACTTTTTTTTTTTGGATATTTATTATAGCAAAAATTGTCGGTCTTTTTTTGTTTATAGCGCAAAAAATAAAAACCGCAGAGGTGATCAAATACCACCAAAAGAAAGTTCTATTTGTGTGAAAAAAAGGACATCAATTTTGTTTGGGTACAACGTCGCATGACCGCGCAATTGTCAGTTAAAGCGACGCAGTGCTGTATCGCAAAAAATGGCCTGGTCATTAAGGGGGCAAATCCTTCCGGGGCTGAAGTGGTTAATCAGCAGACCATGCACTACATGCAATGCCCACTATTAAAAGGGTATGAAACCCAAAAAGGAAAAATTATTATATTGCAACTTATCAATTCTTCCACAGGGTGGCTGCATTCGTTTTCTTTTTCCTTTATTTTCACTTGGTGATCTAGCCAGTTGGGAATTGTTTAAACTTGTGGGTAGGTGCTGCTTTTAGCTGTAAAGGTAGCCATACAGGAGTTTTTTTTTTTTAAATCGACATGCATATCCCAGGAGGCACAGCCAGCACTGCGCACAGGGGAAGGGAGGGGCACGTTTTTCATAAAAAAAGGTAAACAAAACATTAAAAAAAAAAAGACAGCGCTATTTATGCACCAAATGTACCGAAGGGGAGTTGGGGTGGCTTGGAGGTAAGTTTACTCAGAGGACGAAGATTTGCTTTAAAACCAAACAAATAAAAGCTGTCCACTGTAAGCACCTCCTGTCAATTTTATGTAGTTTGTGCCAACCCCAGCAACTGTAACTTTAACAGGACAGCATGATCTGTATGTAAATGTGGAAAAAATATAAAGCAAAGCATGAGAAATATACAAATTCAGAACACTATCATAAGAGGTATTAACCCCATACAGTTACTAGAAATATATTAGTTTTGTTAAAGGATAGTTGCACAGAGAGAATTATAGGGGCTTCCACTAAGTTCAGCAATGGCAGACACTATATTTACAGTTGCAAGATGCCCATGAATGGGGACCCTTTAAGAAGAGAACAATCCGAGCTACAAGAAACTGTTACAATATGGAAAGTATTTTGCCGTGGACAGACAGATTTGGTCTTCTGAAGGTTGTTATAATGGGGGTTTAACGGTATATTATTATTATACAGGATTTATATAGCGCCGACAGTTTTACGCAGCTCTTTGCAACATTAGGGCAGACAGTACAATTACAATACAATTCAATACTGGAGGAATCAGAGGTCTAATAGATTGAGGTAGGGAATTCCAGAGGATGGGTGAGGCTCGGGAGAAGTCCTGGAGGGGGATATGGGAAGAGCTAGAGAGCAAGAGGTCTTGGGAGGAACGAAGAGAGTTGTGGATGGCTTTGAAACTTTTTGATAATATTTTGAATTGAATTTGTTGGGCGAGTGGTAGCCAATGGAGGGATTGGCACAGAGGGGTAGCAGACACTGTGCGGTTTGTAAGGTGGATTAGTCTGGCAGCAGCATTCATGATGGACTGAAGGGGGGGTAGTCTATTTAAAGTTAAGCCAATGAGGAGTGAGTTGCAGTAGTCGAGGCGAAAGATAACCAGGGAGTGAATTAGGAGCTTTGTGGTTTCATTGGTTAGAAGGGGACATGGTTTAGAGATGTTACGGAGGTTGAGGCGGCAAGCTATGGAAAGTGATTGGATGTGGGACCGAAAGGAGAGTTCAGAGTCCAGGATAACACCTAGCACCCTGACATGTCGGGACGGGCGGATGGTTCCACAATTGCTCTTGACAGAGAAGTCAGGGGAAGAGGCACGTGGGGGAGGAAATATTATAAGCTCGGTTTTGGACAAGTTGAGTTTGGGGAAGTGGTGTGACATCCATACAGATATGTCTGTTAGTAAGTTAGTGATGTGTGAGGAGACTGATGGAGTGAGTTGAGGGGTGGAGAGATAGATTTGTGTGTCGTCAGTGTAGAAATTATATTGAAAGCCGTGAGAGGCTATCAGCTGACCCAGGGAAGAGGTGTAGATTGAAGATAAAAGAGGTCCAAGAACAGAACCTTGGAGGACCCCATCGGAGAAGGGAAGAGGAGTGGAGGAAGTAGAATAGTAAGTTACACTGAAGGGTTGGGATAGGTAGGATGAGAGCCACTGAAGAGCACAGTCACGGAGACCGAGGGAGTAAAGTTTTTTTGAGGAGGAGGGGGTGGTCAACCGTGTCAAAGGCAGCTGAAAGGTCCAGAAGTAGGAGTACAGAATAGTGTCCGTTGGTTTTTGCAGTTAGTAGGACATTTGTGAGTTTTAAAAGAGCAGTTTCTGTGGAGTGTTGAGGGCGAAATCCAGATTGAAGGGGATCGAGAAGGTTATTCTTAATGTAGTGGTCACTCAGTTGGTTATAAACCAGGCGTTCAAGGAGTTTAGAGGAAAAGGGGAGCAAGGAGATAGGGCGTAGGTTGTTAAGATTGGGAGGGTCCGAAGACAGCTTTTTAAGTATGGGGGTGACCAATCCATGTTGAGCATTGGGGAAAATGCCAGAGGTGAGGGAGAGATTGAAGATGTGGGTTAGAGAGTGTAGGATAGAGTCAGAGGGCGACCGTAGTATTAGAGAGGGAATAGGGTCCAGGGGACAGGTGGTTCGGTGGGCGTTAGAAAGGAGTTTAGCAACTTCGTCTGTAGTAGCAGATTTGAATAAGAGGAGTGTCAGTTGTACCTGTTGACATGGGGTCTTAACTGGGGGAGATACCTGTACAGTGGAGATTTCATCACGGATTGTATCAATCTTGTTTTTGAAGTGATTAGCAATCTCCTGGGCAGTGAGTGAGTCAGTGGGTGGAGGTGGTGGAGGACGAAGTAGAGAGTTGAAGGTAGAGAAGAGTTTACAGGGACTGGATGAGAAGGTGTTAATAAGAGTTATAAAATAGGTCTGCTTGGCAGTGTGAAGGAAAGAATAGTATTTTTGGAGGGCAGATTTGTATTGGTTTAAGTCTTTGAGAGACTTAGTCTTGTGCCACAGACGCTCAAGAGCGCAACTACGTTTTTTGAGAATTTTAGTGTCATCGGTTTGCCAGGGTTGCAGGGGTCGAGGCCTGATTCTGCGTGTAGTAAGGGGAGCGAGCTTGTCCAGGGTGGAGGACAGGGATTTATTGTAGATGGACGTGGCTTGGTTGGGGCAGGACAGGGGAGAGATTTTGTCATAGAGGTGGTCAGTAGCAGAATAGAGGAGAGAAGAGTTGAAGTTGCGAAAGTTTCTATGGGTGATGGTTAGGCGATTGGAGGGAAAGGTGGTGGAAGACAGGGGGAGAGAGAAACTAATAAGGTGATGGTCGGAGAGAGGAAAAGGATTGTTGGAGAAGTTGCATGGAGTGCATAGGTAGGAAAATACAAGGTCAAGGGTGTTGCCATCAGAATGAGTAGAAGCCTGTACCCATTGCTTCATGTCAAAATGAAGAGGTTAGACTAAGAAGTTTAGAAGTAGCAGGAGTGTTTGTATTAGCAGGGATGGTGAAATCACCAAGAAGGATTGTGGGAATTTCCGAAGAGAGAAAGTAGGGTAGCCAGGCAGAAAACTCATCAAGGAAAGTCGATAATGGTCCAGGGGGCCGGTAGATCACAGCAATTCTTAGGGAAGTTGGAGAGAATAGACGTATACAGTGAGCTTCAAATGATGAGAGGGAAAAAGAGGGAGGAGAGTGAAAAACCTGGAAGGTGCTCTGGGGGGATAGGAGGAATCCCACTCCACCTCCCTTGCGTCCATTAGGCCTAGGGGAGTGAGTCCAGTGAAGGCCACCCTGGGAGAGGGAAGCAGGAGAAGGAGTGTCAGATTCGTGGAGCCAGGTTTTGGTGACAGCAAGTAGATTAAGGCCCCTTTCACACTTATACGACTTGTCCCACGATTTTGTACTGAAAAATCGTATGACAAGTCATTATCCATGATTTTCAATGACTACCATTCATATTGGCACGACTTTAAGTCGTGCCGACTTCAAAGTAGTCCCTGCACTACTTTGGTCCAACTTCCATACGATTTGTACTCCATAGACCTCAATGTTTAACCCTCAAGTAGCATGCAAATCATACCTGAATAATATAGATACAATTTCAGCACTACTTTGTAAGCACAAGCTGAGAATGGTTAATGCTAAAGTTGTGGCAAAGTCGTACTGCTCCCAAATCGCGGCAAAATAGCGGCCGCGAAATTGCGGTAAAATCGCTTGACTTTGAAGTCGTATAAGTGTGAAAGGGGCCTTAAGGAATTAGTGACAAAGAGGTCATGAACAGCAGTGTTGTGAGTTGTTGCAGACAGAGTGAGCGTTCCAGAGGGCACAGGAGAGGGGGAGGCTGGCGTTGGGAAGAAGAGGAATGGAGACTAAATTGCGTAGATTGCGTTGTTAGCAAATGGGCTTAGAGTTAGAAAGAGGTGATGAGTGCAGTAATAGGGGGAGGGGAGAAGTGAGGGCGATATGTACAGATTGTGGGGTGGAGCAGAGGGGTGAAGAAAAGTGAGTTTGAGGAGAGAGGCTGCAATTGTGAGAAGGAGGAGAGGTAAAGAGTGCATGTTCCAAAGAGGAAGGTGAGATCATTTGGAAATGAGGTCACCTGCAATCTGCTGTGGTTTGCTTTGCACAAAGAGAAAGGTATAGTGCAAGAGCAAGGTATAGACGTTTTGTAACCAGGGCAGCCATCAGAAATTTTTGGGCCCCTTACCCAGCTTTAGGCCTGGGCCCCCCCGAGCCTGACCACCAACAGCCCCTCACACACCTGTATATATGTCAGCCCCCCCACCCACACACCTGTATATATGTCAGTGCCTCCCCACGCACCTGTATATATGTCAGTGCCCCCCCACACACCTGTATATATGTCAGCCCCCCCACACACCTGAATATATGTCAGTGCCCCCCCACACACATGTATACATGTCAGCGCCCCCCCACACACACATGTATATATTTCAGCCACCCCCCACACCCCTGTATATATGTCAGCCCCCCCCCCACACACCTGTATATATGTCAATATGTCAGCCCCACACACCTGTATATATGTCAGCCCCCCCCACACACCTGTATATATGTCAACCCCCCTTCACACCTGTAAATATGTCAGCCCCCCCACACACACACACACACACCTGTATATATGTCAGCCCCCCCTCCCCAAACACCTTTATATATGTCAGCCCCCCTACACACCTGTATATATGTCAGCCCCCCCCCCCACACACACACACACCTGTATGTATGTCAGTGCCCCCCTGACCACACACCTGTATATATGTCAGCCCCCCCACACACACACCTGTATGTCAGCCCCCCACACACACACCTGTATATATGTCAGCCCCCCCAAACATATATATATATATATATGTCAGTGCCCTCCCCACACACCTGTATATATGTCAGCCCCCCCACACACACCTGTATATATGTCAGCCCCCCCCACACACACCTGTATATATGTCAGCCCTTCCACACACCTGTATATATGTGAGACCCCCCACACACACACCTGTATATATGTCAGCCCCCCCACACACCTGTATATATGTCAGCCCCCCCCCCTACACACCTGTATATATTTTAGCGCCCCCCACACCTGTATATATGTCAGCACACCCCCCCCACACACACATCTGTATATGTGTCGCACACACCTGTATATTTGTCAGACCCCACACACCCGTATATATTCCCCCCCACCTGTATATATGCCAGCCCCCCCCCCCACACACACACACACAAACCTGTATATATGGCAGCCCCTCACATACACAAACCTGTATATATGGCAGCCCCTCACATACACAAACCTGTAAACACACAAGGCTCTGGCCCCTCCCTGTACACAAACAGCCCCCCTCCCTTTCTCTCACAGCCCCTACTTGTAAAGAAGGTCTTCCTACCCAGTCCCAGCCTGTTTTTAGAAAGCTGACATGTTGCTGAGAAGCACAGTACAACACATCACATGAGGGGTGCACATACACATAGCAGCCAGAGGTGGCAATAAAGAGCTCGATGTCTGAGCTCAGTGACACGAGAACAGCAGGAGCTGTGAAATCATTTCTGTAATGCACGGCTCCCCTTCACCCGTTCTGCCTTCTTCTGGGCCGGGCGGGACCCTTACAGTTGTGACGGCTGTACCCCCCTGATGGCAGCCCTGTTTGTATCCCTTTACTATCTAATAGAAAAGAGATCATAACTGCCATTTCTAGAAACATGTGAAAGTCATTTCACATTCTCACAACAATCCATCAGGCAGATGACTAAATCTGACCCAATCACTATTGCACCTCCACATGATAAGCTTCCCCTTCCTCCTCATATGCAGAAAACCTGTTGCTTGGCTTTGCTGTGCCAGGATGTTTATGTACCTGTGGCTGAGTGGTTAGATCACACCTCTACATCTTACCCCCCCCCCCCCCCCCCCCCCCCGCTGAAACCAAATGAGATCTTTAATAGGTTCGTAGTCATCTTATATAATGCTAACATGCTGTCCTCACACACACAACTAATATAACTCAGAATTAATACTTTCACCTCAAGCCTTCCAACAAAAGATGAATACTTACAAGAATATGGTGTGGAACTTCATTTCTTTCCATAATGACAAGAATACTTCATATCGCACGCTGTCTGTGGCCTGGAAGCGGCTGAGAATGGTCTCACAATCTTCTTTCAAGCCGAGGAAATTCATCTTCTAGAAGTGCAGGCTCTGTTTTTCAGAAGAAAGAAAAGTAGTCGTCTATGACATGAAAAAGTGATTTCAACAGGTTAATACAATGCAGATTGCCTTTAATTGTACTTCATTTCTTAATACAGCCAAGAGCACTTTCCTGCGTTGAAGCCGTGGCACCAAGTCATAAAAACTAGACATTGAAATGCAGTCCTCTAAGCACAAATCAAAACAGTATAACTAGGGTTGTCCCGATACCGATACTAGTATCGGTATCGGCACCGATACCGAGCATTTGCCCAAGTACTTGTACTCGGGCAAATGCTCCCGATGCTTCCCCCGATACCTAGAAGACAGCTGTGATCGGCACGTGGGGGAGTTACAAGATTCTCCCCCAGCGGCTTTCACAAGCTTTAGTGACATACAGCGGTGATCGCTCACAGCTGACTGTCACTGCATCCTCCTCCGTGCCCCCTCCTTTCCTCTGTGCCTCTCCGCCGTCCCCTGCATTCCTCTCTTATCTGTCCCCTCCGTTCTGCTCTCCTTATCTTTCCCCTCCGTTCTTCCCCTTCGTTCCTCCGTCCCCCTCCTCCTTCCTTTGTGTATGGAGAGAGTCAGCTGACTCTGTCCATTCACATAACTGAAACATTGTAATCTTCTGTGATTACGATGTGTCAGTTTATGAATGGAGAGAAGCTGCTGTGTTCTCTCCATTCATTCTCAGTGCAGCTGAGGCTGCAGAGAAAGGGACTGGGGAATCTCTATCCTCTGTCTCTTTCTCTGTCTCAAGGGGGAGATATCAGAGGTCTGTTAAGACCCCTGATATCTCACCAAAGCCCCCCAAAAGGGCTGATTAAAAAAAAAAAAACCAATAAAGAATAAAAAAATATTATTGGAAAAAATAAAAATTGTAAAAAAAAAACACACACACATACAACGTTCACCCCCCCCCCCCCCCCCAAAAAAAAAATAGTAAAAAAAAAAAAAACTGTCACGTGACATTAAAAAAAAGTATCGGTAATCGGTATCGGTGAGTACTTGAAAAAAAGTATCGGTACTTGTACTCGGTCCTAAAAAAGTGGTATCGGGACAACCCTAAGTATAACCCCTTTATTCCTTTCTTGAAATGCCAGGTCTGGGATGAGATGATGAAAAAACAATGACATCTGACCACGCTCTGTCACAGTCACTGGTGTTGGCTGGTATCAGAGGGCAGTGGTAGTTATGACATCGCATGACTGGCCACCAGGCCTGAGCACTTCAAAGAAGGAAAAAGGAAAGAAAATCGCTTCATTAACCACTTCAGCCCCGGAAGGATTTACCCCCTTCCTGACCAGAGCACTTTTTACAATTTGGCACTGCGTCGCTTTAACTGCTAATTGCGCGGTCATGCAATGCTGTACCCAAACGAAATTTGCGTCCTTTTCTTCCCACAAATAGAGCTTTCTTTTGATGGTATTTGATCACCTCTGCCATTTTTATTTTTTGCGCTATACACGGAAAAATTTTTGAAAAAAAATGATATTTTCTACTTTTTGTTCTAAAAAAAATCCAATAAACTCAATTTTAGTCATACATTTAGGCCAAAATGTATTCGGCCACATGTCTTTGGTAAGAAAAAATGTCAATAAGTGTATATTTATTGGTTTGCGCAAAAGTTATAGCGCCTACAAACTAGGGTACATTTTCTGGAATTTACACAGCCTTTAATTTATGACTGCCTATGTCATTTCTTGAGGTGCTAAAATGGCAGGGCAGTACAAAACCCCCACAAGTGACCCCATTTTGGAAAGTAGACACCCCAAGGAAATTGCTGAGAGGCATGTTGAGCCCATTGAATATTCTTTTTTTTTTTGTCCCAAGTGATTGAATAATGACAAAAAAAAAAAATTACAAAATGTTGTCACTAAATGATATATTGCTCACACAGGCCATGGGGATTTCTAACGGCGTAAATTTTTGATTTTACTCCTCACTACCTATCACAGTTTTGAAGGCCATAAAATGCCCAGATGGCATAAACCCCCCCCCAAATGACCCCATTTTGGAAAGTAGACACCCCAAGCTATTTGCTTTGAGGCATGTTGAGTCCATGGAATATTTTATATTTTGACACAAGTTGCGGGAAAGTGACAATTTTTTTTTTTTTTTGCACAAAGTTGTCACTAAATGATATATTGCTCACACAGGCCATGGGCATATGTGGAATTGCACCCCAAAATACATTTAGCTGCTTCTCCTGAGTATGGGGATACCACATGTGTGGGACTTTTTAGGAGCCTAGCCGCGTACGGGGCCCCGAAAACCAATCACCGCCTTCAGGATTTCTAAGGGTGTAAATTTTTTATTTCACTCTTCACTGCCTATCACAGTTTCGGAGGCCATGGAATGCCCAGGTGGCACAAACCCCCCCCCCCAAATGACCCCATTTTGGAAAGTAGACACCCCAAGCTATTTTCTGAGAGGCATGGTGAGTATTTTTCAGCTCTCATTTGTTTTTGAAAATGAAGAAAGACAAGAAAATTTTTTTTTTTTTTCTTTTTTCAATTTTTAAAACTTTGTGACAAAAAGTGAGGTCTGCAAAATACTCACTATACCGCTCAGCAAATAGCTTGGGGTGTCTACTTTCCAAAATAGGGTCATTTGGGGGGGTTTTGCCACCTGGGCATTCCATGACCTCCGAAACTGTGATAGGCAGTGAAGAGTGAAATCAAAAATTTACGCCCTTAGAAAGCCTGAAGGCGGTGCTTGGTTTTCGGGGTCCCGTACGCGGCTAGGCTCCCAAAAGGTCCCACACATGTGGTATCCCCGTACTCAGGAGAAGCAACAGAATGTATTTTGGGGTGTAATTTCACATATTCCCATGGCATGTTTGAGCAATATATCATTTAGTGACAACTTTGTGCAAAAAAAAAAAAAAATTGTCTCTTTCCCGCAACTTGTGTCACAATATAAAATATTCCATGGACTCGACATGCCTCTCAGCAAATAGCTTGGGGTGTCTACTTTCCAAAATGGGGTCATTTGGGGGGGTTTTGAACTGTCCTGGCATTTTATGCACAACATTTAGAAGCTTATGTCACACATCACCCACTCTTCTAACCACTTGAAGACAAAGCCCTTTCTGACACTTTTTGATTACATGAAAAAAATATATTTTTTTGCAAGAAAATTACTTTGAACCCCCAAACATTATATATTTTTTTAAAGCAAATGCCCTACAGATTTAAATGGTGGGTGTTTCATTTTTTTTTTCACAGTATTTGCGCAGCGATTTTTCAAACGCATTTTTTGGGGAAAAAACACACTTTTTTAAATTTTAATGCACTAAAACACACTATATTGCCAAAATGTTTGATGAAATAAAAAAGATGATCTTAGGCCGAGTACATGGATACCAAACATGACATGCGCACAAACGTGCAGTAGCGACAAACTAAATACATTTTTAAAAGCCTTTAAAAGCCTTTACAGGTTACCACTTTAGATTTACAGAGGAGGTCTACTGCTAAAATTACTGCCCTCGATCTGACCTTCGCGGTGATGCCTCACATGGATGGTGCAATTGCTGTTTACATTTGACGCCAGACCGACGCTTGCGTTCGCCTTAGCGCGAGAGCAGGGGGGACAGGGGTGCTTTTTTTTTTCTTTATTATTTTTTTTCTTTTTTATCTTATTTTTAAACTGTTCCTTTCATTTTTTTTTTTTTAAATCATTTTTATTGTTATCTCAGGGAATGTAAATATCCCCTATGATAGCAATAGGTAGTGACAGGTACTCTTTTTTGAAAAAATTGGGGTCTATTAGACCCTAGATTTCTCCTCTGCCCTCAAAGCATCTGACCACACCAAGATCGGTGTGATAAAATGCTTTCCCAATGGCGCTGTTTACATCCGGCGAAATCTAAGTCATAAAATGCTCGTAGCTTCCGGTTTCTTAGGCCATAGAGATGTTTGGAGCCACTCTGGTCTCTGATCAGCTCTATGGTCAGCTGGCTGAATCACCGGCTGCATTCTCAGGTTCCCTGTTGAGACAGGAGAGCCAGAGAAAAACACGGAAGACGGTGGGGGGGGGGGCATTCCCTCCCACTGCTTGTAAAAGCAGTCTAGAGGCTAATTAGCCGCTAGGATTGCTTTTACATGAAAGCCGACCGCTGGCTGAAAAGAATGATACCAAGATGATACCTAAACCTGCAGGCATCATTCTGGTATATACTAAAAGCATGAAAAAAATAAATGTGCTCCAATAGTGTAAACCAGTAACACACATTTATTAAAACCACTGCAATCTTCAATCAGTGCACTCACATTTAAAACGATAAAATACAGCCAAAGTAAAGTGCAGATCACATCAAGCGCAACTCAGTGGAACCAAATGTAACAAGCGGTCACGGCGGACCCGAGGTGTGTTGGTGCCACTGAGTTGCGCGTGGTTTTAATAAATGTGTGTTACTGGTTTACACTATTGGAGCACATTTATTTTTTTCATGTGGACCGGGTTTAAAACATTCACTGTGGAACAACGATCGATCCAACTACCCTGGTGTGTGGTAGACATGCGATTGTGGCCTTGCATGAAAGTGCTGGCAAATTAAGTCGGTGAGTGCAATTCTTGAGGGAGTGGAATCACTGCTCACGAGGGGAGAGGTGGATGAGACACAACAGCACCTTTGTCTTTATCAAGATTGAATATCACCTTATTTGGACACTCTTTTTTCACGTGTGTGGTCACGTTTTTTTGTGGACTGATTTAATTTGAAGATTTCTGATAACCTTTTTTTGCATGTGCAGCATGGTATGAAGTGACTGTGCAGAGCATATCACGGGAAATGCATTGAGATATGAGTTTTCTGACAAAGAATACACTGTATACAAGTCTTATACACATTAAGAGGTTTGCACCATCACTGTGTTAAAGACACTTGAACACTTATATGGTTGGCACATGTACACATTATTATATAATTTCTTTGAGTTTGTAGATTTGTTTAGAGCAAGATTACACTTTGCATTTGTGTGTTACACACCTGTAGGGGGTCACACCATCATTGTGTTTAAACACTTGAACTCTGTTTGAAAGCGCCTCTTATTTTTTCCTAGATGCCTGTGGGAGGATTGTGGTAGTTACAGACATCTCTGATTAAATATTTAGTACATGCATTATTATTTAAAGGGACAGCTTCATACTGGTTGTGGGGAGTTATCTCTACACGCGGTTTATTATATAGTTTATTTATATTATATTCACATTTAGTCTGTGGAGTTTAGGGGGCGCGGTGGAGGTATTTTTTGGTGATGGGCGGTTTATCATCTTTAATACCTTATTACATATACATCATTCTGGTATAACCACTCAAAGTCGTGAATGGCGTACCTGAAGACCAAAAAATGGTTAACAATAAAGCACAGTAAACGGTAAAGTATAAAAAAATTGCATACCTGAAAAGCAAACATGATAAAACATAATAACAATAAAACATTGCAGAATAGAATACAGTAAAAAAGAGCAGAACAATAGAGAGAGAATAGAGAGAGAGAGAGAGAACAATAAAACGACAACTATTTTTTTTTATTTTATACTTTTGTTTGTGTTTTTTTTTTTTACACTTTTTTTTGTAACTGTAACTTTTGTAACTGTAACCGGTTCCAGGTTCGGGTCTCCCAAAATGCGATGGCATCTTGGGAGACCCTGTGAAAGTGTGCCTAGTCTGTGCAATGCTGTACCCTACGCTAATACTCAACTAGTGTATGGTAGCGTTCAAAACATTCACCAATGCAAAGACCAGGATTGTCAGGACAGGAGGGACAATAATAGCGGGTGTCACGCCTATATCCGCGCCTGCTGCAGACACGACATTTTTTTGGGGGGGTTCGTTGGGTAGGGGTACTCGGGAGGACATAAAGAAAATGCCTCTCATGCAGCCGACTGCATTTGGTTGGGGATGTGAAAGGGGAAATTAGGGGCGCTGCAGAAGTGGTGGGTTCCCAATTAGGATTGGCTAATGCAGCAGGAAGGGCATTATGGGCACGACGGGCCTGTGTTTGTCTTCTTTTTGGTGGCAGCGGGACACTACTTGTGCTTGCCACCTCAACAGCTTGAACTGCACTTATGGGACTCGCCACGTCACCAAGTGTTACTGCAGTGCTGGTTTGACTATGACCGGGGTGTACTAGGCCACTGGCGCTTGCCAGTTCACCAAAACGCTACCAAAAAATCTGTTAGCGATCGCAGGGATCAGGCCTGACTCTGCGAACGCTGCAGTTATGCGTTTAGTGTTTTGTAAGTGACAGTGATCGATCGATACTGCACTTGGGTGGGCTGGGCCGGGCGGAGGGGCAAAACGCAGGTGCTAGCAGGTATCTGGGCTGATCCCACTAACACTGCGTTTTTGGGAACCCTAAACTGCTGGGGACGCCAGTATAGATCTGATCGGATCAGATATTGATCCGTTCAGATACTATACCACTAAGGGAGGTGTACGGTGCGTGCGTGGGTGTTAGCGGTACTGGCGCTAACCTGATGCTGCCTGGGCTGGTGCTTGCCAGTTCATCAAAACGCTACCAAAAAAACTGTTAGCGATCGCAGGGTTTAGGCCTGACTCTGCGAACGCTGCAGTTATGCTTTTAGTGTTTTGTAAGTGACAGTGATCGATCGATACTGCACTCACTTAGGTGGGCTGGGCTGGGCTGGACCGGGCGGAGGGGCAAAACGCAGGTGCTAGCAGGTATCTGGGCTGATCCCGCTAACACTGCGTTTTTGGGAACCCTAAACTGCTGGGGACGCTAGTATAGATCTGATCGGATCAGATATTGATCCGTTCAGATACTATACCACTAAGGGAGGCGTATGCTGCGTGCGTGGGTGTTAGCGGTACTGGCGCTAATCTGACGCTGCCTGGGGCGACGCATATCACCGCCGGGCGATCAGGGGGCTAAACCTTTATTCGGTAATAAACGGCGGGTGCCCTGACACTATAAAAAATAAACAAACTAACCAGCGTCACCCGTAACGGTTATACGGTGATCAGTGGTGAAAGGGTTAACTAGGGGGCAATCAAGGGGTTAAAACATTTATTAGATAGTATATGGGGGTCCCTGTCGCTATAAAACGCTGACGGCGAACCTAAATATTTACGTCCCTAACTAGCGTCACCAGCGACACTAATACAGCGATCAGAAAAATGATCGCTTAGTGACACTGGTGACGGGGGGTGATCAAGGGGTTAAAACTTTATTAGGGGGGGTTAGGGGGGTATCCTAGACCTACAGGGGGGTAACACTAACTGTCCTACCACTTCTGTCACAAACTGACACCATGCAGTAATCAGAAAAAAAAAACACTGCTTGGTGTCAGTTTGACAGGGGGGAGGGGTGATTGGGGGGGATCGGGGGTGTTTTATGTGCCTGGCATGTTCTACTGTGTGTGTGTTGTGCACTCACATGTCTTCTCTCCTCGGCGCCGGAACGGAAACTGCCGAGCCGAGGAGAGATGACATCACATCCTCTGCCTCTGTGTACTACACAGAGGCAGGGGAGGTTTCTCATTGACTGGGAGTGATCGCGAGGGGGGGGCCATGATCGGATGGCCTCCCCCTCATCTCTGATCGCTGCCAGACAAAATCCGACCGCCGCTGGCACCGGCCCGCGGGAAGGCAATCACGTACCAGGTACGTGATTTTGCCTGCCCGTGCCATTCTGTTCATGTATATATGCGTGAGGCGGTCGGCAAGTGGTTAATGGCCAGCTTAATCAATCTGCTGCCTCTCAACCTGTGATCTGCCATTATAAAAATCCATCACGGTTTTACAATGTTTAATCAGACTGCTGCCTTCCACCCCACACTCATCTGCCTGCTATTGATTACAGGTCACCTTGTGACCTGTCAGAAGACAACATTGATCAGAGGAAGAGGAGACTGCATAAATGCTTTCCTTCTGCCTGCAGCAGACTGAAGGCATCATTTTCCAAGGACTCCCCTCTATTCAATGATAAAAGGTTACAGTTTTGTCTTTATAAAAATAATACTGTTGCCATATATTGTCACATATCAGGTTGTCATTCCTGCAGGTGTGTAAAAATGCTGACAATCCCAATAAGCGTATATTGAATTTAATTGCGCAAAAGTTATAGTGTCTACAAACTATGGGATATTTTTATTTTCTTTACTAGTAATGGCGATGATCAGCGACTTATAGCGGGACTGCGATATTGAGGCAGACATTCTGACACTTTTTGGGGACCAGTGACACTGGCTGGGAAAGGGTTACCATCAGGGGCAATCAAAGGGTTAACGGTGTGCCTAACCAGTGTTTTACTACACTGTGGGGAAGGTGCTTTTACTAAGGGAAAACATAGATCCTTGTCCCTGCTTGTCAGGAACACAGGGTCCATCCCTTCCCAACAGACAGAACAGCAATCTGCCTTATTCACCGTCGTTCTGCCTCTCTGCTCGATCATCGGCGGGTGCCAATGGACATCGAGTCTGCGGTACCCACCTCGTGTGATCACAGTGGGAGCGAGCCACCGGCAGCGTCCCATATTCGGGTCATGTGATACGCCGCACAGGTGCCACCGTGTAGCAGTAAAACTGTTATTGGGTGGACCTGAAGTAGTTAAAGTACACATCTAGTCAAATGCAACTTTACATAGCGTCCCCGTCCCACAAATAATAGACAACCACAGCTGCTGGAGGAGAAGTTCTGGGACCCCCTGTGGGTTTAAGGTGATGTCAGCTTGGGGGTGGACATCTCCTCCAGCTCTGTGAGCACCTCCAGCGGCTGTGGTTTTCTATCATTGGCAGGATGTGAGTTATAACATTTTTAATAAACTGCCCACATAGATGGCGCTCCCCTTTCTAACTGGTTCACACACACAGGAGCTGTGGGGGAAACGGCATGTGATTCTTTGCAGTGTGACTTGCACCACTGCATTTTGTAGTGACGCAAAGTGTACCGCTAAGTATCGGTTTCAGTATCGGGAGCATTTTCATCAGTACTTGTGAAAATACTCGCTATCAGCGGTGCTTCCCTCATTACCGATCCTTCCTGCCTCCAAGTCTTCAGTACTTTTTAACCACTTACGGACCGCCCACCGTCAATATACGTGGCTACTTTGACGTTCGATACCGTTTTAATGGTAGCAGATAGCTGCCATAACTAGAGGTCGACCGATATATCGGCCGGCCAATATTTGGCGTTTTTTACTT
The DNA here is from genome assembly GCA_037952835.1 of Lithobates septentrionalis. Taxonomy (NCBI): domain Eukaryota; kingdom Metazoa; phylum Chordata; class Amphibia; order Anura; family Ranidae; genus Lithobates; species Lithobates septentrionalis. The sequence continues at coordinate 95,094 of JBBDGP010000163.1, read as the reverse complement.
AATCGGCATCGGCTGATTGTGCTGATAAAAAAGGCCGAACAAATGACTTCTGTAATAGAAGTCAATGCAAGTTGCCTGAAGTTTGTCTTCTCTCCTCCTCTGACAGCCTGCCAAATCTGATAAGAAGATACATTGTATATCTTCAGGTTCTTTTATCAATGAGCTGAACTCCCTGTGTAGAAGTTCTCAGTTTAACCATTTAAAGACTAAATCTTTTCTGACACTTGTTGCTTACAAAAATCCTGTATTTTCTGCTAGAAAATCACTTAGAACCCCCAAACATTATATATATATTTTTTAGCAGAGACCCTAGGGAATAAAATAGCGGTTGTTGCAATATTTTATGTCACACGGTATTTGTGCAGCGGACTTTCAAACGCAATTTTTTTTTAAAAATACACTAATGAATTAAAAAAAAAAAAAGCAGTAAAGTTAGCCCATTTTTTTTCGTCCAAAAGTTTTGATTACCTGTTTTTGTGTATTTAATATTTAAGATATAGTTTTTTTTTGTTATCTAAATTATAAATACAAGTGAACTGATTGGAGGTTTGTTTTGTTTAATAAATGTAAAAAATTTTCTGTATCACTTATTACTTAGGGCCCTTTCACACTTACAATAGCGGCGCTTTACCGCCGACGCCGCCCCCGCCCCAGTGTGAAAGGGCCCTTAAGGTTGCTTTCACACTGGGGCGGGCATGTGTTGATTGTAAAACGCTGCGAATTTTAGCAGTGCTTTACCATCATTTTAGCGGCGCTAACCCAGCTAGCGGCCGAGGAAGGGGTCAAATGTGCCCCTAAAGCGCCGTTGCCGAAACGCTTTGCAGGCGCTTTGACAGCGGTGCGCATTCATTTCAATGGGCAGGAGTGGTGGAGGAGGGCTATACACCGCTCCAAAGATGCCGCTTGCAGGACTTTTTTTGTAACATCCTGCCAGCGCATCGCCTCAGTGTGAAAGCCCGAGTGACTGCAGGGGAGTCGTTTTGCAGGCACTTTACAGGCGCTATTTTTAACCCAAAAGCGCCTGAAAAACGCCCCATTGTGAAAGGGGTCTAACTGTTGGCTTTTATGAGATGAAGGGAAAAAAAAAAAATCGGCCAAATATATCGGCATCATATATCGGCCACCGCGATTTCTAAATATCGGCATCGGCCAGAGAAAAACCCATATCGGTCGACCTCTAGCCATAACCCGTTTTATTATTCCCCAATGGCGGGCGGTCCGCTTTAAGATAAAAGTGGTCTGCATGGCGGATTCGCTGTGAGATGACTTACCGGCGACGGGAGAGGTGCCCCCACTCCCGTCACGTCCCGGTCAGCTCTGCCGCTTACCGGAGCTGTCGGTAGTGGTGGAGATGATCCAATGCTTTTCCCTGCTTGGCAGGAAGTCGAGTGAGGGAATGATAGCCCCCACCCGACTCTATGCCATTGGATGATGGCAGCGATGTCAAATGTTACTTCCGCCCAATGGCCTTAAAGGGACTTTTTTTTTTATTATTGCTTCTAGGTGTAAATGTGAGATCTGATACCTTTTCGACCCCAGATCTCACATTAACCAGTTGAGGACCACCAGATTCCCCCCCCCCAATGAGCAGGCAATTTTTTGCGATTCAGCACTGCGTTACTTTAACTGACAATTTTTGCGGTCGTGTGACGTTGTACCCGAACAAAATTGACGTTCTTTTTTTTCCCACAAATGGTATGTATTCTACATTTTTTTGGTTAAAAAAAAAAAAAATTGCAATAAGCGTATATTGATTGGTTTGCGCAAAAGTTATAGCGTCTACAAAATCGGGGATAGATTTCTGCCATTTTTATAATATTTTTTTTAAAATTAGTAATAGCGATTTTTAGTGGGACTGCGACATTCAGATCAGACACTTTTTTGGGACCAGTGACATTTATACAGCGATCAGTGCTATAAAGATGCACTGATTACTATATAAATGACACTGGCAGGGAGGGTGTTAAACACTAGGGGGCTATCAAGGGGTTAAATGTGTTCCCTGGGAGGTGTTTCTAACTGTGGGGGGATGGGACTGACAGGAGGAGGAGAGAGATTGCTGTTCCTGATCACTAAGAACAGACGTTCAGTCATTACTCCCCTGACAGAACAGGGATCTGTTTGTTTACAATGACCGGTCCCCGTTCTGGCTCCCTGAGGAGCAATCGCGGGTGGCCGGTGGACATCGCAGCCGCTGGCCACGCGCATCATTTTACCAGCCACGTAGTGGGCGCACACGTGCCTGCTATAGCTGCTAAAGGGACCAACATACAGCTATGGCAGTTTGCGGGAAGGAGCCGACCTGCTGCAGTATAATGATGGCGGCTGGTCGGCAAGAGGTTAAAGAGGTCCTGTCATGTTTTTTTTCTATTACAAGGGATGTTTACATTCCTTGTAATAGGAATAAAAGTGATCCAAAAAATATTTTTTTTTTTTAAGGGACAGTGTAAAAATAAAAAGTAAAATAAATAAGAAAAAATTAAAAATGTAAAGCGCACTGTCCCGCCGGCACCCACTAATTCGGGGTACTTTGTCGCAGTAAGTGGGCTTAGCACTATATGACCATATAGTGTGACCAAACCCCCATATTTTTTGAATATGTTCAGGTGTTTTTAACTAGCCTTGCAGGAAATGTCATTCTTGTATGTGTGTGCTGTAAAATATTTTGTACTGTCCCGCCGTGCTCGCGCGCAGAAGCGAACAAATGCGTAAGTCGCACATAGTTAAAGCGACAGCAATAATTCTAACACTAGACTTCCTCTGTACCTCAAAACTGGTAACCTGTAGACATTTGTAAACGTAGTCTATGGAGATTTTTAAGGGTCAAAGCTTGTTGCCATTCCACGAGCGGGCGCAATTTTGAAGCTGTATGGTTATCATTGGATATCAATTTACTGTATGGGCACATTGGGTATCAATTTACTCAGCGTAACATTATCTTTGACAATATAGAAAAAAAATTGGACTAACTTTAATGATTTCTTATTTTTTTAACCACTTCCCGCCTGACCTATAACAGATTGACGTCCTGGAAGTGGTTCTGTTAACCTGACTGGGCGTCATGTAACGTCCAGCAGGATAACATGCCGGCGCGTGGCGATCGCGAGTGTGGCGTGTCAGTCTGACACACCGCATCTCCGATCGTGATAAGGAGCCTCTGTCGGAGGCTTCTTACCATGTGATCAGCTGTGACCAACCACAGCTGATCATCGCGTGAACCAGGAAGTGCCAGTAAACGGCATTCCTTGGTTCGCGCTGACAGGCAGAGTCCACCGCAGTACCAATCAGTACCCATTACAGTGCCAATCAGTGCCCAGCAGTAACATCTGTCAGTACCTCATCGTCAGTGCCACCTGTTACTGCCATCTGTCAGTGCCCATCACAGCCACCTGTCAGTACCCATCAGTGCCGCCTGCCAGTGCCACCTATTGGTGCCCATCAGTGCCGCCTATTAGTGACCATCAATTCTACATCAGTGCCGCCTCATCGGTGCCCGACAGTGAAGGGGAAAACAAAATTTTATGACAGAAAGTAAGAAAAAAAAAGTTTTTTCAAAAATTTTGTTTTTTTTTAGTTTGTTTAGCAAAAAATAAAAAAACCCCAGGAGGTGATCAAATACCACCAAAATAAAGCTCTATTTGTGGGAAGAAAATGATAAAAATGTATTTTGTGTACAGTGTTGTTATGACCGCCCAATTGTCATTCAAAACATGACAGCGCTGAAAGCTGAAAATTGTCCTGGGCAGGAAGGAGGGAAAGTGCCCCGGTATTGAAGTGGTTACATTTTTTTTTTTTTTAATGTATTTTTTTCCCAAAAAAATTCAGTTTGTAAGACCGCTGCGCAAATACAGTGTGACAAAGTATTGCCACAACCGCCATTTTATTCTCTAGGGTGTCTGGGGAAAAAAAATATCATGTTTGGGGGTTCTAGGTAATTTTCTAGCAAAAAAAAAAAAAAATGATTTCAACTTGTAAACACCAAGTGTAAAAATGAGGCCAGTCCTTTAGTGGTTAAAAGGGGGGGGGGGGGGAGGGGTATACTGACATTTACCCCTCTATGGCTGGCTGTACCCCCTCCCCCCTGCATGCATGTAGCCTCCATCCATACAGGCTGCCCCAGTGTAGCAGAGCAGGGTGGGTGTCTCCAGAGTGACCCCATTTCCTGAGGAGGTGACTACAGAACCTCTGAATAGGATTTGTAGCTGAGTTGTCACACACAGCCCGCTCAGTACAGTGAATGTCTCTCTCTCTCTCTCTCACACACACACAACACTCTATCAGTCTCACTATTCGGGCTCCATTTGCAACACACACAACTCCCGCCCCATTCTCTCATCCCAAACTGCGCCGCCATACTTACACATACGGCGCTGCGTGGCCCCCGGCCCAAGACGTCAGCACGCTCTCACTAGCGCGCACGCTAAAAAAAAAAAAAAAAAAAAAAACTTCCGTGCTCGCTCCCGCGGGATCGCCGCTTTCATCTGCAAGCTATACAGTTGCCGAGCTGCGCCCCCTCGCGGCCAGCTGCAGTTCTGTTCTGGCTGATGTGTGAAATGGAAGCAGGGCTCCAGGGAAGTGTCCTAGCAGTGAGCTGTGTGCTCCCAGTCCTATGGGGGACATTGCTGACAGTGCAGAGGAATAGTCAGGCACTTTGCTAGTAAAAGTGTCCTAAATCATCAGAGGTTGGGTTCTGAGGTGTGTAGAGCTCCCCGCACACAGCACTGGGGTTGGAGAACTTGTCTGTTTTTTCTCTTGGCACATTACTATTATACAATGTGCAGCCATTAAACGTACAAAATGCTACCCCACACCTGTATATGTGTACATCTGTGTATTTTGTGGCACAGTTTTCACAAGACACCTTAGGGCAACCTAGTCACTTGAACAGACCATCATATGTGTGATGAACAGATCTTCACACCCGTTGTTGCACGTCTGCGTTTCAGGCGTCATCAGTGGGGAGGCGCTCCATTAGGGGCGCCACCCCAATAATCCATGCACCCAGCCCTTAATCTACATGCAGGGCGCCGGACGCATGGATTCCAATGGAGGAGGTTTTTTTTTAAGCACATGATTAGAGCCTGAAGCTCTAATTGGCTTAGAGCACTGCACCCTGAGCCCACCCAGTTTTGTGACAATAGCAAATTATTATTCACTATTGTCTTCCTGCTTCTCCTGCCCAAGCAGATCTTAAGACCCGATTGTCCAAGAGGAGAAGTAGTCGTATTGGCCAGTACCGGGGGGGGGGGGGGCGAGTGTACAGGGAGATGAGGGAGATGGGTGTCCTCATCAAAGCATCGGAGCGATCTCTCTGCTCTGCATCGCCGCCAAGAGCCAGATCACATGAGTGCCACCCACTGGGGGGGGGGGGGGGGGGTCGGGTGGTTTGTTTGGTTTTAAAGAAAGGGTCCGGTCGCGGCATTAACAATCAATGGCACAGCAAGAGCGACGCATGTCTCTCACACATTCCGGAAACAGGTACTGATCTCTGCACAGTCCCAGAACACTCACATGTCAATGGAGCCAAAGCCTAGGTTCACACCTGTGTGACTAAGGACTGGATGACCACACTCCCAGATAGCAAGGATAACTTGCCACACATTTGTGGCAGTATTGAATCCTCCTCCCTCCTCTCTTCTTCCTTCCTCCCCTCCCTCCCCTTCTTCCTCCCTCCCATTCTTCCTCCTCCCCTTCTTCCTCCTCCCTCCCCTTCTTCCTCCCTCTCCTCCCTCCCCTTCTTCCTCCTCTCCTTCTTCCTCCTCCCTCCCCTTCTTCCCCCTCCCCTTCTTCCTCCTCCCTCCCCTTCTTCCTCCTCCCTCCCTCCCCTTCTTCCCACTCCCCTTCTTCCTCCTGCCTCCCTTTCTTCCCCCTCCCTCCCCTTCTTCCCCCTCCCTTTCTTCCTCCTCCCTCCTCTTCTTCCCCGTCCCCTTCTTCCTCCTTCCTCCCCTTTTTCCTCCCCCCTCCCCTTCTTCCCCCTTCCTCCCCTTCTTCTCCCTCCTCCCTCTCCTTCTTCCTCCCCCTCCCCTTCATCCTCCCATCTCCCCTTCTTCCACTTCCCCTCCCTTTCTTCCTCCTCCCTCCCCTTCTTCCCCCTCCCCTTCTTCCTCCCCTTCTCCCTCCTCCCTCCCCTGCTTCCTCCTCCCTCCCCTCCTCCCTCCCCTTCTTCCCCCTCCCCTCCTCCTCCTCCCTCCCTTTCATCCTCCCCCCTCCCCTTCTTCCCCTTCTTCCTCCCCCCTCCCCTTCTTCCTCCTCCCTCCCCTTCTTTCCCCTCCCTCCCCTTCTTTCTTCCTCCCTCCTTCTTCTTCCTCTTCCTCCTCGCGAGCATTTAGCTATAGCGTGGTTGGCAAGTAGTTAAGGTGGTATTAAAACTCTGCTTTTTTTTCATTTTGGACAGAGTAAGGGAGGGTTATAACCCCTGTTAGATTTTTTTTTTGCTCACCATCTGTGTCCCAAGGAGTTTTCCCTTCACTTTTTGTCCCATAGACAAACAGAAAGCGAGTGGAAATCTGCAAAAGAAAGGAAATCCTTGGGGCCCTCCAGGTCTTTAGAACTAGTGTCCCCGAAATGGTACATAGGACAAATAGAGAGGGTGAATCTCCCTAACAGGGGCACAGACTGTAATAAAAACTGACAGGTGTTCTAATCCATCTCCACTCTATACAAAACCAAAAAAAAAACCTTTTTCCATTTAATTATCCTTTAAATTAGACTCAGAACCTATGTAATTAATATGTGTTTGGGTTTAAAGGGATAAGGTAGTAACCCTATGTGCGACCTGTATGCTGCAGGTAGGTCATCCCCTTCATTTCAATGGGCTGCCCTGCCTGCAGAAACATAGGTATAGAAATCCCGGACCCTTTGGCCTCGTACACACGATACGAAAATCAGAAGGGAAAAGCCTGAAGACGAGCTGTCTGCGGATTTTTGGATCGTTAGTACGGTGCATTTGACAGACGATTTGACTTTTACATCAGACAGAAGCTGGATGTGCAGGCTATAAAATGTTTATCTGATGTGAACTCAACATCTGATTTTCGGATGGTCAGTACAGAAATCAGTCACACGAAAGTTGAAAGTACAAACACGCATGCTCGGAATCAAGGAACGCCTGGGAAGAGTTCGGTCTTGTAAACTACCGTTCACAATCTAGAATTAACATTCGTGACGCGGCAATTCATGAAATGTCAAAATTCTCATCTTCTTTAATGGGATAATAATGAAGCTGCTTTGCATGTAGTTATGCCAAAATGTGTTTTTAAAGGCATTTGTTTTGTACGATCTGAAAATTGCGAATCAACGCTCATCAAACTTCTACTAACATGAAATTAGCAGAAGGGGCCCAAAGGGTGGCGCTTGAGAAATGAACTTCCTCTTTATATTCTCATAGTACGTCACTACATTCGTGTTTGTCAAACGACAATTTGCGGATAGTTAGTATGCTAGACAAAATCCTGCACACGCCCTTTTGACAAAAATCAGACGCTTGGTCTTCCAACAATCAAACCGTGTGTACAAGGCCTTTCATTAAAAGCACGTAGCAGTATGTTTTGCCTGCAGACCAGGAACATGCACCATTTTGTAAGCATTCCCCACCCACACAAGTGTGAACCCAGGCTAAAGCACAACTAAAGCTAAATTCAGACTTGCATCCAAGCTGTCACATCTTTGAAAAGCGATCCATATTCAGAATACTTTTCAGAGACGTTTGACAAGTAGTGAGGAGGGGATATGATCGCCTGTTTTAACCTTGTAAATGCTGCAGCAATGCATCACAACCATATGCATGCAGATGCAGGGCATTTGTGGCACATCCCTTTTGGCTTGAACGGATCACATTCGACAGTGGTAATACCTGCTGAATGTGACAAAAGAGATCATTTTTGACATGGGCGCAAAGCAAAGCATCACAGCCACGGCATGTGAGCACCCCTATCCACTGCCTTTACAGCTTGGAGGGGGCTTAAAATGCACCTCAACCACTCATTTTTTAATGCCCTGAAACGCAAGTCCTAATGCAAATGATTTTTTTTCATTTTGGATAGAGTTAAGCCTTGTACACACACGATCGGACTTTCCGACGGGAAATGTCCGATGACAGGCTGTTGGCAGTAAATCCGACCGTGTGTATGCTCCATCGGACAATTGTTATTGGATTTTCCGCCAACAAATGTTGGATGGCAGGTTTTCAAATTTTCTGCGGACAAATTTCTGTTGTCGGATTGTCCGATCGCGTGTACACAAGTCCGTCAGACAAAAGTCCAAAGTACAAACACGCATGCTCGGAAGCAAGGATGAGCCAGAAGCGGTCGGTCTTGTAAACTAGCGTTCGTAATGGAGAATTAACATTCATGATGCAGCAAATTATGAAATCTCCAAACGCAGCGCACATTCTCTTCTTCTTTAATGGATAATAATGAAGCTGCTTTGCTGGTGATACTGATGGAGTTTTTGCAAATTAATTTTCATAGGCTTTTTTTTCTAGTGATATCAAGAATATTATTATTATGCTGTATTTTTTTTTATTTTTTGGGGGGGCAAGTTACCACAACACCATTATCCCGTATTTTTTAAGATCAAAGATACAACTGCCATATGTTGGTGTCCCTTGTCAATTTTACATTGTATTTTTTTAAATGTAACTGTCTACTCCCAATTTGTCATTTGAAGTAAAACACATAGCCAAGTATTATTCTCCACACTTTTTTTTATTGTGCATTAAAAAACAAATACAATTAGAAATGCTATCTGCCAATAGTACTTAACCAAAAAGTGCATTCGATGCATCCAAAAATATAGAAAATATACCAAATCAAATCATTATTCAACTAAAAAAATAATGTCAAAGCAATAACTCCGAGGCCAATAATAAATAACACGTTATCTCCTCTGATTCCGCAACATGTCTGGTTGACGAACGGACGTTCAGAAACGAACTGAAAAGCGCAAACTGAAAAGCGTGAATCAACACTCACCAAACGTCTACTAATGCCGCGTACACACGAGCGGACATTACGGCGGACTTTGCCCGGCGGACTTTTCGTCGGACTTTGTTTGCTCCTTGCGCCGGACTTAAAAACGGACGGACTTGGCCACACACGGTCACTGCAAAAGTCCGCTGGTTTTGAACGCGGTGACGTATAGCACGTACGACGGGACTAGAAAAAGGAAGTCCAAGCCCCACTCCGGCACCCTTTGGGCTCCTTCTGCTAATCTCGTGTTAGTAGAAGTTTGGTTAGAGACGATTCGCGCTTTTCACACTTCAGCTTATTTCGTTCGTTTTCTGCGGTTCAGTTTGTGCTTGTGAGGTTTGTATCTGCTTTTCAGTGCGTGTTGGTCAGTTCGTAACCTGCCTTGCAGGCCGTTCTGCTCCGCTCGTTCCTGATTTTCAGGTCGTTCTTCATAGGCCTTGCTGTTCTTCAGTGCGTTTGTTATAAGTTTGTTAGTTTGAGCAGCCGACCGTTTTGAAGCCATGTCGAGTGGACGTACTCGTTCTCGAGTTCGTGCTGTGTGGGGACTTGGTGTTGGGGTTAATACTTTGACCCGAGTCCAGTCCATGAACAGGGCGAGGAGGAGTTCATGGACCAAGAATTGGTTGCGCCAGCGTGACCAGTTCTGTCATATGCCTTTGCTCCGTGAGCTCCGTGAGAATAATCCTGAGGATTTCAGGAATTTTCTCAGGATGACGGACCCCATCTTTGAGCGTCTTTTGGCTATGCTGACCCCCTATATCAGCAGGCAGGATACCTGCATGAGGCAAGCCATTAGTGCGGAGCAGAGGCTAGTTGCCACTTTACGTTACTTGGCGACAGGGAGAAGTCTTCAGGACTTAAAGTTCTCGACAGGCATCTCCCCCCAGGCTCTGGGGATCATAATCCCAGAGACCTGTTCTGCTATTATTCAGGTCCTGCAGAAGGAATATATGAAGGTAAGTTTTATCCTTTAACATTACATGATATGTATTAACTGTTTTTTGATGTATTGTAGAACTGTCCTCTTTACCTAATTGCCATGCTTTCAATCTGCTGTGAATGTCCCCTTTATCTTCGTGCATGCCTATTTTAATCATTTATTGCCCTATACATGCATAATTTCTTTCATTAACCTCCCCACCATGCAATGCTGTGTCCATTTTTATCTCTAGCCTATAGTCCATTGAACAATGTATATTGTCTGCTCCATTGTCTTGTTTGTCCCTCCCCCACCCCACAAATGTTTCAGCCAGTCATGTGTGTTTGTTAACTTAATTAGAACCCCTCCCCCACCCCACAAATGTTTCAGCCAGTCATGTGTGTTTGTTAACCTAATTAGAACCCCTCCCCCACCCCACAAATGTTTCAGCCAGTCATGTGTGTTTGTTAACCTAATTAGAACCCCTCCCCCACCCCACAAATGTTTCAGCCAGTCATGTGTGTTTGTTAACCTAATTAGAACCCCTCCCCCACCCCACAAATGTTTCAGCCAGTCATGTGTGTTTGTTAACCTAATTAGAACCCCTCCCCCACCCCACAAATGTTTCAGCCAGTCATGTGTGTTTGTTAACCTAATTAGAGCCCCTCCCCCCACATTCAAATGTATCAATGGGCCATCATAGGTGGTGAGTAATCTTATAAGTGTGCCTTATGTTTTAATAAATTTCTATTACAAACACACATATTCATAATATTTGACTGCTGTTGTTTACTAATGTTTTGGTGTAATCTGATATACAATTTTTGTTATTAAAGTCCTTATCTTATTTTTTTTGCACTCCACAGTTTCCTACAAGTCCACAGGAATGGCAGACTGTGGCCTCCCAGTTCGCTGACCGTTGGGACTTTCCCAACTGTGTAGGGGCGATTGACGGGAAGCACGTCCGGATTGTGCCACCACCGCATTCGGGGTCATATTTCTTTAACTACAAGGGGTTCCATAGTGTAGTTTTGATGGCGGTGGTCTCGGCACATTTGGAGTTTATGTTTGTGGATGTGGGGAAGAACGGCCGGATGTCTGATGGAGGAGTCTTTGCACAGACCGAGCTGTGCTATCGTCTCCAGACCGGTGGCCTGGAATTGCCACCTGATGACGATAATGTGGATGGACTCCCCTCAGTTTTTATTGCTGATGAAGCATTTGCTCTCTGTGAGAACTTGATGAGGCCGTTCCCCCAAAGGACACTCACCCCTGAGAGGAGGGTATTTAATTACCGGCTGGCCAGAGCAAGAAGGGTTGTGGAGAATGCCTTTGGTATTCTGGCCAGCCGGTTCCGTATCTTCCTTACGGCTATTAATTTGGCGGACTATAAAATCAACCACGTCATCCTTGCTTGCTGCATCTTGCATAACTTTTTAAGGAGACATTCAGTGACATATCTATCCTCTGTTGGGCCTGAGCCCAGACTGGAAGAGGCTAGTAGCACTTTGACAGGCCTAGAAATTGGCCGTATTGGCTTGGCCCCCCGACCCGCACGTCAAGTGCGTGATCGTTATGTGAATTATTTTAATGGTCGGGGGGCCATTGCTATTCAGCAACATCTCTAATTTTTTAACAAAAATAAAAAAGAAAATTTGTTTATCTAAATATCTTGTTTTTATTGTTGTTTACCTTTAAGTTATGTCTGTCTCCTAGTGCACTTGTAGTAGTGTCAAGTGCATTTAGCTTTAGTTAATCAGGCCCACAAAAACAAACCCAAAATGTTGACTTCAAGAAACAGCCACACACATTGTATAGGGTAAAACATTTTACTTGGTGCACATTGAAAGGTGCATTTTTTATCATATTTTTGTGTTTTTTTTTTTTTTTATTTTGTCAAAAAATATTTTACGTTGTGTAAAAAAATTATCTTTTACAAAATTATTCAAGCCATTTTTTCAAAAATATATAGACCTTTAGCTCAAAACATTTACATACACAACAGTGTTTTTATAAACAAAACTTACAATACATTAACTTACAAAGTTCAATATTTCGAGAACGGTGCATGTAATGTCACCCTTGCAGAAATTGGTCATTTATAAGATGCTCAAAATTGAGCTTTACTAAAGGGTCAAGTCAACATGTGCTATCTCCTATCATGGGAGAGCAATGTACATGTTTTGTGTGTGCAATCCCATTTTTGGTTGCTCTCACCACCCAAGAATTTTCAGGATGAAGGGTTTGCAAACACAAAACAAGTACATTGCTAACCCATGATGGAAGATAGCACATGATGACACACCGTGTGCATCACACAATGTAAATTTGGGTATACCCCAAAACTTGCAAAATTGTTTTTAAAAACAAAATAACTTCACAAGGAAATGAAGAACATGATTGATGTTTTTAGCCCAAACGTGCTTATATTCTGCCCAAAACATCAATCATGTTCTTCATTTCCTGTTGCATGGAGTCCAGGCGAAGTTTCATGCTGTGAATTTGTTCACGCATTTGATCTATGTGGCCATTCCACAGCATTATCTGGCCTATTAGTCTTTGCGCACTGTCTGTGGTGAAGTGCTCTGCCGCTTGGCCTTCCACAACCAGAAACTCACCTAAAACGAGTGAATAAAAACAATGTTTACAATATGCACGCCAAAATACAGTAACTCAAGCTGGGGTGTCAGTCACTCACTTGGTGGGCTTGAAACCTCGCACACTTCCTCCACCTCTCCTTCCTCAAGGTCGTCGGGTGGGCGTGGTCTTGGGCTGGGGCTTGGGGTATCTTGGGCCTCAGGCTGGTGACTTGGGGGGGTCCTGAGATCCTTGGACTGTTGTCTGAGTCTTTTCTCCCCTATGAGATTATAAAAAAAGGTCAAGTTAAAACACACTGATCTTTTAGTTTTTAATAAAGAAAGTAAAATGTTGGTTATGATTTTTTTGCAAATTTTGCATCATAATAAATGTTGAAGACAGGATGAACATTACCTCTGAACAACAATTAGAAAGAATGCATATTTTTGGGAAAGTTTCACAGATGCTGACACCTCAATGATCTCCTATGTGTATTACCCCTCAAAAATTTATTTATGGTCACATAGTACACTAGAAAATGCATTTCCTTAGCAAAATGCGGGGGAATGCCCCATCATATTCCTCTATTATAAATCAGTACATGGTGTGTCTGTCCCCTCCCCCGGGCTCTGTAATCAGAGCTGAGATGCTCCGGCCACCTCCCCCCCTGTGTATAACAGAAGCTTTGGTAACCATGGCAACAAAACAAACACAGTACACTCTGATTAATGTCTAAAATTACACGAAATGACCTCTAAACAAAAAGCTTTTTCTCCAAAAAATTGTAAAATATCAAACTGAAAAGATATAGCCAGATAGATGAATATTTAGTGAACATTGTAAAGTTTGTTTGGTGTCTCTAGGTGAAAGTATGAAGGAGCTGAAACTTTTGGGAGCGGAAGAAGAATTGGAGGATTTCAAGCATGCTCCCATTGAATTCAATGTTTAAAAATGAGAAAAAAAAATGATTAGTTAATAAAGTATACATGGTATTAAAAAAGTTGAAAATGACCACACATCAGCTCAAAGAGACGAACATTTTAATAGTTGAATGGTTTTAATAGCTGAAAGTATGCAGAAGTTACGCAGAGCCAAAAAACGTACGGAATAATATTCCAATTCAATATTTCAAAAAATAAAATCGAAGAACAATAGTGGGACTGCTAAATCATTCCCACTAACTATAGTGCTCGTGAGTCCAGATGTGGAAACAGCTGCTGTGTCCTGTCCCTACATTACACTGAATCATTTTTGATGAAGCATTATATTTTCAAACACATCTACACCACATCAACTCATTGTGGGAATTCGCCAAATTATCAAGCCATAAATGTATGTCCAACCCTGTCCCATCGTATTTGGCGAAAAAATAACGTCACTTTCTAAAGTATCCGATCTATTCCAAAGAACGGTATTTACGAACGATGCAGAAAAACCGCCAAAAATAAGGATCAGCATGCAAGTTCTGTATCTCAATAGTAAACCACAAGTACTTACTTTTTTTCAGCAGCTTCTTGATTCGCCAATATTGTTCTGGCTCCCGACTTTTTATGTCAGACCACCGCTTCCGCAATTGTTCTTTCGAACGTTTTGTACCAAATTTATCTTCCAGAGCGGTGACAACTGACGACATTATTTTGTCCTTCCTCATATTGGGTCGTGTGTACGGTCCTTTTTTGCCATCGTAGTCCTCCCTTCTTAATATGGACACCATCTCCACCATCTCTTCAAAAGCCATGTTGGTGGCCTTATATCTCCTCCGGGATGTGGATGTTTGGGGCTCCGGGCTTTCCTCCGCGCTACTTCCACTTAATCGCTCCGCCATCTTTTGCTATCTACTCCCACTGCGCAACGAAGAGTGAAGGGGCGGGGCCAAATCGTACTCACGAACGTCAGGGGCGGGCGACGCAGGCGGAGCATGACACATGCGCAGTGTATATAAAGCTAGTACGATGGCCAACGTATGTCCGTGCGGAAGTAGCGAGCGGCACAAACGAAGGTAAGATTAAAGAGTGTGTGTGTGTGTGTGTGTGTGTGTGTGTGTGTGTGTTTGTGTGTGTCCCCGTGTGTGTCCCCTAGATTACAACACAAACTAATCCTGAGATTTGGGACTGACATTTAAGTTTTGATCTTGTGTCTTGTCTTGCAGAAATAATGAATCCCTTTAAAGAGGAAGAGTTTTTGATCCATTTCATTGATCTATATGAGCAGAAGAAAAACCTCTGGGAGGTCAAACACCCCCAATATTATAATCGTGATGTTAGGAAGGCAACACTGGGCACACTTTTAGAGTTTGTGAAGACTCGACTCCCCCAGGCAGACCTCAAGTTTGTGGACAGGAAAATAGGGATCTTGCGTAATATGTACAAGCGGGAGCACAGAAAAATCCAGGAGTCGCTGAGATCCGGGGCAGCAGCTGACCAAGTTTATGTACCCAAGTTGTGGTATTACCACAAACTGCGATTCCTGGATGAGCAGACCGAAGCCAGGCAATCCCTTTCCACCCTTCCCCCCACCCTTCCCCCCACTCTTCCCTCCAGCCTTCCATCCACCTCCACCCCAGCTGAGGAGTCCCAGGATGAACTGGGCCTTTTCACCATAGATGAAGTGGATGCGCCCAGCTTCAGCCAGGTATACTTTTTTTTGAAGATTTTGGGATTGTGTAAATGTTATTAATGATGTTAAGGTGTTCATTTTGAAAGTGCTTCATCAAAAATCACTTCTGCACAAAGAGTAATATGTAGACATATCACTAGACAGTAGTGGCCAAATATATACGTAACTTCAGATCTTGTTGATCATCTGAAATAATGGTGTGGTCAAATAGATAGCCTTTACTATTTTGTGTAATTATCTTTGAAAGTTATGAGCTGAAAATTGTGTGTGATTGCATAACAGAAAATTACAACTATGTCCCTTTTTTTTACCCAGGATGACCTCAGCCAGGAGGAGGCCTTGCCCAGTGAGAGAGAGGAGGAGGCCTTGCCCAGTGGGAGAGAGGAGGAGGCTGTGGCTGGGCCAAGTAGAAGCCGCACGGAGTGCCAGGTGCCTCCCCTCCGCATTATACAGAAAAGGCCCAGGAGGATGACTGCAACAGAGCAGGAATCCCTAGACCTCATACGGGAAGCAAGCCTGATCCTGAGTAAACCTCCCAATGCAGAGGAGGCGTATGGCACCTATATAGCCAGCAGATTACAGGAGTTGGAAAAGGGCCAACGCCTCCTCTGTGAGGGTCTATTTTTCCAGGCTTACCAGAAGGGCTTGAGAGGGGAGCTTACTGCTAACACATATATAGCAGATGAAGGCACTCCTACTCCTCCTCCTCCTCCTCCTCCTCCTCCTGCCCCAAGTACACCACCAGAGGCACAACCTCCGAGGAAGGCTGCAGAGAAGCGTGGAGGGAAGGCTACACGGAAGAGTCGAAAGTGATGCCTGGTTTCTGTCTGTTCTGACTGTGCTCCCTGTGCTCCCTATAGTCGCAAGATACCTATTTTCTTGTCCTCAAACTTGATGTGTGTCCTGGGGGACGAAAGGCTTCCCAGATTCTAAAAGTGTGTCCAGTGTTGCCTTCCTAATTTTTTTGTTTATCAAATAAATACTTTTTGGTTTACCTTACATTCTTGCCTATGTCTTTTGATTCAAAAACGCCATTTGGTTTGGGAGTCGGCAGGTACAGGTCGAAAAGACTATGGGGTTGATTTGAGAAAAGCAAATAGTCTGTGCACTTTGCAGAGGGCAGTTGCCCTCTGCAAGTGCAATTGCTCCAGAGCATCAGAAATTATTTAAAAGCTTGACTTTGCAAAGAGTACCCAATCCTGTGCAAGTAAAAGAAAAAAAAAAACATTTTTGCTTGCACATGATTGGATGATGGAAGTCAGCAGAGCTGCTTCACATTTAATAAAGCTTGGGAGCAACTGCTCTTGCAGAGGGCAAATGCAATTTCCAAAATGCACAGGCTTTTTACCTTTATGAAATCAACCCCTATGTGTGTTTTTGTCAAATAAAAAGAATTTATTTTGATTTTACATGATTTTAGGAATAAATCAGCAGAGCTTCCCCGAATTTAAGCTCTTCCCCTCAGTTTTTCAGCGACTGCACTTCCAACAAGTGCACTTGGTGTGCAATTTCCCAAGTGAACGTTTCACTTGATATTCTTAAATGATTTAAGCCTTTTGTCAAAAACAAGCTCGGGGGAAGCTCTGCTGATTTTTGCAGAAAATCATGTAAAATAAAAATTAATTGTTTTGGTTTGGGCTTCCTTGCATGTGCCCCTCGGATACACAGCGAACACACTTCAAAATGCTCTTTATGTGGAATTATATGTATAATTAGCAATTGGAGTGAAAAATGATTTTGCCTTTGTTAAATACACCCCCCTATGTCTAATGAACAAGGGACAACAACCTCATTAAGGTTCTTTAAAACAACACAAAATATGAATGTTAATTGTGGTAACTTGAAAATACACACCAAAAATGTGGTTAACATTTAACACACATTGTAAAATAGCTAAAGTGCGGAAATAAAAAAAAAAAAAAATATTATCTATTTTAAAATTTAAAAGTTATGGAGATCTGGCTGTTACAAAATATTATATTAGTCATGGCAGGAGGATAAATCATGAAGAAAGAAGTTTATGAGAACTCTGTGTGAATATAAAGCAGAAAAACAACTTCATTCCTCTCGCATTATCAATCCTAAAAAAAGGCTGTATTAAAAGACGACAGAAGAGGAATGTGCTAGCTTCAAGACGAAGGCTAGTTTTACCAGACCGAGCGCTTCCGTCTTGTAATTGCTTCAGAGCATGCGTCAGTTTGAGTTCGTCGGACTAGCACACAGACGATCGGTTTGTCCGCTAGAAAGCAGAGTCCGTCGGATAAATTTAAAGCAAGTTTCAAATCTAATTCCGTCAAACTTTTGAGAAAACAAAGTCCGCTGGAGCCCACACACATCGAATTGTCCGACGAAATCCAGTCCGCCGGGCAAAGTCCGCCGTAATGTCCGCTCGTGTGTACGCGGCATTACACGAAATTAGCAGAAGGAGCCCAATGGGTGGCGCTAAAATGCTGAAAATCAACGTAGTACTTCACTACGTTCGTAATTGTTGGCCAACAATTGTGTGGCCGTGTGTATGCAAGACAAGTTTGGGCCAACGCCCTTCGGACCAAATTCCACGGTTTTGTTGGCCAACAATCCGATCGTGTGTACGAGGCTTAAGGGAGCCTTCTCCCTTTCTCCCCCCTACTGCAGTGGGTGTTGGCGGCCAGGGTGAGGAGGCACATTTAAGAGAGGCTCTGTTAATATGAACCACAGTGTATGTTTGAACCTGAAACTTGCTGATGAGAACCCACCCTTGGGGCTTTATATCTACCCTAAACAGCTGTATTATCTATATACTGGTGCAAACCTAGGATCAAGGCTTTTTGGCCCTCAAATATTGATACCCAAATACAAGTGGAGGCATGTAGCCTTAAAGCGGAGTTCCACCCTAAAGTGGAACTTCCGCTCATCGGATTCCTCCCCCCCTCCGGTGTCACAATTGGCACCTTTCAGGGGGGAGGGGGGTGCAGATACCTGTATAATACAGGTATCTGCACCCACTTCCGGGTACAGCTAGCCGCAGCTAGCCGCAGACTCCCCGCCCACCCCCGTTGTGTTGTGGGAAATACACAGTTCCCACAACACAACGGGGACCAGTGAAGACGCGCAGCGCGACTCGCGCATGCGCAGTAGGGAACCGGGCAGTGAAGCGGCAACGCTTCGCTTCCTGATTCCCTCAGTGTGAATGGCGGCGGCAGCACCCGAGGATCGAGGGACGGCTCGGTCTCGGGTGCCGACATCGCTGGACCCCGGGACAGGTAAGTGTCCTTATTTTAAAAGTCAGCAGCTGCAGTATTTGCAGCTGCTGACATCTAATTTTTTTTTTTTTGGTGAAACACCACTTTAAAAGCAAATATCAGATCCGTTTGTCCCCACATTTGACAAGTGAGCCTATTGCGGCCATGCTGGAGCCCCCACTAGGCTTTGGGGGCGAGCGATGTGACCCTAACATTCCATTTACAAATTGTTAACGATCCAGAAGAAGCGACCAGGTTGCGAAACACGTAGAGCGGAATTCCTGAGGTCTATCGAGGACAAGTGAAACCCCAATGTTTGGAGGATATGTGAATTTTGGTGTATATTCTATTATGCACAAGGTTTCATATCTGCTATATACTGTTCTCTAGAGGGGATTTACATTTAGTCTGTGACCAATATTATTTTAAATAGACTAATCTCTTTATTTAATTGTTACATTGTATACAAATTATTTGAATGTAGATCATAGATCAATAAATTTGTTAATTTTATCAGGGGGGTACCTAGAGCGTTTGGCACCTGGGGCAGATCCTATATCTGGCAACTGGCAGAGGCGGGCATTCGGGTAATGGGACCGCTGTGATTGGCTGTCACATGATCTAAAAGGTCCCCGTCGCAAGTTTGCATCGGGAGTTTTCTGGTGCCCGCCAGCTACCATGGTGGGAGCAGGGTTTCAGCATGGCAAGTTGTTTTAACAGGGTCAGATACACTGGAGATCAAAATTAGAGAACAACCTACAATTTCCTAAATTTCAAGGTCACTGCTTAGTCCTATTTGAAATAATCTAAACAGGAGTAAAATAGCAATTTTGTTAAGCATAGTTCATGAGTTACATACTTTTTGAAACGCAGATTAAAAAAACTTTATTGAGATTTGTAAAAAAAAAAAAAAACATTGATGAAAATTAAAGAACACTTCCAGATACCTCTGTTATTGGTGTTAATCTAAGAATGCATATTAGATGGTGCAGCTATAAGATCGACAAACAGAGGAAAAGATTACAGGGCACGCATACTAAAATTACATTTAAATCCTGCAAGGCTATTTAAAACACCTGAACATATTCAGTTAATAGGCAAAAAATATGGAGGTTTGGTCACACTATATGGCCACTACTGCGTCAAAGTACCCCATTATCAGTGGTCCTACACTATTCATAGAATGAAAGATCCTGCTTCTCAACCAAAGGAGAAATACACTCCTCTATGTGGGAGAACTAAAGAACTTGGCCCCCAAAGTCTATCTTTGCTTGTCTATTGTAAGGGTCCTGACCAGATCCCTTGGGCTGGAGCACCCCATCCCCCCACCATTACCTCTTATCCACCTGTGTTATAGGAGTCCTCCTTTAGTTCTCCTACATAGAGGAGTGCGTTTTGCCCATGGTTGAGAAGCAGGATCTTTCATTCTATGAATAGTGTAGGACTAGGGTTGCCACCTTTCCAGGATTGACCCAGACAGTCCGGGTTTTGAATCATGTGTCCGGGTTTCAGGCCGCCTGAAACCCGGACACATTATTTAGAATGGACTGCAGTTCCCCAAGTAACCAAGTACGACAACCACCAAGTACATAGGTGTGTGCATGTGCCCCACCCCCATACATGGACAGGAGAGATGGCTCAATCTGCTCCTCCTCCTCCTCCCACCCTTACCCTTCTGTCTGCCCACCAACACTCCAATCCCCCGTGTTCTGTGCCTCAGGAAAGGGATTGGCGGGCTAGAAATTTGAAGCTCTGCATACAATGTGGATGTAAGATATTGATGCCCGAGCCTCCATCCTCCGGTGAGCGAGCTCACCATCCAATGTCTGTTAGTACACGAAGGTAAGGGGGACTCAGATGAAAGGGGTGCCCTGTGGACTCTGTTGTAAGGGGGGCTTTGGCAACCTTGATTTAAGCTGGAATGCTGGGAACTCTAAAGTAAGTGGGAGCTTTGGTGAGAAGAAACACCCTTACATCAGAGTTCTCCTTTACATTGCATTCGCCCTTAAAAAAAAATTGCCGTGCGCGGCTAAAGTGTTCGGGTTTGTCTTGAAGAAAAGATGGCAACCCTATGTAGGACCCACTGATAATGGCATACTTTGACGCAGTAGTGGGTTTAAGCACAATATAGTGTGACCAAATGCCCATATTTTTTGCCTATTTGCTGAATATGTTCAGGTGTTTTAAATGTAATTTTAGTATGTGTGCGCTGTAATCTTTTCCTCCATTGGTGTTAATCTGGCACCTTATGCCAATTTCTTTAATTATCTGACAAACCATATTTAACTGGCAGCCTAACTTTTCAGTTTTCACTGGCTTTGCAATATGGTGAGCTTTTCTAAAGTGACTGAAACCCTCCAGCAGCAGGTTGTCCAGATGAAGGCCAAAGGGATGACCCTTTCAGCCATAGCAAGAGAAGTTTGTTGTTCCAAATCTGAGATTTCTAGAATATCGCATCTTTATGTCACAAACTCATTCAAGTCCCCCAAGAAGGCTGGTCATCCAAAAAAGACAAATGCAAGAGAGGACAGGATAATGCGAAGAATCTCAATGGGTAATCAGTTCAACACTACAGCTGCGATTCCTCGCCAGTTCACTGCTGAACAGAGTCAGGATCTGTCTCGTCGTTTAAGAGAATTTGGACTGAAAGGCCACTCTGCAGTGACCAAAACTCTCATTAGCAGAAAGAATCAAAAGGCTAGACTAACCTTTGCTGAGGAGCATGTTGTGTGGACAGTGGAGATCTGGTCCAAAGTTCACTTTAGTGATGAAAGCAAGTTTAATTTATTTGGGTCCGATGGGAAACATTATGTTCATCATTAACTGGGGAAAGACTGAACTCCAAGTGTGTAAAGAAGTCAGTGAAAGGTGGAAAGGGAAGCGTCATGGTCTGGGGGATGTTTTCTGCAGCAGGAGTTGGGTCTCTTATACAGCTACATGGCAGAGTGAATGTAAATGTTTATCAGAACCTTCTTCAACAACATGTGGTTCCTTCCCTGCGTCCATCACCCAATCAGCCAGCAATTTTCATGCACGACAATGCCCCCAGTCATACAGCAAATAGGATAAAGCAGTTCCTTGAAGCTAAAAAACATTGAAATAACGAAATGGCCAGCCCTGAGTCCTGATCTAAACCCAATAGAAAACCTCTGGAAAATCCTTGGCAACAAAAAGTTATGGCCAAGAAATTCACTAGTCACCGAACTGTGGAAGAGACTGGAAGAAGAGTGGAACAAAATCACACCAGAGCAGTGTGCGAGACTAGTGATGTCCTGTGCAAAGCAGATGTGCTGAAGTCATTCAAAAGCAAGGGCCTGTACACTTCCTACCAATTGTTATTTTTTGTTGAAGTGCCTTGGTTATTTTGAAAAACGCTGTTTTATTAGGAGGGTATAGCCACAACAAAAATTCCATCAAATGTTGAGCAATGAAGATGACTTTATTTCTGAAAAAAAAATCAAGTGCTCATGAATTGTCTTCCAATTTTGATATCCAGTGTATATGCGGCAGCTCAGCGTTAAGGCCCACCCACTGAGCAGCTGCATACAGTGGGGCAAAAAAGTATTTAGTCAGCCACCAATTGTGCAAGTTCTCCCACTTAAAAAGATGAGAGAGGCCTATAATTGTCATCATAGGTATACCTCAACTAAGAGACAAAATGTGGAAACAAATCCAGACCAAATCACATTGTCTGATTTTTGAAAGAATTTGCAAACAATGGTGGAAAATAAGTATTTGGTCAATATCAAAAGTTCATCTCAATACTTTGTTATATATCCTTTGTTGGCAATGACAGAGGTCAAACGTTTTCTGTAAGTCTTCACAAGGTTGTCACACACTGTTGCTGGTATGTTGGCCCATTCCTCCATGCAGATCTCCTCTAGAGCAGTGATGTTTTGGGGCTGTCGCTGGGCAACACAGACTTTCAACTCCCTCCAAAGGTTTTCTATGGGGTTGAGATCTGGAGACTGGCTAGGCCACTCCAGGTCCTTGAAATGCTTCTTACGAAGCCACTCCCTCGTTGCCCGGGCAGTGTGTTTGGGATCATTGTCATGCTGAAAGACCCAGCCACGTTTCATCGTCTTGCAGAGAAACAGCCCCAAATTATGATGTTGCCATCCCCCATGCTTCACAGTAGGTATGGTGTTCTTTGGTTGCAACTCAGCATTCTCTCTCCTCCAAACACGATGAGTTGTGTTTCTACCAAACAATTCTACTTTGGTTTCACCTGACCATATGACATTCTCCCAATCCTCTTCTGGATCATCCAAATGCTCTCTATCAAACCTCAGACGGGCCCGGACATGTACTGGCTTAAGCATCGGGACATGTCTGGCACTGCAGGGTCCCTGGCGGCGTAGTGTGTTACTGATGGTAGCCTTTGTTACGTTGGTCCCAGCTCTCTGCAGGTCATTCACTAGGTCCCCCCGTGTGGTTCTGGGATTTTTGCTCACAGTTCTTGTGATCATTTTGACCCCACGGAGTGAGATCTTGCGTGGAGCCCCAGATCGAGGGAGATTATCAGTGGTCTTGTAGGTCTTCCATTTTCTAATTATTGCTCCCACAGTTGATTTCTTCACACCAAGCTGCTTGCCTATTGCAGATTCAGTCTTCCCAGCCTGCAGGTCTACAATTTTGTTTCTGGTGTCCTTCGACAGCTCTTTGGTCTTCACCATAGTGGAGTTTGGAGTGTGACTGTTTGAGGTTGTGGACAGGTGTCTTTTATACTGATAACAAGTTCAAACAGGTGCCATTAATACAGGTAATGAGTGGAGGACAGAGGAGCCTCTTAAAGAAGATACAGGTCTGTGAGAGCCAGAAATCTTGCTTGTTTGTAGGTGACCAAATACTTATTTTTCACCATAATTTGCAAATAAATTCTTTCAAAAATCAGACAATGTGATCTACTAAAAATTAGTAGATGTAACAGACTTTGTTAGAAGTCGTCAGAGATATTACAGTGGCAGCCACTTCCCAACCGACCACCGTCGTTATACGTCGGTACCTTGACGCTAAATACCATTATTGCAGCATATGGTGCTTAAAAATTGTGGGCAGTCTTCTTTCAGATAAAAGTGGTCTCTTGCGGCAGATTCGCCGCAAGATCACTTTTATTGGGGGCAGGAGAGGGCCCCTCCACCACGTTACGGTCCTCTCTGCTTATTACCAGAGACAATCGGTAGCGGCAGAGACAATCGGGTCCTTTCTCCTGTGAGGCATGGAGTCAAGTGAGGGAAAGATGGCCCCCACTTGGCTCCATACCATTGGATGACGAAAGCAATGTCAAATGTCACTTCCCCCAATGGTCTTAAAGGGGATTTTTTTTTTTTTTTTAATTGCATTTAAGTGTAAATGTGAGATCTGAGGTCTTTTTGACCCCAGATCTTATATTAAAAAAGTCATGCTTTTTTTTCAATTACAAGTGATGTTTACATTTTGTAATAGGAATAAAAGCGACCCAAAATTTTTTTTTTTAAATGGACAGTGTAAAAAAAAAAAAAAAAAAAAAAAATTTAAAGAGCCCCTTCCTGCCGTGCTCACGCACAGAAGCGAACGCATACGCAAGTCGAGCCTGCATATTTAAACGGTATTCAAACCACACATGCAAGGCATCGCCGCGATCGTTAGAGCGAGAGCAATAATGCTAGCCCAAGATCTGCAACTCAAAACTGGTAACCTGTAGAAATTTTTAAACGTCACCTATGGAGATTTTTAAGGGTCAAAGTTTGTCACCATTTCACGAGCGGGAGCAATTTTGAAGCATGACATGTTGGGTATCAATTTACTCGACGTAACAATATCTTTCACAATATAAAAAAAAATTGGGCTACCGTTTTCTTATTTTTTCATTTAACCACTTGAGCCCCGGACCATTATGCTGCCTAAGGACCAGAGGTCTTTTTCCAATTTGGCACTGCGTCGCTTTAACTGCTAATTGCGCGGTCATGCAATGCTGTACCCAAACGAAATTTGCGTCCTTTTCTTCCCACAAATAGAGCTTTCTTTTGATGGTATTTGATCACCTCTGCGGTTTTTATTTTTTGCGCTATAAACGGAAAAAGACCGAAAATTTTGAAAAAAAATGATATTTTCTACTTTTTGTTATAAAAAAAATCCAATAAACTAAATTTTAGTCATACATTTAGGCCAAAATGTATTCGGCCACATGTCTTTGGTAAAAAAAATGTCAATAAGCGTATATTTATTGGTTTGCGCAAAAGTTATAGCGTCTACAAACTAGGGTACATTTTCTGGAATTTACACAGCTTTTAGTTTATGACTGCCTATGTCATTTCTTGAGGTGCTAAAATGGCAGGGCAGTACAAAACCCCCCCAAATGACCCCATTTTGGAAAGTAGACACCCCAAGGAAATTGCTGAGAGGCATGTTGAACCCATTGAATATTTATTTTTTTTGTCCCAAGTGATTGAAAAATGACAAAAAAAAAAAAAAAAAAAAATATTTACAAAAAGTCGTCACTAAATGATATATTGCTCACACAGGCCATGGGCCTATGTGGAATTGCACCCCAAAATACATTCTGCTGCTTCTCCTGAGTATGGGGATACCACATGTGTGGGACTTTTTGGGAGCCTAGCCGCGTACGGGGCCCCGAAAACCAATCACCGCCTTCAGGATTTCTAAGGGTGTAAATTTTTGCTTTCACTCTTCACTGCCTATCACAGTTTCGGAGGCCATGGAATGCCAAGATGGCACAAAACCCCCCAAAATGACCCCATTTTGGAAAGTAGACACCCCAAGCTATTTGCTGAGAGGCATATTGAGTCCATGGAATATTTTATATTTTGACACAAGTTGCGGGAAAGTGACACTTTTTTTTTTTTTTTTTTTCATAAAGTTGTCACTAAATGATATATTGCTCACACAGGCCATGGGCATATGTGGAATTGCACCCCAAAATACATTTAGCTGCTTCTCCTGAGTATGGGGATACCACATGTGTGGGACTTTTTGGGAGCCTAGCCGCGTACTGGACCCCGAAAACCAATCACTGCCTTCAGGATTTCTAAGGGTAAAAATTTTTGATTTCACTCTTTACTGCCTATCACAGTTTCGGAGGCCATGGAATGCCCAGGTGGCACAAAACCCCCCCAAATGACCCCATTTTGGAAAGTAGACACCCCAAGCTATTTGCTGAGAGGCATGGTGAGTATTTTGCAGCTCTCATTTGTTTTTGAAAATGAAGAAAGACAAGAAAAAACATTTTTTTTTTTTCTTTTTTCAATTTTCAAAACTTTGTGACAAAAAGTGAGGTCTGCAAAATACTCACTATACCTCTCAGCAAATAGCTTGGGGTGTCTACTTTCCAAAATGGGGTCATTTGGGGGGGTTTTGTGCCACCTGGGCATTCCATGGCCTCCGAAACTGTGATAGGCAGTGAAGAGTGAAATCAAAAATTCACGCCCTTAGAAAGCCTGAAGGCGGTGCTTGGTTTTCGGGGTCCCGTACGCGGCTAGGCTCCCAAAAAGTCTCACACATGTGGTATCCCCGTACTCAGGAGAAGCAGCAGAATGTATTTTGGGGTGTAATTTCACATATTTCCATGGCATGTTTGAGCAATATATCATTTAGTGACAACTTTGTGCAAAAAAAAAAAAAAAAAAAAAAAAATTGTCTCTTTCCCGCAACTTGTGTCGCAATATAAAATATTCCATGGACTCGACATGCCTCTCAGCAAATAGCTTGGGGTGTCTACTTTCCAAAATGGGGTCATTTGGGGGGGTTTTGAACTGTCCTGGCATTTTATGCACAACATTTAGAAGCTTATGTCACACATCACCCACTCTTCTAACCACTTGAAGACAAAGCCCTTTCTGACACTTATTGTTTACATGAAAAAGTTTTTTTTTTTTGCAAAAAAATTACTTTGAACCCCCAAACATTATATATTTTTTTAAAGCAAATGCCCTACAGATTAAAATGGTGGGTGTTTCATTTTTTTTTTTCACACAGTAATTGCGCAGCGATTTTTCAAACGCATTTTTTGGGGAAAAAACACACTTTTTTTAATTTTAATGCACTAAAACACACTATATTGCCCAAATGTTTGATGAAATAAAAAAGATGATCTTAGGCCGAGTACATGGATACCAAACATGACATGCTTTAAAATTGCGCACAAACGTGCAGTGGCAACAAAATAAATACATGTTTAAAAGCCTTCAAAAGCCTTTACAGGTTACCACTTTAGATTTACAGAGGAGGTCTACTGGAAAAATTACTGCACTCGATCTGGCCTTCGCGGTGATACCTCACATGCATGGTGCAATTGCTGTTTACATTTGACGACAGACCGCCGCTTGCGTTTGCCTTAGCGCGAGAGCAGGGGGCGACAGGGGTGTTTTTTTTTTTTTTTTTTTTTCTTTATTATTTTTTTGCTTTTTTAATCTTACTTTTAAACTGTTCCTTTCATATTTTTTTTTTTAATCATTTTTATTGTTATCTCGGGGAATGTAAATATCCCCTATGATAGCAATAGGTAGTGACAGGTACTCTTTTTTGAAAAAATTGTGGTCTATTAGACCCTAGATCTCTCCTCTGCCCTCAAAGCATCTGACCACACCAAGATCGGTGTGATAAAATGCTTCCCCAATTTCCCAATGGCGCTATTTACATCCGGCGAAATCTAAGTCATGAAATACTCGTAGCTTCCGGTTTCTTAGGCCATAGAGATGTTTGGAGCCACTCTGGTCTCTGATCAGCTCTATGGTCAGCTGGCTGAATCACCGGCTGCATTCTCAGGTTCCCTGTTGAGACAGGAGAGCCAGAGAAAAACACGGAAGATGGTGGGGGGGGGGGGGCATTCCCTCCCACGGCTTGTAAAAGCAGTCTAGAGGCTAATTAGCCGCTAGGATTGCTTTTATATGAAAGCCGACCGCTGGCTGAAAAGAATGATACCAAGATGATACCTAAACCTGCAGGCATCATTCTGGTATAACCACTCAAAGTCGTGAATGGCGTACCTGAAGACAAAAAAATGGTTAACAATGGTTAACAATAAAGCACAGTAAAGTGTAAATAATTACACACCTGAAAAACAAACATGATAAAACATAATAACAATAACAATAACAATAACAATAAAACATTGCAGAATAGAATACAGTAAAAAAGAGCAGAACAATAGAGAGAGAGAATAGAGAGAGAGAGAACAATAAAACAACAACTATTTTTTTTTATTTCATATATTTTTTTTTTTTTTTACACTTTTTTTGTAACTAACTTTTATAACGGTAACCGGTTCCAGGTTCGGGTCTCTCAAAATGCGATGGCATCTTGGGAGACACTTTGAAAGTGCGCCTAGCCTGTGCAATGCTGTACCCTACGCTAATACTCAACTAGTGCATGGTAGCGTTCAAAACATTCACCAATGCAAAGACCAGGATTGTCAGGACAGGAGGGACAATAATAGCGGGCGTCACGCCTATATCCGCGCTTGCTGCAGACACGACATCTTTTTTGGGGGGTTCGTTGGGTAGGGGTACTCGGGAGGACATAAAAATGCCTCTCATGCAGCCGACTGCATTTGGTTGGGGATGTGAATGGGGGAAGTACGGGCGCTGCAGAAGCGGTGGGTTCCCAATTAGGATTGGCGAATGCAGCAGGAAGGGCACTATGGGCACGACGGGCCTGTGTTTGTCTTTTTGGTGGCAGCGGGACACTACTTGTGCTTGCCACCTCACCAGCTTGAACTGCACTTATGGGACTCGCCACGTCACCAAGTGTTACTGCAGTGCTGGTTTGACTACGACCGGGGTGTACTAGGCCGCTGGCGCTTGCCAGTTCACCAAAACGCTACCAAAAAACTGTTAGCGATCGCAGGGATCAGGCCTGACTCTGCGAACGCTGCAGTTATGCGTTTAGTGTTTTGTAAGTGACAGTGATCGATCGATACTGCACTTGGGTGGGCTGGGCCGGGCCGGGCGGAGGGGCAAAACGCAGGTGCTAGCAGGTATCTGGGCTGATCCCGCTAACACTGCGTTTTTGGGAACCCTAAACTGCTGGTGACGCTAGTATAGATATGATCGGATCAGATATTGATGCGATCAGATACTATACCACTAAGGGAGGTGTACGGTGTGTGCGTGGGTGTTAGCGGTACTGGCGCTAATCTGACGCTGCCTGGGGCTGGTGCTTGCCAGTTCACCAAAATACTACCAAAAAAACTGTTAGCGATCGCAGGGATCAGGCCTGACTCTGCGAACGCTGCAGTTATGCGTTTAGTGTTTTGTAAGTGACAGTGATCGATCGATACTGCACTTGGGTGGGCTGGGCTGGGCCGGGCCGGGCGGAGAGGCAAAAAGCAGGTGCTAGCGGGTATCTGGGCTGATCCCGCTAACACTGCGTTTTTGGGAACCCTAAACTGCTGGGGACGCTAGTATAGATCTGATCGGATCAGATATTGATGCGTTCAGATACTATACCACTAAGGGAGGCGTATGCTGCGTGCGTGGGTGTTAGTGGTACTGGCGCTAACCTGACGCCTGGGGCTGGTGCTTGCCAGTTCACCAAAATGCTACCAAAAAAACTGTTAGCGATCGCAGGGATCAGGCCTGACTCTGCGAACGCTGCAGTTATGCGTTTAGTGTTTTGTAAGTGACAGTGATCGATCGATACTGCACTTGGGTGGGCTGGGCCGGGCCGGGCGGAGGGGCAAAACGCAGGTGCTAGCGGGTATCTGGGCTGATCCCGCTAACACTGCGTTTTTGGGAACCCTAAACTGCTGGGGACGCTAGTATAGATCTGATCGGATCAGATATTGATGCGTTCAGATACTATACCACTAAGGGAGGTGTACGGTGCGTGCGTGGGTGTTCGCGGTACTGGCGCTAATCTGACGCTGCCTGGGGCGACGCATATCACCGCCGGGCGATCGGGGGGCTAAACCTTTATTCGGTAATAAACGGCGGGTGCCCTGACACTATAAAAAAATAAACAAACTAACCAGCGTCAACCGTAACGGTTATACGGTGATCAGTGGTGAAAGGGTTAACTAGGGGGCAATCAAGGGGTTAAAACATTTATTAGGTAGTATATGGGGGTCCCTGACAATATAAAACGCTGACGGCGAACCTAAATATTTACCTCACTAACTAGCGTCACCAGTGACACTAATACAGCGATCAGAAAAATGATCGCTTAGTGACACTGGTGACAGGGGGTGATCAAGGGGTTAAAACTTTATTAGGGGGGGGTTAGGGGGGTACCCTAGACCTAAAGGGGGGTAATACTAACTGCCCTAACACATTTACTGTCACAAACTGACAACTAGCAGTAATCAGAAAAAAAAAAAAAAAAAAAAAAAAAAAAACTGCTGGTGTCAGTTTGTGACAGGGGGGGGGGGGGTGATTGGGGGGGGATCGGGGGGCGATCGGGGGGGGGATCGGGGTGATTTGTGTGCCTGGCATGTTCTACTGTGTGTGTGTGTGTTTGTGCACTCACATACTTGTCGTCTCTCCTCGGGCCGGAACGGAAAATACCGACCCGAGGGGAGATGACATCATTTCCTTTGCTGCTGTTTAGCATACAGCAGCAAAGGAAGATTCTCATTGGCCGGCGGCGATCGCGAGGGGGGGGCCACGAACGGATGGTCTCCCCCTCATCACCGATCGCCGCTGGACAAACGACGACCGCCTCGGGCACCGGGGGGGGGTCCGATCGGACCCCCCACCCGCGGAAGGCAAATCACGTACCCTGTACGTGATTTTGCCTGTCCGTGCCACTTTGCCGACGTACATCGGCGTGAGGCGGTCGTCAAGTGGTTAAAAAAAGTGTATTTTTTCCCCAAAAAAAAAAAAAAAATTGCATTTGTAAGACTGCTGCGCAAATATGGTGTGACAAAGTATTGCAACGACTGCAATTTTATTCTCTAGGTTGTCTGAAAAAAATAAAATTTATATATATATATATATATATATATATAATTTTTTTATTATTAATAATAATAATATGTATATGGTTTGGGGGTTCTAAGTAATTTTCTACCAAAAAAACCCCCTGATTTTAACTTGTAAACAGGTTTGAAAAATAGGCCTGGTCTTTAGGTGGTTAACTTAAGAGTGGTTGTAAACCCTTACATACCCAGTGATGTGTCTGGCCTCAGGTGATACGGAGATGAAACAAATCCTCCTACACAAGTTGTACCTGTCTATCTGCAGTCTTCTCTACATCTCTTCAAAGTGTAGTATTTATACAGCTTGTCTAAGCACTCAGAAAGCAGGGGATGGAGAAATTACACTCTTAAGAGCTCAGTGAAAGCTGACTGAAGAGAAGGGACCCCATCCCCCCCCCCCCCCACCCCTTCACACAGCACCAAGAAACAGAGCTGATGCTGTCAATCACAGGCTGTTTGCTGGAGCTTCCTCCCCTGTCACCTTATCTCTTGGTGTCAGGAAAACTGATCAAAAGTGGCTCATGCTCATAGAGAAAGGAGGGTACAGGCAGAAATGATACTTATTTCTCTGGACTGAGACAAGTACACACTATAGGGAGTATTTGTTCATATTTCATGTCTGAGGTTTACAACCACTTTAAACTGCACAGTCATAGGTGTAAATTCAAACGTGTCTGTCTAGGCTTCGATGTAACTGACATAAAGACAAATAGATGGCATATGTGGCCTGGTCCACGTAAAATGTTTATTGATGTAAAACAATACAGTTAGTGTTAGATCCAACCACAAACAGCAAAACAGGATAAATGGAAAAAATAATTTGCACAGTCGGCAACATACAATCACACAGATGGTGAAAGTTTCAACTATGACAACTTCTAAATAAAAATAAAAAAGTTCTAAAAAATAAGCCTTAGTAATTGAACGTTACATGAAAATTACACTTTAAGGATGTTAACAGCTAAGTGCTTTAAATCAAATACCAAGCAAATTAGATGTATTATGCAGTCCTGCTCACAATCCATGTCGATTTATTTTTTGTCAGTCTGAATTTTAAAGACCGCAAGACGAAAGCAGAACGTATATATATTCCACAAGTTTACAAAATGACCATAGATTGTTATAACTACAAGCAGAGTTGATCATGAGCTATTGTGTGCTCCATTTTCTTTTCTCCCGATGTTATTCAAATGCTAGGAGGTTTGATTGGGTACAAAATATACCTTTTTTTTTTTTTTTTTTTAACATATACACGGTTTAGCCCAAGCTTCTCATCTGCTGTGAAATGCTACTTCAGTAAATCTGAATGTACAGCAATAGAAAATCTACAAAATTTGACTTGTCTGATGAATACAGCATCAATTAAAAAAAAGGTACCCAAGGTCATTTACTCCATTATGCAGACCATTGCACATGGTTTAGGCCCCTGTGCCTGAGATTCTGGTATTTCTTTGCAGGTAAAAGGCACAGGCGCACCATCCAGCCCTCCTGCAAGTCTGGCAATCATCCCTTGGCACATAGTACCCTTCGGTGCACCATCCAACCAGAACAGCTTTAGCCTCTCAACAGGCAACAGAAGGCGGAGATGGACGGTGCGCCTGTGCCTTCCACCCTGCCCAAAAATGCTGGAATCTCATACACCGAGGCTTGAAGCCCAGTCTGCATGAGTGCTTATGGCCAACCTTCATTCATGCATGGAGATGTTTAAAGAGGTTCTCCAGGAACATGTTATATACATTCCACTTATCAAAAGGGGTCTGTTCAGTGATTTCTTCTAATCATTGGCTCCACAATGGGAATGCTTTGTAGTCTTTTTTTCCTCTTTAATCTTCACACCATGTACATCAATCCTTTAAAATCCTTGTTTTTAGGTAGTAAAAATGCGTATATATAAAAATGAATAAAAAAGGTCCAAGCCCTTAGGCAGTCTAGAGGTAAGGAGGTTGTAGCTTTACATAACTGCCAAACTAAATAGGCAACTATACCTCCCTTAGGGCCGGTTCACACTGCAGCAATGCGGGAACCCTGCAAATCCACTGCGGGCTCCCACATCGCATGTCTCCCAGGGGCAATTCACAATGCCCTATGCGTACTGCTGGGGGTGTCAATTGAAAGTTGACACCCCCAAATCAGTTCACATATCGCAGTGCGAACTGCAAATTCGGACAGGAATCAGATCACATCAATGTGAACACCCATGCGATCCAATTCTGCTGTGAACCAAAAAAAAGGGGTCCTGTGAGAGTTTGGTCTTAATGCAATGCGAATTTAGTCATACTATCGCAACGCACAGAGATCACATTCAATTTGCACTGCAGTGCGGTGTGAATCACATCCGATGTTGGACATCGCACCAGTGGGAGCTGGCCCTTAAAAACAGTTAATCTCAGCACTTGAGATTTCAGACACAGTCTCAATCATTTCACAGCGCTTTGCTTTTCTACACAGTTTAAAGTAAACCTAAGGGCGCACCACCCTTCCCCCCCCCCCCCATTTTGGATTGCGAAAGGGAGGGTTAAAACCCCTGTAAGTTTTTTTTGCCAACTGTGTTCCCATTAGGGATGGTTTGCTTTACTTCTGGTCCCAAAGACACCAGGAAGTGAAAGGAAATGCTGTTAAACTGAGGTAGTCACTTGCAGTCACCAAGTTCATCAGAACCAATATCCCAACCTCCTGATTGGGGACACGAACAGCAATATAAACTTAATGTGTTCTAATCCCTCCCCACTATCCAAACCTGGGAAAAAAATAAAATGTTGCCTTCTGTTATACTAATGTGCTAAACGCTGGAAAGAATCTTTGTGAATGGTAGGAATTAAAAGTGGAATGGTGTCTTGGTGCCAGAATGAATAAACTTCCCTGTACAAACATAGGAGTCAAGTCAGCTGAAAACCCAGAAGAAGCCAGGGAGATGTTGGCACTGAGGGAGCCGGCAGGCGTTGCATCGCTGGAGAAAAATGGGAGTCTTTAGGAGTTTACTTCCATTTTAACTTGTTTCTAAAGAACCTCTTTAAGAGTGTGGGCAGAGAAGCATCTGGGACCCTCAATAGAGGTGGAGAGCCACATGGGGCTCACTGGCCCCCTCCATTTTCATAAACAAAACTGATCACACTGGTTTACACCCCTCATGAAACCCCCATTTCATTTATAAATCTGCTGTAGTTGACATGCTGCATTAACATCACTAGCTCACAACATATTTAACAATGATATACATCAGGCCTTAAAGTGATTTGAGACAATATGAACTAAAAATAATCCAAAAACAAAGTTTTTTTAATAGACTAAATAAAAAAAATAAAAATGCATAATATATTGCATGAAGAACTGCTGGTATTTTTTGTCTTCTTAAGAAAATATAGAATTGTGCGACTGTGACTACAATGCACCACTGGAAAACATTGTTTCCTGTGCATAAAATACGATAGAAGAACAAAAGGAAGGCATAGTACTAAAAAAAAAAAAAAAAAAAAAAAAGGATGAACATTTTATGGAATCACAAGAAAAAAAATGCTGTGCAGTATGGACTTATTGATTTGTTGTGAAAATCTATTGTAGGCATAGAAAATTAGAACAGAAGGTGCAAGTTTGACTCTGCGTTTATATAATATATATATTTATTTATATTGGTATGCAGTGCATGTAGTTTTATAGATGGCATTGAAAGATTATTACTGTAAAAACGTGGAGAAGACGGCCAAGGAAAGCAGAGGTGGGATGGAAATGGAACTAACTGAAATAGTGCGGTCATGGAGACAGGCTTCTAAATTATCAGAGCTAGAAAATATAAATACACTGCTTTGGGGTGGAGAAGTGTCCAGAAGTTGAACAGAGAGCAAATCAGTTAGCTTGATCAAGGGCTTTTAATAAATCCTCGCCCTGCAGCAGATTTCTGTTTCCTTGTATGGGAGCGTTCACTTCGCAGTCATAACCGGTTAGCTGTGGAAGCCCAGTGCCGTCCAATGACTGTCCGAGCAATCGACTGGCCATGTCTGGAAGAACAATTCAAAATATAAGTGTTATTGGTAAAACAATTCAGCTTTTAACAGCACAGTACACCATTTAATATCATCTGCTAGAAACCAGTGCAACAGCAATCTCTATGATAGTAGTTAAAGTGGTAGTAAAGTCAGTTGTTGTAAAAATCGCTGTACAGGCAATGGCATTATAACAGAAGAGACCCTGGAGGTCTCTTCTGTCATAAATAAATGTGCATGCGTGGGAGTGACGTCTCCGCGGCATAGCCAATCAGGCGGCTGAAGATCGCAAACCTGGAAGAAAGACCAGACGAAGATGGAAGCTGCCGGGGACAAGGGAGAGTGGGTAGAGTGCAGCGTTTGTAAGAATGTTGAGCCAAGAGTGACAGTGGAGGACCAGAGAAGAGGAGGACTGGGGGTGTTCTGTACAAAATCATCGCATAGAGCAGGTAAGTATAACATGTTTGTTATTTTGAAGGAAAAAAA
Organism: Lithobates septentrionalis; assembly: GCA_037952835.1. Taxonomy (NCBI): domain Eukaryota; kingdom Metazoa; phylum Chordata; class Amphibia; order Anura; family Ranidae; genus Lithobates; species Lithobates septentrionalis. Next base: position 60,415 of record JBBDGP010000163.1, on the reverse strand, counting down.
AAAATGTATACACACAATATATATATATATATATATATATATATATATATATATATATATATATATATATATATATATATATATATATATATATATATATATATATATATATATATATATATTTTGTGTGTATACATTTTTTTTTTCCTTCAAAATAACAAACATGTTATACTTACCTGCTCTATGCGATGATTTTGTACAGAACACCCCCAGTCCTCCTCTATATATACCCCTTTAGTAACCCTTTAAAATGCAAATACCTGTAGACAATAAGAGGATTGTTCTTTGTTCAGGTCCAGTTGGCTTATCTGAGTCCGATACTTTGACACATTTCCATAAGAGAGGAGAGTTCGCTCCTGGGTCAACATTCGTTTGAAATATCGTTCCCTAGAAGAAAAAATAAATAGATAAAAATTAACAAACTGTAAAATGACAAATCAGGAGTTTAGAATTTATTTCAATTTGTCACTAAGGACCCGCTGGAATGAATATTTTATTTTCCCAACTGTATGCATGGATTAACTGTAAAAGTAGAACTAATTTTTTTTCCCTGCGCATTCATTTTTCTCATTCTCCATATTTAAGAAGCCGACCAAGCAAATGTAACAGTTGGAACTCATATACTCACAGGGGTTTTACAATTGCGTGCTTTTATTTCTATGGGGGGGAATACATTTTATTTGGGTACAGGTCGCACAACAGCGCAATTGTCAGTTAAAGTAACGCAGTGCCTGGTCATGCAGGGAAGGTAAATCTTCAAGAGGTCAGGTGGTTAAATATTTTCTCACCCAGCGCAGGTGAAGCTAGACATCCACAATGCCTAGGAAACTAGAAGCTACCAAGCCATGGATCTTGCAGTATCCTGCTCCATGTTAAGCCAAGTCAACTTACAGGCAAATAAGGATGGGCTCAGGCGTGTTCACAGCTCCACATGCCCAAACATGCCAGGAAGCTTACACTGCTCAGCGCTATTTACAGGCAGCAGTGTTCATTTTGTAGACTAAAACAAACAATACATTTTAGTCGACTAAAAATGAAAACAATAGAGATGACTAAAATACGACTAAAACGGCATTTTAGTAAAAAGACTAAAATGGGACTAAAACTAAAATGCCGTTTTGGTCAAAAGACTAAAACTAAATTGAAATTTGACTTGACAAAATAACACTGGTCTTTCCTGCATCTGAATAAACTTTTATTTGAAAAAAAAAAAAATAACACTGGTCTGTAGATGCACTACCTCAATACCATTAATAATAACATATTAGATTTTTCACTCCAGCAGTATATAATGAGTTTGGAAATTGTAGAGAAATGTTAACTAATGCATTACAATTTAAATTACTCATTACATTTTAGACTAAAATGAGTTTTAGTTGACTAAAATGTACTGGAGATTTAGTCAACTAAATATGACTAAAACAATTGCAGTAGGCTAAAATGGGACAAACTAAAATGCCATTTTAGTCCTAAGACTAAAACTAAAATCGAAATCTGTTGCCAAAATTAACACTGACAGGCAGTGAGACATTTCCCGATCTCTGAAACCTTGGATCAGGGATGTCTCACTGCCTGCGATTAGCGCTGCTCAGTGTATGCTTCCTGGCGGGCTTGGGCATGTGGAGCTGTGAACACACCTGAGCCAATCCTTACAGGCAAATATATAATAAATTAATTAAATCACAACAAAGATTAAGGTTTTTCTTTTTTTTGGTTTTTGTTTTTATTTTTAAATAAGGCTCTCAATTTAAAATTTTAACCCACAACTCCCCCCAACCCCTCCATTTAGCAGCAAGTAGGAGCATGCTTATCTTTTGCGTACAATCTTTGGAACACAATAGCTCAAAGGACACGTTCACCTTTGGAATATGTTACACTCTATTTAGGGTGGAACATGTAACATGATTTAGCCCCCCCCCCCTCCTAACAGATTCTTTCCCTGCACCCACTGTCACAATTTAAAAAACAGAGCTCAGAGTTCTGTGAATTAATGAACTACAAGTACTGTCATCCACCACGGCCAGCGGTTTGTAGTTCACGAACTGCGAGGGCTCTGGTGACCGATTCTTCCTGCAGTTCAGTAACTGCCTGCCCATATCGGAGATACAGAATAGTGTACTGAGAGTCTGCAGGATCCTGGCATTGCGGGTACAATGTATTACAGGCTCCAGCGTTAAAAAAAAAAAAAAAAATTATATTAGTAAATGCACAATTTTTATGTGCAAAAAGAGGAGTATTTATTTTTTATAAAAAGGTAAACGTATCCTTTAAAACTGTAGATACAACAGTTTCTAAAATTTCCCCAGTAGGTGGCATTGCAGGTAGAATCTAAAACTTCTTTTCTCTCTCCCAATATTACAAAAGAATTAGTAGTAGAAAGCTCCTTTCTACTAACAAAAGGGGCTAAAAAAACAGGTAAGGGAATCCCAGTTAAATGAAAAATGAAAGACTTTATTTTTATTTTACACTTACTAGTCCCACTGCTTGAAACAAAGGGCCATCACTTTCAATTTTGCGTTTTCTCTGGACATTATGTAAAGCGATCATCTTTGGGCTCAATTCATCATCCAGGACCGCAGATCTGCAAAACATGCAAAAAACAGTCACACATGTGTTACGGGCCGAATTCAAACAACTAACAGCTGCCGGCTGAGCGCTTTACCTCTCCGTCAGGGGTCCGTTCCCGACTGTGGTGGGGGCATCACAGAGCTTCCCTTTTTTATTATACAAAAGTAAACTTCCTTCACTGTGCTGTACAGCAGGGAGGAGTGCTGTGCTGAGGAGTGCTGCGTTGCTGTACAGTTCCATGCAGCTTTGTACAGTAAACGCTGCAATAAATTTTAGCTTGTCTACATTTTAGCACAGCTCCGGGCTGCATTGCAGTGTAAATGAAACACACAAATTTGTTTCCTGTGTGTCCTTGTGGTGACAGGAGTTTTACAATGTGGTAAAACGCCTGTCTCCTCACTATTTCTAAATTCACCCCTGTATCAAAACCTAAAGCATATCTGAACACTTTTTATTATTATTTATTTTTATATAGTTTGGAAGGATCAGAACCCATATCAGGTTTTTATTGTCATCTGTGTCGCTGCTATGAAGATTTACTCTGTCTTGATTATCATTAAAGAAAGAGAGAATGGAAAATCTGTGTTACCAGAGCAGGAATAATAGTGAAATCTTCCAATTGGCACACCTATTCTGGTGACATCTGATAGTTTCTCACTTGCCATTTTGTCTACTAGACACCAAGTGAACTAGAAAACATCCCAAGAGGATGCCGATGGATCCCTACTGTAAGCAAAAATAAAAAGTTTTGGCTTTGGATAAACTTTAAATTTGCCACAACTGTCACAATGTATCCTGTAGGCAGTTGGAAGGAAGATTGGGGGTCACCAACAGTGACTGACGCAAGTAATAAATGACAATGCTGATGGGATTTCTGCGGTTAATTGCCAAACAGTGTAGTTAACTCCATGTGTGATCAAATGTTCTATGCTCACTGATGGCTCACACTGGAATTTCAGTCACATGTGATCTAGTTTATTTTCTAATTTTAGGTACATTCTACACCGATGATTAAAAGATGTACCTTCTATTTAATGGACTTGTTATAGTGGGAGTTCCAGGGCGGGATCTCTCCTTTACAGCTGCTTTGTCTGTTCTCACAGGAGAACTTGTGCGACTTCGGCTTCCATTATATGGAGAAGCGGGGGCACTCAGCACCTCTTTAATGGTTGGTGTCGGTGGGTGCACAATGATGGTTTTCGGATCGCTCATGGCTTCTGTGGTGATTGGTTTCAGATCGGTGGAGGGTGAAACAGTAGAGGGATGGAACAGATTGGTCATGCTTCCCAGGGACTGCAGAGGAGTGGAATCAGTCTCCATGGAGGAAAGCTGATCAAAGCTTCTTAGCTGGAAGTCATCATCCATTGGGATATATGGAGCCAACATCTCCAGGTCCAAGTCAGTTTCCTGAATTCAGATAAAATAATATCTATTAAGAGACTGCACAATGATTAACTGGTCAGCACTGTGATAAACACACAGGAAATGTACCTTTGTAGAGAATGGAGCCTTTGCTTCTGTGTCAATGGCAAAAAGTTTCTCTACCAAGTCCATCTTAAATTCCCGGGCAATGTCCATATCCTCTTCAAAACAATATTCTGCAGGAGTGCCAGGCTGCAAAGGGAAGACGTTGGGAAAGACTATAGGTATTATGGATAAGATTTAGCATATTTCTAAATGAGTACTGCCTTTTCACAGCTTGGTATAGATTTTCCAAACTATAAAGACCAAACATCCAAAAATGCTATTTTGATAGCAACCACACCCTTGGAATATCAATGACGTGCACAACACTAAGAAGGTGGTCTGTGTTAAGAGTCTAAATGTGGATACTTAAGGCATAAGACTGAGCTGCAACAGTGGTATGTGCCAACACACTAAATAAGCTTCTGCTTTAAAGGTATAGTTCACCTTATGATGAAAAAAGCCCATGCAGACGAAGGGCCACAGGAAATCACAATGCACCATGCCTTTTTTGCAAAATACCATGTAATGTAATTAGTACACCTGTAGGCCTCTGCGGGCACCCCTGAAGCCTGTCCGATATACTCAGATATTGCTTACCTTGCTTGTTCTCAGTGTCACAGCATTCCAGGTCTCGGTCAAAAGTGGCACAGTGTCAGCTCTTGCCCTATCCCAGAAACCCTGACCTTGCATGTGCCAGGCTCTGCTATGTCCCAGAAAACTATAAGGGAGAAGCGTAGGCCAACAATATGCGAGTATAATGGTCAGGCATTTTGGGTGCCAGCAGAGACCTACATGCACAATGCGTTGTAATATATTGGGCCCCTTGCCTGCATGGGCCATTTTATTCATAAGGCCACAGCTTATGCAAAATATCTTCACACCTTATACCCAATGTTTATGAATATCATTCTCACCTCTGTTGAGCCCTGGTTGCTGCTGATTTCTGATGGACTAGATGGCTTGGAGAGCTGTGGAATGGTAAAAGCCAGCCCCAGCTGTTCTGGGCTACACTCCATCTTGATCACTACCTCTCTGTTCAGCGCAGGGTCAGCATTGCTACGCAGAGACTTTGGCTTCTCTGGCACTGGAAGTGGAGACACCAGGATGTTTTCAGGAGGCTTACTGGTTGAGTGTAGCATGACGTCATTATACAATGGGGCATCGTCATACTGCGGCTCTGAATCTACCATAGAAGAAGATGATTACACATATTATATCCTGCTCAGGAGATGGGAACAAATTCCAAACAAATTCCAAATAAGAGCCACCCACCACTAGAGTTGAAGTCCAAGGGTATGATCTCATCTCCAGCATCAGGTGCAAGAACAGTAAGAGACTCAGGCGCCTTCTTTTTTAGTTGCTCATACAAACTGTTGGTGTCGTCATCGTCCTCATCCAGTTTAGTGAAGAACTGAGGCATCTTTGTTTCAGCAGGTTCTGAAGACACCAGAGTGGACTCTGTCTGGCCGAGGGACAAGATCAGCCCTTTCTCCACAATGTCACTAAAGAAATTAAAATTAAATCATAAGGTCAAATGTAAAAAAAGCAAGCAATGTTTGTCACTACACAAAACATCCTTTTATGAGCAGAGATGAAATTTATTATTATGAAGTTGAGGCAAACAGCTCAGACATGCAGAATCTGCATCCACACTAACAGAAAACACCTGGGAATGTGTTTGAAAATTTGTATTATCCTGCCTCTAGAAGGTGCTGCCAAAGAAAGACATACAAAGCAGAGAGCATTCCTACTGCCATTAAGCAAGCAATGATTGATGTCAAAGAGGACTTCTGTAGTGCAATTTGTATATCAAAAATATGCCAACCCTTCCATCCCTGTCTAGGGGTCTCAACCAATTTCACTGTGCTGTAGGAAGAGAGACTCCTTTGTAATGGCCACATTACAGCAAGAACCTGCCTAATCCACCTAGAGATGGTGGAATGAGATGCAGGACAGTCCTTGTAAGAGCCGCAGGCAGGACAAACAGAATGCGAGGTTCAGATGAAATCAGTGGCCGAGACAAACTCACACTACACATACTACATCTGAATAATGTAAGGAGATCTCTTTGGGATGCTTTAGAGCAGGGTTCCAGATTAAAAGAAAAGGAGGTGCATCGGTGCTGCAACCTTCCCACATAATGTGCAGATTAAGGTGGGAGGTGGTCAGTCCAAGGAATACTGCAAACAGGCTCAAAGGGATGCTTCTGTAGAGCCGACAGTAGGTCTGACTTGTCTGAAAATGCCCATGAAGGGTCTCCCAGAATATGACGAATGCCCAAGTACCAAGTCCTTCTGGGCCAATTTGGTGCCACCAAGATCATCAGAAGAATGTTCTTCATCTAGCTCCTTTGAAGCATTGGAGAAACAATCTATAGCAGAGGTAAGGCATATATCAGCCAGAACTGAACAGAGTTACCAGCATTTCAACTGCAAGGGCTTTTGGATATCCCCGATTCTGGGCACAAACCTGTCCACCTCATTGCAGAAGTGGGATGCCAACAGATGTAGGTCCAGCAGCTCCCAGAATTGATAGATTTATGTCCCAGAGATACCTTTGGAGGGGAACCATTTTCCCAAATCCAGAGGCTAACAACCATCTACGCAAGGAATGTGGACACAACTGAAACGTGTCTTTCAGCCCAAGTTGAAATTCGATCTACTTGTCGAAGGTCCACGTGGCTCAAGAATGCTAATGGGAAGTCTTCACTTCCTCAACAACTACGGCCCTTCTGGTCTCTAAAACGGTTCCCCAATCCAACAGTGTGGTGTCCATTCCAAGAACCATACAGGTTAGTGGGAGAAAGAAAAACCATCATGATATGTCCTGGGGGAGCTTGTCCCACAGAGTAAACGCAGGCGAGGTGCAGAGGCCTGGAGTGAAATTGGGTGATTACTACTACCTCCAAAGGGGCCACCATGAGGCTCTCATACACAAATTGAGCGCTTGGAGCACAGGATATAGACATGAGCTCAGAGGGTCAACAGTCCTTGGCACCTAAGTGATAAGCCAGGTACTATATAGTAGGTTACATAGTAGGTGAAGTTGAAAAAAGACACAAGTCCAACCTATGTGTGTGATTATATAACCATCACAGGTAGTAGGCAGGAAAGCCTGTCTATATGCACATAACTATTCAGATTAGGTAGAAATCTGCATAGCCATTTTAGTCCTGGAGAGCATGTGCCTAACAAGCACATATGGGATTAATTTGCTTTCAGTGACCCCTACCATAGGTGGACTCTAAAGTCTAATTCCAAAATCCTGGGTGCTGGGAGTCATTAAACCCAAAACATGACTGTGAGGGACAGTGCTAGAGAGCAGTAATGCAGAAAAAGCTACATTTTAAAAGCACAATGTGCACTTCATTTTTTTTTTTAAGAAATAAAAACAGTTCTGCTTTAATCATCCTACTGGATTCTCCACAATGCAAATCAAAGCTCCCAGCGAGATACTAGAGACTGGTGGACCATCCACCTTGCTAGTGTCCTAAAATGTAAATATCAGTTTTGGGAAGATTGATCTTTTAAAGAAACACCATATTGGCTTATATGAAGAGAATATGACGTAATAGACACTTACCTGAGGACATAGTTCACACATACGATACACTGGGGCTGAGAGTTCTTTGTGTTGTATATAACTGTGGCTTGCGTCTCCACCCACACGTAGCCACCTTTCTTTGCCAGCATTCTGTACTGTCCTGTTGTCACCTGCCCTTTTGTGAACACTAAAAATAAAAAAAATAAATAAAAAAAGTGTAACATACAGGTCTCTTGTGCAGTTTAAAACAAATTCAGTCTAGTATTAGCGTCTCAGTTACAGGTATTAACTGTGTTCTTCAATATCACCCATGAAATCCACTAGTGATCATTCACATGCACCTAGCCAAACTAAATACAGATCAGTGGTTTTCAGTGCTGGTATACAGGTGGCGTTTTCAGTACAGCATAACATCTGGTACCTTTTATCACTGACTGTTTCAGAGACAGCTAATAACGTGTGCTGCTGCAAGGGTTAAGGAAGCATGTGGGTTTAGTTCATGGTTAGGCTTTTATAGGAAAAGAGGTTCCAGTTAAAGCTGAACTAAAAAGGTAAAAATACTTACCTCTGTTCCAATGGTTCACGCCGGCAGAGTCCCTCGCTGGCATTGGCATCTTCTCCCTAGCTTCTTACTGCTGCCAGTCTTCAGACACCTTGATTGGCCAGCGCGGCATGATGTCACTTCCGTGTATGTGCACAAGTGCTGTCAACCTGCCACACAAGCAGTGCGTCGGAATGTACATTCACAAAGGGTCTGTGATCACACAGGTAAATGTATTGAATTGCAGAAGAGACACTGCAGGTCTCTTCTGCAATACATACCCTGCCTGCTCGCAATTTTTTTATTTTGTAACTTAAAGTGGAGTTCCACCCAAAAGTGGAACTTCCACTAATCAGATTCCTCCCCCCCTCCGGTGACACAGTTGGCACCTTTCAGGGGGGAGGGGGGTACAGATACCTGTATATTACAGGTATCTGTACCCACTTCCGGCATAAATAGCCGCAGAATCTGCGGTTATTTACGCCACTTCCTGCTCCCGCCCGCTGCCTGCTGGGAAACACACACGGGTCCCAGAGGCAGCAGGGAGCATTCGTATTGCACGGCGCGACTCGCGCATGCGCAGTAGGGAACCGGGAAGTGAAGCCGCACGGCTTCATTTCCTGATTCCCTTACCGAAGATGGAGGCGGCAGCACCCGAGGATGGAGAGACGCTTCGGCCTCGGGTGCCGACATCGCGGGCGCCCTGGACAGGTAAGTGTCCATGTTTTAAAAGTCAGCAGCTGCAGTATTTGTAGCTGCTGACTTTTAAAAATTTTTCTTTCGGCGGCGCCCCGCTTTAAGTTCCATTTTAAGGTTAGAGCTGCCCAGTGAGAAGGGAAGAGAGCCGTTGCTCTTGTGCACAGAGCGGGGGCTCCTCTGGCATGGAAGGTTTTTTTTTACCTTAAATAGAATGCATTAAAGTGGTTGTAAAGGCTGAAGGCTTTTTATCTTCATGCATTCTATGCATGAAGGTTAAAAAAAAAAAAAAAAACTTCAGTGTGTTGCTCCCTCCTAATACTTACCCAAGCCCAATATCACTCCAGCGATGTGCAGGAGACCCGAAGCTCCCCCGGGTCTCTCCCTCCCGATTGGCTCCTGAATCTCAGCGATTGCCTGCCTTAGCCATCAGCCATTGGCTAAGCCATGATCTCTGGGTCTTATGGATGCAGAGAGCTGCCTCGAGAGCGAGCACACACGTGCCCCCACAGCAAGGGGCTTGTTATGGGGCACTCGGCAAGAGGGAGGGGCCCAGATCGAGAGCTGGGGACCCAAAAAGAGGAGGATCGGGGCTGCTCTGTGCAAAACCACTGCACACAGCAGGTAGATAGGACTTTTTTAAACAACATTTTTTCCTTTACAATCACTTCACAGACCACCCACGATCGATATACATGGCTACTTTGAGGTTAAATACCATTCTTATGGTAGCAGATAGCTGCCATAACCCCAATATTTTCTTATCGGTGGCTGGAAAGGTTCCCACCGCGTCCCAGTCATCCCCACCACTTACCGGAGCAGTCGGTAGCAGCAGAGGCGATCGGATGCTCTTCCCTGGTGGGCAGGAAGTCAAGTGAGGAAATGATGGCCCTCACTCAACTCAATGCCATTGGAGGACGGAAGCGACATCAAACTTCGCTTCTGCCCAACGGCCTTAAAAGGGACTTTTTTTCATTGCTTTTAAGTGTCTCAGATTAATGTGAAATCCCAGAAACAAAAAAAACAAAAAAAAAACAAAAAAAAAGCCCTGTCCCTCCGTGCTCGCATGTAGAAGCGAACAATACGCAAGTCTCGCCCACATATGAAAACAGTGTTCAAACCACACATGTGAGATATCGACCACATTTGTTAGAGCAAGAGCAATAATTCTAGACCTCCTCTCTAACTCAAAACTGGTAACCTGTAGAAATTTTTAAATGTCGCCTGAGATTTTTAGGTGCCAAAGTTTGTCGCCATTCCACGAGCACAATTTTAGAAGCGTGACATGTTGGGTATCAATTTACTCGGCGTAACATGATCTTTCACAGTATAGAAAAAAAATTGTGCGGTTTTCTTATATTTTTTTTTATTAACAATAAAGGGTTTTTTTTCCCAAAAAATTGCGTTTGTAAGACCGTTGCGCAAATACGGTGTGACAAAGTATTGTAACAAACGCCATTTTTTCTCTAGGGTGTCTGAAAAAAATATATATAAATGTTTAGGGGTTCCAAGTAATTTTCTAGCAAAAAAAAAACAACCTGATTTTAACTTGTAAATAAGTGTGAAAAATAGGACAGGTCCTTAAGTGGTTAGGCTACTTTCAGACTGCAGTGCCTGGCTGTTTGCATTAACCTCCCTGGCAGTTTTCCCGAGTGTGGCTCGGGGTTAAAATTCAGTCCCATTAGCGGTAACCCCGAGCCACACTCGGGATTACATTGCAGGATCCTGGAGCGGTATACTTACCTTGTCCCCAGGATCCTGCTATGTCCCCCCGCGCTGTCTGCGGGCTCCGTCCTCTGCCCGAAGCCTCTCTGTGCCAGGCTCCGTAAATATCATAACACATACAGTACTGTAATCTTACAGATTACAGTACTGTATGAAATTATTTCACATCCCTTTTGTCCCCAGTGCTTTGTCCAATGTCATATGTTTTATATGATATATACTGTTCTTTCTGCCTGGAAACTGGAGATTGTCCATAGCAACCAAAAAGTGTCCCTTTACGTCAAAAGTGGCTTTAGACCAGCTAGAAAACAGCGATAGTAAATTAGAACACTTGCAGAATTGAGCGATAGTGAATCGTGGGGAAATGTATTTTATTATTATTATATTTTATTTTTTTAAATTTATTTTTATTTATTATAATTTATGTTTTTGTGTTTCAAACTTTATCATACCCGGGATATCTACTAGACTCTTGTTTGGACAGATATAAGTGTATTATTGTTAAGAATTACAGACCTACAACATAAAACGCCAAATTTCCATGCAAAATAATGGTACCGCTTTCAGCACCTAAAATCCGAAATAATCATACCGCCAGGGAGGTTAAAGCGCTGCTCGTTTTAGCAGTGCCTTAGCCCTGTTTAAGTGGGCCGCTAGCGGGGCACTTTTTTCCCAAAAAAAGGGTAAAAAGTCCAGTTTTGTGGCGCTTTCAAGGTGCTTCCCATTTATTTCAATGGGCAGGGCGTTTTGGGAGCGCTAAATACAGCGCTCCCAACCCACCCCAAAGATGCTGCTTGCAGGACTTTTTGGAACATCCCGCAAGTGCACCGCCCCAGTGTGAAAAGGCCCACTGGAATGAATGGGAGGCGGTTTTCAGGCGCTTTGCATAGGCTATTACTAGCGCCAAAGCGCCTGAAAACCACCTTAGTGTAAAAAAGGGTCTAAAAAGGTAAAAAAAAACACAACACACCTCAAAACTTTACAATCACTTGAGAGGTCTGATTACCAGGATGTCACTAGTGGTATCCACACCGCGGTTACTCTGACAGTAATCATATAAAATAGTTCAATAGGCAGTATTTGTGGAAAGCACTCAAAGACAGTAGGTGGATGCCATTGTGGCAAAGGAGTGTCAGGGCTAAAGGAGCCAAGTATATGAGTATATAGGTTGGTACCTCGTGTGCCTCCTTTCCAACACTGCTGGCTATTTAAACTTTTAATGTTATTGCAGGGTCATTATAAACAAGATTGTATGCAGTTTACATAAATTGGCTTTCAAATATCTTCCCTTAAAGCTCATTACTGTGTAAAATGTCGAGAGAAAGATAAGTTGTTTGAATTTAAATCCGGTCACTAAAATTTAAATTAAGTCGGCAACAAAAAGGCTAAAGAAGGCACAGCAGATTTTCTCTTTTGTTCCCTACAACCACCCAAATTCAGTGCTCTACCAACTCTTTCACTAATTCCACCAAGCAGTCCTGGGGAGGTTAGGAGAAGATTAAATCTCTGTTCACATCTCAGTGTTCTGAATCGCGGGTAGAATTGCCGCGATTCGAAATAGAAGCAAATCATGGGATGCCCCTGTGTTCCATGTGACTTCCAATGGTACCCCAATCGTGGTGCGATTTTATCGCGACTTGACGGACTACAATCATGGTAAAATCACGCAAACAGAATCGCAGGACACCCAAAAGAAGTATAAAAGCTTTAAAATCGCGGCCGTCCTGCGATTTGCCACTATTTCGAATCCCAGGCATAATCGCGGAAATCCCGCCTGCGATTCAGAATGCAGAGATGTGAACGAAGCCTAAGGGTTAGTGCAGGCATTATGTGTTCGACCATCACTATCTCAGTAATAGTTACTAATATGACTGCAGAGAATTAAACAGAAAACAGATAAGTGTATACTCCTCTCAGCACTTACTGTCATGGTGTGCTTTGGTCAGATGGTCAGAGTCCAGGGCATGATAATAGTCGTACACTGACCGTCCCAGAAGTTCATCTGGCTCATATCCCACTAGCTCTGTAACTCTGGAAAAAAGAAAAAAAAAAAAAAACACAATAAGGGTTTTGCACAGAACAGCCCCGATCCTCCTCTTCTAGGGTGCGCTGCTGGCTCCTCCCCTCCACCGCGTGCCGCTTTCTCTGGGGGCACCCATGTGGGCACGTTCCAGAGTCCTGCTGCTGCGTCCAACGACAGACAGTGGGACTCGGCCACCGCCCCCATTACTGGATTTGAGTGACAGGCTTCCGCTGCCATCAATCTGTTCAATGAGATGGGAGCCAGCGGCTGGAGCCAATGGGCTCAGGTAAAAAAAATGGGGGGGGGGGGGGTCGCGCTGCAGCAAAGAAGGTTTTTCACCTTAATGCATAGAAGGCATTAAGGTGAAAAACAGACTTTACACTCCCTTTAATATTGTAGAAAATTAACAAAATTCTCAATGCCCTAAAGGGCTAGTTTACCTTTACCATAAAACTGCCTATGCAGGTAAGGGGGTACGTAAATGGCCTACATTTATAGCAAGGGCATTATTCAACTTTAGTCAAAGCTGCACAGTTTGCTTTTATCCACAGATGCCACTTACCTGCACAGGCAGTTTTTTGGTAAAGGTTTAAAAAAAAAAAAAAAAAGTCACTCCCTCCAAGATTAGACTTGACACCTAATAAATTCTACAATAACATATCAATCATTAACTACCATATGTACACAGAAGGACCGTGCGATGAAAAGGAGGAAGGAAAATAACATTACAGACTTTAAACGTTTACAATACCTTACCAGGTAGCAATGCTGTAAAATACAAATAAAGCCTGTTTTACATTTAAAAGTGTAAGGCTGTGCAGTAACTCACAGCAACCAGATTTCAGCTTCAGCTTTCAAAGACACGCATATCCCATTGCTACTCTTATTGACCAATAGGTGGCAATCCTGTTTTACAATAAGCGGTTGTAAACCCCTTACATAAACCCAGTGAAGTGATTGGCCTCAGGTGATACACAGAGATTAAACAAATCCTCCTACATAAGTTGCATTTGTCTAGCTGCAGCCCTTTTGTCTCAACATCCATTCAGAGTGCTGAATTTTAAAGCTGGTCTAAGAGTTAAAAAGGAAAAAAAGAAAAAAAAAAGGGGGGGGGGGGGGTTAGGAGAGCTGAGGTTTCACACTGCAGAGCTCAGTGAGGAGAGCCTCTGACAGCCGATTGGATGGAAGGGACACATCCCACTCCACACAGCAACATAGCTGAGGCTGTCAATTAGCTGGAGGTTCCTCCCCCAACACCATTTTTCTATTGGTGTCAGGAAAACTTGTCAGAAGTGATGCATTCTGATAGCAGGGAAATGAGGCAGCAGACAAAAGTGACACTTGGTGCTCTTAACTGAGACAAGTACACACTATAGGAGGATATGCTTTGTTCATATTTCATGACTGAGGTTTACAACCACTTTAAGGTTTCCATTTTTGCAAAGCTTTTGATATACTCAAAGATAAGATTAGTTAAACACCTTTCATCACAGTAAGAAAACTTCATGTCAAGGCTGTGGCGGCTCAGAAAGGTTTTACTGTCCAATGGAAATTCAATATTTGATGGGTGAGGGATGGGTTCGCAGATCAGCACCATACAGGTCATGGGTGGCTTCTTATATCCACATTGGTTCTGACTGTTGCAGCTGTCATACACACGCATGTGCCCCGTGCAGTGAAGAACCTACAACACAAAATAAGATTCAAGATTTTGCTGGATGCTCAGCAAGTCATGCAAATATATACACCTTGTGTTTTGCAGTTTATCCAGTTTGTAAGCTATAGATTTTATACTGATAAAATGAAACACTGATAAAATGACAACTTTTAGGAGGGTTCATATTTTGAGATTTCAGGTGCTCTCTACAACTCCCTATAAAGCTGGCCCCCAGCAAGTGCCGACGTGTGGGCCACGTGACACCTAAATGTGGATCTCTCTGCCTTTTTTATATCCTCACACCTGCAGTGTAACCAGCAGCGAGTACCACTCCTTTCTGCATAAGTTCCCCTTCTGGCACAAACCCATTATAAAGCTAAGGAATGGTGTTTTTTTAAAAGTTCTTACTGGAAGAGCATGACAGTCAATATGTTTGACAGCTGTTCTGTTAAATACCAGATGCAGCCATTGGAAATTCTCAGCTTTTTACTGTGACCCTAAAGCAAAACTAAAACTCTCTCAAGCCGCATTAACCATTTTTAATCCTTATGCTGCTAGCATTAGTAAAATCGCTAAGTATATCATATTTACTTGTTTTAAACTGTTTTTTTACATTACAACGTACATTGTTGGTTTTTAAAAGCAGCAGTGTTCTGTCAGATTAGCAAACCTGTGAGATCAGCAGGCTTGCCGATGCTTTTAAAATTCCAAATCTAAACAGTCACACGGACTTCCAAGTACTGTATTCGACTATATAAGCCGAGTTTACTGGTAAAACTAAGTGTAAACTATGCAAGACTTAAGTGGGTGTCAAAAGATGTCCCCTTCTGACCGTAGGCTTACTGCGGACGAGTGCGGGTGTACCAAGATGGCCGTTCCTGAAAGTCACTTCCGTTACATATTCTGATGGGTAGCGGCTTTCTGATAAAACACAGGCCTGGACTAAGGGCAGATGGATTCCAGGAAGTAAATGCTACATGAATCATCTACCCTTACTCAAAATGGCTGCAGTCAGAAATGCTGAGGGTGTTTTTCAAAGTGACTTCTCGCCAAAATAAAGCATGGAGAGATGGATGGGTGAATGGGCTTTGAATAATAAATATGAATTAAATAGCGATTTCAGTTTGTGGTGCTCAGATTCAGTTTAGCTCTGCTTTAATGAGGAGGAGGTCACCACCTATTTCCTGTCTCAGTGACCCAAGAAATGAGGAGAAAAGGTGAGAGTAGTGCCAGAAGAACATGACAGAAGTTTGAACCTTTCCCACACAACCATGAAATATTATAAATCTATGTTTTTGTATTTGTTTATTTAATACATTTTAAGTGCAGCAATTCTGCTTGGACTTTTTCTATATAAGGCCCGTGGGATAGGCTGATTGTACTGCAAATCCATCAATGTGCTATTCACCAAACCTGTTCTAAATAAATATAATTTTATTTTTTTTGCCAGAGTAGTCCCTGTGTCAAACATCCAGCAGGTCTCTTACCTTCCACGTGGCAGACTTTATATTCACGGTTCTCCCCCGGCTTGTCAGGGTGCACTTCATACGCAGGAAAAAGCTGCGCTCTGTGATTTGCTCTTTACCCTTCTTTGATGGTCCTAAAGCACATATAAAATTGAAACTAATATAATTTAAAATATCAGAAGAAAAAAAAAAAAAAAAAAAACAGATTTATACAGCGTTTTCACCATTTAGAAATGCAAAAATGAAAATGAGCAGCCAAAGGCCTATTGACCCGAGTGTTCACCCTCCTCACTTCTGGGAGATGCATCCCTGTGCGGGCAAATACAGCTCTTGCATGTGCGTAAGCTATAGTATTACCCATGTGAAAGAGGCCAAAATGAGCGCAGTCACCCACACACTACATCACCAGGAATCGGCTATGAATGGACATCACTGACTTAACTTACCTGTGTCTGAGAAATGCATATATTATTCCTGAAAAAAATATTAGAAATTGGGCAGAGGACAAGATACTTGGGTGTACACGGTGGAACTTTTGTTGCTCTCTGTAGCAGACCTGGATCACAAAACTGTCTTATAATTAGCAGTTTGTGAATCTGTCATTAAAAAAGGAACATGATGGTTGCAGTCACCTTCTGAAAAATGCTGATTGCCTGGCTGTCCCCTCTTGCTTCAGTATTTGTAGTCACTGATCCCAAACCAAGTATGCAGCGAAGAACTTCTGATTATACCCCGATGTGTCGAGCTGTTCAAGGTCTGCTCTCAAAATAGGAACCAAAAGGGTTGATAAATTAAACTATTACGACCGGGCATTTTCATTCGATTCCCATTAGAACTGCTGACCCATTACTTGTTGGTTTGGAGCAGCTGCTGCTGTCCGGTTCAAAATGCCTCTGACACTCCCAGAAGTATTGGAGGATTTAAAGAATTACAGAGTCTTTTATTGAGCAACTGGGAATTAGTATATTAGGAGCTGGAAAAAGGACTTCTTCAAGGCATTCTAATGAGAATATTAAAGTGGTTGTAAACCCTGTACAACCACTTTTACCTACAGGTAAGCCTATATATTAGTGACGTCACGCGACTCCGGCCAGTCAGAGAGCCGGGGTTCGCGGCCCCGGAAGGAAGAGGGGTTGAAGATGGACGCTCGCTGCTAGTGGGGACAGCAGTGACATTGCAGGCTTCGGTTTCAGGTAAGTGACACATAATGGGCTACTATGTGATGCACAGTAGCCCATTATGCTTTACCTTTGCTGGGAAATAAAGAGGAAGTAAAACCCACCAGTGTTTACTTCCTCTTTAAGAAAGTCTATCCTGGTGACTCCGTCACTTTAAAACATGTTGTAAATAGACCAGGTAGCATAAAGCATATTAAACTCAAAAACGAAAGTGTAATGTATTGTAACTTAACAATCCGATGTGGTGGCTGCATTAGTTTGCTTTTTTTAGGGTCTTTTTCCACTGTTAACAGGTGATATGGCCAGTAACACACCTCCTGTATTAGAATGCCTCCACTCTGGATGAAGGAGCACAGTGGCACCTATAGACAGCAGCATTGTCAGTCTGGGGGAGGGGAGTGTTAGTTATATTAGCAGATATAGATACTCTAAAATTAAAGCCAAACTCCAGCTGATACTGCAGTTATAGCAACAGATTATTTTCTTTTGGGATAGAGCTTTTATATGAATAAAAGCTGATCATTGTAAGCTCCCCTGTCAGTGGTAAATGGTTTGTCTCACTCTGCTACATTTGCAGGAGAGCTTGTTCTGTTGAACAGACTTACTGGTCAGATCACCAGGTGAAAATAAAGAAAACCTAAAGCGTAAAACCAAAGCAGCCATCACATCTAAGAATTGGTAAGCTTCGGTACAGAAATGTTTGCTGTTGGGTTTAATACGGCTTAAAAGCTGAACTCCAGGATTCTGTTATATTTACAAGATGACGAAAAGCACGTGGTGAGCGAAATGCATGCACCACTCATTCATGTGGCTTTTACACCTGCCACTCCGTATCATATCATTTGGATTACACAGCGCCATCCACTTGTCTCTGCCATTGGCACCCGCCTCTGGCATTGATAACTGCAGCTATTTGGAGCCTTAACGTCGGGGAGTGAAGATACACACAGTATCATCCAGGAGCAGGATAACTCACAGGAATCTGGAGCTGACTGCATCGCAGTCGCTTGTACAGCGACGCCGATATGTCTCCCTACCTGTGCTTCTTTACCTGTCCTTCACCTTCTCCCCCTTTGGCTGTCCTGCTGCGCCACATTTGCTGTTTCATGACTGCCTAATCTTTCAGCATCAGATCTTCTCAGTGCTGGTTTATTCATATCCAACTATCACCACATGATTTGGATTACATCTGCAGTTTGGCACCATTGCCCCTGCTACATCTATTGGCCATCGGTGATACATACTGACAGCTGATTTTTTTTTTTTCTTCCATCATTGTGCAATCAGTGTCCCCCTTTTTAGTATGATTGGATGAATGTCTGTGAGCACAGGTTCTTTTTAAATTGTTGCCCTTGACAACATTGTCATGAATGCATTTTATATGGTGTGGTAAAGATTTGACATTTTTTCTACCGACCTACATGTTTCTATTAATAACATTTAGATTTATACTCTGCGGTGTGATTTCCATTTGGAGCCCCTTCCTGTCTGACCCCGGTTTCCTTACTTGGGTCATCACCATTTTAATATTTACAAGATGCCCTCTGCTGTCCCAATGAAACTGTTGCCAAATTTTATCAGAAATTTTTGCGATATGCCTAAATTTATAGCACTGTGATGTCATAGCGTTACACCCAAAATCGCTCTGCTTCCGAGCGCCAGGACGACGACTTTAGACCTAGTCAGACATCACATCTGCACCGCTATATAAATCTTAATTTCCCATGATGCCAAGTAAAATGTAAACACGATGGGTGCATGTGTGGGCAGAGCTGAGGGCTGTGGGTGTGTCTGCAGAAGGAGCTGAGGCACGAATGCAGATAAACGGGGTGGATCGGATCAGATCAGGATCCATCCACTATAGTGTGTTGGGTGTAATTCTGTCACCACTCATTGTCTAAAGTACTACAGCGGGAAAGTAACAAGACCAGTGACCAGGGGGATGGAGAGCATAAATGGCCACTGGTCTTGTGAAAAGGAAGTTAAGAGGAAAGAGCGATGTAAACCAGTAAAAGAAAGGATGATTATATCACTACCTGGATAGCAATCAGTAGAAAGAGCAAAGATTTGCTTAAAAGATATAAATGCACCTTTACAATGATGCATTCATATTTCTGCCCGGAGTTCTACTTTAAAGGCATCCAGGCTCCTCCCTCCCTTCTATTTAATTGCTGGCATGGAAAAAAAAACTGCCTGGAGATGGACAAGAAAATATGAAAAGGTAAGATTACTTGTATTAGTATATACTTGGATATGTAAATCATCATTTGCACAAGTTCAAAAGGTACATACCATTTCTAAATGTCAGCATCTCCCGCAACTCCTCATGATCACAGGGATGAGTGAAGTCAAACACACTGTGCCCAGTCAGCTCAAACTAAAAAAAAAAAAACGATAAAAGATATAGACATGAACAAGATCTAACATCACATACCACAGGGGAGTATAAAATGACCCCATCCATACCTGTGTGAGTCCCATGCACTTGTTGACATTTTCAGACAGGTAGATCATATCCCCTTCCTCAGTCAGGACCAAAACAAATCCCTCCAAGGCTTTCAAATAAAAACAATTCAGCTGTTTTTCCATTTCAGACTCTCCATCCATATCACCTAAAGGGCCGAGAGCAATTTAGGTTAAAATAAATATCTATAGATGTTGATCATACCGTGTTATAATAATTCACCTTAATGCATTACAGCGGTGCTTTAGCAGTTTACATAAAATTCAGCTTGAATAAATGGTAAGTAAAATGGCCATAGATGAGATTTTGTTTGCAAACACGGGTTGCAGGTGAGAAAAATCGCTCAATTTCCCCATAACAGGGAGCTGTCCCTGCCAGGAGAACAATGATTACTGCTAGAAGCCATAGCCACTGGCAATAATCACATACCTAAAATCCGACATGGCAGTTGTACCCAAGTCGAATAATAGATCGACTTAGGTGCAATCAGCCTGCTCATAGATAGAAAAAATCTCAGCCAGTTCAGCAGGGATTGGATTCATCTCTGGTCAGCTTAAAAGTCCTGGTCCTTCTGCTCCCTCAAAATGACGCCAGCACTTACAAAGACTAACAAAAAAAATAAAAATAAAAGCTTCCTTGTATGCATTTTTTATCCATTTATTTGCAAACAAATCATGATTTGGAATAGAACTCTAAAATTCTAAAATGTGCTGAATACTCAGGGACCTGCTATAGAGAGTACAGTACTTAACTTACATGGGGATGAAGCAGTTTCTAAATCTGTGTAGATTAAAACTTGTAAAAACCTCACTGTCATGGGAGCAGACACTGGAAAGTCATGCAAAGGCAACTTATACACGTTTATAGAGTTTTTTTTAAACAATGTGGCTAGACTGAGTGTAGTCATCCTAAAATATGTCTGCCAAGTATTCCTATAAAAGTGCATGCAAGGACACAAAAGTCAGGGAGGGTTAGAACCATTGTTGCAGTCTTTGTCCTCCCTGGGAAAATGCACCAACGTGGCTTGTCCTGGTGACCACGGTTTCCATACCAGAAAGTGATAGCAAGCCCAACATTCTTGAGGTCACAGGACCAGAATGTGGGGGAAAGTCTTAAAAAAAAAAAAATATCTTAAAAAAGCGAACAGCTGTGCTGCAGACAAATAAAGCTTACCAAAAAAGGTGGATACAAATTTGGCCGGTTCAGCCGGGACCAACCAATTTTTGATCCGTTTATGGCAGTTCCTGATAGACACAAGAAGATTTAACGGTTGGCTTCTCTCAAAAAGGAATGCTGGAAAGGTTCCATTTGATCAGCACTTGCAGCCAATCAGCTGCAGCACTGTGTATTCTGACAGGGGAGGAGTCCCCACATTCAGCATACAATAGCGCAGCAGGGAGGATTCCTTCATCCACCTTGAATGTGTGGATGGGGGATTTTGTTCATTCTGTGGCCAGCTTAACAGATTTCCTTTTACTAAAGCCCCACACACCCTATTGGATTTCATGCAGATTTTTGTCTTTAGATTTAACAAAACCATGTAGTGCAAGGGCCTGCCTGATTGCATACAAGCTGAAACTCTTAAGGTTTGACCTCATATTATATGGTTTTGGTAAATCTGAAGACAAAAATCTGCAGAAAATCTAATAGTGTGTATGGGGTCTTACAGTTCCGTGCATGCAACACAGTAAGTGTAGCAAAACCTCCCAGACAGGGAAACAGAAAAGAAAGCCTGATAATCTTTAGCACTGTCTACACTATTCAAAGTTAGGAGGAAAGGAAGAAAAAAAAAAAAATGTGTTTGCTTTACATTCCCTAAATAAAAATACGTGCACATTTTTATATGTAAAAGATCAAATTCTCTGCATTGAAAAGTAAAAAAAAAAAAAAAGGCCTTCTGTGACCAGGATCCCCCCTCCCTTAATACTTCCCTGAGCTCGATCCAGTGCTGTGTCCAAGAGCAGAAGCTCTTTTCACTCTCTCTTTTCTCACAGGACAGAGAGCCAGCAGCCGGAGCCTGCTTCTCAATCAAATCCTGTGAAGAGGGAGTCGGAGGCGTGGCCGAGCTATGTGGTTTGTGTCTATGGATGCAGGCAGAGCAAGATTAAGCATGCACGAGGGCCCCAATAGAAAGAAAAGAAAGAAAGTAGCTTCCTACGGGTGCACTCGCCAAAAGAGGAGGAGCTGACAGCACTGGTGGTGGGACCTAGAAGAGGAGGATCAGGTCTGCTCTATGCAAAACCATAGCAACACAGAGGAGGCAAGTATGACTATTAAAACAAAAAAGGAAGAAGCAGTTTAGAATCACTTTAACTTCCTTCTTAGCAAAACATGCTCCTTGCTGTATGTATCCAGCATTACACTAATCTCCACTGATCAAGTGCTAAGCACAGAATGAATCAGAACTTGACCTGAGAAGGGAGACTTGCCCCAGTTTTCACACATGATTGGCTAATCTTCGTTAACAACAGGCTTTGACAGATAACTTGTCAATTCCTGTGCTTGCCCAAAGGGTGCAAAGCCTGTGTTCCTATGGGTTGCTGAATCTCAGTTATTAAAGTTAAAGCAAACCTGTAAATATGAAAACTTTTGGCTAGCTGCTGCATCGATCTGCTGCTGTAGTCCAGAAAAACCTAGTGCTTTAGGATTTGCAGCAATAACATTGTATATATACCCTGGTCCCTTAATGTGATCAAATGTCTAAATAGCACATATCAGATCCACTGGGAAGTTTAGGTAGTTGGAGTTGGTAGGAGGGTAAATTACTACTCTCCTGTATGTTTCCAATCTAATGCTTGTTTTCTCAGAAATCAGTTTGTAGCTTGGATTGTTGAATGCTAGATTTCTATATCAACTACTACAAGTTTACAATCAAAATACAAAACATTTAATTTAATGCTTACATTTCCTATAAATCCCAGAGGAACTTGAGACAAGGGGAGACTTGCATGCACAAGGCCAAAAACAACTTGACAGTCATGTCATACTTTGGTTGAATGATTGCTTTCTTCAACACCATTTCAGACCAGCTGTCAGGCTGATCCTCAATAGAATACTGCCATTTAGAGAGCAGAAAAACTGAAGATAAACCTTCTTTTAATTAGCGGTGATTAAACTGCTCCAGCTGTTCTGAACAGCAGAGGAAATAGAGGGATTGCACCAAATCAGGATTAAGCGGCACGCAAAGTCACAAATACTTACTGAAATTTCACTACCAGAAACCCTGTTATGAAAGAAATATATAGTCTGCCTTAACTGGCCTCTTTCTCATAACGCTAGTTGGCAGCACTGTGTTACGGCAGTAGGGCAGAGACTTCGCTCGCAGAACAGTCAAAACTGAGTGCTGCTAAGTCATTCACAGGAAGCTTTGTCTTCTAGGAACAGTAAGGAATACGAAGATTCCACTGAATGGCTGAGGCAGACAAATGCTGTCACAAGGCAGAAGTCCCAATCCCACTGTCAGAATACTATACTGTATGTAGCTGATGCTACAAACATTTTAGGGCTCATTCAAAAGGCAGATTAGTGCTGTTCTTCATGCAGAGCTGCTGGCAGATGCATGTTCATCCACCCCAGAGCTGCATGCAGGCAGCCCATAGAAGTGGACGCATAAGTAGCCCCGGGACAGACACAAACGGCACGTCCGCTCAGCTCCCTCCCCTCTACATGGCTGCACCTGCCATGCCAGCACCGGGCCCGCAGATGGGCAATAGGAGCCTGGGATACATGGCAGGTACCCATTACATTGAAAGCAATCCAGCTGCTGCTAAGGAACTGGATTGCTTCCATCTGACAGCCAGAAGTCAACATGTCGGACATATACACACACACTGTAAAACCCCCCCCCAGTGACCTGGCAGCAAAAGGGTTTTGCTCAAAACTGGCATTGTGGATTTTTTTTTTTAATTAAGTGGGAAAAATCAAAACTCCTGTCAAGTTGTTACTGCTGGCGGTGATGGCAGGTGACCACAGTTCCTGGAATAGAAAGTGATGCAAAAATCAAAATTTTAAAGTCATAATCAGAACAGGAAGGTACAACCTTCCAATGGGAACATCTCTTCTTGTGATACTAAGGCTATTTCACTTCACTTTTGACACTGAAAAACTCACAGGAGTTTTATCCATTCCCTAGACCTAGATTATCTAAAACTAAAACATTTTGGCTTTAGAAACACCAACATATCAGTACAAGTCTACTTGAAGCAAAAACAAGGGACTGATAGAGCAAGCTGCAACAACTCAGACTGTCTGAATATTAGACTTTATCTCACCTGCATCGAGGAGCCGTCTTATACGCAGGTAGCTAATGGCGAGTCTCATTATGGAGGCTTTATCAAGATGAGAGCTGACATTGTGGGGCAGAGGGAGCTGGTGGGACAGTTCATAAAAGACCTCCGATTCTTTACTTCTTCGACACCTTGCAGCATCCCGAGATTTCTCCTTCCGTCGCTCCGAACTGATCCTGAAAATGATAAGATTAATGTTCTTCATACTTTATTTGACACTATAATCTCACTACACTAACTGCAAATTGACAACATAAATTACTGGTTAACATATTAAAGCCCAACTCCAGGTTTTAGTGTACTTGAATTAATTTGGACCAAGCTGGTCCAAACAACCCAATTACTTCTGGAACACATGCAGTGGCTGTTGATTTGTGTGCACTATAAGTACATCAGCTACATACGGTGCCCAGAGCGCTGTGTTCCAGCAGCGGGAAGGGGACTTCCCCCTCACTCCCAGAGTACAAGATTTGAGTCAGGCTGAGCGCTGCAGAGCCATTCACAGGAAGCTTTGTATTTTCTGAATTAATACAAGGCTTCCTGTGATTGACTGAGGCAGAGAGGGAGAGGATGATGTCACAATCTCCACCTCAGCCAATCAGAGATAGCTTTGTATTCATTCAGAAACCACAAACCGTCCTGTGAATGGCTGAGCAGCGATTTAGTTCCGGGAGCAGGACAGAAGTCCCCATCCTGCTGCCAGAACACAGCAGCGTACAATGTATATAGAACTGAGGCTACGTACATGCAACACTGATAGCCATGACATGCATTTGAGAAGGGAATTATTTAAAGTTTTCTTAAATATGGAGATGGGCATTAATCACTTTTCTACAAAAGCCATTTTTTCTGTTTTTGTACACGTTATAATTGCACATTAGGACTGAAGATTAGTTAAACCCTCAAAACAGCTTATATTTTCCCAAAGCAAAGACCCCTGAGAATAAAATGGTGGCAGCTAAAATTTATGTCACATATTAGCACATACGGTTATTCAGGGGGAAAAAAAAAAAATAACTGTAAAATTTAAGTGCACACAAACACAATAGATCAGTCAGTTCTCTGGTAAATGAAAAAGTGATGTTACAAGAAATAAATGGATACCCGACATGTCAAGCCTTAAAACTGTGCATGCCTGTGAAACATTAACAAACTCTGTTAACCACAATTGCCTATTGGCACTGTCGAAACATGAATGATAGTGGGTTGTGGAAGTGACTGGGTGGCTTTACAGGAGCCCAAATTACTTCCACCTGAAAGTCCATGACAGTAAAATGAAATGTAAGTTAAATGACAGTAACTCCCTTCATAGAAACAAATGTGTTAAAAAATGGTGTAACAGCAAGACCACCACAAATATAGGGTCGTGTGTAGCACATCTACATGGATCTCAGAGGCATCACTGATATTTATAGTGACGTCAAATGTGACCCCAACATACAGAATCCAAAGCCCTGGGGCCCAACCTGTAGATCGTTGGCACTTCGTGTGGTTCTCAGCACCCATTGCAGATATTGGTCTGTTTAGGTGCTTACTCAATACAGTAAAAGGAAAAATATTGTTTAAGGCTGGGTTCACACTTATGTGAATTGCATGACAGGAGACTGACCAGCTCTCAATGGAGCCAGTTCACACACCTGCAGAGCGGCCGCGGTTCGCACTGGAAAAGGATCGGGTGCGTCTTTGGCTTTATTTCAGGTCTGAACTCAGGCGAAACATCGGACCAGATTCGCCCGACACAGAGAACTGAAAACAGAACAAACCAGATCCCCTGCTGTGAGCCGCAGCTAGTGTGAATCCAGCCTAAAAGAAGGTTTTAGGAGGGCTGTAGGACTTACAAAATGTGGAAGTGTTGACTTTCATAGAAGCCATCTCATTTAATGTCTCCAGCCTATGACTCTCAGCAGAAGCACGTTCCCAGTTTCCAACAGCTTCTATAGAATGTTTTCAGTATTTGACCATCTCCTGTAGCATGTCTTCAGTCTGACAGGCATTTGTTGTAATATATTCACTGAATATACCGTGATATGCAGTACTCTGCCAATGTCTGGGGCCAGACCTGAGGCCCCCCATATAAGTAAGTTGACCGCCATTGAGCTACAATGTATGCAAGCCTTTATGGCAATAGTGAGGATTTAAGCATGCCTTTCACAGCACACAACTAGTTAACTGGCCTCCTATAAAAAGCAGATATATAAACATACCTTTACATGTCTACTCCAGGGCGCCCCTAATCTCAAAAGAGCCCTCATGTAAGCATCACACTGTCCACATGCTGGTCAACACATTTTACATCATCCGGTTGGCCCACTTCTATGACATGGGGCCAACAGAGAGATGCAGGAGGCAGTGGGGGCAAGCGCTAAAAGAAAATTTGCACATGAGAGTACTGTGGGATTGTGGGGGAACACGGTATGAGAAAAGATATGAAAAAGGTTTGTGCAGATACCCGGGGCAGGTTGCCTAGTTTCAGACTCCGAATTTAAGGAAAGATCATTTTTGGCTCACTGGAGCATTCACAAACTGATAATTGAACAGGTAGGATTTTGACTTTCGTACACTCCTTGCTTGCTGCCTAGTCTTTATGCACAATGACAGTACTTTAAAAAGCCTAGTAAACACGTGAGATGATCAGGCGAATTATAATTTTTTTGTGCGATATTCTGATCGTGTGTATGGTGCTTAATGCTACTTTTACAATACTAAAAGAGTTCTGTGGAAAAAAACTGCCATTGACAATGTATTGGGCAAGAGTTTGCTACAAAAGCATTAAAGCCATTACAAAAAAAAAAAAAAAAAAAACACACACACAACACACAGAATAACAAAGTCTTCACTAAACGACAGAACAAGCATAAACCTTCAGGACACAAAGCAAGCCAATAAAATTAGACAATTACTTTCAAAAAAGCATAACAACTAGAATTCAGCAAGTGCACAAGTCATTACCAATTTAAAGTGATTGTAAGGGTTCGTTTTTTTGTTTTTTTTATTTATAATAAACATATTATACTTGCCTCCACTGTGCAGCTCGTTTCGCACAGAGAGTGGCCCCTGAACCTGCTCTTCTGGGGTCCCCCGGAGGCTCTCGCGGCACCTCCTCGCATCAGATAACCCCCTAGGGGAAGTAGTTCCCCAAGGGGGTTTCCTTGCGGGTGCGCTCCCAAGTCCAGCATTCAACGTCCATAGCCGCCGAATGTATGACGCGGCCCCGCGTCATTGGATTTGATTGACAGCAGCGGAGGCCAATGGCTGCACTGCTATCAATCTAGCAAATCAGGACACAAGACACCGGCTAGAGCTGGTGTGCTCGTCCCCTGCGCGAGAAAAAGAGGGTTCAGGTAAGTAAAACGGGGGCACTGGGGGGGGGGGGGGGGGCTGCTGCACTGCAAGAGGTTTTCACCTCAATGCAGAGAAAGCATTGAGGTTAAAAACCACAAAGGTTTAACTTACAATATTTTTTATTTGAGAACTTTCACACAATAAACTACATGAAGGTTCACTTCAATTGTACAATCACGTCCTTTACTAGGGTTTAATATGGAAGGATTTCTGATGTCTGTTATTATTTGGTATGGGAGTTGCATTGTACACTGGTGCTGGAAATTCTAGTGCTGAATGTTTATTATGTCCAATGTTTGTATGTATATTTTTCTATGTTTAAAAAAAAAAAAAAAAATTACAAAAAATAAATAAATATGTACAATCACATGAAAAGAAAAATCTAAGTTTTACATTTTCTAGTCCTGCTGAAATAATGAACACCATTTATTGTGTAAACATTTTCAAATCCTTTACCAAAATCAGCTTTAGTGTGCCTAATATCAAATCACTTTCCTGAAAAGAAACAGTATTTGCCTTGAAACCCCCATGTATGTCACCTAGTATTACTTTCCAGTCACTAGAACAAGAATTACTCACAGCCCCCAAAAAATGAAGCCGAATGACGTAAGAGAAGTAAACCATCATCATGCTGACATCCCCCAAACCCCACGCTCATTCTTTAGGCATGAATTGTTCAGCTTCCTGGAATTTCCTCCAAGTTGACGGGGCAATAGATGATACATTGCACTGAAACATGTTTTTAAAAAGTAGGTTCTAACTAGCTGAAGATTGCAAACACACAAAAATATACATATAAGCCAAAGTAATCAGGATAGTAAAAGCAAACTCTAGGAGGCACCTTTCCTTGTTCCCCAATTACTGTCAACATGTAGGAGCAGAGAAGAGAGAGGACTGGTGTAACCTAAAAACTGCTCTGGTTGGAGCTTACACAGGGCTAAGGATCCTCTCCAATGTAGAAGTGAGAGGAAATCCCTGCAAATGAAGGGAATCCCTTGGGGACCCCCAGGTCACCAGAACTAGTGTCCTCATTGGAAGATTTTCTCTCTATTACTTTTCATGTACTTTCAGTGATAATGGTAAAACCCCTAAAGTGGGCACAGACAGCAAGAAAAACTGACAGGGGTTCTAATCCCAATCCACTCTATCCAAAAAAAAAAAAAAAAAGAAAAAAAAAAAGTTTTGCCTTTAGTTGTACTAATAAAGCAGCCTTTTTCAACCAGGGTGCCTTCCGCTGTCATCAGGGTGTGCCTTGGCAAAATGTCTATAAAAATTGTATGCAAGCCAGCAAGTGGATCAAGCCTACCCATTAGTCCCATAAAGCCCCAGGTTTTCATTGCACACGATTACAACCTTGCACCTGCACAACTTTCTGGCTTGTCCCTTATCTTCCCCTCTCTCCGTCAACACTGGGGACACATTAGCTGAGTGATGGAGAAGAGAAACATTGGCATACTAATCCGTGCCAAGTGGGCAAAGGTGCATTTTGCTTTGGAAGACTAAATCACCTCTAATGTTGGGTGTCCTACGCATGTGGATGTTGCTGCATTACGTAAAATTAGTAGTTTCGTTTTTTACATTTTAGAATGGGGTGGGGCGTTGAGAATTTTAACGGGTGCCTTGATGGGAAAAAAGGTTGAGAAACACTGCTTTAGGGCTTCTTCTCACGGACGTGTCTGTGTACGGAGCCCTGCTCTGCTCAGTGGAGGATCGCTCCGTGGATCCCCGCTGAGCAGGCAGATGACAGGTCCTTCTCTGCACACTGTGCAGGGACGGACCTGTCAGAGCACTGCTCTCCCCTATGGGGGATCGGATGATGACGGACCGTAGAGTCTCATCACCTGATCCGATGACGGATGGAAAAGTAGGTTTTTCCTCCGTCACACTTTTTCCGATTGGAGCGGGTCGGATGTCAGCGGACATGTCACTGATGACATCTGATGGTCCATAGAGGTCTATGGAGCGTCCGTTCAGGTCCGCCTAAAAAAAACTGATAGGCGGACCTGAATGGATCGTCCGTGTGAAAGAGGCCTTAGAGTTACACCAAACAATAGCCTTATTCTCCAAAAATAATCTACTTATGTCCCTGTAACCCCATGTATCATTCGTTTTTTACTGTGGTTTTTCTGCCTTCTAATAACATCCTCTGAACTCCCAAACCTCTCCTTTTCCCGCTCACTTCCATTTGTATGGAACCAGCAGTTCACTTTAGTTGTGGTAAGTTATACATCTCTATGCACACTACAAACGACTCCATAGGCCATCTCAGGAGCAAGTGTGAGGGTGGCTACACTCCTACATACAATGAGACCATGAAGAATGCATGTAGCCATCCTCTGACAGCTGAAAAAAAAAAAAAAAAAAAAAACCATACACACAACAGGAATTTGCAGATTACAGAAAAACACACTAAGAAACAATTTCATAAAATATAGATTACAGAGCCGGCAAATTGTGGATGTGTATGGATTATTTTTAGAGAATAAGGATTGCGCTTAGTGTCACTTTAACACTAAAAAAAGAAGCCAGTATAAAAGAAAATGTTATCTGGGAATTGTGCAATGCAAAGCCTAACATGTGGAATCTACCCCCAGTCAGTGTGGAAAATATAGGGTGTATATCTACAATAGAGCTGGCACATAATGTTCCTGCAAATGGCTTTACACCGCCTCAGGCTGAGCAGGAAGTAGGTCATAGTTTACAGGGCATTTTCTTCAAAAACAACCAGAAGAGATCTGCAGAAAGATCAAGATACAGATGGTGACCAAATAAGGTCACATTTCCATATGTTAACTTGCCAAATTTCATAAGAAACTGTATGGGTAAGCAATAAAAACAACAAAAACAAAAAGCAAGCAGCAAATAGTCTGTGCGCAAATAAACTATTGTAAATGCAAACTCGGATTATCTGTCTTGATACAGTAGAAAATTTCCATCTATAGACTGCAGCTAAAAACTGGCACCGTGCAGTAGTACAAATCCAAAAGCATACAATTTAATACATGTACCTGCCTCTGTATTTAATATACTGGCATATTACAAGCTAATTAAAGTGACATAAAAAAAAAAAAAAAATTTATTATATATATATATATATATATATATATATATATACACACACACACATACATACACCTGTTATACTTACCTGCTCTGTGCAGTAGTTTTGCATACAGCAACTCCAATCCTCTTTCCGGGTCCCCCACTGACACTCCTGGCTCCTCCCCCTTGAGCAGTGCCCCCAGAGAATGCTGCCTGCCCTGGGGGCACCGCTGCTCTATGCACCCATAAGACACACAAAGTAGTGGCTCTGCCCTGCTTCCCCAGATCTCTCCTCATTGGCTCACTGGCTGTGATTGACAGCAGTGGGAGCCAATGGGCTCCCACTGCAGTCTCAGCCAATGAGAAGGGAGAGTCCCCACACAGCCGAGGCTATTGTGAACATCGCTGTATTGGAGGGGGCACATGTAAGGTCTGGGGGAGATGCACACACAAGGTTTTTTACTTTCACGCATATAATGCGCATTCAGCCTTTAGAACCACTTTAAAAAGTGTTACTAAACCCTGGACCCTGTATTCACTATATCTGGTCTCCCACAGAACATGGAAATGCAATTATTTTAGTAAATATAGACTGCTAAATACCTTTTCTCATCAACATTATATAGGAGTCTTGTGATTTCTATCAGTTCCCGGTGAAGCTTGTAGGAGGAGTTTTCATACTGCATTGAGCTGTCCTATGAGGCTGCAGGGCTCCTGACCCTCTGTTTGGACAGTGCCGATTGGCCCCTGTGCTGATCACATCCACCCTCCCAAAGGGAAAGAAAAAAAAAAAAAAAAAACACCTCTCTAGCAATACACACCAAACTGAGCATGTGCAGCTTGGCTCCAAAGGCTCTGTCTTATCTGGTCATGTTTTGGAGTCACTGGAAGGAGGGAAGAATCTGTGCACACAAGATCAAGCAGCTTTTTTTTTTTTTTTTTTTTTTTTTTTTACAGACTGCAGAGGATTAACCCCTTAGGTTCCACAGCGAGTATAACAAGCATGCTTTTCTGCATGTACAGACTAATTTTACTGCAGCTGCTTACTTTTAAAATAAGGACACTTACCTGTCCAGGACGCCCGCGATGTTGGCATCCGAGGCCGAACCATCCCTCGGATGTTGCCACCGCCATCTTCGGTAAGGGAGTCAGGAAATGAAGCCTTGCGGCTTCATTTCCTGGTTCCCTACTGCGCATGCGCGAGTCACGTTGTGCAATCCGAATGGTCCCTGCTGTCTCTGGGAACCGTGTGTCTCCCAGCAGACAGCGCGGGGGGAACAGGAAGTGGCGTAGACCGCCGCAGCTATCTATGCCCGGAAGTGGGTGCAAATACCTGTCTTATACAGGTATCTGCACCCCCCCTCCCCTCGAAAGGTGCCAAATGTGACATCGGAGGGGGGGAGGGTTCCGAAAAGTGGAAGTTCTATTTTTGTGTGGAGCTCCGCTTTAACTTTGTGGTTTCATGAGGGCAAGAAGTTTAAAAAAGCAAAAAAAAAAAAAAAAAAAAAAAAAACACACACAGAATAGCATGTTAAAAACACAGCATGCCAGATAATATCATGGCAATGTTGTGCTATAAATGATTGAATTTTTATCTCCCCCTATAGTATTAACCCAGCCTCAAAGAAAGTACAGTATGTAAGAGCACTGCATAAATGGTTGGTGCTATACAGTATACATGCCAGTAATAATAAAAATAATTCAGAAGCCAGCCAGGTCAGCAGCCAGGGAATGGGATTATTCATTCATATTGGCTGTCTCTGAAATCTGGGCATCTCTTAAACATGTCTTTACAAGATTTCAATTGTACATGCCTAGAAATGTATATATTATTTTCATACATCTCTGCATGTACAATCGAAAATCTCAGACTGGCGGAATCTCAGGAGATTCATTATTACATTCCGGAGATCTGTCTGCAGCATATTTCCAGAAGGCATGGACTAGGTCACCCCTGCCCAAACTGATGCCAAAGAAGATTTGGGACTTTAAATGAGGTGGTGACCTGGTAAGGCCGAATGCCTCCATCCCTATCTAAATGAAGTGGGGGGGCAACTCCCTGCCCCCCACTTCATGACAAAGAAGATTTGTTAAATTTGAAATGAAAGATCCACTTTAAACTGCAGAACTCCGTACTTTTGAAAACCTGGGTTTTTAAAATACATTAGCAGTTTTATCATATCCAGGAATATCCCCCAGCATCATAACTTTTCACCTCCATCCATTCTTCAGCTTCCATTACATGTCCAGACCAGTAGAAACACTACTTTGTTTACATTCAGCTCTCTTGTAACTACAGACAAGGGCCCAGAACAAGAACATCTTTCCCTCACAACGTGTCAGGAGCCATAAATTATCATTTCTGTACAATGCTCCGGCAAACCCAGAAGATCACAAACTGCCAGAGGCAGCTCATTGTAACAATATCCCGCCCTTATCTTCACAGGTATGCTTCAGAATAATGACTTCAAGTGTGAATGGATCACAGGTTTACATCGTACTACATTTAAAATGTATCCAAAGTCAAAACTTCCCCCCATGAGTGTTCATTTGGGGAGATTTCCTTTTACTTCCTGTCCTGTAGACACAACAGGAAGAGAAAGGATTTATTTTTTTAAATAAAGCTGGCCACAGAAGAGACAGTTTTTTCTTGTTCAAGGGGTTAAATGGAAAAAAAATGGACTTGATTCTATAGCTTCCACGCATTCGAGCTGGATGGGGGAATCCTATTGTGTCATTGTATTCTGACAGCGGAGGGGCCTCTTCGACTTCAGAATACACTGATCAGTGCTGCAGGCTAGACCAGCTTCTGTACAACCATAGTGCCCACATGTGGATTGAAGGCTAGCCGTTCCCTCATGAACTAGATAAATTTCAATCCATCTATAGGCAGCTTAATGGGAATCAAGTGTCCTCACTGGACTTTCTGCAGCAAGAACAGACACGGTAAGTAAAAAACAAACACACACACTACATACGTAGCCAACCTCTTAAAAAAGGGGTTGTAAAGTCTCATGGTTTTTCACCTTAATGCATTCTATGCATTAAGGTGAAAAAACCTTCTGTGCTGCAGCTGCCGCCGCCCCCCCCCCCCCCCGAGCCCCCCCTTTTTCATACCTAAACCCAATCAATCCAGTGATTAGCACAAGCCCAGTGGCTCCAGCCGCTGTCTCGGGTCCTCATTGGCTCCCGCTGCTGGCAATCAAACCCAGTGACATGGGAGCCAAGGGCGAGCCAAGTCCTGCTGTCTGTGTCAATGGGTGCAGCAGAGGGACTCGTGAGGGTGCCCCCATAGAAAGTGGCTCTCCGTGGGGGCACCCAATGAAGAGGAGGAACCAGGAGCACCGCCGGGGCATCCCAGAAAAGGAGGATCAGGGCTGCTCTGTGCAAAACAATGTAGTATTAAAGTGGTTGTAAAGGCAGGAGGTTTTTTTTATCTTAATGCATTCTATGCATTAAGATAAAAAGACTTCTGTATGCAGCAGCCCCCCTAATACTTACCCGAGGTCCCTCTCTGTCCAGCAAGGCCCACGAGTGTCTCAGCCGTACAAGATTCTGCCTCCTAATTGGCTGAGACAGCAGCAGCGCCAATGGCTGTCGCTGCTGTCAAAGTCAGCTAGTCAGTCAGGGGAGGGGGCGACGCTCCGTGTCTAAATGGACACAGGAAGCTGTGACTCGGCTTGTGTGCCCCCATAGCAAGCTGCTTGCTGTGGGGGCAGTGAACAGGAGAGAGGGGCCAGGATCACAGAAGAGGGACCTGAGGAGGATGCGGGCTGCTCTGTGCAAATCCACTGCAACCAAGCAGGTATGACATTTTTTTATTTTTTTTCCCCATAAAAGTAACACCGAGACTTTACAATCACTTTAAGATTGTACACATGAGCCAAGTGTTGGGTGGCATTGGTCAGTTCAATAGAAACCGGCCAACATTCAGCCCAACAGTGGCATGATGGAAAAAGGTGTACCGATCAGCATTCAATCAGCGCTGACCAGTTTGTTCTGATGGGGAGGGCGCCCCCCTGTCAGAACACAATATCTCAGCAGGGGAGATCACTGTACTTATATAGCATAGTTAGTGCTGCGGCTCCACTCGAGCTCTGCATTTTTTTTCTTGTTCAGCACGCTGGGTTGAATGAAAAAAAGACCAATTAGTGTGTACTAGGCTTTACAGTCAGTAGAATGTGTCCCTTGTGTCAATGCCTCTTCTGTTTGTTGAAATCCCATTCTGTACATGACCCCCCCCCCCCCCCCCCCACCACCACCACCACCACCACCTTTAAAGTGTTACTAAACCCACAACAGTAAGATTGGTCAGTATAACCAGCATGCTTTACTGCATATACACTGTGGAACCTAAGGGGTTAATCCTCTGCATTGTGTAAAAAGACTATTTTATTCCGTCTTCTCTGATCTTCTCCTCCTTCCACCGTCCCCAGTATAATTTCCTGATAATACAGAGCCAGGGGACAGGCTGCACATGCTCAGTTTGCGGTGTATGGCTAGAGAATTTTTCTTCTCTTGGGGAGGGTGCATGTGATCAGCACAGGGCCAACGAGCACTGCCCAGAGGGTCAGGAGACCCGCATCCTGATAGGACAGTCAGTGCAAAATGAAAACTCCTCTTACAAGCTTTAACCAGGCTCTGATAGAGGTCGCAAGACTGCTATATACCGCTAAAGAGAAAAGGTATTTAGCAGTTTATATTTATAAAAACAATTGCATTTCCACATTCTGTGTATTGTGGGAGACCAGATATAGTGAATGCAGGGTCCCGGGTTTAGTAGCACTTCACCCTTCTGGCATGGCAGGGGTTAATAACCAAGGGGCTGTCACAGGCTCATCAAGAGAACCGGCTGCTCCATTCATAGAAGTTGTACTACAGCTTCTATAAATGAAATGTGATCTACAAAATGGAGGGGGCGGACCCATCATCCGCCCATCCTCCATTCTTAGATCCCGTTTCAGGCTGGGTTCATACATGCTGCGTCCACGGCTCACAGCAGGGGGTCCAATGCGTGTCTCTTCACGGATTCAGGTCCACATTTTTGCCCGAATTCGCACCTGAATCGGAACCAAAGATGCACAGGGCCCTTTCCAAATGTGGACTGCGGCCACCCTGGAGGTGTGCGAACTGGCTCCATCCAGAGCCGGACACACTCTCCTGTCATGCTAATTGGATGTGGGGAAATACGCATCCAGTTCACATAAGTGTGAACGCAGGCTCAGTCATAGACGTTTAGGTATGGCTTCTGTGAATAGAGCAGCTGGAAAAAAGGGACGGACTCTGGTGATGAAATCCCGTGACAGCCCCTTAGTTCTATTAAACCCCACGGCACCAGAAGCCTACAGGGGGTTTAGAGGGGCACATAAACCTGAGGGGGATTTCTATTAAGGAGGAATCACAAGCGACACATTCTACTCACCGCAGGTTATGTCCCTTGTGCTAATTTGTCGGTTTTATTTTGGCTGCACTTATGCCTTAATATATTTTACATTTATTTCGTCCTGTGAGACACTTTAAATATAAAATGAGGCCGTTTTGACTTAAAGTGGGGTTCCACTCTCTCCGATTAATTTTTTTTTTGACCAAATGACATTGATTATGATATATCAATAGGGAACTCACTTCTTCCGTTTTTAAGTGACAGTGCTGTCTGTTTTCACCTAATAAATAAACTTATATAATCACATCTACACAGTTGTCATCTTGCCTGTGGGCATGTGAAGCCCACAGGCATCCTCTTCCGGGATACGGTGCTGCTGATCGACCAGCATGCACTGCCCGTTCTTTTCCTGATCTCGCGCATGCGCATTGGACAGAAATCGGAGCGCCGTCAACAGCTCCGGTTGCCATCTCAACGAGCAGCGTCTTAGGAGGTCCCGCCCCATTGTGATGGCAACTCTCGAGATGACTCTCGTAACAGGCCGCCGCACTGACCCCTGGGAACAATGACACAAGCTCCCAGGAGCCAGTGCGGCTAAGAGGAAGTGACTAATTAGCCGCTGAAAACACGCCCCTAACCGCAGCCTGTGCTTCCTGGAAGAAACAAAGAGATTATCTACAAGAAAGGTACAGCCTGGAAAAAAAAAAAAAAGTGCCGTTTTGTCATTAGGACATTGCGGTAATCAGCTGCAGCTAGTGTAGAAAAATCGGGTGGAGCTCCGCTTTAAGTGTTAGATCTGGCTTCAATATCAAATGCATGTCCTGGAGTATGGCTTCAACCAACCATTCAAAAAGAAGTCAAATGGCCCAATTCCACAAGCAAGTGTCAACACAACTTGTTTATATGTGTAACATGCAACACCCTACTGATAATTGTTCCAGTTGCCATTACAGGCTTAAAAGAACATCACTAAGTGAAGGGAGTCCCTTAAAGCCCGCCCCCCCCCCCGGGAAAGGCACATACTTAAATAATAAAGCCAGCTATACAGAGATCGGAATTAGGCCAGTTTACCAATCGACTTCTGTACAATCGCCCTGTTGGAAGTTTTTCACTCAATCAGCGCATTCTGGAGGCGGGTGGGGAGGTCTAGCGCAGCGGGGAGGATTCCTGTACCCACCTCGTGTATGTGAATGGGAAAATGAAGCCCTTTCGTTGGTTCAACCCGCTGGTTGAATATAAAAAAAAATACACTAATGTATGGGAAGCTTAGAGCTGGACTGACCGAATTTCGATCAGTGTTTTGGCCTTCATCACATGACAAAAATAAGATATTTGATAGACTGCTGGCAAAGTGACAAAGAGAAATTTTTTGGATCACCAGTGGCTGCAGCCAATAGCCCACTTCTGTCAGAAAACAATGTCCTGCCATGGGGTGGGGTAGGGAGCGCAATGGCTAGGCATACTCTGTATAGATTTCCCTCATTCAGCCCAATGGCTGAACAAGAGAAAGTAAAGAGTCCTCCATCCATGCTAAACAGCATAGATGGAGGAATAATCCCCTCTACCAGCTTTTGTATTCTGACAGCCAGCACCCATTGTAGTCAGAATACCTTAACAGTGATTGCATCAGACGGAGTAGAGTCACTGTTCAGCCAACAATTTCCCACTCAGCTCCTCTGACTCATTCCTGTCTACATTAATGGTGGCCCTAGAAATTGAAAGGAGTATGGGCCCCAGGCACAAGACTGAACAGAACAAGGGGGTGTGCACGTGCAATAGACATAGAACATTGCCAGGAAATTTTCGTGCAACAGCTGTGTAGTGCAGAGAAACAGTGAAGATTTCCAGGTTGAAAGTAAGTACAGTAAAAACTTGGTTTGAGAGCGTTGTGCAAGACAACCAAAACTTTTTAAATACATTTTGACTTGATATATAAGCGATGTCTTGATATACAAGTAGCGCCATGTCACAATGGAGTATAAGGCTTCATGTACACGGGACGTTTTTACAACCTCTCCTGAACAATTTAACTTGACGGATAGTAACCTACATTTAAACTGTCTGTTTTGCCGCGTTTACATGCTGTGTTTTTATTTAGAAGCGTTTAAAAAAAAAAAAAAAATTTTTTTTCATGGCCAAAAATGAAAAACGGCTATAAACGAAACGCGGCTAAACGTGGGTTACCGCATTTAGCGTCTGAAACTTTGGCGCCTGAACTCATTTTTTGCCTTCAAAAAAAGGCCTATAAAAGGCAACTGCCTAAAAACGACAGTGAACGAACCTGTGTACATGTACAGCAAAGATAACATTGGAGGAGTTCAGGGGCAGCTGAAAAAAAGTGTCCAAGAGCCTCTGAACGTCCGTTTAGCAGCAGCAGTGCACATGAGGCCTTAAACAGAAGAGAGGCGCCTCTAAGTGTAGCAATATGGTTACATTTAATGAAGGTACAACATTTAGCAAGTCACATGGTTGATGATTAAAACAGACACATCCAAGTATGCAGGTATCCGGGGTAAAGCTGTCCACATAGACCAGGGGTGCTGAACCTTTTGAGGAGCGAGGGCCACTTTAGCGACTTGGTACCGGTCACGGGCCACAATGAGCGTAAAGGGGGGATGGCAGGTCTGTGTCCCCTCTGCATATGTAGAGCAGACACGGACACAACCCGCTCTATCCTAAGGGCCCTCCGATCCACCCAGACAGAAGGGGACAAATCCGATCGGACCGATCATGTGAAAGGAGCCTAAGGGTGCTTTCACACTGATGAACAGCGGTTTACCTGCACCTCAACTAACCTCAATCTTCACTTCTTCCTCAGGATTCCTGCAGCTGGCTGCTGCTGTCCCCCAGGCGGGTATGGCTGGTAGCTGCTACTGGCTGTCCTC
Organism: Lithobates septentrionalis; assembly: GCA_037952835.1. Lineage (NCBI taxonomy): Eukaryota > Metazoa > Chordata > Amphibia > Anura > Ranidae > Lithobates > Lithobates septentrionalis. The sequence goes on along the minus strand of JBBDGP010000163.1, from coordinate 22,149 downwards.
CAAGGCTAGTACTGCTAGTGGGTACTGCTACTGCTGGCTGCTGTCCCAGATCACGGGTTCCCATGTCCCGACATCCCCGAACATCAGTGTGACAGAAGCATGCGGCTGCAGTAGAGAGCAGAGCCGATGCTTCCTGTCACAGGCGGAGTACATTTGATATCACTCCGCCTGTGAAAGAGCCGGCGCTATACAGGAAGCATCGGCTGTGTTCTTTGTGCTGATGCTTGGAGATGGTGGGTCTGGAACCTGTGATCTGGGCTTGCCGACCCACCATCTCAGAGCAAAACGTGGTGTGCCACATCAGAGGGCGCCGCGGGTCACATGTGGTTGTGCACCCCTGACATAGACCATCCACCACACCGCCATTGATGACGTCCCTTCCACACTGTGCTCCAAGGCTCGCTTTCAAATCGCTCTACTGCAGGGTAGTCTTCCCGGTCATGATTGCAAACTGACAGCGGTGAGAGCAGACGGTGCAGAGGACGGTCTATGTGGACAGCTTTACCCCAGGTGCCTGCATACTTAGATGTGCCTCTTTTAATCAACCATGCAAGTTGCTAAATGTTGTACCTTCATTAAATGTAATCATATTGCTACACTTAGATCTCTTTCACACTGAGCCGCCCCGGGTGTCAGCGGTAAAGCGGTGCTATTTTTAGCGCCACTTTAGCGACGCTTTTGGGCCGCTAGTGGGGCGGTTTTAACCCCCACTAGCGGCCGAAAAGGGGTTAAATCTGCCCGCAAAATGTTGCTGCACTAGCCCCGGTGACCTGGGGTCCTTTGTTTGGCAATGGGACAGGAAGTAAAGGGATATCTCCAGAATGGGACAGGAAAATAGCAAAAAACAAACAAACAAACAAACAAACAAAAAAAAAAACACACACACACACCAAGTCAGGCTTGGTTTTTAAAAAGGGGATGTAAAATTTTCTGTATTTTTTTTTTGGAGAAAACAAAATAAATACAGAAAATTTTACATCCCCTTTTAAAAGCCAAGCCTGACTTTGTTTATTTTCGCACAACAAAACAAGTCAGGCTTGGTTTTTAAAGGGGATGTAAAATTTTCTGTTTTCTCAATTATATATATATATATATATATATATATATATATATATATATATATATATATATATATATATATATATATATATATATATATATATATATATATATATATATATATATATATATATATTTTATTTTTTTCATAGACTTTTCATAGACGATAAACTTCTGAAGAAAACCTGATCAAAACCATATGGGCCATCCCAGCTCAGAGGCAAGAATCATAATTTGTGCACTTGGCATCTCAGTGTTTCAGATATTAGCGGCCGGTGTATCAGTTCCAAGGAACTTGTTTTCTTTTTAGTAGCAAGATCTCACTGTAACCATTTTTGGCTTAGATCACACAGTGTGTTTTGATTACACATTGATACAAATACAGAAAGCCGTCAAGAATGAAAGCTACAAGAAATGTAACAAGTATCATTTAGCTGGAGTCATCGACCTAGAACAAGAATTCAGATGAAGAAAATTAGAACTCTACATACTTCCAGGTCAATGAATATGAAAATACAGGAACCAGCATTCCCAGAATTGGTGGTCAGCAATGGCGGTACCCATGCTTCCTTTAGCACAAGTTTCCCTTAAAGAGACCCTGTCGCCTGATCATTCTTTTCAACAACTGTGTAAATCTCCAAAACCTAGTAGACTACTGCTGGAAGTCACCATCTTGGATATCAGAAGCTTCAGCTGTTACCGAAGTAATTAATACTCGATAGCATCCCATGTCGCTCGTCCCCCAGCCGCTACATAAAATGTTATGAAGTGAGGAGAGAAGCAATGTAGCTGGATCAGTAAGACAGATTAGACTCTTCCAGACGAGGAGAGGACTGTGACATGCAAGGAGCAAGGGGGCTGTGCAAGGGAATTGACTTTTCCTGAAGAAGTCAACTTTGCTAATAAGTTCGGAGAAACATTGCAAGTCAAGAAATCAATGTTTAGGGAAAGAAACTATGCAAGTCCTCACTTGCTTTTTCTGTACTCTTACTTGCAACTTTTTAGGCTGATGACAGGGTCTCTTTAAATTTTGACCAAACATGCCAAATTTCTCCTTGCAACAAAAAGGTCCTAAAAAAGGAAATCACTGTCACATTGCCCAATTATCTGCTGTTCACTTGGCAGAGCCCTGACATGGAGCTTTATACTGCGTTTAAGACCATCTTCCCTCCCCTACATGATACATGGCCTGAATGGTCAAAGTGACAAATTATATTGAAGACACCGGCAATCATTCAGTACACTGGAAGCAGCATGACAGACTCCGTTCATTCTACATACAGGTGTACCATTAACTTATCCTATAAATTATTATTATTATGGTACTTATATATCGCTGTCAATTTACGCAGCGCTTTACATATACATTGCACATTCACATCAGTCCCTACCCTCAAGGAGCTTACAATCTAAGGTCCCTAACTCACATTTACATACTAGGGACAATTTAGACAGAAGCCAATTAACCTACAAGCATGTCTTTGGAGTGTGGGAGGAAAACTGAGTACCCGGAGGAAACCCACGCAGGCACAGGGAGAACATGCAAACTCCAGGCAGGTAGTGTCGTGGTTGGGATTCGAACCAGCAACCCTTCTTACTGCTAGGCGAGAGTGCTACCCACTACACCACTGTGCTGCCCAAATGAGACAGTTCACATCACAAGAGGCTCCTTTTCAGCACAATGTACTGAGAAATGTATTTTGGTCTGATGCTAAACATATCAGGGCCTCATGAACCAGTGACCTCTATGTATACAGCAGGAGGTATGTATGGGAATGATAGGTCACACCCAAGGTCATTGGGGAACAAAGACAGAACAGATAATGTAACACATCCCTCCACAACTAGTGAGGAATCCGTGCCATTTTCTGGATGTATGCCCATCAATGAAGGGGACTGCGTCCAGCTCACATCACAATAGCCTGACAGTTTCAGAAATAAAAGCAATAATGACAGCAGCCAACTAGCAGCTTTACCACTGTCACAAGCAAGCTGCACACTTTCAAGTTTCCATAGACTTGCATTTAGGATATATACATATCTAATAGCATTTCACATTGCCTTCTAAAAAAAGGTTTTCTTGAAAGGCAGTTGCAAACGTCTACTATGTGGTATAAAGTAATGTATAAAACCCAACATGCTACAGCATATCCACAAAGTGTTGGTACATTACCTCCAAAAACAAGCCTACAAATCAGACATGCAAAGTGTGCAAGTACCAAGATCAACTTTTCTCCCTGAAGCCTTGGTATGAAGATCACACGTTTCACAAGGCAATGTGGACAAGGTCAACAAGGCACTGAAATGCATTGTGGGATAGCATGTGCCCAAAACCACCTAGGGGTGATGGTATGGAATCTGTTTTACATAGCAATAAGAGTTCCTTCTTATATCAGGGGGCTGGATAAAATCTTTGGAGCGTGACAAATTTGGCAGTAATTTGGAGACTCCGGCTCTGAGAAAACAAAGGCTTTTCCCACTGTCTCTTTAGGGAACAGATCTTGTATTTGAGGCATGTTTGCCATGCATTCACACTGCATTCCCACTAATATACAGGAATTAAAGCGGAGTTCCACCCAAAAGTGAAACTTCCACTTATCCGATCCCCCCCCCCCTTTCCAGTGCCACATTTGGCACCTTTCGGAGGGGGGGGGATACCTGTTTTTTTTTGTTTTGTTTTTTTTTACAAGTACCCTGTCCCCACTTCCGGGAGACCGGACCACTGCGATTTACGCCAGCAGCTCAGTCTCCCTCACCTTTGTGCATGCGCAGTAGGGACTCAGTCGTAAAGCCGAAAGCTACACTGCCGGGTTCCCTTACCTGCAATGGTGGGGGCAGCGCCCGACAGCTGATGGAAACATGCGGTGCACCGACATCACTGGACTCCAGGACAGGTAAGTGTCCTAATGTTAAAAGTCACCAGCTACAGTATGTGAAGCTGCTGACTTCATTTTTAAAAGGGGCGGGTGGAACTCCGCTTTGAGTGAAGCAAGCCAAAAACAAAGTGGGCCATGATCTAAACCAGTGGTCTCCAAACTGCGGTCCAGGGGCCAGATGCGGCCCTTCGCTTTTGCTTGTTTTTTATCTGGCCCTTTAGCTATTTTCCCCCCTACGGTGGGCATAGCTCCTACCACTGGCACCAAGGATGGGGCACTATTCACCCCACTGACACCAATGATGGGGCACTATTCACCCCACTGACACCAATGATGGGGCACTATTCACCCCACTGACACCAATGATGGGACACTATTCACCCCACTGACACCAATGATGGGTCACTATTCACCCCACTGACACCAATGATGGGGCACTATTCACCCCACTGACACCAATGATGGGTCACTATTCACCCCACTGACACCAATGATGGGACACTATTCACCCCACTGACACCAATGATGGGACACTATTCACCCCACTGACACCAATGATGGGACACTATTCACCCCACTGACACCAATGATGGGACACTATTCATCCCACTGACACCAATGATGGGACATAGTTAACTCCCACTGACACCAGGACATTTTCTACTCCCACTGGCCACAGTCTGCCGTGCGCCCCCCCCCCCCCCCCCCTATAAAAGTTTGAAGGGCAGTAAACTGGCCCTTTGTTTAGGAAGTTTGGAGACCCCTGCTTGTAATAACACTTCTAAAACGCTTATTAAAAAAAAAAAAGCTGCAAAAAGCCAGAAAAACGTCAGTAAATCAATACGTTTAGGTGTGAATGGAACCTTAAAAGGTGATCGTGTGTAAATGTAAATAAAGTACTTTTGTGTAAACATAAACAGAGCTAGTCTTGAAACTTTTTGATATCACCTTGTATAAACATTTAAAAAAAAAACAAACACAAAAGCAAAGCAAAGCAAAGCAAAAAAAAAAATAAATAAATAAAAAAAAACTTTCCCTGTAATAGAGCAAACTGATGAGTCACAATGACACACTGGGGACACGCGCCAAAACAATTACTACAGACACCTTCAGTGACCTTGAACCTCATTAGATCTGGGCGAAATACAAAAAAATTGCAGTAATCAGAACTGACAGATCACATGACACCTGTGACAAACATCGGGAGATTTTTGATTGTAAACTAAGGCTGGCCATACACCATACAATTTTCTTTAGATTTACCTTCAGCTATGTAGTGCAAGGGCCTGCCTGATCGCATACAAATTGAAAGTGTTTAGGTTTAACCTCATATTTTATGGTTTTGGTAAATCTAAAGGAAAGTTGTACAAAAAAAAAAATTGTATAATGTATGGCCAGGCTAACAAGCAGGTCTCTCCGATTCCTACTGTATTGCATCGTTTACTTGTACAATTGATCAGATACCTAATATTAACTTTGTTGTGCAATTTGAGCCCATACAAAATGAATGGGCTCAAATTGCAGTGCAAAGAATCGCATGCAATTTGACCAGGAATGCGGTGCACTGTATGAACCCTGGCTGAAGTCACTATACACATTAATGCAACTGGATAACCATATAGTAAGTGGCAATTTCTGCACAGAATACCTTATTTTTCTGTGCTTTATAATAAATCCTTTCCAGAAAAAAAAAACCTTTACAAATATTCCTTGGGCTGGCTGTACATGGCGCAAAGAGCTGAAGTTACAATTTGCAGAGCTCAGTGAGAGCTGATTGGAGGGAAGGGAAACGCCCCCCTTCACACACAGCAAGCAGGAACAAAGCTGAGGCTGTCACTCAGATTCCCAGGCTATGTGCTCCTGTTCCTGTTCCTTCTTCTCTTGGTGTCAGGAAAACTTGTCAGAAGTGACTCCTGCTGATAACAGAGAAATGAAGCACCAGACAGGAATGACACTTTGTGTGCTGGATAGAGACAAGTACACACTGTAGAGGGATATGCTTTGTTTATATTTCATGTCTGAGGTTTACAACTACTTTAAAGTGTCACTAAAGACACTTTTTTTTTTTTTTGTTTACCTTTGGATAGAGTGGAGAGGGAATAAAAACACCTGTCCGTTTTTATTGCTGTCTGTGCCCCATTAGGTCGACTCACTCTCTCCATTTGTCCCGTTTACAGTTATCAAAAGTTAAAGTAATGGGAAATTCCCAAATTTTGGATCGACGTCAGAATAGAGGATAAATCATCCAATAGGGACACTAGTTCTGGTGAAACACTGGGATTTTTCTCATTTCCTGTTTTGGCTAAAAGACAGGAAGTGAAGGGAAATCAATTTGGGGTGCCATTAGAAGTAATGGCATCACAAATGTAAACGGTGTTTTGCTGCGATTGTGGAATGGTGGGCAGATTCTCCCGTAATTCCGGTACGTCCAGAGTTACACTGCTAGGCGAGTGGGAATGGGCCGGGAGTATACACTGCTAGGCGAGTGGGAATGGGCCGGGAGTATACACTGCTAGGCGAATGGGAATGGGCCGGGAGTATACACTGCTAGGCGAGTGGGAATGGGCCGGGAGTATACACTGCTAGGTGAGTGGGAATGGACCGGGAGTATACACTGCTAGGCGAGTGGGAATGGGCCAGGAGTATACACTGCTAGGCGAGTGGGAATGGGCCGGGAGTATACACTGCTAGGTGAGTGGGAATGGGCCGGGAGTATACACTGCTAGGTGAGTGGGAATGGGCCGGGAGTATACACTGCTAGGCGAGTGGGAATGGGCCGGGAGTATACACTGCTAGGCGAGTGGGAATGGGCCGGGAGTATACACTGCTAGGTGAGTGGGAATGGGCCGGGAGTATACACTGCTAGGTGAGTGGGAATGGTTCGGGAGTATACACTGCTAGGTGAGTGGGAATGGTTCGGGAGTATACACTGCTAGGTGAGTAGGAATGGGCCGGGAGTATACACTGCTAGGTGAGTGGGAATGGGCCGGGAGTATACACTGCTAGGTGAGTAGGAATGGGCCGGGAGTATACACTGCTAGGTGAGTGGGAATGGGCCGGGAGTATACACTGCTAGGTGAGTGGGAATGGGCCGGGAGTATACACTGCTAGGCGAGTGGGAATGGGCCGGGAGTATACACTGCTAGGCGAATGGGAATGGGCCGGGAGTATACACTGCTAGGCGAGTGGGAATGGGCCGGGAGTATACACTGCTAGGTGAGTGGGAATGGACCGGGAGTATACACTGCTAGGCGAGTGGGAATGGGCCAGGAGTATACACTGCTAGGCGAGTGGGAATGGGCCGGGAGTATACACTGCTAGGTGAGTGGGAATGGGCCGGGAGTATACACTGCTAGGTGAGTGGGAATGGGCCGGGAGTATACACTGCTAGGCGAGTGGGAATGGGCCGGGAGTATACACTGCTAGGCGAGTGGGAATGGGCCGGGAGTATACACTGCTAGGTGAGTGGGAATGGGCCGGGAGTATACACTGCTAGGTGAGTGGGAATGGTTCGGGAGTATACACTGCTAGGTGAGTGGGAATGGTTCGGGAGTATACACTGCTAGGTGAGTAGGAATGGGCCGGGAGTATACACTGCTAGGTGAGTGGGAATGGGCCGGGAGTATACACTGCTAGGTGAGTAGGAATGGGCCGGGAGTATACACTGCTAGGTGAGTGGGAATGGGCCGGGAGTATACACTGCTAGGTGAGTGGGAATGGGCCGGGAGTATACACTGCTAGGTGAGTAGGAATGGGCCGGGAGTATACACTGCTAGGTGAGTGGGAATGGGCCGGGAGTATACACTGCTAGGTGAGTAGGAATGGGCCGGGAGTATACACTGCTAGGTGAGTAGGAATGGGCCGGGAGTATACACTGCTAGGTGAGTGGGAATGGGCCGGGAGTATACACTGCTAGGTGAGTGGGAATGGGCCGGGAGTATACACTGCTAGGCGAGTGGGAATGGGCCGGGAGTATACACTGCTAGGTGAGTGGGAATGGGCCGGGAGTATACACTGCTAGGTGAGTAGGAATGGGCCGGGAGTATACACTGCTAGGTGAGTAGGAATGGGCCGGGAGTATACACTGCTAGGCGAGTAGGAATGGGCCGGGAGTATACACTGCAGTATGCTTGTACTGCTTGCCTTGAGGGCCACAGAAGACCTTCCCCTTATGATATGGAGTGAGGAAGAGTGGGAGGGGTTTGCAGTCCAGTAAATAGAACTGGGCAGAGTTGACAACACTGCTTGAGTTTACATTAGAGGCAGAATATTGTTAGTTCAAAACAGGAAGTCTGTACATGGAGCATTTTTAAAGACACAAAAGTTGGGGAACAATGTATGTAATGCAGAGATGTCACACCAGAAGTATAAACATACAGTTACCTTTGTGTCTAGCCCAGTGGTAGGCAACCTTGGCCCCCCAGCTGTGGTGAAACTACAAATCCCATCATGCCTCTGCCTCTAAGAGTCATAGCTCTGATTGTCAGGGACTTGTAGTTTCCCTACAGCTGGAGGGCCGAGGTTGCCTACCCCTGATCTAGCCTGAGGACACCAAGGGCCGGTTCACACTGCTGCGATGAGGGAACCCTGTGAATCCACTGTGGGTTCCCGCATCACATGTCTCCTGGCGGCAGTTCACACTGCCCTATGCGAACTGCTGGGAGTCTCCATAGAAAGTTAATGACACCCCCAAATCAGTTCACATATCGCAGTGCGAACTGCAAATTCGGACAGGATTGGATCGTATGGGTGGGAACAGCCATGCGATCAGATTCTGGTGCGGAAAAAAAAAAAAGGGTCCTGTGCGAGTTTGGTCCAAATGCGATGCGAATTAAGCCATACTATCTGTATGGCTGAAATCGCATCGTACGGACATCACATGTGATTTGCAGTGCGATGTGAATGACATGTTATCTCGCACCAAGCAGCAGTGTGAACCGGCCCTAAAATAGGAAAAAGTCATTTGACCACTGAGAAGTTTCCTTTATATTACAGAATACCCTGCCAATCACAAGACTATCTGAAATACAGTCAACAAACAAGTCTCAGCATAACATAAAGCTGTGCCTGAAGGCATAACTGGCATCTTGGAAACAAAAGCAGAAATCTTCAATTCTTGACCAATGGCACACATGTCCCTCGTTACATTGAGGCTCTCAGTTATAAACATAGGATAGTTGCCTAGCTGACGACACTCTCCCAGACTGTTTTCATATGAAGGCTTCATGAATGGCACTAATAATGATGTGTTGCCTAGGAAACCAGCAATACATTCACCAGTGAAGGGCAAAGCAGAATGTAAAGGTGATCATATTTTATTACTCTAAATCTGACAACATACTATACAATCTGATTGTACAATCCCCTTTTGATCTACCCTAAGCCATATAATTCTAAGGCCTGCCAAATTTAATAGAAATTGAATGGATTGTTTGAAGACGATGAATTCCAGGTATGGTTATATTTTTACATTAGTACAGCTTGGACCATTTTATTTTTTTGAACACAGGAGATCAGCCGCTTGGCACAGGTACCATTCAGAGAATGCTTGGCATCTTCTGAATGAATACAAAGAACAAGGTGAAGAGGCAGGATTATTTGTAAAACTTTATACAACAGAAGACAAAAAGTCCCCTATGAGATAAACACTTTGTGACAGGTACTCTTTAATTAGATATCAGTGGCTTTTTTTAGGCCCCTTGCAGACGAGGCCGATTTTGCTAAGCGGATCCGCCTGCTCCTCAAAAGGGATCTATCCACTGATCAGATGGATGACAGTTACAGCGGAGTGGACACAGCCCGCTCTTCTCTGTGGGGCAGTCGGATAGAAACAGACTGTTTCCATCCGGCTGTCATCCAATCCGATCTGCCGGACAGATGGGAAACGGATCCCCATCCGTCTGTTTTTAGCGGAGCGGATTGGAAGCTGGAAGGTGTCAGCGGACACGTCTGCTTCATAGAGAGCTATGGATGGTCTGATCAGATCCACTTGAAAAACTGTCAGGTGGACCCGATCGGTAGTTTAGTGTGAAAGGGGCCTTAGACTCCCCTATTGTCTCACCTGCCCTCCATTGAAGCCAACGTAACACAGATGACGCTTTGTTAGCTTCTTCCCTCTCCGCAGCCTCCAGGGAAAGTGACACAAGAAATCGGAAGGGGTATTATACATGTTGCTTCTGGGTTCTTTGCAGCTAGGAGGAGAGATTGGTGAGCGGATGTTCCCTGGTCTTCCTTCCCTCCACCCAGCAGCATCTTCAGGTGGGACACCAAAGCCCAGGAAACATGGCGGGGGTTGTCAGTTTCCGGGGGCACAGAAAGCAATAAAGCAGCCGTATAGCTGCCCGACTGCTTTCATAAGAAGGTTGACAATCGACTTGTGCTGTGTTTATGCACTCCCAGAAGTGTATGTTAAACGCCCCCCGCCACCCCTACTTGTATCAACACAAATGGCAAACCACGAGTTAAACCCAAAAACCAAATTGCAGGACCCATGAATTTTGCCTTGCTGGAAAATTAAATCCAATACAAACGAGTGTGAACAAACCTGTTGTATGTCCAGCCAAAACCTTTTATCTTTCGTATTAGAATTTCTGTGGGGCCAATGAGGAAATCACTCGACTCCCCTGTCCAGGCTAAAACAGCATTGATGGCAGAATCTGCAGTTGCAGACTGACGCATTTTGACAGCGCAAACTGGGACTGTATATGACTTGATGTAGGTGCCGTTCAGAAAGAATTTTCTGCCCGACTCTTGACAAAAGTCAGGGCGAGTGGAGCGGATTTAGCAAGAATCCAAAAACCGATCTGTGTACGACAAGCCTAACATGGATCAAAATTCAGCAGGTTCAGCAGTGACTGGCCAGATATTAATCCTTGTATGGGCACTGTGGTTGCACACAAGTTAAAATACTGATTGACTTCTGCACAGCCGCCCTGTCGGATTTTCCCCACTCGATCAGCGCTGCCAGTTATAGCCTGCGCCACCGACCAGTGTATTCTGGTAGCAGGAAAGAACCCGTCAGTTTTTAGCTCTGCCCTGTTGCAAATTTTCCCTCACGCTCCATTTTGCAAATCTAAATCTTTCCAAATTTAAAAAAAAAAAAAAAAAAAAAAAAAAAAAAAAAAAAAGGGAAGGAGGAGGTTAGGCTTGACATACATATCACTGAGGGATTTCTGGGCCCTCATTACTGCAATGCATAAGGTGAAAAGGATGCTTGTGTTGGAAAAAGGTTTCTTGCTAGCTAGATACACCTGTGTCCTCAAGGACTGTTATCCTTTAATCTTCAAAATGAGATCAAACTGAAAAGCCACCATCTCAATTAGTATAAAAGGTCAGGCACCATGATGAACATAAAAACTATTGTAGCAATGCTTCTCAAAAGAACCAATTCAAAAAAATAGTCCACACAAGGCATGCCAAGTGAAATTCCAAAACAATGCAAGCTTCCCGATATCTCCCAGCTACCGAGCATGCTGACAAGAGGCTCCCGTTCACATAGCATGCTGATCACTGGCTGCCTGCCAACACATCAACTCCAGTTCAGAGCTACTCTTTTATAACCCGTCATCTGTTGTTCATTAGTTCACAAAGCTGCAGTCAGAAATCTAGGGTAAGAGGCAAGTTACAAAGTACAGAGTAAGATGTGATTAGAAAAAAAAAGTTTTAACAAGACGGCCTGCAGAAACTGCAATGACATTCACCTTCGTAGTAACAAAAGGCCTCATACAAAAGTAGAATGAAGTGGAGAACACAAATTTCTCCAAAAATGTAAGAGATAGCGAGTAAGGCCTCATGCACACGAGACGCTGTTCAACGCGCGTTCAGAGGCAGTTGGACACTTTTTTCAACTGCCCCTGAACTGCCCCTGAACCCATTCAATGTTATCCTATGTGTCCATGTACACAGTCTCGTTTTTTTGCGTTTTTAGGCATTTATGTTTAACCTCGTTTTTCTAGAAGCAAAAAAATGGGTTCAGACGCAAAAGTTTTCTACGTTTCAGACGCCAAACGCGGCATAACACGAGTACTGTGTTTGTGTTTGTAAGCATTTTTAAAAAGGAACCCTATTTTTTGGACCAGAAAACACAGAAATATAATGGTAAACTGCAGCAGAGAATGACATTTTGTGACTTGAATTTGGGGCCCTGCATCTCGGGGGCCACTGGGAGCTAGGGACAGAAATTTGGTGTGCAAACACAGTGGAAGTAGCACTACAACATATCCAAAGTTAGGGTTCCTAGCACTATGGGGCCCCAAAGTTGGGTCACAAAATGTCAAGCACATTTCTGCAGCAGAGAATGACATTTTGCAACCCGGCTTTGGGGCCCCTTGGTGCTAGGAACGCCAGCTTTGGATATGCTGTAGTGCTAGTTCCACTGTGTTTTCACACCAAATTTGAGGTTCCTAGCACAAAGTGGCCCCGAGATATGGGGCCCCAAAGTTGGGTTGCAAAATGTCAAGCCCTTTTCTGCAGCAGAGAATGACATTTTACGACCGAAATTGGGGCCCCATATCTCAGGGTCACTTGGGGCTAGGAACCCCAATTTGGTGTGTAAACACAGTGGAACTAGCACTACAACATATCCAAAGTTGGGGTTCCTAGCACTAAGTGGCCCAGAGATACCGGGCCCCAAAGTCGGGTCGCAAAATGTCATTCTCTGCTCTGCAGCAGTTAAAATTTATCATGCTTTCTGAGCTTGGGGAGGGTCTTTGTTATCTTAACTAAACGCTTCTAGACGCAAACGCGCTAAAACGCCGCTAAACGCGGCATGCAAACGTGGCAAAACAGGTGTTTCTAAACACTGGTTTCAGCCTTTAAAAACATGTGTTCAGCAGGAGTTTGCACCGACGTCTAGTGTGCATGAAGCCTAACTGCAAATTTAGAGAAGTCACAGGATTCTGTAACAAGGTACCTTTGAAAAGAACAGAAAGGGAGAAGTCATGCCTTTGACAGCATTCACATCAACATGTGCCCAAGTCGGGGGATATGCCCTCTACCTTGTTCAGATAACTCCTCCTCTTATATTTGCTCCCAGCATCAGTATACATACACGTAGGGGGAAAATAGTTTCATAAGCCAGCTTCCTCCCCGCAATGCAGCAACAAGATCCAAGGGAATACCAAACACTCAAACTCACATGAAGACACTGCAGCACAGTGCAGGATCTTCTCAGTCAGATTTGGGCTACCCAACATTTCACAGGATTGCGTCAGAAGCAAGACGACATATGACCGTTGCCTGGGCACTACAAGAAAAAAGGCACTTGTGTAACCACCTTCCAGATTCCAGAACTCTGACTTTTCCTCCTACAGACCTGAACAAAAACGCAGAACCCTCATTGGTTCCATGTTTGTTGGAGAATGATACCTGCCATATTTTCATTCTTGCAGATTCATGTGAAGCAGCTGTGTGGCTGAACTTGTTCTAATCACAACCTAGAGGAGGGCAAAGGCCCTGATCATCCCACTATGAGAAGCGTGACCTTGAAAAAGGTCAGAAAAGATAACGCTTGAATTTGGAGAAAAAATATTTCCATTCCGTAATGTGATCTATTGCTAGATCAATCTATACAATTCTTGGAGTTTTCCTGTGATGCGTTCCCTGCAGAGTTACAGCTGCTTAGTCTCTTTACCTGCTGGGTTATCTAGTTTTCCATCACAATATATGACCTGAATTTGGATTACAAATTGAAAACAACTCTTGAATTTCTATTTCAAGGGTGTAAGGGGGACGGAGGCCATATTAAAAAACGCACTTGCCTTGTGTGCCTTGACAGCTGTGTACGGTCCGTGAAACTTTTTTTTTTTTTCTAAACTGTGTCAAGAACTCAAATTCCAAAGATCAGCTTTCACATAATACTGTAATGCCCTATTATGACATTGACCCAGTTATACTTAACCACTTGCTTACTGGGCACATTCACCCCCTTCCTGCCCAGGCCAATTTTCAGCACTGTCACATTTTGAATGACAATTGCACTCTCATGCAACACTGTACCCAAATGAAAATTTTTATCTTTTTTTTTTTTTGAGACAGAAAGATGTCTTTTGGTGGTATTTAACCACCACTGGTTTTTTTTTTTTTCTAAACAAATAAAAAAAATCATGGAAAAATTTTGAAAAAAAATTCTTATGTTTCCGTTACAAAATTATGCAAATAAGTAATTTTTCTCCTTCACTGATGTGCACTGATGAGGAGGCACTGATAATCAGTGCCCTGATTACCTGTGTAGATGTCCCATCAGAACTGTCATTACCGGCTCTCCGGAAAGTACTGCCGATAACCAGCAAGTCTGTTTACACTGAAAAGTTTTTGTAAATTCCCCCATTGAAATTATGAGTTCTGCAGATTAAGTGGCATTTTGCAATGCAAGTTTATAGACAGCTCAATTTTAAAACAAGGATGCATCACTAGAGAAAAAGAGAAACAGGCAAATATTTACATATATGGTCTATTGGGCAAGACTTTGAGAAATATTCTTAAAGTGTAATAACAGTCAAATTCCAATGTTAAATCTACTCCCTTCCCCATTCTAAGACTATTCTATCTACCCTGTAAAAGAAAAAAAGGAGGTGAATACTACAAACACCACCTGTCCTATAGTAAATCTATGTCATCCCCCAGGCTCTGCAGCCGATGTCACTGCTTCTCCTGCTCACTGAAAGGTAAGTATTGCAGTCAGAGATGTAGAGCTGCACGATTCTGGCCAAAATGAGAATCACAATTTTTTTGCCGAGAATAAAAAGGATCACGATTCTCGCAACGTAAAATCTTTCACATTATACAAAAAAAATGGGCTAACTTCACTGGTTAGTTTTTTTTAATGCATTAAAGTAATTTTTTTCCAAAAAAAATGCATTTGAAAGACTGCTGTGCAAATACAGTGTGACATAAAATATTGCAACAACCACCATTCTATTCTCTAGAGCAGTGGTTCTCAACTCCAGTCCTCGTGACCCACCAACAGGCCAGATTTTAAGTATTACCTTGGGGGAGATGCAGACGAGAATACTGCAATCACTGAGCAGCAAGTGATATCACCTGTTATGTATTTCAGCTATCTTACAAACCTGGCCTGTTGGTGGGTCCTGAGGACTGGAGTTGAGAACCACTGCTCTAGGGCCTCTACTAAAAAATATAAATAAATGTTTGGGGGTTCTAAGTAATTTTCTAGCAAAAAAAAATAAAAAAAAAAATTGATGAGTTTAAAGCGGAGTTCCACCCAAAAGTGGAACTTCCGCTCATCAGATTCCTCCTCCCCTCCGGTGCCACAGTTGGCACCTTTCAGGGGGGTGCAGATACCTGTATAATACAGGTATCTGCACCCACTTCCGGGAATAGACTCACGTGGGAGTCACGCCCCCTCCCACTCCCGCTGTCTCCTGGGAAACACACAGGTCCCAGGAGATAGCGGAGACCACTGAGAACGCGCAGTAGGGAACCAGGAAGTGAAGCTGCAACACTTCACTTCCTGATTCCCTCACTGAGAATGGCGGCGGCAGCTGCCGAGAGCCGGGCTATTGATCGGCTTCGGCATTGCTGGACTCCAGGAAAGGTAAGTGTCCATTTATTAAGAGTTAGCGGCTGCAGTATTTGTAGCTGCTGGCTTTTAATAATTTTTGTTTAGGTGGACTCCTTTAACTCGAAGCCAACAAATGTAAGAAAAAAGTTTAGTGTTTAAGTGGTTCAACTTTTTTCACTTACACACAGTCTATTCCATTGACAAATTGTTACAATGTTTACACTTAAGTTCAACTGATAAAGAATGTTTCGATTCTTGGCAGACTGCCCAGTTTTTTTCTTCCTTTCTTTTGAGGGCTGTGGCTTCAGAAGAGCAGAGAGAATTCTTTGCATAGAAAGAATTGTGAAGCACTTTAGTCAAGATCGCGATAACGATTCTTGACAATTTATTGTGCAGCTCTACTGAGAGGCCTTTTTTATTCATTACAGTGGTCTCAATCTGCACAGAGGTGGGCTTTAAATACTTTCTTTAGTTCATTGACTATCATCACACTCCCACCCACACCGCAGTGACCACACTCATGGTGACACCATTACTACTGCAGCTTCCTCTGTACCTGCCTGCTCAGAGAATTACAAAGAAACATCACCACACTGGAGCTCCTCCCTGCACTTATTAACCTTCCAACAGAGACAAGTGTCTAAAATAGAATCATAATGACCTCCATGTGCCGTGCAAAACCTGATATACACCATTCCGAGACTAAAATAGAAAGAATTGTTCCATAGCAATTAGCTTGTAGTACTTTAATATACATTAATTAGTAATCAAAAAACACATTTGCAATGATAAAAACTTAACTGGACTAAAGAGTATTTTTTCCTTCATTTCTAGAGTTCATCTCAGCTTGTTTACACCAGATGTGTCGTCATTCACTTTGCTGTGATTTCCAGAACAAAATGCTTATACAAAGGAAATCTGCTGTTTACAGAAAGGTCAGTATGTGTAAATGTGGTGCAATAAGATTCCTTGGAAGGAGAAAAAAAAAAAAAAAAAAAAAAAAAAGAGAGTCTCTACACTCCCGCCTATATACACACACTGGCCACTTTATTAGGTACACCTTGCTAGCCCCGGGTTGGACTCCTTTTCCTTCAGAACTGCCTTCATTCTTGGTGGCATAGATTCAAAAAGATGTTGGAAACATTCCTCAGAGATTTTGGTCCATATTGACATCACGCAGTTGCTGCAGATTTGTCGGCTGCACATCCATGATGCGAATCTCCTGTTCCACCACATCCCAAAGGTGCTCTATTGGATTGAGATCTGGAGACTGTGGAGGCCATTGGAGTACAGAGACCTCATTGTCATGTGTAAGAAACCAGTGGTGAGATGATTGGAGCTTTGTGACATGGTACATTATCCTGCTGGAAGTACACTGTAGTCATAAAGGGATGGACATGATCAGCAACAATACTCAGGTAGGCCGTGGAGTTTAAAGGAAGCTCCATTGGTACTAAGGGGCCCAAAGTGTGCCAAGAAAATACCCCCCACACCATTACACCACCAGCCTGAACCGTTGATACAAGGCAGGATGGATCCAATGCTTTCTTGTTGTTTATGCCAAATTCTGACCCGACCATCTGAATGTCACAGCTGAAATCCAGACTCATCAGACCAGGCAACGTTTTTCCAATCTTCTATCGCCAAATTTCGGTTTTCCAATTTTGTGCGAATAGCCTCAGTTTCCTGTTCT